>CANTUR010000323.1:0-1381950 GCA_947683625.1 Mallotus nudiflorus
AGTGTGATTACTGTAGCTCGGTTGACCAGGAGTCTCGGGGCCAATCACACTGACAGTCAGACTGCTAGAGCTCGGTTGACTTAGTGTCTTGGGGCCAGTCTACTGTCCATAGTGGAATGAATGATCTATTGGATTCATTGAGATGTGAGTGATAGATAGTGTGACTGATGGAGCTCGATTGACTAACTGTCTCGGGGCCAGTCTGCTGTCCAGATTGAAATAAGTGTTCTATTTGGAATCAAGTGAGCCTGTATGGCTAGAGTGATGATGGGGTTGTTAAGGTTACTATTATTAAGGTTCTATGGATTCTTTATGAATTTAATTAAACGTTTTCTACATTTAGTACATTTATAAAGCAGAGTTTGGCATTCGTGTGAATTATGTGTATATACATATATATATAATAATGTCTGATTGTTATGGTTTAGATTGCATGTATATATAGTATAATAATTCACTCAGTGAGGTCTGATCCCCCTCAATTATTTTTTTAGGAGATCCTTTATCTTCAGACCTTAGTCGTAGAGTTCCTCGCCGGTGTTCTTCAGTCCCGACTATTTTATATAATGCATAATCTGAATCTCTAATTTGTATTCTAGAAACTACAGTAGTTGTGTTATTATGTCTGAGGAGTATTATTTTGTTGTGGATATTTAATATTCTGAGAATTTGTATTTGATTACTATATGAAAATGTATTCATTGAGAAAGATTTGAAGTATTTATATTATATATTGATTCAAAAAATTTTAATTCTGTCGTATTTTATTTATTTATTGCATGATTTTATTTTCTAAGGCTTGTTATAGGTTCCGGATTCAATATAATTCCCGTTCACTAGCACCGGTCATGACTCCTTGTTTGGGTCATGACATTTTCGCAACCTTGATCATTGGAATTTACCAGCCAACAAGCTTTCCATATCTCCAAAAATATTCTTAATCCAACTTTTGGCACTAAAGTGACCCCGAGTACATAAAGGGTCAATCAAGGATTCACAATTCTACTACCGGTGGTAACTGGCCCCAAGTACCCTATAGGTCAACCAAAGATTTGCAGTCACACCCCTTATCATCCACAATTCACAAAAATCATAAAATCCACATCTAAAATCAATCAAAGTTTAAAGCCTAATTCTAGCGTAATGTTGCGTAATAGCCCTAGCGTAACCCGCTAGGTGACACGTTCTATAACTATCCTCCAAAACGTTGCTTCGTAATAAAATAATGAAAATTTATAATAAAATATGACAACATATATTATTCAAAATAAGTATTCTCAATTATATATATGAAAGCATATATATAAATATTAACAATAATAAATATCATTTAATGAAATAAGGCATGATTAAATTCATATTTATTAAAAATATATGGATGCTCACAATATTTTCTGCATGTTGTCACGACCCAAAACAGGGGCCATGACCGGCACTAGGGAACGGGAATTCTTTCGAATCCGGAACCCGTAGCAAGCCTAAAAATAAAATAAAACATGCAATAGTAATAACAATATATAATGCAGCGGAAATAAAAATCATAAATATCACAATAACATTTCCACCAACTAGATTTAAATTAAATACTCATCTCATATATATATAAACTCTTTTAATACAAATCCAGTTCAAATATAATACAACATCTCTATAACAATTTAATGACTACTGCAGTGTCTAGATAAAATAAAACTCAAGACTTAGATAAGCAGTTTACACAAAGAAGTCGGGGCGGAAGAAATCCGGCGTACAGGCCTGCTACTGAGGTCTGAGGAAGATGACTCTCCTGAAAAATAGTCAACGGAGGGGAGTCAGACCTCACTGAGTGAATTACTATAATATATATACATGCATACTAAATGACAATGCATACAGTCAATAGTATATATCAAATATGTATGTATACAAGCAAATACACACAGATGCAATAAAATCATTTTATATATATTTCATTGAAAATCATCGTTTATGAAGGATCACATAGAACCCTAGAATATCGCAACCTCGAAAACAGTGTTAGACAACACTCTAGCCATACAGGCTCACTTATTCCAAATATATTCACTTATTCCATTTGGACAGTAGACTGGCCCCGAGACACTAAGTCAACCGAGCTCCAGCAGTCTGACTATCAATGTGATTGGCCCCGAGACACTAGGTCAATCGAGCTCCAGCAATCACACCTCCAAACCATATCTCACACATCAAATAATCATATCCAATCAATATCCACAAATGGTTAGTAATATAGCCTAAATGCTATAAGCACACCAGTATATACTCGGTCCTAGTGCTGCCCACTAAGTAGCACGTTCTATTGATATCCTTCAATAATAAATATAAAACATTCATTCACAATTAAATGATGCATGAATTTAAATAAAATAACAATATAAACCATATATATACTGAAAATATACCAAAAGTAAACCAGGTATATTTTGAGTATATATACGTCAAATAAATCCAATCAAATTACAAATTAAGCTAGAATTATATTTAAAAAAATTTTAAAACATAAATGATTAATAAAGCATGCATATAATTCAAAATATATAGAAACTAAATCAAAATAAACTTAGGTAATAATTGAATTATTCATGCATAAATAATCAAAATAAAACATATCATGCACCCTAACATATATATATATAATATAGTAACTCACACTTAGTGCGCTCCTCGAGATGGATCCGACGGGCCTGGTCCACTAGCCCTCGGTCTCAGTGCAACTAAACAAATAATAATGACAGAAATTAGAATAAACCTAACAGAAAATCCTAGAACTCGATCTAGAACATTAAACACAGAAACAGAAGTAGGGTTCGACCGGACATCACGTTTTACGAGAATTCTACCAAAAATTCGGCAGAACCTCCCCTGTAAAACGGACATCTCTCTACTCAAAGAGTAGAGCCGGCCCTGCAAAGAAACACACTTCAAAAAACAAGCTCAACAACTCATCCACAACCCCTCGGTCGGACTCCAAACTACAGTCTACCAACCGGGGTCCATAATCACAGAACAAATTTCAAAAATACCAAAAATACCCTTACAACATAGAAATACATTTTATACGTAGAAATTACATAATTAACCTTAAAACATAGTAAAAACCAATAAAAACTCATTTTATTAGTAAAATCGTATATTATATATATAATTGAAAATAATTCACGAAAAATAGTTTTAATTAATTAAAAATACTAAATAATTTGTAGAAATCATTTTTTATACCTTAAATAATTATTAAAACCAATTAAATTACATTTTTAGCCAATTTTGTGTAAAATTACCAAAATACCCCTATATATATAAATATACTATAATTACTTCAAAAATTCACCAAAAATAGTATAATTATCCAAAATTAATTTTATCCACATATTTATCGATAATATCAATAATCAAACTCAATTAACCAATTAATTTCAATTAAAAACACAATTAACCCTATTTTTCAAAAATTCCACAAACTAATTAAATTCAAAATAATTACATAGAAATTCATAAAAATTCCAAATAAATTTCTATAATTCATATCAACACCTATAATTATCATAAAACACAATTTCATAATTTAATTAATTAATTTCCGAAAATTAGAAAATAATATTAAAATATTCAAAAATACTCAAAAATTAAAATAATCTCCAAAAATTCCAAAAAAATTCATAAATGTAGATTAAGCTAAGGGGAACAACATTTATGAAGGAATTTTTTCATGAATCAATCAAATTGAAGTCCAAAAAATTCAAGAACCCTAATATGGCCGAAATCGAAAATTCAAAACCTAAGCAAATCAAGACCATTTTATGTGAAAAAAAGCTTGGAATCACACTCATCGGAGCTCAAGGAGAAGAAAGAGACTGGCGGTGTCAAAAATGGTGGCCGAAAACGTTGTGAACGACGGTGAAGAAGAATTTGGCTTCTCCGGCCAAAATCAACCTCCAGACGCTGGAAACGGCTGCAACAGGTGACGAGGAAGGCTGAGGAAGGTGGTGGCACGCCGGACGGCACACCAATGGCAATAAATCGGCGTGACAGGTGGCGGAACGGCGATGGGGATGGTCGGGGTTGAAGGAGGAACGGGAGGGGCAGTTTTGTAAATAAATTAAATTTTATAATTTGTTAATATATTAAATGTATATATGTATATATATATACTTTATACTATATAATAAAATAATATTAAATTACACACATTAAATATACACCACACACATATAATTTAATATTTTAAAATTTAATAATAAATAAAAATAATTAAATAACAATAAAACTAATAAATAAATAATAAAATATTAGGATAATATGAATTAAACCCTAATTAGATAAATAAGTACTCATATATACGGTGTTTAGTAATTTAAAATATGTATGAGCTCATGCAAGTCCGTAAATCTATTTAAAATAATTAATAGTAAATTATTTACGTGAAAATTTCCCTGAAAATACAAGTCCCGGGAAAATTTTACGTAAAGTACTCAAAATAATAATAAACAATTAAAATTCAATTGAATTAAATAAAAGCTCATGAAATATCAATATTATATAGTAGAATTATTAACACTGCATATCCCGATGCAGTATTAAAATATTTAAAAATACGGGATATTACACATGCATTGCATACATATAATAATAACTCACAGTTCAAGTGTGCTCTTCTACCCTGGCTAGACTTTCCAGGACCGATAGGTCTAGCTCGCAGAGCAACTAAGAAAAATAATAACAATAATAATATATTAGAATTGAAATCTTATTTCTTATACTTCTATAATTTCTAAAGAATGACTCAATCTAGGATATAACTCGACAAAATTAAAAACTCAGGACCAATCTTATGTCACGTTTTACGAGAATTCTATCAAAAATTTGACAAAGTCTCCTCTGTAACATGGGTGTCCCTCTACTAAAAGTAAAGTCGATCCTGCAAGTAAATGCACTTTAAATATCAAAAATCTCAACTTCTCGGGTTGGGTCCCCAAACTACATTTATTGCCCAACCGAGAACTAACATAATCAAAATAAATAAAATAATAATAAATACTATTAATTCCCCAAAACTCATAAATACCATAATTCAATTTATTTAAATAATAAATGCATCAAAGATATTCATTTTCAAAATAAAAATAAAATAAAATTCCAAATATAATTAAATAATATTAATCAAAAATCTTTTTTTCAAATATTCAAAATTAAATAGCATAAATGATAAATAATTATTTAAATTGTCAGTATATAATAAAAAATGACTAAAAATTCATTTAATCATAAAAATAATAGGTAAAATTATTATTCAAATATATTTCTAGAAATTATTATTAATTAGCTAAAAATAGTAAATAATTCATAAAAATTATTTTAATACTATTTATTTGTAATGACCCTATATTTTTAAATTATTAAGATATATATTGAGATATGCAATGTTAATAATATTTTCAATATTATTTATATATTATCATTATTTGTGAATAATATTCACTATTTTATATTAAATATTTTTCTTACGCAAAATAATTTACTTGTAAGTTTTTTTATTTTAAAATATTAAGGTTATTATCATTATTATTATTATTATTATTATTATTATTATTATTATTATTATTATAATGATTTTCATTATTTTTACTGTGCATGTGTATCATGCATGTATGTTATTTTTATTATAATTATTTATTATAATAATTATTATTATTATATTATTATTATTATTATTGTTGTTGTTGTTGTTGTTGTTGTTGTTGTTAGTGGTATTAATTATTGTTATTATTGTTTAGTTACGATGCATGTGCATGTGTGTGTATTGTGCATGTGTATATATGCATGTACATATATACATATATATGTGGGTTAATTGTTTGTGTCTGTGTATATATATATATTATAAAAAAAAAAAAGTCAACATTAGTTAGTTTCGGTCAAACCTTCCCCACTAATTCTTTTTCTTCTTCTTCTATTTCTTTTCCCCTGTATACTCCATTGCTGACGCCCATTAAGCTCCGTTAGCCACTTCCAAACACTGTTCAGCTCGCTACCATCTCCTTTTCTTCCTTCTCCCTTTTTCGGCGTCACATGCTAGCTGTTTTTTTTTTCTCTGTTTTCTATTCGACAACAGCTATTGTTACTATGGCACTGAAAATTTTTTGGTGGTTTCGGATCGAATTTTTGGGCTCTTTAGACTCCTCTCGACGTGTACTTCTCAATTCTCAAGTCGGTTTAAGCTTACAACGTCCGGATTGTAAGTTTTATCAAGTTTTAGTTTATGTGATATTAGGGTTTTGAATTTTTATTTAATTATTGGGTCTGATTCATAAAATTTTATTTTGAGAATGTTGTTGTATGTAGCTTAACCTTCTCAAAAATATTTTTTTTGTATATTTTTTTTGAATTAATTTGACTAATGGGTATTTTTGAATATTTTAATATTAAAAAATGGATTTTTTTATAAATATGTTATTTAATTATTTTGAATGGAAATTTGATTAAGTTAGTGTTAGTAATTTTAGTATTGATAAAATAATTTTTAGTGATTTTATATAATTTTTGGGAATATTTTTAGTATTATGTGATTTTTGATATATAGTTTAATTGTGTGTTTTTATTGAAAATATAGTTAAATAATATGTTTTAAATCATTTTAGAATTTTATAGGGTATTAAAATAATTTTTACAAATTATTTACTATTTTTAACTAATTAATACTAATTTTCAAAAATTATATTCAAATAATAAATTATTTAATATTTTTGTGATTAAATGGGTTTTTAACTATTTTTATTATATATTTAAACTATTTGAGTAATTAAATGTGAATATTACTATTTTACATTGAATATTTGAAAATTTTAATTTTAATTAATATAATATAATTATTTGAGATTTTTTTTTATTTTATTAATGTGAAAATAAGTATATTTACTGTTTTGATGTTTAAATAAATAACATTGTGATTTATTATTGATTTTATAGATTTTTAATAATTTTAATATATTATTATTTAATGTTTATTTTTATCGTGAATTGTGAATCTCGGTTGGAAATTGTGTAGTTTAGGGTCCTAACCCGAGGTGTTGTGCAATTTGTGTTTAAGATCCTCCAACACTCAGACTTGTAAGCCTTAAGAAACCCTGTGACCATATTATTGTAAACTTTTCTAGTCATCCTCACGGGATTTCTCTGCCTCAGAAAGTCTTTTCTCCAATGCCGCAAATTCGAAAATCCTGCCCCTTAATTTTTTATGTAAGAATGGGCCTTAATTATGCTCTAGCTCTTCCACCCTCTTTGGCTTACCTCAACCTTAGATCTTGCCTCACCATTCTTGGTTTAGTAAAGTTCTAGTACCGTCATTGCCTTATCCAGTCTCTTCTCAAAGTCAATAGATATGGTGTTAACCTCTATCTCTTTCAGGTTGTACTAGCTCTTGAGATAATAATAGTTATCCTTAGCCAGCAACAGATCCTGATTCATCTAAAAGAAAAGACAGAAATCATCATCAATATTGGTACACATAAACACAAATTAAACGAAGTGGAAAATAATTACCTCCAATGACTGTCCTATCATTGAGTTGTACAACTCCTCCTTATCTACATCTATCAAATGTTGAATGTCTTTGGATGGCCATAGAGACTTAGCGTATTGATCCCTTTACCTGAGCATTTAGGATACTTAGAGGTTTCATCTTCTTTAGGAATCCAGGACCTCATGTCCAAACACCCGGATAACTTTAGGCTCTTAACAAAAACTTTCTTGCATATCTCCTCAACCTTTGAGTCCTTATTTAGGATTATTTCCTCCAAGTCTCAGATTTCTCCATCTTAGAAGTTTTTGACCACAACCTTTCTTTTTCGATTAGGCTCAACTTTAGTTAGGACTTTCCAAAGCACTCAGCTTAGAAGCATAAGAAAGTAATCTGTAACGTCTCATTGGGTCTCCAACTCATCATCTACAAGTTGAATCTTGTCCATAAATGCAAAAAAGTTAACCATCTATAAAGAAAAATAAAAGAAAAAAAGTCAGAGTAATACCTTTCGAATCTTAGAACTTACCACTGACATATATGCAATCGGGGCAAACTCTCTGAAGATATCCCTGAGATAAATTCTCAATAAACGTGATATCAACTATACTATAGAGATAAAGCCTTAGAACCATCTCCGTATCCTTATCAGATAACCTTAAAGGATGCTTCACTTTATGATAGTCGTCAAACTACATCTGCCAGATGTGGAAAAAGTTTGAAGGATGTTTAACAATAAAAAACCTATGCCTCTACTTCTTTTAAAGATCTAAAATCTTTATAAAGAGGCTACGGTTCAAAATAGCCAATAAAGAGAGCATTAAATCTCCCTTTTTCTTATTTAGACTATAAAAGTACTGAAGGATATCTAGATCTGGCTCTCTACCCTCCTTATGCATTAACTTTATAAACCCGGTCAAGATCCGATAACTATTAGGATAAAGCTACCCATGAGATGTAATGTATTTGTTTAGAAAGCTCCTAATAAAGGGATCTAAGGGGAACATCAATCCTCCTTCTAATTGATCCAAGTATACCACTAATCTATAATAATCTAACAGGGGAATATGGGCTTTAAATCTTTTATTTACAGTGTGCAAAGCAAAATATGTTGGAATACTAAAATGTCTCTTGTACCATTTTAACATGTTCTTATCTACCCTAGAAATAAACAAATATGAACTAACTTACACTCATGGATCCATGGATCCTATAAAAAAAGAATAAAGAATGAGAATAAGGAGAGAAGAAGAAACTTCACCTGGGAAGAAGAAAATAAACCTATGGAGAAAGTGAAGGAGACACAAATAATACTTGAGAAGAAACTTAGCAAGAAAAAGATAACAAAAATGTAAAATGTAGCAAGCATAAAGGAACAAACCTATTTAAAGGGCATCGAAAGGTTTTGGAATGACTATTACTGCCCTCATGGTCATTTTCATCTCTCTAATAGCATTAAGGGTAATTTTGGGAAAAAAAACCCATTAATCGAGTAGTTATCATTACGGCAATTGAAATGTCTCATCTTCTGATACACGAACAGACATGATAGTTACATAATTCAAAATTCCAAGGAAAGTCAACAAACGCGGCGGTTGATAATCCCACTTACCTCGATGCCAACTGTCCCTTTTATCGGCACTCGGGCTGCGCTTCTAATGCACTAAGATTCTAAGTCCAGTGATTAAAGTTAGCAACCTCAGCTCACTTCGATAGTACTAAGGTTCGGCACTCGAGCTACACTTCTAATGCACTAAGATTCTAAGTCCATTGACTAAAGCTGACACCCTTAGGTCACTTCAATAGTACTAAGGTTTACCACTCAGGCCACACTTCTAATGCACTAAGATTCTAAGTCTAGTGATTGAAGCTAGCACCCTTAAGTCGCTTTGATAGTATTGAGGTTCGACACTCAGGACGCACTTCTAATGCATCGAGACTCTAAG
The DNA here is from genome assembly GCA_947683625.1 of Mallotus nudiflorus. NCBI lineage: Eukaryota > Viridiplantae > Streptophyta > Magnoliopsida > Malpighiales > Euphorbiaceae > Mallotus > Mallotus nudiflorus. The sequence goes on from CANTUR010000323.1 coordinate 9,478, forward strand.
TCCAGTGACTAAAGCTAGCACCTTCAAGTCGCTTCGATAATACTAAGGTTAGGCACTCAGGCTGCGCTTTTAATGCACTGAGACTATACGGCACTTAAGCCATGCTTTTAATGCACCAAGCATTAAAACTCTAGCGATGGCTGATTCCATCAGATTGTTTCTATACTGGCGGGTTAATCCCTCATGTCATTTCTATAACACCAAGAATTTTGTATTATAAGTTTTGTGCACTTAAGCCCAGCTAGCACTTCGATGATATTCTGATATAGTAATTCTAAGACTCAGTACTGAGCATCGTCTATTCCTTTATGACTAAGGTTGGCCACCTCGGAACACTTTCTATATCATATGCAATCAGGAAAGCAATCTCTCTCTCCAAGAAGAGGAATGACTATTCCATCACCTTATGTTTATTAGACCTAGATACATCGGACATAAATATCCAAACATACTTTCGGGGGGAACTCTTGATACCCCATATACATAACAGTCTTTATTTTTCTATACAAGGGTTGCTTATAGAAGGAGGACGCCCAAACCAAATAGGAAAAAAGATTCTCAATTAAGGAGATTCCAGGATAGGAAAAAACACTCTCCAAATAGATACATGACTTTCATCAAAGAGGAATATTATTTCTCTCAGGTTTGAGCATCACTATACCTATAAATATGACCTCATATCCCTTATTCTCATTCATTCTATTCTCTCATACTCATTATTCTTTTTATCTCACAAGCTCTCTCTATATATTCTCTGACTTAGGCATCAACGAGTTTGTAGGGATCCTCCCCACCTCTCACCCTATCCTTCTTTGATCCCTTATAGGGTTCTAGTTCAAGAGTTCCGAAAATAAGTTATCAATAGTTTTTATGAATTAACCTGAATTGTGTTGGAGAATATATCCCACATTAAAAAAAATTTAAGTAATAAAGGGCTTATAAATGATTGTCATGACCCAAACAGAGAGTCATGACCGGCGTTAGAGAACGAGAATTTTTTCAAATCTGGAACCCATAGCAAGCCTTAAAAATAAAATACATATAATAAAATAAATAAAAATGCACCAAAATTAAAATTTTAATTGATATAAAAATAAATACATAAATGTCATATCATAAATAAAAATATTCATATAATATTGTAATACCCTACATATTACTTAAATAAATAGGGGTATTTTTTTATTTATGTATTTATTTTATTTTATTTTATCAAATTATACTATAAATTGTTATTTTTCCATCATATTATATTTATTTATTTTATGATTGTTATTATCGTGATTATTATTATTATTTTCATTATCGCTATTAGTGTTATTTTAAATTATATTAAAGTTATTAGCTACATGTATGTCTATAAACAAATAAATATATGAATATATATATTTATAAATATATGCATATATGTATATTTATAAATATAGATGTAGGGTTTAATTATTATATTATATGTGTATGTATATTAGTAGGTTAAGTGTATATATGTATATAATATCTATGTATATGTATATCTAATTATATGTATGAGTATGTATATATATATATATATATATATATATATATACACATGTATATATTTATATATATGAAATAATATATAGTATATATGTGTGTGTGTATATATATATATATATATATAGATGAAGGAAACAAAAACAGAGCCGAAGCTCCTCCCTCTCCCCCATCCGCGCGACGCCCTCGACCACCACCATCACTGTGCCTCCCCCACCTCCGATCGCCATCTGCTGCTTCCTCTTCCTTCTCCCTCGCCTCCGGTCACCTGCAGAGCCGTCGGAAGCCGCTGGAAGAGAGAAGCCGAGAGTTTGCTCCAAACTCACCCAAGCTTCGTCCGGCCACCATTTTCCTCCATTCTGGTGCCAATCTCCTCCCCTTGCACTGGTGAGGCTCATTCTAAGCTTTGTTTAAACTTTGGTTATGAATTGATTGAGTTTTGGTTGATTTTCAGTTTGTGAACTCTAGGGTTTCAAATTTTTTTTAACTTGATCTAGCTTGATTCATGCAAACTCCCTTTACAAATGTGATTCCTAGTAGCTCAATCTACCTCTAGGAATTTTTGTATAATTTTTGGAATTTATTTTGATTTTTGGTGAATTTTTGAATATTTTAATAATATTTTAGGAATTTTCGGGAATTAATTATAAAAATAATAAATAATAATAATATTTGGTATTTTGGTGTTATTATGAGTTGATATAAATTTTAGGGTAAAGAAAATAAATTTTTTAGAATATTATACAATTTTTAGGAATTTCTATACTTTATGTCAAAATTTAATAATTAAGCTAATTTCGAAAATTATGGTTAAAAATTATGGAATTTTAATAATTGAGGTTATTAGTGAATATTATAAATTTTAGAACTCAAATTATAATTTTTGAGATTTTTATACTATTTTTATAATTATATTTGAGTTTATGCCAAATTTGATTTTTTGTTTAAATAATAATTTTTGGGAGAAAATTTTTGGTTGATCAAATATTTTAATTATATTAGGGAGGTTTATTTTAAGAAATAAATTTTTGGCATGATTAAAGAATTTTAAGGAAAAATTTTAGTATATATAGCACATTATGTAATTTATATATTCTAGAGGTAAAAATGTAATTTTACACTAAGTATGATATATAAATATATTTTAATTAGTTTATTAATATTTAAAGGGTTTAGATAAATTTTATAAATTAATTGATATAATTTCCTAAGTAGTGTAAAATCTTAAATGTCCAATTTCCAATATATATATATATATATATATATATATATATATTCATATAATACAATACGAAGGTTTTAATTTGGATAATAATTATATATATATTATGGTGATGGAATACAAATTTAATTGTTCAATTTTGAATGATTGAGATTTTATATAACTTTCATTTATTCTAGTATGTATGTATGTGAAATATATATGTGAGGAATAAATATTATTAATTCTCGATATTTTATTGAGCTGTGATCTCGGTCGGGGCAAATTGTAGTTTTGGGAGCCCGACTCGAGTGTGAATGGTTGTGTATATTGGAAGTGCATTTTCTATGCAGGTCTGGCTCTACCTTTGGTAGAGAGATATCCATTTTACAGAGGAGACTCTGTCGAAATTTCAGTAGATTTTCTCATAAAACGTGATACTCGTAAAATTTCTACCGTTAGTTAGGTTAAATCCTGTCTGTTGAGTCTCGTCCGATTTTCCTCAAGTCAGTCTGGAATTTTATTATTTTGTTGATTTCTGATTTCGATTCCTTAGTCATGTTTTAAAAGTCGATTCATTATTTTTCTTTTAGAGCATATCGGAGCAGAAGCTGTGAGACCGAGACAGACGCGTGGTCGTCAGCCTTCGCATTCATCCTGTAAGTCGATAGAATGATATGTGCGTGTGTTTTAATTAACAAATGTGTGCGCTCATATTTTAGTATTGATTATATGGTTTATTTAATTTAATGTTGCTATTTAAGATTTATATGCATTTTATTTATTTAAAATCGATTTTGAGAAATTTTGGTAGAACGGGCTACCTGGTGGGCTTCACCAGGACTATGTGCACATGGTAGAGATTGAGAGATGGATCCGTAATATATATGATTGGTGAATGTTAAACTGGGACGGGTGCCTCGGTAGAAGCCTTAGCTCTCGGGGACCGCCAGTGATTGAAAAGTCAATAATGGACTGGGATGGGTGCCTTGGCTGATGCCTTAGCTCTCGGGGACCGCCAATGCCATATATTTGGATTAAGTGAATGGCTACGGCTTGGTGCCTTAGTTGATGCCCTTGCTCTCGGGGACCGATAGTCTAGTTGGAATAAGTGGGCCCAGTTGGCCATGTAGATTGTTGGGTTTAGGGTTCTACCGAGATTTTTCAAAAGTTATAAATATATATATTAAATTATTTTCGCTATAAACATATATAGTTTTCAAAAAGGTTTTCAAATCGTACAGCTCTTTTTATTGACTTACTCAGTGAGGTCTGATTCCCCTCAATTTATTTTTTTCAGGAGCTTGGGAGTTCGACCTCAGACTACCTCCACGCCGGGTTTCTTCTTTACTGGCTATTTTATGTAGGTCATTGTAAGCTGTACTGTGTGTTAATCTAGGTTGCTGCAGTAGTATATGTATTAAAGATTTGTATGGTTTAAACATAATTATGTAATTCATTTGTGTAAACCACGCTTATGTATAAGATTTAAGTTCAATTTATAATATGAGATGTTGAAGCACATTATTATTTAAGCAGTTGAAATTGTGTATCCTGAGAAAAATCAGTTTGATAATGTGTTCTGTTTTAAAGTAAAGTTTAAAATATGAATGGTTTTATTTTCTTTTCCTTTAGGCTTACTACGGGTTTCGGGGGCCTTATGCTTGCCCATTCTCTAGTGCCGGTCACGTGCCCTCAGGTTCGGGTCGTGACAAATATTTTAATACAAAGTCTCACACTGGTACAATAACACTACATGTACAGTAACACTAATACTGTAGTTTTCTAGAATACAATAAAAGTTTAAACATGAAGATTACATAAAATAGCCGCGACCGAAGAAGACTGACGTAAAGCACTACTAGTATGGTCTGAAGAAGAAGACTCTCTTGAAAAAAAAATGATTGAGAGGGAGTCAGACTTCATTGAGTGAATTATTATAATATATATATATATATATATATATATATATATATATATATATATATATATATATATATATATATACTGATGCTTGATTGCATATGATATTAGGAGATGCATATATATATATTATATATATATATACAGGCATTTCACACGGATGCTGAAATCCACTATTATATATATAAATGTAGAAAACATTTGTTTAAGTGATCCCCCTAAATAGTCACAACCTCAACCAAAATATCTCTCTAGTCATACAGACTCACTTAATTCCAAATTAATTCTCTTATTCCATTTTGGATAGTAGACTGACCCCGAGATACTAAACCCAGCTTTTGCAATCTTATTGTCAGTGTGATTGGCCCCAAGACACTAGGTCAACCGAGCTTCCGCAATCATACTATTTACTCACATCAATATTCTCAATAATCAAAATAATCAAATTTCACCTCAAATGCACTCTCATAATGACAAATCCTAAATCTAATGAACTGGTATGTCACGACCCAAAACAGGGGCCATGACCGGCGCTAGGGAACGGGAATTCTTTCGAATCCGGAACCCGTAGCAAGCCTAAAAATAAAATAAAAATGCAATAATAACCATAAAAATATAATATGCAGCGGAAAATAAAATCATAAATATTACAATATCATCTATAACAACTGGATATAATTCAAAACTCATCACATCACATATATAATCTCATAAATGTATAATCTTTAATACAAATCCAGTTTTACTATAATACATCTCTTTAAAACAAATACATAAAATCCAATACTTTAATTTACAACTACTGAAAATCACAACTACTGCAGTGTCTAGATAAAATAAATAAGACTCAAGTATACAATTTACATAAAGAAGCCGGGGCGGAAGAAATCCGGCGTATCGACCTGCTACTGAGGTCTGAGGAAGTTGACTCTCCTGAAAAATAGTCAACGGAGGGGAGTCAGACCTCACTGAGTGAATTACTATAATATATATACATACACTCTAAGTGATAATGCATACAGTCAACAGTATATGAGTAATATGTATATATACAGGCAAGTTCATACAGATGCAGAAAAATCATTTTATATATTTTGTCTGAAAATCAACTTTTATGAAGGATCACATAGAACCCTAGAATATCGCAACCTCAGAAAAATAGTGTTAAACAACACTCTAGCCATACAGGCTCACTGATTCCAAATATATCCACTTAATCCATATGGACAGTAGACTGGCCCCCGAGACACTAAGTCAACCGAGCTCCAGCAGTCTGACTGCCAGTGTGATTGGCCCCGAGACACTTGGTCAACCGAGCTCCAGCAATCACACCCACAAACCACATCTCACGTATCAAATAATCATAATCAAATCGATATCCACAAATAAGTTAGTAATATAGCCTAAAGCTATAGGCGTACCGGTACGTACTCGGTCCTAGTGCTGCCCACTAGGTAGCACGTTCTATTGATATCCTTCATTCTTAAATATAAAATATTCATTCACAAAAATAAATGATGCATGGATATAAATGAAATAGCAATATAAACCATATATATACCGAAAATATACCAAACATAAACCAGGTATATTTTGAGTATATATATGTCAAATAAATCCAATCAAATCATGAATTAAACTAAAAATATATTTAAAAACATTTTAAATATATTTTATTAATAAAACATGTATATAATTTATTATATACCAAAAATATACTTGAATATAAATCATGTTATTTATGCATATTTAGTCAAAATAAAACATGCATTTTCTAAATCATGCATCCTAAGCATATATATATAATATAGTAACTCACCTAATGCGCTCCACGAGACGGGTCCGACGGGCCTGGTCCACTAACCCTCGGTCTCGGCGCAACTAAACAAGAAATAATTAATCGATATCAGAATAACCCTAACATAAATCCTAGAATTCAATCTAGAGTATTAAAATACGGAAACAGAATTAGGGTTCGACTGGACATCACGTTTTACGAGAATTCTACCGGAAATCCGGCAGAACCTCCCCTGTAAAACGGACATCTCTCTACTCAAAAGAGTAGAGCCGACCCTGCAAAGAAATACACTTCAAAAATAAACACCACAATCAATCACAACCCCTCGGTCGGACTCCAGACTACAATCTGTCGACCGGGGTCCACAAACACAGAATATATATATTCAAATATACCAAAAATATCCTTAAATCATAAAAATACATTTCATACGTAGAAATTACATAATAAATCTTGAAACACTATAAAAACCGATTAAAACTCATTTTATTAGAAAAACCGTATATTATATATATAATTGAAAATAATTCCCGGAAAATAGTTTTAATTAGTTAAAAATACTAAATGTTTTGTAGAAATCATTTTTATACCTTAAATAAATATTAAAACCAATTAAATTACATTTTTAGACAATTTAGGGTAAAATTACCAAAATACCCCTATATATATATATATACCTAAATTACTTCAAAAATTCACCAAAAATCATACAATTATCCAAAATTAATTTTCTCAACATATTTATCAATAATATCAATAATTAAACTCAATTAACCAATTAAATTCAATTTAAAACACAATTAACTTAATTTTACAAAATCACATAAACTTCAATAATTAAAAATAAATACTTAGAAATTCATAAAAATTCCAAATAAATTTCTATAATTCATTTCAACACTCAATTCAACCATAAACTCCAATTTCATAATTTAAATAATTAATTTCCGAAAATTAGAAAATAATATTAAAATATTCAAAAATACCCAAAAATCCAAACAACCTCCAAAAATTCTGTAAAAATTCATACTTGAAGATTAAACTACCAGGAACAACATTTGTGAAGGAAGTTTCCATGAATCATCCAAATCGAAGCTCAAAAAAATCAAAAACCAAAAGAGGCCGAAAACTTCAAATCAAAACCTAAGCAATTCTAGACCATTTTAGCTCAAACCAAAGCTAGAATAACACTCACCGGAGCTCAAGGAGAAGATAGAGACCGGCGGTGTCGAAAACGGTGGCCGGAGGAGGGAGAAACGGCGGTGAGGAAAAATGGTGGTCGGCGCCCGCGGGAGAAGAAGAAGAAGAAGAAGAAAAAGAAAAAGAAAGAAAAAGGAAAGAAAAAGAAAAAGAAAAAGAAAGAAAAAGAAAAAGAAAAAAAAAAAGAAAAAAAAATAAAATAAATTAAAATAATTAAATATTAATAAATAATTAATAATAAAATAATAAATTTTAATAATTTAATAATAAATAAAATAATCAAATAATAATAAATAAATAATAAAATATTAGGGTAATAATAAACCCTAATTAAATAAATATACACACACAGGCTTTATTTAATAATTTAAAAATATGTATGAGTTCATGCAAACCCGTAAATACATTTAAAATAATTAATAATAAATTGTTTATGTGAAAATTTCCCCGAAAATGCAAGTCCCGGGAAAATTTTACGTAAAATACTGAAAATAATAGACAGTAATCAAAATAGGTTTAAAATACATATTAACTCATAAAAATATCGTATAATGCATAAAAATTATTGACACTGTATATCCCGGTACAGTGTAAAAATATTTTTAAAAACACGGGATATTACAATCTACATGCGATGTATATATAAAATAATAACTCACTGATTTGCGCTCCTCGAGACTAACACGACGGGCCTGGTCCAATAGGCCTCGGTCTCAACGCAGTTAGAAAAATAATAATCATAAAATCAGAATAAATTCTAACTTATACTTCTAAGTATTCTAAAGGAGATTTGATCTAGAAATAAAAAAAATCTAGATAAACACAAAAATTCAGGATCGATCCGATATCACGTTTTACGAGAATTCTATAAAAAAATTAGTAGAACCTCATCTGTAAAACGAACATCTCTCTATTGACAGTGGAGCCAATCCTGCAAGAAAAACAAACTTCTATAGCATAGAATTGCACAACACCTCAAGTTGGAACCCCACACTTTACAAATTCCCAACTGAGGTTCACAATTCACCACAAATTAATATAAAATAATAAATATAATAAAAATCATTAAAAATCCTTAAAATAGTTAAAATGCCACAATATAATATATTTAAACATCAAAACACTAAATATCATTATTTTCACAATAATTAAATAAAAATCTCAAATAATAATATAATATTAATAAAAATTCAATTTTTCAATAATTCAACATAAAATAGTAAAATTCACTTTTATATACTCAAATAGTTTAAATACAAAATAAAATTAATTAAAAATCTATTTAATCACCAAAACAGTAAATAATTTATTATTTGAATATAATTTTCAAAAATTAGTATTAATTAGTTAAAAATAGTAAATAATTTGTAAAAATTATTTTAATACCATATAAAATTATAAAATTATTTAAAACATATTATTTAACTATATTTTCAATAAAAACACACAATTAACCTATATATCCAAAAATCACATAATATTAATAATTTCTCAAAAATTATATACATTCACCAAAAATTATTTTATAAATTCTAAAATTAATATCTTAAATTAATAACACTAATTTAACCAAATTTCCATCCAAAATAATTAATTAACATAATTATAAAAAATTCAATATTTTAATATTAAAATAATTTAAAAAAATGCCCATAATTTAAATTAATTCAAAAAAATATACAAAAAATGTATTTAGGTAGCCTAAGATTCACACATCAATATTTCTAAAAGGAAAATTTATGAATCAATCAAACTCAAGCCTAAAAAAAAATAAAAACTCTAAATGACATAAACTAAATTTGAAAAAAAACTTACAATTCGGATGTCGTAAACTTAAACCAACTTGAGAATCGAGACGTACACATCGAGAGGAATCTAACGAGTCCAATAACTCGAGCTAAAACCACCAAAAAAATTTTGGTGCTATAGTTACACCATATGGCTTCTTGCAAAAATTCAGCGATCGGAGCTCTCTGGAGGCAACAGAAAGGAAGAGGAGGAAGGTAGGGAGCTTGGTGGTGGTCCGTGGTGGCTGAAGTTGTGGCTGGTGGAGCTTGGTGGTGCGGTGAGGGTTGCATAATGAAGGTTATGAGAAGACACAAAGGAAGAAAAAAAATAGTGAAGAAAGGAAGAAGAAAATGGTGGGGGACCCCCCCCCCCCCCCCCCCCCCCAATACAATAATAATAACACAACAATAACATTAACATTAACCCTAATAAAATAATAATAACAAGGTAAATAATAATACTAATAACAATAAAAATATTATTAATAATGCTATTTGAAACTATTAGCAATGAAAATGATTTTAATACTTTAAATAATAAAACTCACAAAATAATTATTTTACGTAAATAAAATATTTAGAATAAAATAAATGGATAATATTTAGAAATAATAACAATAATATATAAATAAAATTTAAAATTTTATTAACACTGCATATCTTAAAATAATTTTATATTATTTAAAATACAGAGTCATTATAATGATGTAGATTAAATTTTAACACAAGCTAATTGATTTTGAGTTACATTGACTCAACCAAATTTATAAGTCTACATATATATATATGTGGCCTAACACTTTTGAGACCCATGGACTTGTTTAAGCATGGTATCAAAGCGGGTCTAGTTTGATTTTTAAAATTTTTCGATTGTCTATCTGGATATCTAATCCTAGCGGGTTGGTGCAATGTTGCTACTGCCTTTCAATTCAAAAAGTACAAATTTCAAGTGATAACTATCAAATTTCAGTTACAATTGAGGGAAGTGTTGAAGAATATATCTCACATTGAAAATATATAAAGTAATAAATGACTTATAAGTGGTGTAAATTGAATCTTAATACAAATTAATTAATTTTATATTACTTATGATTAATCATATTTATAAATTTATAAATTTTATTAATCATATTTATAAATTTACATGTGTATAAATGGATTAACACTCTCAAAATCTGCAAACTTATTTAACAAATTAAACTCTAAAATAATCAGAAAGTCTTATAGTGACTAGAGTCATATAGTTCATGTATATGTTCACTTCATCGGCAAGTTATTGGAAAAAAAGTGATGGAACACAACTTTTAGTAATATAACTAAATTCTGCGCTCTTAAATAGTGTGCATTGACTGTTTAATTGAACTTTAATATTGATGAGAAAATTGAAATGTCATTTTCATGGTGATGTTCCATCATAGAGGCCTACTCCAACAATTTACCACCAACAGCCATTAACGAGTTACCAGTCCTATCTAGAAAGAGAAACCATAGTATCTCCCAACTATTGACCTTGCCATCCCACTTAAAGCTATTTGAGCTGTCAAATCTACCAAACTGAGAAGTTTTTCTTCAAATGTTTGATGATTTTTAGGATTAGTGCTTGAGGAATGAGGGGCCTAATTAATTTGGTATAATTTTGCCATTAAATTCTTAATTGCATCTTAGCGTTAGTTGAACATGGCATATCAATTACCTACTAGCATAATCCTATTTTTTATCATATTAATATTAATTTTAAAAATTATAAGATATATGCAAACATATGTTATTATTTAAAAATTTCAAACATATTTTATAGTCACATTTGTTATTATTTAGAAAAAAAAAATTGTTGTTGATTGATAAACTCAATCAATACCTTTTAGAAAGGGGATTACAAATTCAATGTCTTATGGAGAGCAAATTCAATCAACATAAGTTGAGATGGCCGAGTTGGTCTAAGGCGCCAGATTAAGGTTCTGGTCCGAAAGGGCGTGGGTTCAAATCCCACTCTCAACAGATGTTTCTTTTTTGTCCCCCCCTGAATGAAGGCTTTTTGATCAATCTGAAGAAAGCCGAACCATTCAATATGTGGTTCCTGTATATATTTTGCCGTCAGAATAAATAGAAAGGCAACTTGAATGGTTCTTTGGAGAATGAATGCAGATACAGTAGGACTGTCTAGTCACTGATTTTCCTATCTTCAGTAAATACAGTCAAAATAAACATAAGTGAATTCTTTTTGGATTCAATAGATAATTGGTTTTAGTGTGCATCTTCACTAGGATTTTCCAGTCAAAAAGGACCATTTTGCTTCTGATGGCTTTTGAAATCAACAGATGTCAATGGTATAATAATTATAGAAGTGTACTAGATGATGGCTTTTGAAACCAATAGATGTCAATGGTATAATAATTATGGAAGTGTACTAGAATCTAACAATTTCCAATTTGTTTAAGCTAGAAACAAGATTTTTCTTTACCCAGCACTGGATTCAAGTGGCAAAGAGGGTTCAAGTCATGAGTTTAAGTCCCAGAATCCATAAAAATATTTAAACTATCTATCTTCGTTGGATCGTTTCAGCTATAAAATTATTTTCGTTTTAAGATGTTATGACATGTCTCTTTTCTCCCCCTCTATCTCTTGTGTCAAAAAAAAAAGATTTCTCTATCTCTTGTGTCAAAAAAAAAAGATTTTTCTTAGGTTCAAAAGATTTATGACTAATAAATAGATTTTACACCTTAACATGCACATTGAAGAGGCTTCCTGTTGTTGGTTCTATTTTATTTTGGAAGAGAATTAATGTTCTGAAGAAAGAATCCTAATGGCAGCAGTTTCCAGAAATGGTTTTGAAATATTATTGGGTTAAGCCCATTGCAAAGTGGACTTGAATCTCTGTTTCCTTGTCATCATTTTTAGCCTAGACCCAGGCTGTTTGAGGTTTTATTTTTAGTTTCCAGGAAAGGTAAAGAGGGGGTTATGAAGCATATTTCACATGTTACACATGCATCAAACCACCAAGCATTTGGATAGGTGAATTTAAGATTAAAAATGTTATTTAACTTTGCTTGGTTGTGGTTGGGGGGGCTCTTGAGCTGAAAAATTGAAATCACATCAAAAGATGAGGTTCAATTTCCATTTATCTATACAGATATTTACTTTTTTTCAGTAAGCTGTATAGATCATAATGGTTAGTTATTAGTGACAGTATATTTATAATTTTTTTTTTATCAATAGTCTATTATATTTTTTTAATGCGATCAATGAGAGAGGCTAATTAAATCCATACCTAATTTTTTTTAAAATTAAATTGTTTTGGTCGAGATCTAATCACATTATGAGAGAACACCATTGTAATTAGCCCAAGTCTATGGTTATTTTTAAGAATATATTTTTTATTGGATTTAACTTCTCAAAGGAGAAGTACTTCAATTAGATGGGTAAATAAATATCTCTCAACTAACCTTGATTAAGACCCTTCAGTTGATATTTAAGTTGTCAGGTAAGTTATTTTTAGCCACAGAAGTAGTTTTCTAGCAAAATTTTTTGATGTCATATCACTATTAGCAACCTAAACAATTACAATTGAATTAATTTAGTTTTTAAAAAAGATCCTGACATTGTAAATAAGTTAATTTTTTTTGTCACTAGTAAATAAATTAACTTAGCACTCTTTTGGTACACATTAGATCCAAACCCCACTATAGAATTAAAACCCTAAAAAGGATAAAGAGCTAAAAACTATATCTATGTTAAGTTGGCAATATTACAAAATAAAAATGTAAAGATAGTTGCAAACAATCGTTAAAAATAACTGGTAGAGATTATTTCTATTTAAAAAAAGTTTTGAATTTAAATTTTAATATATTTAATTATGTTAAATTAATTATTATGAGATTTTAACCACTTTTATAGTTTTATTCAAATCGAAATAGATTAATCAGATCGGTGATTAAAAAAATTGTAAAGAATTTGGACTTAGAGATCAACTTGACCTAGATTGAGGAACTTGCTTTGAAAAATCAAAGAATATGCACACGAGGGTTCATATTCACCAATTTTCAAAAGCTGGTGAAAGATAAAAAAGCCTTGGAGTGGTCAAGACACCAACGGTGACTTTGAATGGTGTTTTAGAAATGTAGGAAAATTCTCAAAGTCTGCGTCTTGTCTGCGTGTGCGTGGTGGGCATTTTTTCCTTCATGCTTATAAAACATTTTTTTAGCTATCATAAGCATTTTTCTCATTTTTTGTTTTGATTTATGCTTTGTTGTAGGCATATTTGTCATGTTGTCTTTGGCTAATGTCTATTTATTTATTTATTTTTTTTAACAATTTGTCTATTTATTCTTTGATAACTCTTTTTCACAAATCGTTTTATTCTTGACGTATCAATTAGTTAAATTTAAAATTATATAATAAATATTTCAAATTTTATGGACAACTTATTTATAACTAGTGATTTATTTGCATTTTGCATGGACCATCAATAATATATACATTTTAAAATTATTTTATAATAATTAATTAAATAAATTTAAAACTGTAAATTAATTAAATAATTTATTGAAATGAGAGTTCAAAAATTTAACTTAATATTTTATTTTTAAATATTTTAGATGTCAATTATTTGAAATAAAAAAATGATGTGATCTTGATTTGATTGTTTTTAACAATCTCAGTATTTAATATAATATATGTTAAAATAGATTTTTATTAAATTAAGAATAGGTTTATGTATATTGTATAAACTTTGAAAGAGCGAAAGACAAAAAAAAAAAAAAAAAAAAAACCTATAATGTAAGGTTGTTGAGGCAATAGAAAAGCTGTTAAATATTTGCGCCGCAGAATTTAGTGGTGTTTCCACATTGGATTTATATGCTATTTCTATTGTTTTAACAACCACCACCCAAAGAAATATTTCTTTGATTTGTTCCCCCTCATTTTCTAACATAATATTAAATCTTATAATTTTTTATAAAACTTTGAAAAAACAAAAAGATCTGCCAAATTAAAAAAAAAAATCAAAAGAAACTCATTATGATATGATTTGTTGTCCTTGGGGATTTTCTTTATTAGAGGTTTGATTTTCTGAACAAGCAACCTATAAAACCATCAAAATTAAATTGAAAAATCAATATAACTTAACAATATTATTTAATTAGATAAATGATTGTTGATAGCTCATATCAGTATCTTATTTTAATAAAAATCTCTAAAGAAGAAGAATCATTAAATAAAAAAAAGGTTTGATAAGAAAATTTATTTCTCTCCTAAATAAGCAAGCCTATAAATGTAAGAAATCATATTTCTAAGAGGTTTATATATATTTTTTCCTATAAATACATCTCATGACATTTCATATTGTTCATTCTTTCATTCACTCATCTCATCATTCAACATCATCAAGACATCATTCCACCATTTCATCACCTTATCATATAAGCAATCATCATTTATTCTCTATTTTATTCTACTTTTGCATTTTGTTTTATTTTTTCTCATACCATTACTGACTTAAGTTTCAGACTGTTTATGAGAGAAACCCTACATCTTTATTCATTCTACTCGTCGATGCAGATTTCACAAGTAAGAAATATCAATTCGCAGTTATCAAGTGATACTGTCTACGGAGAAAAAACCTAACTCGTTTTATTTTGCTTTAAAATAAAATAATCAAGAGCTAGAGACAACTGAATTAAAATTCTGAATTATCTTTGCTTGCTAGAAACTTTGCTCATTCAACTAAACCAACCTTTCTTTCGAGGTCTTATTTATGCAAAATATATATATATATATATATATAAAGCAATGCTAGAGCACTGCATAATAAAATTTCAAGACGCCATCCATAAGTTGTGTCTATGCGATCGTTAGGCACTAAGAACCAATGCATGGGAATGTGCATTAGACATAGTTTTCTAATATGGTTAATGAGCATCTTCACACATAGGAAAATCCCAACTTTAAAGATTTCTTCAATTTTGATATTCGTGCAGACTTATAATAAAAGATTCTTGAAGTGTATCATTAAAAGAGCATCCAAGGGATAAAATAATTCCAATACAATTTGTGAAGAACTGTGGATTTTGCTATTTTGACTACTATGGAGTTATACTACTACTAGCACTTAGTCTAGTGAAAGATGTCGAAGGATACTTTTAGAGAAGACTCATCATCATACCTCGTTAGCGACAAGAATCATGATCTTACTAGAAATTAGTATGAGGACCAAGAAATTTCTAGAGGTCTTGGTTAAGGCCTCATTACTATGGTGCCAAGCTAAATAAGAATCAAGTAGCGACACCAAAGACTTGGCCATAAAATTTTCCCATCAGTCTTAGATTCAAAGCTGGAAGCAAACAGTTGTCCGACTTTTGACCATTTTCAATTCTATTAGGATATGAAGTTAGCTTTTGTTCATTAAATCAATATGCCTCACTATCAGCAATCTGAAACAGTGGCAGAAACAATGAGTCTCCCAAAATCAATGGCCGATGATAACTAAATTGATTATAAATCTAGGAATTAGGGAAACAACACAACATTAAAGTATATATGTCTCTAATGCAAATGATTCTCTCATATGTTGGTTAGTTAGCATTGGTCAGCTACTTCATATATAAAGGAGAATAAGTCAAGTTATAGTTTTTATAAAAATTTTGATTGAGAATTCATCAAGTCTAAGTTTGAAACAATAGCTAATGAGCATTAGATTCCAAGTACTAAAGCTACCGTATCTACGAATTACAATCTTCGATAAAGCTCAAGTTTGTAAAAAAAAGAATAAGAAAGAGAGTTCACAAATGGAATGCATCCCATTAGTATGCCACCGATAATCGAGAGTCGAGTGTCAACACCCATCAAGCTCCAAACATCACAAATTAAAGTCAAACACAGCTTCTAAGTTCAGAATTTCGGAAAAATAGTGAGAAAATTGCACAAAGCACTAAAACTAGGATAAGTTGAATACCCAGTTCCGCTTCTCAGTTGTTTGATTCTAATTCTCTTTCGTTAGAGCTAGACTTCACAATTAGACCTAAGTTGCTTGGTACTAAATAATTAAAGCTCAGAGTAGGCAACTTCAGAAACTAGGACTAAACATGGCTTTAACATAAAATAAAAATGCAAATTTATATCATCCAGTAGAATATTTTTAATTAAGGAATGGTTTCTCCATTAATAGCAACACCAACAGAAATGAAGTAATCATATCTTATCAGAATGGGATTCAAATACAATAATTTCAAGAACTTTGCATAGGGAAAACAAAGTCGAGCCTTCATGCATGGAACGTTCTTGATCATAAATTAGACACTGAGCATCGAGCACCAAGCTTCTTCATTTTTAACATGTATATGCAGATATGTGGATCAGTAGAGTTCATATTTTGACGTAACAATATAAACTACATGGAGCAAACATAGCCTGTCCGAATGGTATCCTCAAGCATCAAGACTCAAGAGTCATTGTATCTTGAACTAGTGAGAATGGGATTTCTATGCATTAAACTCCTAATTCACCCAAAGTTATAATATGATCAGTTTAGTACGAAGGCAATCGAATGCATAACTATTATTATTCCTTTTCTTAGTTCAAAGATCAGACACTTGAATAATCATGTTGAAGTTATGACAAGAATGACCATCAAGTCAAAAGTTTAGTTCTGAGCATTGAGTAGCCACCTATTGAGCACCAAGAATCAAACATCCACGCTTAATGACATCCTCGTTATGGAACTCCTAAGTTGTGGTTATAAATAGAAATAAGAAATCTCATGGGAATTGAGTAGACAGTCAAAGGAATGTTTAATATTAGATAGTCAGCTCAACACACTACAGATTAGGAGCAGTGATCACATTAAAAGAATGAGTCTTCAGTAAAGTTGATTCTCAGATTCCAAGGGGAGTGTTAAGTTTTGAGCATTAAACACTAATTTCTCTGAGCATCGAACACTGGGCATTGAGTTTTTATTGAGCTCTGAGTATTGAGCTTCAATACATCCAAGCTTGGAAAATTTGGGTTTGACTCCCAATTATCAAATTTTAGACAGAGTCTGAGTTTAAGTTCCAATTTTATTCTAAGATAAAATAAGCACCAAGCTCCGATCACCTACTGAACAATGCACACTAATCATCTGCCCAACCACCAAGTACTAAGATTTCTCAAATGTTAAAATTCTATCGAGCAACAAGATCTGAATTACATAATAAAGCTCTAAGTTCTGTTCAAGAGTTATGAGCACCAAGTGCGTCACCTACTGAACCATGCACACCGATCATTCGCCCAACCTCCAAGTACCAAGTTCATAAGCTTCAGAACTAATCATCAATAAAGCAAAGGCATAACATTCAAAGATCTATCCATCTATGGTCACGACATTTACAAGCTTAAAGATCCCTTGCATCAACAGATAAGTTTCCATCTTTATATCTATTTTATTCAAATAACTATTTATACAGTCCCGTGAATTCATGCTTCACTGTACCTCAACAGGGTCATGCCTCAACAAAAAAATTTGTAAACCTGTATGGTTATATGATCAATTCTCATAGCTTGAGAACTTCAACAATGTTGCAGTAGCATTCCTATTGTCTAACTTATTGAATGGCCTATTATAAAGATGAGATATCATAAAAAAGTAGCCAGGATTGACATCTGCCCAAAGCATGAGATGTTTGGTCCATGAAGGAGCATGTTAGAGATAGTCGGACATATATGTTTGGTTCTTGTATCTGCTTTATTTGGAACAAGCACCGAGTTTTTCAATTATAAGAAGTTTAAACAAGAGTCCAAGTCACAAACTTTAAGGAATATTCAAAAATAGAAGATCGAACTATAGGCTCTAAGTTAGAATCTTCGACTCTCTTCATTTATGTCTTCATTGAGGAAAACATATGAACATTAATATTTGTTAATTCAAAAGGAGGGATAAGAAAACACCTACAAATTATCAACAAAAATTACGCAAATTCACAAACATAAATATTCACTGAGTCGAAGGCTAGACAACAGTACATCAGATATAAGTTTTCTTTTCTTTCTCAATTATCTATTTTTATTATTTATTTTCACTTCTTAATTATTTGTTCTCATAGAATAAATAGAGCTTTTCGCATTAACATGATCACACATCTACACCTAAATGTTCGTCCAATACATGATTATTATTCATGCAAAGCATGCACCAATTACATTGATAAATATATCTTACATAAGAATTGACCATTAATTGAGATCAAACGATCCTAAAACTATTGTTATTTTTGTCTATCACTATAGATAAGAAAATGTATTTATTGAAGATGTTACTTTAAGCACAATCAATCTAAGTAATCAAACATTTTAATCATCTCACTCGACATCAACATGCAAAATTGTCAAATGACATCAGATATACTATCAAGTAACATTAATATAAACAAACACTCATTTGTGCTCAAACAACAAAGGGTGGCTATAGACATCCAATTTTGGGATAATGAGTTATGGATGTGACAAAAGACTCCAATGATGAAAATGTCATAGGTCTTCAATATTTGAACTTTGAAACTTCAGGGGTCTGATTGCATTTTTTTAAAGAAATAATTTAATGTTTTCATGGACTAAATTGCAATGCATTTTAAGGACTTAATTGCAAAACTTAAATTCTTTCAAGGACCTTTTTATAATTAAAAGTTAAAAAAAAGTGATCAGAATTACACAATTCCGGTCGGAATTACACCTCTTCAACTCCGAGTTCTCGAATTTTTTAGAAAAATTGAGTCCTAATTGGTCTAAAATTCTCCAAAAAATATTTTAATAATATTTTTAAGGAAGAAAAGTCTTTTAGGAATCAATTTATAACTAGGGTTTCAAGAGGGCTCTAAAAATAGGGGGAGGCAAAAATTAAAAAAAAATGAAGAGGAGGAAAAAAACGAAGGGAAGGCAAAAAAAGTCAAAAAAGGCACAGAAGGGAGAGAGCAAAGGCAAAAAAAAAAAAAAAAGAGAAAAAAACGAGAAGAAAAAAGAGAGAAAAAGAAAGAGGGAAAAAAGAGAAAAAAAATCTTATTCTCTACAAATTCTATTGCTTAAATAAAGATTTTTGGAGAATTTTTTAAGAACGATATTCGAAAACCTATCAAGAACGGTGATTCTACAAAATCTGAGGAGCACTCTATTAAAATCATTCATAAGCATCATCATCTTTTTATTTTGTTTTATTTGATTTTTTTATTTTTTATTTTTTTATTATTGTTATAATTTATTTACTAATCATAATTTTTATTCTTTTTTTTATGATGATTATGGAGGAAAACACATAATGATCAAATTTGGAGAATCAAATCTATAAAAGGTCCATGAAATGTCATTGATAAGACTTTGTAGAGATATAGTTTCTAGGGTTTTTTTATTATTTTATTTTATTGCTTCATTTTATTTATTTATTTTTTGGGTTGTATTAATTATTTTTATTATTATTTTCAATAGATTATTGTAATAGCCCAATAGTGGGAATAGTGAAATTATGTGTGATTGTTTGTTTATTTTGATTAATTGGTTAGTAAAATTAGGGTTTTAATTGAGTAATTAATTAAAATTAATAGAAGAAGTAGATTAATTTAGGTTGCATGTTAGTGAAAATTAGGGTTTAGAAGGAAACAATTTAATTAGTTGTTTGATCTTTAATTTAATTGTTTTAATATGTTTTTTTTTTTGCTTGTTTATTTATTTTTATGTGTTTTGTGCTTGTTTGTTTATTTTTATGTGTTTTGGGCCTTAAGCCCATATTAGATTCTAATCCACCCACTTAAATTTAGGTTTTTAGGTTTAATTAATTAAAATTCATTTTAGACCCATAATTAATTAGATTTAGGTTAGAGATGACTTAGGTCCATCTAGTAAATTAAATAGATGCCCACTTAATTTAATTAATTTAGATTTAGCCCACTTAATTAAATTTTTTTCATAATTTGTAGATTTAAGATCACCTTAGAATTAAAGCATGTAGAATTAGTTCCACTAATTTAAATATTTCATAATTTATAGATTTAGGCCCATTTTTTAGAATTAAAATAAATAGACTTAGGTTCATTTAATTAAAATTAAAAGAAATTAGGCCTTTTAGGCTCATTAATTAAAACATGTAGATTTAACTCATTTAATTAAAATCCATGTATATTAGACTAACTTAGGAATTATATATTTGAATGAATGCATTATTTACTTGTATTTTCATGAATAGTTTGCCTTTGAGTTAATTGCTAGAATAAGGGTTTATATGAAATTGCATGTAAATAGAGGATAATATAGTAATTCATAAAGTAATTCTAAATGAACACGAGATTGAAAGAAGTTGGTATTTCGTACCCAGAATCTCCTAATTGTGGTGCTAGTTTTCTTTTAGGGAATCGAGTACCACCTTTTCGATTTGTCCCAGTTATTACCTAGGTGGCGACTCCTCATCTCCACACTATGTCTTTGTGATAGTGGTTAGTGTGTTCTCTAGAGCCCTAAGCTCAAACAGTGTTGTGGTTGATAAAATCTTGGATGCACGCTAAACCTCGACGACTACAGTGGCTCCCGCTCAAAGCCGGATCAAACAACACTCAAGTAGATCCTACTCTACAGCAAATCCTTATTCATGAAAATTTTAGAGAATATTTAGTAAGAAAAAATCAAGAATGGAGTCAAGTATACCTACTACACAACTGAACAAATCAAAATGCAATTTCAATACATCCAAGCCAACATCACACACTATCCTCTATTTCAAAAGGGATGTAACCTTGGCCCTTCACCTAATCTATAAATGCTCGTCTTATGACTTGGATTAAGCAAGCCCAAATTTTGTTCCTTCAAAGCCCACATTCTATTATTTTAAAAACCCTTACTAAATTACTATCTTATAGTATGGAGCTCATATTAAAAGGGCTCAGACTCACTAATAGGATCACTGTTAGTTATATGCACTAGGTCAATTATGTATGACTATGTTTTGACTCTATCATTTTATTAATAAAGAGACATTTTTCATTATCATTTTGTGTTATGATAATTACTTGAATAGTCAATTCTTACTAAGGTCATTAAGTATATGACTTGATATTAAAACACTTAGATTAAATATGAGTTCTATTTAAATTATCCTTAGTCATAATAATGTATTATGGCTAGAATGGTATTGATTGATTATTATGTTTTACTAATCATGAATATGAGATATTAAGTCAACTCATAGGTACTTATTTGAGAAATAAAGTGATGGGTTGACCCATCATAAGAATACTAAATAGATATTTATTATAAGTAATTTTTATCACAGTAATATTGGCTTAGTCCTCTGACATTGAAATCACCATGGATTCTTACATTACTATTTTGTATTTTGACACAATATTACATTATCTTTAACCGGATGATAAAATAGGTTGTTGTTGGGTATGAAATGTGTTATATGAGGAATGTGAGTAATTGAGAAGGAATTTATCCCTCATTTAATCTAAGTAAGATATCTATGGGCCCCTTGACAAGATAGATTGAGAAAAATGCATGGTCATGCTAAAGTAAATTGATAAAGAGTTATCATTCTCAGTCTACTTGGAATCAATAAATAATATGATTGAATCCTACAAGAATGACATAATATATGCCTTATATTCAATTAAGATATCATATGACAAAGGAACTAGAATATTCACTGTATATTAGGTTACGTTGGATTATTGACTTTACATGACTTGGGTAGTCACAATGTCTTACTAGAGGCCACTTATGACTTGTAAGCATAAATAGACATTCAAGGCCCACTACTAATGTTATATGAACCTACAAGGTCACACACTTTGAATAAGCCCAAAACGAATATGGGTTTAACAAGCCCAAATAAGTTCTGTGGAAATAAATAAATAAAATTATTATTTAAGGTAAAGGTTATCTTAAATAAATAGAAAATTATTTTTGATTTAATTTTAAATAAAATCAGAATAAGAATAAGTGAGAAATTACCAAAAGGTCATTTAGTAAGTGAAACCTTAATTTAGAGATCTATAAATATGTTATATTCTCTAGGGTTTCACTCGCTCATTATTCTACCAGCAAATTCATTTTCTTTCTTTTAGAAAATAAAAACACAGAGTTCTTTTCATTCTTGATTTGTGAGAAATCAAGAGAAAGTGCTAGCACACAAACATTCATTTTCAATCAAAGGTTGTTCGTGTGGACACTTGTGGAAGATGGATTATTTTGGAGAAGTCTCAATCTGAACTGCCAAATTAAAAGCTCGAGGTAGGGTGTCACCGGAGTGAACCTCCTCTCTCCCTTCTAGAAATTTTGCCTTTTCTATGTTTGTGGTAAGATTTTAAAAATCCTGGATTTAATAAATTAATCGAATTACTTGGATCCAGGTTCACTGTGTATGGAATCATAAAATCCAATAATTATAACATCCTTCATTTTGCAAATATACTACAAACAATAAATGCTCAAAAAAATCAACAGTAATAATGTCTGAACTTAACACCAATCATTATTCTAACTAGGCAGCTACCATTAACAATTATTAAAGTTTATAAAACAAGCAACATTATACGATACTCAAGTCATGCTTTTAATATAATGAGAATTTAAGTCCAATGACTGAAACTAGCACCTTTAAGTTTCTTCGATAGTACTGAGGTTCGGCACTCAATTCGTGCTTCTAATACACCAAGAATCTAAGTTTAGTGAGTAAAGCTTGCACCCTCATGTCGCTTCGATAGTACTGAGGTTCGACACTCGGGCTGCATTTCTAATGCAACGAGAATATACGACACTTAGGTTGTGCTTTTAATGCACCAAGAATCTAAGGTCAATGACTGAAGCTAGCACCCTCATGTTGCTTCGATAGTACTGAGGTTCAGCACTTGAGCTGCACTTCTAATGCACCGAGAATATATGACACTCGGGCCGCATCTAATGCAGCGAGAATATACAGCACTTGGGCCACACTTTTAATGCACTGAGCATCAAAACTCCAGTGATAGCTAGTCCCATCAGGTCATTTCTATAATTCTGACAGGTTAATCCTTTAAATCGTTTCTATAATACCAAACATCTTTTATTGTAGGTTTTGCGCATCTAAGTCCAGTTGGCACTCCGTGATTATAATATTATGATATTGTGTTTTTAAGACTTGGTATACCAAGCATCTAAATGTTCAATAACTGAGGTTGGCCACCTCAAGTCATCTTTCAAACAATATATGAGATTTCAAGCAAGGTTCTTATCTCAGCGCATTAGTCATCTTTGTGTGATTCTTAAAAATTTAAAAATCTCGAATATAAATATCCAAATAGACTTTTAGGAGGGACTCTTGATACCCCATATCAGTATCCTATTCTAATAAGGATCCCTAAAGAGGAAGAATCCTTAAATAAGAAGAAAGCTTGATAAGAAAGTTTATTTCTCTCCTAAACAAGGGAAGACTACAAGTGTAAGGAATCATATTTCTAAGAGGTTTATGTATACCTTCTCCTATAAATACATCTCATGTTATTCATGTTAGTGATATGCACTAGGTCAATCATTTATGATTATGTATTGACATTTCTATTTTATTAATAAAGAGGCATTTCCATTATCATTCCTTTTATTTGAATGGTTAATTCTTACTAAGGTCATCAAGTATATGACTTGATAGTAAAACCCTTATATTAAAATAAGAGTTCTATTCTAATTATCCTTAGCCATTTATTTATAGTATGATGTCGACTGATGATTATGTTTTGCTAATCATGGATATAAAAATATTAAGTCAACTCATAGGTACATGATGAGAGATCATGTATTGGATTGACCCACTATGAGAACACTACATAGATTATTGTCATAAGTATTTCTTATTGTAGTGATATTGTTTAAGTCCTTTGACCTTGAAATCACCATGGTTTTCTACACAACTGTTTTATGTTTTGACACATTCTAACATTATATTTAACCGGATGATTAAATAGAATGTTGTTGGATATGAAATGAGTTATGTGAGGAATGTGAGTGATTGAGAAGGAATTTATCCCTCATTAATATGAGTAAGATATCTATGGGCCCATTGATGAGTTAGACTGAAGGAAAATGCATGGCCATGCTGAAATGAATTGATAAAGAGTTATCATTTTCAGTCTACTTGGAATCAAGTCATAATATTATTGAAATATATAAGGATGACATTCTATACCTTATGTTCAATACAAATATCATGTGATAAATGGACTATAATGTTCACTGTAATTAGGTTATGTCGGATTATTGACTTCACATGACTTGGGTAGTCATAATGTCTTGCTAGAAGCCACTTATGACTTGTAGGCCTAAATAGAGATTTATGTCCATTGCCAATGTTATATGAGCTTATAGGGTCACACACTTAGAAGAAGCCCAAAATGATTATAGGCTTATTAAGCCTAGTTATACTCTTTGGAAATAAATATATTTAACTATTTATTTATGATAATTGTTATCTAAATAAATAATAAATATATATTACTGATTTTATTTTAAATAAAAAAAATTCGAATTTAATGGCTATTTACCAAAAAGGGTTTGGTAAGTGAAACTCTAATTGAGAACTCTATATATATGTTATGTTCTCTAGGGTTTGAGATAGATCAATTGAGTGAGCCACCTAAAATTTTTTTTCTCTGCATTTTGAGAAAAACGAAATCAAAGAGAGTTTTTGTTCTTGAGGTGTGAGACAACGAAGTCATGCTAGCACACACACAGATCGTTTTGATCAAGACTTGTTCGTGTGGATACCTTTAGAGGACGAATTCTTTTGAAGACATCTAAAATCCGAATATGAATCAAAGCAAAAGCTCGAGATAAGGTGTCACCGGAGTGAACCTCCTCTCATTCTTCTAGATTTTCTTGCCTCTTCTATGTTTTAGTAAGATTCTTGAAACCCAAGATTTAATCAAGTAGTCGAATTACATAGATCCAAATTTGGGAACGTGATAAAATTTTAATATTTCCGCTATGATTATATCACGAAACCCAACAATTCATTCCTTCATTCACTTATCTCTTCATTCTCATTATTCAATATCATCAAGGCATCATTTCACCGTTCCATCACCTTATCATATAATCAATCATCTTTTATTTTCTATTATATTCTACTTATTTGTTTTATTATATTTTTCCTCATACTATTACGAACTTGAGTTTTGGAGTGCTTATGGAGGAAACTCTATCCCTTTACTCATTCTATTCATCAATGCAAATTCCACAAGTAAAAAATATCAATCGGGAGTTATCACCTGCTAACTTTGTTATATATATATATATATATATATATATATATATAATATTTGTTTATAATAGCACAAAATGGATGTGATAGAAGTATTTCCAATCTAGTTGTTTTTCTAACTCTGTTTTTTTCTCAAGTCAATACGTATGCGCCAATATTTACCTTATAATATGAGAATTCATATTGTTAATGTTATATCCACCTGCTGTTATTTTCCTTTTCAAAATTTTTGAACATAGCCATCTAAAACCTTCTTGATTGAACATATCTTCTCTTAATTAAATTAAAAAAAAAAAAGTGAAAAGTTTAGTAGAACAGTGATATAATTTTCTTTAGAGTATTGATAAGTCACGAGTTTTGAATTTTTGTCTCATTCCTTACCAATTCAAAAAAACATTAAATTGTATATGCCATACCATTCCATTGCTGCACAAATGAAAAAATTTTAAAAACTATATTTGCACAAAGGAATGTGGTTTGTGTATTAATGATGTTGATGAGTAAAAATAAACTTTGGTGTGGGAAGCAAGAATTTTTCCTTGATGATAGAATTCTACATTATACATTCTAAACTCTTAAATTTTATTTAATTATAAATATTTCATTCAACTGCATATATATCAACAATATTTTTAATTTTAAACTTGAAAATATATTTTCACAATTATCTTTAAAATATATATAAAAAAAATTATATGGTGCTCTAGTATATATATATATATATATATATATATAGCTTGTATTAAATATAATATTCTTATTTATAAAGTTTAAGAAAATGTTTTAAAAAAAAATTTACAAAGTGCCAAAAGAAATCTTACCATCCTCATAAGAATTTACATAATATTTAGGGGGTTAAAATTTTTTATTTTTTCTCCTTAAAACTGTTGAAATCATAGTATTAGAAGATTGCAATATGACAAAAAATACAGAGAAAAGCAAACCTAAAAATATAGGACAATGACTTATAATATAACACCAATTAGCAACACTAGAACAATGAAAAATGAATTTTAAAGATGTTGGAAAATGACTTTTATGTAAATTTTCATGTGATTAAAAAAAAGAAACAAAATAAAATTCGTTTCAAAATTTACACACTGTCTCACGCGCTTAATAAAAAAATGAAAGCAACATAAACAAAAACAGTTCCAATGTTTTTTTTAAAAAAAAAAAAAAAGAAATGATTGGTCAAGGATTGGCCAAGGATTGCCGACGATGCGTCAGCTATAGATAAGAAGAAGCGTCACTAATAATAATAATAATAATGAAATTGAGAAGAGAAATCTTTCAACCACTAGCAAGCACAACATCCCCTTCACCTACCGCAACACCTCCCACACACAATCTGTTCTCATATTGCACTCTCTCTTTTCTCTACCAAACCCTTTTTCTTTGTTTCAATGTTGTTATTATCGTCATTAACCTTTCAATCTTTTATTAATAAATCTAAATCACAATTATTGTCATCAACACATCACCATTTTTTTTGTTGGGAATTATATCATAATATTATTTCTCTCTTTTTTTTAGAAATTCATTCTCAAAATTAATAATTTCAACTAATAAAACAATCAATTAACAATGATAAAAAAAAATTGAACTTATAACTTTTTAATATCATGAAATGAGTTTTTACCTACTTTCAGCTCTAATAATAGTTGATAATAATAAAATTTAAGAAAATAATATGAGATAATTGGTATATAACTTAATTATTTAAATTGATAGGTATTTAGCAATTTTATAATAATAACATGTAAGTAATTTTCAAATGTATGTAAATCTATAATAAATTAAATCATTAACCACACGGTGTAGTTTTGAAATTCAGTCTTATTGTAGTTGGTTGTTGAAAAGGGAAGAAAGACTAAAAAAAGGGAAATTAATTGCATCATCATACAATTTTCAAGCTTCAAGCTCCAAGCCTGACTTGCTAAATTATAAAGTTAGAACTTGGTTGGTGAGCAATGGTATTGAGTAATCCTATTAAACAAGTTACAACTTGCAAGCATGCAATGCAATACGAGTTTCCCTTGTTTAGGCTTATGTAATGCAATGAAAAAAACAAACTAATTTTTAATTTTTATTAAGCATTTGTTGGGAATAACTATTATATTTAAATTTTAACTCGAATGTAATATATTTAATTCATATATGGTTATATTGAAAAAATATATATATTAATGTTTTAAATGAATATAAAAATGAATTTCCAATTTTTTTTAAAAAAAATGTCATTTTTACGACATGAAATGATCCGAATAAAAGGGTGATTTTTATTTAATGACTAGAAATCACTACATAAGAATAAATCAAACTCTAATTGTAACTAATAATTCATCAGCTAATCAAATCAGTTGTAATTTTCAATCAGAATAATTAAGAATAAGATATGAGTTAATGTCTTCTAAAATCTAGACTATCATAGAATAAAATAAAATAAAAGATCTTCACAATAGAAAACCAAAATGATTTCAAAATTACAAATTGAAATTTTTTTTTTTTTTAGAATTCACAATTTATTCATGTGTGTGGAAGCTAACTCAAATCATGAAGTAGCTAGCTCTAACATTAGGGCCATAACTATTAAAAAAATATATATTGCAAGGATATTATTTTAATTTTATCTCAAGAAATTTATTTATTTTTATTAGTCAAAGTTACATGTAACTCATTTTCAAAATTTGTGTAGAACTCCTCAAATTAAATTTCCTGATCAAACATATGGTTAGATTCTTTGCTCTGAGTTTTAGGTACGCATATATCTAACTTTCAACAATCAACTCTTTCAATTAATATTCAATCTAATATTTAATTAAATGCCTGGCTAGCTTTTTCAGAAAAAAAAAAAAGGCCTGGCTAGCCGTTAATGTAGTATAATTGCGATTATTATTTTAATTAATTAGATAATTAAGTGAAATGAAGTGAGTAGCTCCTTCTAGCACATGTTCACTACCAATCTTCCCCCATTTCCTTGATATTTTGGCATACATGTAATGATCTATTTCTTCTTATCTAAATTTTTCTTATTAAATAATAAGCTAATAAGACTATCAATTTCAGTCTTGTTGATATTTTTGTATTCTGATGCCATTTGGCTTTCGAATTATAATTTAGGTTGAAAGATTTTATAAACAATAGTAATTTACTTCTGAAAAAAAAAACCATGAAATATTAATATTCTAAAGTTGTATATTTTTTTTTTTGTGCTGTGACTAATATAATTATTAGTTTCTTTCCTTTTTAACAAAACTGGTATTTTATTTTTAGAGTAATAATTTTTTTCATCTTTTTCTAGAGTCACTAATGAGAAACAGGGAACAATTTAAGATGTTAGGTCATAGAACTTAAAATAATAACAATAATTTAGTAGTTGGTGGCATGAAAAATAGAAAGAGTTTCAAAGGTTCATATGCACTAACTACAAATGCATGATGAATTAGAGTTTCAAAATTGCAATCTTAATAAAATTAGAGTTTCAAAATGCAATCTACATAAAGGTTAATAATTGAAATACAAAAAATTACTTACATTTAATGCAGCATGTATTGCGATAAATAGGTAAGTGATAAATGGGAGGTATATAGATGAATATATATATTTCATATAAAGGAATAAAAGGAAAACAGAATAAAGTAAAGACTATCAGATTGATTTACCAGTTCAAAGGTTGTGACATGTGATCGACAACTACCTAAGACCACCATCCAAAGGGGAAGATCCACCAACCCAAATTTTTGGCAGCCATGTCCAAGTTGCTCCCAAAATTTTTATGTACATAGCCATCTAATGGTCATATATAACCTGCCTGCAAGAATAATGATGCGAATAGAATTTGCAAATTTGTAAGTCAATCAAATGTTACAAGTCAATTTTTCCCTTGAAAATTGGTTGAAATAGCTTTAGCAAAGCAACCCAAAAAAAAGTATGTAATTAGTTTTCACAACTAGACACAACATTTTATATTCTTAAGCATGGAATCACAGTTTATGAGAGCAAATATAGGAATGTGCCTCAATGATACATATCTCAATTATTCATATTTATCTTCCATTCTTAATGAGCTTCGGACAAAGGTGACGAGGATGCATCATAACACCTCACATAATATGCTAAAAAGTCCGACATTATGAAAGGGCACCATAATAATTGAAAACCAAACAATACTACCATTAGAAAGTAACAAATCACCAATAATCAGAAACTTTTCTTGTCACAAGTTCATAAACAAACAACTAATCGGAAGAAATTAAAAAGATCCATTGCATATATACATTTTCCAAATCATCAGAACAATTAAATATGTCTAAAGTTCTTGTGAAAATATCATAAAGTTTTTCATGACCCCTTTTTGTTTCCTTCAAATCTCTCCCAAATTACATAATAAGCATAATAAACATTACTCAAAGGATTGAGTGTCATATGTGTATTCACATTCTTACAAGTAAAAAACAGCATATTTACCCATACATCTCCATCCATTTTTTGAATTAAAAATTCCCAACTTAAAAATTTCAAAAGAAAAAAAAACAAATAAATTTCCCTTTTTTTTGTGTAAATAATAACACTTTTAAAAGGTTTTTTTTTTTGGGTTTGTGAGTTAATCTCCCCTTGAAGGACACCAAGGGGTCATATCCATAGGGTAGCTACCCAAAACCCTTAAGAATGAAGTGAACTCTTGCACTTCAGCTAATGCATTTTGTGCTCTAACCTCAGCCATTGATGCTTCAAAATCAACATAAAACATGTACTCAAAATGCTTAGCTGTCCCTACATTTGCATCATCCACAAGCCTAATCGGACGGTTCCTGTGCGGCCTTG
This sequence comes from Mallotus nudiflorus, assembly GCA_947683625.1. NCBI lineage: Eukaryota > Viridiplantae > Streptophyta > Magnoliopsida > Malpighiales > Euphorbiaceae > Mallotus > Mallotus nudiflorus. Next base: position 39,969 of record CANTUR010000323.1, read on the forward strand.
ATTCAATCTTCGTCAAACTTATGTTCCTAAACGCAAACGCCGATAGCACCTTAAACAACACACTCGTCCCTTTATCGTGCGCGAACACTATACTCGTTTTAAACGGCCTGTCCGTTCGCGGAATTATCGGCTCACGCGCCAACATCACGAAACGCGTCACGTTGCTTGAATCGTCCTGTATTCCATCCGCTAACACTTGTAGTCCGTACAGATCCGCCGCGCGTGCACTCGCTATCGCCGCCGTGTTACGGAGATTATTCGCTGCTATGTACTCAGCTGCTCCTGCTGTATCATCCACAGCCTCACGCGCCGCTTGGAGACCGAGTTTAGTCAGTGTTAACTCGCATTGAGCCAGTGCTTGTGGATGCGAAATCACTCTTGTAATGTACTCTTTCCTTACGCCGGGAAGTGCCAGTAGACAGTGGTGAACCGGCAATTGCACCTCTCCGACGATGTGCAGGCGGTGACGCAGAAGAAGATCGTAGTTCCGGTGAATAGAACCTCCGAGAGAATTTTCCACCGGTAAAACGGCTCGATCTGCTATCCAAAGCTCAACCGCTTGAAAAGCTACCTCAAACTGATCACAAGGAATAGCTTCACAATTCGGATAAGCTTTTCCGGCAGCCGCCTCGGAGTACGCTCCGGGAACACCTTGATAAGCAACACGGAGCTCAGAACCGTGCATAGGAGCCGGAGAGAGGTCAGTAATTGTCAACGGCTTCATAGGCTTATTGTTGTTGGTATCATTTGTCATCGACAAAGGAACTAAATTAAGATCAATTGAAGCTTTATGACCATTAACCGCGGCCGCGATATGGTCGGCGCCCCCGTTTCCGTTAACGGCGTCATCTCCTGCTCCTGCCCCTCCTCCGTTGGTGGAGGATTTAGCAGTAGGCTGTTCCTGCGAAACGACCTTACTTGCTAGTATAGCGCAAGAGCTCTGCCAATCAGCACGGCTTGATCCGACGCCGTTTGGGAAGGCAAAAGAATCGGAACGATAAATACAATGGACAACGAGTTTGTTGGGGGTTGCAACAATCCGACTGGGTCGTGACCGAGTTGGGAGGGGTGAGTTTAGTGGATGAGGTTGAAAGATCGCCTGCTGCATAATGCCTGTACTTACAGTAAAGACAATAATAATAACAGTATTTTTATTTTTATTTTGGTTGAGGGTTTTTTTTTTTTTTTTTTTTTTTTTTTAAAGCTTGTTGTTCTCTCGAGGGAACGTCAAGCTGAGAAAAAACTGAACGGGTTAAGGGGTTTTTATATGAATGGAAAAGAGCGTGTGCTTAGACAAGGGGGTGGTTCGGTCAATCTCACACCTACCCCCTTCTGCCCTCCCCTTCCTCTCTATTTTCAACTATATAACTTATTCTTATTATTATATTATAATGTTTTTATATTTTTGTTTTTTTATCCGCTCATATGCGCACATATTTATATTAAAAAATTATATATTAAATTTTGATTTTGTGTAAAAATTATATATATATATATATATATATATATATAATTGTGTAATTACATTATTGTATATTTTGAGTTTATGGAAAATGATCATTAATAATTGGGATTTTATTTAAAATCAAGATAAGAATAGTTTTTAATATAGAAGTTTATGTTTATTGTAGGGAGAGAGAGAGAGAGATGGGGGAAATGATTTGAAATTTTCTTGGTGGTTCGGTAATTGTTATGACCTAATGAGGGAATTTAAGGAAAAAACTAGAGATAATTAGTACTTGGTGTTTTATTGTGAATTTTGATGAAAAGTTATTTGCATGTGCTAGATGGTTGGTTAAAAATGAATATTTAATTATTAAATAAATGTTACATATTTTAATATTATTTATTTATTTATTTTGAATTGGAAGGGGAGATAAATGAAATCTTAACCTATTGATATTTTAGAAAAAAAAACTATACTATTACACTACTTATTTTTCGATATTTTATAGTTAGAACAAATAAATTATAAGTTTATTTATTGTCCGAGTAAAATATAAATTTTTTTTAATGAATTCAGGTTGATGTAAGTGTAAAGACTATGTGTACTTAATTGTGGCTTAACTCCTTATGAAACATAAATAGAAATGAAAAAACTGAAGTTGTCATTTTCATAAGAGAAGATTTTAATATAATATAAGATTTAACTCATCAAATTCTATAGATAGCAATTTGTCTATATCATAGAAGATTTAGAGTTGTATTTTTTTTTTAACAAAACAATTGTATTATTTGACACAATAGGTTTTTGCACTATTTTTTTTAGATAAAATATGAATCTTTTTTTTTAACTGTTAATATGAATATTTTATTCGTTGAAATTTAAGAATATATCTTGATGAAAAGACCAACAAAAAAAATAGTAAAATAGGTTAATTATCAAGTGATTTGCAATTTGATAATTCATACGCTCTTTACTTAGTTATAAATTGATTTTTTAATTTTTAAATGAATCTAATTATAAAAATACCAATAGAAATTTTACAAAAAGGAAATATACAAATAAAAATTCCGTTAAGGGTCACAAAGATCCCATTAAGATTAAGAACGCTGAGAAGAATTATTCAACAATTTCAATTAAAAAAATAAATAAATTAAAAATTTGTATTTATTTAATGAAAAAAATAAAGTAAATAAAATAGAAATAAAAAGACCACCGCTGATAAAAAAAAAAGGATCGACGATGGCCAAAATGAAAGTTTTAAGGAGAAATCAAGCACTAACAGAAAAGAAGAGAAAAGAGGCTGCGAGAGTTTTTGATGGAGCAAATTGATTATTCCACTAATTTTTTTATACAGATTTGATATAATATTATTAGTAATTACTATTATTTATAAAATGGACAATGTAATTTTGAAAATAAATTTTAATAAATTAAACAATGTCAAATTAGGTTGTATAAAGAAAATTTCAAATACTTACTAAAATTGCCAATTTTTTAAATTTTGCTATATTATGTATGATTATATTTTAAGTGTCTAGACCAAACATTTTGATTTTAAGTCTTTTTTTTTTCATTTGTTCATTTGATTTTTATAATTTTCAGCCCACATTGAAGATAACAACTCTCCAACTTTGCATATATTTTCATTTTCATTGCAGGCTATTTTTGAGAAAATTGCAAGAACTTTTATTATATATAATTTTTCACTTTTTTTTTTTAAATAATTAGGAGGTCAAGAAAGGGAAGGAAGATCAATTTATGACCTTAATTTTATAATATTCATCACCTAAGTCACTAGATTTTAAAAGGAGAAAATTGTCACCCTTCTTTAAGCATTATGTTATTTTTTGCTAAATTTATATATACTAATTTTTTAATGATTTTTCTTAAGGCAAAAAATGGAGAATGATGATTTGCTCACTCCTAAACATGAAGTGATATGTAGAAGAGGAGCCTCTCTCCTCTCTTTTCTTCTTCATTCGTCTGCTACTTCCTGTTTTCTTATTTTGTTCTTAGTTAGATTTAGATGATTTTTGACCATTTTTTGAATATCTCTTTATTTTTGGTTTGTATAATATTAATATGGTGGATTTGAGTTTATATCTCAAATCTTGTTGAATAATTTTATAGCTTTATAGATATATTTTGTATGACTGTTGCTATGGAATCTATGTTGCTAACAATGGAATCACTCCTAAAATGTCGCCTTCCTTTGCATTTGGTGACAAAATCTCTCCAAGCAAGGTAAAAACACTAAATCTCAAGAGCTTGGCAAGATCCACTCATCCTCTAGTTAGCAACCTTGATGATCCTACATCAGATTCATCTGTGTGGCGGTTTGGGAAGTAAATCTCCCTTCTATTCCTTTGATATTTTGTTCTTCTGCTTTGGGTTGGTCATAAATTCTACTTTTACTCAAACATACGTAGAAGTAATTTGGTGAGTTTCTCCTTCATAGACCTGTAATCTATGTTTGTGAGCTCTATATATTTGAGACTCCATTCTTTTGCCTTTGGCTAATGAAAGTTCAATTGCTCGAAAAAAAATGGAGAATGATAGCATAAACTAAAACTTTATGCATTTAGAAGGTAGATTTGGACCCATTTCTCTTGTCAAAGTGTTTTTAAATATGTGGGTTAAAGAATCATAATTAGTATTTGGAGTTTTCCCTATGTTTATGTGTATGTAATTTGTCAAAGTGTCTTTAAATATGTGGCTTAAAAGAATCATAATAGCATTGGTGCCATATTTATGTGTATGTAATTTACCAATAAAAAGTTTAGTTACCTAATAATTACTTTGCATTTATTGATTTATTTTGATTTGAGCTCAGCATCTAAAAGTAGCAAGAAAAATTAGCTTCTAAGCTCCTAAACATTAGTTTTTCTTTTCTTTTTTTAACAAAACAAAAAAAACTAAAGACATATTTTTTTTTTAATAACAAACACATATCATTAGATTATAAAATAGAAACACATGAGACCACTGTCATTACAATACCAACAATTAAAAAGAAAGAAAAGCCTAAACATCATGAGCCCACATCGAATCATGTGTCTTCCTCCCAATAGAAACCCTAAACAAGCCAAGGATAAAGGAAAGTGGCGGCAGTAAGAGAAGCAACACCACAAGCAGCCATGGTTGGAAAGAGCCTTACTCAGAAATGAGTTTTAGAGAACTCATTAATCCAACAACAGTATTGAGAATACCGTTTACATTGGTGAGCTTACGAGAAGCAAATGGAGCTTGGATATGGAGACAGGCACATTGATGGCTTCTTCCTTCCTTAGAACAGATACAAATCCAATAGACTTTGATCCTCATCTTTAAAGGGAAAGACGCCAACAGCAGTAGGAATGCCAAAGGAGTAGATCGTCGGCTATCCTTCTTCTTTGACATTGAATAGATCAAATTCCTGGACAACAAATAAGCAGCCTTGCTGCACAACAAAAACCACATAAGACACTGCACTATGGACATATCACAAAAGTTGTAAGAAAATTTACTAGGAATATAGAGTAGTAAAGATACAAAAATAAAAAACAAGAAACAAAGGGGTGATTGCTTGTAAAACCAGCTTCATCCCTTAAGAAAACAATATGCACAATAGCATAAATTTGAGAGAAAACAGGTAGTAAACACAATTCACACAATGTGTCATTGAGCAAAATGTGCCATTGCCATTTAACTTTAGCTAAAAACTAGAGAAATATTACACTAGCCACTAGGGCAATTAGAAATACAAAGAGAATACAACATCTTAGGGAGATTAATATACCAACAAGGAGGTAAACAAATTCATTGCAGATTTTACCCCTACACCCTAAATTCTAAACTCTAAAACCGTAAACCACAAACTCTTTGGAAGTTCTACAATAACAATATCAATATCCCAGCTAGAAGAGGATCCTGCAGACTTAATTGCATTAATCAACAAAAAGTTCCTAAACAACCTTTAACAAAATCTCCAAGCATTTGCTAACAAATTGTCATTAGAAAGAGTAAGATGTCTACTGGAAAAAATATAATAAAATAAAATAGTAATATTATTTAGGTGTAAATTGATAAAATTTTTATATTAATTAGCAATTGAGTGTCTTTTTCGTTTCACAAAGTTAAAAAAAAGTAAAAAATTCAATGTAGTAAAAAAAATTATTATCACCAAATCAAAAGTTGTGGTAGCTAAGATTACTAGGAGTTTCAAGAATTAAGATATTTACCCAAATGGTAAAATGATTTGCTGGAACTGAAATCAGTGTTTATATGAAAATTGTGACTCTTCTACTAATGAAGAAAATACTTGTGATTACAGATAATTTGTCAAGTCAAGGAAATGAATCTTATATATTCTATGGGTGGGACAAATGGTCCTTGCAAAGGATACATAAACAGCAATATATCAAAATTATAAAAAAAAATTAACCAATTGTATTTGAGATAATTGAAATTAAACAATTTTTTTTAAAAAAATCAAACTAACAAATTATTTGTCTGGCTATCCTTCATTGCACATTGATGAAAAGACATGAAACCGAAAGTTGTTAGGTGTGAAAATGTGTGGATTCCATAGATAAAGATTAAAGGAGAGCATATATATATATATATATGGAGAAAGATGTTGAAAGGTGAAGACTTTGAAAAACTTCTGCAAATTAAACCAACAACCATAGAAATGGGAATCATATTGCTTAGTTACTACAAAAGCACCTCCTTTTCTAGTTATTTTTCATCTTGAAGTTGCATAAATTAACTTTTGAGAGTCCAAAATGATATACATCATTACATTAATCAATTAGTATAAAGTTATATATATATATTTTTTTTTGAGGAAAGCTATATTATAGCTTTTTAGATACCATTTTCATAGACAATTGGATTTTTGAGCATTTATTATATCTGTGGTTGAATAAGTTGGAAATTAAATTTTGAGTAAATTAAAAAATTAACGAAAAATAATTATGTATTTAATTACAGTAAAATCTCTTCATACTTATATTTAAGAATAAATTTGATATATATATATATATATATATATATATATATATATTTCAAAATTTGATATATAAATTTTAATTAATTATATTAACATAATATGTATTTTATTTGTATACCACTTGCAATAAGAATAAGCAAGTCAAATAACTTTTTTATAGTTACAACTCTATTATAAGTTATTTCTTTATAGTAATAATATTAGTTTGGTATGAATATTATGACTATAGAGAAGTTTTACTGTGATAAAAAAAATTACATTATAAACAAGTATATGGTTAAATATTTTTTACCAATTTAATATAAACAATAATAATTATAATTAATAATGATTAGTTAATTGAAAATTTGATTAGTTTTTAGTACCTAAAGCCTTTAGATATACCAAAATTGAGGCCTCACCTATTTTCTTAGCCAAATATTATCAATTGAAGTTGATTACTTTCTTCATTACATAATTTTAATCATAAAAATTTTTTGCCTACTCTCATCGTTAAAATACCTAAATTTCATCACTGCATAAATAAATAGAAAGCTTCATTTGAGTTACTTACATTCACATCTATCAGATTATAATATATTACACATAAATACTAAAAAAATGAAGCACCAAAAAAAGATTTATATTGATTTGTTCACTAATAACATCCGAATTTCTTTAACATTTTGATATTTATTTTTTCTCACATTTAAATGATACAAAAAATTTATTCATGGTTGGCTAAACTCATATTTAATATTTTATATAACATATTCAAACTCAAATTGCATAATTTATAACATTTCTTGAAAGTAACTCTATCAAGTGCTGAAATTTTATTTTTATAGAGTGGATTTCATGCAATGTTTCATCCGTTGGCATTTATTCAGGCTGTGAATGTAATTAGAAAGTAAAAACAAAAATCCCATAATTAAAACGAGCTTAACATACATGTAATAAATATATATAGGTTGACCAATGGTAGCTCTAATATATTATTTAAATGAACTAATTAAATTAATGTTTGCCACTAATTATATTATTGTTTGCCAAGTAGCATCCATTTAACTTGGCCTTATAATCACATCTCATTAAAGTTCAACTTGTAGATATCATTGTATTTGACTTGACCATAAGCTTCCCAACTCCAAGACTTCAAAATAATAATAATATGAAAAAGAATTAAAACAAATTGCAAAAATTCCCAAAATTTTATTTAATTCGTTAAAAGACACAATAATTTTTTACATTTACATGCATCAAATTTGTACGTGTTAAATTGAATGCAGTTAGATCATTCTGAAGATTTCGAATTTGAATCTCTACAACTGCTATTTATTGATATCAGTGAAAATTTTTCACTAATATGGTGAAATTTATCACCAATTACAATTCCAATTTTATAGTTCACAACTCTTAAAACCTCTATTGTATCAATAACAAATTGAATGCAATTGTGTAACTGAAAACATAATAGTAATTACTAATTTTTTATTATTCCAATATTTAAATATAACATATAGGTTGAGGCAAAAATTATATAAAAAAATAAAATAATAAAGAGAATGATAAATTTTTAGAGATGGTAAATTTTTAAAAATATAAACAAATATTATAATGCAAATCTTGAAATTCTTAAACATATAGGGAGGTAAAATCAAAATCATCAACAAATTGCAAAGGAAAACATATAATTTTATAAAATTAGGAGGGACCATAATGAAAATATTAGAAAAATTATTAAAAAAACGTGCAATTTTTGGGAATTAGGGGGGCCATGGCTACCCCAATCCCTTTGCCCATAGTCGGTTTAGCCTTTTATTAGTTGACACGATAGTAGTGAGGAAAGTAGGTGAGGAAAATTAGAGAGATCACTTTTGCTTCTCAACTACCACTTTCTTTTTCTGAAATTAATTACTACAAAATAAAATAAAAAATATAAATACACAAATAATCTCTACTCGGAAATTTTATATATATATAAAATTCTAGCTTAGTTATATTTTTTTAGTTGCAATTTTTCCCCACTTGATATTCTAATTATAAGATTGAGTTAATAGGTTCGATTCTCCTCCTCTTAATTTTCTAGTTGTTAAAAACAAAATTAATTGCAATTCTACCTGGTTTAATGCAATTGATTTATTCAAATGTGGCACCATAAAAAATTAAAATTAATTAATACCATTTAATTTTCATTTGTGTTTTTTATTTAATTTTAAATGCTTAAAGTTGTAATACTTAAATTTTGGACATTTTAAAAATTATCTATTTTAAATTTAAAATTCAAATTGAAGTGAAATTCATGTTATTTTGAATAAAAATGTTAATAGCAATTGTACTAAAAATATAATGCAGTATTAATTTCATCTATTTATGTGGCTACAGTATTAGTTGTAATATGTGTTATATTAAAATTATTTGTAGCCATTGATGTTTAGTTTAGTGGACAATTTCTTGTTTGATGGTATCATCCAAAGACTTGAGTTCAATTTTTTCACTTTTAGCATGCAATAATAATAAAAAAAATATTTGTATTATATTAGTCAAATTAGATAAAATTACCAAATACGATAAATAAGTTTTTTTTTTTTTTTTAATATCATTAGGCCTATAGGAGCTTCCATTTCTACACGTGCAGGTGTTGGTGAATGTTTTTTTTTTTAATATAAATATTAATTATAGTCATTGTTCAACTAATCCTTAACGGAGAACAGCTTAAATTTTTTATCTAAGACTTAGATTTATTATTATTATTATTATTATTATTATTATTATTATTATTATTTTGGTTTGTTTTTGGGCTAAAGCGACTGAGTTGACGATTATAAACCTACCCTTTGATCTTTCTTATTGCTTACCAATATTTGTCCTTATTTATGGCAATGACATAAATAATTTTTACATTGCAAGTTGCAAATTATAATGTTTATAAATTAATAATAAACAAAGTCTATTGTTGCTAATTTACAAAAAAAAAAAAAAAATCTAGCTAAGCGGAAACGAGTCAATGAATCAAGTACATAGGAAATGAATTATATATTTTGAGTGGATATATATTATATATTTTGAACAAAAGAAAATATTGTATGATTTTTTAAAAAGTATTATAAGATATAAAATTTAACTTTATTTAATTTAAAAGGAGAAAAATATCTTTTATTATATAATATATTAATATTTAAGAATGTAACATTTTTATTAATAAAATATATATATATATATTGTACGATAAAGCTTCTTCACTATGCATGTAGTTTTCTTTTGAAATTGGCTATGCATGTAGGTTTATGGACTATATTATAATGTAATTTATGAAATGGTGCATTTAGTATTTATTGGGTGATTTTACTTTTCCTTGTTGCTTTTTTTTAATCAAATAGGTAATTATACCACTTCATAGATAACAATACATCATGAAATGTAAGAGAACATTTAATTTACAATCTTACTTGGTAAATTGTCTATGCAAATTTATAAATTTATCTTTATATATCTTGAAATATGATATTAATTGAAGATTTTTGTTTATTTCTGATAAATCACATCTAACAATTAAATTTATAACACATAGTATAAGTGTTTTATAGTTAATAAAATAAATTAAGACACATATCTATATGTTATAAATTTAACTATCAAGTATCTTACTCTCGAAATAAATATAATTTCTAAAACAATTATGTATTTAGTATAATGACGTTGAGTAAAAAAAATTTTTATCATGGTTTGGTCAATAATAGTTTGTTCTCTAACGATATAATTTTGCCACTTAATACTTGTAAAATAATAGTTCCTATATAATCTTATGTGATAAATTAAATCTTACCTTAGAATTTTTCAATAGAAACGTAAACTTAAATTAAAAAGACAACAGTTTTGTTGTTACCCTCAAGTAATCTTAAAGAAGATCCAAGATGATCAAGCTAAGTTCATAGAAATGGATTGCGTACTATCTCCTATGAAAAGTAGGGTTTTCTTGAATAAATTATGTTTGACATTGATTAACAATTTTTAGTCTAAAGTCTCATTTAATCTATAGGAGTTATATCTCATTTTATAATAGATCATGCCTCACAACTTTAAATTATTCTTTTATGCAACATTCACCATTCTTAGATTTTGAGGCAATTGTCATTGTTTTTAAATTTTAATTTATCATTTAAGATTCCTTAAATGTTAATTTAGTTCTCAATAAAGTTTTAAAAATTATTTTCCTACAGAAGAAAAACTTAATTACTTACCATTTCATAAGTAACATTTTTTGTAATTATTATTTACTAAAATTTAATAATATTAAAACATAACTCATGACAATACAGGCCATATAAGATTTTATTGAAAATCAAATTAAAATTTAAGAATTTACACTTGTTTTGCCAAACAGTCAAGCTTCTCATAGGCATCAAGTGAAAACGCAATGAAAGGCAACAATGTTTTGATATATTAATTTAACGTATACATCAACTATATATAATACAGGTGTAGTTTGTTGTAACAAACTAAAGATAAAGCTGAATATAACCAATGAGATAAATATACTAACAAACTTAACATTAACATTAATCCTTATCACCCAGCTGCAAGTTGAGCAGCGGATTGAACGATGTTCAACTTGTCTCGAAGGTAGTGAAAATGAGATTTGGACAAGGATTTGGTGAGACAATCTACTAGCAGGTCATTGGTGGAGATATGACTAATCCGAAGAGTTCCTTTGAGAACTTGATCTTGTACAAAATGGAAATCAATTTCCAAATTCTTTGATCGAGTGTGAAAAATTGGCATTGCAGTCAAGTAAGTGGCACTAAGATTATCACACCAAATAATAGGAGAAGAGGAGGAGGAGATACCAAGTTCCTTGAGTAGAGAGGTGAGCCATTGTAATTCAGCACTTGTGGAAGCAATGGCACGATACTCGGCCTCTGTAAAGGAACGGGCAACTGTTCATTGTTTCTTTGATCCCCAAGCGATAGTATTGGAACCCATATAAATGCAAAAACCATATGTGGATTTTTTGTCATCAATAGAACCACCCCAATCAGCATCACAATAGACACTGATTTGTTGAGAATGACACGGTTGAAGAAGAAGACCATGTGTGAGAGTTGCCTATAGATATCGAAGAATTTTCTTGACTGCCATCCAATGAATGTCGATTGGTTGATGCATAAATTGAGCCACTTTATTAACAGAAAAAGAAATATCTGGCCTAGTGAATGCCAAATATTGTAGGCCCCCAACAATGCTTCTATAGAGAGTAGGGTCATGAAAGGGTGTACCATTGGAAATAGATAATTTAAGCTGTAGGGTGGAGGGGGTGGAGATGCCATTGGCAGAAGACATGCCTGCTTTAGGAATTAAATCACGTGTGTACTTGCGTTGAGTGAGAATGGCACCTTGTTGTGTCCACATGACTTCAATTCCAAAAAAATAATGAAGAGACCCAAGATCCTTCAAAGCAAACTATTTTTGAAGAGCAATAATAATAGCTTTAAGATGAGAGGGAGTATTACCATGTCACGACCCAAAACAGGGGCCATGACCGGCGCTAGGGAACGGGAATTCTTTCGAATCCGGAACCCGTAGCAAGCCTAAAAATAAAATAAATAAGCAATAATAACCATAAAAATATAATATGCAGCGGAAAATAAAATCATAAATATTACAATATCATCCATATCAACTGGATTTAATTCAAAACTCATCACATCGCATATATAATCTCATAAATGTATAATCTTTATACAAATCCAGTTTTACTATAATACATCTCTTTAAAACAAATACTTAAAATCCAATACTTTAATTTACAACTACTGAAAATCACAACTACTGAAAATCACAACTACTGCAGTGTCTAGATAAAATAAATAAGACTCAAGTATATAATTTACATAAAGAAGCCGGGGCGGAAGAAATCCGGCGTATCGACCTGCTACTGAGGTCTGAGGAAGTTGACTCTCCTGAAAAATAGTCAACGGAGGGGAGTCAGACCTCACTGAGTGAATTACTATAGTATATATACATACACTCTAAGTGATAATGCATACAGTCAACAGTATATGAGTAATATGTATATATATAGGCAAGTTCATACAGATGCAGAAAAATCATTTTATATATTTTGTCTGAAAATCAACTTTTATGAAGGATCACATAGAACCCTAGAATATCGCAACCTCAGAAAAATAGTGTTAAACAACACTCTAGCCATACAGGCTCACTGATTCCAAATATATCCACTTAATCCATATGGACAGTAGACTGGCCCCGAGACACTAAGTCAACCGAGCTCCAGCAGTCTGACTGCCAGTGTGATTGGCCCCGAGACACTTGGTCAACCGAGCTCCAGCAATCACACCCACAAACCACATCTCACATATCAATAATCATAATCAATTCAATATCCACAAATAGTTAGTAATATAGCCTAAAGCTATAGGCGTACCGGTACGTACTCGGTCCTAGTGCTGCCCACTAGGTAGCACGTTCTATTGATATCCTTCATCATTAAATATAAAACATTCATTCACAAATACATGATGCATGAATTTAAATAAATCAACAATATAAACCATATATATACTGGAAATATACCAAACATAAACCAGGTATATTTTGAGTATATATATGTCAAATAAATCCAATCAAATCATGAATTAAACTAAAAATATATTTAAAAACATTTTGAATATATTTTTATTAATAAAACATGTATATAATTTATTATATACCAAAAATATACCAAAAATATACTTGAATATAAATCATGTTATTTATGCACATTTAGTCAAAATAAAACATGCATTTTCTAAATCATGCATCCTAAGCATATATATATAATATAGTAACTCACCTAATGCGCTCCACGAGACAGGTCCGACGGGCCTGGTCCACTAACCCTCGGTCTCGGCGCAACTAAACAAGAAATAATTAATCGACATCAGAATAACCCTAACAGAAATCCTAGAATTCAATCTAGAGTATTAAAATACGGAAACAGAATTAGGGTTCGACTGGATATCACGTTTTACGAGAATTCTACCGAAAATCCGGCAGAACCTCCCCTGTAAAACGGACATCTCTCTACTCAAAAGAGTAGAGCCGACCCTGCAAAGAAACACACTTCGAAAAATAAACACCACAATCAATCACAACCCCTCGGTCGGACTCCAGACTACAATCTGTCGACCGGGGTCCACAAACACAGAATATATATTCAAATATACCAAAAAATATCCTTAAATCATAAAAATACATTTCATACATAGAAATTACATAATAAATCTTGAAACACTATAAAAACCGATTAAAACTCATTTTATTAGAAAAACCGTATATTATATATATAATTGAAAATAATTCCCGGAAAATAGTTTTAATTAGTTAAAAATACTAAATGTTTTGTAGAAATCATTTTTATACCTTAAATAAATATTAAAACCAATTAAATTACATTTTTAGACAATTTAGGGTAAAATTACCAAAATACCCCTATATATATATATATATACCTAAATTACTTCAAAAATTCACCAAAAATCATACAATTATCCAAAATTAATTTTCTCAACATATTTATCAATAATATCAACAATTAAACTCAATTAACCAATTAAATTCAATTTAAAACACAATTAACTTAATTTTACAAAATCACATAAACTTCAATAATTAAAAATAAATACTTAGAAATTCATAAAAATTCCAAATAAATTCCTATAATTCATTTCAACACCCAATTCAACCATAAACTCCAATTTCATAATTTAAATAATTAATTTCCGAAAATTAGAAAATAATATTAAAATATTCAAAAATACCCAAAAATCCAAAAAATCTCCAAAAATTCTACAAAAATTCATACATGTATATTAAGCTACCAGGAACAACATTTGTGAAGGAAGTTTCCATGAATCATCCAAATCAAAGCTCAAAAAAATCAAAAACCAAAAGAGGCCGAAAACTTCAAATCAAAACCTAAGCAATTCTAGACCATTTTAGCTCAAACCAAAGCTAGAATAACACTCACCGGAGCTCAAGGAGAAGATAGAGACCGGCGGTGTCGAAAACGGTGGCCGGAGGAGGGAGAAACGGCGGTGGGAAAATGTGGTGGTCGGCGCCCGCGGGAAGAAGAAGAAGAAGAAGAAGAAGAAAAAGAAAAAGAAAGAAAAAGGAAAGAGAAAGAAAAAGAAAAAGAAAGAAAAAGGAAAAGAAAAAAAAAGAAAAAGAAAAAAAAAATAAAATAAATTAAAATAATTAAATATTAATAAATAAATAATAATAAAATAATAAATTTTAATAATTTAATAATAAATAAAATAATCAAATAATAATAAATAAATAATAAAATATTAGGGTAATAATAAACCCTAATTAAATAAATATACACACACAGGCTTTATTTAATAATTTAAAAATATATATGAGTTCATGCAAACCCGTAAATACATTTAAAATAATTAATAATACATTGTTTACGTGGAAATTTCCCCGAAAATGAAAGTCCCGGGAAAATTTTACGTAAAATACTGAAAATAATAGACAGTAATTAAAATAGGTTTAAAATACATATCAACTCGTAAAAATATCATATAAAATACAGAAATCATTAACTCTGCATATCCCGGTACAGTGTAAAAATATTTTAAAAACACGGGATATTACAGTCTTCCCCCCTTACAAGAATTCGGCCCCGAATTCTAAAAACAAGATTACAGAATCAGGAAGGAAAGAGATACGGGTAAGAAGCTCGCATCTCAGCTTCAGTCTCCCACGTATGCTCTTCAACTCTGTCGCTACGCCACAAAACCTTGACCATCGGAATCTGCTTTGATCGCAACTGTCGAACTTGAAAATCTACGATCGCCACAGGTTCTTCCACAAACGTCAAATCTTCACTCACTTCCACACTGTCAGGTTGCAACACGTGTGAAGGATCTGAAATATACTTCCTCAACATCGAGATATGAAATACTGGATGCACCTGTGACATACTCGGAGGCAAATCCAACCGATATGCAACAGTGCCAATTCTCTCCAGAATCTCAAACGGTCCAATATATCTCGGTGCTAACTTACCCTTCCTGCCAAATCTCATCACACCCTTCATCGGAGATACTTTCAGAAAAATGAAATCTCCAACCTGAAACTCCACATCTCTGCGCCTAGGATCCGCATAACTCTTCTGTCTGCTAATTACGGTCTCTAATCTGCGCTTGATCACGGTGACTTTCTCTGCAGCATCTTGAACCATCTCTGGTCCAGTCAAAACTCTCTCACCGATCTCATCCCAACTCAATGGGGATCTACACTTCCTTCCATACAACGCCTCATATGGTGCCATACCAATACTGCTATGGTAGCTGTTATTATATGCAAACTCAACAAGCGACAAATGATCATCCCAGCTACCTCCCAAATCCAAGACACACATCCTCAACATATCTTCCAGTGTCTGGATCGTCCTCTCAGACTGACCATCTGTCTGAGGATGAAAAGCAGTACTGAAATCCAACCTAGTGCCCATCGCTTCTTGCAACTTCTGCCAAAAACGAGAAGTAAACACCGAACCTCTGTCTGACACAATGGACACAGGTACTCCATGAAGGCATACAATATGCTTCACGTACAACTTCGCCAATCTAGCTACAGAATATATGGCTTTCACAGGCAAGAAATGTGCAGACTTCGTCAATCTGTCTACAATACCCAGATGGAATCGTATCCATCCTTCGAACGAGGTAAACCGATCATAAAATCCATAGTTATCCTTTCCCACTTCCACTCGGGAATAGGAAGAGGCTGAAGCTTCCCAGAAGGCTTCTGATGTTCGGCTTTCACTTGCTGACATGTCAAGCACTTAGCAACATAATCAGCAACATCCTTCTTCAATTCGTCCCACCAGTATAAATCTCTAATACTGTGGTACATCTTGGTAACACCTGGATGAACGCTGTAGGCTGTAGAATGTGCTTCCTCTAGGATCTCTTCTCTCAAATCATCCACATCAGGAACACACAATCTACCACTGATCCACAACACACCATCATCATCGAGTGTGAAATCAGTGAACTTCCCTGCTCTGGCATTCTCTGCAAGCTCTTCCAGAATAGGATCTCGGCTCTGAGCTGCTTTAATCCTATCCCTCAGTATAGATCGTACTTTAAACTGAGCTAACAGTCCACCTGATCTACTGATATTCATCATCAGACCTTGATCCACCATCAGATGCAATTCCTGGATCAATGGTCTCCTCTCAACACCGATGTGAGCAAGACTACCTGAAGACTTCCTACTCAAGGCATCTGCTACCACATTAGCTTTACCCGGATGGTAAAGAATCTCGCAATCATAATCCTTCAACAGTTCCAACCATCTTCTCTGCCTCAGATTCAAATCTCGCTGCTGGAAAATGTACTTAAGGCTCTTGTGATCAGTAAATATCTCACAAGTCACCCCGTACAAATAATGTCTCCAAATCTTCAAAGCAAAGATCACTGCAGCCATCTCAAGATCATGTGTGGGATAGTTCTGCTCATGCTTCTTCAACTGCCTCGAAGCATAGGCTATCACCCTTCCATTCTGCATCAACACACAACCAAGACCAATTCTAGAGGCATCACAGTAAACTGTGAACTTATCCACACTATTAGGCAAAGCTAATACTGGCGCTGTGGTCAACTTCTCCTTCAACAACTGAAAACTATTCTCACAAGCTTCTGACCACTCGAATCTAACATTCTTCTGAGTCAAGCGAGTCATAGGGGCTGCTATCTTGGAAAAATCCTGCACAAACCGCCTATAATACCCGGCTAAACCCAGAAAACTCCGAATCTCAGTAACTGAAGTAGGTCTAGGCCACTCAGATACTGCCTCAACCTTCTGTGGATCAACCTGAATACCTTCTTTAGACACTACGTGTCCAAGAAAAGAAACACTCTCCATCCAGAAATCACACTTCGAGAATTTAGCATAAAGCTGATGATCTCTCAGTGTCTGTAGTACAATCCTCAAGTGATATACGTGCTCTTCCATACTCCTCGAATATACCAGTATATCATCGATGAAGACTACCACAAACTGATCCACATACGGTCGGAATACTCTGTTCATCAGGTCCATAAAAGCTGCTGGTGCATTAGTCAAACCAAAAGACATCACCAGAAACTCATAATGACCATATCTAGTGCGGAAAGCTGTCTTAGGAATATCAGCTTCACTGATCCGCAGCTGATGATAACCCGACCTCAAGTCAACCTTAGAAAAGAATTGTGCACCCTGGAGCTGATCAAACAAATCATCTATCCTCGGGAGAGGATACTTGTTCTTCACTGTCACCTTATTCAGCTCTCTGTAGTCAATGCACAGTCTCAGGGTACCATCCTTCTTCTTCACAAACAAGACTGGTGCACCCCAAGGAGAAACACTAGGTCTGCTAAAACCCTTCTCCAACAACTCTTGCAACTGCTCCTTCAACTCTCTCAACTCTGCAGGAGCCATACGATAGGGTGGCATAGATATAGGAGTAGTACCTGGAACCACATCTATACAGAACTCAATCTCTCTATGAGGTGGTAAACCTGGCAACTCCTCGGGAAAAACATCAGGAAACTCACAAGCAACCGGAACATCTGTGAGTGACAACTTCTCCACTGACGTATCCCTAACCAATGCCAAAAACCCCTGACAACCTTTCCTCAACAACTTCCTAGCTGAAATAACAGAAATAAGATTCTGAGGTGCTGAACTCCTGTCACCAACAAACTTAAATTCTACTTCACCAGGAATTCTGAAAATCACCTCCTTATTCCTGCAATCAACCACGGCAAAGTGCTGAGACAACCAATCCATTCCCAAAATAACATCGAACTCCATCACATCCAACAAAATCAAATCAACGGGTAATTCTCTATCTCCCACGAGAACTGGACAACCAGAAAGAACAATATCGGTGTCCAAAGAATCACTCAGAGGAGTGGCAACAGACAAAGGAAAAGCCATCCTCGAAGCTTGCCAACAAGATTTAGAAGCAAAAATAGGAGAAACAAACGAATGCGTGGCACCCGGATCAAACAAAACCAAAGCATCCAGGTAACAAACAGAAAGAATACCTGCCACGACTGCATTAGATGCCTGAGCATCCTGCTGAGTCAGATGAAAAACTCTGGCCTGACCTCGACCTCCCTGCTGACTGGTAGAAGCCTGGCCAACACCTCGGGTACCTCCTCTAGTACCTCTACCACGACTCTGCTGTGGAACAAACTGAGTAGAACTCTGATGCTGGGCTGGTGGTAACTGAAATGGCACGGGTGCTGCACTAGCAATCGACTGCTGTGGGAATCACGGAATCTGCTGCTGCTGATATCCGGGGTAAGGACACGATCTGGCAAAATGTCCTGTCTGCCCGCATCTGAAACATGTCAACGGCGTCAGATAACACGGTCCCTGATGGACTCTACCACAAGTCTGACAAACACTGGCCGCTGATCCAGAACTACGACCACTGCTGCTGCTCGAAGCACCTGACCCAAATCTGAACGATCTACGCTGACCTCCACGACCATGTCTACTGCTCCGATGCACTCGCTGCTGCTGTCTCTGACTCTGCTAAGTCGAACCTCGCTGCTGACTACTCGAACCAACATGAAAACTCGAATACGGAGTAGCCTGCAATCCACTCGACTGAACTCCCAACTGGTAATAATCAGGCATCGCTCCCTGCCTAACTAACCTCAGCTCAATCTCCTTAGCTAGCTCAATCACCGACTCGAGAGTAAGACCTGCTGTAGGCATACCCGCAAAAGCTGAACCCAAACCAGTAACATAGGTAGTAACAGCGAAATACTGATCTCGCATCAGATCCTCTGGTACTCGGTATGAGCAGTCCGAGTCCTAGTCTCAATCGCATGCAGAAAATCTAAAGGATCAGAAGTCCCATCAAAAGCAATCCTGCCAACTCTGGCATAGAACAAAGCTGCCTCAGGGTCAGACATACCCTGCTGATAGGCAGGCTGAACAGGCTGAACAACTGGAGGAACAGGAACATCAAACTCAGGCTCAACAGGCTCCTCGTCCTGTAACTCTCTCTGCCTACGGTGACCTACCGCTCCTCGAGGTCTACCCCTGCCACGACCTCTACGCCTAACTGGCGGCTCAAGAGGTAAAACCTCGTCCTGAAAAGACTCATCATCCTCGGCCTCAACGACCGGTGGAGCGACACGCGCTCGCCTCCTCATTCTGAAAAGACAAACGGAAAGATTCAGACAAAACAGAAAACGGAGGAATAACGCTGAAAACTAAAGCAAGGAATACTCATCAAGACATACTCGAACCTAATACACTGCAGTAGTCCAACAGAAAACACAACTTTAAAACTAGGGCCACAACTCACATAACTAAGCCCTGACACAGAACTCCACTCAGAAACGAACTTCGCTCTGATACCAACTTTGTCACGACCCAAAACAGGGGCCATGACCGGCGCTAGGGAACGGGAATTCTTTCGAATCCGGAACCCGTAGCAAGCCTAAAAATAAAATAAATAAGCAATAATAACCATAAAAATATAATATGCAGCGGAAAATAAAATCATAAATATTACAATATCATCCATATCAACTGGATTTAATTCAAAACTCATCACATCGCATATATAATCTCATAAATGTATAATCTTTATACAAATCCAGTTTTACTATAATACATCTCTTTAAAACAAATACTTAAAATCCAATACTTTAATTTACAACTACTGAAAATCACAACTACTGCAGTGTCTAGATAAAATAAATAAGACTCAAGTATATAATTTACATAAAGAAGCCGGGGCGGAAGAAATCCGGCGTATCGACCTGCTACTGAGGTCTGAGGAAGTTGACTCTCCTGAAAAATAGTCAACGGAGGGGAGTCAGACCTCACTGAGTGAATTACTATAGTATATATACATACACTCTAAGTGATAATGCATACAGTCAACAGTATATGAGTAATATGTATATATATAGGCAAGTTCATACAGATGCAGAAAAATCATTTTATATATTTTATCTGAAAATCAACTTTTATGAAGGATCACATAGAACCCTAGAATATCGCAACCTCAGAAAAATAGTGTTAAACAACACTCTAGCCATACAGGCTCACTGATTCTAAATATATCCACTTAATCCATATGGACAGTAGACTGGCCCCGAGACACTAAGTCAACCGAGCTCCAGCAGTCTGACTGCCAGTGTGATTGGCCCCGAGACACTTGGTCAACCGAGCTCCAGCAATCACACCCACAAACCACATCTCACATATCAATAATCATAATCAATTCAATATCCACAAATAGTTAGTAATATAGCCTAAAGCTATAGGCGTACCGGTACGTACTCGGTCCTAGTGCTGCCCACTAAGTAGCACGTTCTATTGATATCCTTCATCATTAAATATAAAACATTCATTTACAAATACATGATGCATGAATTTAAATAAATCAACAATATAAACCATATATATACTGGAAATATACCAAACATAAACCAGGTATATTTTGAGTATATATATGTCAAATAAATCCAATCAAATCATGAATTAAACTAAAAATATATTTAAAAACATTTTGAATATATTTTTATTAATAAAACATGTATATAATTTATTATATACCAAAAATATACTTGAATATAAATCATGTTATTTATGCACATTTAGTCAAAATAAAACATGCATTTTCTAAATCATGCATCCTAAGCATATATATATAATATAGTAACTCACCTAATGCGCTCCACGAGACAGGTCCGACGGGCCTGGTCCACTAACCCTCGGTCTCGGCGCAACTAAACAAGAAATAATTAATCGACATCAGAATAACCCTAACAGAAATCCTAGAATTCAATCTAGAGTATTAAAATACGGAAACAGAATTAGGGTTCGACTGGATATCACGTTTTACGAGAATTCTACCGAAAATCCGGCAGAACCTCCCCTGTAAAACGGACATCTCTCTACTCAAAAGAGTAGAGCCGACCCTGCAAAGAAACACACTTCGAAAAATAAACACCACAATCAATCACAACCCCTCGGTCGGACTCCAGACTACAATCTGTCGACCGGGGTCCACAAACACAGAATATATATTCAAATATACCAAAAAATATCCTTAAATCATAAAAATACATTTCATACGTAGAAATTACATAATAAATCTTGAAACACTATAAAAACCGATTAAAACTCATTTTATTAGAAAAACCGTATATTATATATATAATTGAAAATAATTCCCGGAAAATAGTTTTAATTAGTTAAAAATACTAAATGTTTTGTAGAAATCATTTTTATACCTTAAATAAATATTAAAACCAATTAAATTACATTTTTAGACAATTTAGGGTAAAATTACCAAAATACCCCTATATATATATATATATACCTAAATTACTTCAAAAATTCACCAAAAATCATACAATTATCCAAAATTAATTTTCTCAACATATTTATCAATAATATCAACAATTAAACTCAATTAACCAATTAAATTCAATTTAAAACACAATTAACTTAATTTTACAAAATCACATAAACTTCAATAATTAAAAATAAATACTTAGAAATTCATAAAAATTCCAAATAAATTCCTATAATTCATTTCAACACCCAATTCAACCATAAACTCCAATTTCATAATTTAAATAATTAATTTCCGAAAATTAGAAAATAATATTAAAATATTCAAAAATACCCAAAAATCCAAAAAATCTCCAAAAATTCTACAAAAATTCATACATGTATATTAAGCTACCAGGAACAACATTTGTGAAGGAAGTTTCCATGAATCATCCAAATCAAAGCTCAAAAAAATCAAAAACCAAAAGAGGCCGAAAACTTCAAATCAAAACCTAAGCAATTCTAGACCATTTTAGCTCAAACCAAAGCTAGAATAACACTCACCGGAGCTCAAGGAGAAGATAGAGACCGGCGGTGTCGAAAACGGTGGCCGGAGGAGGGAGAAACGGCGGTGGGAAAATGTGGTGGTCGGCGCCCGCGGGAAGAAGAAGAAGAAGAAGAAGAAGAAAAAGAAAAAGAAAGAAAAAGGAAAGAGAAAGAAAAAGAAAAAGAAAGAAAAAGGAAAAGAAAAAAAAAAGAAAAAGAAAAAAAAAATAAAATAAATTAAAATAATTAAATATTAATAAATAAATAATAATAAAATAATAAATTTTAATAATTTAATAATAAATAAAATAATCAAATAATAATAAATAAATAATAAAATATTAGGGTAATAATAAACCCTAATTAAATAAATATACACACACAGGCTTTATTTAATAATTTAAAAATATATATGAGTTCATGCAAACCCGTAAATACATTTAAAATAATTAATAATACATTGTTTACGTGGAAATTTCCCCGAAAATGAAAGTCCCGGGAAAATTTTACGTAAAATACTGAAAATAATAGACAGTAATTAAAATAGGTTTAAAATACATATCAACTCGTAAAAATATCATATAAAATACAGAAATCATTAACTCTGCATATCCCGGTACAGTGTAAAAATATTTTAAAAACACGGGATATTACATACCAGTTAAGAGAATATTGTCGACATAAACTAGACAGTAAGCAATCACACCATTGTGATTAAAAAAGAAGAGAGATGTGTCGATCTTGGAGCCTTGAAAACCAAGATGAAGAAGAGCATCACAAAGACACTTGAACAATTGTCGCAGAGCTTGTTTAAGGCCATACAATGATTTTTTGAGTTTACACACATGATGTGGATATTGGGGATGAAAAAATCCAGGAGGTTATTGCATGAAAACATCCT
This sequence comes from Mallotus nudiflorus, assembly GCA_947683625.1. Classification (NCBI taxonomy): domain Eukaryota; kingdom Viridiplantae; phylum Streptophyta; class Magnoliopsida; order Malpighiales; family Euphorbiaceae; genus Mallotus; species Mallotus nudiflorus. The sequence goes on from CANTUR010000323.1 coordinate 63,210, forward strand.
CTTCTAGGGTACTATGTAAGAAGGCATTTAAGACGTCTAATTGGCGAATAGACCACCGAGAAGAAATTGCAATGGAAAGAATAAGTCAAATTGTTGTTGGTTTGACAACTGGACTATATATCTCATGAAAATCAAGTTCAGGCCGTTGATGGAAACCTTTGGCAACTAATCTAGCTTTATAACAGTCAATGGAACCATCAATGTTTTGTTTAACTCTGTATACCTACTTGCATCCAATTAAGTTTTGAGATGGATGAGAAGGAACAAGATCCCATGTATGGTTGATTTGAAGTGCATGAAACTCAGCTGCCATTACTTTTACCCATTCAAGATATTGAGTAGCTTGTTTATATGTAGTGAGTTCGAGTGGAAGTGTGGGATGAGCAAGGAAGGTTTTGGGTTTTAATGAATTTATTTTTGATCGGGTTATCATAGGATGGTTATTTAAGACAGTAGAAGAAAAGGGTGGAGCAGCGGTGATTTGTTGTTGAGTTAGGGTAGGATCAGATGTTGTGGGATTCAGTGAAGACAATAAGAGTAGATGGGTAGGGTTGGAGCTGTATGGGAAATGGGAATAGGTGAGATAGTGGAGTTCGAATTGGTAAGAGGCGAGGTAGGGAGAAAAGTTATAGCAAGAGGGGAAGATTTGGACTGGACACAAGAGGGCAGCACCGAAGAATCAGCAAAGGGAAACGCATGCTCATAAAAAATAACATGGCGTGAGATTAAAATTTTGGAAGTGATAAGATTAAGACATAAATAACCTTTATAAACCTTACTATATCTAAGAAAAACACACTTATGAGAACGAGAAGATAATTTGTAGAATATAGACCTTTATCATTCGAACCTATAAGCAAAAGTTCCTTCGTGGGGATATCCTTAATTTTAAAATGAAGGGGAAAAAATTCAATAGAAACATTATCAGACTTAGTACAAGAAGAAACATAAAGAAGATTAGCACAAATGTCAAGAACTTGTAATATATCTCGTAAATGAAACAACTGTTGATCTGAAAGACAATGAGAATGACCAACATGAGAGATATTAAGAGTGTTCCCATTGCCAATTTGAACACCATCGGATCCTGAAAAATCAGAATGAATTATCAAATTATCAAGGTCAGGTGTCAAATGATGTGATGCCCCTGTGTCCATAATCCAAGAATTTGTAAAAGATGATTTGGATAGTATGGTAATATGAGCAATTGGTGGATGCTGATGACTGGGCATGGAAGGAGAGGAGCATGTTTTGGCTAAGTGTCCGAAGCCATGACAATTAGAACAGGATAGCTGCATTGAAGGCCGAGAATTGGATACCTAACGAGGATGGGTATGCTGATAGGTCGACATCTGATTGTTCTACATATATGTTGTCTAATAGGAATAAGGGGCACCGAAATTTTGACGAGCAGTGAAGGATGACTGTTGGTGATGACGGCCTCTACCACGTCCACAGAAAATGCCTCGAGCACCTCTGCCACGCATGGCAAAAGAAGAGCATGAAGAGTATAGTGTTGTTGAAGGAACTTCATAGTTGGCGGAGTCTTAAGTGAGGTTTGCCTCTTCACTCAGTAATAAGCTATACAATTCATAAAAAGATCGAACAAATGGTCTGTAGAGGGAACCAAGGCCATTGGTGATGATCGAAACAATATCATTTTCTCCAACCAGATTTCTCAAGGCAGTTAATTGATTAAATAAACTCTTGGCTCTTTGTGTATATTGTGCTATAGATTCGGTCGGCTCCTTTTTCAATCTATAGAAATTTGCCTTGATGTTATGAACCTGAGACTTTGAACCAACAGCATAGGAGCTAGTAAGTTTGGTCCAAGCTTCTCTTGCACACGAAACTCCAACAATTTGGGGAACAAAATTTTCAGATATGGATCCTATGATCCAATTTAGGACTAATTGATCCTGTTTGAACCAATTGTGAAAGACAGGATTTGGTTGGTTATTCAACACCTTTGAAGGTGGTTCAGTTGATCCATCTATATGATCAGCTAAGTCGTAGCTATATAATAATGGCATTAATTGTGCTTGCCCTATGAGGTAATTTGTGGAGTTTAATTTTATGGGGAGATGATGAGCTATGTTGGGTAGGACTATGATGGATGTGTTTTGGTGGTTAGATGAGATTGCAAGCCCTTGAGAAGTAGAGGATTCGTCAGTCATAGTAGGAGCTCTGTTTAGCTTTGTTTGAGGAGCAAAAAATAGAGTACAAATAACAAAAGAAATCGATGAGGGAAGGAAAGAAAAAAAAAATTGACGAGCTTGGATTGTTAGACCTCTTAGAGGCTCTAATACCATGAAAGTACAATGAAAGGTAATAATGTTTTGATATATTAATTTAACGTATACAACAACTATATATAATACAGGTGTAGTTTGTTGTAACAAACTAAAGATAAAGTTGAATACAACCAATGAGATCAATACACTAACAAACTTAACATTAACATTAATCCTTATCATCAGGCAGGTCTTAAATTCAAGATTTATGAACAAAATAGCCCGAAACCTATGGACAACGGATATTAATTATGTATCAAAATAAATACGTACAACCATCTTATTATTAAAACAGTTTCGAAGTGCATGATAACATTATGAATGTGAAATGAAGTCTAACACAAAGTCTCCATGCCTCCATGATATGAAGCCTATATATATACTGAAATTTTATTGACTTTATATATATGATAGAAAGACAGCAGAAGATGAAATTGATAACAATTTCAATCATGAGATTGTTGAAATCTTAGAGGAGAAAGAAGATGAAGAAGAAATTAAGCAGAAGATAACAAAAAAAAAAAAAAAATGAGCAGATGTAATGTCCACAAGTTTTTGGTATCAAAGTGTGAAGTAATTTACTTGCCTCTCTCATTTTATATACCGAATACAAATAATGAAAAATATTGAAAAATTCATGATCAAATTGTCAACGCTATTAGACAATGAAAGTACCTATCGAGTCGTTGAATGTATATATTCTCATATATACTTAATTAATACATGTATATTATTTTGAAAATAATGTGCATGTATAGATATATACATATCAATGATGTAATATCTAATTATAATATATTTTTTTATCCAAATCGCCAGTAATTAAAACTCACTTGATTTTGATTAATTCGGAAAAATTTGAATAAAATCATTAAAATGAGAAAAGTTTTTCAATAATTAATTTAATACAATTGTATATATAAAAAATCAGAGTCCAAAATGTAATTTAAGTGAGAATAGGCTTTTACCATTGTTAATTAATTATAAAATATTTAACAAACATATAAAACATTAACAAAATCGGAATATTGGAATTATAACTTAAAGAAGGCAAACTAATAATTTTTTTTATATAGATATTAATGTAAAGAGAGTAAATGCTTGAATCTTATAATCTTAAATATAAAGGGGCGATTATGATTTTTAATTCAATAAATATAATGTTCATATTGAGAGTGTTATATGGGTTCAACTTTATTTATATATACACATTTAATATTTAATATTTATATGTATATGCACTTTTTTTTTTAGCATTACATTTGAAATAAGATGAATTCTTGCATGTGGAGAATAAGTTGTTAAATAATCATCCTTACTAATGAGGAACACTGCTTCTAAAGACATAGCTAGTAGAAAAAGATTCAAAATGCAAAGATATTTAGTTGAAAGATTGTTAGTTGGATATATATATTTATATATATATATATATATATAGACACATGGGAAGAGGGGTTAAAATAGAGGAAAGTAGCTGAAAATTAATTGATGAATTGGTGAAAAATAATAAAGAGTTCCATGACGCATGAAATTTCTTTTAGAGCATGAGTTGGATGTGCCAAGGTGAGAAGAGGTGGTCCTAGCCATGTTAGCTCTGGTAGTGACCCTGCAAACTTGGAGGAGTGTTAGGTAGCAGCTATGGTTGAGAACTAACCAGTCCACCAAAAAACTTTCTGCTAATAATTTATCCACGATTCAGATTCAGCTTGTTAATTCACATTTCAATCATCATATCTCATTTGAATGAAAAATATTTTTATATAAATTTTAAGAAAGCAAACTGAATCACTTTCCTACTCTCCTCTCTTATGTTATGTTTAGTGGTAATTGAACCTTTCAAACTAATGAGTATAGGAAAAGTAAAGCGCCATCTGTTTTGAAGTTCATCACTGTAAAAAAAAAAAAGAAATTACTTAATCTAGTGTCGTTAATGGCTGTGCACCTCATTATTGAGAGTAAGCTTTGATTTACTTAATTATGGTATTGATTTGGTTACAAGAGAAAGACACACTCTATTAAACTACTTATATAATGTTGCTCGGTCGATAATTGTAAACCACTAATCTAACCTCATACATATACATGTGCGTACATGGGAAAAAAGTAGCTCCTAATTAAATATCAGTTGTATTTTCACTTGGCATAGAAACATTGTAAATGCAAAATCAAGAATAGCAGCAAAGAAATGCTTTTTATGCCAGTGAAAAATTGAGATAGAAAATGACATGAGTTTTTGGCCGTTATTGATTATAAAATTAATTTGCATCTGATTCAAAATTAAAGAATAGGCTGTATGATGGAAAATGTTTGTTTCATGTCAGGTCATATAAAGTAAAAATCATCAGTCAACGCTTCTGTGGTTTTTATTTTTTAATTTCTGCAACTTTTAAAATACTTATTTATGCAATAAATTTGATAGTCAGCAATCCAAAGTAATGATACAAAACAAAATGGACCATATATATATATATATATATATATATATATATATATATATATATATTTTCTTGACTTCTATCAAGTCTCTTTGAAACAAATGATTGGAGATGTCTGAAACAATTTGTTGTAATAATATGAATTTTTAAATTATTTTACTTTAAAATAAAATATACAATATTAATAATTTTAAAATAATAATTAATTATTTCATTATTTTATAAAGTATTATTGTTCCTATTTTATGTTTAATTAACAGTAAGTGCATGTCTTTAAGTTATTATTTCAAGAGATAGTATTTTATTAATATTTAATTTGATGCCTTAGCATTTTAAATATTAATATTTTAATAAATTACATCACTTAAATGTAATTTTATGAGTTAATATATATATATACACATATATTATGAATTAGGGTTTAATATTTATTTAAATGTGTATATTATTAATATTAGTGTGTAATATATTAATGTATGTGTGTGTATTTTAATGTGTGGTGTGTGAATTTTGTTGAATAAAATAATGTATAATATACTATATAGTTTATTAATTTTTATTATAAAATTTTATTAATATATATATATATATATATATATATATATATATATATATATATATATATATATATATATATATATATATATATATATATAATCACAAAACCTTCCTCCCTCACTCTCTTTCCCGATCGTCTTCTTCCCACCCTATCACTGTCTATTTCTTTCGTTTGCCGGCCGGCAGAGTGCCTCCCCCGCCTGCTCACGTCGCCGCCGCCATCACCCTTCCATCTCCAGCGCCGTTTGAAGCTTGAGAAGTCGGAAACCTGAAAATTGTTTTCTCCTCCGTTCTCCTCCGTCCAGCCACCAAATCGGACACTTCCAGAGGCATTGAACTCGTGGAGCTTCAAGGAAGAGATTCTGAGCTCCTTTTGGCCTGAAAATGCGTGGTGGTGAGGTTTTGAACTTGTAATATCCCGAGTTTTTAAATATTTTTATACTGCATCGGGATATACAGGGTTAATAATTTATATATATATATATATATTTATGATATTTTATGAGTTTGTTGTTTGTTTAAAGCTAATTTTAATTATTTTATATTATTTTAAGTACTTTACGTAAAATTTTCCCTTAAATTGTATTTTCGGAAAAATTGACACGTAAATAATTTAATACTATTTATTTTGACTAGTTTTATGAATTTGCATGAACTCATATATAATTTTAAAGTGCTAAAATAAATTGTATATATATGTACTTATTTAACTTAATTAATTTCCTTAATTTTATTATTTAATTTTTGTATTAATTAATTAATTTTAAGTGTATAAATTATTAAATATAATAAAATATTTGTGTGGTGAATATCATTTGTATGTGGGATTATATTATTATAATATATATAAGGTGGATATATATATATATACATGTTTTTTTTAACAAAAAAATCAAAGTTGCCTTAATTACAGTTTTGCCCCTCCTTCATCTTCTTCCTCCCAAAACGTTTTCAGCCATTTCAAGCTGGTTTTCTTTGCTGTCACTATACTTTCCGGTGTGCTACATTCCCTTCCAGCCATTCCCGACGTCCCAAGCTCCCATTTCCGGCGTTGTTTGGCCGGATTTTCATCAAGAAGCCAAAAATTGACTTCGCTCTGACCAAGCACTTTCCGGCTATCAAATTTGATGCTGTCGGTCTCTATCTTCTCCTTGACCTCTGATGAGTGTGATTCCAAGCTTTGTTTTACTTAATTTGATCTATAATTGCTTAGGTTTCAATTTCTTCAAATCAGCCATTTTGAGTTTTGAATTTTTTTTAGCTTTAATTTGATTGATTCATGAAAAACTTCCTTCACAAACTTTGTTCCTAGAAGCTTAATCTACATGCTGTAATTTTTTTAGAATTTTTGGAATTTATTTTAATTTTTGTGAATTTTTTATTATTTTATTATTATTTTCTAATTTTCGAAAATTAATTAATTAAATTATGAAATTGTGTTTTATGGTGATTATAGGAGTTGAAATGAATTATAGAAATTTATTTGTAATTTTTGTGAATTTTTATGTATTTATTTGGAATTTATTAAGTTTATGTAATTTTGAAAAATAGGGTTAATTATGTGTTTAATTGAAATAAATTGGTAAATTGAGTATATTTATTGATATTATTGAATTATATGTTGAGAAATTAATTTTTGAGTAATTATATAATTTTTGGTGAATTTTTGAACATTTATAGTGAATATATATATATAGGGGTATTTTGGTAATTTTATACTAAATTGGCTAAAAATATAATTAAATTAGTTTTAATAATTATTTGAGCTATAAAAATGATTTCTACAAATTTTTAGTATTTTTAACTAATTAAAACTATTTTTCATAAATTATTTTCAAATTATATATAATATACTATTTTTCTAAATAAATGGGTTTTTATTGATTTTTAGTGTGCTTTAGGGTTAATTACGTAATTTGGATTTATAAAATGTATTTTTATTATATAAGGGCATTTTCGGTATTTTATAATTATTCTGTGAATTGTGAACCTCGATCGGTGAATTATAGTTTGGAGTCCGACCGAGGGATTGTGGTTGTAATCCTGTGTTTATTCCGAAGTGTATTTCTTTGCAGGACCGGCTCTGCTCTTTGAGTAGAGAGATGTCCATTTTACAGGGGAGGTTCTGTCGGATTTTCGATAGAATTCTCGTAAGACGTGATGTCCGGTCAAAATCCTATTCTAATTCTGTGTCTAAAATTCTAGATCGAGTCTTTAGAATTTTCGTTAAATTTATTCTGATTTCATGTTGTCATTTTTTTGTCTAGCTGCGCCGAGACCGATGCCTAACGGATCAGGCCCGCCAAGTTTGTTTCGTGGATGCACTGTATATAGGGTGCATTATTTAGAATTTTTCATTTTCATTGTATGTTTTAAAAGGGATTTAAATTATAATATTTTTGGTATATCTAGGATTGCATTTTTATATATATGCATATTAAATAATTATGCATGTTAGTTTGATATATGCACATTAAACAATTAGTTTTAGGTTTAATACATTTGAATAATATACACATGTTTTAAAATGTACACTTAGACATAATTATTTTATTAAATGATTAGTATACTTTAGGTATAGTTTCAGTAGATTTTAGATTTATTCTTAAATAATTGCATGTTAAATTATAAACCTACACTTAAATTATTTTTAAGTTTATTTTTGGTATATTTTTTATTTATTTCTGAATAAATAAATGTTTTATTATTAAATTAAACCTAGCACATTAGTGGTATATTTAGGGTTTATTTTTGATATATGCATGCTAGATAATTAGTTTTATTTTTAGCATATTTGTGAATATATGTTAAACACAAACACGTATTTAAATGAATATTTATATATAAATATTTTATTAAATAATTTATGTACTTAGGGTATATCTTTTGCATATTTAAGTATATTTTTAAGATAATGCATGCTATATTATTGTTACTTATTTAAATTGTTTTTAACTATATTAATGATTTATCTTTAGTTTATTTCGTATTTTATTTGACACACACACACACATATATATATATATATACCTGAAATATACTGGGTATATTTTAGGTATATATATATGGTTGGTTTTACTATTATGAATATTGTTCTCCATTAATTATTTTCTGAATGAATGATTTATTCTAAGTGAAGGATATCAATAGAACGTGCTTCCTAGTGGGCAGCACTAGGACCGTGTACGTACCAGTACGATAGATTAGGATTGAGTGAGAGTCAAAATTGGGTGATTATAATTGATTTAATTGATTTGACTAAGATTAATGGTATGTTAGATAGTGTGATTGCGGGGCCAATCACACTGACAGTCAGACTACTGGAGCTCGGTTGACTTAGTGTCTCAGGGCCAGTCTACTGTCTATAAGTGAATTGAATGATCTATTGGGTTGATTGAGATGTGAGGTGATAGATAGTGTGATTGCTGGAGCTCGGTTGACCAAGTGTCTCGAGGCCAATCACACTGACAGTCAGACTGTTGGAGCTCGGTTGACTTAGTGTCTCGGGGCCAGTCTGCTGTCCAAATTGGAATAAGTGTTCTATTTGGAATCAAGTGAGCCTGCATGGCTAGAGTGATGATGGGGTTGTTGAGGTTGTTATTATTAGGGTTCTATGGATCCTTCATGAATTTAATCAAACGTTTTCTACATGTAGTACATTTATAAAAGCAGAGTTTGGCATTTGTGTGAAATGTGTGTGTATATATATATATATATAAGAATGTCTGATTGTTATGGTTTAGTTTGCATGTATATCTAGTATAATAATTCACTCAGTGAGGTCTGACCCCCCTCAATTATTTTTTTTAGGAGATCCCATATCGTCAGACCTTAGTTGTAGAGTTCCTCGCTGATGTTCTTCAGTCCTGGCTATTTTATGCAAATATATATTCCGAACTTTGAATTGTATTCTAGAAACTGTAGTAGTAGTGTTATAATTTTTGGAAGTGTATTATTTTGTTTGGATATTAAATACTCTGAGAATTTATTTTTGAACATTATACGAATATGTATTCATTTATAAAAGAATTTGGAGTATTTATTTTATTTATTGATTCAGATAAATTTTAATCCGGTCGTACTTTTATTTATTTATTGTATTATTTTATTTTCTTACGCTTGCTACGGGTTCCAGATTCGAAAGAATTCCCGTTCCCTAGCGCCGATCATGACTCCTAGTTTGGGTCGTGACAGAACTCATTTTCATTTTCAGCCATTCTTGAGTTTTTAATTTTTTTTGATTATTTTGCTTGATTCATGAGAAGTGTCTTAACAAATGTTGTTTCCCTTAGCTTAATCTACATCTCATAATTTTTTTGTGATTTTTGGGAATTATTTTGATTTTTGTGAATTTTTTTATTATTTTATCATTATTTTATTATTTTATTATTTTCATAAATTAATTAAATAAATTATGAAATTGTGATTTTTAGTGTTGTTTATGGTTAGTGGTAATTTTAGAATTTAATTTATAATTTTTGTGAATTTTGTGTGATTTTTATAATTATTTTTAGTTTATGTCAATTTTAAAAATATAGGTTATATATATGTTTTGTTAGAAATTATTGATTAATTATATGTTTTTGTTGATATTATTGAGAAATATGTTGAGAAAATAATTTTTGTGTATTTATATAATTTTTATTGAATTTTTGAATATTTTTAGTATTTTATGTGTACTTTTATATATTAGGGGTATTTTGGTAATTTGGTGATAATTTTAGTTGAATATTAAATTTAATTGGTTTTAATATTACTTGAGGTATAAAAATGATTTTTACAAATTATTTACTAATTTTAACTAATTAATACTATTTTTCGAAAATTATTTTCAAATTATATATAATATACTATTTTTGTAAATAAATGGATTTTTAGTAATTTTTAATATGTTTTTGGACTAATTAAGTAATTTGGATTTATAAAATGATTTTTTATTAATATTTGTGGAATTATCGAGAAATATTAATTTTTTTAATAATATTATATTATTATTAGGGTTTTTAAGTAATTATTGGTAAAATAATTACTTTTAGTGTTTTAATACTTAAATTGCTATATTTTGGCACTTAAAGGGCATTTTTCGTATTTATTGAATTTTAATATATTTTATTGTATTTTGTGGTGAATTGTGGACCTCGATCAGATGAATTTGTAGTTTGGGGTCCTGACTGAAGAGTTGTGAAAATTCTGGTTTGAAGTGTATTTTTCTTGCAGGACCGACTCTACTTTTTAAGTAGAGAGATGTCCGTTTTACAAAGAAGGTTCTACCGAATTTACTGTAGAATTCTCGTAAAACGTGACATCAGGTCTAATTCTTATTCTCTGTCTGTGTTAGTAATCCTAAATCGAATCTCTAGAAGTTAAGTTAGATTTATTCTGATTTTCATATTATTATTTTATTGTCAGTTGTGCTGAGACCAAGGCCTAGTAGATCAGGCCCGTCGGACCCATCTCGAGAAGCGCATACCTGTGAGTTGTTATTTTATATATGCATGCATTTAAGTTGCATGTTTTAGGAATATATGTGTTTTAATTGTATGACTTATGCATAACTGACTTAATAAATGCTTAGGTATATTCTAGGTATATTTTCAATATATTATGAAATAAATGCATGTTTTTCTTTTTAATTAAATCTAGATTATTTTAAAATATATTATTGGTTTAATTTAAAATATTCCACGATTTATTTGAATTGATTTTACGTATATATACTTAAAATATACTTAGTTTATTTTAGATATATTTCTAGTATATATATGGTTTATAATGTTGTTATAATGATATCATGCATCATTATTTTATGAATGAAATGAGTTATTTTAATGAAGGATATCAATAGAACGTGTTTCCTAGTGGGCAACACTAGGATCGAGTACGTACCGGTACGACGATAGATTGTAGCTTAAATTACTAACCTATTTGTGGATCATGACTTGATTGATTTGATTGTTTTGTGAGGTGAATGAGAGTGTGATTGCTGGAGCTTGGTTGACCTAGTATCTCGAGGCCAATCACACTGACAGTAAGACTGTTGAAGCTCGGTCGACTTAATATCTCGGGGCTAATCCACTATCAATAAGGATTAAGTGATTTTATTTGGAAACAAGTGAGCCTGTATGGCTAGAGTGATGTTTGTTGTTATTTGAGGTTGAGATCATTTAAGATTCTATTTGATCCTTCTTAAACTAGTATTTTTCAGTATTACAAATAAAGTGATTTTCAACATCTGTGTGTACATGTCTGTATATATATTTATTATATACATACGATTGATTGCATTTGACATTTAGTAATGTGTGTATATATATTATAACAATTTACTAAGTGAGGTCTGACTCCCCTCCGTTGATATTTTTACAGAAGAATCATTTTCTTCAGACCTCAGCAGTAGATCTATCTGTCGGATTTCTTATACTCCGGCCTTATTATGTAAATCACTTGAGTTTTATTTTATACTCTAGACATTACAGTAGTAGTTGTATTTGATTCTGTTGAGAGTTGTATTTGATTTATGCATGTACGAGATTTTAATTCAAAATGTTACTCTAAAGTATTGTATTAAGAAATTTTATTTATGATATGAGATGTGATATTATTTTATTAAAGGAAGTTGAAAAATTTATTTTATTATTTGAGATTTAATTTTCGCTGCATAAATATTTTATTTATTTTATTATATTGCATACTTTTCTTTTAAGGCTTGCTACGAGTTTCGGATTTAAAAGAATTCTCGTTCCCTAGCGCCGGTCATAACCCCCTGTTTTGGATCGTAACAGTTGGTTTGTATCTAGTAATGGCAAGCCTTTGTGAATTTTCCACCAAACATGGGATTCAACTTAATTAACAAATAAATGATACAACATTGAAAAAAAAAAGTGTATTTACTGTTCTTTATAATGTAGCTCCAAAGTTCCAACTCCAATCAACAAACTCAACAAAACAAGAAGAGATGTTTTAAAGTTGAGCATTAACAAATTTCAGCTAGCAAAAACTATAGGAGCCACTATTTTTCCTCAGCACCCAGCATAGCATGTGCTAGAACCAAGTAGGACACAAACAAAAGAATAGTCTTTAAAACATGATGCCAATCACTAATCATTTGTGTATATTATCATTAATCCTATCCCATATACATTACATAAAATTGAATCCAACACACTATGTCCCAATTACAGCTTGCAAAAGATAATATAGATCATCAAGTTCTGAGGCTTACCAACAATGAAAATGTCAAGTTCAGTGAAATGCTTCTAAAAGAATTGCAAGGGTTAGTTTAGCTCAGAGTTGCAGAAACAGAATGCCACTGGAACAATTGGAAAAAAAATGATTCTAGAATAGTGCAATTGCAAAAGAAGCTGATCAAAAATATATTGAGGAAAAGATATACACAATGGGGATGGATTCTCAGCGTTCTCTCTTGCATAGAATTTGAATGACTCAAAACTAGATGCATCCTTGATAATTTAAAATTACAACACAACAAGATCCCTACGGATCCTCTAATGTACAAAATAACTCATCTCTTAAAGGCTTAGTCCCAAGAGGGCCCCAGCCGTGTAAGAAAATCAGTTTGTTCCCTGCTATTTACCATAAGAGCTTAAGGGACTTGCATCTAGAACCAGAAGGAAGCACGAGATCCCTTGACAAAAGATGCTCAATAATGCAATGATGGCTAGCTCACCAACAAACCTGAGTCACTTAAAGCCCAACCCATTTCACCCATCTGAAGACCCTGCCCACTCTGAAGGGTAACTCATAGTCTTTGGTAACAACAGGCTCCCTCCTTGCTGCCTCTGGTTCAGACCATACATACACACCACGCTCTTGCTGACTGCCAGGTACAGTGTTGTCCAGGATAACAGCCACAAGGAAAGCAATCACCATGTGCAAGGATAATAATGTGTTCAAAAAGTAGTTCAACTGCAAACAAGCATATTTTCCAAATTTATCACGAAAACCGTAATGTCAAGAAGTTCCAAATAAAATCTGCACTAAAGTGTTTCTTTGAAGAGATTAAAAGATTGGACAGCCAGTCTCTTTTCACACTTCCATAGAAGTGGAGTTCAGAGTGGGATCAGGGCCTTAAATGACAAACAGGAAGTAGAAAATGCGGGATCAGGGCAAACAACAAAATGTGAACTCTAATATCTAAAAAGAATTGTACAGTCATCTTTCAAAACAATTTGATTTCAGAAATTACTTTTGGCCATTCCAGATCTTGCTTTGGACAATGGCACAATGCCTTGGTTCATTTATTTATTTTGAAGGCCAAATTGATAGCAGATTCTCACAATATTAGTACTAATAACATATTTGTAAATGGTAGGAACTCGAACCCAAGGGTAATTGCTTCCTATACTTCTAATGGAATGAAAAGAAAATATCACCAAGTAAAATCATTAACTGGCTATAAATAGGAAAAAGGAGAGGTTTTACAGTGAAGGGTCACAAGTGAGCTCTAGAACTTCCAGGTTATAGTATTCATATTTTGCTGTAAATTAACAGATATATTGAGATTGGCCAAAAAGAAAAACTAAAATGATTATAAATATAGAAAAGACACGCAGATAGCAAGACACATACCCCTCCATTTTTGCTTTGGAATGGTCCATGAGAGGCCACAATGTATGGCTGGAAATAACTTGGAACAGACAAATTGCTGTTTGGGGAGATGCCATATTGCTGAAAATATGCTGGTACCGAAAGTGAAAAAAATAAAGATAGTCCAACTATGATGATATTCCGAGAACTTCCAGCCTCGCTATATCGTAGATTTGACAATCCAAGAGCTGTAAGCATTGCCCACATAAAGCAAAGAAGAGCAGCCACCATTACTTCAGGAATTGAAGCAATAAACCCTCCAACTTTACCTGTGTATAACAGAATTCTGATCAGGCAGAACTACAGAAACATAGCAATAGTATAAGATGAGAAATAAATTGCTGCGCTACATTGTAATTTTCTATCTCTATTAGTAGTTATCCTTATTATTAAGGTTTCAGTTTCCATACCAAGACCTAAAAATGGACACTCTTGAAAATACAAGAGATTAACAGCAAAATAGTGCAATGCAAGAAAATCCCACTATTAGACATATTATTGAGTTAACCATGGACAAAAGGCATCCATCACATAACCAATTCTTTCCAAATTTGCAAAATATGTCTGGTACAATGCATTGCACTATATGTCTCTTCAAACTCTGCTAAAATCAAACATTTCTGAATTCCAACAGCCCACAAACCTAATTATCAAAAATTACATCATTAGGCCATATTAATTGCTTCAACTCAACCCAGGACAAATTGCCTTGTCTTGCTTCAGCATGAATAAGAGATCATGAAGTTCGTAATTGTCAATATCATAAAAAACTATCCAAAGGGTTGAAGCATCATGGAAGCAACAACAGAAGCACCACAATAGTGTAAAGTAAAAACCTACATGATATATATTCATGATGGAATTGCCAGAGCAGTGAAAAGAATCACAGCACGAGTAAGCATTGAAACCAAATGAACTTCACAAAAATTACCCATGTAGTTATTATTAGAGTTGACTCTCCTTTGAAAGTCTCAGAGACAGAATAAAAAAAACCCTACCACCATGGTTATTCAATCAATACATAAGAAAAATTGCAATTACTACATTATAAGAGCATATCACTTAAATTGTGCCAACTTCTGTTAGATGATAAATGCCAAAATACAAACAAAATAACACTTACCTATCAGGGATAAGAGAATCAGAACACATGCACCTAGTTCCACTGCTCTGCGGCTTCCCATTTTAGTCACAGCAATAGTGTGCACGTTTTCAGTTAGTGTTGTGGAGCCAGTTCCAGTACCCCAAAGACCAGCTAAGATGCTAGAAAGTCCTTCAAGGCCAATACCTCGACTCAGAACACCTGGGGTTGGAGGCCTAGATGCCACCAACAAGGATGATGCATGATAGGAGCCAACCTAATGTCAAAAGCCAAATGAAAATCAGCCATACATCATGCAAACAACTTTAAACAAAAAGAGTGCAAGAATTTCTTTTGTTCCATTTTTTGTTTGGTACATAACAAGGTAATAATAAATTCTGGAAATTTAATATTTATGCATGATGGTATGGGTGTATTACTTTTAAAACTTAGATTGTTGCCAATGTTAAAAATAATTATTGCTCTTGTAATGAGATCATGCAAGAACTTGCGAATGTTCCTAGGGAATAAATGTTATTTATTTATCCAGACATCACTGCTAGAGAACCTGAGAAGAAAAAGCATTAATAAATCAGTAAATTTATAATTCATGAGGTTCCTAGAATGATTGAAGAATTCAAAAGTTTGGTATTCATACACAGGTGTAGATTTTAACTAATATCAATTCTTATATCAATTCATAGCAAAAGCTTGAACAGAAAAACATATATAGACAAATCAAGTGTAGGTCAATCAGAGAAACACATCCGAATTTGTAACAAAATGAAGATTTCACTTTTGCAAATAACATGAAATATATGAATTTGCTAAAGAGTTGATGTGCATGCCAATATCACATGTTTTCAACACATGATTCAATTAACCATTAAGAAGAAAACTAACCGAATCAACAGATGCGATAATAGACACCACACACATAACAAGAGCCATTTTCCACTCGAAGATGGGAGTACCCCATTGTAAGGGATAAGGAAACCTGAACCATGGGGAAGCTTTCAATGCATGAGAAGTATCAACTCGACAATACTTCATCTTGGAAACATGCTTTCTGCAGTGATCAGAAACAATATTTGATGCTGGTATATTTACATCACAGCCTTTGTAATTATAAACTCCAGCTTCAGTTATAAGGAAAGCAGCTGCCCAAGTGATTGCTAGACCCAATGGAACCTGATAGAAAAAGACAGCAACATTAAATTCCAGAGAAGCATACAATACAAACAGCACCAACAATTCTAAGAGCTTAAGTTTGTCAGAAATGCAACATTCTGATGGTGTAATTTGGACTCAGGACCTTTCATTTTTGCTCTTAAAGAATGTTAAAGCTCCGTATAAATTTGCACTTAGGCTCCACCTGCAAGTCCATTTGTCTGTTGCACTTGGGTTGTAAATTACAAGTTTTAGTTCGTTTGTTTGGCCTACAAATAAGAGTGGCTGTTAAATTGGAAGTCCCGTGTTGATCATGAAAAATGATCAGACATCTTTCATAAATTCTTCCAATTTTAAAAAGCTTAGGATTTCAGGTGTGAAGCACAAACAGCAATACAGAAAAGAAAAAAAAAAAAAAAAAAAAGAAGAAGATACAATGCAAACAAAAAAAAACAACTGCTGTAGAAAACAAAATGACGGAAATAATATGAATTTGTTGAAGTAAACTTACCGCATAAATGAGAAAAACTCGATGACCTAAAACAGATACCTTTCGAAGGTACTGCAAAATTTATGCAACAATATTTTAGATATTTTGGCAAACAATAAAATAAAAGGCTGCCATAATAAATTTGACCAAAAAAAAAGTAAACTTCGGCTCTGTTCACCAAACTTACAAGAGAAAAAATAATAACCAGTAATATCTGCACCACACCAATCTCAAGGCAGTTACCAACTATTGGAAAACCATAACTGTAAAATGAAAGTCCGACAGCAGCAACAGTTGGGGCAACAACAACTGGATTGATCAACCTGAAAAGGTAAGAAAAGAACTAAGTCAATTAATGGGCACATTCTTGAAGAGGACTGGCATCTTTTTACATTTGAACCATGGTGAGTTCATCAAGCACATAATTTGCAAGAAATGAGGTTACTACTTGCTGAAGAACACAAACCAATGTCCCAATCACATCTTATTGAAAATCCTGATCTTTCTTTCTCCAACAGCTATGCACAAACTAACCCCCTAAACCTTGTCTTCCTTGAACTCAAGTAATGCATGTTAGCAATGAGATATACACTACATCGTAACTGCAGCTACTCAATACAGTGTGCTACATCAACAAGAGCTAGCATATTTTTACTCACTATTTTAGAGCTGTTAACTTTACAATACAACTATTAAATCCCATATGCCATATAATCCCATATTCAATATGAGATTTGCATTTATAAATACAATTGAACAATATGAGCTCAAGGCAACCTTCAGTTTCCAAATGTATGAGCAAACTTCCACATTCAAACATATGCAGATGCTAAAATCGCACCTCAATAACAATGACATCAATCCACTATATCCAAGCAATGCTTGGAAAGCTGAACCAATAATTATAGCCCCTTGTAGCTTCTTCATAATATGTTTGAAATTCTGCCACAACAAAACAATTGTCAGAAATCATGTCAAATACTAGACATGGAAACAAATTTACATTGAGAATCAAAGTTATTGTAGAACCATCTAGAAGTAGCTCTAATGTGCTTTGTCATAAAATTAAATTTGAAAAATAATTATCACAGCAGTTGATAACAGATTGATAAGAAAGAGTTCAATATCCAATCAAGGATACTGGCTTTTCCTACATCTAAAGTCTTTGTATTGACTTGATTTCTGTGTTTCACAGTAAAATTAATTTCTGTATGCTGGCATGTAACGGTCAAACACTACAAGCTCACTATCTCATTGACTAATAAGGTAACCAAAAACACAGAACAGCCACTTGTATGTTTAACAAAACAAAAACCTGAGAAAAAGGCGCATACATTTCCACTTAGTCCTTGGAACTCTGGTGAATTTATTATCGCTAATGCTGGAGCAAGGAAAACGAATGATGGACCTTGTATCAACGGCAACCTTGATCCAAAAAATGTGTGCAAAAGTGTTGTCACTCCCGAAATAAAAAGCACCGTTGACACCACCATTGCAGTATCCTCCTACACCAACTAAGTCAAATAAGATCCAGCTACTTATGTGATAATTATCATAAACAACAAATATCTCAAAAAATTAAAGGAAATATAATTCACAACTACTCACATGAGAACCACCCATGGCAGGAACTATGACGAGTGGAATGAGAATCAAGGAACCTAACATCGAAAGGTAATGCTGGAACCCATATAGACCAATGGGAACTGAAAACATTACAGAACAATATAAGAGAGTTTAAATAAATCCATAAAAAATGCAATACGAAAACTTGTTTTAACTCTTCAAATTTGTATCCATGCTAATAAACAACAATTCTATCAGAAAAAACCTAAACCTCCTGATTGCTAGCACATCTAATAAGAAAAACACTGTACATTAATCTTCATATGTCAACATATAAGCACCTACGTTTTACTTACTGCAAATGAAGGTGACCTTAGACCATTTTAAAATATCAATAAAAAAATCAATACATAACACATCATTTCACTGTCACACAACCTGATAAAGCACTTAATAATTAGTAAAACTCTAATAAAGCCCATAAAAATGAAATCTTTTTCTCTAAAAAAAAAAAAAAACCATCTTGTCTCAAGCACCCAAATCTAACATAGAAGCCAAACAAAAAAGTTAAAATGAAAAGGGGGCTACAAGTAAACTTCCCAATTGACAATATATCCAATTAAAAACATGGATTATCTTCAAGTGCCAACATCAAATCATTATAAATAAAATTATCTGATTTAGCATCACCATTTCTTTCAGATTAAAAATTGTTCTTTTCTCATAATACTTCATGAAAAAAATATCAAACAACAAACAAGCACAGACCACTTTACACTATCAAACTAAAATGAAAACTCACTCCAACACTTAATAAACACCTAAATACTATGTTCAAGCTCTACAAACCCAAAAAAAAAAAAAAATACATATATACATACCCAGAAACTTAAATTAGCATTACCAGTTCAAACCTCAAAAAAAAAAAAAATCAATCTTTATTAAACCATCTTGTCTAAAACATTAATATCTAACATAGTAGTCGATCAATAAAAAATAAAAATAAAAAAAAGAATTACCAAGACCAGGTGTGTCCCTTAGCTCATACTTCAAATGAGTGTGTCTTGCAACAAGCCCATCATCCTCAACACTCAGTGGCAGCACATCCACTGATTCCTCATTCCTCGCTGCTCTTCTCGTACTACCCTCTGTCGACCCCACCGGACCCTGACCATTCGCTCCATGACCCGACTCTTTCTTTGGAGCCCCATTTCCTCCCCCATCAGAATCCCTCCTCCTCTTCACTACCTGATCTTTATTACTACTACTATTATTCTCAGTGCCATTCACTACTGCTGCCGGAGACGGTGCTGTTGTAGTAGTAGCTGAGGCATTCGCCGGAGGAGCTGGTCTAATCCGACCCGCTTCAAGATCCGGTTGGTTATCGGATTGTTGTTCTCTTGGCTTAGGTGGAGGGGGAGGGAGCGACATCTGTCCGGAATCACTAGCATTAGTCTCGCCGGAGAATTTGGGTCGAAACCCAGTTTTTTTAGCCCACGAAGAAGGCGGCAATGGGGAAGATTCAGGCACAGGTGGCCATGGACCCGGTTTGGGTCGGGTTTTCGGGTCACTGCCGGACATTATTACAAGAACTTCAAATTTTCAGCTTGTTTTTCTTGAAACTGCATAACAGTAACTACTGAAATGCAGAACAGATCTGATCTGAGGTCTATAAATAGGGTTTTTGAAGAAGAAGAAGAAGAAGAAAAAGCAGAAGCAGCAGCTAAAGACTCAGGGAATGAGTGTTTTTTTCAGAGGAAACAGACAGCAAAAAGAAAGAAAGGGAAGTGTAGTGTGGATGAGCTAAAACCGCGTTTACTGCTATCTATTTATTTTCTTTAATTACTTAAATTATTTTTATAAAATTAGTTAAATAATTTTAAATTTAAATTATATAACATTGTTGAATTAGTTGCAATGAAACATTTATTATTTTATAATTTTATATGGATAAAATTACATTACTTTGAGTGAAACTAATAATTGAGAAAAAAAATTTTAATATATTAATTAAATAATACTAATAAAAGAAAAAAATTAATTAATTAAATAGTTTTTAAAAATGAATATCCACTTTATTTTGATTATAACTTTATTTTTTTAATAAAAATGACAAATAATACAAATTTAATTTGATATTTTTAAAGTCAAACTTTTATATATATATATATATATATTAAATTTGTATTATTTATTATTTTTATTAAAAAAATAAAGTTATAATATATATATATATATATTATTCATATAAAAAGTGAAAATTTAAAAATACATATTAATCATTCAAATTAATTATTTATTAATCATAATACACATTAAATGTAAAAAATCTAATACTATTGGTTTTTTTAGGGGAAATATAAATATCATTAATAATTTTATTTATGCATTTATTCTCATTATAATAATTACCATCAAAGTATATAAAAAATTATAAATGAAAATAAAATAATAATAATCTTTGATACTATAGAATATAAAATTATAGTTAGCTAGCTAGGTGTTGATGGATAAATAAATAGATATAGATAATATAGATGGATGATTTTGTTACATTTCAGTGGCAATTATGGGTATGGTCAAGTTGTTGTAGGCATGCAAATGTTAAAGTTATTTAATTAGATATGTTTTGTTTACCACACCAAACATCAAACAATTTTTTTTCTTTTGTGTTTAGTGAGGATTAAGGCATGCTAATGAGTTGTAATTACATTCTTTCATTGTACTTACCAATTGTTTCTTTTTACTAATGTAGATTAATGCATGGGTAAAAGTACTTGAGCAATATTGATTGTAAATAAAAAAAAGAGAGCAAAATTAATAAAAATAATTTCATAATTTTTATAGAAACTGTATATGTTATTTGATTTAATAGTAATATATTTTTTAATAACTGAAAGATTAAGGGGAGATCAAATTTATGATCTCGACCTTATAATATTAATTACATGAACTTTTAGATTACAAAAAGAGGGTGTTTAATGGTAATAATTGTAAAAATAATATAATTTTGAAAAATATTTATATAAATTTTGTAGGGTATATTTTTTAAAATTGTTCCTCTTTTGGTACAAAAATTTTAATTTCAAAATAATAAAAATTACACTTATGATCTATTAACATCCATTAGAATTAGTTGATATATATTATTATTGTTTAGATTACGTTTTAAGTTTTAAATTTAAATCATAGTAAATATTAAGATATGAATTTTTTTTAACAAAAATATATAATTAATTATTAAGAAAAACAAAGTCTAATTAAAAAGTCTTTATCACAGTTGAGCAAACATAAGGGGAAAGGCACACAATTTTACGTAATAGAAAAGTAATTCATTGACAAAGAAAATGTGGAATGAAAGAAACAAAGTCTTTCAAAGATAGGATATTTGGGCATTTTTTTTAGTGTGGACTGAAGAGTGAACTGAAGTCGAGCATAGCTTTCGGGTGGGGTCACTAAGGTTAAAGATTATCACATGACTTTTGACAATGCCATAATGCATGGCAAAACATAGCTAATGAAATTGCCCACACCAAACTTTCAAGTCACTAGAGTTGCTTAGTTTGATGGCACAAAAAAAATTGCACATAAACTTCAGTTAACTTTGAATTAAATAATTTTTCTTTTAAAAAAAACATTGAAAGATTTTAGTATTGATAGACTGTATAAGAAAAGATAATTTTTTCCTTTTAAATTAATGACGATAGGAATTGAATTCTATACATTAAGAGGTAGTCCTTTTTTTTTAAATTGATAATAGTAGAAATTGAATTTTATAACTCAGAATGCTCTTACAGAGGAGTTATTATTTGATTATTCGCTTATATAATTTTTTTTAATTATATAAGGTTTAAATGTGAGATTTTATTTAAAAGGTTTTAAATTTTTCAATATATATTAGTATTTTTCAAAAAAAATATTGATTGGGCAATACTTGTGAGAAAAAGAAAAATCTAAGGTGGAAAGATAAGACTCAATTCATGGCTACATGGTTGCCTATCTATATTGGGTAGCTGTTGAATAGATTCATGATGGGTTTGTCCCCACACATATAGAACACAATTGATCAAAAAAAAAAAAAAAAGGGCCTTTTGCTAGCTGGATTTGATGGTGCAAATGCTTAGGAAAGGGCAGAAGAGCAGCCGAGGGGAATGAAAGCAACGGCTAGTTTTGGCTACTCTATAGCAAAAACCCAGTTGAGCTAAGCATATTATACGATGATTCATATGTTGCCAAATGACCAACTAGCCGTTCAGGCTTGAAAATGATAGGTATCAATTGGTTAAATGACCCTACCATATCTAACAACCACACCCTCTTCGTAGTTGGATTTTTTCATGTAGTTTATATATAGTGTTCTTGCACAATGGTTAGTCCTTTGCTATTGTAATTTTTCCAAGGAATTTTAGCTCACCATAGATCTAGAGTCTCATTCAAAACTAATTTGGAGGCTACCATATATTTTTTTAAAAAAAATTGTGCCTATATTGCAATAAATGAACTAGAATTCCAAACTTATCTATCTGTACTTTTATTTATGGAATTAACATAAAATTATATACACATTCATAAAATTAAATAATACAATAACTAACAATAAATAAAAATATCAATTTTTAATCCCAACTCTAATAACTAGTAGTTGTAACTTTTATACAAATCTCTATGAGATAAAATTTTAAAATTTTCTTTTTAAAGTTTCTAAGATCAGTTAATATAGAGTTAATATTTTTTAAACAACAATTTGTTCAAATTGTGATATATATATATATATATATATATATATATATATATATATATATATATATATATATATAATCGTGTTAAATTAATTTTTAAAATTTTTTTATCATTTTTTCAAAATTTAATAATTTCTAAACACCGATAGTAAAGGTAAAGAAAAAAAAATGGTATAAGAGGCATCGAGCATCCGTCAACAACTTACCCAAAATGTACCAGGCCACATTTACAGACTTCAAGGGCCTGTAACTTTAGAAGCCCTGGCCTGAAGCAATTGGGTTTGGCCTTTTTCCTGCTTCAAAGATGTGGATTGTAACAGGGTAATATATATGGGGGTGCTTCTGACCGTTAAACCCTAGAAGAAAATCGTCGGTTCTAGCCATCAAGCGGCTGAACCCTAATTTTGTAAGTCGTTACTCCATCTTTATCCTTGTTCTCTCGTTTTAAGCTAATTGTAGCCATAAAGATTCCATCTTTAAGGGTTTTTTGGGGAATATATTTGCTCAGTGCTTGAATTGGATTGATTAATTTTTTTTAAATGATATTATTGATGTGGGTGTTGCTTGATTGATGAGAACATTGAGGAAATTTGATTTGTTTGAAGTTATAAACTTTTAATTATTGAGCTTTGTCGTTTGAACTTCTAATTTGATGATATGCAACTCAGCATTACTATCTTTTGATCATACAAATTTCCTTGCTTTTTGGGTTTGGGATTTTATCATTTTCGATTTTAAATTTTCCTTGATTTTAAATATTGGAAGGTTAAGGAGATCGTTTTAGTTTTAACTAGAGGGAGAAATTGTATTAGTTTTTATGGCATCTAGTTGTTTTCTCTGCAATTCGAAACTGCCCTTTTAGCTGGGGTTATGCCCTTTTTAAACCCTGCTTCAGCATCCTCATCTAAGCTTGTGCTGTTGTTTGACAGAGAAAAATGCTAGAGTAATCAAATGATTGACATAGTGAAGGATTATTTCATGGTTGAAGAATATATATATATATACTTTGCAGTCATGTTGTTGGTGTATATAATACTATTTTGCAACCATTTTTTAATCAATTATTTGGCTTTTAGAGCTACAATTGAATTGGTGATATTGCATTTTCTTTTATTATGTTGAAATTGAATTGATAACAGCAGGTCATTTTTTTTTTTTGCTTTGTCTTGCGCTCATACTTCTTACTTTTCTTTCCTTCTTTAGAAATTACGGTTGGTTCCTTGAACCAGAGACACAATGAGATTGGAGAAATGTTGGTTCTGCTCCTCTACCATATACCCTGGGCATGGTATCCAGTTTGTTCGTAATGATGCAAAGGTAATTGTTTTAAATTGTATGCTGTTGTCTAAGTGTTCCAAAAGGCAATTTTTGTTAGCTTAGAATAGTGCACATGATTTTGGTTGGATCAACTCGAGATTGAATTAGTGCTAGTATAATCAATGCCCCTATGTTGAATGAACTTGTTACTTCTGAATGGTCAAACAAGATCGATAAACTACAATGTGGGTTGACGTAAAATTTTTGTACCTCCAATGAGATTGATTATCTATTTTTCATGATTTTGATTGTTATGTCCACTTAAAGTGTAATCTACAGTTATGATGATGAAAATAATATTTATGAACCTGATTGATCTTTGGCTGAGAAATTGCTTATCAGTTTTGTCCTGCTACTAGAATGTTAGTCAGGAATAGGCTGTTGGTAGAAAAGAATTTTGCTTAACAACTCTCATCTTTTAACTGTGGTCAATCCAAATGCAATTTCTGACCTATGTTAACAATCTGAGCTTATTGTTTTGTAATTTTTAAGGTGGATATTTTTGCTCAAGTTGCTGACCAACAATCGTTCTGCAGATTTTTCGATTTTGTAGATCAAAATGCCACAAGAACTTTAAAATGAAGAGAAACCCACGCAAAGTAAAATGGACCAAGGCTTTCAGGCGGTTGCATGGAAAGGACATGACACAGGTTAAGATACTTTCTTTGCTTTCTTTAATTTTCATGAAGATCTTTTATGACATAGAGAAAAATCTAACAAATTTTATTCTTCTCCCTTTGCTCATTTCTTTCTCGCCTAGGATTCAACCTTCGAATTTGAGAGAAAGAGAAATAGGCCTGAGAGATATGACAGGAATCTTGCTGAGAATACTCTAAAGGCTATCAAGACAATAGATAAAGTTAGATCTCGCAGGGAAGCCGATCACATTAAAATGAGGTTCGTCTCCACTACTTGATCATAAAAATTAAAAAAAAGAAGAAAAGCTTAATTTCTATGAAAATAAGTTTTAACACTTTCAAAATCTGGTCAGGATGAAGGGCAAGAAAATCAAGGAGCAGAAAGAGAGCAGAAAAGAATTGGAGCAGAATATTTCATTGGTCAAAGCTCCATCAGTGCAAGCTGAAACATCATCCAAGATCAAGGTTCAGGTTTCCCAACAGCAAACAGAAGACAACCTTGCAATGGAGGAGTGACTTCGTTTTTTAGGTTGTTGAGTGGTAGGGGCATCGTTGTTACTAGGTTGTGGATGCAATTTTGTTACTAGTCTATGTTGTTATATTTATGGCACTTGATCTTACTTCGATGTAATTTTTTTTTATTGATTTAAATATTGAACACTTTGTTTTGTTTCTGTTTATGTTTGAATTAAAAATATTTATATCATATTTTATTCTAATTATAAACCTAAATAAATTAGTTGATATTTTATTCTACCATTTAAGGGTGACTAAGTGTGTAATCGAGAACTTGAGTCGATGAATAATTTTTATATTTGAATTTGGTTTGATTTAACTTAATTAATTATATAAAATTATAGAAATTTAAAAATATAGATATTTTAAAATACTTTAATTTGAATTTAACTCAATTTTATAAAATGTTTATATAATTTTATTAAATTAATAAATCAAAATAATAAATACATATAATGTTAACTAGAATTGTAAACTTATCAAATCAATTATTATTATTATTATAGAGTTTGAAATTAATTTGCTAGCTAACTTGAGTAGTTTGAACTCAATTTGATAATTATGGAGTTAATTTTATATTTTTAATTAATCTTCTTGAGTATTTCACGAGTCTATTTGATTCGGTTGCACTTCAATAAACTCCTCAGTCCTCATGTACTTTAAAAAAAAAAATTAGAAATCAAAATAGTGAATACTGAAAAAGGGGATGAGAAGATATAGAAAGTAGAAACAACGGTAACCACTAACTGCAAAAACCAGAAACCAACACAAATTAGCGCCAAAAAAAAAAATGTTTTCACTATCATCATCTTCACTTCCTCTCCACAACCACCGTCTCTTCCGCCGCGAAAACCCATCTCCGTCTTTCACAATCCGGTCATCTTCAAGCGTTCAAGAGATCCAAAAACCCCAACAAGACCAAGAGTTGAGCTCAGAGCTCTACTCTACAGCACCATTTCCTTCTATTAAAGCAGCAAAACGAGTGGTCCTTGTAAGACACGGACAGAGCTCGTGGAATGCTGAAGGAAGGATTCAAGGAAGCTCGAATTTCGCTGTTTTAACTCAAAAAGGCGAGGCCCAAGCTGAGACTTCCCGCCAAATGCTTATTGATGATTCTTTTGATGTCTGCTTCAGTAGGTTCGTTGGTTCTTGCTACGAACTGAATTGTCCTTCTTTTTTCTGCTTTTATTAATTTGTTGTTTGGTTTAGTCCATTGATTCGATCGAAACGAACTGCTGAGATTATATGGGGATCTCGTAAAGAGGAAATTATTACTGATTCTGATTTGAGAGAAATCGATCTCTATTCCTTTCAAGTAAGTTCTTGCATTAGTTTTTACAAGTTACTAATTTAGTTTGAAATCCTGGGTTGATGAGCTTTTTCACGGTGGATTGAATTGTAGGGACTTTTGAAGCATGAGGGGAAGGCAAAATTCGGTGCAGCTTATCGTCAATGGCAGGTAGATGCTCCAAATTTCAATATTGATGGTCATTACCCAGTAAGGGAATTGTGGGCGCGAGCTAAGAACTGTTGGTATAGAATTCTGTCCCATGAAAGTAGGTCTGTTCTTGTGGTTGCTCATAATGCTGTTAATCAGGCTCTTGTTGCAACAGCTATTGGTACCATTCCTTTTCTTTTGTTTTACTGCTTAGTATTTTAGTTTTTTAGCTGGAATTTTCAGATTGGCATTTTGAATTTGGTTGGTCCTGAACGTTGTGTAAGATCAGGATTGGGAACTGAGTATTTTAGGATTCTACTTCAGAGCAATTGTGGTGTAAGTGTGTTGGATTTCACTCCCCGAGCTGAAAGTGGCTCTCCCTTTATATGCCTTAATCGTCTGAATCAAGTAAGCCATTATTTTCTTGATAAAATATGATATAATACTCTAATCTTGACATCTGGAAATAGGAAGTTAGGCTGCTGATGAAATGGGCCTTGAATTTGATATGTATACAATGTAGGGTGGAACTGGATGTAGTTGCTTTAGTTGCAGAACCAACAAATTTTTGTGATCCAAAATCGCTGTATAGTTTCATGTTAAATTGATTCTATGTTCTTTTTGTTTTAGTATTTTAACACCTCTCTTATTAGAAGACTCTGGTTAGAATTTACAGGTATGATGTGAATTTTTCTGCTGGAATTTACACTCATTTTATAAAAAAAATCTCTCATTGCCTTGCTGACATGCTGTTAAATATTTTCTAAAATGATTGGGGGATCTTATTTAAGACTTTGCTAGAGGAAAGTAATTATATCTAGCTCTAACTGGTTTGTAAAACTGCCTTTAGCTGATATAGTTGCATCAAATGAGGTTTAGAAGTAGTGGCACGTGAAAATTGTTGGACTTGATTTCTGTTTCTTTTCTTAAATTGCATTGCAACATGGATCCAGACACCAAGTTCACCTGTTGCTGCTGGGAGTTCTGCAGGCAGAAAAACCAGCAAGAGGATCATACTCGTTTGTCATGGAACCATACAGGGTGATGCAGAGGTTTGAAACCATTTGCATAGAAGTATTTTATTTTGTGTATCATCCCCAACTTCTTTCTTAAATCAGTTCGAATAGATGTGTAGTAACTAGATTGTGGTGAGTCTTTCATCTCATCTTGGACGCAGAGCATGTGTTGTAGGCACGAGCTATTGGTCTTCGACTTGGAACAATAGGTTCCTTAACTTGTATTCGCTGTAACATGTAAGCAGGCATGGAAAAGATATATATTATTTAAGCTAATAAGCATGCGCTAATGTATGATTTAGGAGTGAATACATGTTCTTGTTTTATGAAAATCAGAATTGAAATTTGCACTGCATCAAGTACAATAAGAATCATATTGTCTTCAGTTAAACATGATTCATGGAGAGATCCACTGTTACTTCAGAATCATTTTTGGTTTGTCTTTATACAATGTTGGTGCTACAACTATTCTCTTTCTATCATTTGCAGGGTAGTTTTCCTACTTCTGGAGATCAGCCAATGAATATGCTTGGAATTATACAGGTACTTCATCTCCATAAGACTATTAAATTGTTTGATTACAAATCTGTGTCCTGATTTTTTCTTGTGGATCAACAGTCGCAGAAAACTGCGGAGCTTCTTCTTGATTTGAAAGTAAGCACTATATTCAGCAGCCCAAGGAATGCTAGTGTTGAGACTGCCATGGCCATCTCCAAAGTAAGCTCGTTCTATCATTCTTGAGTCAGTTTGTTTCATTCCATGTGTTGTATTTGTATGGATGTATCGGAAAAACTGGGAAATTGTATCCTGCAAAGATTTCTTCTATCCTGGAACATTTAACTTCTTTTTCCAGAAAGTCAACTTCATTTCACTCTTGAGTTTGACATTTTTACCTCTGATCTAATTACAACTGGCTACTTTCATCAGATGCAAGAAGCAGCAGATTGCTTGGGTGCTGACTGTGTGCCACGATGTGTAGAATTGAAACAAGTAAAGGACCTCGATGTCAGCGACATCCTTCAGCAATCAAACAAGGCAAGATATCAAGAACATTTTATCAATATTTTGATTAATCCCACATTTTTTTCCCTTTGTTTCCATTTCTTTTATTGGTGTAAATATAATAATACCAGATAATATTTTTTTGGGTACAAATATAGCATTCCATGCATTGATGACCAAAATTTTGCCCATGCACACCGAACCTAGCATGCCAAGCGCTAGGGAGTGTTAGTTCTTTAAATGGATGTATGCATGATCTTAACACTTTGCCATGTTTTGATACAAGCCAACAACAGAACAGAACTGAGCTTTTCCTGATTTAGCTCGACTTTGATGAACTTTGAACCTTTTGATTTTGACAGGATGAGAACGAGGCTTCAGGGTATCAGTCTGGTGTTTTGAATGGATTTGAGGATGAAGCACTGCTAGCACTCTGGAATAAGTCTGGAAAAGCCTGGCAGTCTCTGTTGAATGAATTATCTGATGAATCCGAACCTGAAAAGATAGTCATTGCAGTTGGTCATTCTGCAATTCACATAGCACTGATGACACACTGTCTAAACTTAACCAAGGACTGGATGGGATCATTTCATCTCGACGCAGGAAGTATCAGTGTGTTGGACTTCCCTGATGGACCTGCAGCAAGAGGCGTCATCCGATGCATAAATTACACAGCTCATCTGGGAAGATGGTCTATTCCCATCACAAGATCAACAGTAGATGATGAAGAGTTTTGACATAGTAAATTTGGGTAGTGTCAATGTTATCTCGAAATGATACTTGCAGTACATGAATCATAGAACTCCTCAACTAGACTCCAATTCTGACTGATGTAAATGGATTATTTACCTACTCTAAATATACAGCACTTCAATTTTGAATATAATGCCTATAAAAAATTCTAGTTTGAGCTATGTACAATGCATTGAAAATAATGCCTAAATAAAATTTTAGTTTGAGCTAAAAGAAATACATATACAATGGATTGAAAAAGAAATACTCGAAATATGTTTTATTGTTTTGAAAGAAAGATAATAAAGCATTAAAACTTGTATTTGACAGTGCATTTGGAACTGTTTTTGTGAGAAGCTGTAATTTTATAAATCTTTGGGGCAGTGATACATGTCACATCATACATCATGCAATATGTAGCAGAAGGAATAAAACAAAATATAGGTTCTAAAGATATACTTTTATTTTTACAAACTTTCGTTTGAATTGCCAAAATATATGAGGCTAAATAGTAACGAGAGTTTTCACTTTTCATGACGTCATCATTTACATTGCATTACTTTTAGCCGGTAAATGTATTAAAATGACCACTTAATTACGTAATCTTTGGTTTCTCCTGTAATATTTAACATTTCCTTTTTTAATTTTTATATTTGATTTTTCTAAGTAAAAAATTACTTAAAATATCTGAATTTTTTTTTTCATTTAAATCAACAATATTGGTAATTTTATTAAATTTTTTTAATAGCTAAGAAAATTAAACTAAAAATAGTTGCAATTGCAAATAAAAAAATGAATTTTAATATTATTAAGCTTGTTAATGGGCCAATTATCAAACAACAAGGTAGAAAATTTAAAGCCCATGAAATTGAACATCATGAAGATTAAGAATTGAAGAAATTAGAAATTGGAAGGTTTAATAGAGGTTTTAGGGTTCACAGGAGAAGAAAAAAATGGCAACTTTAGGGATTACAGGAAGATCTACATCGACATTGATGCGTGCAACATGGAGAGCTACTGCTACAACTTCAACAACATCATCTAGAATGTCGTTATCATCCTCAATTCGCTTTCGGATTCATCCCCATTTGACTCTTCGGCAGTCTCGAATTTCGCCTCCTTCTTTAAAGTAACCAGCTTTTTCTTTTCTTTATATGGGCAGTTTCAATTGTTTCAGATTTTTTTGGTGGTTTTTCGATGTGGGTATTTGTTTATTTGATGTAATGTTTTGTCTTTTGGTTGAAAAGTGGAAGCTTTTTGCGGAGAGAATTGAGCTCATTATTGCCACTTCATAGTGTGATTGCTTCTTCTTGCCTTGTCTCTAAGCTTCCCAGTGATGCTAGCACATCTGGTGAAGGTACACTCTCTTGCTCGCTGTTTGTGCATTTGTTTTGTTTGATGATGTAGATTGTAGAGCGATTAGAGATCGAGTAGGCATTTGATTTGTTAGATAGACTTGCTTAGTAAATTAAAATGTTATCGGGGAGTATAAGAATTTGAAGGGTGAGTTGTCATTTTCCAGTTTGATCACCATAGCTTTAACTGTTGGTTGACACAGAAGGGGAGGTAATAGGCGATGTTGAACAGGATGTGGCGATGGATGTGTTCTTGTACAAAGAAAAGAAAATGCATTATAACAGTGGCAATTGATAAAGCAGCAGACTCAATTCAATTATAGTTTATGGTTGTATTTAATAAAATGGTGGCACTAGGATCTTGTGAGCATTAGGGACAGTGATTTAATGCTTAATATCA
Source organism: Mallotus nudiflorus (assembly GCA_947683625.1). Taxonomy (NCBI): domain Eukaryota; kingdom Viridiplantae; phylum Streptophyta; class Magnoliopsida; order Malpighiales; family Euphorbiaceae; genus Mallotus; species Mallotus nudiflorus. The sequence goes on from CANTUR010000323.1 coordinate 94,564, forward strand.
ATGATTTTGATCTATAATTGGCCCATTAATTAAGTTAAACTGTTGAAGAGTAGTCAACGAGATAGGTGGTCTTGTAGGATGAGTTTGAAGTTAATCATCATGCAATAGCAGGTACCTTCCTAGAACTTTTGCCACCATTTTGTGTAAGGATCTTACTATTTTCTGAGTGATTCACATGAAAAATCAATGCAGGCTCTAATAATTCTTCTCTCTGTGTTTTGCCTGTGTCCTTGTTTGGTAAGAAGTGAGAAAGAGACCGAAGGATTGTTTTCCTATTTTATTCTTAGGAGTTCAAAATGCAAGACTTCTGAAATTGGTGAAATACTCTTTGCATAAATGGTGGATGTGTTAAGTTTGTTTTGTTATCCCCTCTATTTGCTAGCTTTTGTTACAATAAAGTATCTCACTAGTGTATTTAGTAGCTCCTTTTAACATGATCAAATTGCATCTCATTCACCAATGGTTTAAAAGGAAGTTGTTAGCTTTGTATGCTCAATCTAGTGTAGTTTATTTATTTTAGTAAAGGAGAAAGAAAGATTTGCCTTTTGGCATAAGGTGGTATCAAAAATTAATTAGAAAACATGGATAGTGTTTTTTTTTTAAAAAAAAAAAAAAGAATTGTTTCAAACAACAAGTTGTTTTATAGCATTTTTCATATCAATTGAAGTATTCACATGGGGATTGTGCTTTCTTTCTCTTGATGACAGGTAGATTTGCTAATTATCTCAGTCCCATCTAGTTCTGGGTGCTTGCAGTGGTGAAGGTTTTTTTTTTTTTTTTTTTCTTGTTACATCAGAGTAGAAAGTGTCTTCCTTGTCAGCATTGACATGTAATCAGTTTACTACAGAAATTTGAATTTAGGCCTTCTGAGGTCAATTGCTGAACATTTTCGTTTACTTGTTTTAAGTTAGTAGCCAAGCCATTCTGGAGTAATCTCTTGAATTTGGATTCTAATGAGCAGAAGAATGAATTTTGTTTTGTATCTTGAGTGATGTAAGAAATAATATCTTTATGTCTAATGTTTTGCATCTTGAGCAGAAGAAGTTTCACAACCTACAGTGTCAGAGATTGAACTCATAATATTTTTATGTCTTGAAGGAAGTTTTTGCCACTAGACTATTCAACCTTCAGGTAAACTGCACTTATTGGCATAAGATTATACTAGTTGACACTTATTGGCATAAGATTATGCTAGTTGATTTATCGTTTAAGTTTAGTTGAATTTCCTAGTAGTACAACCTATGCTATAGATATGAGGCTACAACATGAGATCAAATATACACCATTCATATAGTTGGCTATGGTTTGCCTAAATATATGTATGTCTTTATGCTCTTTTCATTTAAAAATAAAACAATTTATTTTCCTTGGAACAAAATTCATCACCAACTAGGTTTGTTTTATTAGTAGTACTAAAGTCAGTTTATTGATGCTAAAGTCATCTCAAGAACAAATGAAAATGCATTATATGGTTTGAGTTTCTCTTGCTATCATTTTTAGATTACCTTAACAAGGAGCAAAAGCATATATATATTATTTAGAAGTTGTAGAAAAGGAAAGGAGATTGCCCATTTTCTGTCTACTTGATGCCAATACAATGTGTGTTCCTTGTCGAAGTTCTTGGATGATGGACATGCCTCTGGCCTTATTCAATCTTCTTTTTAACAGTGCACCATGAAAATTTGATTTTGATGGAAAGTGAAATCAATCATGGGAGTGCTCTTTGTATACATATCCACATTGTAGATAGTGTATGTTTTATTGTTACTCTTACTTTCACCATTTTTGGCAGAGATTATTGAACTTCTTCTTGTCTTAGGTTCATGTTCTTGAATTCAGATCTTTGACTATATCTAATCTAATGGAGCAAGGGTGTTGTTACTGAATTAATGTTATGAGGTTTCGTGTGGGAAGAAAAGAGTAGATTTTATGAAGGTTGTGAAAAGATACGAGGATCTAATTAGCTATATATGATGTTCAATGGATTTATAATCCAACTTGGTAATTTGAAAACTTGCATTTTGATGAGGTTAAAGTCAAATACATTTGTCTCCTAGTGTCTAATTGCATCAAATCAAGTATTTTTTTTTTATTAATACAAAGTTGAAATTAACAAAATATTGTTGAATTTCACCGCCATATAGGAATAGTTTTTTTTTTTTTTTTCAAATCAAATAAAAATTAATTTTATAAATTAACGATGATAAAAATTAAACAAAAATAATGACTAAATCAATTTCTCGCTGGCACCCACAAATGCTGGCCAAATATTCCAACCCTACATCTCCAAATACCAGAAAGATGTAGTTATAATTAAACAACTCTTTTACTAGTCAAATTATATATATATATATATATATAGGGACATTAAACATAAGAAATCTGGATTAATGGTACAATTTTAACCATATACTTATATTATACAAGATTGTAAAAGATGAGTAATATTAAAATAAAATAAATGCATGCATATACTTGTATATAAGTATATGTCAGTAAATGCAAGAGGATTTGTGGGTTTAATTAAAGTCCAAAGTTAGGACTAGAAATTTAATATAATGGAATTTAAAGTGTCATACTCATTGATCAATTCTTGGTGGTTTCTGTTAACAAGGAAAAGGACTTTAAACAACTTGTCAAAAGTAAACAAGACTTTCTTTCTTTCAGTTAGCTGCATTGCACATCATATAAATATAGCTGACTTGCTTGATTCAATTATGCATTTTCATCCACTATTTAATTGCTATTTTAATGCCCCATTAATTATAGCTTGCAACATGTAATTAGTAGTTGATGAGATGTCATTTTATAATTGATTAGTATAGTTTCATCAAAATGTAAATTTAATTAATGATAAGATTTTTGGGTTGGAGGGCAAGGGAAAATTTAATCATCAAGTGGTTGATGCTTCTTGTTCATGTGTTGGGTTTGCATCAAAGATCTCATAATTAATTAATTAATTAATTCTATATGCCTTCTTGTAATGATGATTAAAGTAATTGGAAGCCAATTCTTACAAGTCAGCTTTTAATTGTTCTTGGGATTTAGCAATATTACATATGTATTTGATTTGGATCTCCCTTGGTTCAAGGAATTGGTTTGCAGTTTAGGAACACAGTCAAACTTACAAGAAAAAAAAACTGCTAGTTTTACAAATAATCATATTCACAGCCAACAACTGTTTAGATGCTTGGTAGAAAGTTGTTATTGCTTAAATGACTTTTTGAGTTCAAATAGTAATATATGTTCAAATGATAATACATGTAATGATATTAAATTAGTTGTTAAAAAATTTTTGTCGTTTTTATAATGTTATCCAAATTGAACCGAATCGATTATAGTTAAGTGAATTTTAAATACACATAATTTAAATAAAAAATTAATAAAGTGTATTATATATTATGACATTTATGTGCATTATGTAAATGTAGGATATAATACATAAAAAAAAACAAAAGAGAGTGTGCAAATTGACGACATGCAATGACATGAGCAGTAGTTTTGACATGAAGAACAAATATGATTTTTTTTTTTATTCTCTTGAGCATTTTTCCTCTTTTTTTATATGAAGTATTGCAGTTCGATTTTTTCATAGTAAACTGTTGGCTATGGCAGACTATAGTTTCAATAACATTAATTTAATACTTTCCTAATAATTTGCAACTTGCAATATGGTATTTGCTTTCTAGAAAATTAATTAAAGAATAGATTCATGTACTCTTAAAATGGTTCTTTATACTTATAAGTGAAAGCTAATCTATATATGATATGAGCTGGCTTCTTTTTTAGCAATTTAATGCTTTCCTTTATGTTTCAAGAATTAATTCCTTTCAATGATTTTCCTTGAAGGTTCATATCAAGTGGAAACTTTTTTCTTTTCTTCATCTTATCATTTTCTTTAATAAATGAGAATTGAAAAAATCTTTTCAGATTTTTATATCAATAGAAAAATCATTAATATTTCATATAAAATCAAGTACAAGTCAATTTTTTTATAAATTAATGATGTTAACATTTTGAATGCTATCTATTTTATAGTATTTTTTATCGATATTTAAAATTTATTGAGTTCTAATTAATTCAATTTGATTCTAATAGAATTATAAGAATAGTAAATTTTTTTTCAATATTTAACTTAATATAATTGCACATATCATAAATTGAATTCATGATAATAATTTCTATGAAATGATTCTAATAGTCATTTTTATATTTTATAATATTTTTTTAAAGAGATAACTGGTAAATCAGTTTATCATCATTTTTTGTATATTATTTGAAGAAGTGTGATGAGAGCGAAAGAAAAAGGAAACAAAGATATGCAAATGGGTTTTTGGGGTTGGAGAGAATTTCTTGGAATCATATAAAGCCAAAAGAGAAAAATTTCATATAGTGGGATTCTGTTTTTTTTTTTTTTTTTTTTTTTTTAATGATTGTTTTTGTGGCCTTTTCAAATTCTCTTTATTGTGTGCTTAATTATTTAGTACATTGAACTATTGTAGGTACCTCGACAACTACCTCTTTAAATATATTTATCACTTTATCTCAACTGAAATATTTATATGGATAGAATAAAGGAAGTTTGGAATCCGTCTTTTTCTTGCTAACCAAACAAAGAAAAATATAAGTTGTACCTTGAACTATTTCCAAAAATGAAAAAAAAAAAAAATCATGCAAGCATGGATTATTAGTTAATGTTGTTGACATATTAATACACTGATCATCAAACTTTATATTATTATTATTTTTAAGTTAATGTGTCTAATCATCAAACTTTACAATTTTTTTTGTATTTTAAATTTGTATGTTGAGTTTTTATAAAAAAATTATAATAATATTGAATTTGTTCAGTATTGTTCATTTTTTTAATACTGCGAATAAATAAGGGGAAAGAAGAAGGAAAAATACAAACCATAGGCAGAATTTATAGGATGTAAAATTTAGGTCTAAACTCCGGACGATTGTAAAACTCTTATTATAATGAAATAAATATTTCATTTGTTGTTAGCGGTTTTGGTTCTGTAATCTCTTAGGATAACATATCCATCACATATTTTTGTGGTGCAGGCTGGCTATAGATACATTTTCTTTTCTGGAAATATATTTTCCAAAAAAAAAAAAAAAAGATTCCTATTTGCATATGATAGTTGCATAATCTGGCTAGAGTTTTATGGAGTGTTATGAAATATTGGAATTAGCTGAATTACTTGAAGTGGGAAAAAAAAATTCACGTGGTTCTGAAAAACTTGACAAAAATCAAAGCTTCAATTGTTAAAAAATGTTGGAAACATTGATAAAAATGGGAAATAAATATCATGCAGTTTAATGCCTATAATTTCAAATTTTGACAATTAATTTTCATTTGATTAAGAAAATAAAATCCTAGCCATCTATTTTTTCTTCTCTCTTTATTTTTATTAACAATTTTAATTTTCGATCTTGCAGATCAGTGGTAGTTTCTTATTATCTTCTTCTGTTTTATTTATTTTATTTTACCTTTTTACATTTAATAAATATAAATCTCTTATTTGTTTGTTTTGTATTTTTGTTTTTACTTTATTTTGTATTTGTAGATCTTCCTTTATGAAGATTTTACTCTTTATGGAATGGAATTCTTTTATAGATTTTAGATATGTATCCGTTTTCAAAATTTATAGCTAATTAAAGTCATTGAATGGAATATACAAATTATTAAGTTATACATTAAAAAAGTTCAGTCAATTCAACTGATAGTAACAAGAAAACTTAAGATTGCAAAATTTTATGTTAGCACTTCTTAATTGTACTTTCATCGTTTTTTTTTTCAAAACAAAAATTAAAATTTGACACTCTAATTAGGTTTGCAAAAAAAAAAAAAGTTATCATTCAAATGTTGAAATATATGAAAAATAAATTTAATAATTTAACTAAATATTATGAAGAGTAAAAAAATGAAAAATAGTTCTGATCACACTCAAGATAATATTAAAAAATCGAAGCATTCAATATATAAATACAAAAAATATAAATGATATGAGAAGAGAAACAAACGTTCTATATCCTAATTGATGTGAAAAATTATCAATATAATTATTATTGAGAAAGGGAGGACTACATATCTGATGTTTGATGAAAATTCTATAGACAATCATATTAAGATTTTTTTTTAATAACAGACCATTACAACTCGAAATGAGACTATATATATATATATATATATATATATATATATATATATTTTGTAGTTAACAACAATATGTTTCATACGTGAATAAAAAATTTATTAGATTCGTAATATATAGTAAATAAATTATGATAATTATTATTAATTAAAATAAAAAATATACTTTGAATTAGAATTTTTGTTAGGAATAAAATAAAAATTATCTTAATTAAAATAGAAAATATACTTTTAATTAAATTAGAATTATATTTAGTGAATTTATTTTTTATTAGAGAAAAAAATAAAAATTAACATAATTAAAGTAGGAAATATACTTTCAATTAAATTAAAATTATATTTTAATTAATTATATTTTATTTTTATTATTAAATGATTAAAATTATCCAATTTTTATATAATAATAAGTGAAGACTGTTTTATAATTTTATTTGTCCCTCCTTTGTATATATATACACACACACTATAGTAAACAACTATATATTTCACACGTAAACAAAAATTTTATTAGACTCGTGATATATATTAAATAAATAATTAAACATATTATTATTATTATTAAATAAATTTTTAAAAATAGTAACAATGTGATTTATTTAGAAAATTAATATTAAATTAATATAGTTATAATTTATTACAACTTTTATAAATATTTTATTTAAATAATTATATGATATTCCTTCAATATTTTTTATAAATAATTTTTCTCAACTCTATAACCAATTTCATATAGAAAAAAAAATTATGGTTATAGAAAAAAATATATTATAATTATAATTAATTATAAGATAATAAAAAATTATTAGTTATTTTTTAATAAAAAATTATTAGTTATTTTTTAATAAAAAATAAAAAATAATTAAAGTTATACTTCCTTTATATAACAAATTAAATATTATAACCCATTAAACTTATAATTTATTACAATTTTTGTACATTTTTTTTTGAGTTATGATACTTTGTTTTTTCAATATTCTTAATATTAATAATTTTATTTACTCAAAAATTAATTTAATGTAATTTTTTAAGTTCAACTAATAATTAGTTGATAAATATTAATTAATTTAATTTTAACTCTTTTTTGTTAAATTTTATAAACATATCTAAAAACGATAATTATACTATTTTTATTATAGACAATATACTTTCAAATAAATTATATAATTAAACTAAGAAATATACTGTCAATTAAATTATAAGAATGTGTTAATTAATTTTATTTTTATTAGAGATAAAATAGAAGTTAACCTAATTAGACTATAAAAATATACATTGAATTAAATTAGAATTACATATTAATTTAATTTTATTACAAATAAAATAGAATACATATTTTCAATTATATTACAATTATATTTTAATTAAATTAATTTTTATTAGATAAAAAATAGAAATTAACCTAATTAAAATAGGAAACATGCTTTCAATTAAATTATAATTATATTTAGTTAATTTAATTTTTGTTAGAGATAAAATAGAAATTAACCTAATCAAAATAGAAAATAAACTTTCAATTACATTAAAATTATATTTTAATTAATTTAATTTAATTTTTATTAGTGAATGACTAAATTATTTAATTTTTATATAATAATAAATGAAGATCATTTCGTAATTATATTTATCCCCTTCATACATTTATATATATTATAAATATATATCTATTATATATTATCTAATAATATTATTATAGATATATAGAGTATTAAAGTATTTTTACCTAGAGGATTAATTAAGGATCAAAATCCTTAACTTTTTACATCCATAGGATTTGAATCGATGATCTAAGGCTATAAGCACCTTTAGTCGGATCATTTTTTTTTTCAAACAACTGATCTTCATTAAAGAGAAAGCTAACAAGCTTACAAACACAGATAAGAGAGCATCCAGTAACTAAAGATAGTTACTAATTTTACCCCTACTAACATGATTTCTAAGTGTAGAAGTAAACAATTATGAGTAACTTATCAAGTAAAAGAATAAACTTCTAAGATGTACCGGATGTCAATTGAAGCTACTTTTCCATCCGAACCCAGCAACAGCATCCACTAATTTTACTCCAAGGCTTGAAGATGCCAGCTTCCACCTTCTTCCTTTTAGCACTAGCAGTTTTGATTTGGACATTTGCTTCACAAATGAGCTATAGCTAGGAATAGATCAAATTTGAACCGGGATACATTTGGAGCTCTTGAACTTCTCATTAGTTTTGGTCCAGAAAAATCAAAATATCACCTAGCTATCACCAAAATATCACAAAAAATACAATATATAAAGAAATTATACCCACAAAAGCTTGAGTTATAAATTTACTTACAAATAAAAACTAAAATAGAATTGGCATTTGAATGATTTTTGTGGCTAAAATAGCCAAAAAATCATTCAAACCCGATTGAAAAGTTACGAAGAAAAAGATAAACAATATAAAAAGATAAAAGAAACGAATGGTCATTTTAGATCATTTGATCTAAGCTTAATAATAATAAATAATACTATTAATATTGTTAGTGCAAAAATGAAGTATATTAATTCACAGATATTATTGGTGGGATATGTGCACCACTACCATAATAAAAAAAAAAAAAAATTGAATGAGCAAAATAGCAGTCTCCTTCGACTATTTAAGTTTAGGTCATAATGATAGAGAACACCGAACATGCTCTGGGACAGTAGGACCAATACCCTTCTTATGGGTCCATTTTCAAAAGAATGCCTGCTCTCTATGTCCCTTAAATGGATGCCCTCTTTGAATTGTTCTTTACGGTTTTAGGACAGATATTAGCTTCTAATCCTCGTTCAATGCATTAATTTCATATCTCTATCTTAGTCTATGATCATTATTATGAATAATGACATATGTTTGTTTTAACAAATAATTATCAATGGAACATTAACGACCACATGAAGACTAATTAAATAGATACAAAAATTCTATTAATCCGAATCGCATCAAATATATTTCTTTCTATTTCAATTTCTTCATAAATAAGAATTAAATTCTAAATATTATTTCAAAAACTTAAAATTTTTACCATTTTATTGGTCTAATTTCTCTTTCTCATTTAAAACTTTTGAAAGTTGTCATCATAATTACTTTTTTTTTTTTTTCTCTTGTTGAATGTTTGATGCAACTTTAATCAAAGATTGATTAGAGCTTTCACTTTACTCTTCTTTTTTCTTTTTTCTTTTTTTCCTTAAGGGAAACAAACTTTTGATGAAAATATATTTAAATAATTATTAAGTGTGTGATTTTGTTCTTCTAATGGAACAATTAGATGATGAAGAAATAGCTACAGGAGAGGAGGCTATGGACCCAAAACTTACAAATGGACTGATGGGTACTTGGCTGCTTGCATTGATATAACGAGTCTTCTTCCCAACTGCGGCCACATGATACTTTGTATTAAAGAATGTAAGGCATGCAGACCATCACTATTCCAGAATAATCAAACTTAACAGCTTCATTATTCTATAATCTTTCACCTTTTTAAAATACTCCATGGCATTGTTAAAAAAAAAAAAATTAATCGAATTAAATTAATTAGAATTCAGTAAATTATACGTAATATAATTCATAAAAAAAAAAAGCAGTATTAAGGCACTTATAAAATGTATTATATACAAGCACTTTCTAAGAAAAATCTTGAAAAAAGAAAATTTAATTGCAATAAATAAAAACTTGCACAAATATTCTTTGAACTGCAATTATATATTTTTATCAATTTCTTTTTAGTATAAATAAAAAATGATGGGACAGCAAAGGCAAATTCCATGTAAAGAGCCTCTGTTTATTTATTTATTTAATTTTTTTGAACATTATATATGGAAATTGAGGAAGAGGAAGTAGAGACTTGTTTTAATTGCTAATTCTTTTATTTGAATGCTTTATTATGATCTGGTGGTGAAAAAAAAAATGCAATGGATGTGGCTTGCCTTATTATTATTATTTTTATTTGTTTTTGGAAATAATGTGGCTTGCCTTATTAATCATAAGGTCTGTTTGGAGGAGTTGGTGCCTTGGTGGGTCTATAGACTATATATTTTGTTTTCTGGGGCCAACTTTTCACTATCATATGCTCATGCTCAATCCATTGCCAAACATAATCTCTATCTAGCTAGTAGTAACATAAATCACAAACCCATATGCCACATGGTACCCAAGATATCTTCTCAAGGGCAACCCCCCCGCCCCGCCTTTATGTGTAACTGTCCTAATTAAGGTCACTTTAATTACTCTTTCTCCATTAATGCACTTTCAATACTTTAGGCATATATATATATATATATATATATACATATATGGCATACAGTAACACACTATAACATTTCTGACCTATGATAAATTACTAAATTAGTTTTTAAAGAAGATAAAAAAATTTATATATATTTTTTCTCTCAAATATAGAAGTTATCAATTTGAGGGATCATTTTAAAATTTTGACTTCAATAATTTACTATTTTATGTAATTAATCATTGTCTAAAAATAAAAGCCAAAACAGAGTCTTAACTCAGCATTTCCTTATTACTGTACTGTATTATCACTGCAATAAGGTTTTGTAAACGGGTTTAAACTCTACATTTCAAAATATAGATATTAATGAAATTTTAATGTAATTAAATGCATTACTGTTAAATTTTGATCAGAAAATTTTACGTGTGAACTAATCCAACTGAAATTTAATTAATAAAAAATTGAAAAAAAAATATTCACATTAATTATTGTTAATTGGCCTTTGTATTAATCACTGAAGCCAAGGGGCATAAAATTAAAGGCACCATGATCATGTCACAAAGTTGTGATAACTGCTTGCATTTTAGACCAGACCAGGTCCAAACATCTTTTTCTATTCCTTTTCTTTTCTTTTTGGGCTTCTAATATATATATAATATATATATATATATATTTATTATGGGATATGAACTGTCAAAAGTATTTGATAGAATAAACAACTCTTGAAAGTTTCTACTTCAATCTTCTAATTCTTTTCTTTATTTTCCCCTCATAAACTCTATTTTATTACAACAATTAGATGCATATTTAAGGGAAGAGTGATTCTTGTTATATACTGCTTATTAGTCTGTGAAGAATTTTGATTTCCTTTGATCTTCCACAGTTTAAAAAAAATTCAAGAGGCTGCTCTCAACTCAATTGGTCTATGATTCTTTATCTTCGCTAATTTTTTTTTTTTTTGTTGCTTGAATTGGGCAAATCTCCAAATCTTTAGATCTCTCCCCATTTCTTTCTTTTCTTTACATTTTCAAGAACCCAATTTGCAGTTTAGTTCCAGTCTTCAACAATTCAAGAATTGTATTGTTTCTTTAAAATGAGAGATATAGTTTCTTGTTTTAGTGAAAATGCTATAAATGTCTCTCACCCTTCATGTTCTAGCTATTCAAATAATGCTTGTATATCTCCAAGTTTAATCCCATCGATCCAAAATGCAGTCACTTGTTTCTATAAAATCGTCCTCTCCACTCAGAAACAGCTCCTGGTCACAGTTACTTGGTGCAGAAACAATGCAGCTCAAGGGCTTAATATAAACTTTGGTACTGATTCTTCGACATCTTTCAAGCTCAACACCAACACAGGTCTTTTCAGGAAGAAAAAAGGCAGCAAAGTTTTTGAATCCGATAATTCGAAGATTGAAGTCTTCTGGGATCTATCTTCTGCTAAATATGATATGGGGCCTGCACCTGTTGATGGGTTCTATGTGCTAGTTATGATTGATTCAGAAATTGGTCTTATTTTGGGTAATATTGGAGAAGAAACTATCAACAAGAAGCTTAAAGTCAGCACTCCGGTAGCGAAAACAAGTCTCATTTCAAGGCAAGAACATTGTTCAGGAAACACTTTATATGCAACTAAAGCACAGTTTTGTGACACAGGAATCCAGCATGAGATATTGATTAAATGTAGTGGAGAAAATGAAGGTCTAAGGTATCCAGTTCTATCGGTTTCTATCGATAAAAAGATGGTGATTCGGGTGAAAAGATTGCAGTGGAATTTCAGAGGGAATCAAACGATTTTTGTTGATGGTTTGCTGGTTGATCTTTTGTGGGATGTTCATGATTGGTTCTATAATCCTGCTTCTGGTTCTGCTGTGTTCATGTTCAGGACAAGAAGTGGCATGGATAGCAGGCTATGGCTGGAAGAGAAATCGGTGCAAAAAGATCAAGAAAGAGTTGAATTCTCTTTGTTAATCCATGCCTGTAAGGGTCCTTAATGAAGAAGAAGGATAAAAAAAATAAACTGATTTTGTTTCATTTTCTTGTGTTGTGCATTTCATTCTCTGTTTAAATTTGTGGTTCTTGCAAATTTTTTTCACCCAATGCCCCTTGCATTTGTTAGATATAAGGGCTTTAACTATTTTAGAGTTTTTTTAGATTACTAATTGTTTTCCTTTCTTCTTGAAAGGTGTGAAAAGAAAAGAAAAATTCTTTTGATAACTTGAGAAATAATTTTTAGTTGCATATATGTGAATTGAGATTCAAGAAAATTTATTGATGTTAATTTTTATGTTTCAGTCTCTTTTCTTTGCTTCTTCTGTTGTTGTTGTTGTTGTTTTTTTTTTTAAAGCCAAGAATTGCATTGGAATTTTATCAAATTATGTGATGTCTGAGAAAATAGGCAGCTAGTGTAGGAATTGGAATGACTGATGGTTCAAAATTTTAAAAAAGGTGAAATTAAAAGACCACCCAAATGAACTTTTTTTTTTTGGGTGGATTTTGAAGGATGCCAAAGAAGATTTGCTAAAAGGCCACTAAAGAGATGTTGAAAGATATCAATGCGGATTGCTTTTAGTCCTAAAAGTACAAAAAATAAAGTTGAATCACATGAGGGTACAGTGCATTTTCAGTATTTACATAAAAAATTTTCTTGAAATACTGCACTTTTACTATACTTCCTTCTCATTATTTTTTCCCAAAAACTTGCAGATGGTATTTCTGGTACTGAAAATCATTAATTGAGTGGTTAAATGATAAAAAATTATTTGGACATGAGGATACTGTATTAGTAATGAAGTCAGTCCATAAGAGGAGCCTATCTAACAAGAAAACAACTTTAAGACAATTAAGAGCATGAGCAATAAAAGAAGAGAGCACCCTACAAATTAAACAAAAATTCAGCAAGCTTGTGAACTTGGACATGAAATAAGTCCATTTCAATTCAATACAAAGAGCTTCTCAGTCTTATTCAATGTTTATTGTTGTCTTTATTCATAGGTAAATTGGGTGCACCACTTAATCAAAGGTCTCATGGTACATTTATGGTCCCCTTAAAGCTCATATTACTATTTTGGACCACACATAAAAAGCCTATACCCTCCCCAAGGGCAGGCAGAATTCCAGTTACTTGAACTGTAGATTTGCTCTTAAAAAACTTGTAGACAATTTGTACTGTATAATTCACTTCTTTCAATTGCACAATCAGAAGGGTATAAGATTCCATCAATGTGTAAACTCTTACACCAGTACCATTTGTTTATGGGGTTGCTCTTTACACATTGCATTTATTTGGATTTCTCTTTAGGGCTAGCTGATCACCCAAAATGTCATTGTCTTGACACCCAGACATCATTGGCATTGTAGCTAAAGATAAGAAAAGGGTTTGATACAGAAATTTAATGTGTGGAGGAATGGTAGATAGAGAGCCTCATGTTGGTTCCATAAAATTTCTTTGAAGTTCCCAACAAAGTTATAATCTTTGCAAGGACAGTAAAGTTTTATACTGCTGTTGATGGACCAGCTCTAGTGGAATGGCAATGGATGTGGTACTTTTTTTTCAATTTTTGAAGGGACATTGAGTAGTTGCTCACAACTCGTAGGATTACAACTGTTAGTTATTAATGTTAACAAGAAAAATATATTTAATTCTAATTATGGGTGTGAGATTACAATGTGGATTCTACCTATGAGAACAATTAAAAATATAATTTTTACATTGCCAAAAATTAAAATTTCAAAATTTTCAGTTCAGACCGAATGGTATAATCTTATCAAGATAGAGTTTGATGTTAAAACTATTTAATAAACAATTAGTCTTTGATGTAAAAATACTAAAAATTGATTGAGGTATCTGAGAGTTGAATTTTGCGATATATTAGGCATGATTAGGAACTAGTCAATGAAATGCAAACCACTTTTGTTTTTTTTGCTTAATGTACCTGCCAAGCATGTCATGAAAATTCATTGTTAGGTACTCTAGCAAGAGCACTGAAAGTGTGAAGAAATTCAAAATCCTATACCGAAATTTCTCATTTTATTCAACTTCTTGACAAGTAATTGAAAACAATTAATGGGTTACTTCAGAAAAAAAAAAATATATATATATATATATATATATTGGAAAAGTGAAGATGAACGTGCCCACTTTGTTGAATCATTAAAGAGCAGCATGCCTTTCTTTTTTTGCCATTTTAGTTGGGGAAAACTTGAAGTGATGGTGGTGCCGGTCAATCAATGGCATTATACATTTGTTGTCTCATGTCCTAAACTTATGAGCTTGAGAGATGAGAGTTTGAGACCACTGTACCTCAACACTTGAACAGGCCTTTTCACTTTAATTAGGACCACTATCTTTCCTGGTATCAAAGGCCACCATTTTTCCTCTTTTTTTTTTTTTTTTTTTTTTTTTTTTTTTTACGTTTCACTCGTTTTTGCCATACAGCAATTGGAGAGGGGAACACAATTTAGATTCGAATGCTTGTACTAATAGCTTGGCCATCTTGGTCGAACTTCGCAGACTACAATAAAAGAAAACACAAATTATTAATATGTTTTTGAATCATACGTTGGAAGTAACTTCCTATTTTATAATCTTCTACATTTGTTATTTAAATAAATTTAAAATCTACAGCTATTTGTATTAAATTTCAATTCAAGTTATTGTGAGTGGCGAAATTAAACGTTTATCTAAATGTTTAACGATTACAATACTGTGTGAGTTTAAAACTCATTAGAAAATATAAAAAGGATTTTTGAGACCCAAAATGAAGATGGAATCGTCACTTAAATAAAAATTGGGACACACTATATAGTGATTGAATTTCATGGAGATTTCCAAAAGCTATCATCAAATATTGAATTCGGAAACTGGGTATGGACTTTTAGAATGTTCACCTAATCTTACAGTTGGCCTCCGTGTATATTTTGTATTTTATTATCTTTAATTATTAAATTATATCTTTATTTTAACGTGGATTGCAATCATTTTTAATTTGATATTTTAGTCTAAGTTTGCACATTACATTTTCATGCTTATAGCCCCATATTCTACATAAATAAAATAAATAATAATAATTTACAACTTTACATTCTAAATGAATGAGGAATAGATTAGAGATTACAATACTTTATTTAAAGAAACATAAAATAAACCAGAAATAAAAAATAAACTAATTAATTAGACAATATAACCTCTCAAGAACTAATTAATATGCTAACTATTTGATGATTAAAAATCATCAAACAATCCCTACAATAAGCACAAATTAGTCTTTTCTCATAAACAACAATATTATCTACAAAATAATTAACAAATAATATCTAGAGGAAACAAAAAGAAAATCACAAAAATAGTCCACAAATAACATAATAATATTATAAAATAATAATATTAAACAACATAGTAATTATGTATAAAATCAGGATAAATAACAAGACAAACATGGGAATCATGCAAAATATACGAAATAAGCATTAAAAATCAAAGCAGAATCATATAGGATCCTAATAAAGTGGCGACACCTCTTTATCAGGAGGCAATCTCAAATTGCCATAATGAGAAGGGGCGACGCCTCTATGAAAAGATGTCGCCTCTTTAATAGATCTAGAAACAGACTATATTTCTTAACTTTTAAGAAACTTCAAAATCAAGAATAACAAGTAAAGATTGATATAAATACACAAAGATCAACAACCAATACTTAATGTTTCAAATATTCATGCTTCCATATGACCTTAAACAAGCGATAAAACCTGAGAAAACAAGCAAGAGATTAATAAATCAAAAGTTTTTAATGAAATAAAGAATTTAAAGCTTGAAAATAAGGATTCTCATTGGTTTAAACGAGTTGATGCTTCTAACTAAGTCCTCAGAGTTGGTTTGTTGATTTGAATGCTTTGAATGCAAGAGAGTTCTCTTCCTTCTCAAGAAAATCAAGTTTTTTAGCTCCCAAAATCCCCTTCTTCTTCTTGTTCTTCTTTTCTTTTCTTTTTTTTCTCTCAGTTTTCTTTTTTTTTTTAAAAAAAAACGTCCTCTCTCCTCTTTTTTTAGAGACCAAAAGTCTAGCCCTTTCTCCTTTGCCCATACTCTTCCTTTTAAACCTCATCCCTTTTTGCCTTTTTCAATTCTTAACAAACTCACTTTCACCCTCTCCCCATCCTTTTCATCATTCCCTATGCATTTTTTTTTTTACTTTTTTCCTTTCTTTTAGGTCTAAAAATGCCCCAAAGCAGAGGCAATAGGCCTTAATTGTGGCTATTAATGGCATTTAATGCTGCAAAGGATGATTGTAGAGAGACACCACCTCTTTGATGAGGTGTCGCCTCACTGATGCTCAGGATGAAGAGGTGACACCTCTTCGTTGAGGCGATTGCATCTTCACCTATGCCATGTCTGCGCCTTTGGGCAAAAAGGCAATGAGCTTAGGCTCAAAGGCTCAATTTTGGGTTTAGGCTTGTGTTTGGGCTTGAATTTGGCATTTTGGGCTTAGAGTCTTGGTGTTTAGGCTTTTTGTCACGACCCAAAACAGGGGCCATGACCGGCGCTAGGGAACGGGAATTCTTTCGAATCCGGAACCCGTAGCAAGCCTAAAAAAAATAAAATAAATCATGCCATAATAACAGTAACAATATAATATGCAGCGGAAAATAAAATCATAATATCATAATATCATCCATATCAACTGGATTTAATTCAAAACTCATCTCATCACATATATATAATCTTTAATACAAATCCAGTTTCAATGTTGTACATCTCTTTAAAATAAAGTACATGAAATCCAATACTTTAATTCACAACTACTGCAGTGTCTAGATAAAATAAATAAGACTCAAGTAGACAATTTACATAAAGAAGTCGGGGCGGAAGAAATCCGGCGTATCGACCTGCTACTGAGGTCTGAAGAAGTTGACTCTCCTGAAAAATAGTCAACGGAGGGGAGTCAGACCTCACTGAGTGAATTACTATAATATATATACATACACACTAAGTGATAATGCATACAGTCAACAGTATATATATAATATGTATATATACAGGCAAATTCATACAGATGCAGAAAAATCATTTTTATATATTTTACTGAAAAATCCCAGTTTATGAAGGATCACATAGAACCCTAGAATATCGTAACCTCAGAAAATAGTGTTAAACAACACTCAAGCCATACAGGCTCACTTATTCCAAATATATCCACTTAATCCATTTGGACAGTAAACTGGCCCCGAGACACTAAGTCAACCGAGCTCCAGCAGTCTGACTGCTAGTGTGATTGGCCCCGAGACACTTGGTCAACCGAGCTCCAGCAATCACACCCAAACCACATCTCACATATATCAATAATCATATCAAATCAATATCCACAAATAGCTAGTAATATAGCCTAAAGCTATAGGTGTACCGGTACGTACTCGGTCCTAGTGTTGCCCACTAGGTAGCACGTTCTATTGATATCCTTCATTCTTAAATATAAAACATTCATTCACAAAAATAAATGATGCATGAATATAAATGAAATAACAATATAAACCATATATATACCGGAAATATACCAAAAGTAAACCAGGTATATTTCAAGTATATATATGTCAAATGAATTCAATCAAATTATAACTTAAGCTGCAAATATATTTAAAAACATTTTAAATATATTTTATTCACAAAATATGCATATAATTTATTATATACCAAAAATAAACCAAAAATATACTTAATGTAAACTTAAGAAATAATCAAATTATTTATGCATATTTAATCAACAGAAAACATGCATTTCTAAATCATGCATCCTAAGCATATATATATAGTATAGTAACTCACCTAATGCGCTCCACGAGACAGGTCCGACGGGCCTGGTCCACTAGCCCTTGGTCTCGGCGCAACTAAACAAGCAATAAATAATCGACATCAGAATAAACCTAACAGAAATCCTAGAATTCAATCTAGAGTATTAAAATACGGAAACAGAATTAGGGTTCGACTGGATATCACGTTGTACGAGAATTCTACCGAAAATCCGGCAGAACCTCCCCTGTAAAACGGACATCTCTCTACTCAAAAGAGTAGAGCCGACCCTGCAAAGAAACACACTTCGAAATACAAGCTCAACAAAAATCCACAACCCCTCGGTCGGACTCCAGACTACAATCTGTCGACCGGGGTCCACAAACACAGAATAATTCCAGATATAATAAAAATATCCTCACAACATAGTAATACATCTCATAGGTAAAAATTACATAATTAACCTTGAAACACTATAAAAACCGATTAAAACTCATTTTATTAGAAAAACCGTATATTATATATAATTGAAAATAATTCACGAAAAATAGTTTTAATTAGTTAAAAATACTAAATATTTTGTAGAAATCATTTTTATACCTTAAAAAACTATTAAAACCAATTAAATTACATTTTTAGACAATTTAGGATAAAATTACCAAAATACCCCTATATATATAAATATACTTAAATTACTTCAAAAATTCACCAAAAATCATACAATTATCCAAAAATTAATTTTCTCAAGATATTTATCCATAATATCAATATTTAAACTCAATTAACCAATTAAATTCAAATAAAAACACATTTAACCTAATTTTTCCAAAATTCCATAAACTTCAATAATTCAAAATAAATACTTAGAAATTCATAAAAATTCCAAATAAATTCCTATAATTCATTTCAACACCTAATTCAACCATAAACTCAAATTTCATAATTTAAATAATTAATTTCCGAAAATTAGAAAATAATATTAAAATATTCAAAAATACCCAAAAATCCAAAAAATCTCCAAAAATTCTACAAAAATTCATACATGTAGATTAAGCTACTAGGAACAACATTTGTGAAGGAAGTTTTTATGAATCATCCAATTAGAAGCTCAAAAAAATCAAAAATCCTAATAGGCCGAAATTGACAAAATCGAAACCTAAGCAATTCTAGACCATTTTAGCTCAAACCAAAGCTAGAATCACACTCACCGGAGCTCAAGGAGAAGAAAGAGACTGGTGGTGTCAAAAAGGGTGGCCGGAATCGGCGTGATCGACGGTGGATCGATTTTCGGCTTCTCCGGCCAAAATCGATCTCTAGACGCCGGAAATGGCCTCCTCAGGCGGCGAAATTGGTCGGGGAAGACGGTGGCACACCGGACGGCACACCCACGGTGAAGAAACGGCACAGCAGCGACCGGAAATGGAGAAGGGAAGAATCGGGGAAGAAAGGGATGATCGGGGGCAAAATGGTAATTTTCCAAACTTTTTGATTTTTGACAAATATATGTATATATATATACTTTATACTATATAATAAAATAATATTAAATTACACACATCAAATATACACCACACACATAAAATTTAATATTTTAATAATTTATACTAAATAAAATTAATTAAATAACAATAAAACAAATAAATACTTAATAAAATATTAGGGTAATAATAAACCCTAATTAAATAATTATACACACACAGACTTTATTTAATAATTTAAAAATATGTATGAGTTCATACAAGTCCGTAAATACATTTAAAATAATTAATAATACATTGTTTACGTGAAAATTTCCCCGAAAATGCAAGTCCCGGGAAAATTTTACGTAAAACACTAAAAATAATACACAGTAGTTAAAATAGGTTTTAAATACACATCAACTCATAAAAATATCATATAATATACAGAAATTATTAACACTGCATATCCCGGTACAGTGTAAAAATATTTTTAAAAACACGGGATATTACAGTCTCCCCCCCTTACAAGAATTCGTCCCCGAATTCTAAAAAGAAAAGATCAAGAAGGAAAGAGATACGGGTAAGAAGCTCGCATCTTAGCTTCAGTCTCCCACGTATGCTCTTCAACTCTGTCGCTACGCCATAGAACCTTGACCATCGGAATCTGCTTCGATCGCAACTGTCGAACTTGAAAATCAACGATCGCCACAGGTTCTTCCACAAACGTCAAATCTTTACTCACTTCTACACTATCAGGCTGCAACACGTGTGAAGGGTCTGAGATATACTTCCTCAACATCGAGATATGAAATACTGGATGCACCTGTGACATACTCGGAGGCAAATCCAACCGATATGCAACAGTGCCAACTCTCTCCAGAATCTTAAACGGTCCAATATATCTCGGTGCTAACTTACCCTTCCTGCCAAATCTCATCACACCCTTCATCGGAGATACTTTCAGAAAAATGAAATCTCCAACCTGAAACTCCACATCTCTGTGCCTAGGATCCGCATAACTCTTCTGTTTGTTAACTGCGGTCTCTAATCTTCGCTTGATCACGGCGACTTTCTCTGCAGCATCCTGAACCATCTCTGGTCCAGTCAAAGCTCTCTCACCAATCTCATCCCAACACAACGGGGATCTACACTTCCTTCCATATAACGCCTCATACGATGCCATACCAATACTGCTATGGTAGCTGTTATTATATGCAAACTCAACAAGCGACAAATGATCATCCCAGCTACCTCCTAAATCCAAGACACACATCCTCAACATATCTTCTAGTGTCTGGATCGCCCTCTCAGACTGACCATCTGTCTGAGGATGAAAAGCAGTACTAAAATCCAACCTAGTGCCCATCGCTTCCTGCAACTTCTGCCAAAAACGAGAAGTGAACACTGAACCTCTATCTGACACAATGGACACAGGTACTCCATGAAGGCACACAATATGCTTCACATACAACTTCGCCAATCTAGCAACTGAATATGTGGCTTTCACAGGCAAGAAATGTGCAGACTTTGTCAATCTGTCTACGATCACCCAGATGGAATCGTATCCATCCTTCGAACGAGGTAAACCGACCACAAAATCCATAGCTATCCTTTCCCACTTCCACTCGGGAATAGGAAGAGGCTGAAGCTTCCCAGAAGGCTTCTGATGTTCGGCTTTCACTTGCTGACACGTCAAGCACTTAGCAATATAATCAGCAACATCCTTCTTCAATCCATCCCACCAGTATAGATCTCTGATACTGTGGTACATCTTAGTAACACCCGGATGAACGCTGTAGGCTGTAGAATGTGCTTCCTCTAAAATCTCCTCTCTCAAGTCATCCACATCAGGAACACATAATCTACCACTGATCCACAACACACCATCATCATCGAGTGTGAAATCAGTGAACTTCCCTGCTCTGACATTCTCTGCAAGCTCTTCTAGAATAGAATCTCGGCTCTGAGCTGCTTTAATCCTATCCCTTAGTACATATCGCACTTTAAATTGAGCTAACAGTCCACCTGATCTACTAATCTTCATCATCAGACCTTGATCCACCAACAAATGCAATTCCTGGATCAATGGTCTCCTCTCAACACCGATGTGAGCAAGACTACCTGAGGACTTCCTACTCAAGGCATCTACTACCACATTAGCTTTACCCGGATGGTAAAGAATCTCGCAATCATAATCCTTCAACAATTCCAACCATCTTCTCTGCCTCAAATTCAGATCTCGCTGCTGAAAAATGTACTTAAGGCTCTTGTGATCAGTAAATATCTCATAAGTCACCCCGTACAAATAATGTCTCCAAATCTTCAAAGCAAAGATCACTGCAGCCATCTCAAGATCATGTGTAGGATAGTTCTGCTCATGCTTCTTCAACTGCCTCGAAGCATAGGCTATCACCCTTTCATTCTGCATCAACACACAACCAAGACTAATTCTAGAGGCATCACAGTAAACTGTGAACTTATCCACACTATTAGGCAAAGCTAATACTGGCGCTGTGGTCAACTTCTCCTTCAATAACTGAAAACTGTTCCCACAAGCTTCTGACCACTCGAATCTAACATTCTTCTGAGTCAAGCGAGTCATAGGGGCTGCAATCCTGGAAAAATCCTGCACAAATCGCCTATAATACCCGGCTAAACCCAGAAAACTTCGAATCTCCGTAACAGAAGTAGGTCTAGGCCACTCAGATACTGCCTCAACCTTCTGTGGATCAACCTGAATACCTTCTTTAGACACTACGTGTCCAAGAAAAGAAACACTCTCCATCCAGAAATCACACTTCGAGAATTTAGCATAAAGCTGATGATCTCTCAGTGTCTATAGTACAATCCTCAAGTGATATACATGCTCTTCCATACTCCTCGAATATACTAGTATATCATCAATGAAGACTACTACAAACTGATCCACATACGGTCTGAATACGCTGTTCATCAGGTCCATAAAAGCTGCTGGTGCATTAGTCAAACCAAAAGACATCACCAGAAACTCATAATGACCATAACGAGTGCGGAACGCTGTCTTCGGACTATCAGGTTCACTAATCCGCAGCTGATGATAATCTGACCTCAAGTCGACCTTAGAAAAGAACTGTGCACCCTGTAGCTGATCAAACAAATCATCTATCCTCGGGAGAGGATACTTATTCTTCACCGTCACCTTATTCAACTCTCTGTAGTCAATGCACAGTCTCAGGGTACCATCCTTCTTCTTCACAAACAGGACTGGTGCACCCCAAGGAGAAACACTAGGTTTGATAAAACCCTTATCCAACAACTCTTGCAACTGCTCCTTCAACTCTCTCAACTCTGCAGGAGCCATACGATAGGGTGGCATAGATATAGGAGTAGTACCTGGAACCACATCTATACAGAACTCAATCTCTCTATGAGGTGGTAAACCTGGTAACTCCTCGGGAAAAACATCAGGAAACTCACAAATAACCGGAACATCTGTGAGTAACAACTTCTCCACTGAAGTATCCCTGACCAATGCCAAAAACCCCTGACAACCTTTCCTCAATAATTTCCTAGCTGTAATAGCAGAAATAAGATTCTGAGGTGCTGAACTCCTATCACCAACAAACTTAAAATCTTCTTCACCAGGAATTCTAAAAGTCACCTCCTTATTCCTGCAATCTACCACGGCAAAGTGCTGAGATAACCAATCCATTCCTAAAATAACATCAAACTCCATCACATCTAACAATATCAAATCAGCGGGTAATTCTCTATCTCCCACGAGAACTGGACAACCAAAAAGAACAATATCGACGTCCAAGGAATCGCTCAGAGGAGTGGCAACAGACAAAGGAAAAGCCATCCTTGAAGCTTGCCAACAAGATTTAGAAGCAAAAACAGGAGAAACAAACGAATGCGTGGCACTCGGATCAAACAAAACCCAAGCATCCAGATAACAAACAGAAACAATACCTGCCACGACTGCATTAGATGCCTGAGCATCCTGCTGAGTCAGATGGAAGACTCTGGCCTGACCTCGACCTCCCTGCTGACTAGTAGAAGCCTGGCCAACGCCTCTGGCACCTCCTCTAGTACCTCTACCACGACTCTGCTGTGGAACAAACTGAGTGGAACTCTGATGCTGGGTTGGTGGTAACTGAAATGGCACGGGTGCTGCACTAGCAATCGACTGCTGTGGGAATCGCGGAATCTGCTGCTGCTGATACCTAGAATAAGGACACGATCTGGCAAAATGTCCTGTCTGCCCGCATCTGAAACATGTCAGTGGTGTCAGATAACACGGTCCCTGATGGACTCTACCACAAGTCTGACAAACACTGGCTGCTGATCCAGAACTACGACCACTACTACTGCTCGAAGCACCTGACCCAAATCTGAATGATCTACGCTGACCTCCACGGCCATGTCTACTGCTCCGATGCACTCGCTGCTGCTGCCTCTGACTCTGCTGAGTCGAACCTCGCTGCTGACTACTCGAACCAACATGAAAACTCGAATATGGAGTAGCCTGCAATCCACTCGATTGAACTCCCAACTGATAATAATCAGGCATCGCTCCCTGCCTAACTAATCTCAGCTCAATCTCCTTAGCTAGCTCAATCACAGACTCGAGAGTAAGACCTGCTGTAGGCATACCAGCAAAAGCTGAGCCCAAACCAGTAACATACGTAGTGACTGCGAAATACTAATCTCGCATCAGATCCTCAGCATATCTACCCAGACGAAGAAACTCTCGGGTATACTCCTCTACAGATCGATCTCCACGAGAAATACTAGTCAAACGGAGACGATAACTCAAACAAAGAGGCTCTGGACAAAATCTCCTCATGAACCGCTCTCGAAACTGAGCCCAGGTCATCGTCATCATATAGGGCTGGATCATCTGAATGAACCAATCTAGAGCTGGTCCCTCGACAGACAACTCAACAATCATGATCCTCTGGTACTCGGTATGAGCAGTCCGAGTCCTAGTCTCAATCGCATGCAGAAAATCTAAAGGATCAGAAGTACCATCAAAAGCAATCCTGCCAACTCGGGCATAGAACAAAGCTGCCTCAGGGTCAGACATACCCTGCTGATAGGCAGGCTGAACAGGCTGAACAACTGGAGGAACAGGAACATCAAACTCAGGCTCAACAGGCTCCTCGTCCTGTAACTCTCTCTGCCTACGGCGACCTGCCGCTCCTAGAGGTCTACCTCTGCCACGACCTCTACGTCTAACTGGCTGCTCAGGAGGTAAAACCTCATCCTGAAAAGACTCATCATCCTCGGCCTCAACGACCGGTGGAGCGACACGCGCTCGCCTCCTCATTCTGAAAAGACAAACGGAAAGATTCAGACAAAACAGACAACGGAAGAATAACGCTGAAAACTACAGCAAAGAATACTTATCAAGACATACTTGAACCTAATACACTGCAGTAGTCCAACAGAAAACACAACTTTAAAACTAGGGCCACAATTCACATAACTAAGCCCTGACACAGAACTCCGCTCTGATACCAACTTTGTCACGACCCAAAACAGGGGCCATGACCGGCGCTAGGGAATGGGAATTCTTTCGAATCCGGAACCCATAGCAAGCCTAAAAAAAATAAAATAAATCAAGCCATAATAACAGTAACAATATAATATGCAGCGGAAAATAAAAATCATAATATCATAATATCATCCGTATCAACTGGATTTAATTCAAAACTCATCTCATCACATATATATAATCTTTAATACAAATCCAGTTTCAATATTGTACATCTCTTTAAAATAAAGTACATGAAATCCAATACTTTAATTCACAACTACTGCAGTGTCTAGATAAAATAAATAAGACTCAAGTAGACAATTTACATAAAGAAGCCGGGGCGGAAGAAATCCGGCGTATCGACCTGCTACTGAGGTCTGAAGAAGTTGACTCTCCTGAAAAATAGTCAACGGAGGGGAGTCAGACCTCACTGAGTGAATTACTATAATATATATACATACACACTAAGTGATAATGCATACAGTCAACAGTATATATATAATATGTATATATACAGGCAAATTCATACAGATGCAGAAAAATCATTTTTATATATTTTACTGAAAAATCCCAGTTTATGAAGGATCACATAGAACCCTAGAATATCGTAACCTCAGAAAATAGTGTTAAAAGCCATACAGGCTCACTTATTCCAAATATATCCACTTAATCCATTTGGACAGTAAACTGGCCCCGAGACACTAAGTCAACCGAGCTCCAGCAGTCTGACTGCTAGTGTGATTGGCCCCGAGACACTTGGTCAACCGAGCTCCAGCAATCACACCCAAACCACATCTCACATATATCAATAATCATATCAAATCAATATCCACAAATAGCTAGTAATATAGCCTAAAGCTATAGGCGTACCGGTACGTACTCGGTCCTAGTGCTGCCCACTAGGTAGCACGTTCTATTGATATCCTTCATTCTTAAATATAAAACATTCATTCACAAAAATAAATGATGCATGAATATAAATGAAATAACAATATAAACCATATATATACCGGAAATATACCAAAAGTAAACCAGGTATATTTCAAGTATATATATGTCAAATGAATTCAATCAAATTATAACTTAAGCTAGAAATATATTTAAAAACATTTTAAATATATTTTATTCATAAAATATGCATATAATTTATTATATACCAAAAATAAACCAAAAATATACTTAATGTAAACTTAAGAAATAATCAAATTATTTATGCATATTTAATCAACATAAAACATGCATTTTTAAATCATGCATCCTAAGCATATATATATAGTATAGTAACTCACCTAATGCGCTCCACAAGACAGGTCCGACGGGCCTGGTCCACTAGCCCTCGGTCTCAGCGCAACTAAACAAGCAATAAATAATCGACATCAGAATAAACCTAACAGAAATCCTAGAATTCAATCTAGAGTATTAAAATACGAAAACAGAATTAGGGTTCGACTGGATATCACGTTTTACGAGAATTCTACCAAAAATCCGGCAGAACCTCCCCTGTAAAACGGATATCTCTCTACTCAAAAGAGTAGAGCCGACCCTGCAAAGAAACACACTTCGAAATACAAGCTCAACAAAAATCCACAACCCCTCGGTCGGACTCCAGACTACAATCTGTCGACCGGGGTCCATAAACACAGAATAATTCCAGATATAATAAAAATATCCTCACAACATAGTAATACATCTCATAGGTAAAAATTACATAATTAACCTTGAAACACTATAAAAACCGATTAAAACTCATTTTATTAGAAAAACCGTATATTATATATAATTGAAAATAATTCACGAAAAATAGTTTTAATTAGTTAAAAATACTAAATATTTTGTAGAAATCATTTTTATACCTTAAATAACTATTAAAACCAATTAAATTACATTTTTAGACAATTTAGGATAAAATTACCAAAATACCCCTATATATATAAATATACTTAAATTACTTCAAAAATTCACCAAAAATCATACAATTATCCAAAAATTAATTTTTTCAACATATTTATCCATAATATCAATATTTAAACTCAATTAACCAATTAAATTCAAATAAAAACACATTTAACCTAATTTTTCCAAAATTCCATAAACTTCAATAATTCAAAATAAATACTTAGAAATTCATAAAAATTCCAAATAAATTCCTATAATTCATTTCAACACCTAATTCAACCATAAACTCAAATTTCATAATTTAAATAATTAATTTCCGAAAATTAGAAAATAATATTAAAATATTCAAAAATACCCAAAAATCCAAAAAATCTCCAAAAATTCTACAAAAATTCATACATGTAGATTAAGCTACTAGAAACAACATTTGTGAAGGAAGTTTTCATGAATCATCCAATTCAAAGCTCAAAAAAATCAAAAACCCTAATAGGCCGAAATTGACAAAATCGAAACCTAAGCAATTCTAGACCATTTTAGCTCAAACCAAAGCTAGAATCACACTCACCGGAGCTCAAGGAGAAGAAAGAGACTGGTGGTGTCGAAAACGGTGGCCGGAATCAGCATGATCGACGGTGGATCGATTTTCGGCTTCTCCGGCCAAAATCGATCTCCAGACGCCGGAAATGGCCTCCTCAGGCGGCGAAATTGGTCGGGGAAGACGGTGGCACACCGGACGGCGCACCCACGGTGAAGAAACGGCACGGCAGCGACCGGAAATGGAGAAGGGAAGAATCGGGGAAGAAAGGGATGATCGGGGGCAAAATGGTAATTTTCCAAACTTTTTGATTTTTGACAAATATATGTATATATATATACTTTATACTATATAATAAAATAATATTAAATTACACACATCAAATATACACCACACACATAAAATTTAATATTTTAATAATTTATACTAAATAAAATTAATTAAATAACAATAAAATAAATAAATACTTAATAAAATATTAGGGTAATAATAAATCCTAATTAAATAATTATACACACACAGGCTTTATTTAATAATTTAAAAATATGTATGAGTTCATGCAAGTCCATAAATACATTTAAAACAATTAATAATACATTGTTTACGTGAAAATTTCCCCGAAAATGCAAGTCCCGGAAAAATTTTACGTAAAACACTGAAAATAATACACAGTAGTTAAAATAGGTTTTAAATACACATCAACTCATAAAAATATCATATAATATACAGAAATTATTAACACTGCATATCTCGGTACAATGTAAAAATATTTTTAAAAACACGAGATATTACACTGTTGAGTCTAGTTTAAAGAAGTTTCGAGCTTCCCTTACATTCAAAACTTGTACTTTCTTATCATCAGCTTTTCATTGCTGGCCTATTAAATTGAATGTGTCCACAGTTTGCCCCTTTGGTTTTTTGAAAAATTAAATTTTTAAAAAATAAATTTTCAAAAAAGCAATATAGACACAAAAATATTGAAGGGTAAGAATAACATACCTAACCTTTGAGCTTTACTCAGGCCATCAGCCTTAGGAATTCAAACCCGAAAGGTCAAACTTTTATTCGAAATGTGACCATGAACCTTAGGTTTTCTTAGCTCGATCAGCCACTAATTATAGTTTGGCGTGATTCTTAAGTTTTTTTGGCTTGAGAAGTCACTCAGTAGAAGATAAATGAAAAAGTAACTGTGTTCCTTGAGTTTTCCTAGTCCGATCAGTTACTCATTATAGTTTTGCATGATTCCCAAGTTTTCCTTGTTTGAGAAGTCAATTAGTAGAAGATAAAACGTGATCGTGATCCTTGGATTTTCCTGACCCAATCAACCAATCATTATAGTTTTACGTGATTTTTAAGTTGTCCTGACTCAAGAAGTCACTCAGTAAAAGATAATGAAAACGTACCGTAATCTTTGGGTTTTCCTTACCCGATCAACCACTCATTATAGTTTTGCATGATTCTTAAGTTTTCCTAACTTAAGAAGTCACTCAGTAAAAGAAGATGCACTTCAGGGATTTAAACCTAGGGGTGGCCACAGGCCAGTTCGAAACCTGAACCAGCTTGAATCGGCCCAAAATCGGGTTGAATCAGATTTGGGCTGAACAAGAACCGTACTATTTTCTGTTCGAGGTTGGTTCAAAATTTTTTGAATTGTGAACCAGCGGTTCTGATTTTGAACCAACGAATCGGAACTGCCGGTTCAATGGTTTCGAATTAGATATATATATATATATGTTGTTTATTAGATTTTATTTTTTTAAGACACAATCATTTAATTTTATTTTTATATATAACCAATTATTTAATGAAAAGATTAGAGAATAAATATAGATTAAATAATTTTTATTTAAATAATTTTGTCAAAAATAATTTTAAAATATAGATAAAATAATTTTAATAAAATAAATATTGTAAATTATTTGCAGAAAATAAAAATTTATATATAAATCAAGTGTTAATGTGAAAATGTGGCATTCAAATAATCAAATGTCTATAACTAAGGTAATAAATTAAAAAACTTATATATGACTCCTAATTTTGGATGAAACATGCTTAAATATGACTCTCGAGTCACTTGAAGTTCAAACATGTGTTGATGATTGGACAAGAACGACTATACGGGATTAATAAATTAAGAGGAATGATGATGATGATGAATTTGTGGAGTTGACAACAATCGAAACCGAAGGAACTTCAACGTCTGATATTGGTAGCGACTAAATTAATAAGGTAAAAGGGTATCAATTATTTTTTTTTTCAAATGTATGAGAACTATGTTGGTTTTGATTTCTTTAAACACTAAGAGGATATATAGGCAACTTACTTTTTGGTAATAAAATTAAGTTCAAGCGCTTTAATTTTTTCTATTATTTTTATTATTAATTTTAATTCATTTATTATTTAAAATTTATTCACTTCAATTTTTAATTGCATTAGTGTTTTTTACTTAATTTAAATTATTTTAAAAATTATTAAAATATTTTAAATTACTTAAATATAATTATAAAATAAAAAAATAAAAAAATTTTAGAACGAAATTTGGTTTGAAATTGGAACTTGAATCGGCCAGTTCTAAACCAAAACCTAAACCGTCCTATGTATAGTTCAAGTTCAATTCTAAAAACCTTTAAACATGAACCGTCTAGTTCCAAACCGTGGCCACCCCTATTCAAACTTGACCAAACACCTCTTGTGATGGGCACTTTGGGGATTCAAACCCGATTAGACACTCATTTAGAAAGCAAAATGCACTTTGGGGATTCAAACTTGGCCCAATGCTTTTATTACGTGCACTTTGGAGATTCAAATCTGACCAGACACTTATTAAAAGCAAGATGCACTTAAAGGATTTAAACCCGACCAAACATTCCTTCTGATGATGTGAACTTTGGGAATTCCTTACTTAACTAGTCACTTCTTGTCATTGATGCTTTGATAAGAATATCTCCAATTCTCCAACATCGATTTTGGGGTACAACCAAAAAGTGAAAAAAAAAAAATTCATCATCATTTTTTTTGCTCTATTGGGGAATATGTTTTTGATAGGCCAACTTGTATTCCTTTTATTTAATGGGCTTCACCCTTTTTGGTTCTTTTCTTTCTTTTCAACACGTCTTCCTCTTTTAACCTTCTGTTTTTACATATAATCTTTTTTTCATTCTTTTCAAATTCACTTTCCACTCCTTTTTTCTTTCAAACTCTTATTTTTTCTTTTCTTTCTTTTCATTTTTCAAAGCTTTCTCTGCAATGGATGCTGTGTGAACCCCAGATCTTCCAGCATGGGACCTAGTAGCATATATAGTGCATCCTGTGTGCAATTTTGGTCTCAATATGGGAGACAAGATCCCACTTTTTGCAGACATGTGATCCCTATTGATTGGCTATAGGAGAGGTTAGTACCCAATTTCTTTGGTTTTTCCTATAAGTAATATTAAATAACATTAGGTTGTTATTCATAAATGCATGTTTGTCACTTTGGCTGAAAGAAATTTGATTTAATTGAATGAAATTATAAAAATTGAATCATTTTATCATATCATCAACACGAAGAGGCGTTGCCTTTTCGATGGGGCAATTGCCTCTTTGATCAAGCGATCACTTTATCATAAAGAGGCAGTTGCCTCTTCGCATCTAGGTGCTTATAAAGAGGCAATTACCTCTTAGCTAAGAGGTGACGCCTCTTTAATGGGGTGATCGCCTCTACCTTAGAGGCTTTAACCTCATTGATAGAATTCTAAATAAAAAATGAATTCATTCATATAAAATGGTAATTCAACTCCCTATTTTGTTCCTATAGCTAGATGCCTACACCTTCAAGGGTGCTAGGAACTTTAGTGGTGCCCGCATTTGGTATGATGAGCTTATAGATGCAATGAAAACTCATATTCGTGATACCAAATTTTTTAATTTCATTTTTGCACTTTTAATGCAGTATGGGCATACAGACTACCAACCTCTATATGATCTAACAGAGAGATGGTCTGACACTACTCACATATTCCACATTCCTTTTAGGGAGTTTACACTTGATCCAATTGCATTTACTATTATCACTAGTATTGCTTATATAGGGGATTTTATTCCTCTCAATGCGAGTTTCCATCACCTATCTTTAGACTATCTCACTTTTATTGAGCGTTTGCTTGGCATGGTCTTAGATTTGAAGGAGATATATATAGTGAAGCTCAATTCCATTAAGAATTTCTATACCCATGCTAGAGTTGAGGTGACTGCCATACCTTGTCAGATTGATCAAGTAGTGCACGCATTCCTGGTTTACTTGCTAGGCACTACTCTTTTTATGAACACTATTAATTTTATAGACTGGAGTTTTTTAATGCCCCTAAGAGATATGGACCTAGTGGCTTTATAAGACTGGGGTAGTTATGCTCTAGCTTATTTGTACTGGAGTATAAATGAGTTGGTATGTAGAGCCAAGAGGCTTTATGGTTTTTAGCATGCCATTTTGGTACTTCTCTCCTTTTTTACTATTAGGTTTCATCTCAAATACTACTATCATGATTTGTTAATAGCTCTTCCTTTCTCTTATAGGATTGGGCTCTAGAGTTGGAGTTGATTATAGGGATTACATATGTTCACGATACTCCTTTTCATACTATGGCGATATGGGGCTCTAGTTGAGCTTGGAGGAGGCCAGTTGCTCATTTGTATATTCATCGTGAGCGACTGAACACTCTCATACATGATGAGGTAGGTACTTGCAAACATAATTGTAATTAGTAACACATTTATTAATCAAATTCATTTGCTTACCGGCTTATTTTCACAGTTGTGTCCAGATTTATGGGGTCCCCAGGCTGGATGGTCTCAGGCCATGGTCTGTTCGATTCCACTATTTAAGAGGAGGGTACTATTCTAAGGATCTAACTACAGATTTTGGTACCTTGGCGAGAGGGTACACTAGTGGCAGATGGGCGCTCGAGTGAAATGACCATCCATTGCTCCTTCCCAACATATTTTTTAGGCACATAAGTTAGAGGGAGATGAGTTTTTTGATCAGGCTTTGGAAGGAGATAATGTTGTGGATTATTACGAGAGGAGGAAGTCTTAATACGTGGATTTTGCATGAGCTCATCTCCTACAGAAGGTGCCTTTATCTACACCTATATCTCAGGTAAGTATGCAATTCTATGAAACATATTATTTCATATTTATGTTTGTGGATACTATTTTTTGACTTATTTTTCATTCTTAGGTGCCAATTAGGGCACCAGCCCCTCATCCTAGGCCTACTACATACAAGAGATCTCATTAGTGCCCCTGCATTGTGCCTAGTGGTGAGGGTACCTCCTCTGATGTGCCTTTTGCTAGGGAGCCTTCTAATTTTAGATCTCATATGATAGACGGTAGGCTTGTTGCCACTTTTAACTTGTTGACCTATTATTGGGTGCCTTCGGGCAAGCTCTCTTGTCAGTTTTTGACACTGGACAGGAGCTTGGAGCCAGAGTTATTCCTAGAGGCCACTACATATGTGAGTTCCCTTATTCTGAAGTCCTGTTCTCAAATTTGTCTTAACATATGATTAATTCTAGTAATATATTAATTAAACAAATACCTTAAGATTAAGGAGAGTATATGTATAGGGTAATTAATGCCCATCGGAACTTCTTAATGCATATGACATAACAATGGAAGGTAATAACTACGCCTTATTTCTATATTTATGCATGCTCTTATGATTTCTTACCTCTTATTTCATCTTGATAGGACTAATATGAGGCTAGTCAAGCTAAGATAAGTAATTTTGAGTGTCAGTTTGCTGCTCTTCAGGTCAAGAGTAACGGGGAGGAGGATGACATGAGTGATTACGAGGAGGCTGATCCTACTGATGATCCTACAGATGACCCTATCGATGAGGGAGCTAATGAGTCTAAAGATGATGAGTACATGGATACCCTAAAGGTTTGCTAGCATAGGATCATTTTAATTAGAGACACTTTTGCTGCTTTGCACTGTTGATCTGTTATTTTTTAAACAAACTTCTCATTTTGGTATTTTCATATTTTACACTAGATGAATGCTATAACTCTTAATTTCATTTTAACGGCCTTTTTGGATTAATTAACAAAAAATATTTATTTATATAATCTGCTTCTTTAATAATTGAATCTTGCATTTACAATATAGTCATTTTGTATCAATGAAAAGTATACCCTCTACTGTTGGAGAGGTGTCACCTTTTTATGAAGGTATGAAAGAGAATCATCTTAACATATAGAGACATTGCCTGATCATAGAGGCGAATGCCTTTATACCAGCATCTTGTAACTACTTAAATCCCTAGCTCTTCTTCAAAATCCTCAATTTCTCATTCATGCAAATTCTCTTTATTCCCTCTCTTTAAATAGCATCCCAACCTCCCAAAATAACTAAAGAAGCTTGAAATAACTATAACCAATTTTGAAAAGCCTGAATGGTGGATCATAGGCTAGATTGAAGCCATTTCATTTGTTCATTTTCTTATCTTTGCATGCTAGGAAGATTAATTTTCCATTTCTCCATGTTCTTTCTTAATTTTGGGATCCTTAGAAATATGTCTTTGATTCAACATAATAGATTTATACCCTTGTTATAGGAATTTAAAGCTATCTTGGGTTTTTAGATGGATTCTACTTATCAGATTATGATTCCTTCGGTTAAAACTCTAAATCTACACTCCATCCAATACCAAATGGCTATGCCATTCAACCTTTTCCCTTAGTCTTCTCTTTGTTATATCTTTGGTAATAAGGTTATAATGAGCTCTTTTCTCGAAGCTGCTGTGACTGTAGATAACAACAAGGTTTACTAGCCTCAGATGATTGTTCTTTACCTATATGCCCAATTTTTATTGGTTCCCTTTCGACAACTTTGACCTAAAGGCTTTTCATATTCTAAACCTAGTGGAAGTTGGCTTAAATCCTTTTCCTCTTATCTTGGCAGAGACAATCATTAGGCTCAACCACTTTTCTAAAACTAGGCGATTCTCAGGGAGTCCCCTACTGCTATAAGTGAGCTTCTTTTCTCTTTCCACTTATTGCTTCTTATCATGTTTACTTGTTCATTCTTCCCACATGCATGGTTTTATGAAAAGCTGAAGTTGCTCGAACCTCCTAGAGACATTGCACTTTATAAGGCCAAATACTGTCGTACCAGGAGACTTCATCTTATTCCAGAGGATATTTGGAGTTTATTGTCTACCTTCCTTAACACTCTGATTTAATGGATGTGCTTGTAGTAAAGGTTACAACATGAGACCATTCAATCCTATATACTTATTGCATTCCACAAGTTGGTCTCCATTTTGCTACTTTTTACAATCTTGCTCGGCTTTACAGATAATATGGGCAGAAACAATTGATTATGGAGTTGATGCATGAATTTGAGCCAAGGCCCCTTTCTTAGAACTTTACGGACAACCTAGTCACTACTTGGACTCGGAGAATCATTTAGAGATTCATTGACTATGATAGAGATCAGTCCACTGATGACCAATATAAGGCATGGATCTAATTATAGCAGATGGAGAAGGGTGAATTTATAAAAAATAAAAGAACAAAAGCATTGTAGGCATTGAGTGCCCAGGGTGTTTAAAAGAGAAATAGGTAAAATTAGTTTATGAAATTTAGTCTTTATTTGCTTTTTATTGGATGGAATTTCCTTTCTAGTTAAACAATGTGTAATAAGCATTTAATACAATGTTCAACAATAATAAAGGCAATCCATTTCATTTAATTTAAGCACAAAGTGACTATAGATCTTGCTTTTTACATATCTCTTGTCATTAATTAACTTGTCCTTATACGTTTTTCAACTAACTATTTTTTTCTCTCTCATTTTATATGTCCTTTACTTTTGCTCGGATTGTCCTTTTACGTTATCAACCTAGTAGGACTTTTTATTTTTTTTCATTTTTCTGTCTCTAACTTTTGCTTTTTAAGGTTTTCTCCCTAGTGATACTTTACAAAAAGTATTTTTTGAGCTTATCCAAGTTAATGGGCTCACTGAACTCATTTCCATTTAAATTAGATAGAATAGCAATGCCCTTAAAAAATAGCTTCTTCACTTGATACAGACCTTCTTAGTTTAGCTTGAACTTTCCTCATGATCAATCATGATGGGCCTAATAAGCTTTAACACCAAGTCACCCTCTTTGATTTTGCCTGACTTAATCTTTTTATTATAAGCTCGGGCTATCCTTTTTGGTACAACTGAGAGTGATACATGACTTTCATTCTCTTCTCATCTAGCAGCGTTAACTATGCTAATCGGCTTTAAACCTATTAATACTCAGAAATTTTGGATTCCAAGAGAACCTTTAACAATTAAATCTCAATCTCAACTGACAACACAACTTTACACCCATACACCAAAGAATAGAGAGTAGCTCTCATTGATGTTCTGGCCGTGGTCCTATATCCCCATAATACAAATTGTAAGTAGATTGCCCTATTTTTATAGTTCTCTAGTATCTTGGCTAAGATCCTTTTCACATTCTTATTTGCTATTTTTACCTCTCCATTTACCTGTGGTCTGTAAGGAGAGGATCTATAATATTCAATCTTATATCACTCCAATTAAGTGGTTATTTCTACCCTTAACTAAACACCATTATCAGTGATGACGTGATGAGGCAACCCATATTTGTAAATTATATTCTTTTCTACAAACCTCGCCATCTATTTTGCCCCAATAGTTATGAATAATTTTGCTTTAACCCACTTAGAAAGTAGTCAATAACTACTATAATATAGTAATAACCATTAGATGCCTTCGACCTTATCTCTCTGATGATATCAATCCCTCTAAAAAAAATGGCCAAAAAGAGGTTAATCCTTAAAGTTCCACAGAAGGAAAATGGCTCACATCACCATACACTTGGTAGTTATGAAATTTCTTTACATATTTCATATAATCTACCTCCATAGTTAGCCAGAATTACCATTGACAAGTTATTTCATTAGTAAGGACTGTTCTATTCATATACGGTCCATATATACCCTCGTGAATTGCTTCCATCAGGCCTCGTCCTTATCAACACATCTTAAATGCACTCCAATTGGCATCCTCTTGTATAACATCTTATCATAACTGATGAATTATTGAGATAGCATCCTTAGTGACATTCTTTCCTTTCTATCAACATTGTTAAAAAATTATCCTATTTCCAAATATTACTGTAGATTATGAAACCAAGGCTTTTCTATAGAGTCAATTGGCATTATTTTGATTTATTCGTAGTAGGGAGTTTGGGACTTTATTAGAATAAAGGGCTTAATTTGTACTTACTTTCCTCCTTCCCACAAAGCATTTTCCATCTGATTCTCTTCTCGCGGCAAGTGCATAAATCTGCATTGGGTGAAAGATAACATAATCATAGTCGAGTAGTCCTAGTACAGTCTCAACCTATGTTCTCTCACTTTCTATTTATTAGAGATTTATTTCATTACCAGCATTAAGTTTCTATATACTGTAACCTCTTCTACCCCCACATTCCTGAGTGCTTTTAGGCCAAAGATGCAAGCTTCATATTTAGCTTGATTATTAGTCAAATTCCAATCACTTCACCATCATAATCATTTCTCTTTCTGGCGAGACCAGAATCACACCAATGCTTACTCCTCTATTATTGACTGCTCCATCAAAATACATTTTCCATGTCTAGATCTCTATTGCTCCTAGGTGCTCATTTGGGAATTTTAACTCCCATTCTTGTCCATCATCTACAAGGTTCTGAGCCAAGAAGTTTGCTATAGCTCTCCCTTTTATCACTTTCTTTGCCAAACATTCTATATCAAATTCGGTAAGTAAGACCAACCATCTAGCTAATTTCCTTATAAGAGAGGGAGTCTATTGAAGATACTTAAGAGGATCATGCTTAGAGATTACCTGAATTTTGTAAGACTAAAAGTAATGTTGGAGTTTTTTTTTTCACCTAAATTACAACCATGCAAGTTCTCTCTACTAGACTATAATTGACTTTATAGGGTAGAAGCTTCTTACTTAGATAATATACAACATGCTTAACTCTTCCTTCGCTTTCCTAAGCTAGCATTATGCCAATCACATCCTTTTCTATTGTTAGGTAAAGAATTAAAGGCTTACCCAGTCTCAATAGCTACAAGACTAGAGGATTCATCAAATAATTCTTAATAGTTTCAAAACCTTGTTGACATTTGTCATCCTAGATGACTGGCTAATTCTTCTTAAAGAGCTTGAAGATTGGTTCACAGATGGTAGTTAGCTTGATTATAAACCTACTAATGTATTGTAATTGTCCAATAAACCCCTTGAACTTTTTCTCATTTTTTGGTGCAGGTATCTCTGATCGCTCTAACTTTTTTTGGATCTACCTTTATGCCTCTCTGACTAATAATATATCCTAACAACTTTCCAAAGGTTGCCCTAAAAACATATTTCTTCGAATTTAACCTGAGGTTATACTTTTTAGCTCTTACTAGGAACTTATCTAGAGCCTCGAAGTACCCTTCTCTAGTTGAAGACTTTACCATTATGTCATCCACGTACACCTCTATCTCCTTATGAACCATGTTATATAACAATGTGGTAACCATCCTTTGATAAGTAGCTCCTACATTTTTCAACCCAAATGACATGATTGTATAATAATAAATGCCCCATTCAATGATGAAAAACCATTCATAAAGGAGTACATAACACTAGAAGCTACACTATCAACTAAGGTTTTAATATGCGGTAAAGGAAAATTATCTTTTAGACAAACCTTGTTCAGATCCCTATAATTTGTACATATCCTGACTCTCCCATCTTTCTTTGGAACCAAAACTATGTTGGCTAGCCACTGGGTATCATTTACCATTTTCAAAAACTTTGCTTTTAGTTGTTTCTCCACTTATTCTTTGATCAAGAGAGCCCATTTTGGCCTTAATCTCCTCTTCTTCCATTTTATTGATGTGACATGAGAATATTTAGGGATCCTATATTTTTCAATCTCTATGTCAATCCCAGGCATATCCTCGTAGCCCTAAGCAAATAATTTCTATTTATTTTCAATATTTCTTTCATTTTTTCTTTCTCATTAGGAGTTAAGTCAGAAGCAATTAATATATTTTTAAGATCATCATATGTGCCTAGATTAAATGATTTAGTTTGCACTGAATTAATGTCAAACATATGCATAAAATGATCATCACAAACAGAATAACCATTAGGAAAAATATTGCACAAATAAGCAAAGTCGGACCTTATCGCATTAACTTTAGAAAAGCAAATATTATCAGTTTTAAACAAGTTAGAAAGAAAAATGTCAAGGTCATCATAAAAAACATCCATAATGGAATAAAAAATATAGGATTCAAAGTTGAACTCCTTTTCCTAATCAGCAATATCCTTCAGCTCCATCGTAAGAATGTCCTCTTTTAATTCCAAAGTAAGTACCAATTCTTCCACTATTAGCCCTTCAACAGTAACTTTATTGATCCTAATCATATGTTCAGTGAAAATTTTAAACCCGGGGACCAATTTCTCAGCAATCATCAAAGGCTTAAGAGCTCCTCTATAGGGGTAGTTAGCACCTTCCTCTATAAATATTTCCTACAGTGTCTTCTTTTTTAGTATAGCTTTGGTTTTATTCTTCCCACACTTTCCTTTAATTTCATCCTCTTCTTCAAGCTCATATGCTTTTGGATACCCTACCCCGTGCTTTAAGATTGACACTTTGGGTTCAATAACTTAGGTGGGCCTTACTGATTTTTCCCTAATCCCATTCCAGGTATAAATCCCATGTTCTTCATCATACTCACAAATCGTAGATTCAGTTCATCTTCATAGATCATGCAAACCTAAAAACTCAGATTGTCTAGAACTTTACTAGGAGTTAACTTTAATGCAGCTATAGTAGCTTTAATTTCTACCATTATAGTGACTACTCTCCCCTCATACAAAAGTTTGATCTTTTGATGAATCATAGATGACACTCCCCCCAAAGGATGGAACCATGGTCTCCTTAAAAGAATGGGAAAGGTAAATGGAATGTTTATTGCCTAAAGGTTGACCCAAACTTCAATAGGTCTAATCTTTACTAAGGCTCTAAAGGTTCCATCAATTGGCCTTTTTGTGTCTTCATAAGCCTTAATAACTACATCAAATGACTTTAGATCAATAATGGTCAGTCTTAACTTTGGTAAGATCTTCAAAGGGCGTATGTTGATGGCAGACCAATTATCCACCATAACACAATAGATCAGCTTCCCTTTTACTTCAACTTTTATGAACAAGGCTTTACTATGGACCTTTCCCTTTAAGGGTAGGTCATCATCTATAAACACAATTACCCTCAGAGGGATTTATGTTAGTGAATCTACATTTGTTTTTGAGTGTGCGTTGAGGGGATCTTCTTATGATCAAAGACTATAACTAGTGCTTTATGATGGGCTCGAGAGTTCATAAGTAGCTTCCAAACACTGACGAGTGTTTTTTCATCTATTCTGGTCTCAACAGCTTCCTCATTCTATTTTTCTTTCTCTGGTTCTTCCTTTAAGTCAACTTTTTCTTCTTTTGGTTTAGCATTTTTTACTTCTTTTCTCTTCTTAATCTTCTCAACTGATTGAGCTATCTTCCTTTCATTATTTTTTCATAGATTAATTGCTTCCCCTTCTTCATCATTATAACTCCAAATGCCTAAAAAATTCATATGAAGCTCCACAGACTGATGGTTCAGGTCTTTTAGTTATTGGTTCAAGTCTTTTGGTTGTGGTTTTAGTGGTATGGGTATGACATCAACAAAGGAATTAAGGACTTGTTCCTCTGTTAAGTCGGTATTGATCATCAGGATACGTGGATTTGGTGGTGGCACATTATGATAGTTGGGCAAAGAGTTATTTTGGTGTTCGATTTTCTAGTTTCGAGGTCAGTTATCTTACCTAAATCGATTAAATCTTAAACCTTATATTTCAGGTGAGTGCAACTGTCAGTATCATGTATGATGTTTTGGTGATATTTACAGTATAATTTTGGGTCAACATTTGGAAAAGGTGGTCTTTGAGGAAGAGGTCACAAGAGGTTATTTTCAATTAGATTCTCTAAGAATTTAGAGAGGGTTCTTCCCAAGTTAGAAAACCTTCGAGGTTGTCTGACAATATTGATCTGTATATTACTGCTCGGCCTAATCCTACTGTTGGATCCAATCCCTTCTCTACTTACAAGTCTTCCACTAAAGAATTTTTTCTCTTGTGCCAAGTCAAATTCTTTCTACACCCTAAATCTATATAGCTCCTCAAAGTTCTGAATTCCCAAATCTTTCAATTGTTTAGAGAGTGGGAGCACACACCCTTTTATCACTATCATTAGCTGATCAGATTATGTGAGCTAGTGCTTCATCTGTGCCAATTTTGCTCTCCACCTAATCAAGTAATTAATGAAAGACTCATTGAATTTTTGCTTTACATTCTATAGGTCTCTAAAAATGCTTCCATTTGAATGTTGAGACTATACTACTTTATAAATACAATGCATAATCCTTCCCAGTCAGCTTGGATATGGGATTTTAAAGTATAATACCATCTGATGGGTATTCCTTCCAGAGATAGAGGAAATTGCTTAATAATTTATGCTTTAGTCAAACTAGTCGTCTTCATATGAGTCATATACTGCTTCAGATGTAAATAAGAATCCTTAGTGCTAGTTAATTTCTTCATATTAGGGAATTTAAACTTTTAGGGTAGAGGGTCATCATGTTCATCCAAACTTATATTAGAGTAGCTCATTGGAGCATTTATCCCCTTCTCTTTCATCATTAACTGTATTTAAGCCATAGTCTTGGTCACATTTTTAGCTAAGTAAGACTTTTCTACATTTTTTGCAATGTCTATATTCACAGTCTATCTAGCTATAAGCTCTATCACTAAAATTTCCTAATTTTCCTCTCTTTCCTATCTTTTAGAGTCTTTAGCATCCAAATCAAACGGTTGTGGCTAAGATCCTGACGGTTCCTGTTTAACTGGGCCCCTCATTTTAGCCATTATCTCTAGCATTATTGCCCGGGTCTGATCGATTATCTCTACTTTTAACCTATCCCCAAAAGCCTCAACATTAAATTCTGCCATCTCAGTTTCTCTATAAATCCTAACCAGATGACGAGTGTTAGATCGCTTTTAGCCAGAAGACTATCATGAATTTATATCTGCAATCACCATTAATTAGAAATATGCATGACCGCTATGCATGAGATGCAAATTTAATTAAATAGTAAATAAACACATATTCTATTTACACATAATAATAAGAAATAAGATATAAAGCTCTCAAATGATATCTCTACCCTTATTTCTCCTACACACATGTTCATTGGTGAGTTCCTTATCCTAGGATTGTTGTTTTGGATTTTAATTATCAGCAGGGGATAATAAACCTGACAGATGCAAGATAACTCTCAAGATGATACAATAGCAATTTCTTCAAATAATTCAAAAGTCCATTTTAATGGGCCAAGAATGACATCAAAGGCCCACCTTGTCAAGATCCATTTGTAATGGGCTAAAATAAGCATGAGAGGCCCATTTTTTCAAGGTTTGTTTATAATGGGCTTGGGCCTTATTCAAAGAATTACCATATGGCATCAAACACATGCATTTTGGAAAAATTCTAATGGAAATCACTAAGTCATTACATGAGCTGAGTCTCGGGTAATAAGCTTCAGCTCCCATAGCTATATACCTCCATTATGTCTCCCTACTTAAGGGTCTATGTGACATGGATAAGTACGTACTATGAGTGATAATAATTAAATACTCCACCACCAGGTTTAAGTGAAACACAAGTAGTAAAACAAAGACTATTGTCAGTTTATTTAGGACTTGGTGTGCACATTGTATGGAAATGTGTAGTGAATGTAAGAATTTGTAAAGGAAATAGTCAAAGATGATAAATTACGAAACACTTGGAATCAGTTTCTCTATTCTTTAGTGGAGTCACCACTGTAAGTGACGGGGTTAAGCGTGCACCTAAGTGTTTGGTGGCCACGACAATGAGTGAGCTTAAGGCCCACTAGGAATACAAAATGGAATTTTGAGGCTCAAAATGAAGATGGAGTCACCACTCGAATAATAGCCGGGATACACTGTACAATAACTGGATTTCACGAAGGTTCCCAAAAGCCGTCATCAGAGTTTGGGTTTGGAAATTGGGTATGGGCTTTTGGAATGTCCATCTAACCTTGCAGTTGGCCTCCATGTGTGTTTTGTATTTTATCACCTTTGATTATTAAATTATTTCCTTATTTTAAAATGGATTGCAATCATTTTCAATTTTATATGTTAGTTCGAGTTTGCATATTAGTCCCATTTGCATGCTTAAAACATGACATTCAACAAAAATAAACAAATAATAATAATAATTTACAACTATACATTCCAAATGAATGGGGAAAGGATTAGGGATTACAATACTTTATTTAAAGAAACATAAAATAAACCAGAAATAAACAAAAAATAAACAAAAAATAAACTAATTACATAAATAAAACCTCTTAAGAACTAATTAATAGGCTAACTATTTGATGATAAAAAATCACCAAACAATCCCTAAAATAAGCACAAATTAGTCCTTTCTCATAAACAATCACATTGTCTACAAAATAATTAAGAAATAATATTTATGGGAAATGGAAATAAAATCATAAAATAGTCTACAAATAACATAATAATATTATACAATAATAATATTAAAAAACATAGTAATCATGTATAAAATCAGGATATATAATAAGACAAATATGGGAATCATTCAAAATATACGAAATAATCATCAAAGATCAAAGCAGAATCATGCAAGATCTTGATAAAGCGGTAATGCCTCTTCAAAGAGGTGTCGCCTCTTGATCAGGAGGCGAGCTGAAATCGCCACAACAAGAAGGAGTGATGCCTTTATAAAGAGACGTTGCCTCTTCAACAGACCCAAAAACAAACTATATTTCTTAACTTCTAAGAAACTTTAAAATCAAGACAAATAAGCAAAGACTAATACAAATACATAAAGATTAATAACTAATACTCAATGTTTCACATATTCGTGGTTCCATATGACCTTAAACAAGCGCTAAAACTTGAGAAAACAAGCAAAAGAATAATAAATCAAAAGCTTTTAATGAAATGAAGAACTTAAATCTTGAAAATGGGGATTCTCACTAGTTTGGACGATTAATGTTACTAACTAAGCCCTCAAAGCTTGGTTTGTTGATTTAAATGCTTTGAATGCAAGACAGTCCTCTTTCTTCTCAAGAAAATCAAGTCTTCTAAATCCTAAAATCCCCCTCTTCTTTTTCTTCTTCTTCTTTTATTTTCTTCTCTTTTTCTTTTCTCTTTGTTTTTTTTTCAAAATGTCATCTCTCCTCCTCTTTTAAAGACCAAAAGTCCAACCCCTTTTCCTTTGTACACACTCTT
Organism: Mallotus nudiflorus; assembly: GCA_947683625.1. NCBI lineage: Eukaryota > Viridiplantae > Streptophyta > Magnoliopsida > Malpighiales > Euphorbiaceae > Mallotus > Mallotus nudiflorus. The sequence continues at coordinate 138,562 of CANTUR010000323.1, forward strand.
CCTTTTAAACCTCTTCCCCTTTTGCCTTTTTCAATTCCCAACAAACTCAGCCGCACCCTCTCCTCATCCTTTTCATCATTCCCTATGTTTTTTTCTCTTTTTTTCCTTCCTTTTATGTTTAAAAATGCCCCAAAATAAGAGGCAGCTAGGCCTCAAATGCTACCATTAATGACATTTAATGCTGCATATGGTGGTTGTGAAGAGGCACCACCTTATCGATGCCCAGGATGAAGAGGCGACGCCTCTTCATTAAGAGGCGATTGCCTCTTTACGTAGGCCAAGTTTGGGCCTTTGGGTCAAAAGGCAATAGGTTTGGTCCTAAAGGCTCAATTTTGGGCTTATACTTGGTGTTTGAGCTTTTATTTTGGTGTTTTTAGGCTTAGAGTCTTGGTGTTTGGGCTTTCGAGTTTATTTTAGAAAAGTTTCGGACTTCTCTTACATTCAAAACTCTTACTTTATTATCATCGGCTTTCGTTGCGGGCTAATCAAACTGAAGGCATTCACGACTATCTTACTTTTTTAAGAGAGAAATATCATATATATGTGTTACCATATTAACATGAATAGATGTTAATTATGAAATTCATTTATATAATATATGAATGTGATTTGTAAAATTCACATTCGAAAAGTTTAGAATGCTTGATCAAGGTATCAATCAATAATTCAATATCAATAAAATTACTTTTCATGTAACTTTGACGAGGTTGTTAGTTTTTTTTTTAATTATTAATATTCAAAACTCACTGTTTAATTTAATTTGATTTGAATAAAATTATAAAAATGAAAAAAAATTTCAACACTTAAATTAATATAATTATCGACACCACAATTTAAATTTACAATATCACTTAAATAAAAATAGGAAATACTACCAGATGTCGGCAGCAAATTGCTAGTTTAATGTTGAAGCTATATAGCATATGTTCAACCCAATTGGGCCACCAAAGTTGATCCCAAACTAGTTACCTACCTGATCCCTTGACATGCCTGTTTCCTGAATCTCCAACTCTATATAACAAGTACAATCTAGTTGAATTTCCCAACAAGAGGAAGTTGACCGACCCTAATGATTTGGTGTCAAGTTGGCAAGAAGCACAAATTGATAGACTGAAACTACATTGTTAGGCAGGCCCAACAATGTGGGGTTTAGCTCAACTTACAAATGCTTTTTTCTTAGATGCTAATAAATAGGCATGATTGCAAAACCAAAACTCATAACAACATTCCTTCCTCATAGACAACGTGTAACATTTTGATTAACTAGAAAAAAACAAAAAATTAAAAATCCATTTTTGACTATTTAAATTGTTTTCTTATTGTGGTAATTTAAGTATTAAAAGGTTTAATTGTGAAGAGTAGTAATTGAATTCTCACATTTCCTTTATGCTCTCTTATAATATTAAGAATTAATCATTTCATTTACTTATTAAAAAAAATTATTTTTTCATTGAATAAGTTGACTTTTTTTTTTTTAAAAAAAGGCTTACGGTAGAGTTTATTAATATTTATATTGAAAAAATTAACATATAATTTTGTATTTTTAAAATTTAAATATGTATTTTTAAAAAAAAATTTAAGATATGTAATTTTTATGCTTAGCAGTTAATTGATGGTGATTGACAATTTGAAACTATCACTAAATTTCATCAATCTTCTACAATGGTAATTCTTAGCATCTCAGTTCATCTACTGCCTCTTTTATATATATATATATATATGTTATTAGTTTGAACAATATAAAAGGCATCACTGACACAGTCATTCGCATAACTCTTATTTTATTTTCAGATTGTGAAACATCATCAATGAATTTAATAATCCAAAAACATGTGCTTTATGAAAATTAGCTTCTACCATTATTGTTTTGTAGGCAACTAAAAAGTGTTAGCATTGTTTCTAGATCTAATTATTTTTATTAATTTCAGACGTTAATTTTTAGTATATGTTTGAATTTCAAATAATGTAAGTTACATGTTAGTATCTTCAATTCTATTTCGGGATTATTGAAATTTTTCGACGATAATTAAGGGCGTTATATTTTAAATTATCATAAAAAATTATACATTAAAATGGAAAAAGCATGACATGCTTATTTTTATGTTAATTTAGATAAAATGTTTTTATGGGCCATACTTAAATTATGGGTTCAGTCGTATGAGTATTGGTTCATGAAGCGTCCAAACTGAAAGGTATTTGAGCTTTTTAATTCTAGCTGTGGGCAAGGTTTGGATTTGGTCCAAGTAGTTAATATTTGAGCTATAAACCCAAGGTTACAAGGCCTATTTTCCAGGGAACCAAACATGATCCAAGAGGAAAAAGTCAACCAACGATGACTTGCAAATATGGCAATTACGTGACCAAGAGGCTACAAATCTGCCATAAACGTTGCAAAGCTTGTCGATTCACCGGATCTACTTTTAACTCTTTTGCTTCTATATGTAATAAAAATCTTATATTTCTTTGTACTCTATGTTTCTCAGAGCCGAACAGAACAGTTGATCATGTCCTGTTTTAAGGGAAAGTATCATGGTAATTTAATTTGCTACGTGCCACGTGTCTTTTGCATGCATTTCCATCATTGTTAAATTATAATGTTTACGCCTTTGTTTCGTTAATTCCAGTTGGCTATTTTCTTCAATTTGATTAATATCCTTTAGCAAAGAATTGAAAATAGCATTAATTGCAAAAAGTGATCTTAAATTCAATACCAAATACCCTTTATTATTATTTTTTTGTGATTATTTTTTAGTTTTATTTTGATTCATTCATCATTTAAACTATCTTTATATAATGATTCAAATTATTTTAAGTTGGAGTTGGATTAATTAAATATTAAAAAAATTTCTTTTTAAAGACATTTAAAAGCTATGAATTCAATTTTTAATCACGGTAGAATTATGAATATACGATCATTTTGCGATGCTCAGAAATGAAAATAAATAAATAAATAAATATATATATATATATATATATATATATATATATATATATAATCTTTTTAATACCACAAAAAGAGTTTTTATCATTTAACTACTTAATTTTTAATATTTTTAATTTCAATTTTAGTGACTTGATTAGTAGCTATTTTGATTATCTTCATCTTTATACAACGAATTTCATGTTGCTCTAAGTGTTGGGTTCATTTTTTTTTATTCGTCAAAATGTGATGCAGATGAACTCATTGCCAATGCTACTTACATTGGTACCCCTGGAAAGGGAATCCTTGCAGCAGATGAATCGACTGGCACAATAGGCAAACGTCTAGCTAGCATCAATGTTGAGAATAACGAGCCAAATAGGCGTGCATTTCGCGAGCTTCTGTTCTGCACTCCAGGCGCTCTCGAATGCCTTAGTGGTGTGATCCTTTTTGAGGAAACACTTTACCAGAAAATTTCTGACGGTAAGCTATTTGTTGACATTCTGAAAGAAGGTGGTGTTCTTCCTGGAATCAAAGTTGACAAAGGCATTGTTGAGATTGCTGGAACTCATGGTGAAACTTCAACTCTTGGTCTTGATGGTCTAGCTGAGCGCTGCCAGAAGTATTACGAGGTTGGTGCTCGATTTGCGAAATGGCGAGCTGTGCTAAAAATTGGTCCAACCGAACCATCTCAGCTTGCTATTAACGAGAATGCTAATGGTTTGGCACGTTATGCTATTATCTGCCAAGAGAATGGATTAGTACCTATTGTTGAGCCAGAGATTTTGGTGGATGGATCTCATGATATTGATCGATGCGCAGATGTTACCGAGCGTGTTCTTGCAGCTTGCTATAAAGCACTTAATGATCACCATGTTCTCCTGGAAGGTACGCTTTTAAAGCCAAACATGGTGACCCCAGGTTCAGAGAGTTCAAAGGTTTCACCTGAGGTAATTGCTGAGTATACGGTCAGGGCCCTGCAGCGAACGGTTCCTCCTGCTGTTCCCGCTATTGTGTTCCTTTCTGGTGGACAAAGTGAGGAGGAAGCCACAGTCAATTTGAATGCAATGAACAAACTCAAAGGTAAAAAGCCTTGGTCTCTAACATTCTCTTTCGGCCGTGCTCTTCAGCAGAGTACACTCAAGGCTTGGGCAGGAAAGGAGGAAAATGTAAAGAAAGCTCAGGCTGCTTTTCTTGTAAGATGCAAAGCTAATTCAGAAGCTACTTTAGGTTCCTATAAGGGTGATGCCACACTCGGTGAGGGTACTGCAGAGAGTCTTCATGTCAAGGATTACAAATATTGAGCCTTCAGAGAAGGTCTTCTACAGGTTCTTGAAGTGAAGGGCAAGCACTATACATGTTTTTTTTTTCTTATTCTGTTTTGCCTCTGTAATTTAGTGGTGAAAACCATGTTGAGATTGTGTCTCATCAATGTTTTAAAGCTTATAGTTTGTGCTTGATTCTAAATGTTGAGTTTTGTTTAATCATCTCCCTGTTGATGGTTCTGAATCATGCTTTAGAAGGAGATGTACTTTTATTAATTATCTAAGAATGGTGATCCTCCATCTCAATTTGTTCCTGTGGTTTTCATATTTGGCCCAGTGTCTAGCCTGATTTTTTTTTTTAATTAACATGGAGTCAAATGATCTAAATATTAATAAATTTTTATAGTATTTTTTTAATAGAGAGATCATATGATTTGAACATATATAAGAAATGATAGCTTTTCACTTTTAAATCAATGTCCCTCTCTTTTTAAATCAATATGGGTAAAATTTGAACATTGCACTTAAACTATTCTCTCACTATCAGCATAATAACTTTTTAAATTAGATAAAAATTAATTTTACAAATATTAAAAACAGAATTCAGATCTTGCATCCTGTGATACCCTGAAGTAAGCGACACTAGACCAAAGAACATAATTCAAATCTTACATCTAATAATGCCATAAAATTGGTCGTTCAGTCTAGCCTGGTCATTTGATTCCTACTCTTGAAAATGCTTTCATCTGTCATCTACATAACGCGTCAATAATGCAGCAGAGTTGCTTTTCATCATTTAACAGTAACCAAACCCATGCACCATGCTATTTTGCTGCACAGGTATCAATTCACAAATTTCAAGATCTGCCCATTGCATATTTCTGAAGTGGGTTCTACATGCACCACTCAAATTTGGATTCTTTTTGTTGGATGTTAACGTTAATGTTACTTCTATAGTGGGTTCTAGTTCTTTCAATAATTTCTGCTAAGCTAAGCCTGTGTCTGTCCCATTGTAGCAATCAGGTTTGTCATGACTATAGTTGTTTGTACGCCTTTTTGGCAGCTTGTAATTTCTAGATTTATTCGTTCAGGTGTTAATTGAATTTGGTGCTAATTTGGAGATGGTGAGCACTAAAAATTGTAATGTGTCTGTTCAAGAAGTGAATACTCATGTGAGCACATGATTACTTGGACTTTAGCTATCATCCATTGCTATCAACATAGAGAGCCTTTGTTGGCTATTTGATGCTGATAACTGTTCATTTCCTAAAAATTATCTCAAATAGAAAGAAAACGAATAATAATCGGCTCTAGCTTTTGTTGGTTATTTGACGTTGAAAACTGCTCAGTTCCTAAAAATTATCTTAAATAAAAAGAAAACGAATAATAATCGATACTTTAATGTAGTTTAGATGAAACATCATTCTAAAATTTCTGTTGCATTTAACATTCTGTAGTAAACTAGCATCAAATTAGTTTATTATACAGAACTTGGCATCAGGATCAAAAACTATATTGTATGCCAACAACACTACTATGAAAGGAAGTATATTCAAGATGGCATTGTTAGCGAAGGGCTTAACTGATCCAGCAGCAGAAATGACCTTATCTTCTGCAACATAAAAACAAAAAACCAGAAAACTTAGAAATTGCAGCAACAATGAAATTGGACTGGATATTTGAATCTTGAAGAGATCAAAGAACTTACTACACTTTTTAGGGTGGCATACACATCTCAACCCAACTCCACAGTTTCCATTAGGCTTTTCACACTCATCGCAGATATTTGGCGCATGATCAGGAATGTCAAAAGAAATTCTTGTCCCTAATTGATATCCATTGTTAATATCATCATTCAAAGAATCTCTATACACCCTGCTGTAATGTGAACATTTGAAGTCTTTCGGATGAAAACCCTTGACAAGATTTTCAAGATCATTAACAAGTAAACATGAATGAGCAGAGATTTCGAGTTCCTGTTGTGGAGTTTTGGAAGAGATTGAACAAGAGTTGAAATGAGTGCAGTTACTGAGAAGTGTTGTCATTGGATAGTTTTTGCTTGAGCAATTGAAGAGGAGAAGTGAATTTCGCATTGAAGGAGCAGGAAAACCAGCTGATAGAAGAGAAGGAGAAACAAAACTGTGTGAAGAAGAACAAGAAGGTTGAGAAATAGTTAGTGCTTTAGATGCATAATCGATTGAAGAAACTAGAAGAAGACCAAGAGAGGTTCTAAAGTACAGCTTCTGAGATCTACATAGCATCATGTGATTTAATGGAGACGAAACAGTTGAGGAATTTGAGCTCAAGAAAGGTCTCCGTATTGGGATTTTGCCACAGAAGCTTGTTAAATTGTTTTGGGATAGGCAAGTGATGAAGCAAAGACTGAGGATGAAAAAGGAAGGATTCAAAAACTTGAGTTTATTGAGTGTATGCATTTTCTTTCTCTCTTTACTTGGCTAGTGATCTTTGAAACTATAAAGAAAATTGTTACTAAGCCTAAAGCCTATGATGGGGTGAGGAATGAGGTAGGCATCATGGACGAGTCTGCCAAGGAGGAGGTCTTTATCTCTTTGTTTCGGTGATGATTCTTGGCATTGATGATCAGATGTAGATGATAAAGAACCTACTTTAATCCGCAAAGGCATCTTTGAGAATAAAAAATGAAAGAACATTTACAGTCGATCATTCCATCTTATCTTCCACTTGCTTTTCTTTTACTTGATTTTTTTTGGGGTGTGTGTGTTGTTGAATTTAGTATCTCATAATGATGACACTTCTAATTCCTGATCATCTGCAATGCTCTTTAGACAACACTATAGCTATATCCTTTATTCAGATTCTGCATGTCTCCTACTTTTCTCGAAAGTATTCATTGCAATTCATGATGTATATCCCATGACTGATGGGTCATTAGATCACATGTTTAGTCACTTTCCTTGCGTCTGTTCATAAATTTCCACATTCTGCTAGATCATGAGCCCATATGTGCCTAAGCAACATCTCAGTTTTTTTTTTTTTTTTAAATTTAGTGTTGTGTTCCATACCATGTCACGACTGGTAGATATTACTATTAAGACCCATATCGATTCACGATTGATAGATGTTACTGCACAAGCAAAACATCATTTGCTATCATATGATTTTTGTTTTGCCAAATTATCATAAACTCTTGGTGTCAATTAGGAAAAGAATGATGAATTGAGGAAGACAAGCAACAACATTGTATAGTAAGTTTAGCAACAAAGTCAAAAAGCAAATATATCATCTTTTTGACTAATAAGTAGTTAGCTTGGAAAAAAATGAACTATAGTGGAAATAATTAATAATTGTGACTTACCAACCTGTCTAGTCATAAAAATAATAAAGCAAATTGATCATAAAACAATCAAAACATTTCCATGATACAAGAGCATGAGATGTTGATATTACATGAGAGTTCAAAAGGAAGTAGCCAACAAAAACCACAGAAAAGCTAACACAAATATATTCATGGTACACACATATCAAAAGAAACATATAATAATACCATCTTTTTTTTAAAAAAAATATTTATTTTCTTGATCTATGATCTTGTTTATAGATCATGGAGTTGGTTTAATCTGAACACATGGGAAACAAAGCACCACAATCTTCTCAATAGCTGCTGAGAAAGTAGCAGAATATTCAACATGATTAGGATGGGTTTGAAATGCAGTGTAATCTTCCTTATTGTCAAATGTCATTGAAATAGCATGAGTGAAGCCTTGTGTGAGCATTTCCGGCCCTTCCAAATCCTGTCCCCTGTAAATCAATATAAACAACATATTGACAGTGAGTACCCTTTTAATATCTTCAAGTATTATATTGTTATTGTTAATGCATGAACAGATTTACTATGTTGCTTCTATTTAATCCGATTTTGTGAACGGATTTGCTATTATTAAACTGCATATATATTTTTTATATTGAAAGAAAGCAGAAACAGGGCTCAAGTAAAGACTCACCATTCTAAAGACTTGACAAGATCAATCTCACAAACAAGTTTCTCCATTCCTTTCATAAGATCTTCCACATCAGTACCTTCCTTAAACTTAACAGTCACCAAGTGTTTGATTGCCATGGCTGGCTATTACTAAAAAAATGAACCCTAAAATGTATCACCAAACCTGGTGCTATATATATATATATATGCACATAAGTAGACACTTATTGTTCATGTGTCAACTTCCACAGTCCCATCTGTCTACTGTCACACCCTAATGACACATTTTACCCCTTACCCTTTTTTTATTGTTAGCAAAAATATGAACCTTTCTCAGACAGAATCTGCAGCTAGATGTATGGGAATGGTACAATCAATGCATTGCATGGTGTATAGCAGACCCACCAGTCAGCAACTTCTTTGCTCCCCTCTCCCACAGTAGAATTTTGTCCTCATCAACGTTGTCTCATAACCTTTGCTTTTGCACATGAAATGGGGGTCCTTAATGTGTTAGTGCCATATTTTCTTGAAATTTAGATTTCCATAGGTGTTATAAAATTTATTAAATTTTAATTAATTTAATAGCATTTAAATAAAACCACAAAATGATAAAAAAATTTAACAACTAATTTAACATTTCTTTATATATCATAACTCGAATCTGAAATATCGTTTACATAAAAATAATATTTACCAACTAATTTAGTGTTATTTTTTCATATAATAAAACCTAAAGATGTTGATGTGCTATTAAACATTAAAATCTGAAAATATTAATCCTAAAATAATATGAATCAAATTGCATATTATAATAAATTTCAAATATTAGGTCTTTTTCTAAAAATTTAAAGGTGAATATTGCGTTAGTGTCACATAAAACTCAACTATTTTATTTTGGCCTAATGATTAAAAAATTTCAAGTTTTTTTTTTGAAGTTTTGATTAAAATCTCATCAAATTATTTTTTTAAAGCTAATCCTAATCAATAAACATTTTAAAATTACTTTAATATACAATAATATTGTGTGAGAACATTTTATAATTTAAAAGAATGGTATAATTTTGCTACAGAAATACCTTTTTCTCATTGAGATCTCAGTAATCTAGAACACAATGCTTGTTACAGGACTTGCATCCATGTCCTTGCCATGTGCTCCAATGTGTATATATTATTGGACTTTAATAAATGGATGGCATATTACTGCTTTATCTTTAAGGAATCTTTTTTCACAAAAGGGAAGAGGAAGTTGTGAGGTTATTATCATGATGAATTATGATGATCCTGATACATTTTTAATTTTCATTTCACATCTCATATTATCACTAATTACACCTGAAATTTCTTTTGTCCATTAGTATTTGGCTAATATCTGATTTCAGTCAATTCCATAGATTTGTTTAGATTCTCATCTAAAGCAATTAGCAAAGCTTTTTCAAACTTTTGAAAAAAATAGTTAGAACCGGGGCCAATGTATATGTTGATTTCAGCACTTGTCAAGTCCCATATAGTATGTAAATTAAAGTTCTTGTATGTAAAATTTAGTTCATTAATTAAGGCAATTTCTTATGATTCATTATCAATATTTAAGAGAAATATTGCTAGTTCTTGGTTCTATATTATTATTTCATTTTTTTTATAGAAGTTGATCTAAATACTAATGGGCTATACAATAATGATAATTCTTCTTTTTTAAATTAAATCAAAATTAATTTTATAAATAGTAGAATTTAAATTTTACACTTTATGATACATTTAAAAAGTAATAACTATTAGACCATTTCTCATTGACCTATCTTATTTTTTTAATAGAAATATTATATAACCTAAATAAACTGTATAATATGAGATAATTCTCCCATTTTAAATTAATAAATCAAATTTTACACTTCATTATATTCTTGAAAAAAAGTTACTATTTCACTACTCCTATGCTCAAAATCTATCTTATTCTTTTTTTTTTTTTTCAAAAGAAACTATCTTATTCTCTATTTTATGTAACTTGTATGATAGACTAAAAGAATTTGATTTTTTCTTTTTGGAGAAAAATAACTATACTCAAGTATTGGGGATCAAATCTAATTAAAAACTTTGGAGGATCATGTGAAATTTTTTTAACCAAATATAATTATAAATAGATATGCTTGGGACCATTGATAAGCAAAAATGATGTCATTGCTTTTAATGTGCAAATTGATGAGCAGTTTTCTTTAGTTCTGTTTTAGTTGGAGTTGCTGGCTTAACCATGGACACTGGACAAATCTAATTTTGTTATCTTCTTTAATTATTATGCACCTTGTCTACCATTTTCTCCAAGTCTTTTTCCATATTGTTATCATACTTGTTTTTGTCAATGTAGATTGAAAACATTGACTGTACATATATATGCTAATAAAAATTTCTCTAATATTGTTTTATTTACTAATTTTCCAATAAAAATTTCTCTAATATTGTTTTATTTACTAATTTTCTAACTGCAGGATATATTACATATACAAGAAATTTTTCCTTTAGATATATTTATAATCATCATCCCGATTAGAATTTAGATCACTTACCTATTCTTTAAATTTATCAAAATAGATTTTTACACATTGCATGAGAGTATATATAGGATAAGAATAAGAAATGAGAGTTTAATTAACATTTAAATTTTTATTTTTTTAAAAAATATAGATTTATTTTTTTTTTAAATATAAGATGAGAATTTTACATGTGTAATGATTTTTTTTCTGACCGAATACATGTATAATGATTAAAAATTAAATTTATAACTTTTAAATTTTTTCATCATTTAACTGTCTAATCTTCACTTTCTTATACTTTTTGTCAAAATTATTTATCAGTTTAAATGGTAAAAATTTTAATTTTCTTAAATAAAATTTTAACTTTAAATTTTATGTATAAAAAAGGATATTAAATTTTTTTTTTTTTTTCTATTGGTCTACTTAATTCAACTTTTAAAATTGCGAAAACGCTCTGTTGTAAATTCAAGTTGACTATTAACAATATTACTTTTTGAGCAAAGATTATTATTTTTTTCTGTTTTGACATGAAAGAAAGCAATCTGGCAGCTTTTTATCAAATTAAAGCTGATCTAGGGTTCATTAAAAAAAAAAAAGCTGATCTAGGTTAAGTAATTAGATTCCTTAATATTGCAAATAGAAATCTCTTTTCAACAATAAGCAAAAGGAAAGTTATTGACATGATTCATTTTCACTAACTTTCGGCTTCCAATTTGAAAGAGATTATAATAAAGATAAAAAAACGAGTGATGATATTTATAGTGAGCTGTTATTTATTATTTTATTATTATTATGTTTTTTACTGAATTACCCTAATTTATATGGGGTAATTTTCTTTTTGAAGCTGGTTTTTTTGGTAAAACCAGATCCCCAATTTTTTAATCAAAGTGAGCCGCGATAAAAAAACATTTTCGTATATATATATATAGATCTCAATCATGTTGATTAATTTTCACCTTGCCCTTTTAACCTTGCCGACAAAAGAGAAAGGGCAAGGTCCCCTCGTGCAAGTGCAAGGAATAATTCTTGAGTACACGATTTATCACCCTCTGCCAAGGGCAGTGTGACCTAAAAGATTCAACAATATATATTCAGTAATGTCAAAATTCAACTCACAATAATAACAGTAACGGAGAGGCCGTGTGGTGTGGGGCTATAATAACAATTAAAAGTTATGTGGTATTATATGGTGGTGTTAGATTAATTAAAATTTAATAAATTTTATAAAATAAAAACTGTAATTCTTGTGAAAACAAATTAATTACACAATATCAGTAAAAAATATAAAAATATTTAATTAATAATTTCATAGTCTTGTAAACACCACCATAATGATATCATCCGTGAAGGTTTAAACTCCATCAACTTCCCCTTCTCTCTAATATATACTAACATATTAATGCCAACTTTGTTAAGAAAAAAAAAAAAAAAGCAAACTAACTATATGAAGAAAAATATTATAATAATAACTAAAAATCGTAAATTTTAAGAGAAAATTAACCACTTGACATCAGTAAAATAAAAAGGATTATAACAATAATAATAATATTGGTGGTTTTTATGGGAGAGAACTGAATACGCGATATTAATAAAAAAAATATAGCTACAACAATAACTAAAAGTTATGGTTCTCATGAAAAAAAACTAACCACGCCAATCATTCTCTTAAAATAATTAAAATATCATATTATTAAAAAAAATTATAATAATAATTATTAATTATTAGAATCAATCAGTAAAAAATTATTATTATTTAAACATTATTTTTATTTAAATAATGTTTTAAATTTAAATTTTAATATATACAGTAATATTAAATTAATTATTAAAATTTTTTGTTACATTTATAATTTTACTTAATAAATTCAAAATATTAATAATTTAAATCCAAAAAATTATCGTAATGAGTAATCATGGTGGCTTTTATAAAAGCAAGCTAATCAGGCGATCTCAGCGGAGAAAAAACAGAGAAGCTGTGGGGCTCCGCCGTGTATTGTCCATAATAATTTCACTGCTGGGTGGGGACTATACCGATGAGTGGTGTGTTGGTAGATGCACAAGTTACAGGAATGAGTGGGATAGTAGGTAGCTAGCTAGCTACGAATTAAGTTAAGGACAATATACATCAAGACAACTGCATGGACATATGCCTCTAACTGCAAGCCCACGTTTGGCTTCCTTTGGTCAACAAATGCATAACCATACCACACCATACCATATTACATACCTTTCACTGCTTTCTTTTTTTCCTTGGGAAATCAAATATTCTTCATTGCAAATTATTAGCTTAGACACACAGTTCCTCACATCACTTATGAGTTCATTCTTTATCTCATATCAATTAGTTTAGACCAAAGCTTCTATAATTATTAAACTCTAGCAGCATTGGTAACATCTATTTGTATGGTGTTTTACACGTATGAATAGTTTACGCAGTGAGTAGCGCCATTAATCAACGCATAATTGATTAATAAAAATAAATATATCTCAATTCAGAAATTAATTTTTAATTCAGATAATAAATAAAATAAAATCTTTAATTTTGATTGATAAATTGATAAAAGTAATAAAAGTTTCCCAAATAAACCCTAAAATATATATTTATACCTGGGTTTAATATGAGTATAATAGGAATTAATTTAATGTTTCAAAACAACTAAAATAAAAAATTCACGTCATTTAGAAAAAAAAAATTTGTTTGCTGTACATGGTCGTGTGCATCTAACAACCACAATTTTGCTCTTAGGCACAACCATGCGAAGAAAGGTGCACTGTGGTGTCTTAACCTTCACAATCAAGCACATCCATGCCACATACTCACGAGCCGTACGCAATCCTCAAGACTTGATTGAACGCTTTGAGTCAATAATAGACTAAGTTCCTACTTCTTACAAACACTAACAGCTATTGATACGTCGTGATCTCTAAGATACTAACTTATCATTAAGTTCAAGAAAGTTTAATAAAGAGGAGTTTTTGCTTGAAGGGGAAAGATTAGAATGTCTTTACAAATTCTAGGCTAATTAAGGTAGTCTTTACCAAAAAAAAAAAAAAATCTCATCACTCAAATTATAATCATTCTTTTTATGATTGTATCAAAAAATAAGAATGAAATGATGTTTCAGAGAATATTGTGTCTAGGTGTTTATTTGATATACTTATTTTGTGCACTGATAATGCATAACCATGTCTTGTGCTACTGCGGTAAATAAAATTGTGCAAGAGCAGTACTAGCCGTCTGTGGAAGTAAGTTAGCATAATGGGTCACTATTCAAAATTAAGGAATGACGAAGAAGATCAAATTCAATGAAGATTTAAAATAAAATACACATGAATTGAGTTATTACAATAGTAAGAGTGTTATTTGTATGATAACAACATTAATTTTGCATGATATTATCATTAAAAATCATATGGCGGTAGTTGGTATATCATAAGAATAATTTTTTCATCAGTTTGATTAGAAAATTAAAAAGCAATATATTTAATTAATAAAATATTGGAGGAAATTAATTATTAATTAGTATATAATATTACATTAATTGATAGGAGCTGTTTTCAGTTAAATGACGTTTAAATAACAATGTTTCAAAGCAAAAAATTAATAATAAACAAATTAATAACAATTCTATGAACTATGATATGTATAGTGGATGTAACATTCTATTGATTTTGTGAAGATGAAATCTAAATAATAATAAAAAAATATATTTTATAATAATAGTTCTAAAAAAAAGTATCCCCTTCCGAATGAGCGTCAGCATCTCTTTGATTCTTAACAAAATTTAACTATTCGTTTCTACAAGATGATGCTTTGGCAGCAGCAACAGCACATTCTTTTCTTGCAGAAGCCATCTTTAATAATGTATAGAATTTTTTGATACTTCTCTAGATGTAGTTCATTTAGATCGACCCACCTCTCATTCCATTTGTGGGAATTTGATGATCTAGGGGAAGAGCATCAAATAATCTAGGAGTATTTGAATCTTTCAGGATTTCATATGATGATAGAAGCTGTTGAAAATTGGCATTTACATTAGGGTCATCAAGATTTTGAGACATCATCTTCAGTCAACTTGATCCCTTCCTCACCAAACACTCATATTGCTAAAAAGAAAACTTATGAAATTTAAGAGAAATTGCCAAATATTTATAGCGAGAAAATTAGTTAATTCTCTTTTAATAAAACTACAACTTCTAATCCTTTAGATTCTTAACTTTAACAATACTACTACTATTTCCAATTGTAATTGGCCAAGGAAAAATTACAGAGAAGACTTAACTCATCATATATAAATTTATATCATTTAATAATAAATAAAATTAAAATAAGTAAAGTGTAATTCAAAGTATATTTCATATTCTAATTAGGTTAACTTCTCTTTTATCTCTAATAAAAATTAAATTATTTAAAATTTAATTTGAATTTAATTGAAAATATATTTTCTATTTTAATTATGTTAACTTCTATCTAATCTCTAATAAAAAATAAATTAATTAAAATTTTAGTTGCAATTTTGTTAAATATACATGTTTTTACTTACTAAATTAAAATTAAATTTACATATAATTTTATAATTCTTACTAAATTAAATTTAATAAGTGAATAATTGAAATCAAAATTAAAAAATTTTATAAAATTTTTAATGAATGTTAAAGTAAAAAATGTTGAATGATTGTTGTATATTTGTTTAAATAAAAAATTATAAAATATAACAAATATTATAACTCTATTAAGTTTGTAAAATTAGATTATTATTTAGATAAAAATGTTGAAAAAGTGTTGTATAATTGTTCAAATAGAAAATGTATTAAAATTGTAATAAATCACTATGTTATAATATAACTCAAAATATCAAGATTGAAAAATTAGATTGTCATATCTTAGTATTTTAAAAAACTTATTAAATTTATTTTTTTAAGTAAAGAATTAAAATTAAATTAATTAATTTTTTTTATTAGTCTTGATCTAAAATCATATTTTAAAAATTAGAGTATATAATTTATTTGAAAGCAGTGTTTCTGTTATATATAAAAAGTAGTATAGTTATCTTTTTAGATATTTTTATTTCAATTTAACAAAAAAATTAAAAAATAAATTAACTAATTTTCATCATTTAATTATTATCTGAAATTTAAAAAATACATTAAATTACTTTTAGGTAAGTAAAAGTATTAATATTAAAAATAATTATACTTCAAATATAACATTTACTAAAATTATAATAAATTATAATTTAATGAAGTTGTAATATTATATTGTTTCATAGAGAAAATTTAAATTTTTATTAATTTAAATTTTATTAAGAAAATAATTAATAATTTCTTATCATCTTATAATTAATTATAGTCATCATATTTTTTATATAAAATTAATTTTAGAATTGAGAAAATATTGATTATACTAAATATTGAAGGAATATTATATATATATTTAAATAAAAAATTATCAAAATTGTGATGAATTATAACTGTATTAAGTATGTAATATTAAAATGTTCCACAAATACATAACACTTTTATTTTTTTTAAAATTTTTATTAATAGCATTAAAGTATATGTTTAATAATTTATTACGAGTCTGAAATTTTTTTTGTTTAGGTGTTTGGACAGGGGATTACAATGGATTATGCCAATACAGCCAATCAAACTAGACAAGTTTTTACAACAGTCAATCAAAGTGATTAATTATTTAATAATACTTGCAATTGGTAGGAATTGAAGCAATAAAGTTTAGTCATAGGGCCTCCTCAACTGTGTAGAGATCTTAAAAATCTGAGTAGCAGTATCACTATCCTTGGTCCTTACACATTTAGGAGCATGCATGCTTTCTGTGTTATAAGTCACATAATTGCAAAGTACCTGCAATTCTTTAGAGAAATTTCAATTCTCCTGCCACATATTAATACATATAAGTGAATACCTAAGTTAGTATGGCTAACGATATTACTAGGGAGAAGAAGAGTGTCTAAATTCATCAGAACTATATAGTATAGAGAAAACAACGAATGTAAAATTAATGTTGTATATTGTATTGAACGTGAACGCTGTACAGAGATTGCATATATATACAAGCAATGCAACAATAACGTAACAGAAGATAAGAGTTACAAAACAAATAAAATATTCTAACTAATGATTAGGAAGAACAACAAAAGAATTATGCAAGAACAGTAGTAGCCGACTATGGAAGTAAGTTAGCATAAAGGGTCACTATTCAAAATTAAGGAGTGATAAAAAAGATCTATTTCAATGAAAATGATTTAAAATAAAATATACGTGAATAGATTTAAATTAACAATAAGTTATTAAAATAGTAAGAGTGTTATTCGTATGATAACAACATTAATTTTGCATGATATTATCATTAAAAATCATATGGTGGAAATAAGTATAATTTATAAGGTAGTTGGTATATCATAAGAATAATTTTTTCATTAAAAGCAATATATTTAATTAATAAAATGTAGGAGGAAATTAAGTATTATATAATTGTTTCTATCTTATCAGTTTCCTGGTTGACAGTAGATTTGGAATAATCTTTTAGCATGTCAACCCACCGTATATTTCTTAACACCATCCGTATCTTCACCATTGGTACAATCCATTTTTTTAATCTGACAATATCATCAACACCAAAATACTTCCTTAACTTATAACAATAAACAAGAATCTGAATTTTTGCCACCACTTATAAAAAATAACCAAGAATCTAAATTTTTGCAAAGCAATGGTTTAAAGGATATTGATGTGTAGGATGGAAATATTTGATGGGTAACTGTTGCAAAACCAAGTTCATGAATAAAAAGTGTTATCCAATCTTTCTTACATCAAAACTTGAATAAAAACTGTTACCCAGTCTTTCTTACATCAAAACTTAATTCATTTGTTTTTGGAATTGAGTTCAAGAATGCTGCATGGCAGATAAGTATTGGAACATATCAATACAATTTCGGTTTCATTTATTGAAATTGTAACGAACTTGATTGAGAAAAAAAAAAAGCATTATATATATATATATATATATATATATAAGAATTGCTTTGATTATTAATTAATTAGACTGAGTTTAATATATAGGATATTAATTTTTTTTTTATCTAGTGAGAGAAAATAATGACATATGAAGAATAAAATTGAAAATTCACTTAGTTACAAGAATTTATTGAAAGAATGAAACTATTTCTTATTACATAGATCACTTAAAAGTGATGTGTATTTACCAATAAAAGAGTAGTCCACTAAAAAGTCAAGCTTCAATTTAACATTGCTAGAAATTGAGAAACTAGTGGCTTGCGTTTCCTCATCTCCGCCATCGCCAGAAGATGCAAATCTACCAGTTGGCTGTAGCGATAATAAGGTGGGTCCTTTAGATCTTCTTGAAGCTCTATATATGATAAAAAAGACAACAATATTTGACAGAGTTTCTTGTTTCTCAAATCTTGCCAACAAATGGAAGTCTTATAAACCACTGTTTAAGACGTTTCAGATCTAAATTTTCCTATCAATGCCTTTGCTGCTGTTTATTTTTTTTTTGGCCAAAGTGGGAAAAAGGAATGCGACTCGAACTGAGATCTCTAGATGCCATTGGAGTCATTTGACCACTAAACCAGAGCTTATCGGCTATCAAATGTATATTTCACATACAGCTTCAATGTAAGTAAAAACCCACAAAAACAAATGCATTCAGAAAAAATAAAAATACATTCATAATATTGATCTTGTAAATCTAAGTTTCCTCAATGTAACCAAATCATGATCAATTAAAAGTTGCTAATTATTATTATTATTATTATTTTGAAGTCTAGTTAGTTAGCTCTCTCTCCTGTCCATTATCAATTGAATTGATTAATGAGGAAATATGTCAGTGGTGGTCTCTGTGACTATATTTATTTTATGCACGGGCCTGAGCTCTTTTCTTTTTTGACTTTTGTTTTTCTAATTCTCACTTTTAGCCCAGATTTGGCTTTATTTTTTCATTTTTTTTCCTTTTTTAATTTTTTTCTATAATTTTGTTATCTATTTATTATTTTTAAAGGTATCTTTAATTTTAGTTGATTGTATACTTTTATTTAATTTATATATTTTAAATAATTTAATTTTATATTCTAAATAACATTTTTTTAATTTTAAAACTTACTATTATGTAGAATATAAAAATTAAACTAATTAAACTAAAAATCACCTATAAATTTCAATAATTATTTTTTTCATAATTATTTAGAATTTAGAAATTAAACTAATTAAATTAAAAATTACTCATAGTATTCAATAAATATTTTTTCAATAAAAATAACAAACAATTATGAAATATATCAAACAAGTTATTATTTTTTATTATTGATGCTAATAAAAGTAAAAATTATATTTATGGTCTTAATTTTATTATTAATGGTGAAAACTTTAAAAACAACAAACAATAACAAAAATCAACCACTACAATTTTTTATTACTTTTGTTGATTTTAGTTATTATTTTTAGTTGCTATTTTTAGTTGTTTTTGTTGTTTCTATTTGTTATTTTTGTTAAAAATAAAAAATAACATCAAAGAACAATAAAAATTATGAAATATGTCAAAAAAATTATTATTATTTTTTACATTAACACTAATAAACGTAAAAATTTTATTTATGGCCTTAATTTTATTATTAATAATGAAAAACTAATTTAAAAAACAATTGAAAAAAAAAAATCAACAAAAATCAATAACAATCAACAATTGTAAATCAACAAAAATCAACAATTGTAAATTTTGTTGATTTTTGTTGTTTTGTTGTTTTAGTTGTTTTTTGTTGTTTTGGTTTGTTTTTTTTGTTGATTTTATTTTATTTTTTGTTTTTTTAGATATTACAAATACATCATAAGGATCATAAACTTGTTACGTATTGATGATCAATAAGTATCAAATTTTTTTTTTTAAAATGTTGTTAGACATTTTAATGAACAAATTAAAATTAAAAAAAATAAAATCCTTATTCTTTAAGAATATAAAATGAGAAAATTTTGTTTATATATTGTTGTTACAACATTTGAAGATATTTGTTGCTTGGTTTAACAACAATTGAAAGATATTTAGTTCATAATTATTCATTTGAAAAAAAATTCTTAAGACAAAAAAAAAATATTGAGAAAAAAAAAAAAGAAAACATTGAGAATAAAATAAAGACACTATCTTAAAAATCAAAAAAATATTGAGAAAAAATAAAGTTGAGAAAAAAAAATGAAGACATTAGAAAATATGTTGAGAAAAAAAAAAAGATAAAGATAGTACCACAAAAATTGAAAAAAAAATGTTTAACAAAAAAAACATTGAGAAAAAAAAGGAAGACAGTAAAAAAAAAATTTTAGAAAAAATTGTTGAGTAAAAAAATATTGAAAAAAAGATGAAGACAATAGAAAGCCAAAAAAATTTTGAAAAAAAAGAACAAATAAAATGTTGAGAAAAAAAAAAAAACTTATGAAGTAAAAAGGAAAAAAAAGTTGGGAAAAAAATCAGTAAAAAGAAAAACGTTGGAAAAAAATTAAAAAGAGAAAAAATGCTAGAAAAAAAAAAAAACTCTAAAAATAAAGGTGGTAAGGAAAGTGATATATATTTGAAAGAAAAAAGTTAATTTTAAAAGTTATTTAGTATATATATATGTATATATATATAAATGTAAAGAACCCTTGATTAATGGATAGCAAGCCTTTTATAAATTTGACATGAGGCCAAGACATTGATTATTATTATTATTTTTTTTCATTTTTCTCCATACATAAAGTTTATAATTAAAACATTACAGTTATTGATTGATAAATCATAGGGAATTTCTAAGGTTGCTTTATTTTTTAATTACTTTATTTTCACTTTACTATTATCACAATTAGATGAAAGTATATTATATCATTTAATGGTGGTTATTAACAAAGTAAAATTTAATTTAAAAAAATCAAAGTAACCATTTACTACACTTAAATCATATCAATTTGAATTAAAATAATTCAAAATAAAATATACATGAATAGAAAAAATTTAAAAACTGTTAAGTATGTCATACTTTGGTATATTAATGAAAGATGTATGTACAGGGTTGAGACCTTGAGTTTTAGTGTGTAAAGATTGAAATTTTGGCCACCTATTGGCTGTGAAATTGGAGGTTTCTACAACAAATTTAAAGATACAAAAAAACTAGCAAATAAAGAAGTAAAGGGAGACAAAGATGATTTGTTGCTAGTAGCCTTTTATTACTCAATGAAGAATTGATTGACTACATGACTACATCAAAAGTAATCTCTATAAATATTAAAAATTTTCCTAAAAGATCTCAAATAATAGTAATGCTGTGAGATTATTTCGCAAGATAATGTTCCTAAATAAAAGCAAAGTAAAAAACAATAAAAACTTAGTCTAGAAGATGCCATCTCTCCAAGTACAAAAGCTATCCAAGTAAGTTTCACTAATTTACAACACTCCTTTTTAGTGCAAACTTACTATCAACAACACCAAGAGTACCTTGAAGAATTTCAAACTTCGATTTAGAGAGTGCTTTGGTAAATATATTAGCAAGTTGGTCTTCACTTTTTATTTTCTATAGCTGAATGTTTGAGTCAAAACTTTCTCTTGAATAAAATGATAATGTGTTTCAATATGTTTTGTACGAGTATGAAACACCAGATTTCCTGCAAGCTTAATTGCGCTTTCATTGTCACAATGAATGGGAATTGAATAATTCAAAACACAAAACATTTCTTTAATAAGCCTTTTAAGCCATATATACTCTCGAGTGGCCATAGTAGCTGCTACATATTCAACTTCATAACTAGAGAGAGCAACAACAACTTGCTTCTTATTGCACCATGGAATTGCTGTTGAACCTGTATTAAAACAATACCATATTGTGGAGCGCCTATCGTTTTCATCACTTGTCCAATCAACATCCACAAAACCATTTAAAGAAAATAGTATATGCTACTTATATAAAATTCCAAAATTTAGAGTGCCTTTTATATAACGAAGAATCATCTTTGTTACAACTAAATGACTCTCACATGGTTTGTCCATAAATTGAGAAATGACTCCTATAGAATATAAAATATCAGGCCTTGTGATGGTTAAATTGAATAAGTTGCCAAGAAGTTGTCAAAAAGGTGTTGCATATTCTAGCAGTTTTCCTTCATCTCTAGTCAACTTTAGATAAGGTTCCATAGGAGTAGTCATTTCTTTTGACTCCTCCATATGAAATCAGTTCAATAAACTTGTTGCATATCTCTTTTAAGAGATAAAATATCCATTTGACTTTTTGACCTCCAATCTAAGAAAACAGCTACCTTTCCCCAAACTATTCATTTTGAAATGAAGAGACAAAGCATCTTGAAGATGAGTTATCTCAGCATCATTATTATTTTTGATGATCATATCATCCACATAAAGAAGGAGCATTGTGCACATAGATGGTATCTTATTTACAAATAAGTTGGAATATGCATTTAAAGACTTGAAATTACAAAATGTAAGATATTGAGCAATCTTACCACACAAATCACATGGTGCTTTCTTGAGTCCATAAGATTCCTTTTTAATCCTGTGCACATGATTAAGGAACTATTTGGATGTGAAACCAGGTGGTTGCTCCATAAAAATATCACAGTCCAACTCTCTATATAAAAATGCATCCTTTACATCTAGTTGCCATAATTTCCAATTGTTGTAGGTAGTAAATGAAATAATTGTTTGAATGGTCACCATTTTAGCAACTGGACTAAAAGTCTCTTTGTAATCTAACCCATATTGTTAAGAGAAACCATGAGCTTTATGCTTGTCAATGGTCCCATTAGCTCTTTTCTTTAATTTCTACACCCATTTACAAGTGACTAAATCAACATTCTTTAGCTTTGGAATAAGCTCCTTTGTGTTATTCTTGTTTAAAGTTGACATTTCCTCCTGCATTGCTTTTTCCCATTCAGGAATTCCTTTTGCTTCACTATAGGATTTTGTCTTATTATTAAATAAATCACCTGTTAAAAAATAAGACACAATAGAATAATGATTTAACTGAACTTCATAATCAGTTAGATATTTAGGTTACTTTTTTTATTTAGAAGAATGTTGTGGTGCATGCCCAATGGCCTTATTATGTTACTGAATATTTTTTTGTAGGAGTAATATTGCTGCCCCTTTCATTAGGAACATCATTAACAAATAAAGGTGAAAGATCAGTTGTGCCTCCATCTTCATTTCATCAACTTAATAGGATGAAACTTCATTAAACACCACATCATATGAAACAATAGTTTACTTTATTTTTGGATCTATACATCTCTATCATTTTCTTTGTTTTTGGATCTATACATCTCCATCCTTCTCTTTTTTGTAGTTTACTTTGTCATAACCAACAAAATACAAAGCCTTACTTTTGGGTCAAGTTTAGTTCGATTTTTTTTTTCAGAATATGAACATAACAAATTAAACCAAAAAACTAAACAATAACTCACACTGGATTTATGGTGGTGTACAACTTTAAAAGGAGATGGTTGTGTCCTTAGCCATGGAGGTAAATAGTTGATGACATGACAAATTGAGTCAATCGCTACTGCCTACAGCTCTCTCAAAAGGTTCTTAACATGTAACCATGACAAGCATATAAATGTGAGATGGGCCAATTTTCGCTCAGTAACTCCATTTTGTTGTGGAGTTTCCAGACAGGTAATTTAATGTTGAATACCACATTTTTTATAATAATCCAAGAACTGAGCAAACATGTATTCTCTTCTATTATTAGTGCATAGACATTTAATTGGCAGCCTAAATTCTTTCTCTACTTTGTCTTTGAATGAAATTAGAGAGAGCTTCATTTTTCTGTTTCAAAAAGTATACTTAAGTGAGCTATAAAAAATCATCCACAATAATCATCACATAATGAAAACTAGCATAGCTCGATGTTCTTATAGGTCCTATAAGATCTTAATGGACTAGCTATAGAGCGATGAAAGCTTTATTATTTGAATTTGGGAAAGGAAGCTGATGTAAATTTCCATATTGGTAACTAGGACAAACCACATCTTGATGAATTTTCTTAAAGAGAGGCACTCCACCAAGAAGCTTTTTCCTAGAGATTTTCTATAGTAATTGATAGGCAACATAGCTTAACTAAGCATGCCAAAGTGAATCACTTGCATTTTGACCTATCTTTTCAATATATGCATCACTTGCTGATAACATATATAGTGTTATTTTCTTTTTACAGTAAATAAAACATCAGAAGCAATATGTTTTCTATTTGCAAGAATCTGAACATCATTTGGACCAAAAAGAACATACGTCTTAGAGTCAGTTAATTGAGAAACTGAGGCGAGATTCTTTTTTAAGCCTGGGACATGATAAACATCCTTTAGAGAAATGTCTCCAACATTAGCTTTGATATGGAAGTGTCCTTCTTTCATTACTGGATGTAATGAATTATCAGCTATTGTAATAACTTTCTTTCTAGAGTGTGAATGAACATTAGAAAATAAAGAAACATTTCCAGTTGTATCATGAGAGTAACAAAATCAATTATCCATTCTTTGTTGTAGTAAATGAAAGTAATAGCATTAACATTTGCTTCAATTTGGTTAATAAGAACATTAACATCTGCTTGAGTTTGGTGCGCAAGAGATATCATATTGCTTGAGTTTGGTGCACAAGAGATGTCATAATTGGTGGTTGATCAATAACTTTAATGTATAAGCATTGCTCCCATTTAGGTTGTTCAACTCCACTATCTTTATGTGCAATATTTGCTTTTACTTTTGTAATATTAACATAATAATTTTTCTTAATATGACCTTATTTCCTGCACTGGTTGCACACCATGCTCACAGGACAGTCATGCTTTAAGTGTCCTAACTTTCCACACCTATAATAACCTTATAATTTTCCTTTAAACTTAACCTCATTTTTAGATTGTTTGTTGTCATCAAAGATGTGCTTAGAGAAATTATGTTTTGCTTTATCTTTTGAATAAATAAAATCCTCCACTTGAGAAAGAGAAGGTTTACTGATGTTGGCCATATGTTTCACTAGCACCTTGTGATTTGAGAGCAGATTTTCCATATCAACATTTGAAGGTGGACTTGCCCATCCTTGTATTAAAGAGATAAAGGGCATGAACTACTTTCGTAGTCCACGAATAAGGTAATGCCATAAAGGATTTTCACTTATAAGCTCCTCCACATCCAAATTTGGAATTTTAGCATATGAAGTTTTAACTTTTAAAAAATATTTAAGAATGGAAGAATCACCTTGAGTTAATCCAATAAGTTCATTTTCCAAATAATTTAGCCTTATTGTATTCTTTCAAGTGAACAATTTTTCAAGTGTCTCCCATGCTTCCTTTGGTGAAGTCACATCTCAAACATGCTTAATGTACTCTTTATTGATTGATGTTCACAAAATAAATAATGCTATCCCACACCTGATTTTCCACTTCCTCTGTAATTTTGCATTTTATGGTGTATCTTTTGGAATTACAACATCTTTACCAGAGATTAAATCCTATAGATCCTGCCTTTATAGAAAAGCTTCCTTGCATAGCTTCCAATAATTATAGTTGTTACTAACAAGCTTGTCTACAAAAGCATTTAGGCCACTGCTACCACCATTTATCTTCAATGAGTAATAAAATCAAACACTTAGTAGTCAACTAGGCTTTGATAACATGTAACAAATATAAAGATACAAAAAATGAACAAATAAAGAAACAAAAGGGAGATAAAGATGACTTGTTGCTAGTAGCCTTTTATTACTCGATGAAGAACTAATTGAATACTTTAAAAGTAATCTCTATAAATACTAAAAATTTTCCTAAAAGATCTTAACTAATAGTAATGTTATGAGATTATTTTATAAGATAATGTTCCTAAATAAAAGCAAAGTAAAACAATAAAAGGCTAGAAGATGCCATCTGTCCAAGTAAGTTTGACTAATTTACAACAGTTTTAACCTTTAACTTGAACTTTAATAAATAATAATATATAGTCTAATCATTAACCAAAATAAAAGTCCTAAATAAAAAAAATTAAAGGAAGTTGCCATGATTAATAATTTTTTTAGTGAATATCCATTGCTTAATTAATTTAATAAAAATGACATATAAAATCATTAAGAGCACTCACACTCTTAACAACCAACTTGACTTTATAAATTGGAGTGATAAGGCTTGGAGAGATAAGGAAGTTAGATAGAGTGATAAGAAAGCAAATCAAGCTATGTTTGTCTCTAATATAGCAAATCATGAGAGTAATTTAAGGAGTTGTATTGAGACTCAATCTCATCAAAATGGTAAGATAGGATAAAGTTAGGACCATGACAAATCCTATGTAATTGATTTTGTACATTTGACTTTTCTTCTATGTATTACTGTAAAAAAAGTCTATAAATATAATAAAAATTGAACTCTCTTCTCATATTGAAAAAGGGAAGTGATTCCTTAAAATAAAAACTTGTTTATTTTCATTTCTTCTTTATGGTATCAGAGCCTAGTTGTGAGACAAGAAAGTTCTGTATTTTTTTTTTCAAAAACTTGTATTTTTTTCATGGACATATGCCTCTACCTATGAGCCCATGTTTGGCTTCCTTTGGTCAATAAATGCATAACCATATCATATTACGTACCTTTCATTATTTTTTTCCTTGGGAAATCAAATATTCTTTATTGCAAATTATTAGTTTACACACATAGTTCTTTTTATGGTCCTCACATCACTTATGAGTTCATACCTTATCCTATATCAATTAGTTTAGACTGAAGCTTTTGTAATTTTTAAATTCTCACAACATTGGTGGGATCTACTTATATGGTGTTTTACACTTATAAATAGTTGACGCAGCGAGTAGTGCCATTGATCAAGACATGATTGATCAATAAAAATAAACACATCTCAATTCAGAGATTAATTCTCAATCTAGAGAACAAGTAAAACAAAATTTTTAATTTTGATTGATAAATTGATAATAATAATAAAAGTCTCCAAAACAAACCCTAAAACATATATTTATACCCTAGGCATAATATAAGTATAATAGGAATTAATTTAATATTTAAAAAAAACTAAAATAAAAAATTCATATGATTTAGAAAAAAATTGTTCGTTGTACATGACCGTGTGCATCTGACATCCAAAATTTTGCTCTTATGTACAACCATGTGAAGAAAGGTGCATTATCATGTCTGAACCTTCACAATCAAGCATAGCCGTGCCACATACTCACACAACCATATGCACCCTTTAATACTTGATTGAATGCTCTGCATCAATAATAGACTAAGTATAGGTGGTGGGGTTCAATGCGCGTCCAAGTGTTTGGTGACCATGGGATTATGCAGACTTAGGGTTAATTAGGAAATACAAAATGGGCTTATGGTGCAAGTTGGAAATGGGAGTCGCCATCTGGATGAGACTTAGGACACACTTTATAGCAATTGGATCCCATAAAGGGCCCCAACATCCATCCTCAGAGATTCATTTTGGAAATTGGATGTGGGTTTTTAGAATGTGCCACCCAACCTTGTGGTTAGCCTTTATTTGTGTTTTGTGTTTTATTATTTTTAATCGTTAAATTATTTCTTTATTAACATGTAAATTGCAATGGCCTTTAATCAAATTTTCCATTTTTACCTTTAAATCTAAGTTTGCACATTAATTCAATTTCATGCAATTTAATATGATTCACAACATTTATCATATAATATGAACATTCATCAAAGATCAAAATAAACTAATAAAATAATAAAATAAAGTAAGTGCACAAGCAAAGAGAGACGGAGGAGAAAATAATTACAACCCTTTTAATATACAATTAAGATGAGGTAAAATAAAATAGTTAAATGCACACACAAAGAAAGGGGGAAAAGAGAAAAAAATTACAACCTTTGATCATCCAAGATAAAAATAAAAATAAATAAAATTAAAGATCTATAAACTAAATGGGTTAATGGATGAATGATTTATCCATTTAAATTGTTCCTTAAAAATTCAAATGAATTAGCTTCCCCATAAATGATATTAAAAGCCTACAAAAAGGAAAACCATCAAGTTAGTTTTATAAAGATAAATAAACCACAAATAAAATAAAAATAAAGATAAATTAAGCAAATAAATGTTTAGTTCATGAGTGAATATCAAGATAATAAAATAAAAATGAAAATACAAAAATATAAAGAAAACATAAATTATACTGCATTGTAAAAAAATTAAAATTGAAACAAACATAACCTAACAATTGTAAAAATTAACCTAAAATATTGATACATGCATATTTAAAAGAAAATTAAAGCCCAAAATGAATCACATAACTGTCACGACCCGAACCCAAGGGCACGTGACCGGCACTAGGGAATGGGTAAGTATAAGGCCCCCGAAACCCGTAGTAAGCCTAAAGGAAAAAGAAAATAAAACCATTCATATATTAAACTTTACTTGAAAACAGAATACATTATCAAAATGATTTTTCTCAGAATACACAAATTCAACCGCTTAAATAATAATGTGTTTCAACATCTCATATTATAAATCAAATTTAATCTTATACATAAGCGTGGTTTACACAAATAGGTTACATAATTATGTTTAAACCATACAAATCTTTAATACATATACTACTGCAACAACCTAGATTTATACACAGTACAACTTACAATGACCTACATAAAATAACCGGTGAAGAAGAAACCCGGCGTGGAGCTAGTCTGAGGTTGAACTCCCAAGCTCCTGAAAAAAATAAATTGAAGGGAATCAGACCTCACTGAGTAAGTCAATAAAAGAGCTGTACGGTTTGAAAACCTTTTTTGAAAACTATATATGTTTATAGTGAAAATAATTTATAATATATAAGTATAGCTTTTGAAAAATCTCGGTAGAACCCTAAACCCAAAATCTAAATGGCCAACCGGGCCCACTTATTCCAACTAGACTACTGGTCCCTGAGAGCAAGGGCATCAATTGAGGCACCAAGCCGTAGTCATTCACTTAATCCAAATATATGGCTCTGGCGGTCCCCGAGAGCAAAGGCATCAATCGAGGCACCCATCCCAGTCCATTATTGACTTTCCAATCACTGGCGGTCCCCGAGAGCAAAGGCTTCTATCGAGGCACCCATCCCAGTTTAACATTCATCAATCATACAATTTTCGGATCCATCTCTCAATCTCTACCATGTGCACATAGTCCTGGTGAGGCCCATCAGGTAGCTCGTTCTACCAAAATTTCTCAAATCGATTTTAAATAAATAAATTGCATTTAAATCGTAAATGATAGCATTAAATTGAATAAATCATATAATCAATATAATAGAAATATGAGCGCATGCATTCTTTAAATAAACACACGCATAAATCATTTTATCGACTTACAGGATGAATGTGAAGGCTGACGACCACGCGTCTGCCTCGGTCTCACAGCTTTTGCTCCGATATGCTCTAAAAGAAAATAATGAATCCACTTTTTAAAACATGACTAAGGAATCGAAATCAGGAATCAAAAAAATAATAAAATTCCAGACTGACTCGATGACAACCGGACGAGACTCGACAGACAGGATTTAACCTAACTAACGGTAGGAATTTTTACGGATATCACGTTTTATGAGAAAATCTACTGAAATTTCGACAGAGTCTCCTCTGTAAAACGGACATCTCTCTACCAAAGGTAGAGCCAGACCTGCATAGAAAATGCACTTCCAAAATACACAACCATTCACACTCGAGTCAGGCTCCCAAGACTACAATTTGCCCTGACCGAGATCACAACTCAAAAAGTATCAAAATTTAATAATATTTATTTCTCCATTTACACACATACTAAAATAAATAAAATTGTGTAAAATCTCAATTATTCAAAATTAAACAATTAAATTTGTTTACCATTACTAATAGTATAATTATAATTATTATCCAAATGAAAACCTTTGTAATATATTATATGAATATATATATATATATATTGAAAATTGGACATTTAAAGTTTTACACTAATTAAGAAATTATATCAATTAATTTATACAATTTATCTAAACCCTTTAAATACTAATAAAACTAATTAAAATATATATATATATATATATATATATATATATATATATATATATATATATATATATATATATATATATATATATATATATATATATATATATATATATTTATCATATTTAGTGTAAAATTACATTTTTACCCCTAGTATATATATGAATTACATAATGTGCTATATATACAAAAATTTTCC
Organism: Mallotus nudiflorus; assembly: GCA_947683625.1. Lineage (NCBI taxonomy): Eukaryota > Viridiplantae > Streptophyta > Magnoliopsida > Malpighiales > Euphorbiaceae > Mallotus > Mallotus nudiflorus. Next base: position 168,469 of record CANTUR010000323.1, read on the forward strand.
TTAAAATTATCTAATCATTTAAAACTTATTTTTCTCAAGACAATTCCTTCCAATATTATAAAAAAAATATTTACTCAATCATCAATATTTTTCCCAAAAGTATTATTTAACTAAAAATCAAATTTTTGGCATAAACTCAAATGTATTTATAAAAATAGTATAAAAATCTCAAAAATTATAATTTGAGTCCTAAAATTCATATTATTCACTAATAACCTCATTTATCAAATTTCATAACCTATTTAACCAAAATCTTCAAAATTAGCCTAATTATTTAATTTGACATAAAGTATAAAAATTCCTAAAATAGTATCAAAATTTTCAAAATTCACCAAAAATCAAAATAAACTCCAAAAAAATTCAATAAAATTTATTTTACTCAAAATAATTAATAACAATCACCCTAATTGCTAATTATACCTAAATAAATATCTAAATAAACCAAATAAACATTAAATAAATTCTGGAAATTCAATTTAATTACCAAAAATTCAAGAAAATTAAAAACAACTTCAAATGCATGCTAAACAACCCTAATTAACCTAGGTTTATCAAGATCAAAAAAGGAAATGGAAGGATTTGGGTGAGCACTACTCACCACCTAGCAGTTGGAAAGAGCAGAGGGAGGGGGAGGAACCTGCTGCCATCGGAGAAGAGGGGGAAGGTGGAGCTGCTCAGGCAGAATGGACAGCAACGGCAAGCGGAGGAGCAAGCTGGCAGGAGGGTGCTGTGGCGCGCAGGGAGAGAGGAAGCTACCTGACGAGGGAAGAAGAAGAAGAAGAAGAAGTGCAGCAGTAGCTGCTAGGCTTGGGAGCTCTTGAAGCACGACGGAAATGGCACTCTCAGGCAGTGATGGAGGCGGCACAGTGAGGAGAAAGGGCGAGGATGGGGGACAGACAGAATGAGGGGGTTTGGTGGGTGTGTTTCTGTTCTTTCTCGGTCAAAACTTGAATATACACTTGTATATTTATCTATATATATACTCTACCTTATAACCTATAAACAAACAAACAATATACATGTATATATTAATATATTATGGTGTATATATATATATATGTGTATCTATGTAGGTAAATTCTGGTATATATGTACATATACTACATAAAATTATATTATATGTACATATACATATTAATAACCATTGATATATTATACTTAATATATAACTATATATTAATATTTATTTATACATGTATGTATATAGACAAATATTAGTACGTATGTACATATCTATATACATATACTATATTATATATATATATTTATATGTATATACATACACTTACATAAAAATAGGTATACACCTATATATATATTAGACATATATATACACTTATACATACATACATACATACATACATATATATATATATATATATATATATACATTCATTTATAAGCACCCAAATAGACCTAATATTTAATATAATATACTAATAATAATGATAATAATAAAATAGGCAATGAAATGTTAAACAATGATCAACTAATTCTCACATATATTAACTAGCCTTAAATAATATAAGCATAAAAAAAAATATAATATGGTACAGAAGAAACTCTTATTCATAATATGATTTGATAAATAAAATAAAATAAATAAAAAAAATACCCCTCTTTATTTAGATACTATATAGGGTATTACAATAACATAATATATTAATTTAAATAAATATTCATGAAACAAATACAGAACAGAAGAGATGTGGTGATGCTTGTTCGATGAGGCATCACTTTAGATTACTAAGGTGATATGAATTTACCTTTCCTTAAAGTGTAGTAGAATCAAACAGGCCTTTTCTTTTTGAAAGCCTATGAAAGTATGCAAGTCACTATGATTAAACCACAAATAACAACGCTAACTTTAATAAATGATTGCGAACAAGTACTTTTCACATATGAGAATTTTAACTCGAGCAAACAAAAGAAAAGATTAAATAAAAACTTGTAAAACCTTAATGAATTGAAAAGTCTTGTTTTAAATTGATTTGTTTTTTAAAAGATTTTGCCCTTAAAAGTGTTTTAGAATGGTTATTGCAATAATGGGTCTCCAGTAGTGCAAAGCCATTATCTTTCTCCAATTCCCTTATTCTCTTCCTTCTTTTCAAGCTCTTATTTTCTCTAAATTTTTCTTTTTCTTTTTCTTTTTCTGTTTTAGCCCCTGTTCATGTTCTTTTTTTCCTCTTTTCATCAAATTTTTTTTCCTTTAATGCTCTCATTCTCCCCTCTTTAATTTTCTTATTTTTTTTAGTTTTTAGAGAATCTATTCAACTTCCTATGTTTTCTATCAAGTTGGTATCATTTTCCCATATGCTAACATATAAAGTAAATCACATTAATATGTGAGTTTCTCTGTTATTTTAAAAATAGCCCAACATTATTGTAGCGTTTCCTCATTGATGAGATGATTGCCTTATTGACAAGATGATTCCTTAGTGAGGCCCATTACTCTATAGGCCCATTAAGGAAGAAAAGAGTTGAACTTTGCATTACTATGCTCATTTTGTTTGAATTTTCATCATTGGGCTTTCTTTATGGGCTGATCAAACTGGGTGTCTATAATAAGTTCCTACTTCTTACAAATACTAACAACTATTAATTAATATATCATGACCTATAAGGTACTAACTTATCATTAAGTTTAAGAAATTTTAATAAAAAGGAAATTTCACCCCATGTACCTTTTGACCACTTTAATTTTGTTAGTGGTCTTGGCCTTTTTTTTTTCCTTTCAACTTTGTTTTTGCTGTGATTATATATTAGGTGTGATAGTTTTTTAAGTTGGTTAGGTGCATTTTTATGGTGTTTATTATTATTATTAAATTTTTATTAAAATTTGGTTATTTATATGTTTATATTATTTTTATAAAAGTAGAGAGAGTGTGATGAAGAGTTTAATGAATTTGTTATTACCATGGAAGGCTATAACTAAAGCTATCCTAACCTTCAATTGACACAAGTTTATGTTACCATGGCAACCTTGCTTTGGTCGTAGCCCTCTACTAGGCAAAATTTTGATAATGTGGCATTAATCTATTTTTAGGGCAACACCTCCACTCTTTAAGAGGGGCTATAAATACATCGTATTGGGATTGATTTGGAGGGGAGGAGGCAAGAGGAAGCAACTGGAAAGCTAAAGAAAATTAGGAGAATTCAAGAGAGATCAAGAGTTTAAGATCAAAGAGCACAAATTCTAGTTTTATTTTCTTCTCTCCTTTCTATTCTTATAATTTTCATGGGATGTTTTTATGGTTATGTTGAATATTTTTATAATATGTTAGGATAAATATTTATTTATAGGAATTGATAATTTAAACATGAATTAGTTGATTTTCATTTAATGTGTTTATTATTTTCTTGTCTACTATGGTTATTGTGCTTAATTTATGTTGATGCTTGATCACCATTAGTATAATTAAAATTGAGGTTTTAGGTTGAGAGATCAAAACCTTAATGGATCCATAATCATAGATTTAATTATTTTATAGGTAGAGATATCATAAAGGTATTACATTTCATATGGGTATGGTGAATTAATTCATGATTTAATTTGGGGAATATGTTTAATGACAATTGAAACTTTTTGTTCTTAAGTTAATTCTGTTGAGGAAGTAAATATTTTAATTGTATATATTAGGAAGTAAATATTTATATACAATTAGGAATAAAATTTTTCTTTTATTTAGGATGTTATTCCATTCCTAATTAGAATATGATTAGGATTCCTATATGTATATATAAAGGTTATAACCTCACTTATGAATATATCAAAAAAAAAAAAATTTTTTCCCTTGAATTCTCTCCTTTTCTCTAAATTTTATTCTTCATGGTATCAGAGCATATCCATTGAAATTGATTTTTTTTTGTATTGAATTCTTGAAATCATATTTTTCTTTTAAAAATTCTTTAAATCCTTTTTAATCTTCAAAATCATGACCACAAAAAACACATCCATTGTATCCCATGGAACACCTAATTTTATTCAAGCCCTTTAAGATAATTGTCCCTTTCCTACAGGAATTATTCTTGATGATACAAACTATCCTCTATGGTCACAACTCATGGAGATGTGAATTGGAGCCAGAAATAAATTTGGCTTTCTTAATGGCACTATGCCAAAGCCACCGGCAGGAGATAAAACTTTAGAGACTTATCTTCTTGATAATAATTGAGTCAAAAGTTGGCTGATTGATTCTATGGGTCCGACATTGATGCATAGATTCATCTGTCTTCTAACAGTAAAGGAGATATAGGATGCTGTCTCAAAAACCTTTTATGATGGATCTAATGAAACTCAGTTGTTTGAATTAAACCAGAAATCATTCACAACATGCCAGAATGGTAAGTCATTACCTGTATATTATAATGAACTAATTGGAATATTTTGTGAAATTAATGCTTGGACATGTGCACAAAAAGAGGATGTTGATGGAGTAGTGTTACTCTATAAACATATTACCTAGTTTCGAACACATATTTTCCTGGCCGGGTTTGATTTGGAATTTAATAACGCTCAGAGTGAAATACTCTGGAAGGATCCACCTTTTGATCTTGAGTCTAATTATGCATATGTGCAGAGGGATCGTAACCAACGCCATACAATGGAAGAGCTGAAGATACTGCAGGGCCATGCTATACTTGTAGCAGTTGAGACTCGTCCCCAGTTCAAAGGGAAAGTACCGAGTAAGTCCATCATATACACTTGTACTCATTATGGTGAAGTTTGACACTCTAAGGAACAGTGCTATAAAATTGTAAGATATCTGAAATGGTGGGATTTCAATAAAAAGCCTAATAAGAAGATCGAAAAAGTTGTAATTTCCACCTTTAGTAAGACTAAACCGAGTGGTGATCTTGATACAATATCAAGTATGATAAATCTTACTCGAAATAATACATGGATTATTAAGATAGGTGCTACTGATCACATGACAAACTCCACTCACCATCCTACATCCATCCAACCATCAAGCTAACAAAATATTCTAACTGCTAATAGAGGCATAACACCAGTCACTTATAAAGGATCGATATTTAACTCCGACTCTCTTAATCTAGATACTATTCTTGTTTTTACATCTTTTTCTTGTAATCTACTATCTGTTGGCCAAATCATTGAAACCTTAAAGTGCATAGTCAAATTTTGGCCTAATTATTTTATATTTCAGGACATTACAACACACCAGATTCTTAGCTCTGGTGTTAAACATGGGAAGCTATACTATTTGGATTTATATGGTGATCCAAGTTAGAAGTCAAGTCAGGTAAAGTCAATAAGGTTGGTAGAAGTTGCTCAGCCAAAGACTAAGTTATTTTGTGGCATCGTGGTCTTGGTCATATTTCTTTTTATTATTTTAGAAAAATAAAACGGAATTATTTTTGAGCACCACAGACTTGGAATTCAAATGTGATATTTATGAATTGGCAAAAAGCCACCGAATCTCATATGCATTGAGTTATAGTAAAACTTTAATTCCATTTATAACTATTCATTTTGATGTATAGGGACTTGCTCAGAGTCCTACTTTATCTAGTGCTCGATACTTTGTAATATTTATTGATGAATGTACCTGGATGACTTGGGTATCACTACTTTCAAATAAGGGAGATGTGTGCTCTATGTTCTGAGACCTATTCAAAATGGTGGCTATGCAATACCAGAGTAAAATTCGAGTCTTGCAGTTTGACAATAGTAGGGAGTATCTTAACTCAGCTTTGAATGTTTTTTGCTATGAATAGGGCATTTTCCTTCAAACATCCTGTGCTGGCACTCCCTAATAGAATGGTATAGCTGAACGAAAGAACCGATAGTTATTGGAAGTTATTCGAGCATCATTGTGTGACATGAATGTTCCTCGAGAATACTAGGGAGAGACTATTCGATTCGCTGTGTATTTTATAAATCAGACACTATCAAGAGTATTAATTTTAAAAATCCTCTTTAAAAACATTAGGCACTTATCATATCTCCCCCTCTCAATAATCTAGAGCCTCGAGTTTTTGGATGCTTGGCATATGTTCATCAGAAACTTGAAAAATTAGATCCTTAAGCTATTTGGTGTATCTTTGTTGGCTATACAGATCTACAAAAGGGATATTGGTGCTATAATCCCAATGTAAAGAAGATGTTTATAACTCAGGATGTTCAGTTCCATAAAAATGCTCCTTTCTTCTCTCACTTTGAATGCTCTCTTCAGGGGAAGAAAAATCTAAACCTCTTTGAATTTAAAGATAACATTATGAGTGTTCTGAATGTTCAAAGTATCTTAGATGTCCTAAGTCTCCTAAATGTTTCGAGTGTTCCGAGCATCTCACCTGGACAGACATCTGATGTTTTGAATATACTGAATGTTCCTAGTATCTCACTTGATCAAATAATTAAAGATTATCCAAGTAAGAAAGATAGTACATCTTCCTAACCCACACTAAAAGCTGAAGAAACTATGGATGTGCATAATGAGGTAAACTCGTCTCCCCTAGTAAATCTAAATATTGAGCCTCGTTATCCTTCTAGAATCCAAATACTGATCCTATTCCCATTACTTCGAGTGCTCTCTTCAGGGGGAGAAAAATCTGAACCTCTTTGAATTTGAAGATATCATTCCAAGTGTTTTGAATGTTCAGAGTATCTTAGATGTCCCAAGTCTCCTAAATGTTTTAAGTGTTTCGAGCATCTCACCTGGATAGACATCTGATATTCCAAATGTATTAAATGTTATGAGCATCTCACTTGATAAGATAATTAAAGATTATCCGAGTAATAAAGATAGTACATCTTCCCAACCCACACCAGAAACTGAAGAAACTATGGATGCGCACAATGAGGTAAACTCGTCTCCCCTAGTAAATCTAAATACCGAGCCTCATTATTCTTCTGAAATCAACAGAGGGATTTCAAAAAAACAATATGACTCGGATCTTTATACCAAAGCTAAATATCCTATCACTAATTTCATATCAACTAATCGTTTGTCTAACTCACTTGCATTTACTGTAAATCAATTATCTATTATATCTATTCCGAGTAATGTGCAAGAGGCTTTAGTTGATCTGGATTGTAAAAAAGGCATGAATGATGAAATGGAGGCATTACAGAAAAACTACACATGGGATCTTCTCCCTCTCCCTGAAGGAAACAAAATGGTGGGGTGGAGGTGGATATTCACTATTAAACTTAATTCAGATGGAAGAATTAATCGATATAAAGCTTGGTTAGTAGCAAAGGGATATACTTAGAAGTATGGAATTGACTATAAAGATACGTTTGCCCTAGTAGCAAAAATGGATACCATCCAAGTTCTTATTTCCTTAGCTGCCAACCTAGATTGGCCACTACGATAATTTGATGTGAAGAATGCATTTTTTAATGGAACTATAGATGAAGAAGTGTACATGGATCCACCACCCTGAATAAGATGTACTGACCGAGTATGCAAACTAGAAAGGGCATTATATGGACTCAAGCAATCACCTCAAGTGTGGTTTGGATGACTCTCAACTTTCATGAGAAAGCTCAGATATAAGCAAAGTGATTTTAAACATATACTATTCATTAAATAGGAGTTAAGTAAAGTCACCTTTCTGATTGTGTATGTTAATGATATGGTGGTTATTAGAAATGATCAGAGAAAGACAACAATCTTGTAAAGACAGTTAGCAACCATGTTTGAACTTAAGGATTTGGGTAACTTGAAGTATTTTTTAGGAATTAAAGTTGTAAGATCAGCTAAAGGGATTTTCCTCTACCAACAAAAGTATGTAATGGACCTACTGATAGAGATGGGATGCTTGATTGTAAGCGAACTGAGACTCATATTGAAGTCAACCATGGACTTTCAGTCCCAGGAGATCAAGCCCTAATTGATAAAGATTAGTATTAAAAGCTGGTGGGATGGTTGATTTACTTATCTCATACTCGGTCAGACATTGCTTATGCAGTAGGTGTTGTAAGTCAGTTCATGCATTCTTCGAGTAAAGAACATATGGATGCAGTATACCGAGTATTAAGATATCTAAAGTCTTTTTTGAGCAAAGGTTTATTCTTTAGGAGAAATAAGGATTATGAAATTACTGACTATATTGATGCTGATTAGGCCGAAGATTGAACTGATCGAAAATCAACATCTAGGTACTTTACATTCGTTGGAAAGAATTTAATCATTTGGAGAAGTAAGAAATAGAAAGTCGTAGCAAGGTTAAGTGCTGAAATTGAGTTTAGAGGAATGACTCATGGAGTATGTGAGTTTCTCTGGATAAGGCGAATTATTCAGGATCTGGGACTAAAACATCCAAAGCCTATGTTGTTACATTGTGATAATAAGGTAGCCATAGCAATTGTAAACAATCTAGTTCAACATGATTGAACTAAGCACATAGTGGTTGATAGACTTTTCATCAAAGATCATTTGGACCAAAAAACAATTGATCTTCCATTTGTTTCTTCTTAAACTCAACTAGTTGACATCTTTATAAAAGCTGTATCTTGAAAATTGTTCTACAACTCACTTGGCAAGTTGGGAATGATTGACATACATTCACCAACTTGAGGGGGAGTATTGAGGAAGTAAATATTTTAATTGTATATATTAGGAAGTAAATATCTGTATACAATTAGGAATAAAATCTTTATTTTATTTAGGATGTTATTCTATTTCTAATTTGAGTGTGACTAGGATTCATATATGTATATATAAGGGTTGTAACCTCTATTATGAATATATCAAAAAAAAAAATTTTTTTTTCCTTAAATTTTCTCTCTTTTTCTCTAAATTTTATTCTTCAAATTCATGAGTTAAAAACATTAGTTAGTTCTTAAGAAAGGCTAATTGATAATTTAGAAACCCCTAGATTATGCATGCTTAATAACACATTAATTAAAAGTGACTAATGATTGTGAAGAGAATCAATCCCTAATAATTTCATGTACTAATAGTTCCATTTTATATAATTTTAAGAAGTTTATTTTACATTCTTTTGTTTAATTTAATTTAGTTTTAAAAACAAAATGAATTCTATAGCTTTAAAAAATAAAGAATTGGGTTAATAGGTGATTAGAATGAGTCCTCATGGAGATGATATTTTTTTATACTACATGGAGATACTGTATGCTTGTGGTTTTGCACAGACATGCTACTTTCATTTTTGAACCCAAAAGTGGTCCATTTTTGAAACTTTAGACAATATTTTGGTAATTTCCGGTTTTTCTTTCTTCTTTTTATTTTTTTTCCTATAACTTTTTCATCTACTTATTATTTTTGAAGGTATATTTAATTTAAGTTGGTTGTATGTATTATTTGATTTGTATATTTTAAGTAATTTAATTTTATATTCTAAATAACATTTGTTTTAATTTTGAAACTTATAATTATTTAGAATATAAAAATTAAGCTAATTAAACAAAAAATTACCCATAATCTTCAATAATTATTTTTTTTCATAATTATTTAGAATTTAAAAATTAAACTAATTAAAGTAAAAATTACCCATAGTATTCAATAATTATTTTTTAATAAGAATAGCAAAAAATATGAAATATGTCAAATAAATTATTGTTTTTATTATTGATACTAATAAAAATAAAAATTATATTTATGGTCTTAGTTTTATTATTAATGATGAAAATATTGAAAAAAGAACTAACAACAAAAAAAAATCAACAAAAATAAACAATTGCAATTTATTTATTTATTTTTGTTGATTTTGTTATTTCACTTGTAGCTTTTAAATTATTTTTGTTGTTTGTCTTTGTTTATATTTGTTGGTTTTTGTTAAAAAAATAAAAATAAAAGACAATAAAAATTATGAGATATATAAAAAATTATTATTTTTAACAAAAATCATAATAAAAGTAAAAATTTTATTGACGGTCTTATTTTTGTCATTAATAATAAAAAAATAAACAACAAATAACAACTGACAATCAACAAAAATCAACAACATAAAAATTTATTGATTTTTGTTGTTTCAATTTTTAAATTTTTTTTGTTGTTTTGGTTTGTTGATTTTTTTATTTTTCAACTTTTTTTTGTTGATGTTACAAATACATCATAAGGATTATAAACTTGTTACATATTGATGATCAATAAGTATAAAATAATTTTCCTAAAAAAAGAAGTTGTGAGACATTTTAATAAATAAATTAAAGTAAAAAAAAAAAATCCTTATTCTTTAAGAATATAAAAGGAGAAAATTTTATTTACTTATTGTTGTGACAATAGCTAAATATATTTATTACTTGATTCAATAACAATTGAAAATATTTAATTTATAATTATTCATGTCACGACCCGAACCCAGGGCACGTGACCGGCACTAAGAAATGGAAAAACATAAAGCTACCAAATCCCGTAGTAAGCCTTGAAAGAAAAACGCAAAATATTTAAATTTTGAAACCTTAAAATAAATAATTAAATCACAATACACATTATCAAACTGATTTTTCTCAATATAATTTAAATCATAATATCATAATGCATAAAATAAATAAACATTAGTTATACAAATAATGTCTCAATACATAATATTATACATACATGATATCCCAAATAAAATATGCAGTTATACAGTTTTCTCTGATGTAGTACACGAAAATAAATACAATACAACTATGTAGACCTACGTAGAATAGCTGGTGATGAAACTAGACGGTAAAGAGAAGTAGGCCTAACAGAAAAATCCCAAACTCCTGAAAAAAATATAAATTGAGGGGAGTCAGACCTCACTGAGTAAGTTAATAAAAGAACTGTACGGTTTGAAAACCTTTTTAAAACTGTATAGATATGGTGAAAATAATTTATAACATATATAAAAATATATAGCTTTTGAAAAATCTTAGTAGAACCCTAAACCCAATTATAAATGGCCAACTGGGTCTACTTAATCCAAATGAACTGTTGATCCCCTAGAGTAGAGGCATCAATTGAGGTAACAAGCCACAGTCATCCACTTAATCCAAGCACATGGCATTGGTTGTCCCTGAGAGCTAAGGCATCCATCGAGGCACCCATCCTAGTCCATTCTTAACTTTCCACATCACTGGTGGTCTTTGAGAGCAGAGGCTTCTACCGAGGCACCCGTCCCAGTTTATAACCACAAGTCATGCATATTTTAGGATCCTTGTCTTAATCTCCACCATGTACACACAGTCCTGGTGAAACCCATCAAGTAGCCTGTTTTATCAAAATTTCTCAAAACTAGTTTTTAAATAAATAAATACATTGCAATGAAATTCTCAATAACAACATTTATTTCAAATTGATAATGCAAATAATACTAAAATATGAGCACATGCAATTTTTAAAGAAAACACATGCACATATCAGTTTATTAACTTACAGGATGAGCGAGACGGTTGACGACTGCACGTTTGCCTCGATCCAGAAGCTCCTGGTTCGGTACTCTCTAAAAATAACATATTCATTTTTAAAATCATACTTATGGAATAAGAAGAGAAATTGATAAAATTTATGAGACTCTAGAATGACTTAGGAAAAATTGGATAAGATTCGATAGATTGGAATACCCTAATTTACGCTAGGAAATTATAGAAAATGTCACGTTTTACGAGAAAATCTACCAAAATTTTGACAGAGTCTCCCCTATAAAACGGACATCTCTCTACCATAGGTAGATCCATTCTTACATAGAAAAACACACTTCTAGCATTCACACTCAACTATACTCGGGTCGGCTCTCCAATACTGCATTTAGCCCGATCGAGTTCATAACCCAACCCAACAACAAAACTTAATTCTAATTAATAGAATTCACATTTAATTGCTTAAATAGTTTATTTATGTAATAAAATTAGTTTAAAACCCATTTTATTACCAAAATAATATAATATATTATTTGAAAACAATTTTTGAAAATTAGTATTAATTAGTTAAAAATAGTAAATAATTTGTAAAAATCCTTTTAATTCCTTAAATATTATTAAAACCAACTAAAATATAATATTTAGCTATAATTAGCACAAAATTACGTATTTTCCCCTATAATACAAATATATACATAATATACTATTATTACTAAAAAAATTATATAAAAGCATAAAAATTATTTTCTCATTATATATATTTCTAATATTAATTAAAACACATATTTAAACCATTATTTCAACAAAAATCCAACTCTAACCTAATTTTCCAATATTGACATAAACTATAAAAATTCATAAAAATTATATAATATTCTCAAAAATTAATTTCTCAACACTAAAATTAATAACAATATATAATATCACTAAATCCACCAATTTTATAATTTAATAAATTAATTTACGAAAATAAATAAAATATTCAAAAATTCACAAAAATCAAAATAAATTCCAAAAATCACACAAAAATTCTTAGAGGTAGATTGAGCTACTAGGAATTACATTTGTAAAGGGAGTTTGCAAGATTCAAGCTAAATCAAGCTAAAAAAAGTTTGAAACCCTATAACTCCATAAACAAAAATCAACAAAAACTCAATCAAATGGAGATTAAAGCTTAAACTAAGCTTGAATTGATGCTCACCGATGCAAGAGGAAGAGAAAGACACCAGAAACACGTGAAATGCTGGCCGGATTCTATGGAAGGTTCGGCTTCTCCGGTTCCGCATGCTGTCGGCGAGCTGCTGTTAGTCAGAGACAAGGAAGATGGAGGAGATGATGGTGGGTGATGGCCGGAAGAGAGGGAGGCATAGTAAAGGTTGAAGATCAGGATTGTGCGAAGGGGAAGGAAGGAGACACTGTATTTTTGTTGATTTTCCTGTTTTGTGTTTGTAAGTTTTTGTATGTGGAATATATGTATATATTTGCTTATTGAATGTATGTATGTATGTATGGGTTTATGCATGTACGTATTATACTATATATTATAATTATATAATATGCTTACATGTATAAATCTCCGCCACTCATGCATTATATACATACATACATATACATATATATATATATATATATATATATATATATATATATATATATATATATATATATATATATATATATATATATATATATATATATATATATATATATATATATATAACATAATAATAAATAATACACACACATAAAATAATAATAAACCCTAATTTATATGTGTGTATATATACATAATAACAATAAAATAACCATGCAAATATATGTGTGTATATACATAATAACAATAAAATAACCATGCAAATAATGTAGTTTAATAATAATAATAATAATAATAATAATAATAATAATAATAATAATAATAATAATAATAATAATAATAATAATAATAATAATAATAATAATAATAATAATAATAAACAATATCATTTAAATAATAAAATAATAGTCAAATTTAAGTCAATTAATAAAATAACATTAGTACTTAAATAATGTTATTAAAATAATTCTTTTTAAAGTAGTAAATATAACGTAAATAAATTTCCAAAATAATAAGTTTTGAAATAAATATTCACGTAGAAAACTATAATTAAACATAAAATAATAAATATTAACCATAAAATAATCAAATAAAACTTTTGAATTTATTAATACTGCATATCTCATCTTAAAATAAATTAATTTAAAAACTAGGATTATTACAGTCTCCCCTCCTTATAAGAATTTGTCCTCGAATTCAAAGAAAGAGTAATTACAAAGCTCAAGGAGGAAAGAGATACGGGTAAGAAGCTCGCATCTCAACTTCAATCTCCCAGGTACAGTCCTTAACAGTATGGTTACTCCAAAACACTTTCACCATCAGTATCTCCTTGCTTCGCAACTGTCAAATTTGGCGATCCATAATTACCACCGGATACTCTTCATAGGTAAGATCATCACTAAGCTCTATAGCTTGAGGTTGTAGAACGTGAGATGGGTCAACAATGTATTTCCTCAGCATAGATACATGAAATACAAGGTGGATTCTCAACAATTCTGGTGGTAACACCAACCTATACACCACTTCACCCACTCTTGATCGAATCTTAAACGGTCTAATGTATTTAGGAGATAGCTTACCCTTCTTGCCAAATCTCATGACTCCTTTCATTGGAGACACTTTTAGGAATACCATGTCTCCAATCATAAAGGATACATCCTTTCTCCTAGGGTCAGCATAACTCTTCTTTCTGCTGAAGGCTGTCTTTAATCTCTGCTATATGATGGGAAATTTTTCTGAAGTTACTTGTACCAACTTCGAATCTGTTAGCTACCTCTCACCAAACTCCTAACATAATGGTGATTTGCACTTTCTACTGTACAGTGCCTCATATGGAGCCATTTCAATGCTAGCATGATAGCTACTGTTGTAGGCAAACTCAATCAATGGCAAGTGCGAATCCCACTATCCTCTAAAATCAATCACACACATCCTCAGCATGTCTTCTAACGTCTGTATGGTCCTTTCTAACTAACCATCTATCTGAGGATGGAAGGTTATACTGAAATTCAGTCTGGTGCCCAAAGCTTTATGTAATTCTTGCCAAAAGAATTAGGTCAATGTGGCTCCTCTGTCCGACACTATACTTACTAGTACCCCATGTAGACAAACAATCCTGTTAACATAAAGTTTTGCTAATCTATCAGTAGAGTATGTCTTCTCCACTGGTAGAAAGTGTGTTGACTTAGTTAGCCTATCAACAATCACCCAAATAACATCATAGCCTCTTGTAGTCTGAGGTAATCTAGTCATAAAGTTGATAGCTATCATGTCCCATTTCCATTTAGGAATTGGCATAGGTTACAACAATCCCGAAGGTCTCTGATGTTTAAGCTTCACTTGCTGACAAGTTAGGCATCTAGATACAAACTTTGCAATATCCTTTTTCATTCATTCCACCAATATGTATCTTTTAAGTCATGATACATCTTAGTAGAACCTGGATGGATACTTCAAGTAGAAAATATGCCTCTTCCATAATTTCTTTCCTCAATACATCAACATCTGGCATATAAATCCTAGTACCCAAACACAACACACCTTCTTTGTCAACCACAAAATCTCTTGACTGCCCTTGTTGCACTTCATATGCAATCCTTTGTAATTGCGGGTCTCTATTCTGAGCTGCCTTAACTTGATCGAAGTATAATGATCATACCCTGAATTGAGCTAAAAGGCACTTTTTAGTAACTTTCAACTGCAACCCTTGATTAATCAATTCATGCATCTCCTTGAAAATGGGCCTCTATTTGAGCTGATATGGGTAAGACTGCCTGCTGACTTCTTACTCATGGCATCGACAACAACATTCACCTTGCCTAGATGGTATAAAATGGAACAGTCATAGTCCTTAAGGAGTTCCATCCATCTTCTCTGCCTCAAGTTCAAGTCCCTTTACTGGAAGATATACTTTAAGCTCTTATGATCAGTGTAAATCTCACTAGTAACCCATACAAGTAATGCCTCCATATCTTCAAAGCAAACACAACATCTGCCATCTCCAGGTCATGAGTAGGATAGTTTTGCTCGTGTTTCTTTAGCTCCCTTGAAGCATAAGCAATTACTTGGCCATTTTGCATAAACACACAACCCAATCCTACTATGGAAACATCACAATACACCGTTATTATTTTATCATGGTGATTATTAACGCTTTAATTCACTTACTCGTTATTATGATTTTTATTATAATGATATGATGAGAAATTAAGAGTACTGTCATTTTCAATTATAGTATTTCTTATCTATTTTATACATATTTATAATTTTTTTGGAAAAGGGTTGGTAGAATATGCTACCTAGTGGGCTACACTAAGACTGTTGCGCAACAATACGCTAGTTGCTAAGTTATGATATGTTGATTGATATGAGATTATATGATATGAGATATGGATAAATAATTAATGAGATTTATGGATAGAGAGTGGTGTGGCTACGGGAGCTTAGTTGACCTATAGTGTCTCGGGGCTAGTCATGCCGGCAGGGGGATTGCAGTAGCTCAATTTACTTTTCTGTGTCTCGAGGCCAGTCCACTACCAAATTAGGAAAGAGAAATATTATTTGGATTCAAGAAGGCTTAATGGCCAGTGAGGGACAGTGACTGGGGTTACAGATATCTTAGGGTTCTACCATGATTTTTCACTTAAAAGAATATTTTAAAGAAATGTTATTTATATTTCAAAGGTATTATGAGAGTTTATAAAATCTTTAAGATTTGTAAAGATAATTTTGGAAAAAAAATAATTGTTTTAAATATAAGTTATATATATTTTATTATATTTCCATAAAATCTTTTGATAAAGAAGGATTTTAAAATAGCATGCATTTCCTTATATTAGCTTACTTAATTAGGTATGACTCCTCTCAATTATTTTTCCTAGGATTTTGGGAGTCTACAGTTATTTATACTTGTTTGTGCCGAACTTGTTCTTTCCTGACTACTTTATGTATGTCATGTTAACATTTATTGTCGTATATTCGTACTCTAAACACTGTAGTAGCAATTGAAGATTTGGTAAATGTATTTGTATTTGATTGGTTAAAAATTGAGTTTGTGTTTTTACGATGATATATGTGCTGAGCATATATTTTGTGTTGGATATTGATATTTATGATGGATTATTGGAGTTGTTGTGATGTAGTATTGATGGGAGAATGTTTTGAAAGTGCATTTCTTGATTTACAGGTTTTGGGTTTATTCCCGGTATAAAGGAAACTTTGCCAGATTTTTGTTAGAATAAGAGAGGTGATTTAATTTTATTGTGAAAATTTTATTAAGCCTTGCTACGAGTTTTGCAAGCTTCTTGCTTTCCCATTCTCCAGTGTTAATCACGTGCCCTTTGGGTTTGAGTCATGATAAAGTTGGTATCAGAGCTTATGGTTTATTTTTTACTGGTTTATTCATTGAATTATGTCCTTTTTTGAAACTACTATAGTGAATAGGTGGTAATTGTTAATTGATGTCATCATTGTTTATAGAATTTTATGTATATGTTAGTTTTCTTATCATGTCTTGAATCTTCTTAATCTATATGTCTTTTCAAGAGAGGTGAACGCGAACTACTTATACAGTAGAGATAATATAATGATAAGTAGTCCTTTTAAAATGAAGTTTCGATTCTAGTTCCAACCCCTACTCCACCACTTGGTATATGGGTAAGTCAGAGGCAGTATATTATATTGATAAGTAGTCATTTCACGATGAAACTCCTCCCTTTGTCCCACCAACCAGAAGAAGCGATAGACCTAGAGTGGTAATGGTTTAGAGACAAGGATAACATCAACTAGCAAAAATAGCTACTACAAATATAGATCCTACATCTTTTGTAGCTAGTGTAGCATTTAATCAAGCCATGTCCTTAGAATAGTAGATGCTACAACAACAAAATCAAAGGATTTTGATTGTTGAGCTATCAGATCAAGCAACTACACAAAACTAGTTTATGTTGTCGATCCAGTCCTATATGATATGATTATCATAACATGGTTAGAGTTTAAAGAGCAAGTTCTAAGATACTTTTATTCACCTTCTATATGGGATAATTATAGATGGCAACTGATGCATATAGGTAAAGTATAGAGGTCAGTATAGGAGTGGACCTGTGATTTTTTCAAGCCATCTCATTATGCTATAGATGCAAAATGAGGGGAAAGCAGTAGAACTGTATATTATAAGATTAGGTCAAGCATGTATTAGCATCCAAGCTAACGACCAGGGTTTAAAGAGTTGTTTATGGATTTAGTCCTATTGAATGTAATTGATATTAATGTGATTTTGGAAATGGATTGGTTGGCTTAATATTATGCTACTTTATATTATTAGGAGAAGGAAGTGATTTTTAGAATTACAAATGATGCAAAATTTAAATTCTGAGGTGACAAGAGTTCAATGCCTCAGAATCTCATTTCAGCAATCACAGTTAGAAAGAAGCTTAGAAGGGAATGTAAAAGCTATTTAGCTATGGTCAGAGATATAAGGTCAGATAAAGGGGTAGTTGAGAATGTGGTAGTGGTGTGCGAGTTTTTTGATGTTTTTCTTGAAGAATTACTAGGCTTGCTAGTAGAAAGAGAGATAGAATTCTATATTAATATTGTACCTAGTACATTTCCTATTTGTAAGCCACCTTATAGAATGGCACTTGCAAAATTAATTAAGCTTATTTAATAGTTATTAGAGTTGCTTGATAATAGTTTTTTTTAGATGTAACACATCTCCTTAGGGTGCGTTAGTATTGTTTGTGAAGAAGAAAGATGGTAGTTTGCGACTTTGTATTAACTATACATAGTTGAATAAAGTTACTATCAAGAATAAGTATCCTCTTTTGAGAATTGATAACTTGTTTGATCAACTTCAAGGAGCTCGATATTTTTCCAAGTTGACCTAAGGTCAAGATATCATCAGTTGAGAATTAGAAGTGGAGATATACCCAAGACTACATTTTGAACGAGATATTATGAATTCTTAGTGATGTCCTTTAGGTTGACTAATGCCCTAATAACTTTCATAGACTTGATGAATCAGGTGTTTAGGCCATTCTTAGACTACTTTGTAATAGTATTTATTGATGATATCTTGGTGTATTCTAAAAGTGAAGAGGAGCTATGCATTTAAGGATGATGCTTTAGACTTTAAGGGAACATCAATTGTATGCCAAGTTCTCAAAATGTGAGTTTTGGTTGGATCAAGTGGCATTCTTAGGCCATGTAGTATCCAAAGATGGCATGCAAATGAAGCTATTACAGAATGGCAGAGACCTACAATAGTCACAGAAGTAAGGAATTTTTTAGATTTAGTAGGCTACTATAAGAGATTTATGAAGGATTTCTCTAAGATAGCTGCATCAAAGATTTGGAGGCATTACTTGTATGGAGTAACATGTGAAATATATATCGACCACAAAAGCTTAAAGTATATCTTCAGTAGAGGGACTTGAATTTGAGGTAAAGGAGATGGATGGAACTTCTCAAGGACTATGATTGCTTTATTCTTTCTCATCCAAGTAAAGCTAATGAGATAGTTAATGCATTAAGTAGAAAGTCAGTAGATAGCCTTGCTCACATTAGTATGGAAAGGAGGTCAATCATTAAAGAATTGCATGAGTTAATTGATCAAGGGTTACAATGGAAGGTAACCAAGAAATGTCTTTTAGCTCAATTCAAAGTATGATTAGTGTACTTGGATAAAGTGAAAGTAACTATTATGGCTATTTCACTATTTCCCACTATTGGGGCTATTACAATGATCAATTGGAAAATTATAATAAAATTATACAAACCCAAAAATAAAAAAAATGACGAACACAGACATAATAATCTACATAAAATTAGAATAGGATTTTAATCCATGGCATTCCATGGACCTTCATGGGTTTTGTTTTTCATAATGAATTCATGTTATCTTGTCCATAATCATAAACAAAAAAATAAAAAATAAATAAAGATTAGTAACTAAATAAATAAAATTAAAATTAAAATTAAAACTAAATCAAGATCAAAGAAAAAAATAATGAAAATAAAATATATAGAAAAGAATGAAAATAAAGAATAAATAAAAAATAAAAATGAAAAATAAAAAAATGATAAAGGACAAATACAAATATCAATAGAATAAATGGATGAAAAACAAAACTAAAAAGTAAAACAATTAATGAAGAAATAAAAAAATAGAAAAAGATTAATAGAAAAAGAACAAAACCAATGAATATTAAAGAATCAGTATAATAATTTTTGTCCTTGTTCTTGAGTTGTGTAGTGCTTTTCCCATATAATGCTTTTTTCATGCATTCACGTAATTCCATCCGTGAAAAACAAAACAAACACATAGAAAGAAATTAATTAGAACATATCCAAAATAATTAGTAGAAATATAATCAAAATAAAAGAAATGAAATAAAATTAAAAAAATGAAAGATGAAGATGGTTGGGTGTAGTATTGATTCCCCTTAGAAGGTTGATCACTATCGAAACCCTATAACTTTTGATGTTTGTTTGTTTTTGTTGTCTATAATTTTAGGTTTATTTGAATCTGATTGTGGTCAGGAACTAAAATAGTATGTAAAAATAAAGAAGATGCGTGCTTTGGCTCACAGCTAAAAAGCAGAAAGCAGAGGGAAAATAATAAAAAGCTAGAAGCCTCCCCTCTAAAAAAGGAAAAGTATGTATTCATAAAAAACACTTCCTGTAACCCTAAGTTGGGTATAGGATAAAAATAAATAAATTTTTTAAATTATTTATCTAAAAAATGTACAATTATCAAAATAATAACAACCATTCAAAAATTAAATAACAAATAAATAAATAATAAAATAAAAAAATTATGATGCCATTTTTTGGTCAGAAGTGTGGATTTCCGATCGTAAATCTACATTTCCAACGACAATTGCTATTTTGGATTTTTTTTATTGGCTGAAGTTGGCCATTTCTCTCCAATTCACTTTGAAATTTGAATGGGCTATCTTCGGCTCATTCTTTTCCCTATTTTTTAAAATTTCTTTTCTTTTTTTTTCTTTTTTAAAACTTATTTTTTATTTTTATTATTTATTTTATTTTTTGAATTTTCTCTTTTTTTGAAAATTTATTTTAATATCATAATAAATAAATAAATGAATAAATTTTTTTAAAAAATAATTAACAATTTAGTTCAAAATCAATAAATCAGATCTAATAAACCTAATTTCATAATCAATTTTTATCACTGGGTCCTTTGTCGCATCCGAACTCAAGTCATCATGAAATTGGGTGCTTATAGTTGCCCCTCTTTATCGGAGTTTTCTTAACAAATTATAGCAAAACAAATAAGCACAAAATTTCTAAACAAATAGTTAGGATACTTGCCTGTGTGTCGTGACTATGCATGACACTATGCTATGTTGAATGCGATTTAAAGAACACTAGAATTCCTGTGGAATTTCTAGTGTGATGCTATCATTATGTTCAGTGGGTAGTGATTAACACCGTGTTCAATGCATTTTGAAAACATGCTATAGTTCCGGTGGAACATATAACAGTGATGTTATCACTGTGTTCAGTGAATAGCAGTTGATACTGTATTAAGTGCATTTTGAAAACAGACTATAGTTCTGGTGGAACATATAGCGGTGATGCTATCATTGTGTTTAGTCAATAACAGTTGACACTGCGTTCAGTGTATTTTGAAAACAGGCTATAGTTCCGATGGAACATATAGCGGTGATGCTATCACTGTGTTTAATGAATAGCAGTTAACGCTGTGTTTTGTATATTTTAAAAATAAGCTATAGTTCTAATGGAACATATGGTGGTGATGCTATCACTGTGTTTAATGAATAAGAGTTAACACTATATTCAGTGTATTTTGCTATATTTGCTATAGGACGTTTGGTGATCGTGAACTTCACTATATTCCCTATGGGACATTTAGTGATCGTGATTTTCACTATATTCCTTGTGGGACGTTTAGCAAAAATATGCTATAACTACTGTGTATTGTCTAGCTAATTGTACTATAGTTCCTGTGATATGTCTAGTAATTGAAAGTTTCACTATATTTCCTGTGGAACATTTAGCAAAAATATGCTATAACTATTGTGTAGTGTATAGTTGAAGACAAATATGCTATAGGTCCTATGGAGCATCTAGCATATTATGATAATGGTGTTATAGGTCTTATGGAGCGTCTAGCAAAAGATTTGAAATGTCCTATAATTCCTATGGAATGTCTAGCAAAAAGTGATTTGATAATGTGCTATTATTCATATGGAATGTCTAGTAAAAAGATTTGAAATGTGCTATAATTCCTATGGAATGTCTAGCAAAAAGTGATTTGATAATGTGCTATAACTATTGTGTAGTGTCTAACAAGTTGTGATTGTTTAAAATTTTTGTTATAACTCTTGTATAAAATATAAAAAAGTGAATCTGAAAACTATATTATAGCTACTGTGTAGCATATAACAAAGTGAATATGAAAATTGTGTTATAGCTACTGTATAGCATATAACTGAGATAAAGTGCAGTGTCTGCAAAATGCAGACATCATATTAGGATTTTATGTTGATCGATTGTGCTAACTGATTGATTGGAATTTTTTAGCTGATTGTCTTTGAATTTATGCTGATCGACTCTGATCAATTGCATTTATTACTTGATGACCTTGATTAACTTGTTGGCGCTAGTGCTGGTTCTATATGTTGGGTTTATCTTGTTCTAGACTTGCTGTTCCTGAAGACTTGTTGAAGTTAGTTTCAGTATGATAATTGTACAATAAAGCACATTATATATTTTTTTGAAAATTTATGAGAAAATTCATCTTTTTAACATGAGATAATGTGAACTCAATGAATCTCACTAATTTTGATTTTCATGGCTATTTTTTATTTGCCATTCACAAAGGTTAAATGTATTGTTAACTATCTTATGCTGAGAGCATATTTTTTACTAAGTGAAAAGATGACTTCCACACCTAAATTCAGGGAGAATCTGCTAAATAAAACTTATGAAAATTGAGCATAAACAAATTGAATTCTAAGCATAAAAATAGTTTTAGAATCATTTGTGTGCTTTTCTTCCTTATTTGAGTATTCCCCTGCCTTTTTAGTATTACTCAGCGTGGATACCTTTGGAAGGGTCATTTGGATACTCATACTCTTTCTAGAGTGTTGGAGTAAATTAGAGTAGCTTTTGATGTGGTCCTCTTTTAATATTCCGTTGCCTTTCTCATATTACTCTGCATGGATACTGCCAGAGGTTTCACATTGATACTCTTACTCATTTATGAGCATTGGAGTAAATTATGCTTGCTCTTAGTATTCCCCTACCTTTCTCGTATTACTCAACATGGATATCGTTAAGGGTTTGTACTGGTACTCATTTCTGAGCATTGGAGTAGATTATATGCACATTTATTATTCAAAAGATTGAAATGATACTCTAAAATTCAAGCAATTTATATTGCAAGTCCACAGATTTTGTTTTTGCATATTCTTCCCCTCGTTTGGGTGTAAAGCAAGCATTAGATTGATTAGAGTTTTAGAAACTCTCAACACATAGTTGTTAACGAATCATCTGAATTTTACAAGGCTAATAAAAAAAAGCCATTGAGATCAAAGTTCATGAGATAAATTTTTGCACATTATCTTATGAAGTGGATGAATTTACTTTTAATTTTATGAATTTTCTTTATTGATGTTATATTTTATTGCAAAATCAAAACAGATAAAGTTATACTACTTCCCTTTGGTATTTGTTAGGATGTTTGTCATGCGATATGATATTTTAATGAATGATTGGCTTTTTCTATCTTGCCCATTTTTATTATTGTACTAGTTCCTTTCTCATTCTTTGTTCTCTGTTGTTTTCCTGAAAAAAATATCATAAGTTAGTTTGGTCTATTTGCAAGTAAATAAATTTTTTCAAAATGCAATTGTAGACAGTGGGGTTCAGCGCGCGTCCAAGATTTTAGCAACCACAACACTATTTGAGCTCAAGGCTCCAGAGAACACACTAACCACTATCACAAAGACATGGCATGGAGATGAGGAGTCGCCACCCAGGGTAATAACTGGGACAAATCGAAAAGGTGGTACTCGATTCCTTAAAAGAAATCTAGCACCACAACCAGGAGATTCTGGATACGGAATACCAACTTCTTTCAGTTTTGTGTTCATTTAGGATTACTTTATGGATTATTATCTTATTCTCTATTTACATGCAATTTCATATAAACCCAAAATAATCAACTCCAAGGCAAACTAGTCATGAAATATACAAGTAAATAAGGCATTCAATAAATCACATAATCCCTAAGTTAGTCTAATCTACATGGATTTTAAATAAATGAGCTAAAGTCTACATATTTTAAATTATAAGTGAACCTAAAGGCCTAATTCCTTTTGATTTTAAATAAATGAACTTAAGTCTACTAATTTTAATTCTAAATATGAGCTTAAATCTACAAATTATGGAATATTTAAATTAGTGGGCCTAATTCTACATGTTTTAATTAAATGGTGAGCTTAAATCTACAAATTATGAAAAAAATGGCTTAAATTAAATGGGCTAAGTCTAAATTAATTAAACAAAATTAGGTGAGCCTATTTCTAATTAACTAAATGGGTCTAAGAATATTTCTAATCTAAAATCTAATTAATTATGGGCCTAAAGGTATATTTTAATTAATTAAACCTAATTAATTATTAAGTGAGATGGGCTAAAAGAGTTACCTAAACTTAAATAAATAAATCAAAGCCTAGAATGGGCTTAAGGCCAAAAACACATAAAAATAATAAATAAATCCCAAAAACAAATAAAACATAAAAGAAACAATTAAATAAGATCAAACAAATAATTAAATTAATCCTTACTAAAACCCTAATTTTTATTAACATGCAACCTAAATTAACCTACTTCCTCCATTGATTTTAAATAATTACCTAATTGAAACCTAATTTTACTAACCAATTTAATCAAAATAAACATGCAATCACACACATAATTTCACTACTTCCACTATTGGGGCTATTACATTAATTCATAAAATAATTAATAAAATAAAAAATAAAGAATAAAATAAAGATAATTAAAATAAAAATAAAACCCTAGAAGCTAAGTCTCTATGAGGCTTTATCCATAGTCTTTTATGGACTTCTCATGAATTCATCCCTCACATGATCACCATGCATTTTCCTCCATAATCACCATAAAAATAAGATAAAATAATGATTAATGAGCAAATTATTATAATAACTTGAAAGAATAATAATAAAAATAATAATATAAAATAAAAAAATAAAAAAATAAATAAAGAATAAGAAGAAGATGATATGATTATAAATAATTTAGGGTACTCCTCAGATTTATAAGTCACTATTTCTGATAAGCCTTCGAATCTCCTTCTTCAAAAATTCTCCACAAATCTTGAATTAGTTGCTAAATCAAAAAGAATTTTTATAGAAAAAACAACTCAAGAGAAAAATCATGTTTTTTCTTCCTCTCTTCTCTTCTCTTTCTCTTCCTTTTCTTTTTTCTCACGACCTCTCTCCTTCTCCCCCCTTTCTTCCTCTCTTCTCTTCTCTTTATATAGTGGAACTAGGAAGCCTAGCCCCAATCCTAATGTGATTCTAATTCCTAAAGTATAAAATTAATACGTAAAATTATATTTAGGAATTTTAAACCAGTTAAGACTGAATTAATTAGGAATTTTAAAGCAATTAAACTGAATTAAAATAGGAAACAGAAACTGGAAGAATTCAATTCCGATCGGAATTGTGTAATTCTGATCAGAATTATACAATCCTATCAGAATTGTTGTAATTCCGATTGGAATTATGGAATTTTGACACTTTTCTTTTTGTTAACATTTAATTACAAAAGGCCCCTGGAAAAATTTAAATTTTACAATTATGTCCTAAAAAGAACTTTGCAATTGAATCCCTGAAAACATTAAATCCTTCCTTTAAAATTTGCATTTAAGCCTTTAGAATTTTTAAAGATTAAGTATCAAAGACATTTTCATCATTGGACTCCTTTGTTGTATCCATAACATGTCATCTTGAAATTGGGTGTCTACAACAATGTTTTTCTTTTGCATTCTTCCCTTTTGATTATGGTCATAATGTATTTAATCATAAAGGTCATGATACTTTAAGTTTGTCTATCTGTCATTCTTGTTTACGCTATGATAAAGGGCCTTTTTTTTTCATAATCAAAGAAGTTTTTAGAGTGCATTTGTCTCAAGTTTTGAGTGCATTCTTCCCTTTTTAGGGTTGAGTGAATGTATCGTTGGCATGTTGGATCTTATCATTATTGTGTTCCATACTGTACACCAGTCTTGACGTTAAGGAAGTCTACTCTGATTGGTTAGGAGTTGACAGAGGCTCTCAAGGGATTTAATGCTCTATCTTTTACTTAATCATTCTTATAGCTATTAGACGTATAGTTGGGAGCATCTATTGGAGTAGATTACCTTTGACCCATTTGAGGTATACTTGTCTTTTATTACTCTTCATGTTTTGATTGTCTTTTGCTTTTATAGTTCATAGGAGTAGGTTTTCCTTTTGTTTAGACTCTGGGTGTTATTCTAGATAATGCTCTAGATGTAGCTATTGAGATGAATGCTAAATTTGAGGAGCTTGAGCATCCTGCTCAGCCTTTTGAGGTTGCTAAGATGAGGTCTCTTGATAATGTTGCTCTTTCTATTTTACTCCTTCAGACTTTGACTACTTTCTTGCACTTTTATAACACTAATTCCAAATTTTAGTTGTAGAGTATTCATACAATCTTGTATGGGCTCAAAGACATTTATTATGCAGAGCAAGTATTTCACAACAGATGTATGCAAGTGTATGCATGTTATGTATAATATGCATGATTGGAGTAGAGATATGTTATTGATTTTGGAGTAGATATATGTTATTGATTTTGGAGTGTGAGAATGAGGCGCTTCATCAGCAGCTTGTAGGTTTGAGCATTGGATGCTTCGAGGTTGGCACTTTTGATGTTAGAGCTTCTAATATAGTTTATGAGATAAATGACCAAGATATGTTGTATTGATGAGCTATTGGCTGTTGTTTGTAATACTTCTTTTTGTCTCCAGAACTCTTTTGCTGACTCTTTAGTTTTTTGAATACAGATTTGTTATTTGACAATTTTGCCCCTAAGTTACCCCTAGAGCTACATTTTGCCCTTGGTTTCATTTTGAATTCATTAATGCTATCCTGGTAGTCTTTTTCTTTATGTGTGCAAGAAACTTAGTTTGTTCACTGCTGTTGTTGATCCTTTGACTTACTAACCCTATTAGTTATAGTCTCATGTATAGAAGATGCAAAAGAGTGGGTGAACTAACTGAAAGGAGTTTTTGAAGCTAAAATCATATGTACTTGCTCTTTAAAGAACTTTTGAGCATAATATGAGGTTTGATGCTGATGCAATAATAATTACAAGACAACAGTTGCAATACAAATTATTGGACCACCTGGATTCTTTAGGTACAAAGGGACACTAGATTTACAAATAAAATGATAGAAGGGTGACAAGAAGAGAAAATATAACTAAAATAATGATCTTATAGCTTTGATTTTAGCTTTCATTATGTATTGTCTTTCCATTAAGATACTTATGTAGTATTATAAAGATGAATATGTGATATTTGAACAAAAATTTCAAATTCAATTTTACTCATTCATTAGGGAAAAAATGGGAACATTCATTATATCACGTGATACAACTCTTATTACTAATTAGTAATTTTAGATTTTCTAACATAATATTTTTCTCTTATTTTTACCTGATTGTCCTTTTTTATTTTTTTCTTTTTTCTTTGTTTTCACTTTTCCTTTTCCTCAGATTTGCTATCCTTAGAAGTTACATCATGTGATATATAAATGTTCTTTGAATTTGCATTTATGCCCATGCTGAATGAATATAATTGAATTGAAGTTTTATATCAAACATGCAGATGCAATCGATATCATAATCCACAGTACCATCAGGATGCACGTTACATAAGTAAGCATGATCAAAATTCATATCATCGATCAATAAAATAAAAAAAATTCTAAAGAAACCAAAATGTTATTTAAAGAAAACATCAAGAGAATTATTTTCTATTCTAAAAGCTAGGGGTGCAAAATCTTATGGTGGTTGCCTTTTAGGTGGCTGACATAGTGGCTATTCTTGCATCTTCTCGCCAACTGTCTCAATGACTTCATCTTTATGTATCTTAATTGTACATTTTTCTTCCTCGTCTAGTAGTTTCTCATCATCAAACTCATCACCCCATCCTGTAGGCACAATTGACTGGAAGGGTATAGTAAAAGAAGGTGGTTTAGTGTAAAATACCTTGTAGTTAAACTTACCTAAGGGCTGTCCTAATAAATCTTTAACTCCTCTTTATGGTTGCTCAAGAGTCTCAGATTTCTTACTTATCTTTTATAATGGTTCGTTATCAACTCTAAATTCATTAACCCAACCTCTGGGTCTAATTGATTCAATGAGAATATTATAGGAAAGTGGTTTGAAGTAAAATACTTTATAATCAAACTAGCCTAAAGGCTGGCCCAGTAAATCTTCAACTCCTCTTTGAGCTTTTTTAGGAGTTAAAGATTATAAACTCTTTCCTTCATCACTAGGGACATCAAAAGATTTCTCACCGGTTTGTAGGTTCATGTTCTCAAAGGAGTTTAGCACTTCTTCCTCAGTTACTCATGAGTTTATCATCATGGTGGTTGGTGGTGGAACATTTTGATAGCTTAGGAAAGGATTATATTTGGTGCTTGGACTTTTAGGGTCTATGAGCTTTCCAGAGTCTATAAAGTTTTGGATTTCATGTTTAAGGCGGGTGTAGGTATCTGTTGAATGGCCAGTAACTTGGTGGAATTTGTAATAATTTTTTGGGTTATAGCTAGGAACATTTGGGTTTGGTGGTTTGGAAAAAGGTTAATGGTTGAAGTAAGCCTTTTTGCTTTAGATGGTCTAGGACTTTAGACAAAGGTTAGTTAAATTTAGAGAATCAAATTGGGTGTTTAAATAGCATGCACTTTCACAGCTCGACAAACAACATGCACTTTCACAGCTTAGCTAGTGCTTCCTTGCTGTGTGTGTAAGCACCCAATTTTGGGATGCAATTGTGCACAATTATGATATAAGCCCCTATGATGAAATTCATTCAAAAATTAAACTTGGTTGTTGATTTTCTGGACTTTAGGGACTAAATTGTAACATTTTTTAGGATTTGATTACAAAAAAGTCAAATTTTCAGGAGTCTTTTGGTAGTTAAAAGTAAAAAAAAAACTAATTTTTAGGATTGGCATTTAATGCTGATTGCCATTGCATAAAGCTGACGTGCAACAAGTCCTATTTTTTTTTAATTTTTCATGTGTTTTTATCATTTTTCATCTATTTTTTAGTGTTTTGATTGGTTAAAAATTGAATTTTATTATTATTTTAACTAAAAAAAGATTTGATGCATTCAAAACATGTAAATAACTTTTAAAAATCAAATTCTTAAGAGTCTATTTTGAGGAGATGATTTTGTTCCTCCAAAGGAGGAAGGTAGTACGTGTAGACTATACTTTAAAAAGCAAAGAGTCTGCGTACGTGGAGGAGGATTTTTTTTTTGGAATCACACACAGATGAAGAGCTTTTTACATATAGAGACTGAGAGTAAAAACCCAGAAACCCTAAAAATTTAGACGTGAAGAATACCTCGCACACACCTTTTTCTTTTAAAAAACCTTAATTTTGAATACTGTCAATGTCTTCGAAAGCAATCAAATCCCAGTCCAGAATCAACAATACTTCAATTTTAATGGTGAAAATCCTAGTTTGAGGGGCTAAAAAGGGCATTTGCACAACACCTATAATCATCATAGTGTTTTTTTAATTTTATTTTTTGTTATTGATTTGAGTATTAAATTTCACTAATCTAATTTTTTTTTTATGTTTTTTTATTTTAATTTTTGATTATGGATTAAGGAGGATACTGCTTATGTTCAAATGAACAGAAGATCCATGGAATGTCATGGAATAATCTTACTATTTTTCAGTAGATATTAGGGTTTTAATTTTCATTTTGCATTTATGTGTTCTGTGTAGTTATTTTAATTCATGGGTATATAACTGTTTAATTTTAGTTTTTGTACATAGTTTGTAATAGCCCAATTAGCGGGAATAGTGAAAGATTTAATTTTTTGTGTTTAAAATTAATTAGTAATTAGGTTCAATATGGTAAAACCTTAAATTAAAATCAATGGTGGTAGTAGCTTAAATTAGGGTTTACATGTAATCAATTTACGGTTTCTAGAAAATCACTATAATGTTTATTTGATCCATTTTTTGTGTTTTATTTGTTTTGGGCTTGTTTTGTATATTCTTTATCCTTTTGGGCCCCAAGCACACATCTAGGTCTAACCCACTTAATAAATAGGCTTAAAAAATGGTTTAGGACTTTAAATAATTAAAATTAATTTAGTCCTATTAGGTTAATTAGATTTTAGGCCCACTTAGTTAATTAAAACTTGATTAGACTTAGCTCAACCCATTTAATTTCATTTCTTTTAAAATAAATAGACCTAGGCTCACATTTCACTTAAAATAAAACCAAGTTAGACTTAGGCCCATTAATTTAACTTTCCTTTCAAATTGAAGAGACTTAAGTCCATTCCTTAGACAAACTAAAATAAAGAGATCTAGGCTCACTAATTGATAAAAATGTAGACCATCCTTTAGTCCATTTCTCACCTGTAAATAAAATGTAAATCTAGTTAACTTTTTAATAAAATTAATATAGTTTAGACTTAGGGAGAACACGATCTTGAGTGCATTTTTTATGTGTAATTTTATTAACTAGATGGCTAAGGTTAGATGAATGTCAAATAGGGTTTAATAAAATTGCATGTAATTAGAGGATGAAATAATCATTTATAAAATTATTCTAAATGAACACGAGACTAAGAGAAGTTAATATTCCATATCTAGAATCTCCTAGTTATGGTGCTAGCTTTCTTTTAGGGAATCGAGTACCAGCTTTTTGATTTATCCCAGTTATTACCCTGGGTGGCAACTCCTCATCTTCATGCCATGTCTTTATGATAGTGGTTAGTGTGTTCTTTAGAGCCCTGAGCTCAAATAGTGTTGCGGTTGATAAAATTTTGGATACGTGCTAAACCTTACCGTCTACAATGGCGACTCCACTAGGGATAAGAGATATTGATTCTACTTGTGTTCTTTAGAATTATTTTATCGATTATTATTTCATTCTTGCATTCATTCTGCATGTCCCTATTAAATCGATGGTATTAGTTTATGATTCCATGATTCCACTAGTTTCATGGAGTTGTAGATTGGCTAACCATCACTCTTAGACTTAATTCAATTCAAGAGAGATTATCGGGCTCATCTGAGCAAAGTTTGTAACCCAAGTCCTTAAGGGGGGGTAATCTTCTTTCGAGTTTGTAAAGGATGCTAGGCCCCTCTGACCTTGGCCTGTAACTCAAAGTCCATAATGGAGAGCATCTTGCTAAGGGAACCTTAACTTTTCACTAGACCTAACCACATATAATGGCCTAATTACTTCCCTTAGGATTTTTACCCAAAGTGCTTGTTTATTTGAATTTCCATGAGGTATTTCTATTTATAAAAGCCCTGGCCTATACCTTTGAAGCTCATTCAGGCTAATAAGGATTAGGCTAGGCCTTTATATTTAGAAATTTTTTTCTGTGCTTTTTGTTTTAAAATGAGATTTGTCATGCGCATTGACTCTTAATATCCCTCGTTGATATGAAGGCCAAGACAAAAAATCCTAATAAAAGAGATTCGCCAGTGAACACTTGTGTGGGAGAAATAAGGTTGGAAGGTTTACCTGCATGATGGCATGTTGATTACTTCTTGATACTTGCTACGTGTTATGTGCTTACTTGCTATTTGTTGCATAAACACATGCATCATGCATACATGCATACATACAGTCCATGCATCATACTAACACCTTGTTTTGCAACCATCATAGATTTATCTGAGTCTTCTCATGTCTGGGGATGAAGAGGTGGCAGATTGACCATAATAGATCTAAGCCTAAAGTCAATAGCTCAAGAGATCCTTCAAGAACTAAAGAAGAGTCCAATCAATCCACTATACCTAGAAGCTGAACTAATGTAGATTGAACAGATTGAAATGGAACCAAAACTAGAGATGTGGACCTTAGAGGACATTAAGGGAGCTTTGATGGATGACATGAGAGCTATGATGCAAGATGAACTAAGAAAGGCTTTGGCTGGACTTATGCAACCTGTTGTTGAACAACCACTTGCTACTATTATTGAATAACCACCTTCTGTTACTATTGAACAGCTACCTGCTGTAGGAGCTCCACCTGTTGCTGTAGCTCCTCCACCTGTTGCTAACAATACTAGGGGGCAACCTGATGCTAGAAATATACTTGCTATTAATGTAAGACTAGAAGATGTTGAAAACTACATAGTAGAAAAGGCGAAGAGATAATCACTTGAATTGGTTTAAGACTTTGAGTCCAAGCAGATGCAAGCATTGACCCAGAAAATGTCCAAGATGGAAGAACTGATTAGAGGACAAGGCATGAGGTATTCATTTGACTTTGATGATATCTGCAAATGAAGGGTGACAAGCTGCCTGACAAGTTCAAAATGCCTCAGATGCAGAAAGTTGATGGGAGAGGAGACACTAGAATTCACTTGAGTTAATACACTATAACTATGAGCACTACAAAAGCACCTCTAGTGGTAGTCACTAGGTTGTTTGTGTTGTCCTTGGAAGGAATGGTTATGAACTGGTACCATGGGTTAGAAAAGTTTATTAGAGCTGACTGGAAAGAACTATATAATGCTTTTTTGAAATAATATGATTACAATACTAGATTGGAGGTATCCATCAGGGATCTAAAGTTAACTAAATAGAAATTAAATGAGTCCTTTTCTTATTTCTTAACTTGTTTCATGAATAAAGCAGGGATGATGAAAAATAAGCTTGCTGAGAAGGATTAAGTTAGAATGATAGTTTGTAATGTGTCACCTAATTTGGTCGAGAGGCTACAGATGATGAATCCTAAAACCTTTGTGGATTTGTATGATGATGGGTTACAAGTTGAGGAAATTGAGAGTGAGAAAAAGAAAATTGCTATAGGCACAGGAACCCGAAACTATTCAACTGGGGGCATACAACAAGGAAGTACTAGCCAAGTTGTAGAGGTGCGTGCAGTTTAGCAACCTAGGAGATTTTCTAACTTCAACCAGCCACTCTCTAAAGTCCTAGAGAGGCTAATCCAAAAATGCCTGCTCTGACCCCTTACCTTTTCCAAAACCCTAAATCCAAATGTCCTTGGCTTCCAAACAATTATTGCAAGTTTCATCAAGTAGTTGGCCATTCCACAGATACTTGCATTCGCCTAAAACATGAAATCCAAAACCTAATAAACTCTAGAAAAATCACCAACCTTGAGAAATCCAATTCCAACCTAAACACTAGAAATAACCCTTTCCCAGACTATCGAAATATTCCACCACTTGCCACTATGATGATCAACTCAGGAATTAGCGAAGAAGAAGTGCTAGACTCTTTTGAGAATCTAAACCCTACAAACATTGAGAAATCTCTTGAGGCCCCTAGAGGAGTAGAGGATTTGCTGGGAGAACCCTCGAAAAAATTTGATTACAAAGTGTTCTATTCCAAGCCACCCTTTACTGATATTCCTATTGACTTAATGGTGCCCTCATGATGGGATGACGAGTCTAAAGATGAGTTGGTAAAAGGAGAGATTGAAACTGGAACTCCTACATAGTTATCAAGAGGGGTAGAGGATTTGTTGGGCTAGCCTTCAGGCAAGTTGGATTACAAAGTTTTTTAATCTAAGCCTATCTCTACCGATAAACCAATGAAAGAGATCGTGTCGACAGGATAGGGTGATGAGTTTGAAGAAGATGAATCCTTAATCCCAGAACTATCCCAAGAAGGGGTTGAAGAGCTACTAAGCCAACATATGGACAAGTTAAGGGAGTTGAAAGGAAAAGAAACATGCACAGTGGAAATTTGGAAAAATGGGAGAAGGGAACAGATCATTGGGGCTGTGGATATTTGGTATGATTCTGATGAAGAAAAACCCACTGGAGTTGATGTATGGAGTGATAATCCAAATGCGAATCATGTTACTAGAAGTGGTAGGAATTACTGGATAATAAAAAAGCAAAATGAAAGGATTGCAGAAAGGGAAGAAACAGAAGATGCAGAAGTAGAGGAAGGACATAAAGAAGACCTGATCCTAGAATAACTCAAGAAGGCTAAAGCGAATGTAAGCATCTAAGAATTACTGATGCATTTGGGTAGTCATAGAATGGCTTTGGTTAAAGCTTTATTGAATATGAGCATTGAAATGGTAGTTATGCCTGAGGCGATGGTGGCAAAGGTGACAAAAAAAATATGGGCTGTTAACATTCTCAGATGATGACTTATTTATCCATACAAAAAAAAACATGGGCTGTTAACATTCTCAGATGAGGCATTATTTATCCCAACTGAAGTAAAAGGGAAGAGAACCAACTCTGTAATGGTGGATGATGGTTCAACTATAAATGTATGCCCATTAAAGATCCTACCTAATTTGGGTATGAAGTAGATGACTTGATGGTTTCAAACCTTATAATCAGAGGTTATGATGACAGTACCAGGAATGTGGAGGGAACATTTCTGGCTTTGGTAAAAACAGGGCCCGTAGAGTCAACTGTTGAATTTACTGCGCTGGACATTTCTGTCACCTATGCCCTGTTGTTAGAAAGGCCGTGGTTTCATGTCCTGGGAGGAGTACCTTCAACTGTGCACTATAAAATAAAATTCCCACATGAAGGAGATGTCATGACAATAGAAGCTGGAACCAATAAAGCTGTGGTAGCTATACTTGATAAACATAAGCAAGTGTGTGTTTTGCTTGGTTTCCAACTTGCTGGAATATTTGATGGGGCAAATCCTAGGGTTGCAAAAATGATGGAAAGCATGAATTATAAACCTGGATAGGGGCTCGAAAAGAATGAACAAGGAAGTCCTAGGCCACCGAACATTAAGACCCAGGACCATATGAAGGGTTTAGGATGTACTGAGGTAGGACTAGCTAGTGGAAGAGCAAAGAACAAGGAGAAAGAAAAAAGAAATAAGCCCTTGGGAAGAATTGGACCACTAAGTAAGAACTTTGTCAAGCCAGGGGAGGGAAAGTATTATCTGGGCACCAAAGAATTAGTTAACGTGGCTGGAAAGGATGTCCCTGGGTTTGAGATCTTCAAGGAGTAGATTGTGGAAAACCAAGTAGCCAATAACAAAGAGGAAGTCATAAAGCAAGTAACTGAAAGGATGGGTGATGATGCTGTTGAGGATCTGCTGTGTCTGCCACCTGAGGAGGAACCACCCCAGGACTTAGCTACTATCATTTGTGATAGTTTTATTGATGTTTTTTTTATGAAGAAACTGATGTAATAACATCCGATCTTTATGTAGACAAGGTTGTTATTTTTCCTATGGTCAATGATATGAATGCTGGTTTTGTTTACATGTGCGATGTGCATCTTGATAGTTTTGTCCATTATAATTTTGATCGGTCATATATGTTTGACATTGATTCATTTCAATTTGATATCACATGATGTAACTCCAGAAGAGAGGAAAAATTTTGAGAAAATATTAACAAAAAGAAAGGTAGTATTTGCTTGGACTTATGAAGACATGCTAGGTTTGGATAGGGAAATAGCAGAGCATCACATTCCAACTCATCCAAAAACCAAGTCGGTTAAACAGAAATTGTGCAGATTAAGACCATAATGGATAGAAAGGTAAGGGAGGAAATTGCCAAGCAAATACAGGCCAACTTCCTAGAAGTAGTAGACTACCCTTAATGGCTAGCAAAAATAGTACCTGTTCCTAAGAAAGATGGCAAAGTATGGATGTGTGTAGATTTTAGGGATCTGAACAAAGCCTATCCAAAAGATGACTTCTCGTTACCTCACATTGATGTAATAGTGGATAGCACTGTAACAAGTGCAATGTATTCTTTTATGGATGAATTTTTTGGGTACAACCAGATAATGACGGTAGTTATGGACAAGATTAATACAACTTTTATCATAGAATGAGTGTCCTATTGTTACAAGCTGATGCCTTTTAGACTAAAGAATGCAGGTGCAACTTATCAAAGAGCCGTTACTACACTTTTCCATGATATGATGCATAAGGAGGTTGAGGTGTGTGTGGATGACATGATGGTCAAATCAGAGACAAGAGGAGGACACTTTGAAGCTTTAGACAAGTTCTTGGCCCAAATTGAGAGGTACAACCTGAGACTCAACCTGAAGAAGTGCATTTTTGGGGTTACTTCAGGGAAGCTGTTAGGGCATATAGTGAGCAACCAAGGAATTGAAGTGGATCCAGATAAAGTAAAAGCTATCCAGGAAATGCCGACACCAAATACAAAGAAGGAAGTAAGAGGATTCCTTACCAAGTTGTAGTATATTAGTAGGTTTATTGCAAAACTCACTAATATTTGTAACCCTATCATTAAGCTCTTAAGGAAAGATCAGCCGGTTAAGTGGAATGATGATTGTTAGAAAGCTTTTGATAAGATGAAGGAGTATCTTATTAATCCATCTGTTCTAAAACCACTTAGACAGGGTAAGCCATTGGTTTTGTACTTGGCTTTAGAAGAGGATTCAATGGGGGCAATGTTAGCACAAGAAGGGTCAGATGGAATAGAGCACGCAGTGTACTACTTGATCAAGAAGTTTATGCTGTACGAGGAAATATATGATTTAGTAGAAAAGACATGTTTGATTATGATTTGGTCTATGAGGAAATTAAGGAATTATTTTCAATCTTGTAGGGTTCAAGCTGTTTTAAGAATAGACCTTCTAAGGTATCTATTTCAAGCATCAGCTTTAACTGGAAAAATGTCTCGATGGTTGGTACTCTTAATTGAATTTAATATAGAGTACATTACTACAAAGGTAATCAAGGGAAGAGCAGTAGCATAATTCTTAGCTCAGAGTGCAATCGAAGGTGAAGAGCAGTGGAATTTGGAGTTTCCAGATGAGAACTTAGTAGTTGTAGAGCACCGAGAGTGGAAACTTGACTTCGATGGAGCTATAAATAACAAAGGAGCTGGATTGGGAGTGATTCTTGTTACACCATAAGGAGAAACCGTACCAATGGCAAAGAAACTAGATTTCAAGGTCACAAACAACATGTCTAAGTATAAAGCATGTATCTATGGAGTTGAGGTAGCTGGAGTGAAAGATTTATTGGTTTATGGGGATTCAATGTTAGTCAACAGTTAGGCTAATGAAGAATGTTAAGTAAAAGAGGAAAAGCTGAAGCCTTATATGCTATTTGAAAGCCTTAATGAAGCATTTCACCAAATGTCTCTTTATCCATCTATTCGGAGATGATAATCAGATAGCAGATGCACTGGCAACACTCTTTTCAATGTGGGATAATGCAACTGGGTTGGCCATGAAACCTTTAGTGATCATGAAGTCTAGAGCACCATGTTATGGGGATGAGCATATTATGAATGTTCAAATTAGGTCTAAAGAAAAGCCTTGTTTTTATGATGTCTAGAGATTCATTGAAGAAGGAATTTATCCAGATGAAGCAGCCTCAAAGGAAAGATATGCTCTTCATGTTCTTGCTTATAACTATGCAAGTCATGATGGAATATTATATAAAAGAATGCTGAACGGGATGCAGCTCAGATGTCTCAAGAAAGATGAAGTTGAGAAGGTGATGAAAGAAATTCATGCAGGAACATACGGTTCTCATATGAATGGGATAATACTAGCCAAGAAAATAATCAGACAAGGGTACTATTGGATGAGTATGGAAAAGGATTGTATCAGGACAGTAAGACAATGCCATCAGTGTCAGATCCACGAGAATCTTAGTCACATGCCTCTAACAGTGCTGAATAGTTTATCATCTCCTTGGCCCTTTGCAGTATGGGGAATTGATATCATAGGAGAAATAAGATCGACAACATCAAATGGGCATAAATACATAGTGGTGGCAATCAATTACTTCTCGAGATGGGTAGAGCCAGAATCTTTCAACACTCTGAAAGCAAAACAAATGGCACAGTTCATCGAGAAGAGCCTTATCTGCACATATGGGGTTCCACATCATATTGTGATAGATAATGGGGTTCAATTTCAAGCAGAAATAGCAGAGTTATTACAAAAGTATAGGATTGAGCATCATAAATCTTCACCTTATCGCCCTCAAACTAATGGAGCAATGGAAGTGGCTAATAAAAAATGTCATGAAAATCCTTTCTAAGATGGTTAAAACTTACAAGTATTGGCCTGAATATCTTCCTTTTGCCTTATGGGGATATAGGACTATAGTTAGAACTGCCACAAGCCAAACACCGTTCTCATTGGTATATGGTTGTGAGGCAGTTTTGCCCATAGAAATAGAGATTAAGTCCTTGAGAGTAGTTATAGAAGCTAAAATAACTGAGAATGAATTGGCATAGAAGAGATATGATCATCTTGTATATTTAGATGAGAAAAGGATGGATGCTTTATTCCACACTCAGATATATCAGAGAAGGATAGCAAGGGTGTTTAATAAGAAGGTTAAGCTTGGAAAGATCAAAGCTGGAGATATGGTGCTAAAATAGTTTAGAGCTGTGGTGTTCGATCCGAGAGGTAAATTTAGACCGAATTGGGAAGGACCGTACTTAGTCAAATTGGTCCTACCTAAAGGAGCTGCTAAGATATCAGATCTTGAAGGGAGTGAGTTCATGGAACTTATTAATCTGGATCGCCTTAAGATGTACTACTTGTAAAAAATATAAATAAAAGTAGAATAAAGAAAATAAAGTCCGTTGGCTAAAAAACATAAAAAGGCTAATTAGGCAAAAGTTAGGACATTCCTGCTGTTCAGAAAA
Organism: Mallotus nudiflorus; assembly: GCA_947683625.1. Classification (NCBI taxonomy): domain Eukaryota; kingdom Viridiplantae; phylum Streptophyta; class Magnoliopsida; order Malpighiales; family Euphorbiaceae; genus Mallotus; species Mallotus nudiflorus. The sequence continues at coordinate 206,809 of CANTUR010000323.1, forward strand.
TGCACAAAGGGATAACAGGAAAAAGTTAGGGAAATAAATAAGAAAGGAATGGTCTTATTAATTAGAAAACCCATAAAGGGCTAGTTAGGCAAAAATTAGGGAAATAAAATGTGAGCAAAAAATATTCAGTTAGAAAATTCGTGAGGACTAGCTAATAATAGGAGTTATGTTATGTGATGTATTAAATGTACTCATTTTGGTCCTAACTAATGAATGAAATTAAAATTGAAGTTTTGTTAAACTTTGCATGTCCTTCTTTATTATAAAGTACAAGTACTTGAAGGGAAAACAAAACATAAGAAAGCCTAAGACTAGCTCATGAGGCCATTCTATCTAGTGATGTCTTTGTTTCTTCCTTTGTGACTCATCATACAAAGCTTGATTTCTCTTGTAATAAGCAAATCCTGGTGGTTCTGTCTTTTGGATAACCATTCAAGTTTTGTAATCATCATTAGTAGTCACATCAGCATCCAGGTGTATGTTTCATTCAAGAGCTCTACAAGGCCACAAGCTCCTAATCTTATTCAGAGAATCTTGTCTCAGAGGAAAGCCTTTAAAGTTAGCCAGAATAGTAATAATGAATTAAGGGCGACCATACTGATGGCAAAGGCGAAAAGGGATAAAAAAGGTAGAGAAGTGCAGCCCTGGAATAGGAACACAATGATCATATAGCTCAATAGTCATGAACTTCAATCTCCATTAAGGGTAGACCCATATGATCTTAGCATCTAAAATCTTCTTTAACTAGTCAACCCATTGGTCCATAGAATGTTTGTCCTTCATTTTTAAGGGATGAGATTGTAGCTGATGAGGTTGATAAGTCAAGGGATTGAGGGGTACATTAAGCAAGCTCTACTTTTCCTATAGCCAAATCTAAAAAAAAAGGGTATAACAATAATAAAATAAAAGCCCGCTAAGTTGAAAACTTGAAAGGGCAGCTTAGGTAAAAGTTAGGGCAAGCCTGCTAAGCCGAAAACACAAAAGGGCGGCTTAAGCAAAAATTATGGCAAAATAAAATAAATAAAAGTTTTGGTTGTATACCTGAAGAAGAAGTAAACTGCCTAAAAAATGGTTATGAGTCTTGAAACTGTCTAGCCTAATGATGGTCTTAGCAAGGATAATTGGCATAGGGTTAGCTCTAAGGTCCACCTATTCGAAAATACTGACAATGCATGTATCGACATCACCATGATGAGAAAACTAACAAAAATTGAGCATAAAAGCAAAAAGCAACTTTTTTAGTCCAAGAAATAGTGTTCTTGTCCCGAGTCCTACAGACGGTGGTCAGAGAAGAAAGATTGATGGCCCCAAGGTTATGTGCATACACGTAAATATCATTTGGGGCAAATCAAAGAACATAACCAATCTACCAAGAAACTGCATCTCTAGATCAAGAAGGGCTATCATAGCAGTCGATTCCAATGTGCATCCTAGAATAGCAGTAAACTCTTCAATCATTGGACAAAGCTCTTGCTCATTAAACCTAAATACATGGTCCTTGACATCCTAGAAGGTAGTAGCAACATGTAGGAGATTGTTATCGATAGTCAGGTGCTGAAGAGATTTCAGGGATTTGATGTGGAATGGTTGAAGCTTATTCCAGTCATCACCATTGAGACTTCTAAGAAATCTCTTAATTGTTTGGAGAGATGCTTGAGTCATGATGAGGATGGAGAGAATGAAGGAGAATGCGCCTTGTATGGTCTTATATAGGGAAAGAAGATGAGTTTATATGGGAAAAGGATTCTTTGAAAAGGATTAATGGATAATTAATTAAAAAGGATATTGTTCATTAACTATCTTTTTTTAAGTAGTTATTTATTAAGGATAAAAAAAAGAGAGAGAGGAAAGAAAAAATTATGTTAAGATGAAAACACTGTTTCAGTTCTATCTAACAGTGTTCAAAACAATGCAGGAATAAAAAAGTAGCAGTACAATAGAGAATAGTCAGATACAGACATGTAGAAAGTTAGGAATACAAAAACTCTAAATCACTCATCTCGAGCTCTGGTATCAGGCCATGGGCTCCATCCTCTGGTAGGGTCATCATGATGATAAGTGTCTAGAGGTCTAGCAGATGAAGTCCCAGTGCTCTACGGATCAAAGCCTAAGTCTGTAAGCTGCCGGCAAAGCATCTCGTTCTCTCGCTTTAGACCACTAGAAGGCATACATAGAAAATATCATATCATATGCATCTTATGCATAACATGCATACATTTTGCAGTGTAGACTTACCCGCCAACTATTTGTAACCTGCATCATGAATAATCTCTGAGATGAGGCAAGTCCATGTAGATACACTACCTATGTCCGAGGAACCTGCTTTGTAAAATTTTGACTAATATAAATTTCAAGTGTACTAATCCATACAAGAAATAAATCAAACGAACTCATATAAAAAGCAACCGGTGGACAAAATCTAGGAAGCTGAGCATCACCGAACTGCATCTACTGTTCAACTAGAGCCTGAACAGTTGGAGCCTAGTAGAATATAGACTTGTTTGCAGGAGAGACATCACCAAGCATAGCATCGATAAAGGCCCCATCACAGCTAGTCCCAACATGCTGAGGACTGGGCCTGGACTTAAATCTCTCAGTCTCAGGGCTAGTCTCAGGATCAGGAGTAGTCTCAGTCTCCTGAACAGTCTCAGTCTCTACCTCCTCCACTTGAACAGTAGGAGAGCGAACTTCCTCAAACTAAAAAAAAATCATTAGGAGATACCTCAACATCACCAATGGGAATCTGCTCTAAAAGGTTCTCCTAGATATATTGTCAATAATGGCGGGAACGCTCAAGCAAAGTTGAAGCATCATGCCCCTGCAGTGCCTCCCTCAGCTCTGATCCCGCAAGACCATAACTTTATAGCATAGAAGCAGGAATATCAAAAGGGACACGTCGCCTAGTAGGTCCTGCAAACTAATAATATATTCGCTCTCCAAGATACCACATCTTGCAACTATATCCAGGAAGTGGAATCCGTAGTGTCTCTGGCCTCGCTGCACTAGCCATGAAGTTGTATTACTGGAAATCATTGGCACCTTCCAACCAACCAGGATCAACCTATAGATTTTCATTTTCATTAGCTAAATTAAGTTTCACTAACTAATACTAATGATTTTATTATTTTTCTTACCAAGTTCCATTCTAGAGCGTTCAGATGGTCACAATACGTCTGAAGTGTGTTCCTAATACTGGCAAGGTGAGATGAACTCCATCTCTGCATTAAAGGCAGACTCCTGTCTAGGCTAACAGCACCAAAACCTTGAATAAGACCAATCTCAATACTCCAAATCTGAGAAAGAAAAGGAGTTAGTAAAATCAGAAGAGGGATTATGAAATATGCAAAATTAAAGGCAAATAAGAACATACATGTAATGCATGCCAAAAGCTGCACATGGTCACTGCACATCTACAAATAATGTCGAGTCTGTAGTAGAGATAAGCAAGTGCTGTAGATCCCTAATCAAGAGTAATGACCTGGTCTAAGTCAAGAAGGGGGCCTTGAAGAGCAATGCTTACCTCATGACCAGTCTCATAGAAAAGATTAGTTCCTAGCAAGATGAAGAGGAAACATCTCGCCTTCTGAGCAATCTGGCGAGGAGTAGCAATGGGTTCACGTTTGAAGCCCTTAACTAGAGAGGAAAGAACTACATTCTTATGGTTCTTCTACATAAGGACAAATCAAATCAAATCATGCACAAACTGACTCCTTCTCCCCTAAGGAAGGTTGCAGTAGCTGATGTCAAAAGGTACAGGAGTCCCTCCAAATGCGATACTAATAATAGTAGAGAAACTTATAGGTGTTATCATCAACTCACCTACATGGGTATGGAAGGTCTGAATGGTGTCCATCCACATCTTAATCAATGAAAATAAGGAATAATGATCTAACCTACCCCGAGCAGTCGGAAGAGCAATAATGAAATTTCTGAAGCCAGAGGCCCAGATGATCTGTGTCACATTCTCTGGCAAACCATGGAATAATTCTCGAGCCAAGTGGAAGCATCCCATGAGTTTCAGTTGTTTCTGAATAAAATTTAGAAAAAAAAAATCATTCTCTACATTACTTTTATCTATTAATTTATTTGTCCATTTACGTGTAAAGTAAAAAAAAAATAATAATAATAAAAAAAAAATTTTTTTTTGAGAAATCGGATTGCAGATTGGAAAACTAGAATTTCGATTGAAATTCTGGATTTCCGATCGGAAATTAGTAATGCCGACCGAAATTATGGATTTCTGGTAAGAAATTCACAATTCTGATCAGAATTCTACATTTTCGATCGGAAATCTAGTTTTTCGGTCAGCAATCTAGAAACTAATCAGTCATGCACGCAATTCCGATGGCTCATAACTTTTTTTCAACATTTAATTTGATTTTTTTCTTACATATCCCAGTTAATTTTTAAATTTAATTTAGTTAGCATGCATTTAAATTTTACACTGTAAAATTTAATCATTACAGCTAATTATTTGAATTATTCTTACAGAATGAAGCAAAAGGGACAGAAAAAATACCTCATTGCCAGTCTGTGAAGACTTGTGAAGATTCAAATGGGTCAAATGAAGAATGATATCACCTTCTAGTAGTCCAAGTCTATTATGTGGAAAATGTGGACTCAAAATAATTGGATCTGCTTGCATGGTTGCTCTCTCACGTGGCCCAAGTTGTGGGTGGACCGTCAGATTAAACGGATGGAAAATCGAACGACAAATGGTCAAGAAATTAAGAAAAGAAAAATCAAAATCAATTAGAAGGAAAAGAAGAAGAAAAAGAATAGGAAAAGAAGGGAAGTAATCGACAAAAGGAATTGGAAGGATATATAAAATGGAAAATATCCATTTAATCCTTCCAATTTACTTATATTTTTATCCATATTTTCTTTCTTGCAATTTGGTCCATAATTGCATTCGGATTAGGAACATGTTCCTAATTAAATAATGACATTCATCAAATTAATAATTCATTGAATTATTAAAACTGCATAATCAATCTGTGATTCTGAATTTTCTGTCAAGTACAAAATATAGAACAAGATTACATAATTCATTTTTTCCATTTTACATGCATCATTTCAATTAAACGATTCATATTGCTGTATAGTAGCTATGATATGAATGTCAAATGATTATGTTATGTGATGCGCAGTAGTCATAACTTTCATTATGTTATGTACTGCATAGCAGTTATGATATAAACTTTCAAATTCATCAGTACTAGACGTTCTATGGGAACAATAGTAGATTTTCAATTCAATATCACTAAATGTCCCACAGGGAATATAGTTAGATGTCCCATAGGGAATATAATGAAATTCATTAGTGCTAAACGTTCTATGGGAACGATAGCAGATTTTCAATTCAACATCACTAGACGTCCCACAGGGAATGTAGTGTACATCGTTAAACATCCCACAGGGAATATAACAAAATTCATCATTGCTAAACATTCCATAGGAACTATAGCAAATTTTTAATTCAACATCACTAGATGTCACACAAGGAATATAGTGTACATCGTTAGATGTCCCACAGGGAATATAATGAAATTCATCATTGCTAGACGTTCCATAGGAACTATAGCAAGTTTTCAATTTATCATCGCTAAACGTCCCACAAGAATTATAGCAAAAATCATTTGCACAATGTCCACTAGACATTCAACACGAAATATAGTGAGACTTGTCAAACATTACACCTTGCTTAACAATTTACCATTTAGGATACAATCAAGTGTCCTAATTTCTTTCTTTCGAAATTGTATGTTTCTATTGCTTTGTCACAATTTGTTAAGCAAATAGTGATAAAGGGGGGCAACTGTAGGCACCCAATTTTGGGATGCAATTGTGCCGTAAACCCCTATGATGAAATTCATTCAAAAATTGAACTTGGTTGTCGATTTTCTAGACTTTAGGGACTAAATTGCAATATTTTTTAGGATTTGATTACAAAGAAGTCAATTTTTCAGGGGTCTTTTGGTAATTAAAAGTTAAAATAACAATAACAATAATTTTTAGGATCAACATTGGTGTAATGCTGTCAGGCGTTATACAATGCCGATGCGCAACAAGTTCTATATTTTCAATTCTTCGCATATTTTTTCATTTTTTTGTCTATTTTTCAGTGTTTTGATTGGTTAAAAATTGAATTTTATTATTATTTTTATCTGAAAAAGATTTTAACGCATTCAAAACACGTAAATAACTTTCAAATATCAAATTCTTATCAGTCTATTTTAAAGAGATGATTCTATTCCTCCAAAGGAGGAAGTCAGTACACGCAGACTATGCTTTAAAAAGCAAAGAGTCTATGTGGGGAAAGGAGGATTTTTTTTGCACTCACACATAGTTGAAGAGCTTTTTACAGACACACAGAGACTTAGAGAAAAAACCTAGAAACCCTAAAAATTTAGACATGAAGAATACCTCGCACATACCCTTATCTTTTAAAAAACCCTAATTTTGGATACTATCAGTGTCTTCAAAAGCAATCAAATCCCAATCTAGAATCAACAATACTTCAATTTCAATGGTGAAAATCCTAGTCTGAGGGCTAAAAAGGGCATTTGTATAACATTGATGATCATCATAATGTTTCTTTCTTTCCTCAATGATTTTTATTTTATTTTTTATCATTGATATGAGTATTAAATTTCACTAATCTAATTTTTTTGTATTTTTTTTATTTTGATGTTCGATTATGGATTGAGGAGGATACTGCTTATGTTCAAAAGAACAGAAGATCCATAGAATGCCATGGAATAATCTGTACTGTTTTTCAATAGATATTAGGGTTTTAATTTTCATTTTTCATTTATGTGTTATGTGTAGTTATTTTAATTCATGGGTGTATAATTATTTAATTTTAGTTTTTGTACGTAGTTTATAATAGCCTCAGTAGTGGGAATAGTGAAAGATTTAATTTTCTGTGTTTAAAATTAATTAGTAATTAGGTTCAATTAGGTAAAACCCCAAATTAAAATCAATGGTGGCAGTAACTTAAATTAGGGTTTACATGTAATTAATTTACGGTTTCTAGAAAATTACTATAATGTTTGTTTGATCCATTTTTTATGTTTTATTTATTTTGGGCTTGTTATTATGTTCTTTATCCTTTTGGGCCCCAAGCCCACGTCTAGGTCTAACCCACTTAATAAATAGGCTTAAAAAATGGTTTTGGACTTTAAATAATTAAAATTAATTTAGGCTCATTAGGTTAATTAGATTTTAGGCCCACTTAGTTAATTAAAACTTGATTATAGTTAGCTCAACCCATTTAACTTCATTTCTTTTAAAATAACTAGACTTAGGCTCACATTTCACTTAAAATAAAACTAAGTTAGACTCAGGCCCATTAATTTAACTTTCCTTTAAAATTGAAGAGACTTAATCCCATTCCTTAAACAAACTAAAATAAATAGATCTAGGCTCACTAATTGATAAAAAATGTAGATCTCCTTTAGTCCATTTCTCACCTGTAAATAAAATGTAAATCTAGCTAACTTTTTAATAAAATTAATATAGTTTAGACTTAGGGACAACACGATCTTGAGTGCATTTTTTATGTGTAATTTTATTGACTAGATGCCTGAGGTTATATGGATGTCAAATAGGGTTTAATAAAATTGAATGTAATTAGAGGATGAAATAATCATTTATAAAATTGTTGTAAATGAACACGAGACTAAGGGAAGTTAGTATTTCATATCCAGAATCTCCTAGTTATGGTGCTAGATTTCTTTTAAGGAATCGAGTACCACCTTTTTGAATTGTCCCAGTTATTACCCTGGGTGTTGACTCCTCATTTCCACACCATGTCTTTGTGACAGTGGTTAGTGTGTTCTCTAGAGCCCTGAGCTCAAACAGTATTGCAGTTGCTAAAATCTTGGACACGCACTAAACCCCATCGTCTATAGTGTGCCCCCAGTTTGGTAATTTGTTTTTTTATTACACTTCTTATGTTTTCCTTTTTCTCATTCTCAATAGCTTGTAATCCATCATTTAAGTCTACAAATGTCTTAGGATTCATCCTCTGTAACCTTTCAACCAGATTTGGAAATATATCCCAAACAATCATCCCCACTTGATCTTTCTCAGCTAGCTTGTTTTTCATTAATCCTGCCTTATTCATAAATTTGATTAAAAATTTTGAGAAAGATTCATTAGGTTTTTTCTTAGTTAATTCTAAATCCTAAATAGACATTTGCAGCCTGGTTTTATGGTCATATTACTTCAAGAAAGCAAAATATAGTTCTCTCTAATTAGTCCAGACTGATTTCTCTAACCCATGATACCAATCAATATATATTCCTTCTAAGGACAACATAAATAATTTAATGACTATAGATAATGGGGTTTTTGTAGTGCTCATGATTATGGTATATTGGCTAAGGTGAATCCTTAGATCTAAAAAACCATTGAGCTTTTATAGTTGAGGCATTTTAAATTTGTTTGGAAGCTTATCTCCATCAGTGCTTATCATGTCATGAAAATTAAATGGTTACTCCATGCCTTGACCTCTTATAATCACTTCCATCTTAGACATCTTCTGAGTCAATTCTTACATCTGCTTTGACTTAAGTTCCTAAACTAGCTTAAATAATTCATTATTAGTTTTTTCCATCATAAGGTTCTCCACATCCTCATATTTCATTTCCATAGCAGACATATTCTTTATAACATTCAATGGTTACCCCCCAATATTGTTATTATTAGCAGGTGGATCTTCCACAATAGCAACAAGTAGAATTACAATAGTAGGTGCATATATAGCTACTGGAGGTGGCATTAACCAAGCTAGGGCTTGTCTCAGTTCATCTTTCATCATTGCTCTCATATCATCTATTAAAGCTCCTTTAATGTTCTCTAAGGTCTAGTTGCCTTCCTTTTGTTGTTCCATCTCTTCTGTTTGACTTGTCAGAGCTGCTGTAGCTTCTAGGTGAAATGAGTTGACAAGAATCTTTTCCAATCTTCTAAGGATGTCTATAGCTATTAATTTTGGACTCAAATCAATTCTCACTAATCTGGCACTACTCCATTTCCAAATATAGGAAGATATGGATGAATCTATGATGGTTGAAAAACAAAGTGTTAGTATGATGCATGGACTACATATGATGCATGTATGCATGATGCATGTGCTATATAACAAGTAGCAGATAGCAAGTCAAGTAAAATATACAAGTAACAAGTCAATATGTATAACATACATATTGAGTTCAGTGATAAGTCTCTTTTCTTAGGATTTTTGGTCTTAACCATAATATTAACAGGGGATATTAAGAACTGACATGCATGCCATATCTCTCAAAGCAAAAAAGCATAGAAATAACATTTTTAGATATAAAAGATTAGCCCAATCTTTATTTACCCAAATAAGCCTCAAAAGTAAGGGCTTGGACCTTTATAGATAGAAATTCCTCATGGCAACATTTACAAGAAATTTGGGTAATCTTAGGGGAAGTAACTAGGCCACTACATGAGATGAGTCTGGTGGAAAAGTTAAGGATCCCTTAGCAAGATGCCCTCCTTTAAGACTTGAGTTATAGGACAAGGTAAAAGGGGCCCAACATCTTTTGCAAACTCGAGAGAAGATTGCCCTTGTTTGGGACTTAGGTTACAGACTCTGGTCAATGAGCTTGATAATGTCCCAACCCGAACCCGAGTGCACATGACTGGCACTAGGGAATGGGTAGGCATAAGGCCCCCGAAACCCGTAGTAAGCCTTAAAAAGAAGAAAAATAAAACCTTCAAATTTGAAACTTTATTTCATGCAAGAACACATTATTAAACTGATGTTTTTTCTAAAAATAAACATAATCGTGTGCAATATAAAATATTCTCCATCATCATTTTGGTAGAACGGGCTACTGGTGGGTTTCACCAGGACCGTGTGCACATGGTAAAGATTGAGAGATGGATCTGATGTGTGTATGACTTATGGATATAAACTGGGACGGGTTCCTTGGTGGAAGCCTTTGCTCTCGAGGACTGCCAATAATTGGAAAGTTAATAATGGACTGGGGTGGGTGCCTTGATGGATGCCTTAGCTCTTGGGGACCGCTAGCGCCATGTATTTGGATTAAGTGGATGACTGTAGCTTGGTGCCTCGGTTGATGCCTTTGCTCTCGGGGATCGGCAGTCTATGTGGATTAAGTGGGCCCAGTTAGCCATTTAGAAATTTGGGTTTAGGGTTCTACCAAGATTTTTCAAAAGCTATATATATACATTATAAATTATTTTCACCATAACTATATGTTTTTCAAAAAGGTTTTCAAACTGTACAACACTTTTTATTAACTTACTCAATAAGGTCTGATTCCCCTCAGTCTATTTTTTTCAGGAGCTTGGGAGTTCGATCTCAGACCTCCTCTACACCGAATTTCTTCATCACCGGCTATATTATATAGGTCTTTATAAGCTGTATTGTAGTAGTAACTCTAGAATACTGTAGTAGTATTTATACTATGGGTTTGTATAACTCAAGTCTACTCATGTATTATATTTTAATAAACCACGCTTATGTATAATGTTTTAATAAATAAAAAAATGCACTTAAATCATAAATAGTAGCATTTAAATTAAATAAATCATATGATGAATACTAAAAATATGAGCGCATGCATCTTTAAATTAAACACACATACAAATCAATTTATCAACTTACAGGATGAGTGAGAAGGCTGACAACTGCGCGTCTGCCTCGATCTAACAACTCCTGCTCCGGTATTCTCTAGAAAAAAAATAACAAACCTCTATTAAAAACATATATATGGAATTAAAATCAAAAATTGACAAAAATAGAAAAATTCTAAATTGACTCGAGGAAGACTGGATAAGACTCAATAGATAGGGAAAAAAACCCTAATTACTGCTAGGAATTTACGGAAGATGTCACGCTTTACGAGAAAATCTATCGAAATTTCGACAAAGTCTCCTCTGTAAATTGGACATCTCTTTATCATAGGTAGAGCCATTCCTGTATAGAAAAACGCACTTCTAGTACTCACAGATATACACACTCGAGTCGAGCTCCCAAAACTACACTTAGCCCGACTGAGATCACAAACTCAATCATCATAAAATTTATTTTAAAAAGAATGTGATAGTAGGCAACTTAATTTTATAGAAATTAAATCAAATTAAATACTTAAATTTTTCTTTATAATAAAGTTGATTTAATAATTAAATCATCTATTTTCCAAAAATATATATTATATATAAATATCCATAACGTAAAAAAATCATTTCTCATTAAAACTTAAAAATAAAATTTCACAAACATTATATACCAAAATATATACTAATATAAAATATCAATTATTCAACAATTAAATAATCCAACTTGCATTTCATTATCAAAATATAAATATAACCTAGAATTAATTACTCATATTAATAAATCTTTACAATAAATATATTAACTATCAAATTCATAATTTAATACCAAAATATCCGAAGCTCACATAATACTCAAAAATAATACCTAATATATTATTTGAAAATAATTTTTGAAAAATTAGTGTTAATTAGTCAAAAATAGTAAATAATTTGTAAAAAATCTTTTAATTCCTTAAATATTATTAAAACCAACCACAATCTATTATTTAGCTATAATTAGTACAAAATTATGTTTTTACCCCTATAATACATAAATTTACATAATATACTATTATTACTCAAAAATTCCCTAAAAATTATACAAATGCCTAAAAATTATTTTCTCAACATCAAATTTCTTAATATCAATAAAAACATAAAATTAACTAATAATTTCTTCCAAAATATAAATTTAACCTAATTATCCACATTTGACATAAACTTAAAATAATTACAAAAATAGTATAAAAATCACAAAACTAAAAATTAAGTTCTAAAATCAATGATATTTAATAATAATACCAATTATCACAATTTCATAATTTTTAACAATTAATTTTTGGAAATTTATAAAATATTAATAAAATATCCAAAATTCACAAAATGCACAATTAACACAAAATTTTTTCTATAATATTAAATAAAATCAATATACTAAAAATAATTAACAATAAATACTCCAATTACTAATTAAACTCAAATAAAATAAATTAAAATAAATTAAAAATAAAATAAAATTTTGTAAAATAAAAAAAAATCAAAATAATATACCAAAATTAGATTTAAACAACTAACTAGCAAAATTAACCAATTAACTTGAATTAATTAAAGTTTAACACTTAAATCAACCTAAACAACCTGTGAACAATTTGAAAATGACCTAAAAATAACCCAGAGCAACTAACTGTCTACCTCATTTTTTGTCGTTGGAAAGGGGTTGCAGCGGCAAGGCTTGGCGTCGACCGATGCATGAGGAGGCAAGGCAAGCTGAGGGAGCAATGATGGCACCGATCTACCTTTAACAGTGGCGATGAGAGCTCAAATCGAGAGAGAGGGAGAGCAGGGCACCGGAAATGGAAGAAAAGAGGGAAGAAGGAGAGGCTGGCGGCTACTGCAGCGGTGATGGCTGCTCAGGGAGGTTGAGGCACATCGGAGGGAGAGGGAATGTAGCAGTGATGGTGATGGATGGGGAGGAGAGGCAACAAGTGTGTGTGTTTTGGGTGTGAGCTTACATTCACATGTGTGTGTGTGTGTGTGTCTATATATATATATATATAATACCCTAAAAAATAACATCTACATAAAATACTAAGCCCTATATAATATATAGTATATATATTACATATTATAAGCTTGAAATTAACAAGGGGAATATGGAATAATCACACTTTAAAAATAATGATCTAATATTTAATTTTATTATAGAAAATATATTTCCCTAAAAATTATAATAATATAAATCTGTCTCAATAAAATAGCTAGAAAATTAACAATTGTATAATATAATTTAAAATTATTTATTAATAATACAAATTCAAAAATTACTTTATTTAAATTAAAAATATAGGGTATTACAGGTAATCTCTCTTGAATCAAGTTATGGCTAAGAGTGATGGTTAGCCAATTTACAATCCCATGAAGCTAGTGGAATCATGAACCATAAACCAATGCCATCGGTTTATAGGGACATGCAAAATGAATGCAAGAATAAAATAACAATTAATAAAATGATTCTAAAGAACTAAGTAGAATCGGTATCTATTATCCGTAGTGGAGTCACCATTGTAGACGGCGGGGTTTAGCGTACTTCCAAGATTTTAGCAATTATGACACTATTTGAGCTTAGGGCTCTAGAGAACACACTATTATATCACAAAGATATGATGTGGAGATGAGGAGTTGTCACCCAGGGTAATAACTGAGACAATTCAAAGGTGGTGATAACTTGATTCTCTAAAAGAAAGTTAGTACCACAACCATGAGTTTCTAGATATGAAATACCAACTTCTTTCAGTCTTACGTTCATTTAGAATTAGTTTATTAATTACTAAATTATTCTTTAATTATATGCAATTTCATATAAACCATAATATGTCCTTATTTAATGGTGTTACCACTCAATAGGTGATGATATAGCTTATAGAATGGTGTTACCATTAGAACTGTGATGAATTCATCCACTATTTCATGTTTCTATATTGAGGAAGTACATTTTTGATATGTCACATGTTCTTCAACCATAGGCAGTGGAGCTTAGTGAAGATTTGACATATGAAGAGTACCTGGTGGCGATTGTGGATCGACAAATTCACCAACTGCGTGCCAAGAAAATACCAATGGTGAAGGTACTGCGGAGTAACCTTGCAATAGAAAATTGCACTTGGGAGACAGAGGTTGATATGCAGAGCTGATATCACTGTTTGTTTCAATATTAATGTAAAATTTAGGGATGAATTTTCTTAAGGGGGGAAGGATGTAATAGCCTGAATTTTTGGTTATAAATATTATTATTATTATTATTGGTACTATAATTATCATTGAGATTATTGTTGTTAATATAATTATTGTTATTATTATTATTATTACTATAGTTATTCTTTTTTTTATTGTTATTATTATAACATTTGTTATAGTTATTTACTATTATTATTTTATTATCATCATCATTGGTGTCATTGTTATTATTACTATATTATCTTATTGTTGTTCTATATATATAGGTGTTTTGTGGGAAAAGACAAAAGAAGGTTTTTTCAAAAAGAGAGAGAGAGAGAGAGAGAGAGAGAGAGACTAGTTGTTAATGGACACATGGGTGCCCATGGTCTTTAAAAAGGGGAATAAGTGGTCTGCAGTAGGAATAAGCTGGATGCAAAGGGATTTGTGAGTTTTGGTTGGCAAAATTATGGTTTAGTACCAATACTTTTCCTCTCTTCAATTCAATACCCAAACGACCTCCGATTGACCTTGAATTTAAACTATAGACTCATCTCGTTCTCCTCTTTATTCTAGTGGTGATCATTTAGGAGATGTGGCTTCAAATAGTGCAAAATACATATTTATTAATTAGCATTCTACCTCCAATTCACACTGTTCAAGCAATGTTCCGGCAACTTAGTTGGTTCCATTGTGTTTGTCTCAACATCAAGAGTCTATAGGCATTGACCATGCATTTGAACTACACTCGTAAAATATTTGGCGAATATTTTTAGGTAAATTTGGTTTTTATTTCAATTTTGTTATTCAATATATATTTTAGTTGTTTGAGGCTATTTTTGTGTTCTAGTAATTATTAGGAATATTTTGGTATATTTGGTTTTGTTAGGTGACACTTTTCTGGTGAAAAATCCGATGGGTCCCACCCAAAGTCCAGTGAATGAATAGTGTCAACCTCGAGATAAATACATTAAACTATTTTTAATAAATAGTTTAAATTATAGCTATCAATTTCTATGAATAGACTTGAAATAATTTTTTACGGATTTTGAGTAATAAATCTCGGATAGTTTGCAGTGGAAATTAGTTAATTTCCATTTAAATTATTTAATCACCGGAGATAATTCTTAAGCTTCAAATTAATCATTTATTGTGTTTTTAAGTTATTTTCTATGATTCCATCATTTTTATAAATTTTTTGAATATTTTGGGAGTTATTAGGAATATATTTGATAATTATTTATTTACATTGTCTATAGAGTATACCAGAGCTGAGGCATTGGGTAATAGGTGGACAAGGAAATGTCAGCCTGCTCGCTTCACTTGTAAGTTAATATATTGAAATATGTGTTAGGTTTACATATAAAAGTAAAGGTTAATTAAGTATATTTAAAGAATACATTTAATTGAAGAATTTTTAATATTGAAATACTTATACTATTGAATTATTATATTTAAGAAGAGAATTCAATTTAAGAATTTGTATTTCCAATATTTGAATATTAAAAAGGTTGATTTAGATATTTTAATATATCATTTATGTTTTGATTATATTTAATGTTAATTTGCCATTATTATTTTATTATTGTGATTATTGACGCTTTAATTTGGTTATTTGTTATTATTTTTATTTTTATTATAAGGATATGGTGAGAAATTAAGAGTACTTTCATTTTTAACTATAGTATTTCTTGTGCATTTTATATATATTTATAAATATTTTTTGGAAAAAGACTAGTAGAACATGCTTACCTAGTAGACTACATTAGGACTGTTGCGCAACAAAATTCTAGTTGTTAGGTTATGATATGATGATTGATATGAGATTATATAATATGAGATATGGATAAATGATTAATGAGATTTGTGGATCAAGAGTGATGTGGCTGTGGGAGCTCAGTTGACCTGCAGTGTCTCGAGGCCAGTCATGCCGGTAGGGGGAATGCGGTAGTTTTGTTGACATTTTTTGTCTCGGGGCTAGTCCACTGCTAAATTGGGAAAAAGACATATTATTTGGATTCAAGAAAGCCTAATGGCTAGTAATGTATAGTGACTGAGATTATGGATAATTTAGGGTTCTACCATGATTTTCCACTTAAAAGAATATTTTATAGAAATGTTATTTCTATTTCTAAGGTATTATGAGAGTTTATAAAAGTTTTTAAGATTTGTAAAGATGATTTTGGAAAAAATAATAATGGTTTTAAATAAATAAATAAATAAATATATTTATTTATATTTTCATAAAATCTTTTAATAAAGAAGGATTTTAAAATAGCATACATTTTCTTATATTAGCTTACTCAAAGAGATTGACTCCTCTCAATTATTTTTTTAGGATTTCGGAAGTCTACAATTAGTTATACTTGTCTGTGCTAGACTTGTTTTTCTCTGGCTACTTTATGTATGTCATGTTAATATTTATTATCTTATATTCGTTCTCTAGACACTACAATAGTAGTTGAACATTTGATAAATGTATTTGTATTTGATTAGTTAAAAATTTGGTTTATATATTTTTATGATGATATATGTGCTGAGCATATATTTTGTGATGGATTATTAGAGTTGTTATGATACAGTATTGATGGGAGAATGTTTTGGAAGTACATTTCTTGATTTACATGTTTTGGGTTTGTTCCCAGTATAAAGGAAATTTTGCCGGATTTTTGTTAGAATAAGAGAGTTGATTTGATTTTACCGTTAAAATTTTATTAAGGCTTACTACGGGTTTCAAAAGTTTCTCGCTTTCCCATTCTTTAGTGCCGATCACGTGCCTTTCGAGTTCGGGTTGTGACAATCAATATTGAAAAATTAGATTGTCATATCTAACTATTTTAAAAAACTTACTAAATTTAAAATTAAATTAATTAAATTTTTTTATTAGTCTTGATCTATAATCATATTTTAAAAAAATAGATAATATAATTTATTTGAAAGTAGTGTTTCTGTTATATATGAAAGGCAGTATAATGATCTTTTTAGATATTTTTGTTTAAATTTAACAAAAAAGAGTTAAAATTAATTTAATTAACTTTCATCATTTAATTTTTAGCTGAAATTTAAAAAATACATTAAATTACTTTTAGTTAAATAAAAATATTAATATTAAAAATATTTATAATTCAAATAAAAAATTTACAAAAATTGTAATAAATTATAATTTAATGAGGTTGTAATATTATATTGTTATATAAAGAAAATATAACTTTTTATTAATTTTAATTTTATGAAGAAAATAATTAATAATTTCTTATCATCAATTATATCCGTGATATTTTTTTTTATATAAAATTAGTTTTAGAATTGAGAATCTAAATATTGATTTTATATATATATATATATATATATATATAACTATATTAAGTATGGAATATTAAAATGTTATACAAATACATAACACTTTTATTATTTTTAAGATTATTATTAATAGTATTAAAGTATATGTTTAATAATTTATTATGAGTCTGAAAATTATTTTTTTTTTCACGTGTTTGGACGGGGGATTATAATGGATTATGCCAATCAAACTAGACAATTTTTTACAACAGTCAATCAAACTGATTAATTATTTAATAATACTTGTGATGGGTAGGATTTGAAGTAATAACGTTTAGTCATAGGGCCTCCTCAACTGCTTTCTGTGTTATTAGTCGCATAATTGTAAAGTATCTGCAATATTTTAGAGAAATTTCAATCCTGCTACCACATATTAATACATGTAAATGGATACCTAAGTTAGTATAGCTAGAGTGTCTAAATTCATCAGAACTATGCTGGACAGTTGCAGGCAACTCGGAACAAGTGGAACTCTCCTGAGGATTGGCTAAAATATACCAAATATAATTCAACTATTCTGCACAATTATTCCAAAGAAAAGAATAATAGATCATTGGAATTTTAAAGTTAGCTCTTAGATGTGGATGATACTAAATCATACACTTCATTTACTTATTATTTTGATAAGCTATAATATTCTGATATTGATCCTTACAATTTAGAAGAATACAAAAAATTGTCCCTGACCAAAATCTTTTTATTTTGCTTGCCCATTGACTAAATTTTTTTTTCTATTCTTGTAAATTTTTTCATTGGTGGCGGTGTGTGTTTAAATTACATGACAAGGAATTGGTTGGATTATGGGGTGTTGAGAGAAACAGTGGCATCATGGATCTGTTGTTGCAAATTATCACTTTGGCACCGAATCTGGGATTGGTCATCTACATGATTCAGGGAGAAACTAAAGATACCCCTATGCAAAATCTTAGAGTGCTTTAGCTGTCTGGTCTTGGTTTGGAACCATTTGTTCCACATTAATTATGAACTGCAAGGAAAAAAAATATTATTTTGATTTTTGTTTTCCTTGTAAAAATCTTGCATCAGCTAAAGAATGAAGCAAACCAAATTATCATTCTAGAACGGTTATTCCTCACAATTGCTCCTTGTGATGCACTCTTCCTTTCTTTCTTTTCATACCAAAATTTCCATGTTTTGGGAACAGCTTCAATCTTAGGGAGAATGCTGAATTGTAAGGGGAGATCCATGTTCGTTGGTTCAAAAAGTCAGGATGGGAATTAGTTGATTAACAAATAACTGGAGGAGGCACATTTGAGAACAACCTGTTGGCTTCAGAGTTTTCCGGTCCCTTAAACTCAATGTTTGTTAACTAAGCAGGACATTCTCAAACTCTTTCTTATCAAACCCCTTTCTTAAAAAATTTGGTGCTTGTTGAGATCTATATATGCTTCCGGCAAGGCCCTGCCAGATCACTTCTGGTTACCAGCTACTTGTTTAATGATTATTTCTATCATTAAAAATATTTATCTTCCTTCGCTTATAACAACAATCAAGAATCTGAATTCTTGCCACCGCTTATAACAATAACCAAGAATCTGAATTCTTGTCTAGAAGTTTTCTTTCTTGTTTCTCAATCATGTTCGTTGCAATTTCAATAAATGAAACTGAAATTGGATTGATATGTTCCAATACTTATCTACGATGCTGCATTCTTGAACTCAATTCCAGAAATAAGAACGATTTGATAACAAATGAACTTGGTTTTGCAAGAATTACATATTAAATATTTCCATCCTACACATCAGTATACTATGTTAAACACTGAACACTCAAACAATCTTAATTAAACTCTCTCAAACACACAAGAACATACAAAATATTTCTACAACTCTTATAACTCAAACTTTTATTTTTAAATTGCTTGGTTGATGATTACAATGCAGGAGAAGAGGGGTATTTATGCTAATCCTAAACTAATACAAACCGCTTAATATAAATTAATACAAATTATTTAAAACCACACACATTATTTCTAACACCTAATACCATACAAAAACACACAAGTGGCACACCAACTAATCATCATTTATTTCTTTTAATTTTACCCACAACTTTTCTTCTTTTGATTAAGACCATATATATTAAAACAAGTTTAATTATTCTTCAACACTCTCCCTTAAACTTGTTTTATTATGCCAAATGCATTTCTCAATTTGACAAAATCTTCTTTCTTCAATGGCTTGGTGAAGATGTTTACAATTTTATCTTGAGACTTCAAATATTCCAGTTTCACATCTTGCTTTGTAATGCATTCTCTTATGTAATGATATTAAGTATCAATGTGTTTGCTCCGATCATGATGCACTACATTCTTGGCTAAAGCTATTGCAGATTTATTATCGACTCGAATCTCTATTGGTTCCACTTGTATTCAATTCCTTCAAAAAATTCTGGAGCCAAATTGCATGACTAACACATGTTGTAGTAGCAACATATTTAGCTTCACTTGTTGATAGAGTGACAATTGGTTGCTTCTTTGACATCCAAGTGAAAGCAGTATTTCCTATTAAGAATAAAAATCCTGTAGTGCTTTTTCTATCATCTAAATCTCCACTCCACTCCAATCACTGTCACTATATCCAACAAGCTTATAATCATTAGAAATAGAATATAACAACCTAAAGTTGATTTTACCTTTGAGGTAGCGAAGAATTCTCTTTGCAACTTTGAGATGAGTGGTTGTTGGAAATTCCATGTAGCGGCTCATTAATTCAACTGCATAAAGAATATCAGGCCTCGTGCAAGTCAGATAGCGTAAACTTCCAACTAAAATTTTAAAGTATGTTGGATCCATGCTTTCTCCATCTTCATGCTTGGATAATTTAGCTCCACATTCCACTGGCGTAATTATCGGTTTACAATTCTCCATCTTGAACTTTTTGAGAATTTCCTTTGTGTAGCCTTCTTGTGAGATGAAAATTCCATCCTTTTGTTGTTTAACTTCAATGCCAAGATAATACACCATAAGCCTAATGTCTATCATCTCAAACTCTATTATCATTTCCTTTTTGAATTTTTTGAACATGTTAGGGTTTTTTTTGTGAAGATCAAATTGTCCACATATAAGTACATGATCAAGACATCTCCTTCTTTGATTTTGAAATAGAGGGCATGTTCATATGGACATTTGATGAAGCCATTCTATTGAAGATAGTTGTTAATTCTGCTATTCCATGCTTTGGGAGCTTACTTCAATCCATTAAGGGCCTTCTTCAATTTTAGGACTTTGTATTCTTGTCCTTTGACTTCATAGCCTAGGGGTTGCTAAATTTAGACTTCTTCTTCAAGAACTACATTTGGAAAGGCAAAATTTACATCCATTTGGTGAATCTTCCACTTATTTTGAGCTACTAAAGAAATAATTAGTCTCATAGTCTCTAAGCGTGCAACAGGAGCAAATACCTTGTCATAGTTAATTCTAACTTTTGATTGTAGCCTTTTGCAACTAGCCTTGCTTTGTGCTTTTAGACCTCTCCTTTAGAATTCTTATTTGTTTTGTGTCCTTTTGACACTAACTGGCTTGTGTCCTTTTGGAAGAGCAGTGAGTTCCCAGGTGTCATTCTTTTCAATGGCTTTGATTTCATCATCCATTGCATTTCTCCATTTTTCATCTGGCATAGCTTCTTAGAACTTTACTGGTTCACAGTCAGTAAAAAGATAAAAAAGAGTAACATTTTTAAGTCTATCAGTCACCTTATAGATATCTTCAAGACTTTTTATTTGTTCTTCATTTCTTTCAACTAGGAAAGATGGGGTGAATTATCTTCATCACTTGGTATTGGTGAAGTAGGTGGTGTAGTAAGCTCTTGTTGAAGTTCACCTGGTTGGTCTATTGGCTTTTGTGTTGCTTCATCAAATTGAGGAAATAAATTGAGTTTATCTATGGAAGAATTGAACTCCCATTCACTTTCTTTGTCAAACATCACATCTCAGCTTATCACAAACTTCTTACTGTTCGGATTGTATAGGTTATACCCTTTTGAATGAGTGGAATAGTCGATGAAGATGTATCTTTCACTTTTATCATCAAGCTTGGTTATTCTTTCATCTGGT
Source organism: Mallotus nudiflorus (assembly GCA_947683625.1). Classification (NCBI taxonomy): domain Eukaryota; kingdom Viridiplantae; phylum Streptophyta; class Magnoliopsida; order Malpighiales; family Euphorbiaceae; genus Mallotus; species Mallotus nudiflorus. The sequence continues at coordinate 228,031 of CANTUR010000323.1, forward strand.
ATATGAACATGAGCTACACTTCCAAATACTTTAAGGTGAGAAATTCCAGGCTTTCTTCTACTCCAGGCTTCTTGCAGTGTCTTTCCCCAAACACTTTTTATTAGAGATCTGTTGGATAGGTAGATTGCTGTAGCTACTGCTTCAACCCAAAATTCTTTCGGCAAATGTTTGCTTTTGAGCATGCTCCATGCCATATCAAGGAAAGTTCTATTTTTTTCTTTCTGTAATGCCATTTTGTTGTGGAGATCTTGGAATGGTGAGAAAATGCCTAATTCCATTTGTTGCACAAAACTTTTGCAATTCCTTTGAAGTTGTAATAACCTTAGTTTTTAAATTTTTTTAATATATAATGAGATATGCAGTATTAATAAATTTAAAAGTTAAATTTAATTATTTTACTATTTTGTCATTAATTACTATTATTTTATGTTTAATTAAATTTTCTATGTAAATATTTTATTTTGATACTTATTACTTTAAACATTTAATTTGCATTATTATTTCTATTATTATTAGTTTTATTAATATACATTATTTGCATTATTATTACGTTATTTAATGAGTATTGTTTATATTATTAATATTATTATTTATTGTTAAATGTTATTTTATGTATATTATTATTAATTTATTATAATGTATGTGTGTGTGTGATTATATAAATATATATGTGTGTGTGTGTGTGTATATATATATATATATAAGTGTGGGATGTTTATATTTGTGTGGTGAGAAATGATTTAATATAGAATAATATTATAATATATAGTTATAATGTAAAGTTTTATTAATAATATATACATATATATACATTCAAACCGAACAAAAAACACAGGAACCATAGCTAACCCACCTTCCCTCCTTCATGCCATCGTCTGATCTTCTTCTCGTCGGTGTGCCTCTCCGACATCTAGCAACCACCACCACTCCTTGTCGCCTCCACCGCCTCTTTTCTTCCTTTTCTTCTCTGGTGAAGCCCGGTAATGTAGCAGCAACAACAACAACAACAGTGAGCCATCATCGCCTCCTCCTCCTCTAGCCACCTTTCTTGCTTTTTCGGTGTCCATCGACTCCTTGAGCTTTGGTGAGCTTGAATCTAACTTCATTTTGAGCCCTAATCTTCCATTTATTGAGTTTTCTTGAATTTTTAGTTTTTGAGCTAATAGGGTTTCCACTTTGGTTTTTAAAGTTAAATCTTGTTGAATCTTGCAAACTCCTTTTACTAAAGTTGATATTGGTAGCTTAATCTACATGTTTATATTTTTTTTTTGAATTTATTTTAATTTTTTTGAATTTTTGAATATTTTATTATTATTTATTGAATTTTTGTAAATTAATTTATTAAATTATAAAATTGGTTAATTCAGTATTATATTAGGTTGATATTAATTTTAGTGTTGAAAAATTAATTTTTGGGATTTTTATATAATTTTTAATAATATTTTTAATTTATGTAAATATTGAAATATTAGGATAAATGTGTGTTTTTATTGAAATTATTGGTTAATTATGTATTTTAAATAATATTAGTATTATATATGTTTGTAAAATAATTTTAATGATTTTATAAGATTTTTATAGAATTTTTTATTAATATTAGTAGTATTATGAATATTTTGGATTATTAGGGTAATTGTGAAATTTTGTTAAAGTTATAGTTAAATATTATATTTTAATTGGTTTTAGAATTATTTAAGGTTTGAAAATGATTTTTATAAACTATTTACTATTTTTAACTAATTAATGCTAGTTTTTGAAAATTATTTTCAAATAATATATTATATATTATTATTATTTTAGTAATAAAATGGGTTTTTATAACTTTTTGTTATATATTTGGGTTAATTAAGTTATTTGGATTTATAAAATGAATTATTATTATTTTATGTGTAATTATTGGAAAAATTGGATTTTTAATAATATTATATTATTATTTAGGATTTTTAATTAATTATTGTGAAATATGTATTTTTGGCGTTTTAATATTTAAATAAATTATATTTTGATATTTTAAGGAAAATTGTGGAATTTATTGATTTTTAATATATTTATTATTTTATTTGTATTTACAGTGGATTTATGAACTCAGTTGGGGAATTGTGCAGTTCGGGATCTTAATTGAGGGTTGTGTGAATTCCGATTTTAGAAGTGTGTTTTCTTGCAGGACCGGCTCTACTTTTTAGTAGAGAGATGTCCGTTTTACAGTGGAAGTTCTGCTGAATTTTTGGTAGAATTCTCGTAAAACATAATATCGAGTTGATCATAAAATTCTGTGTCTGTTTGTGTTTAATATCCTTAGATTAAGTCTCTCTATAAGCTTAAGTTAGATTGATTTTGATTATTATCATTATTTTATTATTTAGTTACGCCGAGATCAAGGTCTAGTGGACCGGGCCTATCAAACCAGTCTCATGGAACGCAAACTTGTGAGTTGTAATTTTATATATACATTGCATTTATGATGCATGTTTTAACACATATTCATGTTTTGATTGTATTTATTCATAAATTTTTTTATTAAAATGTTTAGCATACTTTAGGTATATTTTGATATATTTCTAAATAAATGCGTGTTTTATCTTCAACATATACCTAGCATGTTTTTAGTATATTATTAGTTTATTTTTGGTATATTTCATGATTGATTTGAATTTATTTGACATATATATACTTGAAATATACTTAGTTTATTTTAGGTATATTTCTGGTATATATATGGTTTATTTTGTTATTATAAATGTATTCTACATTATTTTCTCGTATGAATGTTTTATTTAAATGAAGGATATTGATAGAATGTGCTACCTAGTGGGCAGCACTAGGACCGAGTACATATTAGTGTGATAAATTTAGGGTTGAGTGAGAATCATTTATGGTATTATGATTTGATTGAGATTGATTGAGAATATTTATGTGATTGATAGTGTGGTTGTTGGAGCTCGGTTGAACTAGTGTCTTGGTGCCAATCACACTACTGGAGCTTGGTTGACGTAATGTCTTGGGGTCAGTCTACTATCCATAATGGAATAAGTGAATTTATTTGGAATTAAGTGAGCTTTTATGGCTAGAGTACTGTTATTGTTGATTGAGGTTGTGATTAAATAGGGTTCTATTTGATCCTTCATAAACTTATGTTTTCAGTATTATTATATAAGTGATTTTCAACATCTATGTGAAATGCTTGTATATATATTTATTATATACAAATGTTTGATTGCATTTGACATTAGGAAATGCATGTATATATATTATAACAATTCACTCAATGAGGTCTAACTCCCCTCAGTTGATATTTTTACAGGAAAGTCTTTTTCTTTAGACCTCAGCAGTAGACCCATCTGCTGGATTTCTTCAGCCCCGACTTGTTTATGTAAATTATCTACTTAATTTTATGTTATACTCTAAAAAACTGCAGTAGTGAGTTGTATTTAGTTTTTATTGTATGTTGGTTGTAATTTAGAGGCCTTTCTCTGAATATTGTATTAATATACTTTATTTTATAATATGACAGAGATTACTATTATATATTAATTTGATTTTTAATTATGGTGCATATTTTATTTTTATTATTGCATGTTTTTATTCTTTTAAGGCTTGCTATGTGTTCCGAATTTGAAAGAATTCTCATTCTCTAACGTTGGTCATAACTCCTGGTTTGGGTCATGATAAAAGTGAATTCTCCTCCTCAATATGATCTCAATGCTTTAATCTTCTGACCACTCTTATTCTCCACAACAACTTTAAATGTTTTAAATGCTTTAAAGACCTTTGATTTTTGCTTCAAGAAATATACCTAAGTTTTTCTAAAAGAGTCATTAATAAAAAGAAGAAAATAATTATTTTTACCAAGAGAGCTTAGAGTAATTGGTCCACACACATCAGTATGACTGAGCTCTAATGGCTTCTTGGCTCTTGAGTATAATTCCTCGGGAAAACTATTTCTGAACTGCTTTCTAAGTAAATACCCTTCACAAAATTGATTCGGATGATTGATGCAAGGTAGTCCTCTCACCATTCTCTTCTTCAATAACAATTCCAAGCTTCTAAAGTTGAGGTGCCCAAATCGAAGATGCCATAGCCAAGATGTATCTTTGTAATAAGCTTTCAACCACTTTGTAACATCATTTTGAATATTCAAAGGAAACAATCTATTTTTGGACTTTTTTTTTGGCTATCAAATATCTATTGTCATTTGTTATAAAAAGAAAATAATCTTTTGAGTAAAAATCATAGCCTTTTTCTAAGAGTTGATCTATACTCAAAATATTGCATGTCATATTAGGCACATGATAGACATTAGAAATTGACTGATGACTACCATCTTTAGCACGAATAAGGATGTTACCTTTTCCTGTCACTAATACTTCTGAATCATCACTAAATGAAACATTGCTAGCCACTGATTCATTAAGTTCCATGAACATTCTTCTTTTTCCACACATGTGGTTGCTTGCACCAGTATTAAGGTACCAAGTACTTCCTTGATCTTTACATTAGTTCTACAAGATAATAGCACTATTTTCTCTTCGATCTTTACTTTTATATAATTGGTCTTTTCTTCAACTTTACTATTGGGAGCTCTATATTCTACTGCATAATGCCTATAATTTTGACAATTATAGCATCGAACTTGGGATTTATTATACCTTGAGTTTGGATTGCCTCTCCTATGAGTTCTTATAAAACTTTCACCTTTCTCATTATTGTTGAAGTTGCTATTGTAAGAACTCCAACCTCATCCATGACCATGGCTTCCACCTTGTCTGCAACTTCTGCCTCTACCTCGACCACATTAATTTCTTTCATTGCCTTGGCTTTCATGCACATCCTTGAGCTTTAGTTTGAGGAGTTGCTCAGTGATTCCTTGCTACTTCTTGTGCTTCCCTTCATAAGCTTATAATGAGCCTAGAAGTTACTCAATCTTCATTTCTTCTAAGTCTTTCGTCTCTTCTATAGTTACAACAATATGCTCAAATTTTGGGTCTAATGAGTAAAGTATCTTCTCCATTATTCTCATATCTCTTAACTTTTCACCATTTCTTTTCAGTTGATTAAAAATAGCCAAAACTCTAGAAAAATAATAAGAAATGGTTTCACCTCCTTTCATATGTAGAGATTCAAACTCCCCTATTAAGGTTTTAAGATGCACCTTCTTCACTTTTTCTTCACCTTTATATGATGTTTGTAGCTTCTCCCATGCTTGTATAGCAAAGGCTGTGTCTGAAATTTTCTTAAAATTATCATCATCGGACTTAATAGATAAGAAAGAGAGCTTCTTGTCTTTCTTTCTTGAATGTTTTAAACTATCCTTCTCAGAATGGGATAGTGATGTCTCATTTATGCTTCATTGTAGCCTTTCTCTATGATATCCTAAATATCATGTGCACTAATGAGAGCCTTCATTTTGATACTCTAATTGTCGTAATTGTTGTTATTGAGTATTGGAACTTGGAAGGATACCACACTATTTGCCATATTACTTAATCTAATAAGAACTTGCAAAATCTAACTTCATGAATGGATTTGGAACGCTAAAAACCTTAAGATGGACTTCGGTAAAAAAGTCAACTTTGGTAAAAATTCAAAGTCAACGGTCAAAGTTTGGTCAACAATTGAAAATGGCTTGATAGCTCAGTCAACGACTTGGTCAAATGGCTTCAAACTCGGCTACAGACTCAGCTTGACTTGGCTTCAACTCAATGAGTTGATTGGGTTTCTGGCAGCAAACTTTCGGTGGTGATTGGCATTGTGTCCAACCTTGGATTGGGTTGTTTGGCGATGTTGGATTCCTCTTTCCAAGTGCTTTAATTTGGTATACTATATGCCAATATTTGGCTATGATACCACTTTGTTAAACACTAAATACTCAAATAACCTTAATTAAATTCTCTCAAACACTCAAGAACATACAAAATATTTCTACAACTCTTATAACTCAAGCTTTTATTTTTGAATTGCTTGCTTGATGATTATAATGCAAGAGAAGAGGGGTATTTACACTAACCCCAAACTAATACGAACCACTTAATATAAATTAATACAAAATATTTAAAAGCACACACATTATTTCTAATACCTTATATGAAACAAAAAAATACAAGTGGCACACCAACTAGTCATTATTAATTTTTTTTAATCTTACCTATAACTTTTCTTCTTTTGATTAAGACCACATATATTAAAACAAATTTAATTATTCAACAGACTAGTGTGAGAGAAAATTACTAAGTTTAATACATAGGATATTATTATTATTTTATCTAGTGAGAGAAAATAATGACATATGAAGAAAAAAATTTGAAAATTCACTTAGTTACAAGAATTTATTGAAAGAATAAAACTATTTCTTATTACATAGTTGACTTAAAAGTGACTAGTAAACAACTATATATTTCACATGTAAACAAAATTTTTTTGACTTGTGATATATAGTAAATAAATAATTAAACATAATAATAATAATAATAATAATAATAATAATAATAATAATAATAATAATAATAATAATAATAATAATAATAATAATAATAATAATAATAATAAATAAATAAATAAATAAAAGTTTTAAAAATAATAACAGTGTTATTTGTTTGTATCATAATTTGATTTTAACTTAATAGAGTTATAATTCATTACAGTTTTTATAAATCTTTTATTTAAATAATTTTGTGATATTACTTCAATATTTTTTTATAATGAATTTTTCTCAACTCTAGAATTGATTTCATATAAAAAAAATTATGTTCATAATTAATAATCAAATAATAAAAAATCATTAGTTATTTGTCAATAAAAAATTTAAAAATAATAAAAGTTATATTTTCTTTTTATAATAATTTAAATATTACAACCCCATTAAACTTATAATTTATTACAATTTTAGTAAATTTTTTATTTAACTTATGACACTTTATTTGTCATGACCTGAATCCAGAGGTACGTGACCGATATTAGGGAATAAGAAATGCAAAAATGCAACTGAAACCGCAGTTAACTTTGAAAATTTTCAGAAATAAATGACAATCACATAACAAAGCATCACCTGTACCATCTGAAAGAAACTCTTCCAACTCTCTAATACAACAGAGCTGCATATACATTTGACATCTCTTGATTTCTCTACTGTAACATCTGTTGTACCAAAGGCATAGCTTGATTAAGTGCTACTTAGCCTTGGTTAATCACTGCCATACCAGCTACAAAAGCTATAGGATCCATTTCTTGAGCTTTTGGCTCAACTTGCTGTTGTTGCGCTTGCCTATCAGCTGTAGCAGCTCTAGGTCTACCTCTTCCTCTAGTTATTCCAAATGATTGTCGGTCATAGAGAGCAAGCTCGACTAGGGTCCAGCTACATTTGGTCTCTTATTCCAATTGATCACTGGCGCCCAAAGAACATGCTCGACCAGGGTTCAACCAGTATTATACCTTTGCCTAGAGAGCAAGCTCAACTAGGGCTCTAAAAAATAATCACACATATGCCCAGAGAGCAAAGCTCAACTAGGGCTCTCATTCCACAAATTTTTCCCAGAGAGCAAAGTTCAACCAGGGCTCACAAATCAATCAATGACCATATAAATAATTATTACTAGTGTGCATGTAGTCCTGATGACACTCACCAGGTAGCACGTTCTCCCATTATTTCCAAACCATTTAATTCATAATAAATAAAATAAAATAACATAAACAAATAAAGCAAAATAAAATAATTTCCATAAAACATTCTTTAAATATTGATCATGATAAATAAGGAAATAATCATGCAAATAACAATACAAATAAATTCATAAATAATTCATATCATCATTTAATTATTATTTAAATCGTATGAAAATATAATTAAAATTGTCACAACACACATTATATAAAATCAACTTACAAGTTGAGCGTGTTGGGCGATGCGTCATCTACTGCCCAAATGCTATAGCTTTGATCCTGAAGTTTAAATAAATAATATTTATTTAAAATATGCTTACATAAATAAATTCATAAAATTCTGAAAATTTAATAAAATCATGAGATGATGAGGTTGACTCGATAGATTTTTCATAAAACGTGACATCGGTATTTTGTTAGAGATAAAATATAAATTAACATAATTAAAATAGGAAACATACTTACAATTAAATTAGAATTATATGTTAATTAAATTTATTTTTATTAGAGATAAAATAGAATTTAATCTAATTAGAATAAAAAAATATACCTTCATTTAAATTATAATTACATTATAATTAATTTAATTTTGTTAGATATAAAATAGAAGTTAACCTAATTAAAATATGAAACATATTTTCAATTATATTGAAATCATATTTTAATTGATTTAATTTTTATTAGAGATAATATAGAAGTTAACCTAATTAGAATAGAAAATACCCTTTTAAGTAAATTTTAATTAATTTAATTTTTATTAGAGATAAAATAGAAGTTAACCTAATTAAAATAGGAAATAGACTTTCAATCAAATTAAAATTATATTTTAATTAATATAATTTTACTTTTATTAATTAAAATATAATTCTACACCATAATATTCTTGGGTAGGTAGCTATCTTTTGCCACCACTACCACCAATAATATTTCCTCCTTTAAAATGAAACTAGTTGTGATTCCACGCAATGCACAGATTGTGTAAAAAAATGATTATATAGATAATTTAAATGAAATAATAACTAAATAAATTAAAAATAAAATAAATCACATTAATTTAATTTTCTTTAATTTTTTAGTTATAATAAGATTTGTTTTTAAAATTATTAAATTAACGTTGAATTATGTATAATAGTATAGGCGACAAGATTTAAAGTGCGCCCAAGTGTTTGGCGACCATATCATTGTGTGGGCTCGAGGCCCACTTAGAAATATGAAATAGGTCTTGGGCCTAATTGGAGATGGAGTCGCCACCCAGATGAAAACTGGAACACACTTATACGACAATTGGATTCCAAGAGGTTCCCAGAAGCCGTCATCAGAGAACGAGTTCGGAAACTGGGTATGAGCATTTAAATGCTCAACCAACCTTGTGGTTGACCTCTGTTTGCAATTTATTACCTTTAATTATTCAATTATTTCCTTATTACATGCAGATTATTATTGCCTTCGAAAAATTGTCTTAGAATTAAATATGAATTTGTACATTAATTCTTTTTCATGCACTTAGTCTCATTGTTTATCATAAACAAAATAAAATAATCAATATTTACAACCAATCATTCAAATAAAAAAGGGGAAATGGATTAACGATTACAATGCTTTCAAATAAAATACAAGGGGAATATACAAAAAATAAACCATATATAAACCAAAAATAAACTAATAGTAAACTATTTACATAAGTGAAATGCTCTAAAGAGTTAACTAATCAAAGTGACTACTCAATGATGAAAATCATCAAGTAACTCCTATAATAAACACATACTTAGTTCCCTCTTGCAAAACATAACATTATCTATAATGATAATTTACAAATAACATTCATGAAAGATTTTTTTGCAATACAAGTTAAAGGTACTCCCAAACGATTAAGGTATTATCATACATGTTACATCACCTAACATGGTAATTATATGTATGACAAGAGAAAACATAAGAGATAAGATCATGCAAGATTTCATAAAAGAGGGAGGGTTAGAATGCTTGGAGGCCTATCAATGTGGCGATCACCTATATGATAATGCGATCACCTCATTAACAGGGGGCGACACCTTTGTGAAGAGGCATTGCCTGATCAGCAGACTCTCTCGACACTCAAAATGATTAAACTTATATTCAAAGAAAGTGAATTTATACACAAATATCCATAAAGTATACCAAATTATGACTACATGCAAACTTAATAGATCAAACCTATCAAGTGGTGTAATGAGTGCAATAAACCTAGAATATACCTAAAATAAATCAAGAAACTGAATCATATGCAAAATAAATGTCAAAATGACAAGAAGATGAAGATATTTTACTTGAATGTGAACTTTTGTCAAAATAATTGACCCTTAAAGATGCCTCTTGGATTATGATCTTCACTAGGATGTGATTTCTACTTGGAAACAAGTTCCCTTCCTTCCCCTTTTAAAGGAAAATGGACTTAGTGAGCTTGGATTCTTCCTTTTTCTAAAACATCCCCCTTAGTTTTTTTTAGAGCTTTTCTCTCTTTTTCTTCTATAATGATTGACCTCCTCATAAATGGACCTCTCCCCATTTTTCTCTCTCTTCTTCTTCCTTTTATTCTCTACTTTCCATGGCCCTAGGCTCCTTAGACCAAGATGAGCCTCTATAGCTTTGTTCTTTCCCCGAAAAATCTCTTCCACACACAAAATCAGGTTTGGGAGGTGTAAGGCCTACACTAATTGGTCACTATGGCTGCAACTATATTAAATGCAACTTTAAGTGGCCTGCCACAGAGGTGGCACCACTATGATGAGGCGATTACCTCTGCAGTGGTTGTTAGAGAGGCAATTGCCTCATGGCATAGAGGCATTGCCTCTCTAAGCTGGTCCCATGTTGGGCCAAATGGGCCTGGGGTGCTTTGGACAATTTGGGCTAAATTTTAGGCTTCTGGACTCTCAAGTCCATTTCCAATTAAAGATTCGGGTTTTGTACTCGTGTCCAAGTTTAACATTCTCATCATTAGGCTTGATAAAGGGCTAATCAAACTGAAAATCTCTAATTCGTCCCCCTATCGTGGGCCGACCGAATCAGATGTTTACAAATAGTGTTTTAGTTAAAAAAAAATACTATTGAGTAATTATTGTAATTTTTAAAATTTTTTTAATGGTTTAGAAAAAATATTTTAAGTGATATTTAAAGTAGAAAAATATATAATATATAAATAATTTTAGAATTTGAATAGCATTAAAATATATATAACAATGTTTTAGTTAAAAAAAATACTAAATAACTATTAAAAATATTTTATTTTTAATAAAAAATTAGAATATTTAATATTTTTGCACATTATTTTAAAAAAAAATGATGCTCTAGCAACAATTTTGCTGTTATTTTCACTTCCGGGTTGTTGTGGTTTGTCCATGACCTACATTACCATTGATGCAATTATATGATCTCTGAAAATGATTCAAGAGTGGACATTAAAATTGGATGATTATGCATCGGTGGATAGGAAATAGTGCAACTATATGAATACATAGAATGAGAATGATGACTAAAAAAATTTGTTTTTTACTCCAATTTATTATTATGTACTTCAAGGTTCATGCCATTCTCGATTGATAATGGATTTGATTAAAAGATAGCAAGCCTTTTACAAATTTGACCTGTGGCCCGGCCATTGATTAAAAAAAAAAACTTTGGTTTTTATTTATTATTTATTTTTTTTACATATAAAGTTTAGGAAAATCTTCTTAACTTTAACTCAATTATCAATTGAATTATATTGTGATTTGAATTTACTCCTTCAACTTTATCAATTGTGTTAATTTTATCTAATTTTATTTGAAGGATCTAATTATATCTTTAAAGATTACTTTTTAACCCTTATAAAATAAATTTGACACTTATTAAATTTTTTATCCTCTTTTTTATATAAAAAAAATGTAAGAAAATATTTTTAAATTCTAATTTTGGCACTCTTGACATAAATTTAAAAATTAATTTCTAAATATTTTTCATAAATGTTTAATTTTTCACTAAAAATCCTTAAGTTTTAACTATTTTAAAATTTACTTCTCAACTTTCAACCACATTATTTAGAATTTTTTCTAATAGATGTCAAATAAAAAGGTATTAAATAAAAAAGAGAAAATTTTGAGATACTAAAAATATTAGTCAAGAATATAAAAAATAGTTTTTCTAAATAATATGAAAAATTTAAAAATTATTATTATTATTATTATTATTATTATTATTGATAGATAAAAGTGTTTACTTTATTTATTTTATTTTTATTAATATTAGTCTATATAATAAATTGGAAAAATTCTAAAGTAACTTTACTTTTCGCGTGCTTTACTTTTACTTTGCTTTTATCACAATGAGATTAGATTGTATTGTTTCATCCAATGATGATTATTAGCTAAGTAAAATTTACTTTGTAAAAAACAAATAACCATAGAATGCACCAATAAATTGATTCACAAGTTATCACTGTTTTTCTTATTATTTTTAATTGATATACAAAAAGTTAAAATTTTATGTAAAAATTAAAAAATTTATTTCTAAAATGGTAAAATTAAATATTAAAAATATTTTTTAAATATAATTTTTCTTAAAAAAAGAAGAAAAATTGAATAAATGTCAAATTTATTTTATAGGAATTTAAAAGTAATTTTTAAAAATATAATTAGGTCCTTTAAATAAAAATTGAATATAATTAATACAATTGATAAAGTTGAATGAATAAATTGAAATAACTTTTAAAGTAAGATATAATTGATAATTGACTTAAAGTTGAGGATAGAACAAATAATTTTTTCTAAAATTTATAATTCAAACATCTAAAATTATTGCCTAATAAATCATGTCAATTTGAATTAAAATAATTCAAAATGAAATATACATGAATAGAAATAAGTTAACATTAAGTTATTATTATGACTATTATTTGTGTGATCTTAACATTTAAGTTTGCATGATCTTCATATTGAAAATCAAAAGAGGGGGAGTAATATAAGTAATTATAAAATTAAAAATCGATATATTTAGTTTATGAAATATTGGAGGGAATTAATTTATAAAAATTATATTTATTATTATTTAGGTTGATTCATCGATATGGTCTTGAGTTGGTCAAGGATGCTGTTTCCGTTCAGTCGAAGTGGAGACAGATAGCATGGCTGTGGTCTCTGGATTGCATCAAGTCACTCGGAGGACATTAAACAATTATCTTTATCTTTTGAATTTGTGTCTTTTTCTTTTATTCCACGGAGGATATATAGAATTGGTTGCCGATTCGTTATCTCAATGGGCTTTGAATCAGATGTGATTCTTCATTTATTCTGTTGTTCTAGAGGATTTATCCTCTCTTTGATGCTGCATTTTAATATATATATATATATATTTTTCCAAAAAAAAACTGACTCATAATTATTAGAAGAATTTTCTTTTTTTATATTGAATTTTTATAAATTTATATTTTTACATGATAAATTTCATGTCATAAATAAACTATAGTTGCATACATTTACAATATTATGATTTATTTCGTTGTACTCGTGTGAAAAATAAAGTTTGAAGTTGGAAATTTTTCATCCATTACTAATATTTAATGATTTTGAGTATTTTTTTTTTCCAAATTATAAGTATTTAAAATTTATTAGATAATGACTAATCCAATTTCATCTCAATAGCTTCCCGAACAAAATAAAAATAAATTCCTTACAATTGCTGATCAAATTGCACCAAAGCCTAACTGAAAGCTCACCTCTTGCGTTGGTTTTTCGATCACCTTCAACTTGCCGGAGTATTCATCGTTAGTTTTATTTGTTAAGTTTGTTGTAACCTTGTCCTTGTCTTCTAATTATAGTTTCTATTTATTTATATATATTTGCACTTTAAAAACTTCACATTGTTAACGTTAAGAGTCAGTTTTTCTGTTTTATTTTTTCTAATATTATGTTGAAGAATAGCTAGCAAACCCCAATCTCGTAGCACAATATATATTTGGACATTTTTTTCGAGCCTTTATAGAACAATGTAATCTATGTTTGATGCTAGCTCCCGACTTGGTCCATGTTTTACAGTAAAAGTTATATGAGTAAATGAAGGGTTTCATGACAAGTTAAAAGTGTAACTCTGAGAGGGTTAGTTGACGGTGTCTCTGCTCCAAAAATATATTTTTGAATGTATTAATACTGATATGAGAATGTTTATCTTTAAATAATTAGTGAATTGATTCTACCCATTTCTACATCTTTTGATTTTGATTTAAGTGATAAAGAATTATTTAGTTCAATTCTATTGAAAATTTTATTTTATTTTTAAATAAATTTTTATTAATGAAGTATATTTAGTTTAAATAAATATTTTATAAAATAAACATTTCAAAATTCTAATAATTTTTAAAATTTAGTTTAATAATAAGCAATTTTAAATAACATTTAAATTTGCATGATCAAATAGGAAGTAGTACAAAATTAAAATTCTTATAAATTGACAGTCAAATTGTCAGGAATACAAAATTGTCAAATAAAAATTTGAACCAAATTTCTTCCATATATATAGTGATTTGATTATTAATTAATTAGACTGATTTTAATACATAGAATATTGATATTAGGTATATCTAATGAGAAAAAAAAAAAGACATATAAGAACAAAATTGAAATATTCATGTAATGAAGTAACGAGTATTTACTAAAAGAATAAAACTATTTTTTATCATATATTTCATTTAAAACTGATATATATCTTTTAATGAAACAATAGTTAAGTGAAAATTTTTCTTTAAATTTATTTTAAGATGTATAGTTTGAATCAGACTATTATCGATTTAAAGAGAAAGATTATCTTTATTGTGCAGTACATGGCTGTTTAGATTATACAATTTCTCTATTAAAAAAATTATTATGTATCTAAATAATGAAAAAAATTAATCAAAAGTATAATATTACACTGTAATATTTTGGATTAAATGCAATGGTGGTTATCCAACTTTATATTTATTACAGTGGTCATTCAACTTTACATTTATTATAGTTTGGGTACACTAAATTTTAATTTATTTCTTTTTAATAATCTAACTTTGATTTTATTTCAATAATGATACTGTTAAAAATGTTTAGCCCTTTAAATTTCTTTTTAAAATCATTTTAATACCCCAAGATAACTTTAGTTCAGAAGTTATAAAAAGTTTAGAAATTGACATTCTCTTAAGCTTTAATACTACTTAGGATAACTTTATTTTTACTAGGCATAATCAAAATAATTTTTGAATTTTTCCTTATTTCTTATAAATTTATAGAAAATATGGATTTTTTTACAAAAAAATCTTTAATTCTAAATTAAAATAGTAATACTGAATTGTTCAGATGCCAAAATTATTTTTAAGTAACTATTGTAAAATTAAGTAGAAGTTTAATATTAAAAAAGATACAAATTAAAATTTCGTAACTGAATTGAAGTAAAGTTAAAGTTTGATAACCTCTTATGCATTTGAATCATAATATTCTTGGGTAGCTAGCTATCTTTTGCTACCACCACTGCCGCCAATAGTATTTCCTCCTTTTAAATGAAATGTTTTAACCTTGAAGAGGTCATGCTTCAATATAGAGAACTCCCCATTTCCAACATTGCTAGAAGATGAGAAGCTAGTGGCTTGCGTTTCCTCATCTCCGCCAGCGCTAGAAGGTGCAAATCTACCATTCGGCTGTAGCGATAATAAGGTGGGTCCTTTAGACCTTCTTGAAGCTCTATGATCAAGAAGAGAAAAATCGAGCACTATTTGACAGAGTTTCTTGTTTCTTGAACTCTTGTCAACCAATGGAAGTCTCATAAACGACTGTTGAAGACGTTTCAGATCTAAATCTTGCTTGTGTTTCTCTATCAATGCCCTTGCTGCTGCTTCTTTTCTTGCCTTCGTCTCGTCGGTATCTCCTTGTTTAGATGCTCCATTGATGCTCTCTCTGGCGACAATTTTGCTGTTGTTTTCACTTCTGGGTTGTTGTGGTTTGTCCATGACAATTATGTGATATCTGAAAATGATTATGCATTGGTGGATCAAAGAGGAAAAAATGCAACTATATGATAACATAGAATAAGAATGATGACAAAAAAATGCTTTGATTTATTAGCCCTTTTTTTTTTTTTTAAAATAATTAAATAATTTTGGTTTTACATGTTTAATTAATAGGTTTAGAATAGAGAACAAGAATAACAGAGCTTTGCAACAACTAGTCTCTAAGTTCCTTTTTTTTTTTAAATAGTTCAACATTGCTATAGTAATTTTACGGTTTGACTACTCAAATTTTAGCAAAAATATAATTTGATTAAATCTGTAAATATTTTGATATTTTTATTTAATTTTCTAACTAGTATATATATATATATTGTCAATGTACAATGAGAGAAGGAGGAATGAAACTCGAACTCAAATCTCTAAGTGCCATTGGAATCATTTGCTGACTAAGACCAGAGTTTTCTCGCTATTAAATGTAAATTCACATATAGCTTCAATGTAAAAAGTAATAACCCACCAAAACATATGCATTGAGAAAAAAGAAAAACACATTCGCAATATTGATCTTTTAAATCTAAGTTTCCTCAACATAACCAAATAACGATCAATCAAAAGTTGCTAATTATTATTATTATTATTGCTGTTGCTGCTGCTTCTATTTTTATTTTTATTTTGAAGTCTAGTTAGTTAGCTAGCTCTCTCTTATACTTTAAAGTTCATTCCATTATCAATTGATAACGGATTTGATTAAATAAACAAACTTTGTATATATATATAAACAAAATTTTAGTAACAGTTTTACTTAATGAAGAATGCCTTAATATATGGCTACCGATTTGTTGTTACATTTGGAATCATATGTTGTATCATTGATGAAAATATTAACTTAATTTATTAAGAAAACAGAAAAAAAAAAAAAAAATTAAGCAAGTCATGATTTTGTATAATAATGAAAGATATATGTAGAGGGTTGAGAGTTGAGACGTTGAGTTTCGTTGTGTAAAGATTGAAATTTCAGCCACCCACTGGCTGTGATTAATACTTAATCTGTAAATACAAACAAAGGCAAAAATACAAGTCAAAAAGGAAAAAAAAAAAAAGTAAAGGAAGTTGCCATGATTAATAATTTTATAATGAATATTCATTGCTTAATTAATTTAATATAAATGAGACATAAAATTATTGACTATTTAAAAGAAAAAAGAAAAAAAATCCATAAAATCACAAATTTTGAAATCTTAAATTTTAAGATTTAAATTTATAATATTTAAATATTTTACTAATTTATAGTTAGTTTGACTTGATTTTCAAGAAAATTAAAACCCATTTCCTAAAAAAATAAGAAAAATGAAGTAATTGAAATTATTCATTACGATTTCAATTTCTACTGTTGAACAAACGGACATTTAATTGAAATGTTTTAATGACGAAGCATTCAAGCTTCAGGTTAGAGAACTCTTCTTCATCTCTATGATCACAACTAGGTTTGGAATTCTCTGCACTCAGTAATAATCATCCTCGAAATTAAGCATACTCAGAGACTCGAGATCTTGATATTTCGAATGGTCTAAGGACAAGAGAGCAATCAAGTAATATTAATTTTACAAACTTTCTCTTTTCATACACTTTTACCAACCAAAGGAAGTCTTATAAACCTCTATAATGTTTATGATTAATTCATTTGAAATTAATGAATGATAAATTAGATCAATTTCAATTAAAATGATTCAAAAAGAAAACATACATGAATAGACTAAATTAAAATGAAGTTATTAGTGTATTATTTGTATGATATCAACATTAAATTTTGCATGATCTTATCATTAAAAATCATATTCTAGAACCAATTATAATTTATAATTTTTTTCACTTAATTAAAAAATTAAAAATCAATATATTTAATTAATAAAATATTGGAGGTGTCGAGCTACCTCAGTTTCCTACTGTTTCTTTCCTACACGTTGTATGTGTTTCATATGTATCTTGTAATATGAGATAGTTATCTTTTATAGTAATCTATTAGGTTGTAACCTGTATATAACTTTGTTTACGTTTGTTCTAATCAACACGAATATACACCAGTGAATCTTATCACATACATTGAGTTGGTATCAGAACACAACGTTAATCATGACAACGTCTAGCTCTTCTTCTTCCTCTCCTTCCGCCATAACTGCCTTTGCTACAGTACCATCTCACTGTCTACTCTCACCTTCTTCCTCAACCCATGTTCACCACTCTTTCTTCATTAAGCTAACTTATAAGAACTATATTTTATGGAAACTACAGTTTACACCCTTATTGAATTATTACAACTTACATGGAATTATTAATGGGATAGAATTACCACCATCAAAGGAGATTGTTAATCCCACTACTAACCAGGTTACCATCAACCCAGAGTATACTATTTGGTTTAATAAGGATCAGTTTCTATTTTCTTGGCTTCTTTCATTTATCTCTAAAGAAATTTGTCCTCAACTCATCGGATTAAACTTTGTAGCTGAAATATGGAGAGCTCTGGCAACCGCTTTTGGCATTATTAGCCATGCACAGAAAACTCAAATCCATATTGAGTCACACAACCTATAAAAAAAGACAAGTATGTGCCCTAATATCTTTATCAAGCGAAAGCACTTGTTGATTCTTTGACACTTGCTAGACAGCCCATATTGCCTTCAGAATTTAATGCGATTGTCTTTTGCAAACTAGTTGCTGAATACAATGGAGTTATTGGAGCCTTGCAACAACAAATAGATGAGTTGTCGTTTAATGACCTTCATGGCCAACTGGTGGCTTACAAATTGTTGTTAAAATATCAGCAGCCTCAATGTAATACCTCGAGTTTTTAAATAATTTTAAACTGCATTGGGATATGCAGTGTTAATAATTTTTATATATATTTTTGAATTTTTAATTAGTTTTTTATTTATTAAAGTCATTTTAATTATTTTAATTATTTTTAATTATTTTTAAGTCTTTTACGTAAAATTTTTTCAAGAATTTTATTTTGGAAAAATTAAGACGTAAATAAATAAATATTAATTATTTGAGACGATTTTATGAATTTGCATGAGTCCATGCATAATTTTAAAGTGTCGAATAAAATATATACGTATATATGCATTTAAATTAAAATTAGGGTTTATTTTAATTAAATTAAATTATATTATATAGTTTTAATATTAATTAATCAAATGAGTGTATATATGTATATGTGTATATATATTATTATTAAAGTGTGTGGTGGATATTTATTGTGTGTATTAATTTATATATTAAAATAATATAAAGTAAGATATATATATACATATATACATATAATATTATTACCTAAATTAAAGTTTGATATATTTATAGAATTGCCATTATCATCTTCCTCTCCCTCCCGATTGATTTTCGCCATTTCCGTCGCTTGCAAGCCCGTTCCTTCACCGTCACTCTACCCTCCGGTGTGCCACCTTCCCCTCCAGCCATTTCCGGCGTCTCAAGCCTCCTTCTCCGGCGTGGTTTGGTTGGATTCTCATAAAGTTGCCGAAAGTGCCATTAACCCCGATCAAGCACTTTTCGGCCACCGTTTTGAGCCCCATTGGTCTCTATCTCTTCCTTGAACTCTGGTGAGTGCATTTTCAAGCTTTGTTTCACTTGAAATGGTCTAGATTTCCCTAGGTTTTGAATTATCAATTTCAGCCTACAAGGGTTTTTGAATTTTTTTAGCTTCGATTTGGTTGATTAATGCAATCTTCCTTCACAAACATTGATCCTAGTAGCTTAATCTAGCTTTGTGAATTTTTGTAGAATTTTTGGGAATTATTTTGATTTTTGTGAATTTTTGATTATTTTATTAATATTTTCTAATTTTCGTAAATTAATTAAATTATAAGATTGTGATTTATGGTGTTTATAGGTGTTAAAATTAATTTTATAAATTTAATTGTAATTTTTTTATGATTTTTGTATATTTATTTTGAATTTATTTAGTTTATGTAATTTTTAGAAAATTAGGTAAATTATGTGTTTTATTGAAATTAATTTGTTACTTGAGTATATTTGTTGATATTATTGAATTATATATTGAGAAATTAATTTTTGAGTAATTATATTATTTTTGGTGAATTTTTGATTAATTATAGTGAATTTACATAACTAAGGGTATTTTGGTAATTTGACACTAAATTGGCTAAAAATATCATTAAATTGGTTTTACTAGTTAGTTGAGGTATAAAAATGATTTCTACAAATTATTTAGTATTTTTAACTAATTAAAACTATTTTTCGTAAATTATTTTTAAATTATATATAATATACTATTTTTCTAAATAAATGAGTGAGTTTTTATCGGTTTTTAATATGTTTTAGGGTTAATTGTGTAATTTGGAGTTTTAAAATGTATTTTGGTCAATATTTATGAATTTATAAAGAATTATCGATTTTTAATAATATTTATTAAAATTGGGGTTTTATTGTAATTATTGGCAAATTAATTATTTTCAGCATTTTAAATATTTAAATTGCTATATTTTGATTACTCAAGGGCATTTTCGATATTTCTGAAATTTTAATGTATTATGTATATATATCTCATAAATTGTGAACTTCGGTCGGTGGAATTATAGTTTGGAAGTCCGACCGAGGGGTTGTGGTAGTATATTTTCAAAGTGTGTTTTCTGTGCAGGATCAGCCCTACTTTTGTAGGGAGATGTCTGTTTTACAAAGGAGACTCTGTCAAAATTTTGATAGATTTCTCGTAAAATGTGACAACCGGTCCGAGTCTAATTCTAAATTCTTGATTGAATATGTCTATAGTAATCCTAGAAGTATAGAGTTAACAATTATTCTGATTGTTATTATTATTTTATTTTTCTAGTTGCACCGAGACCGATGGCTCACGGATCAGGCCCATCGAGTCTGTCTCGTGGAGCACTACCATGTGAGTTATTATACTGTATATATATGTATTGCATATAGGATGCATCACTTAGGATTTTTCATTTTCATTATATGTTTTTAAAGTGATTTAAATTATAACATTTTTGGTATATCTAGGGTCGTATTTTTGTATATATGCATATTAAATAATTATGCATGTTGTTATGATATATGCACATTAAACAATTAGGTTTAGGTTTAATACATTTTAGTAATATATACAAGTTTTAAAATGTACATTTAATCACAATTATTTTATTGAATAATTGGTATAATTGAATAATTGGTATACTTTAGGTATAGTTTCGGTATATTTTAGCTTTAATCTTAAATAATTGAATGCTATGTTATAAATCTACACTTGAATTGTTTTTAAGTTTATTTTTGGTATATTTTGATATATTTCCAAATAAATGCAAGTTTTATCATTTAATTCAAACCTAACACATTAGTGGTATACTTAGGGTTTATTTGTAAATATATGTAAACCTAAAATGCATGTTTTAGTACATATATATGTTTTAAATGAATATTTGTGCATAATTGTTTTATTAAGTAATTTGTGTACTTAGGGTATATTCTTTGTATATTTAGGTACATTTTTAAGTAAATGCATATTGTATTATTCATACACACTTAATTGTTTTTAACTATAGTGATGGTTTACCTTTAGTATATTTCATAATTTATTTGATGTATATATATATATACTCGAAATATACTGGGTATATTTTAGGTATATATATATATATATATAATGAAGGATATCAATATAACGTGCTTCCTAATGGGCAGCACTAGGACCGTGTACGTACCGGTGCGATAGATAAGGGTTGAGTGAGAATTAATTTTTGTGATTATAATTAATTTGATTAAGATTAATGGTATGATAGATAGTGTGATTGCGGGGCCAATCATACTGACAGTCAAACTGTTGGAGCTCGGTCGACTTAGTGTCTCGGAGTCAGTCTATTGTCCATAATGGAATAAATGATCTATTGATTTGATTAAGATGTGAGGTGATAGATAGTGTGATTACTGGAGCTCGGTTGACCAGGGGTCTCGGGGCCAATCACATTGACAGCCAGACTGCTGGAGCTCAGTCGACTTAGTGTCGTGGGGCTAGTCTGCTGTCTAATTTAGAATAAGTGTTCTATTTGGAATCAAGTGAGCCTGTATGGCTAAAGTGATGATGGGGATGATTGAGATTGCTATTATTAGGGTTCTATGGATCCTTCATGAATTAAACTAAACGTTTTCTACATTTAGTATATTTATAAAGGCAGAGTTTAGCATTCGTGTGAAATGTGTGTATATACATAAATATATAAGAATGCATGATTGTTATGGTTTAGATTGCATGTATATATAGTATAATAATTCACTCAATGAGGTCTGACCCCCCTCAATTATATTTTTTTTCAAGAGATCCCATATCGTCAGACCTTAGTTGTAGAGTTCCTCGCTGGTGTTCTTCAGTCCCGGCTATTTTATGCAAATGTATATTCTAAACTATGATTTGTATTCTAGAAACTACAGTAGTAGTGTTATTGTATCGAAAGAGTATTATTTTGTTTTGATATTAAATACTCTGAGAATTTGTATTTGAACACTGTACGATTATGTATTTATTTATGGAAGGATTGGGAGTATTTATTTTATATATTGATTTAAAAAAAAAAAAATTTAATTATGTCGTACTTTAATTTATTTATTACATGATTTTATTTTCTAAGGCTTGCTACGGGTTCCGGATTTGAAAGAATTCCCGTTCCTTAGCACTGATCATGACACTCAACTACCTATTGGCAACCTTGTTTAGCGCACACATTAGCCCCAATTTCATAATAATCAACAGTTTACACAGACTTGAGGAAGACAAGCATCACAAGGTGGATGATGAGGCTACAATAACAATGCTTTTGGGTCTTGTTAAATCTGTGGATTAGGTAACCATTCTACCTTGGCATGTCAAATGCGGTTTGATTCTCAATTTAATCCATGCCAGAGGTCATTTTATTCAGCTAATGCAAGAAACTATAATGATTCGAGTAATGTTTTCCAGTCCAACCTTAATGAATTTAATTCTAATTAAGGTATCCTTCCATTACCATTTATTGCTTCCTCAACCTTGTGGTATCTTGACATAAGAGCTACACATCATGTAACTCCTAACTTGCAATCTTTGTGCACCTTTAGTGATTATAAAGGTATGGAAAAATTACTTATTGGAAATGGCCATGGACTTTCTATTTCCCATATTGGTATTGGTTTGTTATCCTCCCCTTCCAAAACTTTCTTACTAAAAAATGTGTTACATGTCCCTTCCATTAAAAAGCCATTATTATCTGTTCATAAATTATGTCACGACAATAAATGCTTTTTTGAGTTTCATAATGATCATTATTGTGTCAAAGATTAGGTAACCAAGAGGATAATACTTCAAGGGACAAGTGAACTTGGTCATATGGAATTCTAAAAAATAAAGGACTGTAGCCCAATCATCAATTGGGTCTGAATTCAAGGTCGTCGTAGATGTTTTTATTGAGCTAAAATGGTTAAAATCCTTATTGTCCGAGCTTGGAGTCTTATTCACACACCCACCTCATGTGTGGTGGGATAACATTGGGGTTGTGTTTTTGTCTTCTAACCCCATCTTCCAGGCTAGGACGCGCTATGTTGAGGTGGACTTTCACTTTGCCTGCCAGCAAGTTCAACAACGCCATCTGACTGTCTCTGTTGTTTCCTCGGCTGGTCAATTAGTAGATATCATGATAAAACCACTCCCAAAGACTAGCTTTCTTTCATTTATTTCCAAGCTTCGGTTACTTTCGGTAGACCATTAGCTTGTGGGGGGTGTCGAGCCACCTCATTTTCCTAGTATTTGTGTGTTTGTTTCCTACATATTGTATGTGTTTCATATGTATCTTGTAATCTAAGATAGTTATCTTTTATAATTATCTATTAGGTTATAACCTGTATATAACTCTATTTACCTCTGTTCTAATCAACACGAATATACACCAGTGAATCTTATGACATACATTGAGTGGAGGAAATTAATTATTTTATAATTTTTTCATTCATGGTAATAGATTATATAGACATAATGTATAAATTAATTTTGGATGTTCTCTCCTAAAAAAAAATAAAACCCATTTTATAAAGACACCCGTAAGAGGCAAATATGTATAGCAAAAATAGAAGGAAAAAAAGAGTGCTACAAGATATATTTCATTATATTACTTACAATAATATACAGATCTTTATTTATACATTTTACTTTTTCTAATTATGAAATACAACAATTACTCCCACCAATTTACTTCACATAAATCACTCACTCAAATCACTCTCTCAAATCGCTCTTTCAAATAACTTCCTAACTAGCATAGTACAATCATTTATTCCGTAATTGGGAATTGTTTCCTTATTTCACTTTCATAAAATATAACTCCTATATATTTTTTTGAATATGTTATACCTGTTGAGAGAAAAAAAAACTTCGCCTATCCGGCTGTCACTTTAGCACCATGCTTGACATTGGGTTATGCACGGAAATGATTCAAGAATCCCATCTTTCTTAATTATGTCAAAACTTAATTAATTTAATAGTTTACAGAATTGCGTAACACTCATTTGATGCATTCCTAAATTGTTTCTTAGCTTTTCTCAAATTTTTTTTCGTAGCTATTAAACCATAACAAATACGGTTGAGATGATTAATAGAGGGTAAATACAACTATCACTCCAACTAACTAATAGCTATGTTTATTGAGGGTTGCACCATTTTAATTTAATTTCATATTCATGATTAATTGTAATACTTGACAAAAAGAACTGTAGAATTTTAATTATGCATGGGATTGAAAATGAAAAACTTTGAATTTTAGATGTAGGGTTAGAAATGATTGATGTGTTATAGCAATTATCTTTTGAGTAAGCTAAACTCATGGAGGTGATATTGATGCTATTTGGTGAATGAAAATGATGACATAAGAAGAAAAAAATTTAAAATATTCATTTCTTGGTTAAATTCTTCTAAAAAATTTATTTATAATTTATTTTTAAATGAGTTTTTATTAATGAAAAAATATTGAATTTACGTAAATATTTTATAAATAAATTTATTTAAAAATTCTGATAATTTTATTGAGAATTTAATTTAATATCAAGCAACCCTACAAAATTAAAAAGTTATAATTGGAAACAAATTTTATAGATTTTTTATTTCAACGAATACATATAAATTCCATAAAAGCTTATGGAATTCATTTATATCAAACACACCATCAATGAAATAACAATAAAATTTATTGAAATGATCAAGTTACTTCTCAGTTCACATAAATTTTACATCAAAATATTCTTGGGTATAGCTAGCTATCTTTTGCCACCACTATTGCCAATGTTATTTCTTCCTCCTCCACTTCCTTTTGAAGTTGTTATAGGAGTGGTGAAAAACCTCACTTATATATTTAGCTGTATGTTGCAATATACATAAACTAGTATAGATATAGAAGATACCAAGATAACAACAGTAGCTAAGAGAGATAACTAAGAGATAAAGTTTATATAAAGTATAAAGACTTTGACAATATCTTATCACCTTGCCTCAAGTTGTGTGGGGGAGGAGGGCACAGATAACTTGTTTCAAAGATGTTGAAACTGTGGCTTTGGTAATGACTTGGTGTGAATATTAGCAATCTGATCCTTGGACCTGAGATTGTGAACTTGCATGGCATTGGTGGAGACCTTATCTCAAACAAAATGAAAATCAATCTCTAGATGCTTGGAACAAGAGTGGAAGATAGGAATAGAGTTTAAATAGGTAGCACTAAGATTATCACACCATAATGTAGGTGTACAAAAAGGAAGGTGTATTTCTTTCAAGAGAGAGCATAACCAATGCAACTCGGTAGTGGTGTGTGTGAGTACGCGGTACTTTGCTTCGATTAATGATTGAGCCATAGTGTGTTATTTTCTTGTACCCTATGTGATTAAGTTCTTACCAATATAAATGGAAAAACCCATGATGGACTTTCTATCATCTAAGTTACCACCCCAATTAGCATCATTATATGCCGAGACCTCAAAGTGAGAAGAGGGTTGAAGAAGTAAACCATGATGAAGAGTACCATTTAGATAGACAACATGCATCTAATAGCCTGCCAGTGGTCTTAGTTTTTTTTATGTATGTACTGTGACACTTTGTTCACCAAAAAAGAGAGGTCTGGCTGAGTAACACATATGTACCGTAGTCCACCTACAATGCTGCATTAGAAAGAAGGATCTGAATAGGGGGTGCTAGCAGTAAAAAATTTATAGTTGGTGGAAGAAGGTGTAGAGATTGGATTAGTATTAGTCATTTTTATTTTCTATAACAACTCTTATATATATATTTTTTGATGAATAAGCATACTCATGGGCTTTTTGACAACTTCATGGCCTAAAAAATAATGAACAATACCCAAGTCTTTAATTGTAAAACATTGTTAAAGAGAATGGATGACTGTGGACATGAGTGTTAAATCTATACTTGTGAGTAATATATCATCAACATAAATGAGACAATATATATGAACTGACCTATGATGATAAAAATACAAGGAGCTATTAGTTTTGGAGCATGTGAATCCCAAAGATAAAAGATTATTGGTAAGGCATTTGAACCATTGCCTTGGTGCCTGTTTAAGGCCATAAATGGACTTCTTTAATCGATAAACATGAGTGGGGAAGAGTGGATGCATATAACCTTGAGGTTGTTTCATGAAGACTTCATCATCCAAGGCACCATCTAAGAAGGCATTCGATACATTTAATTACTTTACTTGCCACCCGAAAGTTAAAGCCATAAATAAAATAAGACAGATAGAAGAATGCTTAACCACTGGGCTGAAGGTCTCTGTATAGTCGATGTTAGGGCATTGATGATACCCTTTAGCCACTAATCTAGCCTTATAACGGTCAATAGTACTATTTGGATGTCTTTTAATGCGATACACCCATTTTGAACCAATTAAATTTTTCTTTGAGGAAGATGGTACAAACTCCCATGTATTGTTGAGCATAGCATCATACTCATCCTTTATGGCTTAATGACAATTTTCACCCCAAACTGCTTGTGTAAAACATGATGGTTTGGTGTCTTCATAAAGAGGTGAAAGAAAAGTTTTAAGTTTAGTGGAGCCTATTTATGTTATGGTCACCATGGGATGCGTTCTTGTTGGTTAGGATTATAATGGATTTTGGTATTAAGTAAGATAAAAAACTATAGAGGGTGTTATTGATGTGGTGGTAGTGTTATTGAATGTAGGATGAGGAAGGGTGGGGCTAGTTAGGATAAGGATAAAGGTGTGAGATGTTATTAAACCATTGATTTCTGTTCATAAATTTAGCCTTGACAATAATTGCTATTTTGAATTTTGGCCTTATGATTTTCTTATTAAGGATTAGGAAAATAAATAGATGTTCCTGAAGGGAGACAATAAGCATGGATTGTACTAATTTCCATAAGTTTCAAGGAACTTTTTCTTGCTAATAAATCCTATGAGTTATAGCATTCACATCTTGGGAATCCTTATTGCCAAGTAGTTAATAAAATTGTTCAAAAAAATAAAATTCCTATCAGTGCAGCACTAAAAACCCCTTGTCAATCATGTCTTTTAGGAAAGTTTTCTAAGTTACCATTTGCTTCTTTTGATCATACCACCACTGCACCCTTTCAAATTATCAACTCTTATGTCTTGGCGTCCTTCCCCAATTCTATCTTCTGTTGGATTTTAATATTTTATTCATTTTATTGATGATTTTACTAGATTTATATAGATCTTCTTTCTTAAAAATAATAGTGATGTTTTTGATGTGTTTGTTAATTTTCATAACATTGTTCAAACACAATTTAATGCTTAAATCCAAGCATTTCATTCTGATTAGGGTGGCAAGTTTTAGAAAGTTAACAAATACTTAAAAACCAAAGGTATCATTCATCGCATCGCATGCCCATACACTCATGAATAAAATGGTTTGGCAGAGTGAAAAATTAGACACATTGTGGACATAGGATTAAATTTGCTTGCCTATAGTCATAGCCCTTTTAAATTTTAGTCTCATACTTTTGAAACTACTATTACAATAATTAATAGCATGTGTACACCAATTCTTCAAAATGCCACACCATATTTTCAATTATATGCTAAGACTCCACCTTATCATAATTTTAAAAAATTTGGGTGTTGCATTTATCCACTTCTTCACCCATATCATAATCACAAGTTTAATTTTCACACCACTCCTTGTGTCTATCTCGGACTCTTCCCTAACCATCATAAACATCAATGTCTAGACCTAAAAACTAACTGGATCTATATAGCAAGACATATCAAATTCAATGAACATTTGTTTCCTTATCAGAGTCAACCACCTTCCTCAACCACTACTCAATCTGATCCTTTCAACTAGATGCAATTGACTACAACACATGCTTATCTACCTCCCTTAAGTATGTCATCTCAACCCTTTTCCTTATCTTCTCATTCCTTATCTCTAACTCCCTCTTCCACCTCATCTTCTACATCTCTATCTACTTTAGATCACTCTTCAATCAAACTTATTCCAATTGCCTCTCCAATCAAAACTTGCCTAATAGTTGACCTTAACCCTTCCTAATAATGCTAATCAATTTGACACCAATACCCCTCCACTACTAATGCATCAAATGCAACTACGGTCCTCAATAATGACCCATAGACATGCACACTTCACTCATACCTCATCATAACCATCCTCTTTTCAAACCAAACCTATGTGTTTTTCCATTGCCAATAAACACAAGGAATGGCGGACAATAATGTTTGAAAAGTACACTGTTATTGTTCAAAATAATACATGGTCACTTGTTCCTCGTGTTAGTGATATGCACTAGGTTAATCATGTATGATCATGTTTTAACTTTATCATTTTATTTAATAAAGAGGCATTTTCATTATCATTTTGTGTTATGATAATTACTTGAATAGTCAATTCTTACCAAGGTCATCAAGTATATGACTTGATAGTAAAACCCATAGATTAAATATGAGTTCTATTCAAATTTTATCCCTAGTCATACCAATGTTTTATGGCTAGGATGGTGTTGATTGATGATTATGTTTTACTAATCACAAATATGAGATATTAAGTCAACTTATAGGTACTTATTTAAGAAATAAAGTGTTGGATTGACCCATCATGAGAATACTACATAGATAATTGTCATAAGTAATTCTCATTGTAGTAAATTGGCTTAGTCCTCTGACCTTGAAATCACCATTGATTTCTACATAACTATTTTTTTTATTTTGACACAATCTTACATTATCTTTAATCAGATGATAAAATATGTTATTGTTGGGTATAAAATGAATTATGTGAGGATGTAAGTGATTAAAAAGGAATTTGTCCCTCATTTAATATGAGTAAGATATCTATGTGCCCCTTGATAAAATAGAATGAGTAAAATGCATGGCTATGCTAAAGTAAATTGATAAAGAGTTATCATTCTCAGTCTACTTAGAATTAAGAAATTATATAATTGAATTATATAAGGATCACATAATCTATGCCTTATATTCAATCAAGATATCATGTGACAAAAGGACTATAATATTCATTGTATATTAGGTTATGTTGGATTATTGACTTCACATGACTTGAGTAGTCATAATGTCTTGTTAGAGGCCACTTATGGCTTGAAGGCCTAAATAGAGATTTAAGACCCACTGCCAACGTCACGTGAACCTACAGGGTCACACACTTTGAATAAGCCTAAAATGAATATATGTTTAATAAGCCAAACAAGCTTTTTGGAAATAAATAAATGAAATATTTATTTATTTATTTAAGGTAAAGGTTATCTTAAATAAATAGAATATTATTTTTGATTTAATTTTAAATAAAATCAGAATAAGAATAAGTAAAAAATTACCAAAAGGTTGTTTTGGTAAGTGAAACCCTAATTTAAATGTCTATAAATATGTTATATTCTCTAAGGTTTTAAACACTCTTATTATTTTTCCACCAAAATCATTTTCTCTCCTTTTAGAAAACAAAAACATGGAGTTCTTTTGATTTTTGATTTATGAGAAATCATGAGAAGGTGCTAGCACACAAGTATTTTTTTTCAATCAAGTATTTTTTTTATGGATACTTATGGAGGACAAATTCTTTTGGAGATGTCTCAATCCAAACTGCCAAATTAAAAGCTCAAGGTAGGGTGTCACTAGAGTGAACCTTTTCTCTCCCTTCTAGAAATCTTGCCTCTTCTATGTTTGTGATAAGATTTTGAAAACCCTAAATTTAATCAATTAATCGAATTACTTGGATCCGAGTTGGGTTTGTGATTAAAATTTAATTTTTCTACTATGTATGGAATCACAAAACCCAATAGTGGTATTAAAGCCATTTATACTTTGATTAATTTAATTCTATATATATGTGATATATGTGTGTTTGAGTGATTCATTTTTTAAAAGGAGTTTTCAAAATTTTTATCTAAACAGTTTTGATTTTATGATGATTAATTACAATTTGTATGAAAAATACATTAAACATAAATTTGATTAATGTTTATAATCATTTAATATGATTAAATAGTGAATAGAATTATGATTTTATGTGTTATATATACTGTTTTAAGAAATCAAAATAAGTATTCGGTTTAAACAACAAATTCGAATTTTGTTTAATGTTGAAACATTAATATTTTGATTAAACAAATTTCTATCAAGGGCAGTTTGTTTAAGTGTTAAATAGATTATATAGAATAAATCTGTTCGAAATAAATTAATTATTCTATAGTATGATTTACGAGTAAATTAGGGTTAATGATAGCCTTTATTTAAATGTTAAACATAAAAATGATATGTTTTGAATAGATCAATTAGATAGTAATTTTATTACAAAAATTATTTCCATTTTAGGGTTTTGGCAATAACTCATTCAAATAGTTAAGGTAAATCATTTACCTTCAGGGGTGCTGCCCTTAGGAGACTCATCATGCATTTTGTTTTTGAACATAATAATTTAATTACTTTATAAATTGAATTATTTTGAAATATGTGTTTATTGTTAAATGCATGGTGCATAGCATGGCATGGCCTTTGAACCAATGTGATTGGATTTTATTTTATTGGGTTGTAACTTTTTAAATACAACCTGTCAGTCATTTTATTTATTGTAATTATTTTATTTTATTTTATTAGATAGTCATAGAATAACTTTAATTACAACATATAATGTAAATCAAGACCCAATATGCAAATTCAAGTTGGAGGCCTATGACAGAAGATGGAGATTGAACTTGAAGGCTCAATTTGTATTTATAATATCACCTAGGTTTGACCTTTGATTTTCATATTGGCTTATAAAGATCAACTTAGTTATAGGCCATGCTATGTCACGTTTATCTTATTATGTTACTACATTATGCATGTGATGCCATGTATGTGATGAATGTAATAATAACTAAATAAGATAAAAATTAACTAAACCCTCATTTAATATTAAGTCATTAAAATGCCTCCCATAAATTAAGACTTATCAAGATTTGGATTGCTTTATATAGGTTATGCCAAAGCATTATGTATAAAGCCATTTAAATAAGATAAGATGGATAATGGTGATATCCATATGTTTGAGTTAGTTAGACTTAACTAGGTTTTCAAAACGACTTTGGACCTAGGGCATTTGATAGGATATGCTAGTACATGTGAAGTCAATATGCTATACTTATCCAAGAATTACATGAGATGTAATTGGTAAAGTGTTACCTACCTAAATAGCCACACTTTAAGTGATAAGCCAAAGCTTACTTGAAGGAGGGTGAAATATGGATCTTGGCCCACTAAGAAATTTCAATTGCTAAAATTATTTTGAGGGTTTTATAATTTATGGAAATTTAGTGGGTGTTTTCTTATACCTCTTTCATAATAAAACTGAATGTACTCTATATATATTTGTTGTAGATAATGACATCAAACATTGCACTTACCATGTCACTATGATCAATCCTTGAGAAGGGATAAGCTAAATGGGACTAACTTTCTTAACTGGTATAGAAACCTAAGAATTATTCTTAGGCAAGAAAGAAAGGAATATATCTTTGATCAACCCATCCCAAAGGAACTAGCTGCTAATGCTCCTAGAGCACAAAAGGATGTTTATAGTAAGCATCTTAATGATTCAGTTGATGTCACTTGTCTCATACTTGGATGCATGGACTTTAAAATTCAAAAGAAACTGATGGAAATGGAGGCTTATATTATGATAGGCCATCTCAAGGAAATGTTCCATGAGAAAGTAAGAATCGAAAGGTTTAATACTATAAGGGCATTGCTCTCCTATAAGTTGACTACTAACAGCTCTGTTAGTCCTCATGTTGTCAAGATGAAGGGTCATCTTGAACACTTGGATAAGCTTGGTCTCAAGATTAAAGAAGAACAATCTTTGCCTGAAGCTTATGATGGTTTCATCATGAATTTCAATATGCATAGTATGGAAAAAACTATTTAAGGGTTGCATGGGAATGCTTAAAACTGTTAAAAAGAACATCAAGAATTCCACTAAGGATGTTCTAATGGTCAATAAGGGAAGGGGTATGAAAAAGGTTGGAAAGGGCAATGGTAAGGCTTGTAAAGTCTTTTAGAAGCCAAAACTAAAGCCCAAGCCCAAGTTCAAAGTTGAACCCTAAGCAAAGTGACCAAAGGAGGGAATATGCTTTTTCTACAATGAGCTAGGTCATTGGAAAAGAAATTGCAAGCTATATATGAATGATTTGAACAAGAATAAGGGTAGTGCAACTACCTCTTCAGGCATTCATGTTATAGAAATTAATTTGTCTACTTATGATTCTTGTATATTAGATACTGGATTAAGATATCACATTTATACTAATGTGCAGGGTCTAAAAAGGAGTGTATTATTGGCTAGAGGCGAAGTGGACCTACGAGTTGGCAATGGAGCAACAGTTGCTACTTTATCTGTAGGGACTTATAAGTTAACTTTTCCTAGTGGACTTGTTTTAGATTTGGAAAATTGTTATTATATGCCTACTATGTGTAGGAATATTATTTATGTTTCTTATTTGGACAAGAAAGGTTTTGAATTTTTTATTAGGAATAATAAATGTAATATTTATCATGATAACATTTTCTATGGATTTGCTCCACACACTAGTGGTCTTTATGTTATAAATGTTGAAAACACTAATGAAAAGTCAATCTATAACATTGATACAAATAAGTTTAAATCTAATAATTTAAACACTACCTATCCTGGCATTGTCATTTGGGCCACATAAATGAGAAATGCATTTCAAAGCTTCATCCAAATGGGCTTCTGAATTCATTTGATTATCAACCAATTTACTAGGAAAAATGACTAAAACACCTTCTACTAGAAAAGGAGACAGAGCTAATGATTTGTTGGGCCTTACACATTCATATCTATGTGGACCATTAAGCTCAACTGCTAGAGGAGGTTTCCAATACTTCATCTCTTTCATAGATGATTTTAGTAGATATGGCTATGTCTATCTAATGAAACATAAATCTAAATCTTTTAAAAAGTTCAAAGTTTACTAGAATGAAGTACAAAACCAACTTGGTAAAAATATTAAAACACTAAGATCTAATTGAGGTGGTGAATATTTAAGCTAAGAATTTGTAGATCATTTTAGAGATTGTGAAATTATTTCACAATTGACTCCTCTAGGTACACCATGATGGAATAATGTGTCCGAATGGAGAAATTAGACTTTATTGGATATGGTTCGATTAATGATGAGTCAATTTAATCTTCTAATCTTTTTTGGGGATATGCTTTAGAAACTACTGCATTTATTTTGAATAGAGTTCCAATAAAGGCAGTTGAAAAGACATCATATGAGATATGGGCTGAAAAACCTTTGAGTTTGTCTTTTTTAAGATTTGGGGATGTGATGCTTATGTGAGGCATTAAATTTCAAATAAACTAGCACTTAAATATGATAAATTCCTTTTTATGGGATATTCTAAAGAAACTAAAGGATATTATTTCTACAATACTTTTAAGAATAAAGTGTTTATTGCTTGAAATGGTGTATTTTTGGAAAAAGAATTTATTTCCAAAGGATCTAGTGGGAGTACAGTCCAACTTGAAGAAATTCAAGACCCATAAAATAACATTGTACCAAGTATGAAACTACAACTAGATCAATAAGTAACTGTTGAACCTGCACAAGTACCAAAAGGCCTAACGAGGTCTGGTAGGACACATCAAATCCCTATGAGACATGGATTTCTCATAACTGATGATAATGATGTGTTGATTATGGATCAAAGTAAGCCCACATCCTATCAAGAGGCCATAAATAGTCCTGACTCTGAGAAATGGCTAGAAGCCATGAAATTAGAATGCAATCCATGTATGATAATCATGTTTGGACTTTGATTGACCCAACTGATGGATTAAAAACTATTGGATGCAAATGGGTTTTTAAAAGGAAAACAAACATGGATGGCAATGTACATACCTTTAAGGCAACACTAATTGCAAAGGGTTTCAAACAAACACATGGTATAGACTATGATGAAACCTTTTCACCAGTTGTTATGCTGAAATCTATTCAAATTCTCCTTACTATAGCTACATACTATGATTATAAGATATAGAAAATGGATGTCAAGACAACATTTCTTAATGCTAACCTACTTAAGGATGTGTACATAACACAACCAGAAGGTTTTGTCAATCTTGAGAATTCTGGAAAGGTATGCAAGCTTCAAAGGTCCAATTATGGATTGAAGCAAGCATCTTGAAGTTGGAATCTTCATTTTGATGAAGTGATCAAGGAGTTTAGCTTCATAAGAATGAAGATAAACCTTATGTCTATAAGAAGGTTAGTGGGAGTGTAATTGTGTTTTTAGTGCTATATGTTGATGACATACTACTCATTGGAAATGATATCTCTATTTTCCAAAATATTAAATAATGGCTAGGGAATTGTTTCTCAAAGAAAGAATTTGGTGAAGCCACTTCTATAGAATTTGGTGAAGCCACTTCTATATTAAGCATCAAGATCTATAGAGATAGATATAAAAGCCTTACTAGCCTAAGTTAGAGCGCTTATATTAATAATATATTGAATATGTTTAGCATGCAAGACTCTAAAAGAGGATTCTTGCTAATGTCACATGACATTAGTCTCAGCAAGACTAAGTGTCCTATGACACAAGATGAGCGAGATCGCATAAGTAAGATTCCATATGCTTTTACTATTGGATATATCATGTATGCATTATTATGTACTCGACCTAATGTTTCATATGCCTTAAGCACAATGAGCATGTTAGTGATATGCACTAGGTCAATCATGTATGACCATGTTTTGACTTTATTATTTCATTTAATGAAGAGGCATTTTTCATTATCATTTTGTATTATGATAATTATTTGAATAGTTAATTCTTACTAAGGTCATTAAGTATGTGACTTGATAGTAAAACCCTTAGATTAAATATGAGTTCTATTCAAATTATCCCTAGTCATAACAATATGTTATGGATAGTATGTTATTGATTGATGATTATGTTTTACTAATCATGAATATGAGATATTAAGTCAACTCATAAGTACTTATTTGGGAAATAATATACTGGATTGGCCCATTATGAGAATACTACATAGATAATTGTCATAAGTAATTCTCATCATAACAATATTGATTTAGTCCTTTGACCTTGAAATCATCATGGAATTCTACATAACTATTATATATTTTGACACAATCTAACATTGTCTTTAACAGGATGATTAAATAGATTTTTGTTGGATATGAAATGAGTTAGGTGAGGATGTGATTGATTGAGAAGGAATTTATCCCTCATTTAATATGAGTAAGATATATATGGGCCCCTTAATAAGATAAAATGAGGAAAATGCATGGCCATACTAAAGTGAATTGATAAAGAGTTATCATTCTCAGTCTACTTAGAGTCAAGAAATAATATGATTGAATTATATAAGGATGAAAAAAACTATGCCTTATATTCAATCAAGATATCATGTGACAAAGGGATTACAATATTTATTATAAATTAGGTTATGTCGAATTATTGACTTCACATGACTTGGGTAGTCATAATGTCTTGCTACAGGCCACTTATGACTTGTAGGCCTAAATAAAGATTTAAGGCCCACTGCCAATGTCATGTGAAC
The DNA here is from genome assembly GCA_947683625.1 of Mallotus nudiflorus. Classification (NCBI taxonomy): domain Eukaryota; kingdom Viridiplantae; phylum Streptophyta; class Magnoliopsida; order Malpighiales; family Euphorbiaceae; genus Mallotus; species Mallotus nudiflorus. The sequence goes on from CANTUR010000323.1 coordinate 263,825, forward strand.
CTATAAGTTCACACACTTAGAACAGACCCAAAAATAGATATGGGTTTGAGAAGCCCAAATATGCTCTATGGAAATAAATAAGTAGTTTATTTATTTAAGGTAAATGTTATCTTAAATAAATGGAATATTATATCTTATTTAATTTTAAATAAAATCAGAATAATAATAATTGAGAAATTACCAAAAAGTTGTTTTGGTAAGTGAAACCCTAATTAGAAGTCTATTTATATTCTCTAGGGTTTTACTAACTCAATTATTAGCCACCAAAATTCATTTTTCTCCTTTTAGAAAAACTAAAACACAGAGTGTTTTTTATCTTGTTTTATGAGAAATCAAGAGAAGTGCTAGCACACAAATTTGCCATTTTAATCAAGGGTTGTTCGTGTGGATGCTTTTAGAGGATAGATTCTTTTGGAGACTTCTTGATCCGAACTACCAAAATCAAAAGCTCGAGGTAAGGTGTCACAGGAGTGAACGTTCTCTCTACCTTTTAACAGTCTTGCCTCTTCTATATTAAAAAGTTCATAACTGGACTAGGTGTTATTCTTAGTATATCAGATCCAGTGAACTTATATTATGACAATAATGGAGCTATAGCTTAAGCTAAAGAGCCCAGATTATATAAGAGATCCAAACATATATTCAGGCGTTATCATCTCATTCCAGAAATCATTAAGAGAACAGACGTGAAGATATATAGAGTACCTATAAATGATAATGTTGTTGATCCACTGACTAAGCCTCTTCCATAGCCTAAGCATGAGATTCATATTAGTTTTAATATAGATTAGGCCTAGTGCAAGTGGGATATTGTTAGTGATATACACTAGGTCAATCATGTATGACCATGTTTTGACTTTATCATTTTATTTAATAAAGAGGCATTTTTCATTATCATTTTATGTTATGATAATTAATTGAACAGTTAATTCTTACTAAGGTTATCAAGTATGTGACTTGATAGTAAAACCCTTAGATTAAGTATGAGTTCTATTCAAATTATCCTTAATCATAACAATGTATTATGGCGAGTATGGTGTTGTGTTGGCCATTTGCATGATCAAACTCTTAATTTTGGACTTTGACAAAAAAATTTTATACTAATAATTTCAATTGAGTGTGTAGGGAATTATACACCAAACATATACCAAGCATATATAGTTTTGGGTGAATAGTGACCTTTCAGGTTGATTGAACCTCTGATATTGAAGAACGATTTTGACTTATTTAGAGATCTTAAATAAGAAAATGAGCTTCTTAACTTTTAAATTACACATCTTAAGCTTTATAAATTGTGCTTGATCATCAAAATCCAAGTTCATTTATGTATGAAAATCTTCAGTTGAAGTCAGCATATGCATCTTGCATTTCAGTTTATATAGCTCTTGGTATTTCAACAATATCTTGAGATACAGATGTCAAAATGAGGTGATTCAACTTTTTATGGAAATAAAATACAATTATATATGACTTTTGTGAAGAAATTTTTGGCTTAATCGATCGTCTTCAATCCCGTTCATGAGCATCTTTTGAAGTTGTCACGGGTAGTCCATCAAACGAGCATTTGGAACACATTTTTGCCAAAAGATGGCAGTGCTCCTCACGAGCTAGTAGCTCATGAGCTACTTGTGAGCATACCCTTGACAGCTTTCCAATGGGAATTTTTAAAGGCAACGACTATAATTTCACCCCTCACGAGCACTGTTCACTCGTGAGGCGCTTGTGAGCAGCCCTTGAGCTGCCATAAGTTCAAGAATTGATTCAAAATCAATTATAAACATTGGAGAAATTATTGATACATCCAAAAACTACATTTTTGAGTGTTTTTCTATATAAGCACAACTTAAAATTCAATTGAAAGGTTAATAAAACTTGTGCATCATTCATCATTTTCTTGAACATTCAATTGAGCTTTAAAACTTTCTTTCAAAAAAATTCTTTATGTATAACTCTTGTAAGAGTTGGTGAGTGATTAGAATAGACATTCTTATTCTTCTATTTTCTAGGTTTAGAAAATGGGAAGTGAGATTCTATTCTAAAGGAATTGGTTTAAGTGTTTAGCCATTAAAACACTTGGGAATTTGGTTTTTGAGTGAGCCTTGAAAACTCAAGATTGTAAGGTTGTAAGAGTGAGCCATAAAACTCTTGTGTATTCTCAGTCTTGTTAATAAGATTGTGGGTGATTAAAAAATCCTAACTTGGGGATAATTTAGGTGGAGACGTAGGATTATTTGAGAATCCGAACTCCTTAAATATTTGTGTTCATCATTATTCCTTCTCTACTCTTACTCACTTCTTGAAAATAATTCCTTTAGTTTCCCATTTTTATTTGATATTCCTATTCACCCCCCTCTAGGACTCTTTCAATTGGTATTAGAGCTTGAATTCTAGGTACTTCATTGCTAGAATACAAGATAATAGGGAGTGAATCACAAAACATCTCTTCTCTTAGACCATTCTTTGATGGTAGTGACTATCAACATTGGAAATTTAAAATGGAATTATATCTTGATTGTGATTCCATCAAACTTTGGGATATTATCCTAAGAGGTTGGGAACCACCTACATCTATCATTGATGGTGTGGTAACTGCACTTGCAAGAAGCCAATGGAGTGTTGATCAAAAGGAAGAAAATCATAAAAATAAAAAGTCTATGATTACTCTAGTCTCCTCCATGACAAGAGAAGAAGGAGGCAAGCTTCAACATTACATTTTGGCTAAAGAAATATGGGAGACCTTGGAGAATCACTATGAAGGCAACATTCAAGTAAAAAGTAAGAAGGTTCAACTTCATATGTATGAATATGAACTCTTTAAAATGAAGCCTTAAGAATCAATTACAGAGATGACAAACCATCTCAATGCTCTCCTCATAACCCTCAAGAAACTTGGAAAACATTTTTTTAAGGAAGAGGTAAATAACAAGATTCTAAGAATCCTACCAAAGAAGGATTGGGAATCTCATGTTACCTCAATTGAGGAAGCTCAAGACCTCTCCACTCTATCAACCTATGTGCTCATTAGTAAGCTCTTGACATATGAGCTCACTATCAAGCAAAAAGGAGAAGAATAAGAAGAGAAAGAAGAAAAAAAGAGTATTGCTCTAAAAGCTCTTTAAGAAGATAATGAAGAGGAAAGTATTAAAGATTCTAGTGATGAAGATGGTGACATTGCCATGCTCATTAGGAACTTCAAGAAGTTCTTAAGAAAGAAAAATTTCTCAAGAACAAGGGACTTCAACAAGAAGTTCGAAGGAGATGGAAGGAAGAAAAACAAAAGAGGTTACTTGCTATGAATGCAAGAAACTGGGACACATTAGAAATGAATGTCCTAAACTCAAATTCAAGAACAAAGGAGCAAAAGATAAGAAGAAGGCATTCAAAGCTACTTGGGATGATTCCTCTGAATTCGAAGAGGAAGAGGAGCAAAGAGAAGTTGCCAATCTTTTCTTCATGGCCATTGAAAATGAAAATGAAGTACCATCCACTTCTTACTCTTCCTTAGATGATTGTGATGAATATTGTGATGATGATGATGAGAGCTCTATTGTGAGAAAATTGCTTGCTAAATGCAAAAGTTTGTTATCTAAGAAAAAAAAAATATAAACATGAGTTAGGTAGCTTAAGAAAGGATTTTGAATGTTTAAAAATTGAGTTTTCTAAACTTGTTGCATCAAATGAAAAACTTGTTAGTGATGCTAAGTCTTTTAATTCTTTAGAAGACCAACTTAAGAAAGCAAATGATGAAAATCATAAGCTTTCTAAGGAAGTTTTAGAATTAAAAAATTCCATTGCTAAATTCAAGAGAGGAAAAGAAACTTTAGATAGTCTTCTTGACTTTCAAAAATTTCATGGAGATACCCATGGAATTGGATATAAAAATGGAATGTCTTCATCATCCTCATCAAATATTACTTTTGTTAAAGCTTCACATGATTCTACTCCTTCAACCTCAAATGAGATTCAAGCTACAAAATCTCATGTGTTAAATAGCAAGGCAAAATCTCATAAGATTAACCCTTCATTAACACAAAGGGGTAAGAATCAAACTAGAGCACCTCAACTTAAGCATGCTTATATGTACACTAGACATAATTATAATAAGTATGTTGCACAACAAAATGCACATAAACATATTTCACAAACTTATCGAAATGCTCATCACCATTACCAATGTATGTCTCACTCAATGTCATAAAATAATAGATACACACAACACTAAAGGCATACTGCACACACTAAGAATTCATTTCATTCTAAGAGAAATAAATTTAAAAATTTTGTATGTCCATATTGCATGATCAAAGGACATACCAATATGTGTGCTTCTATAAAAAGCTGCACATGAATTTGCTTCCTTTAGATTATCTTGAAACTAACCAACCTAGACCAAGAAAGGTTTGGGTTCAAAAGAACATTTAAAATATTTTATGTAGGTGTGCTTGAAATTCATAAGAATAAAAAGCAAGTGGTATCTTGATAGTGGATGTTCAAGGCACATGACAGGAGACAAGGAGCAATTTAATAAACTTGATGCTAAGGGTGGAGGGCACGTTACCTTCGGTGATAATGCAAAAGGAAAAATTATTGGCATTGGAGAAATAGGTAATCCTCAATCCTTATCTATACATCATGTGTTGTTTATTGATGGTCTTAAACATAATTTGCTAAGTATAAGTCAATTATGTGATATGGGAAATGAGGTGACTTTCTATCCTAAAAATTACTTTGTTAGTAGTCTTGATGAAGACAAAGTAATTTTTAGTGGTGAAAGAGTAGATAACGTTTATGTTATTGATTTAAATAAAATTGATAACAAAGAAATAAAATGCTTAATGTCAATTTCCCATGACACATGGACATGACATAAATGGTTAAGACATGCAAATTTTGAACTTTTAAATGATCTTTGTAAACATGAACTTGTGATTGATTTACCTAAGCTTGAATTCACTAAGGATAAACCTTATGATGCTTGTCAAAAAGGAAAAACAATCTAAGTCTTCATTTAAGCTAAAAAATGTAGCGTCCACTTCTAGACCTCTTGAACTTATACATATGGATTTATTTGGAACAACTAGAGTTGCTAGTCTTGGTGGAATGAACTATGCTTATGTATTGGTTGATGATTACTCTAGATACACTTGAGTGTGTTTTCTTGCTCATAAGAATGATGCATTTAAAGCTTTTGAAAATTTTTAAAAAGATTTCAAAAAGAAAAAGGATTTTGTATTTCATCCATTAGAAGTGATCATGGAACCAAATTTGAAAATGAATTTTTCAAAAACTATTGTAATGAAAATGGTATTTCTCATACATTTTCATCTTTTAAAACTCCTCAACAAAATGGGGTAGTTGAAAGGAAAAATAGAACTCTTGTGGAAATGGCTAGAATAATGCTTCATGAGTATAATTTGCCTCTATACTTTTGGGCGGAAGCCGTTAACACATCTTGTTATATTTCAAACCGAGTTTTTTAAAAGACCAATTTTAAATAAAACATCTTATGAGCTATGGAACAATAGAAAACCCAAAATCTCATATCTAAGAGTATTTGGATGCAAGTACTTTATATTGAACACCAAGGATAATCTTAGGAAATTTGATTCCAAAGCCAATGAAGGAATTTTCCTAGGCTATTCCATCTTTAGCAAAGCATATAGAGTCTTTAATAAGAGAACTCTAGTAGTTAAAGAGTCAATGTATGTGGTATTTGATGAATCAAGCTCACTTGATCCTAGAAAGGATATTTGTAGTGTTAATGATCTTGTAGGTGATAATGAGATTATAGAAACACAAGAAGAAAATGCTAGTAAGCCTTTGGAACTTGAAGATCTAAGCAAGAAGGAAAATGAGGAGACAGCTCAACCTACCTTGAAGGATGAACTTCCAAAGGATTGGAAATTCAAGAAAGCTCACCCTTAAGACCTCATTATAGGTGACACTACAAAAGGGGTTAACTACTAGATCTAAACTCAAGTCTATTATTAATTTAGCTTTCATTTCTCAAATTGAACCCAAAAATGTTGATGATGCTTTGAGTGATGAATTTTGGGTCCTTGCTATGCAAGAAGAGGTAAATCAATTTGAGAGAAATAAGGTTTGGACCTTGGTTCCTAGACCTAAACATCATCCTATTATTGGCACCAAATGGGTGTTTAGAAATAAGATGAATGAACAAGGTGTCATAACTGGGAACAAAGCTAGACTAGTAGCTAAAGGTTATAATCAAGAGGAAGGAATTGATTATGATGATACCTTTGCCCCCGTTGCAAGGTTAGAAGCTATTAGGATGTTACTTGCATTTGCATCATACATGGATTTTAAACTTTATCAAATGGATGTTAAAAGTGCATTTTTAAATGGTTTTATTGAAGAGGAGGTATATGTTGAACAACCTCTGGGTTTTGAAAATTTGGACTCTCCAAATCATTTTTTGAAATTATCAAAAGCATTGTATGGATTGAAATAAGCTCCAAGAGCTTGGTATGAAAGATTGAGTAACTTTTTATTAGAGAAAGGTTTCTCTAAAGGAAAGGTTGACACAACTTTTTTCATAAAGAAATCCAAGCATGATTTATTAATTGTTCAAATTTATGTTGATGATATTATTTTTGGTGCTACTAACCATTTCTTGTGTGATAAATTTTCTAAGCTAATGCAAGGAGAATTTGAGATGAGTATGATGGGAGAACTTAAGTTCTTTCTTGGACTTCAAATCAAGCAATGTAAAGATGGAATTTTCATCAATCAAACCAAATATACAAGGGACATTCTCAAGAAGTTTGGAATGGATGGAGCTAAATCAAGCAAAACTCCAATGAGTACCATAACCAAACTCAACAAGGATGAGAATGGCAAATTAGTTGATGAAAAGCGATTTAGAGGTATGATCGGATCCCTTCCTTTATTTAACCGCTAGTAGACTCGATATTATGTTTACTACTTGCTTATGTGCTATATTTCAATCAAGTCCTAAAGAGTCTCATTTAAATGCTATCAAAAGAATTTTTAAATATCTTTGTGGTACATTGCATTTAGGACTTTGGTATCCTAGGAGTTCTTCCTTTGACTTGATTAGTTATTCTGATGCTGATTTTTTTGGTAGCCTACTAGATAGACAAAGCACTTTTAGAACTTGTCAAATTTTAGGAAATTACTTAATTTCTTGGTTTAGTAAGAAATAAGTTTTTGTTGCCTTGTCCATCGCTGAAGCAGAATATGTGGCGGCTAGTTGTTGTTGCACCTAAGTTCTATGGCAAAAACAACAACTTTTGGACTATGGCATTGATATTAATCACATTCTAATTAAGTGTGATAATAAAAGTGCTATAAACCTTAGTAAGAATCCTATTCAACATTCTAGAACTAAGCATATTGATATTAGACATTATTTTTTGCGTGATCATGTGCAAAATGGTGATATTTTTCTTGATTTTGTTGATATTAATCATTAATTAGCAGACATATTTACCAAGCCTCTTTGTGAGGAAAGATTTAATTTTATTAAGCATGAACTTGGTATGATTGATGGGTCAAGTTTGTCTTGATCACTTGCTAAATTGATGAATTGATGTTTGAATTTTTTTTTATCATGTTCTTTAGAAATTTTTTTTTAATAGCCTTCCTATTTTTTTTTTGCAAGTTAATAATTAATTATTGAGCTAAATTCAATTAATTAATTATTTTAATTTTTGCATAAATATTTCTCCGCAACAAAATTTTTTGTGTGTGTTTTTATGACAGTTTATGATCGGTTTATTTTTTGGATATTCTCTGGATATAAACCTTGAGCTGTAAATTCATACTTTGTATATTTTCTTTTTTTTTTGTGTCATTTTTAAAAATAAAATAATAAAATATATTTATATTTTATTCAATAAAAATAATTTTTTTATTCATTTATTTCAAAAATTATTTGTTTTAAGATTCATTTATTTTGATTATATAATTATTTTTGTGGTCAAGGACCTAATTGTCAGCTTTTTGGGACTTAATTGCAGGAAATTTGAAAGTACAAGGACTAATTGGAAATTTTTATCATGAGCCATTGGGCTCGTGACCGTTGCGGTCTGGGTGTCATGAGCTGGGTCACGAGCAGATTGCTCGTGAACCGCTCGTGAGGAACGATCTGGTTCTTTTTTCTTATTTTTTTTATTTTTTTCTTTTTCTCATTTTGTTTGATTTTTTCTTTCTTTTCAAACGGTCACCTGCAATTTTTCTTAACTTTTTTGAATTATTTATGTTATTTTTGTGTATAAATACCTCCCTTCACTCATATACACTTATATCTTCAATAAAATTCCTTTAAATTCTCAAAATTCCTTTAAGTTCTTCTTCTAAATTCTTTCAATTCTCGTAACTCTTTCATTTTTTTTACCTTGCCCTTACCATGGCCTCAAATTTTGCTTAAGGTGCTTCTTCATCCTCTATAAGAGCTACTAAAGATCAACCTAAGAAGCAACCTCCTCTCACATACACTCAATCTTGTTTTAGGGAAAGACTTGCTCATTTCAAGGAAAGGAAAATCATTCCATCTAAATATATGTCTCAAGCTACCTTGGAAAAGATGGGTTATTTCAATGAGGTTAGACATTTACTTGAGAATATAGGTTTATATGATTTTGCTTTTAATGATTTTCCTACCTATCCTACCTTAGTTCATGAATTCCTTGTTTCCTATTGTTTAAGAACTCATTCTTTTAGTGAGCAAAATCCTTTAAATAGCATAAGATTTAAATTGGGTGGGAGAGATAGATTTCTTACATCTCAAGCCTTTGATGACATTTTCAACTTTAAACAAGGAGGTTTAGCTTCTCCTACTTCAACTTGGTCCCCTAGTCTCTTTTGGTCTCAACATTCTAAACCTCATTCAAGTATCTTTGAAGCCGGGCATAGTAAAGCATCTAGTTTGGCTTCAAAATCTCTTTGGTATATACATAGGTTTATTACCTACTCTTTTCATGCTAGAGGTTTGAGTAATGAAACTATCTCCTTTAATGATCTTTTTCTTCTTAGGTGTCTTATTGAGGGTATAGATGTTGAGCTTGGAAGATGGCTTCAATGGAGGTTTTGGTTAGCTAGTGATAGTGTGAGTGGTGCCTTATGTATAGGAGGCTTTATCACTAAGATTGCTATTTTCTTTGAGATTAATTTGAAAAATATTCCTTCATTACCCTCATCTTTTCTTGATGATAAACTCTTAAGAATTTCTAGACAATTCAAACTTGTTCAAAATTGTTGGTTTTGGAAAGACGAAGTAAAAGATGAAGATGTTAATGTAGAGCAAGAACAAAATATTGAGCTTTTGGGCACTCTTTCTATTGGGGAAGAATTACTTGAATAGAAAACTCCTTCTCAAAGAAAAAGGGCAAAAAGACCTTCCACTTCTCAAAGTGTTGATGATGATCCCACTTGGGTTAGTGGTTTCTTTGATCGCCTATCTATAGTGGAGTCAAACTTTAACATAAGGTTTGATCAAGTAGATACTAGACTTGATCATTTTGAGCAAAGAATGGATCACATGGAATATGATATTCATTAATTTTATGACTATTATAATATTCAATGCTCGTGGCCACCTCCTCCTCCTCCTTTATAAGATGAATTTTATTTTTTGTTTATTTTTTGTATTTAAGACTAAAGAATTGTTTGTGTACCTCTTTATCATCATTGTATTTCTTTTATGACTATTAATTGAGCTTATTCATGCAATATTTATGCACATATTGAATGACATGTATTTCATAAAGATTTAACATATCTTTGTTTCCATTGTTTTGGTTCTTGATCTTTTATTCCCTTTAGTATTTTTGGCTCCCTTAGGTCATATTTTCCCCTTATATCTCTCTCTTTTCTTTTTGTCTTTAACAAAGGGGGAGAAGAAGCTAAATAAGCTATGTGCTTAGGGGATACATACTTAAGGGATAAATAATTGTGTAAAAGATATGCTAAGTACCACATGATTATGTATGATTAATTGACTAGCTAAATTCTACATGATCATGTGATGTTTGAATATATCATATATACTATTTTGTGATGCATTATGTTTAAAATTATTTCCTTCATGTTGTCTAAACATTTTTTTAATCATGTTATCATCATTTGTTTGATAACTTGTTATGTTGTCTTTATTTTTGACAAGAAGGATAATAAAATTTATTTATATTTCTTATTATGTCCAATAAGGAGGAGAAATAAAGAAACATATTTTTTTGTTAAAGGAATATATTTGTTAAACCCTTATATATGCTATGATAATTCATTTATTTATATGCTCTGATACATGATAAATATTGAATTTATGCATATGTTAAGGGGGAGAAAAATATTTTCTCTTTTTGCATCTATTTAATTTGAAAGGGGGAGCTATTTTTATTTAATATGCTATACATGTTATTTATTTTTTACACACACACACCTATTATTTATCATCTTTTCAAATTGGTTGTCAAAGCAAAAAAGGGGGAGATTTTTGACCATTTGCATGATCAAACTCCTAATTTTGGACTTTGAAAAAAAAATTTTATACTAATAATTTCAATTGAGTGTGTAGGGAATTATATACCAAACATATACCAAGCATATACACTTTTGAGTGAATAATGACATTTCGGGCTGATTGAACCTCTAAGATTGAAGAAGGCTTTTTACTTATTTAAAGATCTTAAATGAGAAAATGAAATTCTTAAATTTTGAATTATAGATCTTAATCTTTCTATATTGTGCTTTTTCATCAAAATCCAAGTTCATTTGGGTATTCAAATCTTCAGTCGAAGTCAACATATGTAGCTTGCATTTTAGTTTGCACAGCTCTTGGTATTTTAGCAATATCTTGAGCTACAGATGTCCAAATGAGGTGATTCAAAGTTTTATGGAAAGAAAAGAAAATTATCTACCATTTTATGAAGAAAATTTTAGATGAATTGATCATCTTCAGTCCTATTCATGAGCATATTTAGAAGTAGTCACGAGCAATCTGTCAAAGGAGCATTTGGAACACATTTTTGCCAAAAGATGGCAATGCTCCTCACGAACTGGTGGCTCATGACCTGCTCATGAGCATACCCCTGACAACATTCCAACAAGAATTTTTGTGCTATAATTTCACCCCTCACGAGCACTGTTCACTCATGAGCAGCCCTTGAGCTGCCATAAGTTCAAGAATTAATTCAAAATGAATTCTAAACGTTGGAGACATGATTGATACATCAAAAAACTACATTTTTGAATTTTTTTATATATAAACACAACTTTGAATTCAATTTAAAGGTTAAGAAAACTTGTGCATCATTCATCATTTTCTTAAACATTCAATTGAGCTCTAAAACTTTCTTTCAAATAAATTCTTTGTGTATAACTCTTGTGAGAGTTGGTGAGTGATTAGAATAGACATTCTTATTATTTTTTTTTTGGGTTTAGAAAATAGGAAGTGAGATTCTATTCTAAAGGAATTGGTTTAAGTGTTTAGCCATTAAAACACTTGGAAATTTGGTTTTTGAGTGAGCCTTGAAAACTCAAGATTGTAAGGTTGTAAGAGTGAGCCATAAAACTCTTATGTAGTCTCAATCTTGTTAATAAGATTGTGGGTGATTAAAAAATCCTAACTTGGGGATAAGTTAGGTGGAGACGTAGGATCATTTGAGAATCCGAACTCCTTAAATATTTGTGTTCATCATTCTTCCTTCTCTACTCTTACTCACTTCTTGCAAATAATTCCTTTAGTTTCCCATTTTTATTCGATAGTCCTGTTCACCCCCCTTCTAGGACTCTTTCATATTGATTGATGATTATGTTTTACTAATCATGAATATGAGATATTAAGTCAACTCATAGGTACTTATTTAAGAAATAAAGTGCTGGATTGACCTATCATGAGAATACTATATAGATAATTGTCATAAGTAATTCTCATCACAGTAATACTGGCTTAGTCCTCTGACCTTGAAATCACCATGGATTTCTATATAACTATTTTGTATTTTAACACAATCTTACATTATCTTTAATTGGATGATAAAATAGGATGTTGTTGTGTATAAAATGAGTTATATGAGGAATGTGAGTGATTGAGAAGGAATTTTTCCCTTATTTAATATGAGTAAGATATCTATAGACCCCTTGATAAAATAGAATAAGGAAAATGCATGGCCATGATAAAGTAAATTGATAAAGAGTTTTCATTCTTAGTCTACTTAGAATTAAGAAATTATATGATTGAATTATATATGGATGATATAATCTATGCCTTATATTCAATCAAGATATTATGTGACAAAGGGACTAGAATAATCACTATATATTAGGTTATGTTGGATTATTAACTTCACATGACTTGGGTAGTCATAATGTGTTGCTAGAGGCCACTTATGACTTGTAGGCCTAAGTGGAGATTTAAGGCCCACTACTAACATCATGTGAACTTATAGGGTCACACACTTTGAATAAGCCCAAAATGAATATGGGTTTAATAAGCCCAAATAAGCTTTGTGGAAATAAATAAAATATTTATTTAAGGTAAAGGTTAAATAAATAGAATGTTATTTCTGATTTAATTTTAAATAAAATTAGAATTAGAATAAGTGAGAAATTACCAAAAGGTTGTTTTGGTAAGTGAAACCCTAATTTAAATGTCTATATATATGTTGTATTCTCTAAGGTTTTAAACACTCTCATTATTCTGCTACCAAATTCATTTTCTCTTATTTTAGAAAATAAAAACATAGAGTTCTTTTGATTCTTGATTTATGAGAAATTAAGAGAAGGTGCTAGCATATAAGTATTTATTTTCAATCAAGGGTTGTTCGTGTGGACACCTACGGAGTATGGATTCTTTTAGAGACCTCTCAATCTGAACTGCCAAATTAAAAGCTCAAGGTAAGGTGTCACTGAAGTGAACCTCCTCTCTCCCTTCCAGAAATCTTGCCTCTTCTATGATTGTGGTAAGATTTTGAAAACCCTAGATATAATTAATTAATCAAATTACTTAGATCCAAGTTCGGGTTTGTGATTAAAATATAATTTTTTTGTTGTGTATAAAACCATGAAACCAAGCACCTCGATCGTCTAATACCAATATTATTGGCAACAAATGGGTCTTTTGAATTAAACAAAATCCAAATCAAACTATTTCTTATTACAAGGCAAGACTTATTGCCAAAGGTTATAACTAATATAATGGCATTGACTATGATCACACTTTTAGCCCTGTTGTCGAATCTATAACCATCAGAACCATCTTAGCTTTACTGCTATGAATCGCTAGCCTTTAAAACAACTGGATATCTCTAATGCATTTATGCATGATAGTCTTGAAGAAACAGATTACATGGAGCAACCTCTTAGGTTCATTAATCCTCAATGCCTAGACTATGTTTGCCATCTAATAAGTCCCTATATGGACTAAAGTAGGCACCAAGGGCTTAGTTTTCTTGGCTCAGTGGTTTTTTTACCAAAAATGGTTTTACACCTTCCAAGGTCAATTCCTCAATATTCTTTCTTCATCATGGGAATGACTTGGTTATTTTATTGATTTCTATAAATGATATTATTATTACTAGTTGATCTTTTTTATTGATTCAACTGGTAGTTACTCAAATACATTAAGAATTTCTTATTAAAGATGTGTAACTTTTTAGTATTTCCTTGGCATATAGGTTACTCGTTCTTCAATTAGGATCTTTATTAATCAAAAGAAGTACATGACTGATTTGCTCCATAAAACTGGTCTTTAAGATGCCAAAGGATTCCTCACTCCTATGGCAATAACTCCACCATTATCAAAAGTGCTTGGCAAAGAATTTAATCAGCTTTAGTTATACACGCATGTTGTGGGTGCCTTGCAGTATACCACTTTTACAAGGCTAGAAATTACCTTTACTGTGAACAAGCACACTCTTATTGACACTTATTAGGCAGCCCCGCCAAGAGATTACTATGGTACCTTAAACATAAACTTCACTATTCTCTTTACTTTGCTGCTAACAACACTTTTTAACTCTAGTGCTATTCTGACTCTAATTGGGGTGGTTGTCCTGACTCACGCCACTCAACCAATGGTTATGGGATCAACCTCAGTAATTCTTTAATCTCATAGAGTGCAAAAAAGCAAGCTATTCTCACTCATTCTTCATCTGAAAGTGAATAGAAAGCCATTGCAAACACTAAATATAACTTCTTTGGATCCAATCTCTCTTAACTGAACTTGGCTTTTTATGTTCTAGTAAACCAATTTATGGTGTGACAACATTAGTGCTCTTTACATGTCTTCTAACCTGATGTTTCATACTTAGACAAAGCATATTGCTTTAGATTTTCATTTTGTTTGAGAATTAGTTGCTCGTGGACACATTCAAATTGTCTATCTTTCATCCAAAGATCAAATTGGGGACATCTTCACCAAGTCCTTGGGAGTTTAACTCTTTTAGCATTTTTGCCCTAAACTTTGACTCACTTCTCACTCTCCATTGGTTTGTTGGGGGGTATTGAAGTCGTGACCATTCATCAGTATTAGTTATCTATCTTGTTACATTTATGTTATTGTGTTTGTTATGTGTTCTACCTCTTCATATAATCTAATACTGCTGTATATATAAACACTATATGCAATCTAATACAATATACAGATTCCTAAATACTTCTCTTCTCTTATGTTTATAAGACAATCTTGAAGTGGCAAGGTAAATTGGAAAAAAATAATATTAGTTTTCCTTGCCATCCCGGTCACCAAATTTGCATAAATTTTTTTTATTAGTGATGGAATTTGCTAGCTACTTCTACTCAGGTAAATGATAAAAGTTAAATCAAGAATGGCCTCTTATTACTTATACATCTAAAGGAAAAATGGGAAAAAATAGTTTATACTAAAGCACATAATAGAAAATGGCAACATTTAAATGCAAACATAACATATGAAGCATGCAAGGTAATAACACATGCAAGTTGAAAGAAAAAATTAATCTTTTAAAAACATAAGATAGAAAAAATTCAAACCTGCAAAAGCAGTAGCTTAATAATATATATCAAGATGTTCTGAGGATAGACAACCTGAAAATGGAAAAAAAATCCAAACAGAGTAAAAACATTAAACAATAATATTAAAAAAATGACAATTATAAAAGCAAGTTGCAAATAAACATGCATCGGTAATTAGTCATCTAATTTTGAAATTTAATCAACATTAGTATAAATCTTTAATACATGTAATAATCCATAAAATATAACATAATGGTACTACTATGATGTTCTAGATTTCAAAGACATAATAATACATATTATATAGACCTACATAAAATAGCCGAAGAAGAAACCTGACGTAAAGTAGGTGGACTAATTAATGACTCTCGAGATCCTAAAAAAATAATTGAGGGGAGTTAGACCTCACTGAGTAAATTAATAAAAGAAATGTATGTAATGTGAAAATCTTCTTTAAAAAAATATTTTATGAAAATATAAAATTTATAATTTATAAATTTAAGCATTTGATTTATTGACATAGTTAGTAACTTGCATACAATGATTTTTCTAATTTTCATACCATCTTCTACGACTTTTCTAATTTACATACCATCTTCTCTTTACTAGTAACTTTGAACCCATTTGTTTGAGTCATGTAGATTTCCTCATTCAAGTCTTAATGTAAAAATGTAATTTTTACATCCATCTAAACTATTTCTAAATCCAACTGTGCTACCAAAGCCAATAAAATTCTAATGGAGGAATGCTTTACAACTAGAGAAAATACTTCATTATAATCAATTCCCTCCATCTGTACGTAACCTTTAGCCACCAATCTTGCTTTGTAGTGAACATTATCCTTGTCAAGGAATTCATCTTTCTTTGCTTATACCCATTTGCACCCAATTGTCTTCTTTCCCTTTAGAAGACTAGCTAGTTTCCATGTTTGATTCTTTTGAAGGGACTGCATTTCTTCATTCATGGCGATCCCCTACTTTTCATGTTTTGAACTTTGGACTGCTTCAGCATAAGTGGTAGGAACATCAATTATAATTGGTGATGCAGTAGAGACTATATCAGTATAGCATGCAGGTTATCTAATAATCCTTTTTCCCTTTCTTAATGCAATTGATTCATGTTTCTTTGGAGGTTATTGGGTCTAAACCTTTTCTTTATTTGGCTCTTCTTCTACCATAGAAGAGTCATTATCAATTTCTTCGTTGGTTGGGATAATTCTTTTGCCATCAAACTCTACCTGTTTAGGAGTACCATCTGTTTATTTTTTTTTCTGAAGTCACCTTTCTCAATGTGGTGGATTCATCAAAGGTAACATCCTTACTAAAGATTACTTTCTTTATTTATGGACACCAAAGACAATAACCTTTCACACCAAATGTGATCCCTATAAAGATTGCCTTCTTTGCTATTGGATTGAGCTTTGACTCCTTAACATGGTAATATGCAGTGGAACTAAACACATGTAAGGAATCATAATCTATAGCAGGTTTTCCAAACCATTTCTCTAATGGCATTTTACCATCAATAGCAATCGATAGTAGGCGGTTGATAAGGTGATAAATATATACTACAATCTCAGCCCAAAATTCTTTGCCTAATCCAACATTAGAAAACATACACCGAACCTTCTCCAGTAATGTCTAGTTCATTTCCTCTGCCACCCCATTTTTTTGTGGTGTCTATCTGACAATGAAGTGTTTGATAATACCTTCATCTTCATAAACATTAAAAAATGGATATTTTTTTAATTCTCCACCATTAATTGTGTGGAGATGTTTGACTTTTTGACCTGTTTCAGTTTTCACCATCTTTTTTCATTTAAGGAAAATTCCTAGCACCTCATCCTTTATTTTCATTGTATATACCCATACTCTTTGGAAAAAATCATCAACAAAGGAAATATAATAGTGTTTTCCTCCTAATGAAGCATTCTTAGAAGGCTCTCGTACATTTGAATGAACATAATCCAAAATACCCTCAATAACATGGATGGCTGTTCTAAATTTTACCTTTGTTTTCTTCCCTTTTAGGGAATGCTCACTACAATCAAATTTGCAAGCTTGAGCTCCTTTCAATAATCTTTGATCTATCAGTAATTTCAAGAATTTTTCTCTAGCATGCCTCAAGTGCATATGCCATAACCTGGTTGCTTTTGACTCATAATCATCAGTAAAAGCTGCCGTTGCTACTGTCCCAACAATTGTACTACTTAGAAAGTAATACATATTATTTCTTTTTTGAATCCCCTTCATTATCACAAGTGCATCAGAGTTGATTCTCATCAGCCCCTCTTTTGCCTTACTTTAAAACCTTTTGACTCTAAGGTTCCCATAGAGATGAGATTCCTCATTAAATCCAACAAATAATGAACACCTGATAAGTTTTTTTATTGATCCATCCTAATTGCTAAAGCGAATTAAGCCAATCCCATGTGTGTTAAGAGGGGCATTATTTGCTGTGTAGACAACTCCACCTTTTAGTTTGTTAAAGTCAAAGAACCATTCTTGATTGGGAGTTATATAGTGACTACAAGCTGAATCTAGTAACCAAGAACTCAAAAAGCTAGTTGATGGTGTAGTAGCAATTGAAAGATATGAATCTGCATTATCACACTCAACTACATTTGAATTTGAGACAGCTTTTCCCTTTCTAGGTTTGCCTCTGTCCTTTAGCTTGGGATAATCTTTCTTTTAGTGCCCTTTCTCTCGATAAAAGGCACAT
Organism: Mallotus nudiflorus; assembly: GCA_947683625.1. NCBI lineage: Eukaryota > Viridiplantae > Streptophyta > Magnoliopsida > Malpighiales > Euphorbiaceae > Mallotus > Mallotus nudiflorus. The sequence goes on from CANTUR010000323.1 coordinate 281,522, forward strand.
TGATCTTTGCTCAATTTGGACTTTGACTTAGATCTCCCTCTCCTTCCTTTATTTTGGCTCTGCAAATGGCCTCTAACAATAAAAGCTTCTGCTTTAACACTTGTATTTTCTTCCTTTTCTTTTTTTTCGTAATTCATAACTACATAAGGCTGCAGTTACTTCACTTAGAGACACAACAACCTTCCCATGAAGTAGAGTAGTTTCAAGATACTCAAACTCATCAGGAAGCAATCCCACCAACATTTGAGCCAGATCTTCATCATTAAAAGTCACGCCCATATTCATAAAATCAATTAGTAGCTGATTAAAGCTAGTAATATGATCATTCATTGTGGTACTTGGAACATAGTTAAAGTGGAACAATCTCTTTTTCATGTAGAGTTTGTTTTGATAGCTTTTCTTCAAGAATTTCTCCTCTAATGCATTCTATAATTTACTTGCATAAAAGTTTTTATAGAAAATGCATACCTTTACTCTTTAGAAAGACATGATCGAATTGTACCACATGCCAATCTATTGATCACCTTCCATTCTTTCTCCTCAACATCATCTTGTTTCTCTGCTTTTATAATAATGTCTAGACCCTATTAAAAGAGGGCATCTAGAACCTCACTTTGCACATGCTAAAATGACCAGTGCCATAAAAAATCTCCACCATAAATGTCATATTTGTCATAACATTTCTTGCCAAAATTGAAGATGAAGAAGTTGTTGATGCCAATGTGGATACTTTTATGCCGTCTGATATTTTTACTATAAATTCTATTTAATAGCTATTGATGCGGAATGCCAATTAGCCCAAGGATTTTTTTTCGGATGTGGAAAATCAACCTAAACCGCAACCACATAGTATACTAAAATAAATCAAAAGCTCTAATATCAATTGTTGTGGAATTTGGGTTAATTTTGACCAATAATAACAAATTTACCTTGAGAACTATTGCACATGTAACTAGAGTGTAAATGATTGTACTAAAAATCACCTTAAGGTAGATTCCTAACAAAGAGTGGTGGGGTCACAATGGTCCTACTTAAAAAATACAATCCTTAGACAGAATTTTATTAAGACAAGTAATTTTAATAATACAATAATTAATGACGACTATACCCGACAATAGTTTTTAAATAAACATAAAAGAGAATATCAAAATTTAACAAAGTTCGGTCAATTATGCCTATATCCTTAGACACTATAAAAATAATATTTCAATAATTAAGAAAATATTACAAAAAAAGAAAAAAATACAAATAATCTAAATATTAAAAAAGGTTAATTTTATGGGATGAATTTAACTGTATGGAAAGAGTCCTTTTATAGCTTAAGGACTCCTCCAATTGTTTTAAAATTTCTGATGTGGGATTTTGTCAAACTAACAGTCTCCGGATTGCATTAAGTCACTTATGGTTCTTCAGTCTTTCATTTGTTACTTGAAGACATTAAACAATTATCTTTGTCTTTTGAATTTGTCTTTTTCTTTTATTCCAAGGAGGATAAATAGAGTTGGTTGCCCATTCGTTATCTCAATGGGCTTTGAATCAGATATGATTCTCCATTTATTCTGTATTTCTAGAGGATTTATCCTCTCTTTGACGCTGCATTTTAATATATATATATATTTCCAAAAAAAAAAAAAGATTGATTCATCATTATTAGAAGAATTTTCTTTTCTTTAGATTGAATTTTTATAAATTTATATTTGTACATGATAAGTTTCATGTCATAAATAAATTATGGCTGTATACATTTACAATATTATGATTTATTTCATTGAACTCGTCTGAAAAATAAAGTTTGAAGTTGGAAATTTTTCATCCATTACTAATATTTAATGATTATAGTATTTATTTTGTTCAAATTATAAATATTTAAAATTTATTAGATAATGACTAATCCAATTCCATTTCAATAGCTTCTCAAACAAAATAGAAATCAATTCCTTACTATTGCTGATCAAATTGCACCAAAGCTTGACTGAAAGCTCACCTCTTGCATTGGTTTTTCGATCACCTTCAACTTGCCGGAGTATTCAAGGATAATCATCGTTAGTTTTATTTGTTAAGTTTGCTGTAACCTTGTACTTGTCTTCTAATTGTTGTTTCTATTTATTTATATATATTTGCACTTTGTTATACAAATCAAGAATCAGTGGGTTTTTTTTTTCAACATAAAAAAACATCACATTGTTGACGTTAAGAATAAGTTTTCACAAATACTCACTTTATTTATTTATTTTTTTCTAATATTATCTTATAGGTTTATAGGTTTGTTGCACTGTTAATACCATAATTTTGAGTCATATTTCACTTTGGTATCAAAATTTTAATTTTTTTTATTTTCAATCCTAAAACTTCTATTTTTATTTTAAATTGAAGTACTTCGAACATATCCGATAACATACGTGGTAGCCGAAATAAATATATTTTTAGTTTATTTACCTCGTAAGTGTCTCATTAAACAATTTAATAATCTTGTTGGCCCCATAAAACAAAATTTGTTTGTGGGCCCTATAAAATAAAAATTTAGAAAAATTTATTTTATGGAATCCATAAGGTGATTAAGTCGTTTAATATGATGCTTTCATGGTGAATATACTACAAATATACTTATTCAGGCTACCATATATGCTAATTTGATTAAATATGTTCGAAATACTTTAGCTTGAAAGAAAAATAGAATTTTTGGGAATGAAAATAAAAAAATAAAAAATTTGGTATCAAAGTGAAACATGATGTAAAATTATGATAGTAATAGTAAACTAAACCCATTATCATACATAAAAAGGTAGCAAACCCCAATCTTGTAGCACAATATATATTTGGAGATGTTTTTTCGAGCCTTTATAGAACAATGCAATCTATGTTTGATGCTAGCTCCCGGCTTGGTCCATGTTTTAGAATAAAAATTAGATGAGTAAATAAAGGGTTTCAAGACAAGTTATAAGTGTAACTCTGAGAGGGTTAGTTGACGGTGTCTCTGTTCCAAAAAATTATTTTTGAATGCATCAATGCTGATATGATAATGTTTATCTTTATATAATTAGTGAATTGATTCTACCCATTTCTACATCTTTTGATTTTGATTTTTGTGATAAAGAATTTGAATTTTCTTACTTTTTATTTGGTTCAATTCTATTAAAAAAATTTAATTTAATTTTTAAATAAAATTTTATAATGAAGTGTATTTAATTTAAATTAAAATTTTATAAAATGAACATTTCAAAATTCTAATAATTTTTAAAATTTGACTTAATAATAAGTAATTTCAAATAACATTTATTTTTCATGATCAAAGAGGAAGTAGTACAAATTTGAAATTCTTATAAATTGATAGTTTAAATTTCTTAATGATTTAATTCAAATTGTCATGAACACAATATATATATATATATATATATATATATATACTTGATTATTAATTAATTAGACTGATTTTATTACATAGAATATTGATTCTAGATATATCTAGTGAGAAAAAAAAAGGACATATGAAGAACAAAATTGAAATATTCATGTAGTGAATTATCGAGTATTTATTAAAAGAATAAAACTATTTTTTATTATATAGTTCATTTAAAACTATTACATATCTCTAAATGAAATAATAGTTAAGTGAAAATTTTTCTTTAAGTTTATTTTAAGGTGTAGAGTTTGAATAAGATTATTACCGATTTAAAGAGGAAGATTACCCTTACTATGTAGTACATGAATGTTTAGATTATACGACTTCTCTAATAAAAAAATTGTTATGTATATAAATAATAAAAAGATTAATCAAAAGTATAATATTGCATCATAATATTTTTGATTAAATGCAATGTTGGTTATCCAACTTCAGAATTATTGCTGTTTGGGTACTCTAAATTTTAATTTATTTTTTTTAGTAAACTAACTTTAATTTTGTTTTAAAAAGGGTACTGTAAAAAATGTTTAGCCCTCTAAATGTCTTTTTAAAATCATTTTTAATACCTTAATCTCTTTATCTTTTCAATTTAATCCATAAATTATAAAAAGTTTAGAAGTTCAATTTTCTTAAGCTCTAATACTACTCAAGATAACTTTATTTTTACTAGGCATAATCAAAATAATTTTCGAATTTTTCTTTATTTCCTATAAATGTATAGAAAATATGGATTTTTTTTTGCAAAAAATATTTAATTCTAGATTAAAATAATAATATTGAATTGTTCAGAAACCAAAATTTTTTTGAGTAACTACTGTGAAATTATGTAGAAGTTTAGTATTAAAAAAGATACAAATTAAAATTTAATAACGAAATTAAAATAAAGTTAAAGTTTGATACCCTCTTATTATACATTTGAACCATAATATTCTTGAGTAGCCAGCTATCTTTTGCCACCACCACTACCACCAGTAGTATTTCCTCCTTTTAAATGAAATGTTTTAACCTTGAAGAGGTCATGCTTCAAAATAGAGAACTCCCCATTTCCAACATTGCTAGAAGATGAGAAGCTAGTGGCTTGCGTTTCCTCATCTCCGCCAGCGCTAGAAGGTGCAAATCTACCACTCGGCTGTAGCGATAATAAGGTGGGTCCTTTAGACCTTCTTGAAGCTCTATGATCAAGAAGAGAAAAATCGAGCACTATTTGACAAAGTGTCTTGTTTCTTGAACTCTTGTCAACCAATGGAAGTCTTATAAACGACTGTTTAAGACGTTTCAGATCTAAATCTTGCTTATGTTTCTCTATCAATGCCCTTGCTGCTGCTTCTTTTCTTGCCTTCATCTCGTCGGTATCTCCTTGTTTAGATGCTCCATTGATGCTCTCTCTGGCGACAATTTTGCTGTTGTTTTCACTTCTGGGTTGTTGTGGTTTGTCCATGACAATTATGTGATATCTGAAAATGATTATGCATTGGTGGATCAAAGAAGAAACAATGCAACTATATGAGAACATAGAATAAGAATGATGACAAAAAAATGCTTTGATTTATCAGCCCTTTTTAAAAAAAAAAAATTAAATAATTTTGGTTTTACATGTTTAATTAATAGGTTTAGACTAGAGAACAAGAGTAACAGAGCTTTGCAACAACTAGTCTCTAAGTTTTTTTTTTTTTTTTAAATAGTTCATCCTCCTCTCCCACGGGAGAGTGACCCGCTATAGTAATTTTACGGTTTGACTACTCAAATTTTAGCAAAAATATAATTTGATTAAATCTGTAAATATTTTGATTTTTTGATTTAATTTTCTAACTAGTATATATATATATATATAATGAAACTCGAACTCAAATCTCTAAGTGCCATTGGAATCATTTGATGACTAAGACCAGAGTTTTCTCGCTATTAAATGTAAATTCACATATAGCTTCAATGTAAAAAGTAATAACCCACCAAAACATATGCAATGAGAAAAAAGAAAAAGACATTCGCAATATTATCTTTTAAATCTAAGTTTCCTCAACATAACCAAATACCGATCAATCAAAAGTTGCTAATTATTATTGCTGCTTCTGTTGCTGCTGCTATTTCTATTTTTATTTTGAAGTCTAGTTAGTTAGCTAGCTCTCTCTTATACTTTAAAGTTCATTCCATTATCAATTGATAACGGATTTGATTAAATAAACAAACTTTGTATATATATAAACAAAATTTTAATAACAGTTTTATTAAATGAAGAATGCCTTAATATATGGCTACGGATTTATTGTTACATTTGGAAGCATATGTTGAATCATTGATGAAAATATTAACTTAATTTATTAAGAAAAGAAAAACAACTATTAAGCAAGTCATGATTTGGTATAATAATGAAAGATATATGTAGAGGGTTCAGACGTTGAGTTTCAATGTGTAAAGATTGAAATTTCAGCCACCCACTGGCTGTGACATTGGAGGTTTTAACCTTCATCAATTAATCATTTTTTTAATCTAAATATATATTAAACCAATTGTAGACACCCGATTCAATCGGTTTGTGTTAGGAGACAAATTAGAGATACTCAGTTTGACCGGCCAGTTTCAAGCCTAATGATGAGAATATAAAACTTGAACATGAGAATGAAGCCTCAATCTCTAGTGAAAAGTGGATTTGAAAGCCCAAAGTCTAAAAAGTCCAAAACCCAGTCCAATTATCCAAAATTTAGCCCAAGCTCGCCTGGCCTAGTGCAGGCTCGGGCCAAAAGGGCGGTCACTTCAGTGCAATGAGGCGATCGCCTCATCGAAGAGGCCCCGCCTCTATGTTAGCCCACTTGCAGCTGCAACCATGGTGGCCAAGTAATGTGCACCCCAGCCTCCAAACTTGATTTCTTGCGTGAGAAAGAGATTTTTGGAGAAGAGAAAAAGGCTATAGAGGCTCATGATGAGCTAGAAAGCTTAGGGGCATAGGGAAGTTAGAAAATAAAAAGAAAAAAAAGAGAGAAAAAAAAGGAGGAGGTTGGAGATTATTGAAAGAGGGGGAAGATTGAAAGGAAAAAAAGAAAAAAAAAAGAAAAAGGAGCTCTGAAGAGGAAGAAAAAAACAGAGAGAAAGGCAAAGAAAAATGTCCTTAAGAAAGGGGGAAGATTGAAGCAAAGAAGTCCATTTTTCCAAGAGAAGAAGGAAGAAGCTTATGTCAAAAGTAGAGATCAAGTCCTATTAAGGATCACCATAAAAAATGTCTCTGAGTTTCTCTCATTTTGGTAGAAAACTTGCACTTAAACTTAACATGTTCTTTATTATATGTGTTCTTGCTTGTGAGTGACTAAGTCATTAGTATATTTCAAGTATACTTCTAGTTTATCTTGCTTTGAAATCCTATTTTACTGAAGCAATCCTTGAATACTTTTTCATGTAGTTGTGGTTTGAATGATTGTAGAGTGTGTATATGAATGTATTGTTACTTAAAGTAGAAGTCTAAACGTTTGAGAGTCGGAACCTACCTGTTGATCAGGCGACGCCTCTTCATAGAGGCATCGCCTCTTGTTAATGAGGTGTTGCCTCTTGTCAATAAGGCGATTGCCCCATTGACAGGCCTCTAGGAAGTCTTCCTTTTGTATATGTGTTTTATGCTTTTTTGACTTAGAGATATAGGGATCCCTGTTGATAAGGTGTCGCCTCATCAATGAGGCGATCGCCTCATCAATGAGGCAATCGCCACATTAACAGGTTTAGTCTACTTTTTGTTTTATTTTTTATTAATGTTTGTCGTAATGTCCACTTTGGTATGTCCCCTTTTAACCTTAAACACATTTGTATCATTGTATGATGATGTTCATCTTTTTTGTTTGATGCTTTCTTTAGTTCATAATGTAAAAACCCCTTTTTAGAGTCTCCTTGTAAATATCATTGTATATGATTTCATTTTTTCAAAGGAAGGACTAACTATGTGTTATTTATAGGAATTACTTGATGATTTCCATCATTGAGTAGTCACCTTTGCTAGTTATCCCTTTTATATTACCGCATTTATGTTATTTTATCGGTTTATTTTCAGTTTATATTTAGTTTATTTTTTGTATATTATTCTTTATTTGATCTAAAAAGCGTTGTAATCCTTAATCTCCTTCCCCCATTCAATTTCGATTGTATGGTTGTAAATAATTATTTATTTTATTTTTGCTGAATATTAGGACTTAAAAGCATGAAACTGGATTATTGTGCAAACTCGGACTTAATTATAAAATTTGGAAAGTAAATGAAGGCAAGTTCAACTTGGAATGTAAATGAGGAAATAATTAAATAATTAAATGGTAATAAAATGCAAAACACAAACTGAGGCCAACCGTAAGGTTGAGTGAGCATTCAAACACTTATACCCAGTTTCCTAATCCGATCTCTGATGATGGCTTCTGGGAACCTCCGTGGGATCCAGTTGTTGTATAGTGTGTCTTGACTTTTATCCAAGTGGCGACTCCATCTCCGAATAGGCCCAAGACCTATATCGTATTTCTTAATGGGCCTCGAGCCCACACAGTGCCGTAGTCACCAAACACTTGAACACGCATTAAACCCCGTCGCCTACAGTGGCGACTCCATTGAGGATAAAAAAGCTGATTCTAGTGTTTTGCATTTTATCATCTTTAATTATTTTCTTATTTCTCCCTACATTTATGCATTCACTACACATTTTGCACATAATGAGCACTTCAGTCCTGAATAAACTCAACAATAGTTAGTACTTCGCTACCTACGTTTCACTCAAACCTGGTGGGGGAATATTTGATTATTGTCATTCACGACACATACTAATCTGCATTGTTTAACCCTTTAGTGGGGAGATATATATGGATGTATATCGTTGTGGGAGCCGAAGCCTTTTTACCCAAGACTCAAGCCCATGTAATGACTTAGTAACTATCCTTAGGAATTTTCCCACATGCATGTGTATTATGCCATATAATGGACCCTTAAAATAAATCTTGAGCCCATTAACAAAAATTCCAAAGTGAAATGGGCCCTCATGTCCAATGAAAGCTCATTATAAATAAACTTCTCAATAAAGGCCTCTCATGCCTACTCATAACCCATTTCAAATGGGCTTGACAAGTGAGTTTATGGTGATAAGGATTTTTGCTCATATAAAATGGACTCGGGCTTTATTTAAAGGAACCATTACTTATCTGAATCATTTTGAGAGTTTTCTTGCATATGTCAAAATTATTATCCCCCGCTGATAATTAAAACCCAAGCCAAAAATCCTAAGACAAGATACTCACCATTGAATACGTGTGTGGGAGAAATAAGGGCAGAAGTTTGCATGTTTAAGTTTCATGTTTTGATCTTGTATATCTTTTTGTGTGTGATCTTTTATTTCTCAAATTTTTAAATAAAACAGACTTGCATGTCATGCATACACGTCATGCATCATTCTAACATATTGTCTTGTAGCCCTATAGATCCTTCAAGCTCAGCAGGGTAGGTCCGAGCTAGTTTAGGTCATTTGGTCAGGAATTCAGAAATAGGAAGGGCAGGAGGGTTCGATCCAAAAGAATTTGGGGCATAGTTGAAAGAAGAAGTAATGGCAGAAACTTGGGCTATGATGAGGGAAATGATGGGGGAAATTACTAAGCTTATCAGAGAGAGTCAGCCAGCACAACCACTTAATGCACCCCCAATCAATCCAGTGGATCTAGATAAGGAAATACTAATTAGAGGAAGGGAAGAAGATGATGTGACAATGTTGGCCAACCTAGTGAATCAAAGAAATGTCATCCCAACTGAGGATGTGGGTCAGATTGAGTGGGCTAAGAATATGACCAAAGTGATGAACCAGATGCAGATGATAATGAAGGAGAAGGGTATGGTTGCTCCTCTAGATTATGATCTGAATCTGGAAAAGGGTGATGAACTGCTACCTCATAAGTTTAAATTCCTAAACATGAAGAAGTATATTGGTGTTGAGGATCCCCATTTGCATTTGAAGCAGTATGTAACATATATGAAGGCTACTGAGCTAACTGAGAGCCAAATTATCAAGCAGTTCCTTATTTCATTAGAGGGAGTGCCAATCTGTTGGTATTACACCTTGGAACCATATGTTCTGTCAGATTGGAAAGAATTGTGTGCCGCTTTTGTTAAGCAATACGGTCTTAATGTTCAACTAGAGGTGTCCTTAAGAGACCTACAGAATACCAAATAGAACTTTAACGAGCCTTTTGCTGACCACCTGACTCATTGGAGGGGAAAGTTATCCTTGATGAGGCATAGGCCTGCTGAGTCCGACCAGTTAGTCCTAGCAATAGAAGGGTGTGTTCTAATATTGTCTAGGAAATTAAGGGATCTGGGAATCAGGAACTTTGAAGAATTGTATAGATTTGGAGTCCAAAAAGAGTTAGATTTGGCTCAAGAGAAGAAATTCTTTGGAAGAGGATATAGGGGCAAAGAGGGAGCCAGCTCAACAATAACATTCAGATTCATGCTATTTGACCACTAAGCAATAATGTATAAGTCAGTACAGTTAGACAGCCTCAAAGATTTTCAAATCTGGGATGTCCTATATCCAAAGTCCTTGATAAGCTCATTGAGAAGAACCTACTATGGCCTTTACCTTCACAACAACCCTTGCCTAGAGCCAACCCAAAGCTTTTCTGTAAATTTCATCAGACCATCAGGCATGACACAAATAACTGTGCTTGGTTAAAGCATGAAATCCAAGACTTAATAGACTCAGGTAAAATTATCGACCTAGAAAACATAAAACCAAACACACAAGCCAACCCATTACCCAATTATCGAAATGTACCACCACCAAATGCACCCATTCTGATGGTCAACTCTGGCCTAATAGAAGAGCAAGTCCTAAACTCCTTTATTGATGTCTCTCACAATTCCTTAAAAACCAAACCTAAAAACCTGAAACTAAATAAACAACCCATGGAGTTACAGGTGCATATCTTGGACATATGGAGTTCTGATGATGAGAGCAAAGAACAAGTTGACCTGTGGGACAATAAGGGGTGTGAGCTAAGTCAGTCTGTGGGGAAGGTCGAAGAAAATAAAAAAGAAACTGAGGTTGCCAAGGCTGGGCTCGAAAAGGCAGAATGTGCAGAGAAGGGAAAGGAGATAAAATAATGCAAAGAGACCATTTCAGTGTCTAGGAATTACTCATGCATTCTAGGGATCACAGGGAAGCCTTGGTCCTGGCACTATATCAGAAAAAGATTTCCACTAATTCTACTCTAGAGCAGATGGTCCAATCACTAATGGAAACTCCTCAAGGGATGATAACATTTTCTAACGATGATTTGCCTCTGGAAGGGATGGATCACCACAAAGCTATGTTTATCAAAACCGAGGTAAAATGGAAGTTGACCTGCTGTGTGATGGTCGATAACAGTTCTATCATCAATGTGTGTCCATTAAAGATTTTATCGAAGTTAGGGTTGATGATGGTTGACTTAAAGCCTTCTGAGGTAGTTATCAAGGCTTATGATGGCACCAAGAGATTTGTGGAAGGAACTTTCAGGGCATTGGTTAAAACAGGTTCTATAGAAGTCTAGGTTGACTTGCATATGATTGATATCCCGGTAACATTTGCCATTTTATTAGGGAGTGGCCATGGTTTCACCCTCTAGGTGGCATTCCATCCACTATTCATCAAAAGATTAAATTTCCACATGAAGGAAGGGTTGTCACCATCTTAGTTGAAACTGAAGTCACCATAGCTACACTGAAGTTGATCCCTAAGGAGATTTCCAAAAAATCCTAGTTTTGAAGTCTGTGTGATGTATGAGGATGAGATGGATGAAAAGGTTATGAGAATGATGTGTAATATGAAATTTTAGCCCGACATGGGATTAGGGAAAATCAGAGCGGACCTTTAGAGTTTGTGGGAAATAAAGTACCTATTTTGAAGTAGGGGTTAGGGTTCAAAGAGGCTGACGAAGCTAGGAAAGAGATAAGTATGTGGGACCAGTCTGAAGAAAAGGAAAAGGAGACCATGACTAGAAAGAAAACTATATGGGAAATCTTTGTAAAGGAAGGCACTGCGCACCCATACAGTGGGACTCCAGAACCTCTCCTGATGGCTAGGGGAGTTATCTCGGGGTTCAAGATTTTTGCTGAATTTATGAATAAAGCCGAGGGAGTCACTATTGAAAAAGCCCCTATTGAGGAACTAGTACTGGCTGAAGAGGATTTTAAGAAGGACAAAGCTACCTCGGAGCAGAAAGGCATTGATGACCAGAGCAAAGACCTTGACTTTGAAATCTACATCCTCAAATCCATCATAGATACCCCTTATAGTGACTTTGATGTTTCTTTTGCTTCTCTATTTGAGACTGACGATCTTTTCTTTTTAAAAGTGAATGCAATGAAGTCTGAGTTTGCTTATTTGTGTGATGTGTTTCCTAATGGTTATTTTGTTTGTGATGATCATTTCATGCATATATTTGACATTAATTCCATGCAAACTGAATCATTTAATCTAGGCACAAATGATAACCCTAAAAATATATTGCTTGCTTTTGGTTTAACTCATGGTGAGAGAGAAAAAAAATGAAAGAAATTTTAAAAAAGAGATAGAAAGTATTTGCTTGGGGTTATGAAGAGATGCCCGAAATTGATAGTGAGATCTCATAACATAGGATCCCCACATACCCTCACATAGCGCCAATAAAGCATAACCAAAGAAGGTTAAGGCCAGAATGTGCTCTCTTAGTTAAGGAAAAGGTTGAAAAGTAGCTGAAGGCAAAGTTCTTAGAAATGGTAGAGGACACTCAGTGGTTAGAAAATATAGTTCCTGTTCCTAAAAAGGATGGAAGGGTCAGAGTGTGTGTATACTACCAAGATTTGAATAAAGCCTGCCTCAAGGATGACTTTTCGCTATCGCATATTGATACGTTAATTGATAGTGAGGCTTCCAATGTGATGCACTCTTTTATGGATGGATTTTTGGGATACAATAAAATCATGATGGTAGTAATAGATAAATTGAAGACATCTTTCATCACCAAATGGGGAGTGTACTGTTATCGAGTGATGCCTTTTAGGTTGAAAAACGCAAGGGCCACTTATCAGAGGATGGCAACTACCTTGCTGCATGACATGATCCATAAAAAGGTAGAAGTGTATGTGGATGATATGATGGTGAAGTCTGCAACTGGGGAAGGGCATTTCGAAGCGCTAGACAAGTTTTTGGCTAGAGCAGAAAAGTATAATCTCAGACTGAACCCGAAGAAGTGTGTTTTTAGGGTCATATCTAGGAAACTATTGGGACACATTATTAGCTAGAAAGGAATAGAAGTGGATCCAAATAAGATCAGAGCAATCAAGGATATGCCTGCACCAAAGAATGAAAAAGAGGTTCGAGGGTTTCTAGGGCATTTACAGTATATCAGTAGATTTATAGCCAAATTAATAGTCATCTGCAATCTCATCTTTAAGCTTTTAAAAAAAGACCAACCTGTTGTGTGGGATGAAAGATGTCAACAAGCCTTTAAAGCTATCAAGGATTATTTGATGAATCCTCTTGTTTTACAATTGCCAAGATCGGGTAAAGCCTTAACTTTGTATCTAGCAATTGAGGAGGATGTAATAGGGGCAATGTTGGCATAGGAAGGTGAAAAGAAGATAAAGCATATTGTGTATTACTTGAGTAATAAGCTTCTACCCTATGAAACTACATATAGTTTAATGGAGAAAATGTGCCTAGTAATAATTTGGCCGACGAAAAAACTCTAACACTATTTTTATTCTTATAAAGTGCAGGCAGTTTCTAAACACGATCTCCTCAGGTACCTCCAACAGACCTCATCTCTTATAGGAAAATTGGCTAGGTAGCTCATTTTATTTATAGAATTTGACATAGAGTATATAGACAAGAAGACAGTGAAAGAAAGATTAGTAGCAGACTTCTTAGCATAAAGCCTAGTGGATGACGACCAATAATGGAAGTTGGAGTTTACCGACGAGCATCTAGGGGCGATAGAGATACAAGGTTGGGAAATGTACTTTGATGTAGTTATCAACAATAAAGGGGCTAGAATAGGGGTAATTTTGGTTATGCTAGAAGAAGAAATGATCCCGATGGCAATAAGACTTGAGTTTGAAGCAACTAATAACCAAGTAGAATATGAAGCCTGCATCTTTGGTTTAGAAGCATTGTGCAGCGTGAGGGCATAAAATGTTACCATCTATGGGGATTCCATGCTAGTTATAAAACAAGCCACTAAAGAATGGGAGATAAAAGAAGATAGATTACAGTTGTACTGGGAAAACCTGGCTACCATCCTGTGCTCCTTTACTCAGTGTAAATTTATCCATTTGCCAAGGGAAGGAAACTAGGTAAGTGGGAAACAACCAGAAGCCAGGCCCTTAATTCTCATGAAATCTCAAGTCCCCTGTTACGAAGAGGTGAGAGTAATGCCAGTTAATGCCACTGAGAAACCTTGGTTCTATGATTTACAAAGGTATTTGGAAACTAGGCAATTTTTGAATGATGCTGATAAGAAATAAAGAATATCCCTGCAAATGTTTTCTCGATAGTTCATAAGCCATAATGGGATGTTATAAAAAAGAATGCTAGCCGGGGTACACCTTAGGTGTGTTGATAAAGATGAAGCTTGAAAGCTTATGGAAGCGATTCATAAAGGGTTGTGTGGGCCACACATGAATGGAATTGTCTTGGCAAAGAAAATAGCCCGTTAGGGGTACTTTTGGCTCACCATGGAGGCAGATTATGTTAGATTTGTGAAGAAATGTCACAATTGCCAAACTTATGGTAATGTTAGCCACCTACCGTCTATGGACCGTCAAGGAACGACTTCTCCTTGGTTGTTTGCTGTATGGGGGTTTGACATCATAGGAGAGGTAAGGCCAAAAGCAATTAATGGCCATTAGTATATTATTATGGCTATTGACTACTTCTCCAAATGGGTTGAGGCCGAATCCTATGCTGCTGTAGGGTCAAAGTTGATTTTGAGGTTCATCGAAAAGAACATAATCTGTAGATTTGGTTTGCCACACTACATAGTTACAGACAATGGCATTCAATTTTGAGCAGAAATGACCACAATACTGAAAGACTATAAGATTGAGCACCATAGGTCATCTCCATATAGTCCACAGGCAAATGGGGTAGTGGAAGCAGCAAATAAGAATGTAAAAAAGATTTTGGCAAGACGCTAGAAAATTGTCGAGATTGGGCTGAATACTTACAATTCACATTATGGGGGTACCAAACCACTGCTAGAATTTTATCGGTAGAGGTTGAGATAAGGTCTTTGAGAGTCCTTCTGGAATCTAAACTCCTTGAGTAACAGTGGGTCGAAAGTCGGTTGGCTCAATTGACATTGTTGGATGAAAAGAGGATGAAGGCTATATATTATTCTCAGCTATATCAGAAAAGAATAGCCCGTGCCTACAATAATAAAATCAAGCCAGGCAAGATTCGAGAAGGGGATTTGGTATTGAAACTTATAAGATCAATCATGACCGATCTTTGAGGAAAGTTTAAGCCCAATTGGGAGGGACTGTATCTAGAAAAGAAGTTATTTTTGAAAGGTGCTGCTATTTTGTCTGACATGGAGGGAAACAAGTTCAAAGAACCCATCAACCTAGACAAGGTCAAGAAATACTTTTTATAAAAAGTCTCGCTAGGGAGAAAACCTCGAAAAGAGGTTGTCTAAGCAAAAGTTAGAGACTAAAAAGAAAAAAAGAAAAAAAGTCCTGCTGGACTGAAAACCTCAAAAGAAATGATCCAGGAAAAAGTTAAGGACATGTAAAAGAAGGGAGAGAGGCATAAAATGATTAGTTGGAAAACTTACAAGGGCAAGCCAACTAATAACATAAGATGTACCAAAAGTGAAATGTATATACATTTTGTGCTTAAATGAAATGAAATGGATTGCTTTAATTATTGTTAAACATGTGTCCATTATAAGCCATTTAATTAGTACAAAAGGAAGATTACATCTAACAAAAAGGGAAATGACGACTTCATTTCATAAGCTAATTTTTTCTCTTCTTTTATTGCCTACCCCTGTGAACTTAATATTTGTGACTCTCTTATCCTTTTGTATTTAATAAATTTGTCTCTTTTTGTTTATTGCAAATGAATCCATGCCTTGTAATGATCATCGATAGTCTGACCTCTGTCATAGCTTAAATTTCTTTTGATGACTCTTTGAGGCCAAGTTGCCACCAGGTGGTCTAAAAAATTTTGAGAAAGGGGTCTGGCTCGAACTCATGAACAGGCTCCACAATCAGATATTTATGACCGTATTGGCAGTAGAGGTGGGCTGGATTATAGAAAGTGGAAAAATGGAGACTAGAAACTGGGACACAATATGTATAAGACCGAATGGTCACATGCTGCAACCCCTACCAGGGCCACATCTAGTGGATCAATGTATCACAGAACATTGATAGCCAACCGTGAGTGTCTACAGGGATGGGATGTAGTTTCCTTGTTCAGTAATGCTTTGCCTTGTAGCATCTAATGTCTTGAGGATGTTCGATTAGGCCTAACTTTTCATAAAACCACATATGTGGAATTGTAAATGATTAGATGCAAACAGTATGATAGTTGGAAGTTAAGGAAGGGACAACAAGAAACTTAGCTCTAATAGGAATGGACTTCCTAAGAATCGTTGCATCTTCGTGAAGTCATCCAATCCGATGATAGTTTCTGCTAAGATGAGAGGGAAGGGATTGAACCCTAACTCCACTTGATCAAGGATGGAAAGGATCTTCATATTGTAGTGCCCTGAGGGAGAAACCAGAAAAAATTGAGCATAAAAACAAAGGGCTAACATGCTGGACCAATAAGTTTCTTCTTTGTCTATATTTATGGTGACCTCAAGGAAGGACTCTAGTTTGATTTTCGAATTGGAGATATAGTGAAAAGAAGACCGGGGTGGAGGGTTGAATGTATGCGCCATTTGTTGATGAATGGAGTGAGAATTCGAGTTTTCAAGGATAGGAATTGCAAGTCGGCAAGCAAAGTCTGTATGATGGCCAAGAATTGCCTTGAATTCCTCCAGCAGGGGACATATTTCTATTGTGTTGAACCAGAAAATGTGTTATGGGGATCCCAAAACTAAACCATGGCATGGAGAAAAGGGCAATTGATTCTCCTAGTGTGGAGTGATTTGAAGACCAGAAGGTGAAATGATTCGAATCTAGTCTAAGATTTGTTATCTAGGACTTTTAAGATTGGTTGTAGCATCTACAGACTCCGTTCAGTCATGATGATAACTTTCAGAGGTGCTTAGAGAGAGAAATAGGAGGTTAGGGATGAAGGGAACTTAATAAGTGGGCTTAATACAAGAATGTGGATTCTTAAAGGGGCAAGACTGCTTGCTGCTGAGGCAATTGCTTCATTGATGAGCCGATTGCCTCATTAATAAGGCACCACCTTAGTAGTAAGAGGCGATTGCCTCTTCACTAAAGCTCAATGAGATGATCGCCTCATCAATAGTATGGGCTGTTACACTTCTTTGAATCATGCAGTCTAAATAGGTGCAAGTCAGAATATAGTGGGGCAGATACATATGTAATCATTGAAATTAGCTCACATGTGAAGAATAAAGAAATAAAATTAACTAATGAGGATGATGAATTCTATAAACATTTTGTCTATAAATCAAAAACCAAAATTTTGGGTTCACTATTCAAAGACTGCGGAAGTTTTAACCCCAGCACATCAAGCATATGATCCAATACCCTCAGGGTCAACCTCTCCTCAAGCACCGCTGCCACTCCTGTCTTCATCCTCATCGCCCTCATCAATCTGATGCTCGAGAGTGGCAATCCTCACCCTGCTAGCCTCATCTTGATCCTGTTCAGAAAAATCGCAGGTTAGTAAACCATGCAAGCATGCATACATGTAGAAAATAAATAGGTTCTTACCCTCCACTATTGGGTGATCTCCAGCAGGTAGTCTCTCTAGGCCTCTATCATGTGATACATATATAGGCCTTGATCGAGAGGAATTTCATTATTAAAATAAATGTTAGAACTAACGATTGGTTTGAGAATCATAATGAAAGCAGGTTGAGAAAAGAACTTACATGAGTAGCACCACTAGGGGTGCATGCAGGGGTCAGGTCCTCATCCAAGGTTAAGAACTGACACAACAACTCTCCAGGAGGAACCCAACATTAGGCTAAAGGGTCGAGGACATGAATAAAGATGCTTGGGATGAACCTAAAACTGAGGGCAGTAGTCGGCTCGGCTTGCTCGCCAACCGCAGAAGTCTCTTCCCTACCTGGATCCAGTTGATTCCTCAAGGGCTCTCTCTCCCATACTTAGGACCTAATTGGGGCCACAGGTCTAGAAGGTGCAACTAGAAGACAAATATAGGAGAAACATGTTGAGAATGCAACCAATTCGCAAGAAAAGGAAAGTCGGCAGGGACATACTTGAGAGGTAAAAGCGGCTTGGAAGGGGACAGTCAGCAGAAGGTGGGTATGAATGAACTCCATATACCGACTCTTTACATGAACTGTGTGATCCACAACTGGTGAGCCTATAACTGCCTGAACGAGGTCGTCACCCTCCAGCTCGTGAGCCCAAAGCATGCTTTCAGGGGGAGACCTTGAAACCCATCTTACTCTGGCACCTCTCCTCCAGTTTAAGGCTTGCTCACCTAAATACCAAGATTGATATCCAGGGCCACAGAGGAGTACCTTCTTTTGGGATAAGGGTCTAGAGCGAGTCATCTTAATGGTCCAAGTATCCTCAGGCCCCTACAAATCATTCTGAATCTACAAAAAGGAGATGTCAATAAGCAAGTGAGTTAAATATGCATAATTGAAAAATAAGGAAGGTTGTGCTTTGTAGGTACCACATCCTGTGTCAGAGAGTTTAGGTGCTGTCTGTAGATATAAACTCATGCAAGATGCCTCTTCATGATGCAATTAGCACCCCATATGCCGAGGGCTGGGAAGTGGTCCCTCACTCGTGTAATGCCCATAAGTAGCTCTAGCTCCAGAGCCCAAACCTAGAAAAATAAAATATGAGAAGTTGAGAAAACTAATGTAAATAATGGGGGTCAGAACAAGATAAGGAAAAAAGAGGATTATGGCATACCAGACTAGCATGCCAGAAGCCATAGAATCTCTTAGCCCCTCAGACCACCTCGTCCATACTCCGGTACAAGTATGCCAGAGCGCAGCTACCCCAATCGAATATGGGAACGTGGTCAAGATCCCGAAGAGCTATCAGGAACATCAGGTCGATAGAGCTGGTGGTGTCGGCAAAGAAGGTGGTACCAAGCAGATAGAGTAAGAAGGCCCTCACCACCTGGTCAATCTCATGAGGAGTAATCATCGTTGCAGCCCACTCTTGGGTGTAGAAACTCCTGATTGAGTCCAACTTAAGGGTATGAGTCCCCTTTATGTTAGGAGTCATCCCCAAAAGTTACTCGATGTATGTAGCCTTATTCGGAGACAGCTGGTGTAGACTCGCATTAAAAAGGAACAGGATCCCCAACACAAGCAATCCCCATGATGGCGGCAAACGACATTAGGTCTAGAGTAAACTCACTAAATGGGAGGTGGAAAGTGTGAGTCGTATCAAACCACCTCTCTATCAGGGCATTCAGTGGCTGATAGTCCATGTGCCCCTGCTCAGATGGAAGCGAGAGTACGAAGTCCTTAAACCTCGTCTCATGAATCTGATCCCTCTATTCATCGATTAATTCACTGTAAAAGACATAGGCTCCATGGAAATTCCTGGCACCCTTGAATTTCTGAGCATCATGCTGTAAAAAAAGAGATAGGGAAGTGAAATTTATGCATTTTACAATTTTAAAAAGAAATTCAAAATGAATGTACATGTAAATAGCATAGTTCACTTTGTTGATGAAGTGATTGCCTCACCATAGAGGCAATCGCCTCATCACAGAGGCGATCACCTCATTGAAGAGGTGATCAACTCTTTAAAAGGGCGACATGTAATCGCCTCTTCACAGAAGTCGATCGTTTCATCGATGAGGTGATCGCCTCATCGAAGAGGCGATCACCTCTGTAAGGCACAAACGAGGAAAATTTTCAATTTTTAGCAATTAAAACATAAATTTCATATTTATTTGATTAAATAATGCCCTAAAATGATAATTATGCAAGATTAATCACTAACCCAACATGATTTTGCAAGAATTTTTAGGGTACTAACCTCTTTAGATGTAGACGAGCAAATATAGGACCCTAAGTTTACTAAAAGGGGAATCGAGTCTCCACAGGTCAATCCCAGACTCCTAGAAGTGCTAATAAAAGGCGAGATATGATCCCACTTAGGCACAGGGGGTGTTCTCTCATTCTCCATTGACTGTAAAAGGAGGAAAGATGCATAGAATATATGAAGTGTAGGAGGAGGAAAGAGGAGAAGAAGAAAGATGGAAAAAGAAAAAAGGGAATTGAGATAACATAAAGTTTATTTTTATAGCAGGCAAGGGTGTAGGGTTTTCTAAAAAAAAATTAAAAAAATGATGAATGAATGAAAAAATGATGAATGAATGAAGAATGATGAATGGAAAATGATGGTTATTATTGCATACTAGGAAGGCAACATTCAGAGGTAGATATTTTTGAGATAAAGTTTCAGGAAGAGTGGGCCAGGAAAACCCACGCCGTTAACAAGATAGGGTTGTTCGGGTTTGAATCCCCGAAGCTCAGAGGCAAAGCTGTTTAGGTTTGAATCCCTGAAGCTCAAAAGACAAGCCTATTAGGGTTTAAATCCCTGAAGCTCAAGGATAGGACTGTTCAGGTTTGAATCCCTGAAGCTCAAAAGATAAGGCTATTAGGGTTTAAATCCCTGAAGCTCAAGGACAAGACTATTCAGGTTTGAATCCCTAAAGCTCAGAGGCAGAGCTGTTCGGGTTTAAATCCCCGAAGCTCAAAAGACATGGTTATTTGAGTTTGAATCCTCGAAGCTCATAAGGTTAAGATGGTTGTTCGGGTAGTATCCCTGAATTCGGAAGTGAATGACAGTTGGGCTAGGAAAACCTGAAATTCTGTGTCCCCGGAGGAGTGATAATCGGACCAGTAAAATCTGAAAACCACACCCCCAGTGAGGATTAGACCAAGAAAACCTGAGAATCAAGTTTCAGTATCGTAAGGATCGGGCTAGGAAAACCTGAGAATCAAGTTTTAATGTTGCAAGGATTGAGCCAGGAAAACCTGAGAATTAAGTTTTAGTGTTGCAACGATCGGGCTAGGAAAACCCAAGAATGAAGTTTCAATGTTGTGAGGATCGGGCCAAGAAAACTTGAGAATTAAATTTTATGTGTTATGTGGATTAGGCCAGGAAAACCCAAGAATCATGTTTCAGGTGACAAATGGTTGGGCCAGGAAAACCCATAAGTCTATGTCCCTAGCAAGACGATAATCGGGCCAGAAAAACACGAGGTCAACAGTTTCCAAATTTCTTTATCAAATATTAATGAGTGGCTAATCGGGCTAGGAAAACCTGAGGTTCACGGTCATAATTCAGAATTAAAGGATTAATCTCTCGGGTGAAACCCAAGAGTCAAGTATGTTGCTTATCTTATTGTTAGTTTACTATTATGCATGTGATTTTTCAAAAAATGGTCATTGCATGCATTTGATTTTTTGAAAAATCAAGGGTAAACTGTAGACACCCTATTCGATAGGCCCGTGTTAGGGGACGAATTAGGGATGCTCAGTTTGACCGACCCATTGTCAAGCCCAATGATGAGAATGTGAAACTTGGACATGAGAATGAAGCCTGAATCTCTAGTGGAAAGTGGACTTGAAAGCCCAAAGCCCCTAAAACCTAAAAAGCCCAAAACCCAGCCCAATTATCCAAAATTTAGCCCAAGCCCGCCTGGCCAGCGCAGGCTCAGGCCAAAGGGGCATCGCCTCAGTGCAATGAGGTGATCGCCTTTGTACAATGAGGTGATCGCCTCATTGGCGATTGCCTCATCGAAGAGGCGCCGCCTCTATGGCAGCTGCCAATGAGGTGATTGCCTCATTGGCAATTGCCTCATCGAAGAGGCGCCGCCTCTATAGCAGCCCACTTGCAGCTGCATTAAATGTAGCTGCAACCATGGTGGCCAAGTGGTGTGGGCCCCAACCTCCAGACTTGATTTCTTACATGAGAAAGAGATTTTTGGGGAAGAGAAAAAGGCTATGGACTCTCATGATGAGCTAGAAAGCTTAGGGGCATGAGGAAGCTAGGAAATAAAAAGAAAGAGAAGAGATAAAAAAAAGGAGGAGGTTGGAGATTATTAAAAAGGGGGAAGATTGAAAGAAAAAGAAAGAAAGAGGAGCTCTAAAGAGGAAGAAAAAATAGAGAGAAAAAAATAGAGAGAAAAGCAAAGAAAAATGTCCTCAAGAAAGGGGGGGAAGATTGAAGCAAAGAAGTCCATTTTTCTAAGAGAAGAAGGAAGAAGCTTGTGTCAAAAATAGAGATCAAGTCCTATCAAGGATCACCATCAAAAACATCTATGAGGGTTTCTTATTTTGGTAGAAAACTTGCACCTAAACTTAACATGTTCTTTATTATGTGTGTTCTTGCTTGTGAGTGACTAAGTCATTAGTATATTTCAAGTATACTTCTAGTTTATCTTTCTTGAAATCCCATTTTACTAAAGCAATCCTTGAATACTTTTGCATGTAGTTGTGGTTTGAACAATTGTAGAGAGTGTATATGCATATATTATTACTTAAAGTAGAAGTTTAAACGTTTGAGAGTCAGAACTGACCTGTTGATCAGGTGACGCCTCTTCACAGAGGTGTCACCTCTTGTCAATGAGGCGATCGCCCCATTGACAGGCATCTAGGAAGTCTTCCTTTTGTATGTGTGTTTTATGCTTTTTTAACTCAGAGATATAGGGATCCCTGTTGATGAGGCGTCGCCTCATCAATGAGGCGATCGCCTCATCTCAATGAGACGATCACCTCATCAATGGGTTTAGTTTGCTTTTTGTTTCATTTTTTATTGACGTTTGTCGTAATGTCCACTTTGGTATGTCCCCCTTTGACCTTAAACACATTTGTATCATTGCATGATGATGTTTATCTTGTTTGTTTGATGCTTTATTTAGTTTATAATGTAAGAACCCCTTTTTAGAGTCTCCTTATAAATATCATTGTATGTGATTTCATTTTTTTGAAAGGAAAGACTAACTATGTGTTATTTGCAGGAATTCATCATTGAGTAGTCACCTTTGCTAGTTTTCCATTTTATATTACCGCATTTATGTTATTTCATTGGTTTATTTTCAGTTTATATTTAGTTTATTTTCTATATATTATTCTTTTATTTGATTTAAAAAGCATTGTAATTCTTAATCTCCTTCCCCCATTCGATTTCAATTTTATGGCTATAAATTATTATTTATTTTATTTTTGCTGAATATTAGGACTCAAAAGCATGAAACTTGATTCATGTGCAAACTCGGACTTAATTATAAAATTTGGAAAGTAAATGAAGACAAGTGCAACTTGAAATGTAAATGAGGAAATAATTAAATAATTAAATGCTAATAAACACAAAACACAAATGGAGGCCAACTGCAAGATTGGGTGAGTATTCAAACGCTCATACCCAGTTTCCAAACTCTATCTTTGATGACGGCTTCTGGGAACCTCTGTGGGATCCAATTGTTATATAGTGTGTTCCGGCTTTTATCTGGGTGGCGACTCCATCTCCGAATAAGCCCAAAATCTATATCATATTTCCTAGTGGGCCTTAAGCCCACACAATGTCATGGTCGCCAAATACTTGGATGCGCGCTAAACCCCACTGCCTACACCAATTAATCTCATTTTTTTTTCATCAATTAATCTCTAAATTCAAACAAAGGCCAAAATACAAGTCAAAAAGGAAAAAAAAAAAAAGTAAACGAAGTTGCCATGATTAATAATTTTATAATGAATATTCATTGCTTAATTAATTTAATATAAATGACACATAAAAAGTACTGACTATTTAAAAGAAAAAAAAATCCAAAAAATCATAAAATTTGAAATCTTAAAATTTATGATTGAAATTTATAATATTTAAATATTTAATTAATTTATAATTAATTTGACTAAATTTATAAGAAAATTAAAACTCATTTTTTAAAAATATAAGAAAAATGGAGGAATTGAAATTCTCCATTCTGATTCCAATTTCTACTCTTATTTTTTGCAAAACAAACGGCCTTTAAATGAAATGTTTTAACCTTAAGCATTCAAGCTTCAGTTTAGAGAACTCTTCATCTCTATGATCACAGCCAGGTTTGAAATCCTCTTCACTCAGTATTAATCATCCTCGAAACTAAGCATACTCAAGGACTCCAGATCTTGATGTTTTGAAGGTTCTAAGGACAAGAGAGCAATCAAGTAATAGTTTACAAACTTTCTCATTTCTTACACTTTTTCCAACCAAACGAAGTCTTATAAACCTCTCTATAATGTTTATGATTAATTCATTTAAAATTAAGTAATGATAAATTAGATCAATTTCAATTAAAATGATTCAAATTGAAAATATACATGAACATATTAAATTAACATTAAGTTATTAGTGCATTATTTATATGATATCAACATTAAATTTTGCATGATCTTATCATTAAAATTCATATTCTGGAAGCAATTATAATTTATAAGCTAGTTGGCATATTATATAAATTATTTTTTTCAGTTAATTAGAAAATTAAAAATCAATATATTTAATTAATAAAATATTGGAGGAAATTAGTTATGTTATAGTTTTTTCATTCATGGTGATAGATTATATAGAAATAATGTATTTGTATCTAGTATAAATTAATTTTGTACGTTATCTCCTAAAAAGATTAAACCCATTTTATAAAGACAGCCGTAATAGGCAAATATGTAGAGCAAAAGTGCTACAAGATATATTTCATTATATTACTTACAATAATATACAGATCTTTATATACACATTTTACTTTTTCTAGTTACTCCCACCAGTTTACTTCCCACAAATCACTCTCTCAAATCACTTCCTAAACTAGGATATCACATCATTTATTCCATAATTGGAAACTGTTTCCTTATTTCACATTCACAAAATATAACTCTTAGATTTTTTTGGATATGTTATCTTGACATTGGGTTATAATTAAAACGTTATAATTAGAAACAAATTTTACAGATTTTTTATTTCAGCTCTAAATTTTCAATATGTTTCTCTATCAATGACCTTGCTGCTGTTTCTTTTCTTGCCTTCATCTCTTTGGTATCTCCTTGATAATTCTTATTAGCTCCATTGATTGATGCTCTCTCTGGCAACAATTTTTGTTGTTGTTTTCACTTTTAGGCAGCTGTGGTTTGTTTATGAGCTACACTACCATTGATGCAATTATTTGATATCTGAAAATTATTCAATAATAAACATTAAAAGTAGATGATTATGCATTGATATATTAAAGAGGAAACAATGCAATTGTACGAGAATTTAAAATAAGAATGATGACAAGAGACATGCTTTGATTTATTAGCCGCTTTTTTCAAGAATTAGCTGAAAATTTGATTTTGATTTTGGTTTACATGATTAATTAATAGGTAATTACAAGGCTTTAGGATAGAGAATAAGAACAATAAAGCTTTGCTATTTTTTTTTTATTAATTAATCACCTTTTCCTATGGGAGAGGCACCAATTGTAGCATTTTTACCATTTAACTACTCAAACTTAGGTAAATATATTCCAATTAATTTTTTTTAAATTTATATATACATTAAATGCTTTAAAGGGTGTGTTTAGTTTAGCTGATGGAGTGGACTTGATGGTTGTTCAATTCCTGTCAGCTACAAAATAACTATTGTGATACCTATTATAGCTATGGTTCATATCACTAAAAGTTCTTAAATTTTTTTTACTATTATAGAAATGTTTCTAATAGATAGATGTCAAACCAAAAAAGTATTAGACAAAAAATGAGAGAATTTAGTAATAATATTGAGCATCTAAGTCTAGTAACTGATGCTAGCACCTTCAGGTTGTTTCAATAATATTGAAGTTCTTAGACTCAAATCGTTTCTTTACAACGAGCATTTAAGTCCAGTGATTGAAGCTGGGGCTTTTAGGTTGTTTCAATAACACTGAAGTTTTGAGACTCGGGTAGTTTCTTTACAATGAATATTTAAGTCCAGTGACTGAAACTGAAACCTTTAGATCTTTTCAATACCACTTAAGTTTTGAGACCTAGATTGTTTGTTTACACTGAGCATCTAAGTCTACTAACTGAAGCTGTAACCTTCAGGTCGTTTCAATAACATTGAAGTTTTGAGACTTAGTCGTTTCATAACATCGAGCATTAAGAATCCAACAATTGAAGCTGACCACCTCAACTTGTCCCTTAATATCAAGTACCACCGCAATTGGACCATCATCTCCAAACATCTTATAAAATCAACAGAGAATTTCATTCATCACTCAACTTGTCAAGTAACAAAGTTTCTTATCTCGTTGCTTAGAGTCAACACTTCATCCATAAAACTCGGATATAAATATCCGAATAGACTTTTGAGGGAAACTCTTAATACCCCATATTTATAACCTATTTTAAATATGGTTGTAATCCTCCAAACAAGAAGAATACTTGAATGAGAAAAAAGCATAATTAGGAAGGGTGCTCAAATAAGAAGATGATCAAATAAGCCTAATTTTCTTGTAGATTTAATTTTATATATATATATATATATATATATATATATATATATATTACAATTATAAAAGCAAGCTGCAAATAAACATGCATAGGTAATTAGTCATCTTATTTTGAAATTTAACCAACAAAGAGAAAACTTTTAGCTTTTTACATACAATCGAGAGGAAACAACACAAAATAAAAAATATTAAAAAAAATAAATATAGAATCATGACGCAAATGAACATGCATGTATAATCGGTCCTCTCACTTCGAAATTTAATCAACATAAGAGGAAACTTTCACTCTTTTTTTTTTTCTTTCACATACAATAAGCATTAAACTATTTTTATAAAAATTTTAAAAACCCCAAGAACATCTCTGAAGACAAATTCAGCATGAAGTAAAAAAAAAAAAAAAACCAGTGCATAAATGCAATTAACAGGTTTGCCACATTCGAAACGCAACATACAAACTCAGCAAAGGGCTCAAATTAATGTAATACTAACCATGCACGTCATATTTTTTATATCAAAAAACCAAATAGCTTTTCTGTTGACAGCAAAGAGAGCAATCCAAAAAAAAAAAAAAGGAAAACTAATGTTTTATGGAAAACCAACAGACATGTAGCTGATGAACAGAATTCCTAAAAGAACCGAAAGATCGACGGTAAGCCACCATGAAATAAATAAAGTAACAGACAGATCAATTTTATCAGTCATATTAGCGTGCGACGTTAACAATTTATGGTGCTAGCAACCTAAGAAAAGTATACACATATAAACAAATAATATTAATTATTATTTTAATTTTAATTACTTTTACTGCAAGAAGTTGGAGCGCAAAAGCACTCCTTTTCTCCACCACATGCTCAAAAGGTTTTGGTCCATTTTCACCTCTCAAAGGAGGAGGTGTCTGAAGATGCATCACCAACGCGGGCACAACACCAGAGTCTACTATTAAATTCACAACCTCTTCTGCAAAAACAACAAAACGCAAATCCACCAGATCTATTAACCCCAAATCAAACCAGAACAAAACAACAAAATTCACATATAATCAACTACATAAATTAAAAAAAATTAATCACTTATCGTTCTTAGTGAACTAAGAGAGTAAGTTAACAGTGCGTTTTGCAGCAGCACGATCGACTTAAATAGAAGAGAAGGTTGAGTTAAGGATATCAACCTGTGCTTCAATATCAGGCATGAGATCTTGGCAACAATTGTCGTCATCCGCATCATCAGCGACTTCTACAGCACAGAAGCAGAATCTATGGAATCAAGGGGATGCATGGTGTGACCTATAGACAAACACTGAAAAAACAAATAAAGGAGAAGGGAAAAGGAGAACGCAGGCGATGGGTGTAAGGGAGGCAGCGATGGCGAAGAATAGAATGGACAGCTACTCAAGTGCGTTAGGGTTTAGTATAAAACCAATAGGATTAAATGGCCAAAACAGGCTTATGAAACGACACTGTTTTTAGTGAAAGCAGGGGAATAAATGGACACAAGAAAAACCACGCCATTTTCCAGAGTGGCTACTTAAGAGTTTAGCAGGCGCCATTTCAGTTTAGCAAAACTGAAATTACTACAAAATTGGGGCGACACAGTAGATGAACAGTGCAAATTTGGTGATACATATATATATATAGACTGATTTTAACATAAAGAATATTAATTCTAGATATATCTAGTGAGAAAAAATAATGATATATAAAAAACAAAATTGAAATATTCATGTAGTGAAGTAATGAGTATTTATTAAAAGAATAAAATTATTTCTTATTATATAATTCATTTAAAACTGTTATATTTCTGTCAATGAAGTAATAGTTAATTGAAAATTTTATGTTAAACATATTTTAAGATTTAGAGTTTGAATCAGAGTATTACCGATTTAAAAAGAAATGTTACTCTTATTGTGTAGCTAGCTATCTTTTGCCACCACAGCTGCGACCAATAGTATTTCCTGCTCCTTTTAAAGGAAGTTTTTTAACCTTGAAGAGGTCAAGCTTCAGTATAGAGAACTCGCCATTTCCAACATTGCTAGAAGATGAGAAGCTAGTGGCTTGCGTTTCCTTATCTCCGCCATCGCTAGAAGATGTAAATCTACCATTCAGCTGTAGCGATAATAAGGTGGGCCCTCTAGATCTTCTTGAAGCTCTATGATAAAAAAGACAACAATCGAGCAATATTTTACTTGAGTTTCTTGTTTCTTGAACTCTTGCCAACCAATGGGAGTCTTATAAACGACTGTTTAAGACATTTCAGATCTAAATCTTGCTTGTGTTTCTTTATCAATTCCCTTGTTGCTGCTCCTTTTCTTGCCTTCATCTCGTCGGTATCTCCTTGTTTAGATGCTCCATTGATGCTCTCTCTGGCGACAATTTTGCTGTTGTTTTCACTTCTGGGCTGTTGTGGTTTGTCCATGACAGTTATGTGATATCTGAAAGTGGTTATGCATTGGTGGATCAAAGAGGAAATAGTGCAACTATATGAGAACATAGAATAAGAATGATAACAAAAAAACATGTTTTGATTTATTAGCCCATTTTTAAAAAATAATTAAATAATTTTGGTTTTACATGTTTAATTAATAGGTTTAGAATAAAGAACAAGAATAATAGAGCTTTGCAACAACTAGTCTCTCTGTTTTTTTTTTTTTTTTTTTTAATAATTCGTCCTCCTCTTCCCAAATAACGATCAATTAAAAGTTGCTGATTATTATTATTATTATTATTATTATTATTGCTGCTGCTGCTATTATTTTTATTTTTATTTTGAAGTCTAGTTAGTTAGCTAGTTCACTCTTGTACTTTAAAGTTCATTCCATTACCGATTGATAATGGATTTGATTAATGGATAGCATGCCTTTTATAAATTTGACATGAGGCGTGGCCATTGATATATATATATATATAACAAAATTTAAAGAACAGTTTATTTAATTGAGAATGCCTTAATATATGGCTACGGATTTGTTGTTACATTTGGAAGCATATATTGAATCATTGATGAAAATATTAACTTAATTTATTAAGAAAACAGAAAAAATAATGTTAGGCAAGTCATGATTTGGTATATTAATGTAAGATATACGTAGAGGGTTGAGAAGTTGAGTTTCATTAATGAAAGAAATGTACAGGCCTGCTATATATATATATATTAATTAAAATTTAAAGAAGATTTGGTCTTTTGAAAATTTCAAAGATTAATGACAAATGTACTATGATGCAAACTTCTCATAGTATACGTTTCTACGCTTTCAAAATGTTTTCCTATCAGAAATTTTAAAAAAATTCTTAAAAACGTTTTGAGGTTATTTTTATAAATATGAAAAATTAGAAAACACATTTCCTGTTTGAAAACGTATTTTCAACTTGAACAATATATTTATTTAGTATTTTTTTTAAATAAAAACAGAGACAAATTAAAAAATAATTTCTATAGTTATACTATTAATAGATAGAGTGAATAAAAGGTTTCAATATTTATATTTAAAATTTGTATCTATATATATTCATATATTTTTAATATTTATTTATATACCCCTATTTTTTTAACATGTTTCTCTATGTTTTCATTTCCGTGCAACATAGCAAATGCATCATCAGTTCTTTGAATCACCATTGTAGTTAGGATTGAATCCAAGTTCTTCTCCTTCAACAGGTTGAATTGTGGGATAACGCACGTCGCAACCATTTACAATGATTGTGTCAATAGTCTATTCCGGTGCAAGCTGAGTTCCCATAATTGTTGAAAAGACTTTGGATTCATTGTTGGATTCATTGTAATCGGGATTGAATCCAGGTTTTTCTTCTTCAACAGGTTTTATTAGGGAAGACATAACACATGAGTTGAATACAAAATGGCCTTTCAGCTGTAGTAAAACTTCCAAATTCAGACAAAAACATTTTGCAATGGATTGCACAATTTTTAAGACGATTGATTTGAGTACAACTAGTGGTTTGGATTGATTTATCAGCGTAAGGAGGAGGAAGCTCGAAAAAAGATCAGATTCTGAAATCATTGTCACTTTTATTAACTGGAAGGATTGAAATGCCTCTGAGCTGAGCAAATAGCTCTGAAGTCATTTGTTGTTTCTTGTCGACAAGGAGCTCCTTAAACCTTGGCACAAGGTTAGATTCAGATGATGGAATAATTTCAATACTTTTCATCTCTCTACTTCTCTAGAGAGCTAACCTATTGTATCTCCCTTCATATGGTATAACAGTGTATTCTTTGCTTGTTGCGCTTTGCATGCATTAATGGTATTGATGTTTATAGATAACCAAAACCAATTACATGAAAAGTATTTCTTTATTCCATCCCCAAAGCCATAAGTAGGGTTGTTTGTTCACATCAAACCATTATTGTTTTACGGAAAAAAAAAAGGCTGAAACCATTAATTTACTTCGATTCATTCATGAGATTTGACCAATCTGTAGATAGCAATATAGGACTAGGCAATAGTAAGAAGGACAGGAGCAGCTAAAGCTGACATGAAATCCATGGTGTGTTGAAATACGTATACTTGAAGCTTACCCATTTAACATGTTATTCCTTTCGATAATACGCATTCACTTCTTTAAACACCTCTTTTAGGTACGTTGCTTCAGCATCAAAGGAAATACTTATGCTTACCCTATTGAAGAATTTAGCAACTTCTTTATCTGTTCCGGAGTAATTCTTAATAATATTATGATCTCGCAAATGTCCAGCATCAAGAGCTGTGTTGATTAAGTAGCCCATGATGATAACATAAGATGTCAAGCGTTACGAGCAATATTTGTAGCATTGTTCAAATGATATGCAATTGAGTATGAAAGACTTCATGAAATCATCTGCTGGCAAAGTTAGGATTTTAAGTACCCTATGAGGTTTGAACTTTATGTCCCAGAAGCTCTCAGCTCCCTCTGATTGTTTGCATTCAATACCAGCTTTAAGAAGCTTCTCCACAGGTTGGATCAATTTAAAAGAATCATTAGCATCTGTAGCCTCTTTTTGCTAGCTTTGTTGAAACATTATCCGTATAAAATCGAGTACGTTTTTCTGCTTAGCATCTACTGTCTCTTCTTGCAATTGGGATGAAGGTTGATACATCATTCATATCAAATTAAGTAAATGATTGCCACCAGAGAAGTTCTTATACTTGTCTTAAATTGCTGTTTGTCTCTTCATCGAGTAGTTATTTTAAAATCGTAAGACGAGTAGTGTCAAGGACAGAAAGGTTCCTGAAGCCGGGATTGATAGTGTTAAGCGATAAACACCAGCTGTTTTTTGTTACATGTCAACTGTATACACATCAGATATATTTTATCTTTTATTTGTAATTTTGTTATAACCATATTCTGTTTTTTTCAGCTGTAACAAACATGCACGTTTACATTTATTTTTCCTCTGTTTAGCTCTGTTTTACATGTATAAAAATAGAGTAATGTACAGCTTACAAACACTGAGTCAACAATTCATCTTTAAAAGTTTTCTATCATTACCTTGTCATGGTATCAGAGCTTTAGCTCTCAAACACATATATATATACATATATTTTTTTTCTCTGCAACATTGCATACAAAATCAACAGTCCACTCATGGCCAATCAACAACTTGTTCCCACCTCTCATACCTCCACACCAGTTCTATCTTCTTCTTCTGCTCACACCTTTGCTATTAAACTCAACAACAAGAACTACCTCGCCTAGAAAGCTCAGTTTATCCCTCTCCTTCATTTCCAAAATTTACATGGATTTATTGATGGTACCTCTCCTGCTCCTCCAAAAACGATTTCATCCACTACTAATCCTCTTGTTCAAATACCAAATCCGGAATATGCTCTTTGGTTCAAAAAAGACCAGCGTCTTCTCTCTTGGCTTTTATCCTGCCTCATCGAGCCTATATTTGTCTATCTTATCAGTCTTTCCTCTTCAGCTGCTGTTTGGGATGCTCTAGCTTGAGCATTTGGTTCTGCTTCACAAAATAGACAGCTTCAACTCCATATTGAGCTCCAAGAATTCAAGAAAAATGACCTTTCTATTTCTGAATATTTACAAAGAGCCAAAGCCATCTCTGATGAACTTAGTTCAATAGGTAGACAACTCACCTCAACTGAGTTTAATGCCATTATCTATCGTAACATTGGAAGTGATTTTCATAATATCATCACCGCACTAAATCTCAGACCTGATCCTGTCCCTTTCTATAAACTTCATGGCCAACTTGTGGCACATGAAATCTTGTTCAAAGCCTCCCAAGAACCCCCTCTTGCACATGTTGCTATTCGCAGCTCGTCTTCCTTTATATTGCCCAATCCACCTTGCCCCTTGTACAACCCTCCCCACAACGGACATCGCCAACACTTCATACGTTCACCTTGCCAAATCTGTGGGTGGCGCAATCACACTGCAGATGAGTGTCAAAGGAGGGTATTCTCTCCAACTTACATCCACACAGTCCTCTTTCCATCCCCAAGCACACTACTCTTCTGCAGGTCCTCCTCTTTCCCGGGGTTATGGTCATTAACTTTATGGTCATCATCTTAATTATGCTGCTCATCCACCACTAGTCTGGGTCCCTAACTCTGGTGCCACCAATCACATCACTCCAGACCTATCCAATTTACAAATAACAGATGCTTATAGAGGTAATGATCAACTTTATATTGGTAATGGTCATGGGCTTCCAATTGCTAACAATGGTATTGCCTCTCTCCCATCTACAAGTGGTACGCTTGTTCTTAAACATGTGTTACATGTTCCTAAATAGTTAAAAATCTGTTGTCTGTTAAAAAATTTACATCTGACAACCATTGCTTCTTTGAATTTCATCCTACCTATTTTCTTGTTAAGGATCGACAAACCAAGAGGGTGCTCCTCCAAGGACTCAGTGAGAATGGTCTTTATCTACTTCACCCATCCTCCAAATTTGCCTTTAATTCTGCAGTCCCATCTCTTCAGCAATGGCACGAACGGCTTGGACATTCGAATATGTGCATCAATGCTTATATTGTCAACCAATATCAACTACCTTATTCATATTACACTTTACAATCATGTTCTTCATGTTACTTCAGAAAGATGTCTAGGTTATCTTTACCTAGTGTTGATCATGAAAGAATTGCTCCTTTTGATATTATTTTTTCAGATGTTTGGGGCCCTGCTCCAATTCTTTCTTGTTTAGGACATCGTTATGTTGTTTTGTTTATTAATGATTTCACTCGATACACTTGGATTTATTTTCTCAAAAATAAAAGTGTACTCTTGTTTTCTTAATTTTCAATCTCTTGTTAATCGTCAATTTAATACCCAAATTAAATCTTTTCATTCTGACTAGGGCAGTGAGTATTAAAAACTCAATAAATATTTTAACTCTATTGGCATTGTTCATCGTATAGCCTGTCCCTATATGCATGAACAAAATGGCACTTTAGAGAGAAAAATTCACCATTTAATTGACAATAGCCTCACTCTTTTAGCTCATGGACATGTGCCTTTTAAATACTGGAACTTTGCTTTTACCATGTGCATAATGTTAATTAATCAAACACCCAGTCCACTTTTATAACATAAATCTCCCTTTCAACTTTTATATGGCAAAGATCCTAATTATTTAAATATAAAACCATTTGGATGTGCCATTTTTCCTTGTATTAAACCACATAATAAACATAAATTTGCTTTTCATTCCCTTTATGTGTTTATCTTGGTCAGAGTCCCACTCACTGTGCATACTATTGTTTGGATATTAACAAAGGCGGCATATATTTAGCTCATCGTGTCAGATTTATTAAGTCCATTTTCCATATCAAACATGTACAAACTACTTCCCTTATCCGCATGCTACTTCTCATTGGCTACAGGTCACCAACAACCTATCTCATTGGGACTCTGGTGCATCCTCAGGTATGTTTGATTCAAACTCTATCTCTTCCCCTATTTTATCTCCTTCTCCATTATCTAATCCTCCTATATCTCAACCTCCCCGTAACACTACCCAGTCCACACTTATTTCACCCCCTTCTCACCTACATCCTAACGTCTCTTCCCCATACCGTACCTCTCATAATCCACCAATCTCCACGTCTCCTTCCTGTCCTTTTCAGTCCTCACTACAAAAGTAAACCACTTCAAACACCTCCTCCACACACCTCAACACCTCAAAACTATCCATGATATTTATAACGCACCAGACCCAACACACATATCCCATCCTCAACGCACCCATCCAATGCACTTGCATCCCTCTACTACCTCTAAATGCTGAGCTTTCCTTCATACCTGAACAACAACAAATTATTTAACTACATAACCAAACACATACAATTAAGCTAAACACTATGCAAAATGGCAAGAAGTAATTACTCATGAAATTGATGCTCTAATGACCATGAACACTTGGACATTAGTAGCTCGTCCTATAGATAAAAACATAGTTTGCAACAAATGGCTTTATCGTATTAAACGTAAAGCTGATTGCAGTATAGAGCGATATAAAGCTCGTATTGTCACCAAAGGATACACACAAGAGCATGGAGTTGATTATTCAAAGACATTCAATCCTGTTATCAAATACACCACTATTCGGACTCTCCTATCTTTGGCCACTTCAAATGGCTGGTGTATAAGACAACTTGATATTTCTAATGCTTTCCTTAATGGGAGTTTACAGGATGAAATCTACATGGACAAGCCTTTGGGCTTTGTAAATTCCAATTTTTTTAATCATGTTTGTCATTTACACAGGTCTTTGTATGGGTTAAAATAGGCCCCCCGTGCTGGGTTCCACAGATTGTCTGAATTTCTACTTCAGTTGGGTTTTCATTTTTCAAAAGTCTATGTATAACTCTTCATTCGGTGTGTTAACAATTCCAAGCTATTTTTTCTCGTATATGTTGATGACATACTGGTGATTGGCACTTCTTTCGCCCTTGTTGATTGGTTTATGACACAAATTCGATCGACTTTTCCATTTCGGGACTTGGGTGACTTACACTTCTTTCTTAGCATGGAAATCATTAAATTGCTAAATGGTATGTTATTATCTTAAGCAAAATATATTCATGATCTTCTTCACAAATTTCATATGGTAGATTGCAAACCTTGTCTCACACCTATGGCCACATCTCCCCCACTCATAAAACTCTCGGGTGAGACCTTCTAAGAAGGCGAACTATATCATCAACTGATTGAAGGCTTACAATATGTCACCATCACTCACCCTGACATTGCTTATAGTGTTAATAAGCTATGTCAATATATGCATTCGCCCATAACTTCTCATTAGCAAGCCTTGAAAAGAGTTCTTCGCTATCTTCAACATTCACATCACTATGGGTTATTTTTCTCTCAAAACTTCACTTGTGATATTCAATGCTTCTCAGATAGTGATTGGGGAGGGTGTCCTGATGATAGACGATCAACCAATGGCTATGCTCTTTATATGGGAACTAATATTATATCTTGGTAAACTAAGAAATAGCCTATAATTTCCCGATCGTCCATTGAAAGTGAATATAAATCCATGGCAAATGCAACTGTTGAAATTATGTGGATGCAATCTTTATTGAGTGAGCTTGGTTGTTCTATGCCTAATCTAGTTAATCTTTGGTGTGATAACATGGGTGCCATCTATCTTACTACCAATCCAGTTTTTCATGCACGAACCAAGCACATAAAGTTAGATTATCACTTCGTTTAGGAACAAATTCAACTTGGTAAGGTTCGAGTAAAATTTATCTTGAGTGCTAACCAGATCGCCGACATTCTCACCAAACCTCTCAGTCGAGTTCCTTTTGAATGGCATTGAAGCAAACTTCAGCTTCTCCATCATGCACCCTCAGTTTGAGGGGGGTGTTAAGCGATAAATACCAGCTGTATTCTATTACATATCAATTGTATACATATCAGATATATTTTATCTTTTATTTGTAATTTTATTATAACCATATTCTATTTTTTTAGCTGTAATAAGCATGCACGTTTACATTTATTTTTCCTCTATTTAGCTCTGTTCTATATGTATAAAAATAGAGTAATGTACAACTTACAAACACTGAACCAACAATTCATCTTTTAGAAGTTTTCTATCATTACCTTGTTAGATAGATCATACAATGTTTAAAGAATAAACAAAGGAATTTGGTTCTCTAACCTAAGGAGATCCCTCGCAATAGAAGACAATATCCTTGGTAAAGCAAATATAGGGTCATCTTTCACACAAATCACTATTTTTTCTACTACGAGGAGCAACTCGATAATGAAACAGCCATCAAGGATCATCATTTGAATTAAATCGGAGCTACTACAATCATTAGCTTCAGAATAACACTCCTTTATTCTCTTCTCTTCAACTGCTATAGCCATTAAAAAGTCATAATAGTTGTGATTAAGTCTCTTTGGTTGGACTAAAGCAGCATCAATAACTGTCCATTTATGTTCTTACATCATTTTAAGGTGAGGATATTCTTAATGGTTATGGTAATAGGGGCCAATGCAGACTACTTCAGGTTCAAAGGTTGGTTTATGATGTTCCACAATGCTTTGGGGAACTAGAAAGATTAAACAGGATCTATTACTAGCAACTGTCTTTTGTAACTTGGGCTCATTCTTTGTTCCTTCTTCTACTGTTCTTAATAAGATATGGTATTTAGACTCAAGGGTGATTGCATTATGATAACTTCTTAAACTTTAAACGAGAATTAAAAGCTAAATTAAGAGCTTTTATAAGAAATAAATAAAAAAAATATGATCAAAATATCAATGATAAAATAATGAGCACAAGCACATATGTCACTAAGAGATAATAAGTCCATATAAGGGAGATTATAGGGTTTGGTGAGTTGGTATGAGGTGTCTAGGATATATCCATCCACCATGTGCGATAAGATGTAAAACCGTAACTAAGGTACGACATTCAATAGTAATTGACAAGAAATGTAATTTAGGCTCTGTGTAAGTGATATGAGATTAATAAGCCTTGT
Source organism: Mallotus nudiflorus (assembly GCA_947683625.1). Lineage (NCBI taxonomy): Eukaryota > Viridiplantae > Streptophyta > Magnoliopsida > Malpighiales > Euphorbiaceae > Mallotus > Mallotus nudiflorus. The sequence continues at coordinate 318,509 of CANTUR010000323.1, forward strand.
CTGAGACATTATTCTTTAGGATATGTGGGTACAACCTATGGGGCCATACCAGAACATTATGAATCCGTACTAGCACATTATGAATGAATAGATGTGATAGCCTTTAGTAAGGTGATAGTACTAGCCACATTAATATCCGCTTATGCATATGGTGCATTACTCCAAAATTAATATGAATACATTTTAATATTGCAGTTCTCTAAATGAAATTAAAATATTATTTAAAGGTTGATTTAAAAGTTATGATGAGCACTAAAGATATGAGTTTGTGCATAATTTGAGCATGGGCTTAAAAGGTCGAGAAGGCAAGTACTACTGCGGTCATATGGAAAATAATATGATATGCATGATGATGATAATGAGAAAATTATGGAAAAATAAATGCTCTACACCTTTGTTAAATTAAGTAAAGTATTAAGAATCTTTTGAGTAATTATAAGAACGTGATTGTGTAACACGTGTTGTATAACATTAATATTATTAAAAAAAAAGAAATATTACAATATTAGTCTTTTGTGCCACAGTTTAGAGTGTGAAATTATAAATCCCATCAAAATACCAAAGTTAAATTTTACTTCAAATGTTTGAGGTATTTTAAATGTTTATCTTACTGGCATGATAAAAGGGTTTTGATAACTATTTATTTAAAATGCAATATTACATGAAAAACTTTATCGGCTACACTATTGATTTCAAGTGTTTGCTTATGTGATTTATTTACTGGAATTCTAATATGATGTTATTCTTGAATAGTCATATTTTTGTGTTGTTCCACTCACTAAGTATTTTCTCTTAGAAATACTTACCACTCTTTTTTATAAATTTTTCCAGAGTGATGGGCTATTATGAGTAGCTGTTTATAAGATAGCTTGGTGTTTAGCATGTGCAGTAGAATTTTTAGAGAGCTTGACAAGAAATTCTCTCCTAGAATATTTGGTTATAGAAATATTAAGTATTTAAGCAAATTGTATTGATATTTTATAATTTAACACTTTTGTATAATTAAGAAGTGACATTTGGGAAAAAATTACCTTGTAAAGGTTATATATAATGGTGGAGTATATTTATATATTTAATTTTCAAGAGTTAAATAATGGTGGGATAAGATAAATGTGACACTTTGCCATATTAGTGCTAGAGTTAGGGAGGTCCGAATGGTGGACATCTAGCAAGAGTATTGGGGGTATGGGGTGTCACATTATAAGTCTACAAACTAGCCTATTTGAGATTTAAAAGAGATGAACCAAAGAAAACTCAGACTTAACTCATTTAGCTTATGAGCCTCAAAATAAAATTTGGGCTTGACTTATTTAGTTTAACCAACAAACTCGAATGATTTTTTTTGGGCCAAGAAAATTGCGAGTTGCTCAGCTCAAATTTCTAATGCAACATGTAGCATGGAATAATCAACATGTGATTGATTATTAACGAAAAACAAAACTCAATCAAGAGATGAAAAAAAAACCTTAATCCAGAGACTTAAAGATAAATAAGCACAAAGTTTAAGGTTAATTATGACTAAAAGTGATCAAGTCTCCCTAAATAAAACACTAAAGTACATATTTATAGGCAATACAAGCCTCAGATTCTCCTAAAGGCCAAAAATTCTACTTTTAGGAACAACTGTGTGAAGGATACACACAACTGTGTATGACTTTCATGCACCCATAAAATGCCCTATGTTAGTCATCTCCAATTATAGAAAACTTATTTTTAAGTTTATGCTTGAGAATTAAAGTCATCCATGGCAAAGAAATGGATACTTTGAATACTTTAACATTTTTAACAAATAACTTAAGATAAATCCTTAAATTAAAATTTTGATGCATTAATGATTTTTAAAAGAGGATTAATAGTATTACAATCAAATTTAGTGAATCTAAGAAAATCAACATATTCAAACTCATCAAAGAAATTATGAGATTTTTTATTTTTAATTCACCATGACTTTCATGATTTTCTAAATCAAATTAAATATTCTTAACCTCATTATCAATATTTGGTTCAATTTTAATACCAATCTCCTCCTCAATCCCAATATGAATTTCATATTTATTTTTTGAACCACTAAACTATCTCTTTATTTTCTTCCTCTTCTTTCCCAAATTGAATTGCAAATAAGCACTAGTCAACTTTTTTGTCCAAATATCTTCATTATCATTCATTATTGGCTTCATTTGATTTTGATTGTTGGGAATGAGATTAATTATGGGCCCAAGTCCTTTGCCTTGTTCAATATCATCACTCCTATACCCTTTAACCCTTAATAATGTTCACATTAAGTTTTCAATTGACTCCAGTTGTCATGTCATATATTGAGGTAATTGACACTACTTTACAACCATAATCATCATCTTAGGATTGGTTGCCACCACTACTACTAGTGTAAGCCATCGATTGGTAAAAATTCACTCTGATACCACTCAATGCAATGTGTAGTATTAAATAATCAACATGCAATTTACTATTGAAGAAAAACAAATCGTAATCCAGAGATTTAAAAAAATAAGCCTCATTCCAGAGATCCAAAGAAATAAGCCTCAATCTAGAGGCCCAAGGATAAACAAGCACCAAGCTTAAGTTTAATTCTAAATAAAACTGATAAAAGTCTCCTTAAACAAAACACTAAAGTGCAAATTTATAGGAAATACAAGCCACAAAACCTAAATAAAGTAGGAATTAAAATAATAAAAAGATATATAAAAACCTTAGATAAATACAAAATTATCCCTAATTAAATAATTTTCTTAAATAAAAAAATGAGAAAAAAATCCAAAAACAATTAATGTAAATGTGATGCACGAATGTGTGCATTTGATTCTCTTGAAGCCCATAGCTTTCATCTGATGCCCAATGCTTCCACTCTTAGGCATAATTGTGTAGAGGATACACATAGCCTGTATGCCTTTCATGCACTCATAAAATGCCTCACATTAGTTACACCCCTACCATAATGTATAATTTGACCTATTTCATAAACAAACATTATATGTGCAAAAAAAAAAAAAAACTTATGTGTATTGAAACAAAATTCAATTTAAAAACATATTATGCTTAAAGAAAAGATTTTTCAACTTTTTATTTTTATTTCTAACATTATATTTATTATTTTGAAATCCATTTTTAGGATTGTGTATATTTAATAGCATTTCAAATTGAGAGCTTGTTCACTACATTATTGCATGTGTTAGATCAAATTCACAATACAAATTTAAGAGTGAGATAAATTCAAAATAAAAGTCCATAAAGGTCATAAAATATAATAAAAATTAAGAAGTGCCGAAAGTTAATCGTATAAAGTTTAGGGATAAAATTATGTATTCAATCTGTTCTATTTAATACCATCATTTTTTCATTTATTGTCTATTATATAATATAAATTTTTAATAGTAATATACTTTTTTAAGTAATTTGATATCTAACTAATTATTGTAATTTTAAAATAGAATAAATTAATATATACTTCTAATTCTAAAAAACACATGCTATTTTTTATGATTTCATCTTCTGATTTGCATTATAAATAATTAAATGAAATACGTACTAAAACAATAGACAAGATGTTAAACTAATTAGAATTATAGAAGATTTGGTAAATGATAATTTATAAAATTATCACAGTACCATCCATCATAATAAATTATTATTCATACCATTACCTGAAAATACAGATAATTCAAATGTATAGGAAAACAGTCAACTTTAAACAAAATCAAACAAAGAGTAAAAACGAAGATCGAAACATTGTCGTGACAAAAAAGTTGGACAAGTTTCCACTTGAGGTGTGCATGAATCAGTTTATTTTAAAATTAAACAAAACTGAATTACTCCAAAAATATTAAACAATAGCTAAATCAAAGCCAACTATTTTTCGGTTTAGCTCAATTTGCTTGGTTTGGAATTTTGATTTTTGAAATTTTAAATTTATTTAATTTTTATAATTTTGCACTATTTTTAAGAATATTTATAAGATTTATTGTTGTTAATTTTTATACTTAATTTAATTATTTCTTAAAAAACCAACCAAACCAATTTTTAAAACTAAATTTAAATAATTTTAATTTATATATATTTTTTGCATTATATAACTTGGTTAAGAATTTAAGTATTTAAAAATGAAATTATTAGTATTGACCATTTGCATGATCAAACTCCTAATTTTAAACTTTGAGAAACAATTTAGATTTTAATGATTTCCTTTAAATGTGTAGGAAGTTGATTGATTATCAAGAATAATTGTTTAATGATTGGAGATAATGAAATACTCCTTAAAAGAGTATAAATATGCATTTTGATAAAATATCTCAATCTATGCAAGTTCCCAATCTTTGAAAAAAAATTATATACCAAAAATATACAAATTTGGACTTACAGTGGTTGCTCACAAACACCTCACGAGCCCTTTATGAGCTGACCTTGTATAGTGCCTTAATAGCTTATTTTTGACAAAATGGTTAGTACTTCTCACGAGCTGCCCTCACGATCATGAGGAGTAGATATCAGCTTGTGAGGGCAGTCCTCACAACATTCAATAGACATTTTTAAATGCAATGGTCCTTATATTGAAGCTCGCGAGCCAAGGTTTGCTCCTCATGACTGTGAGTAGCATTATGACAAAAATAAGTCCATGATAATTCAAAAATCAACAAGAGACATTGGAGACATAATCAATGCATCCAACAACCATAATCTAAGTTAATTATCTATATAAACAACTTTTGGAGTTCAATTGAAAGTTTAACAGACTTGTTTACTCTTTACACTCTCTTAAGCATTCAATTAAACTCTCAAAATTCTCTTCAATTTCATTTCATATTTATATAACTCTTGTGAGAGTTGGCAAGTGTTAGAATAGATATTATTTTTCTTTTATTTTTTAGGATTAAGAAATTAGGAAGTGAGATTCTATTATAGTGGAATTGGTTTAAGTGTTTACCATTAAAACACTTGAGAATTGGTTTAAAAGTGAGCCTAAAAACTCTTGTTGTAACGTTAAAGGGTGAGCCTCAAATTATTATGTAAGCTCAATCTTGTGAATAAGATAGTGTGATATTGAAAATCCTAACTTGGGGATAAGTTAGGTGGATATGTAGGATTATTGAGAATCTGAACTCCTTAGATTCTTGTGTTCATCATTCTTCCTTCTCAGCTTTCTTTCAATTCTTGCAAAGAATTCTTTTAATTTTTGTTTATTGTTCAATTACCTTATTCACCCCCCTTTTAAGGTATTTTCATTCAGTATCAAAGCTTGAATTATAGGAACTTTATTGCTAGAATACAAGATTATGGGGAGTGAATCATAAAATATTTCTTCACTTAAACCATTCTTCGATGGTAGTGACTATCCTCATTAAAATTTTAAAATAAAGCTATACCTTAATTATGATTCCATCAAACTCCCCCTCTAAGGTATTTTCATTTAGTATCAGAGTTTGAATTATAGGAACTTGATTGCTAGAATACAAGATTATGGGGAGTGAATAAAAAACATTTCTTCACTCAGACCATTCTTCGATAGTAGTGACTATCATAATTAAAAGTTTACAATAGAGCTATACCTTGATTGTGATTCCATCAAACTTTGGGATATTATCCTAAAAGGTTAGGAACCACTTACAACTATCATTGGTGGTATGGTAACTACTCTAACAAGGAGCCAATGGAATAATGAATAAAAGGAGGAAAATCATAAAAAAAAAGACTATAATCACTCTAGTCTCTTCCATGACAAAAGAAGAAAGAGACAAGCTTTAACATTGCTTGTCGACCAAGGAGATGTATGAGACCTTGGAAAATCATTATAAAGGTAACGTGTAAGTTAGAAGCAAGAAGGTTCAACTTCGCATGTATGAATATGAACTCTTTAAGATGAAGCCTCAAGAGTCAATCACAAAGATGACAAATCGACTCAATGATCTTCTCATAACTCTCAAGAAACTTGGTAAACATTTTACCAAGGTAGCGGTAAATAACAAGATTCTAAGAATCTTACTTAAAAAGGATTAAAAATCTCAGGTTACTTCAATTGAGGAAGCTTAGAACTTTCTACTCTTTCCACCGATGTGCTTATTGGAAAGCTCCTAACACATGAGCTTACAATTAAGCAAAGAGGAGAAGAACAAGAAGAAAAGGAGAAAAAGAAAAATATTGTACTAAATGCTTCACAAAATGAAAGTGAATATGAAAGTCTTAAAGACTCTAGTGATGAAGATGGTGATGTTGCTATGATTATTAGAAGTTTCAAAAAATTATTGAGAAAGAAAAATTTCTCAAGAACTAGAGACTTCAATAAGAATTATGAAGGAGAAAGCAAGAAGAAAACTAAAGAAGTCACTTGCTATGAATGCAAGAAACTGCGACACATTAGAATTGAGTGCCCAAACTCAAATTTCAGAACAAAGGAGCAACAGGTAAAAAGAAGGCCTTCAAAGCTACTTAGGATGATAACTCCTCCGAATTTGAAAAGGAAGAGGAACAACAAGAAGTGGCCAATCTTTACTTTATGGCTCTTGAAGATGATAAAGAGGTACCATTTACTTCTAACTCTTTTTGTGGTGAATATTGTTGTACTTATTATTAATATAATGATGATGATTATAATGTTGAGATCTCTATTATGAGCAAACTCTTGCTTAAATGCAAAAGCCTACTTTATAGGAAAAAATATTATAAACATAAGTTAACTAGCTTAACAAAAGAATTCAAGAATTTGAAGATTGAGTTTTCTAATCTTATTAAGTCAAATAAGAAAATAAAGAAAGCAAGTGATGAAAATCATAAGCTTTCTAATGAGATAGTTGAGCTAAAAAATTCCATATCAAAATTCTAAAAAGGAAAAGAAATTTCAAATAATTTACTTGACTCTCAAAAGTTTTATAAAAATACTTATGGAATTGGATATGCTAATGGAATGGCCTCATCTTCATCATTGTCACATATTAAATTTGTTAAAGCAACATGCAGTTTCATTCGTTCTACCTCTAAATTGATTAAGACTCAAGCTTTTAAAGCTAATAAGTCTCATGCGTCAAATATTAAAGGAAAGTCTCATAAAACTCAATCTTAGATGACACAAAGAGGTGAGTCTAATGCTAAAAAAGCACAACCCAAATATGCTTATATGTATACTAGAAACAACACTCATAAGCATATTGCATAACATAATGCACCTAAATATATTACGCAAACCTATTAAAATACACATTGTCATTATCAATGCATATCTCATACTATGACTCAAAATAATAAGAGACACACACCATCTCAATACCAAAGGCATTTCTCATTTTTTAAGTAATCATATGAACTTAGAAGAAATAGGTTTACAAATGTTGAATGTTCATATTGCATGATCAAGGGATATACTAACAATGTCTGTTTCTATAGAAGACTACATATAAATTTGCTTCCTTCAGATTATCTTAAAACTAATCAACCTAGACCAATAAAGTTTTGGGTTTAAAAGAACATTTAAATTATTTTGTGTTGGTGTTCTTAAAATCCATAATAACAAAAAGCAAGTGGTATCTCAATAGTGGATATTCAAGGCACATGATAGAAGATAATGAACAATTCAATAAACTTAATTCAAAGGATGGATGACATGTCACATTCAGAGACAATACCAAAGGAAAGATAATAGGCATTAAAGAAATCAATAATCCTCAATCCTTATCCATACATCATATGTTACTTATTATTGGTCTTAAATATAATTTTCTTAGTATAAGTCAATTATGTGACATGGGAAATAAACTAACTTTCTATCTTAAAAATTGCTTTGTTAGTAGTCATGAAGAGGACAAAATAATTTTAGATGGTGAAAGGATAGATAATGTCTAGGTTGTTGACTTGAACAAGGTTGATAACAAGGATATCAAATACTTAATGGTTATTCCCCATAACACATGGACATGACATAAAAGGTTAGGACATGTAAATTTTGAGCTTTTGAATGATCTTTGTAAACATGAACTTTTGATTGGTTTACCTAAGCTTGAATTCATTAAGGATAAACCTTGTGATGCTTTTCAAAGGGAAAAATAGTCCAAGTCCTCATTTAAGCTAAAAAATGTAGTGTCCATTTCTAGACCACTTGAACTTATACATATGGATTTATTTGGACCGACTAGAGTTGCTAGTCTCAGTTTATGTGTATGTATTGGTTGATGATTACTCTAGATTTACTTGGGTATATTTTCTTGCTCATAAGAATGATGCATTTAAAGCTTTTAAAAATTTTACAAAAAGAGTTAAAAAAAAGTTTTTGTATTTTTTCTGTTATAAGTGATAATGGAACCGAATTTGAAAATAAATTTTTCAAAACCTATTGCAATGAAAATGGTATTTCACATGTGTTTTCTTCTCTTAGAACTCCTCAATAAAATGGGGGTAATTGAAAGAAAAAATAGAACTCTTATGGAAATGGCTAGAATAATACTTCATGAGCATAATTTGCATCTATACTTTTGGGCAAAAGTTGTTAACATGTCTTATTATATTTCAAATAAAGTTTTTAAAAGACCAATTTTAAATAAAACTTCTTATGAGCTATGGAACAATACAAAACTCAAATATCATATTTAAGTGTATTTGGATGCAAGTGCTTTATCTTAAACACCAAGGATAATCTTGAAAAATTTTATTCTTAAGCTGATGAAGGAATTTTCCTAGGCTATTCCACTTCTAGCAAAGCATATAAAGTGTTTACTAAAAGAACCCTTGTAGTTGAAGAGTCTATGCATGGTGTCTTTGAAGAATCAAACTCACTTGATCCTATAAAGGATATTTGTAGTATTGATGATCTTGTAGGTGATAATGAGATTGTGGATGCACAAGAAGAAAATACTAGTTACCCTTTGGAACTTAAAGGTCCATATAAGGAGGACAATAAAGAGATATCTCAACCTACCTTAAAGGATGAAATTCTAAAGGATTAGCAATTCAAGAAAGCTCATCCTCTAGATCTCATTATAGGTGACACTATGAAAGGGGTAACTACTAGATCTAAATTTAAGTCTATTGTAAATTTAGCCTTCATTTTTCAATTTAAACTAAAAAATATTGATGATGCTTTATGTGATGAATTTTGGGTCTTTGTCATGCAAAAAGAGTTAAATTAATTTAAGAGAAACAAGGTTTGGTCCTTAGTTCTTAGACTTAAACATCATCCTATTATAAGCACCAAATGGGTGTTTAGAAATAAGATGAATGAATAAGGTGTCATAACTAGGAACGAAGCTAGACTAGTAGCTAAAGGTTATAATCAAGAGCAAGGTATTTATTATGATGAAACTTTTGCCCCAATAGTAATTTTAAAAGTTTTTAGAATGCTACTTGCACTTACATCATTCATGGATTTTAATCTTTATCAAATGGATGTTAAAAGTGCATTTCTAAATGGTTTCATTAAAGAGGAGGTATATGTTAAGCAACCTCCTAGTTTTGAAAATTTTTATTCTCCAAATCATGTTTTTAAATTGCTAAAAGCATTATATAGATTAAAACAAGCTCCAAGAGTTTGGTATGAAAGATCGAGCAACTTTTTACTAGAGAAAAGGGTTCTCTAAAGGAAAAGTTGACATAACTCTTTTCATAAATAAATCCAAGCATGATTTATTAATTATTCAAATTTATGTTGATGATATTATTTTTAGTGCTATTGACCATTGCTTGTGTGAGGAATTCTTAAAGCTAATGCAAAGAGAATTTGAAATGAGTATGATAGGAGAATTTAAATTCTTTCTTGGACTACAAATCAAGCAATGAAAAGATGAGATTTCCATCAATCAAAGAAAATATATAAGAGACATTCTTAGGAAGTTTGACATAGATGGAGCTAAGATAAGCAAAACTCCAATGAGCACCATAACCAAACTCAACAAGGATGAGAATGGCAAGTCGATTGATGAAAAACAATTTAAAAGTATGATAAGATCCCTTCTTTATTTAACTGCTAATAGATTTGATATTATGTTTGCTACTTGCTTATGTACTATATTCCAATCAAGTCACAAAGAGTCCCATTTGAATGCTATTAAAAGAATTTTTAAATATCTTCGCAGTACAATGCATTTAGGACTTTGGTATTCTAAGAGTTCTTCCTTTGACTTAATTAGTTATTCTAATGCAAACTTTGTCGATAGTTTACTAGATAGAAAAATCATTTTTTGAACTTATTAAAGTTTAGGAAATTGCTTATTTCTTGGTTTAGCAAGAAATAAGTTTTGGTTGCCTTGTCCACTACTAAGGCATAATATGTTGTAGCTAGTTATTATTGCTCATAAGTCTTATGGCAAAAGCAATAACTTATAGACTATGACATTATAAACTTGATCATATTCCCATTAAATGTAATAATACAAGTGCTATAAACCTTAGCAAGAATCCCATTCAATATTCTAGAAGTAAGCATATTGACATTAGACATTATTTCTTGTGTGATAATGTCCAAAATGGTGATATTTTTTTTGAATTTGTTGATACTAATAATCAATTAACAGGCATCTTTACTAAGCCTCTTTGCAAGGAAAGAATGAATTTTATTAAGCATAATTTTTGTATGATTGATGGTTCAAGTTTGTCTTGATACCTTGCATATTTGCTATTCTGATAATTAGATTCATGCATTTTCTTGTAAGTACTTATATGTGTTTTTTTGTTTGTTTTTTTTATATATGATTCTTATTCAAAAATATATATTTTCTTATCTTATTTTTTTGGTTTATTTTTGTTATTGGATACATTATCATATTTAATTTTAATAAAAAAACTATTATTTTATAAATTTTGTCATGTAATTTTTTAATTTTTGCTATTTAAATTATCAAATATTTAATTTATTCAATTTATTGATTTTTTATTTTCATGATATATATATACACACACACATATATTTCAAAAATAATTGTTTGAAAAATAAATTTTATTTTATTTTTGCTTGACTTTCTTACTTTTAATTTGTTTTATGATTATAATTATAATTATAAAAGAATTTAATTTGGTTGTAATTTGATATGATTTAGGATTGATTTGATGCATTTGGACCTATTTGTAACATTTTTAAGCTGATTTTGTAAGAAATTTGAATGTTTAGGGGTGTTATAGTAAATATCCTCACAAACCGTTAAAGTTTGGCTCGTGATGTCCTATCCGTCAGAGGAAAGTGCCCCTCACGAGCGTTGCTCATGATTGTGAGTAGCTCATGAGGAGCACATTATTCCTTATTTCAAAAGGATTTTAATTTCCCATGTTTCTATCCTATTTCAAAATGGTAACTTGTTATTTTTAGGTGTTTTATATTTAAAATTAATTATTTTAAACCCTACTTATCCTTTATATAAGCCTCTTTACACCCTACTTTATCCTCACATGATTATTTTGTAATCAAATCTCCTTTCTAAGCAAATTCTTTCATATATCATCCAAACTCCAAGTGCATTTTCCATGGCTTTAAAAAAGAAAACTCAAGATATTGCTTCATCATTAAGGAAAGAAATAAAAAGACCAATCTAAGAAGACTTCTCCTGCCTTCTACTCCTCTTCTTAAATTAGGAAAATCATCTCCTTTAAATTTATATCGCAAGCTACTATAGAGAAGATTGGATGCTATAATGAAGTTAGGACCATGCTTGAGAATGTGGATATGTTCAACCTTACTTTTACTCCTTATCCTATCTATCCCTCTTTAGTTCATGAATTTCTCTCTACTTTTTACTTAAGGACTCACCATTTAGATGAGAAAAATCCTTTTAACTATATGAGGTTTAGATTGGGAGGGAGAGATAGATTTTTAACATCTCAAGTATTTGATAATATCTTTAGGTTTAAGTAAGGGGTTATAGCATCTCTAACTAATACTTGGCTTCGTACTCCTTTTTGGGCTCAACATACTAAACCTAGTGCAAAACCTTTTAAAGCGGGTCACACCAAAACATTTATTTGCTTTAAAATCCCTTTGGTATGTGCATAGATTTGTCACTTACTCAATTCTTGCTAGGGGACTAAGTAATGAAGCTATCTCCTTTGATAGCTTATTTTTTATAAGATGTCTTATTGAGGTTGTGGATGTTGAGCTAGGTAGATGACTTCAATGGAGGTTTTGGTCAGCTAGTGATAGTGTTAGTGGTGCCTTATGTGTGGGAGGGTTTATCACTAGAATTTCTTATCACATTGGGATCAACTTGAATAACACTCCTTCCATTCTTCCTTCTTTTTTTTCATGATAACCTTTTGAAAAAATCTAGACAATTCAGGCTTGTTAGAAATACTTGGATTTGGAAAGACTAAGTAAAAGATGAAGATGTTGATGAGGAGCTAGAACAAGATTTATAAAATATTAAGCACATAGGCACTCTTGGACTTAAAGGTGTCCAAATTGAAGAAGAAATTCCTCAAGAACATGCTACTCCTTAATCTCAAAGAAAAAGAGCAAGAGGACTTTCCACTTCTTAAAGTGTTGATGATGAGTCTGCTTGGGTTGGTGGACTTTTTGATCATCTACCCATTATTAAAATGAACTTTAACCATAGATTTGATCAAGTGGACACTAAACTTGATTAGTTTGAGTATAGGATGGACTAGACTTGATCAGTTTGAGCATAGGATGGATCATATGGAGCATGATATTCATCAGTTGTATGCTTATCATTACATACAATGCACTTGGAATCATCCTCCTCCTCTTCCATAAAACTACATTTTCTTTGTTTTTAATCAGTTTATGTTTGGTTTGTTTACTATTTATTTTCAGTTTTTAAGCCTTTATATGTTGGTTATGTCTTGTGCTTTATTGTTTGTATTTTTCATTTACAATTGATATTTCAATATTATTGTAATTATATTTTTTTAATGCAATTCATATTTTGCTAAAATTTCCTTTTTCATTTTGACAAAAGAGGAGAAATAATTAAGTTTTCATGTGTATTTAGTTAATTTCTTTTCAGGGAAGGAATTATTTTTAAAGATATATTTGTATTTGTTTGAACTAGGGGAGAAAATTGTTAGCATATATTTTACATAATTTTGTTTATGCATGCATAGGAACATTATAAGTGTGCCTAATCTTGTCACAATTTAATAATCATGCTTTCATGATTTTTTTTGTGATAAAAAGCCTTGTCTTGCTTATTTTATTTATGCTTGATATAGATTTTATAAAGATTTAATGTATCTTTATTTTCATTGTTTTAGTTCTTAATCTTTTATTCCCTCTAGAATTTTTGTTCATTTCTTTTTATGTCTCTCTATTTTCTTTTTGTCACTGACAAAGGGGGAGAATAAGCTTTGTGATAATTGTGTTTGTGATATGCTAAATGCTACATGATCATGTATGTTAGCTAGCTAAGCTCTATATGATCATGTGATAGTTAGGTTTGTTAAGTTTCAAAAAGTATTATATGTACTATGTTTGTGATGTATTTAAGTAGTACTATATGCATTGTAAGTGCTACTAGTTGTATTTATTTAAATATGTTTGAAGTTATTTCCTTCCTATTGTCTAACATTTTGTTTAAAATAATCATATTATCATGTTTTTATGTTTTTAACACATTTGTTATGTTAGGACATATTTCTCTTTATTCCTCATGTTGAATTTTAAATTTTTTTTTTAACAAAGGGGAATAAAATATTAAATTAATATTTCTTATCATGTCTAAAAAGGGGAGTCATAAAGAAATATATTTATACAAAGGAGAAATTTTTTTCATCTCCTTTACAATTATTTGTTATCCCTTATATATGCCATGCTAATTTAATTACTTTTATTCTTTGATACATTATGTATTTTATTGAATTTTTGCATATATTAAGGGGGGGGGGGGGAATATTCTTCATATTGCATATATTTTATTTGAAAAGTGGAACTATTTTGCATACTTATTTATGTTATTTATTATTGACACACACACACACCTTATTTATTATATTATCAAATTGGTTGTCAAAGCCAAAAAAGGAGAGATTATTAATCATTTGCATGATCAAAGTCCTAATTTTGGATTTTGACAAACAATTTAGATTCTAAGGATTTCCTTTGAGTGTGTAGGAAGTTGATTGATTATCAAGAATAACTATTCACTAATTTAAGAAAATGAAATACTCTTTGAAATAGTATAAATATGCATTTTGATAAAGTATCTCAATCTATGTAAGTTCCTAATCTTTGAAAAATAATTATATACCAAAAATATACAAATTTAGACTTATAGTGGTCTACTCATGAACACCTCACGAGCCCTTCATGAGTTGACCTTGTATAGTGCCTCAAGAGCTCATTTTTGACAAAATGGCCAGTGATCCTCACAAGTTGTCCTCATGATTGTGAGGAGTAGAGGTCAACTCATGAGGGTAGTCTTGATAGCATTCAAGAAACATTTTTTAATGCAACGGTCCTCAAACTAATGCTCATGAGCTAGGGTTTGCTCCTCACTACTGTAAGCAACATTATGACAAAAATAAGTCCAAGATAATTCAAAAATCAACAAGAGATGTTGGAGACATAATCAATGCATCCAACAACCATAATCTAAGTTATTTATCTATATAAACAACTTCTGGAGTTTGATTGAAAGTTTAAGAAACTTGTTTACTCATTACACTATCTTAAGCATTCAATTAAGCTCTCAAAATTCTCTTCAATTTCATTTCATATTTGTACAATCTTATGAGAGTTGGTGAGTGTTAGAATAGATATTTTTATTCTTTTTTTTTTTTGGGATTAAGAAATCGGGAAGTGAGATTCTATTCTAGTGGAATTGGTTTAAGTGTTTACCATTGAAACACTTAGGAATGAGTTTAAGAGTGAGCCTAGAAACTCTTGATTATAAGGTTAAAGAGTGAACTTTAAATTCTTGTATAATCTCAGTCTTGTGAATAAGATAGTGTGAGATTGAAAATCCTAACTTGGGGATAAGTTAGTTGGAGATGTAGGATTGTAAAGAATCTAAACTCCTTAAATTCTTGTGTTCATCATTCTTTCTTCTCAACTTTCTTTCAATTCTTGCAAAGAATTCTTTTTAATTTTTGTTTATTATTCAATTGCCTTATTCACACCCCTTTTAAGGTATTTTCAATACTTTAATATTAAATATTAGTGTTAAACAAACTAAATTGAACAATGAGCATTCATATAAATTAATATTATTTTAGAAATTTGATTTTGTATTCAATTTAATCACATTTTAACAGTCAAAATCAAACCAAATTGAATATATTTTGATTTTATAAAACTAAAATTGAATAAAATTACTTTACATATTGAATTGAACCAAATCAAACTAAATCAGTCGATTCAATTTGGTTTTTCAATGTTCAATGATTTCTGCTTGTTGTGAAATAACACATAAAATAATAAGAGTAAAGAAAGAAAATAGAAAAGAGAAAAATGGACACAGAGATTTAACGTGGTTCAACAATATGCCTTTGTCCCCAGGAGTGAGTGACTAGGGTTTTTATGTTATTCAGAACACATTTTACAGTTACAAATAGATGCTCTATATATAATGTAATAGGTATGGTACATATTATAAAATCACCCCTGTACCATACCACAGGGCATTGCCTCCACACCCGTAACCTATGTAATTGTAACCCACAATTAAAGCATTGTTACATATGAGCCATACACAATAATACTATAGAGAACACATATCTTAACATTGGTATGGTATTATTCAATTTGGGCCTAAACCCTTATGGATTTACTCTTGGACTTTACCCTAAAAGGCCTCATACCAATGGAGATATTTGTCCATCGTTATATACCCATGATCCCCCTCACTTCTAGCCAATGTGGGACTTTGATCATATACCCAACAATCCTCCCCTCGAACAAAGCACCACAGACACCCATCTTAAACGATTATATATCCATTAATTCTTTAGCAATTAGGATTCCTCTCCACTTTACTGTGTTGGGGTCAAGACATGCCTATGAAGCATCTAGAGAGCACTACTAAGAGTTTCTATCTAATAGAGCTCATTCACGAATCACATTGTGATCTAATTGGGGCCCCATAACTTTTGTTCAGCATTCCGAGGATTCATCGACCATAGATAACTTTGGGGCATGGCTCTAATACCATTTGTTAGACTATCGACACCACATATCTCCACATTGGTATGATATTGTCCGTTTTGGACCTAAACTTTCATGGATTTACTCTTGGACTTTACCTCAGAAGGCCTCATATCAATGAAAATATTTGTCCATCTTTATATACCTATAATCCTCCTCACTTTTAGCTAATGTGGAACTTTGGTTATATACCTAACACTGCTCATCCCTAGTTTCCACACTTCATTCTTAGTTTTCTTCTTAATTATGCATAGGATTGTAATAGAAAGGGCTGTGAATATTTGGAAATTCAAGAGGTGGTTCATAATGAATTTTGAGAGGGTCTTTCACAATGAAAGAAAAAAAAAATGATGAATGAGAATCGAAGGGAAAAAAAAAAAGAGACGAAAAAATCTAATAAAATCCTATTATTTTTATTAAAAAAAAAACGAATTAACAATGAATGAAAAAAAAAATTCAATAATTAATTTAATATAACTGTAATGTAAATTAAATCAATTTAATTTTTCAAGTGGTTTTTTCCTCACTTTAATAATTTATTAATAAAAGATTATCTATTTATGAAAAACAAAAGCCACATGCAATTCCTTTGAATCCTCATTATATGTTAAAATTTTCCATTTAGCGTGTACCAAGTTGATAAATGGTCCAACATGCATCGACCCGCGTGTACCAAGTTGAGAAATGGTCCAATATGCATCGACCGTTTCTTTTTCTTTTTTACATGTGAATCAGCCCGTCAATACAAGTAATGCTAGTCTTGTTTTTTTGCAAATATTTGGTATATCATAGGATTCAATTAATATAGATTTAACTTAGGATTCTAAATAATGATAAAAATTTATCTCAAAAGTTTTAAAATAATTACATATTCATAAATTCAAAACCCCTAATTAAGTTGAAAAAATTTCATATTAACAAATCCACACTCTCTTGGATAGTCTTGTTTTTAATCATACGAAAAACTGACCTACTAATTTTTCCACAAATTAATATCTTTTTTTCCTGGCACATAAGCCTATAAATAGGCATCAAAACACATGAACCAGTGCCAAACACAACAACATAATTAAAACCATCTCATATGATCATGGCATCAAAAGCTTCTCCCATGTTATCATCCTTCACTCTCATTGTCCTTATTTCTCTTCTTTCAGGTGCAGCTTTAGCACAGAAACACTCAAAAATTGAAAACTTATCACCATTTGGTTTCCTTAAGCATCTTGAAGGATGCCATAAGGGTGACAAAATTAATGGCATTCATGATCTGAAAAAATACCTTGAAATGTTTGGCTATTTGAACTACAAAAATCAGTCTCTTTCCAACAATGATGATTTTGATGATCTTTTAGAGTCTGCCCTTAAAATATACCAGCTCAACAACCATTTGAATGTCACCGGATTCTTGGATTCTAAAACGGTGTCAACGATGATGATACCTAGATGTGGGGTGGCAGACATCATCAATGGCACCACTCGGATGCTATCGGGCAACAAATTCCACCATCATAGCTCAACCTCTTTGCATACTGTCTCTCATTATTCTTTTTTTCCAGGCTATCCCAGATGGCCAGCTTCTAAATACCGTCTCACCTATGCATTTCTTCCAGGAACCCCCAACCAAGCCATGAACCCAGTTGCAAGAGCCTTCCAAACGTGGGCTGCTAATACCCATTTCAGGTTTAGTAGGGTTCAAGATTATAGAGCTGCAGATATTACAATAGCGTTTCACAGCAGAGATCATGGAGATGGAGCACCTTTCGATGGCCCTGGTGGAACTATTGCTCATGCTTTTGCACCACAAGATGGAAGGTTCCACTATGATGCTGATGAACGATGGGCAGTGGGTGCAGTACAGGGTGCAATGGACTTGGAGACCGTAGCTTTGCATGAAATAGGGCATCTTCTTGGACTTGGACATAGCTCGGTTGAGGGTGCTATTATGTACCCATCAATTTCTACAGGAGTAACTAAAGGCCTACATAGCGATGATATTCAAGGCATTAGAGCCCTGTATAATGTTTGACAGGATTTTCCTCTCCTTTCAACATTTTATATCTTTTCCCGCAGGGTATTAAATAAGAAGTGTTTGCTATAGATATGCAAACTTTTTGAATAAAATATACACATACGTGTATGATCATTATAAGATATTAATTAAAATGCTTCTTCCACTTTTAAGAGATGCAATAAAAAGCTTGTTTGTCATATGGTTCTTTCTTGCATGGGATGGTCTAGCAAATATCTTAATAAATTGCTTTTGTAGTGATCAAACTATATGCTTTAGTATTCCAATATTACATCAGTTAATTTGGTCAAAATTTGAAGAGAAATCACTGGAAATAGAAGAAAAGTTAGCAAAATTAATAAATTAAAATTTTATAACAAATTATAATGAAGCATAAAGTTTAGTGATCATTGAAATACTCAATTTTTATTATTTTTTATTCAACCTTTAAACATATAATTTAAACATATTCAATCTCTATCGTATGTAAAATAGATATTTTTTTTATAAGCAAACATATATATGAGCACAAAAAACTTATATGTATTGGAATAAAATTTGATTTAAAATGATATTACACTTAAGAAAGAGCTGTTTCAACTTTTTTATTTTAATTTCTGACATTATTTTTATTATTTTGAAATTGATTTTTAGGATTTTGTATGCTTAAAGCATTTGAAATCGAGTGCCTGTGCACAACGTTATTGTATAAATTAAAAAAAAAATTAAAATTGAAGAGTAAAACAAGTTCAAAATAAAAATTTAAAAGTGTAAAAAAATAATAAAATTTAAAAGAATTCAAAGGTTAATCATATAAAATTTAGAGATGAAACTATGTCTTCGGCCTATTAATTCTATTTAATATCATATTTTTTTAAAAAAAAATTATTGTGTATTATATAATATGAATTTTTCATAGCAAAATATATTTTTTAAATAATTTCACATCTAACTAATTATTGCAATTTTAAAATAAATTAAGAAAATATTTTTGGCACAAATTGTGCCAAAACTTTTTGGTACAAATTAATTCATGCTAAATATAATTACTTGTATATCTTTTAATATATTAAATAAAAAATGAAACAAATATTTGATAATTTTAGTGAAATATTCTTATTTCCTTAATTTTTTTCAAAATTTTTATTAATATGTATTACTATGAATAAAATATAAAATAATACCAGGAATAAATATTCTTTTGCTCTCCTTCCTCATCTGTGAAGGTTATTCCTCAACAAATAGGAATAATATGAATAATAGGTTATTCATTCCTATTTGTTTTTTTTTTTTTAAATATGAGGCAACCTAATACATTATTCTTTTCTCCCATTATTGAATTCAAGTAGTGGTAGAATTAAGGAGCACTTTGTTTTTTTTGGAATAAAAACAAATTTGGTGTATGTACTTTTTAAAATTTTACAATCTGGTGTCGAAACTTTTTGAAATTACAATTTAGTGTTGAAACTTGCTGAAATAACACATTCAAGTGTTATCAACAGGTCACTAACAAGTTAACTGTGGTGTTGTGATGAATGTGGACATGGAACTGCTGATATGGATTAGCACATGACAATCATGTGAAATTTAATATGACAATAACTAAATTAACCATGCTCATAAGTTTTACCATTGTGAACTTAAATCTAACTTTCTTCTTCTTTTTCTTCTTCTTCAAAAAAGAAAATTTCTTTTTTTAAATTTCTTCCCCTTTTTGCTCCATACACTATGTTCAATAAATCTAATCGTGAAAGCAACTTTTCAATGGATAGTGATACATGCTTTTGCAACAGGCATTGTGTGATGAGAATGTCATGGACAAATCGAAATCCAAGTAGAAGATTCATGACATGCAAGAATGGAGGGTGCTCATTTTTCCTTTGGGTGGATCCTCCCATATGCGATAGATCAAAGGCTATAATACCTATATTATTGAGAAAGATCAGTGCTATAGAGGTTGATATGCATAAGAATTGGAAAAGGAAAAACTTTTGTAGGCATGGATAATTTTTTCCATTTTAATTATTATATTTAAATGAATTAATGTGCCAGCCCTATTTTGGTGTTACGTATGAATGTTAGGCTGAAAAGCATGGAACTTTGAATGTAATTGTTGAAAAGCTTGGCACTTTAGTCAATTATAATGTATTTTGTTGCTTAAAATATTTAGGTTTAGAATGTCATCAATGTGTTTGATGAAATGCTTAAGAGAAGGTTAATGGGTAAAATATGTTACTGACTTCTATTGTTTTGTGGACACTAATGTACTGATAAGATGAAATTTAGCTTTTATTTTTCATTGTAGCTCTCTTTGTTTTTTTTTCTGTATAATATGTAACTTTTATTATGCTTTCTTACCATCCAAAGACATAATACTGATGTTGCTAGTATTCTATACAAGAAACTCACATGAGTTTCAAACAATAATGTTTCAGTAAAAAAAAATTGAAGATACTAATGAGAAAAAAATGAATTTAGTAAAAGGTTAAAGAACAAAATGATATTTCAATAATGGCAAAGATATTTAATGTTCACATCCATATACATCTGTTCTAAAATCTGTAATTTTAATTAACATGGAAATTGCAAGTCAAAATATTGACTAGGTCACAAAAAGAACCAACTATCCAAAAAATGTGAGCAACAAGTATCTCTGTTACATCATGTCCAAAAATATAAAGTTGACAAAAAAGTTTCACATATTGATGAACAAAATCTATCATGAAGCTGCACATCGCAATCAAGCAAATCTAATTCTTTTACTTCTCTCAACGGTTTGAGATTGGTTTTCGCTAGCATTTGTATTTCCAGTAGTGTTGTCATCATTTACAAGTGTTGTTCTCCCTAGATCTTTCTATTTTACAACTTGTGTTTCTAATAAAAAAAGGCACTAGTTACATTAGTAATTCATGTAATTTACTTGAATAAAAAAATTTTAAAACTCATATTCACCTATAACTGAGATGTAGTGATGAATCTCTTTCCTCACTTCTTGAATCCTTCCTACTTCTCTTTCATGAAAGCAGGCTCAGGTTCATTACTAACTCTTCTTTTGTCCTTAGGATAAATGACCCTTTGTCCATCATTCTTTAGCTGTAAAAAAAAAAAAATTTCTTGTTGTAAAATATATGTAAACTAAACAAATATATATGAAGAGTAACAAAATGTAAACTAAAAAAATTAATACATTTGTCACCGCAGTTCTAGTGGCTAAGTCTGTGTAAACACCATATCCCCTTGATGGTTGTAAACTAAGTCTTGGAATATAAGTGCTCTTGGCCTTCTTGGTTGAGGAATAATACTTTGCACTTGTCAGCACGTCAGGACTTCTAAATCTATAAATTGTTTAGCTTCTTTGCTATTTGACTTGGGAACTTTATTGTTCAACTTGGCTACTTTGGCTATAACTTCTAAGTGTTGCTTCAACTTAATTACTTGTAGCTTTTTTTTTTGCTTGACAACATGATATAAACTAATAACACATTTAGAGATACAATATACAATCGAATAATGTATGCTCATAAATTGAATATTGTTACCTAAAGTTTAGGTATCCTTGAATTGCTTCTAGTTGCAAGCAGATGTGCAGGCTCATTTTCTGAAGGCTCATTTAAAGGAGTACTTGAAGGCTCCTTTGCTATCTTAGGCCTATTTCCAAGATTACTTAATTTTTTTAATAAAGCACATTTTTCTTATTATGTCCCTTTTGAAAACAAACCTGACATGTCATGATTCTCCTTTTTTTAGACAGCATATGACCATTTGATTTTTCTCCTTCTTCTATTCTCCTATTCTTAAAAGATCTACTAGGCATGTTTTTATGCTTAGGAGATTATGGAGGATCAAGATTTAACTTTTTCCAAAACTTGGGACAATTCATTGGTTTCATCATTTGACCATAGGCTTCAAAATAAGTCTATTTTTTTATAACACATATGAATAGTAATCTGTAGGATCATGACCTAAATGGTGAATGACATAAATAGCTTGAGGATAAGGAATGCCTATCAATTCCTATTTTCTACATGGACAAGTTTTATTTTCCAAGACAACAACATAGGTATCTCCTTTATACTCCACTTCAAACCCATTATCTCTATATCATCTCATAATTGCCACTTTCTTTAATATTCTCATATAATTTTCTCCTAATTCTAGTTCTAAGTTCTCTTACCCATTTGGTGGCTATTTCTTTATTACTAACTAACTGCTTGAAAACCAATTTCCTAATGTCTTCCAACATTGAATATATATTTTTTTGTCTTAGCTTCTACGATTTTTCCATAAAAGCCTTAACAAGATTATTGTCAACAATATCACATTTTACCTCTGTTCCAAAGTATGCTCGACACCAATGTTTTGTATGAGTTTTGAACATGTCTTCATATCCTTGTGGTATGATCTTCTTTAATTTTGTCATATTGGATTCAAAATCAGACATGTTCGAAGACTTTGCATATGCCCAAAATAACTTTTCCAAATCCTTATCCTGACCATGTCTTTTTCTCTAATTTACATATAAGTGTCGAGCACAACACCTATGATATGCTTTGGGTATAATTGAACCAATATCATCTAAAAACCCTATAAAATACAAAAAAAAAAAACAAAGTGAACATTTGGGAAAGTTACTATCCTTTTATTGATATATATTAAACATGATAATAAGAAGTGAATAGCTAACCTTTTATTGATTTGTGTTCATTGTCTAGCCACTTCCCTTTCCAAGTCCCAAGTCCTTGCTTAGTAAATCCAAAAACCATTCCCATGTAGCTTTCCTTTCACAATTAACCACAACCCAAGCCACCAAGAACATTTGATCATTCCTATCCCTCCATATAGTTGGTAATAACTATCCTTTAACTGCTCCTTTTAGAAAGCTTCCATCGAGACCTAACACCCTTCTACAGCCCCTTAAAAGCTCTTGCTTTCAGCAATCTATGGAAATATGCAACCCCAAAAATATTAGCATACTTTTAGGTAGTGTTCTTAATACTTTCAAGTGAGTTGGTGCTCCTTTCATTTGATCTCTCTATTTCACCATAATAATCCCATAAAAGTGCAAATTCTTTTTCAATTGCACCTTGCAATTTGTAACGCACATGACCCTTGGCCCTTTTCACTTTTGTTAAATACATTTCAAGCTTCAAGTCTTCTTTAATTAACTGCTTCAAGTCTGTAAATGTCATTGTTACTATACACTTGTATTTCCATAAGTAATGTTTAGCAATCCATTTAGTTGCCACTCTTTAATTTTTGAAGGCAACTGAGCATTTATGCTCAGGTTTGTATGTCTTGACCAGAAATCCATTTGCTCTTCTGTCTTGTGAAGCATATATCATCTAGTTGTAGTTATCCTTTATGCACTTTACCCTTACCTCTTTAGTTGTGTTTTTAACTAATTTAATCTCTTTTTTTTCTTCACCTCTTTAGTTATCCTTTACGCACTTTGCACTTACCTCTTTAGTTGTGTTTCTAACTAATTTAACTAGGGCTTCTTTGAGTTTTTTTGCACTATCCACTCTCATGCCCAATCACAAATAAACTTTTTCTCCTTTTGGTTGAAACACAAGATTTTTAGATTTTCTTCTCAAATCATAATCATTATCTGATGCATTTGTGCTAACTGCACTATATACATCACTAGCATTTCCATCATTATACTTTGCAATAAATGGCTCTTGTTCCTCTTCATAGTTCTTAGATTTGCTTTATTAGAAATTTATGAATTACACTAATCAACAGTACCTCAACTTCAACTTTTCACTTCCTCTCATTCTTCCTTTAAGTAAAACTCCTTCCTACATTTCTAGTAGCCTATAATTCTTCATCATTGTTAGACATCCTATCACACTTAATGACTTCCTCATATGAATCCCTAACTTCATCTTTAATTTGCTCCTTAACTTCCTGGCAGACCTTATTACCCCTATTTATTAGTTTTAGATCTCTCACTTCAACATTAAATTTTTCAACAATCACTAACCCACTATCATAATTTATTTCTGCATAACCCTTTTGAGTTGTCTCATAGCCCACAACCTTCATATTTTCCCCACTAGACCTTAAATTCCCTACAACAGCCTCTCTTCTAACCCCATTCACTTTTGTTTCAACTGTTAGGTCACAAATACCCTCACCAATTCCATAAATGTCCCTCAATATTTTATGCTCAATATACAACTTGACATAGTTGTGCTTTGCTACTATTTTTAACAAGTCAGCTACTGACAAGTTATATAGAAGACTTAACTCATCTCCGAAATGTCTGCTAGGCACTCTAAAGTGCATCTTTTCCATATTCCTAAATTCCAATACATCTTTTATAGCTTTTTCAAAACCAACAAGTGTAAAGTTGTTAATGTCAATCTCAATGTCATACTTATTTCTGCCAATATATTTTTTTCCCTACTACCAGTATTAGTAATGAAGAGTCTACAACAAAACACTATTATAAATTGTCTGTTTCACCAAAACAACAACAATAAAAAAATTCAGTAAACTATTTGACAACCCCAAAAACCTAAAATGTATAACAATTTAAATAGAAAGAGATAACAATAACATAATATTCATAATCAACTTTGGCAAATTTGGTTGGCATTACAAAATCTAAATCTTTTAGAGGAAGATGATGTTCGAAGCTTACACACAATACCCTAACTAAATCATAATAAAATAAATAACGCACCTTTTTATGTCCAAAGCTTTCATTCTTCATTAACAACCTCTTAAAATAATCTTTCATCAATGGTTCATGCCATTTATTTACAGAGACAGAGACAAAAGTTTTTTTATTTCGTGTTGCATGTGTTCCTCTATTTTCCACTTTCATTTTTTTCATAACCCTTTGTTTTTTTTTTTTTTTGGTAATTTCCCATGCGTTTATGCACATGCCATTCATATGAGCTTTGTTTAAAACTCTTCCTAATACCAACTCAATCCTCTTTGTGGGTCACTTTCATTCCATTTGAGTTTTGACCTGGTGATGACACAAGAATGTGTTATTTTAGCAGGTTGCAACACTAAATTATAATTTCAAAAAGTTTAGACACCACACTAAATTGTAATTTCAAAAAGTTTAGACACTGAGTTGTAAA
This sequence comes from Mallotus nudiflorus, assembly GCA_947683625.1. Taxonomy (NCBI): domain Eukaryota; kingdom Viridiplantae; phylum Streptophyta; class Magnoliopsida; order Malpighiales; family Euphorbiaceae; genus Mallotus; species Mallotus nudiflorus. The sequence continues at coordinate 343,695 of CANTUR010000323.1, forward strand.
ATTTTAAAAAGTACGGACACCAAATTTGTCTTTATCCTTTTTTTTTTTTGGAATAAAATCCATTCAATAAAGGAAGAGAAATAGGCTAGACCAGGTAGCAACGCAGGGAAACAAAATCAGGGCTGAGATCAAAGCCAGCAGGGATCGCTACACACAGCAACCATAAAAAAAAAAGAAAAAGAGAAGAAATAAACAACTGCAATAACAAAGGAGCAGCCGATCCCAAATCAACAAAAGCAAGTAAGCTCAAATGGATGCCTAGAATATCTTTAAGCAGGAGCTCGACTAGCTGAGGAGGATTAAAAGAACATATTAATCCTTGCTGGAGAAGAACAGCATTAGTTGCGATCCAACGAGCAACTCTGTTAGCACTTCTTTTAATATGGCTAAAGCTGATATGAAAGTACTGTATAACTGTAAAACAACCTGCCATGATATCCTCAATTATAGCAGCATATTCCTAATTACTATTAACAATTCCTGAAGATAGCGAATTAACAGGATCATCCACACAATTTTTTGCATCTGACTCAATAGTAACATGATCTAACTTTTGGTTCCTTCCAAAGTAATAAGCTAAATGAATAGCCTCCATTTCTGCCACTCCTGAAGAAGGACACTTCAGCCATCTTTTGCCTGCCACTATACTCTCACCCTTGTGATTTCTGTAGACAAAAGCTGCATTTCTGACTTTTTTTATGGCTGTCAAAGCTAGTGTCGCAATTGATTTTCAGCTTGCCCTGATCTGGTTTGGTCCATATCTCCAGTGATGCCGGTCTGTCAACTTGTCTATTATTGGATTGGATATTATGTTCCAACCATTCACTCCGTTGCTTAGAGGCTTTTGTAACCACTTGCTTCGGATTATACAAGTTACCGTTAAATATTTCATCATTTTGGTGTTTCCATATCTGCCAGCAGATGATAACAGCTAGTTCAAGTCTGAAATCTGATATTACACCTTTTGGCACTTCTAGCATCTCTTTCCACCATGTTTTGAAATTCAGGTCATTGATAACCTAGAATCTGATATTTAAGGAAGAGCCAAACCAAACCCGTAAGGCCTTAGGACAAAGGAATAGAGCATGCTCGATTGATTCATCCCGATCACCACATTTTGGACATGCACATTGTCATGGCAACCCCGCTCAACAAGCTGTTCCTGACTGGCTAAAGCATTGCGTAGGCATGTCCAAATGAAGTATTTAAATTTTTCGGGAACGCGCAAATTCCAAACAGCTAACCAATCTTTTTTGGTCAAAATGTTGCTTCTATGGTGGCTGTTAATTATATCAGATTCATATCGATTCTGTTTTAACAAATGGTACCCTGTCTTCACAGAATAGTTGTCTTATCCCTATCCTAAAAAAAAAAAAAAAGATTGAAAATAATTAAGAATAAAAAGATTAAATAAAGAATAAAGAGTTGCTTAGGGACTAAAGAGAGAAAATTAAAGATAAGGACAGGGGAAGTGTGAGCTGTCATTAGGAGAAGAAATAGAGTATGTCAGCAAGGAAGGAGCCATGGAACTCTGCAATTTTCTCCACAAAGCTAGCATACACATTCATATTGGCATAGAAAGAGAGTTATAGCTAGAAAGAAAAAAGGGAATAGAAAAGATAGTGATCAAAATGAGAAACAAAAAAAAAAAAAAAAAAAAAAAAAACAGCGTAGAGCAGAGAACGAGAAGCGCAAGAAACGCGAAGGACTTGTGATCGGTAGGTGAGCCTCTTCTCCTCCTCCCTTATCCAAGTTTTTAACTTCTTGCTGCTGAATTACATGTGGTTGATGATGAATTTCTTTTTAAATTATCTTCTAAATTAAATCTTGAATTCTTTCTCTTATCTAGAATCCTTCTTGCTTCCACGTTTCTTCCTTTGGTTCAACTATGATGCCTTTGATTGTGTTTTCTTGTATGTTGCGCATCGATCTTGGAGTATTTGAGTCCTTGAAGCTGTCGCTGTCTATGTTAGAGTTCTGGTCATGTATTTTCTTGAACCACAATCGAACCCTTTTGTAATTTTTGATTGTAAGCAGAATTATCTATATGAGTTTCTTTTCTTGAAACTTAATGGGTATTGGAATAAGGAATTTTGGTTTGGGTAGGCTTTAATATACATATATAAAAGTCCTTCTCTGAGTTGATTTTCCTAGGCAACCAATAGCTTTAATTTATTCTTTAGTGGAGGTGTAAGCATATACAATTGTATATATATATATATACACACAACCGCTGCAACAACTAGGCATGTGTCTAGCATTAATAACCTTATATTAATAATTTATTTTAGATAATAATAATAATAATAATAATAATAATAATAATAATAAAGAAAATGATATCTTTAGTATTTTAATATATGATATTTTTTAAACAAATTTGAATTAAGTTGAAATTGTGTTAGGTGTTCATATATGTAATATTTTTGTCTTGTCTTTTAAATAGAATTTAGAAGTGGATTAGAATTTCATTAAATGCTTAAAATTTTTTATTCTAGGTGTTGGTTCAAATACCACTGTAGGGCATAGGCCAGGTCTACCAAGTTAATTTCTTGTGATTATGATTACAGATGAATGGTTAATTATATAATAAGGTTTTAAATTTATGTTACATATAAATATATATTGTTGTGTTTCTAAAATATGTTCACTATTTTATATAAATTGACATTTCTTACAAAAAAGTTTTGATGAACGTCAACTTATTATTATTTTATAGTTTAATTAAATTGCTTAGCTTTTATAAGAAAATCGGGAATAAATAGCTATATATTTATTATTATTGTAGCTAAAGTGATTTATTATAGTAGAGTATTTAATTGATATTTTAAATTCAATGAATAATTTTAGCAAGTATATTTTACATTTATTTTCAGCAAATATAAGGTAGCAATATATTTACTAGCAATATTTTAAACATCAAAGATAGTTTTCAGCAATATATGTTTTGTATTTAGCTTCAGAAGATATTTCATCAATACTCATAATTATTATTTTTATTGTTTTTACATGATTACACCAATAAATGACAGTAAATATTCAGCTTGATTTACATGAATAATTTAGTTTATAAATAAATCTATACACTCGTGATATATATCTTTTAGATTACACCATAATGACTGATGTCTTATCTCAACATTATATATATATATATATATATAAAATCTAAGCAATATTACTCACCAAATGTCTTTGGGACAATGCTTGATTCTACATATAGCTTTGGGGGCATACAATCAGGTGGTTAGTCCTTTGGGGGTGGCTCTACGCATGCGTATGATTATCAATTTTATACACTTGGACTGCTCAGCATCATAATGTTCCCAAATGTGTTAGTATAGCATAATCTTTTGGCTATATATTGTATGAGTGTATGTAATATGTTTTTATGTTCTTTTAGCTTTTGCAGCAAACTACAACTTTATGTTATTTCTGAAAATAGCAATTTAAATAAATCTTAGCTTATTAATAGTTTACATGTGAGTAATCAGCATCTTTACAATTATTATCGAGTATTTTCCTTAATACTACTCGAAATGATAGCTTTTCTTAAAGATTATCTTAATTATTATTTATATGAAAATATTTAGCACATTTGTATCCTTTATCAGGGAATATGATTTTAAAAGTGAAATATTTAGCAGAAAATAGTATTTGTTCCCATTTGTTATATCTTTACCCACTCACTGAGTATTTTTGTACTCACTCCTCATATTTTAATTTTTTACAGATCTTTTAGGGAATCAGTAGTAACATCCAGTGTCTAAAAGAGGTTGTGCCAATTTACTAAGCTATTTTGTCTTTTTTGTTGTATATATTACTTGCCTATATATTAGTAAAATAGATGGGCCTATAATCTAGCAACTAGCAATTCTTGCAAGGAACTTAATATGTAAATATCAAATAGTATATAAAGTTTTTTTAATAATTAAGGTTTGTCTTATGTATTATTCTTTTTAGCATAAGCATTAGCTAGCTACCATCAAGTCACACCTGCCCATTACTTAGCAAAGTGGGTGTGACAATAGTTTCCTTTTCTATCAAAATGCCATATGAGCTTATCCTATCCACCACTTCCTTTGACAGGAATATGTTGGATAGCTTCTACTTCCGTTGGCCAAAATTATTAGCGAAGAAGTCTGGTATTCTAAGTACAACTAGAAGGCTAAATCAAATCCTTTACCAATTTAACCAAATTATTCACATTGTTGTCCCTTTGTATCTTACAATTTGGAAGGCTTGACACCTTTTAATTTCCATATATCCGAACTTGTAGACTCGAATATATATTCCAATGGCTTCCATTATTGATCACTTTTTTGCCTTTTAGTATGCTATTCCATAGCCATGATGGATGATGACCCTTATTGGCTTATAAGAAGGAATAATGTGGATAGTAAATGCTAGCTAAAACTCTAAAAGTTAAAAGAGAAGTGTTATTTAGGATGCGTCAACTCTGTTTGGCCAGAAGAGCCTGATTGAACAATTCTAACTCATAAAAATCCATACTTGCTACATATTTGCTTATAGACATTTTCTTCCAAGTGATCTAGTTTATTTTCTTCTTAGTGACATCTTGGGATCATAAAAATTGTGGATCATTAGTTCAAGTTTCTTGACATCAACTAAAGGAAGCAAAAACACACACATAATATAAGATGGTATGGCTTGTAGAACAAGCTTAACCATTATATCCTTCCCAGCAAAAGATAAGGAATTTGCCTTCCATTTTTTAGCTTTTTGTAAGACTTTAACACACACACCTTCGCAAAGATTAACTTTGGATCTTCCCCACATAAATGGAATGCCCAACTATTTAGTTAGTGTTCTATCCTCTTTGTAACATAAAAGATCATAAATTTGCCTTCTGATTTAGAATGAGGTATTTGCACTAAACATGATGCATGACTTCTGCAGGTTAGCCTTCTGACCAGATGCTGCACTATACATTCCCAATGTTGCTTTAATTACTTGTACTTTTTCCTTGCTAGTTTGCCCAAATAAAATAGTATCATCTACAAATTGGACAAGGTTAGGATAGGGCTTTTATTTTTGATTTTACAACCCTTCAACATGCTATTCTTCACACTCTGGATTAATATTCTAGATAAAACATCAGAAATAAGAATGAATATATACAGTGACAGAGAATAACCTTGTCTTATGCCTCTAGATGGAGTGAAGAAAGGTTGAATGTTACCATTTATAATCATAACATATATAACTATTCAAATACACTATATAGTAAGCTAAATCTATTTATAAGAGAAACCATGTAATGTATCACCTTCTCAATGAACACCCAATCCACCCTATTGTAAGCCTTTTCTATGTCTAATTTTATGGCCATATTATATCTCTTGCCATTATTTATGATTTTTAGACTGTGAAATACCTTATGGGTGATAATTATATTATCAATGATACTATGATCAGGGACTTATCTAACCATCTAACCAAGGGCGTAATCTATTTGCCATTAGCTTTGTTATAATTTTATAGGTAAAATTACAGTAACTAATTGGTCAAAAGTTAGTGAATTGTTATGTATGGTTTATATGTAGCAGTTTAATTATGGGGTTATAATTAGATAGGTTGGGGGTGCGGGGGCAATGCCCCGTGGTATGGTACATAGGTGATTTTGTAATATCTATTATACCTATTCTATTATATATAGAGCATGTATTTGTAACCTTATAATGTGTTCTGAATAATAAAAAAACCCTAGTCACTCGCTCCCAAGGACGTAGGCACATTGCTGAACCTTGTTAAATCTCTATATCCATTTTTCTCTTTTTGGTTTCTTATTTTCTATGTTATTTTGCAACAACTAATATTAAAGCAAGGTTGCAATGGCTCTAAATTCTGGAACAAAATTTAAAGTGGAAAACTTTAATGAAATCGATAACTTTAGATTGTGGCAGACACAAGTAAAGGATTTGTTGGCATGATAAGGGGTTTGGAAGGTACTGCATGCCAAGAAACCAGAAGGCATGGATGATCTTAGTTAGGAGGAGTTACAATAATGAGCATTAATTACCATACAATTATGCCTAACATATGAGATTATGTACTAAGTTATGGACATTAAATCTCTGAGAGAGGTATGGTAGAAACTGAAGAATCGGTATACATCCAAATCGCTTACGAACAAGCTATATCTTAAGCAACGATTGTATGGGCTGAAGGTACCAGAGGGTTTAAATTTGGCATAACATGTCAATGTGTTCAATCAGATAATCATGGATTTGGTTAGGGTTGATGTGAAGATTGAGGATGAGGGCAAAGTAATTATACTATTGTGTTCTTTAACGCCATCCTACTAACACTTAATGACTACCCTTACATATGGAAAATAGTCCATTAGCCTAAAGGAGATTATTGCAACATTATTGGCTCTTAACTAATGGAAATAGAATGTAAGTGAAGAATCTCATGATGAAGGATTGTATGTGAAGGGTAATATGGAACGTGGCAGGAGATAAGGTAGAGAAGTTTCTATAAGGGGGAAGTTTAGGTTAAAATCTAGAAGCAGAAAAATAGTTTAGTGCTTTAAGTGCAAGGAGTATAGTCATATGAAGAAAGATTATCCAAGAAAAAAGGGCAGAATGATGACCCATCAAAGTTTGCACATGTGGTTTAGGATGATGATTCAAAATTTAGAGATGGGGATATGTTGTTAGTTATAACAAATCAGTTTGCATTTCTTGATTCAGTAGCTTCTTATCAAATGACATATAATAAGGAGTGGTTCACATCATATATGTTAGGTTCCTTTGGTGTTGTCTATTTAGGTGATGATAAATCTTATGCTATTACCGGTATAGGAACATTTAAAAGTTTAGATGCATGATGGTGTTGTTAGGACTTTATATGATGTTAGACATATACTAAACTTAAGAAAGAATTTGATTTCCTAGGCTCGTTACATGCTAATGGTTTTTAATATAAATATGATGATGATAGGGAAATCATGAGAGTAATTAAGGGTATATTGATTGTGATTAAAGGGAAATGAATAATGAGGATATTTATAAACTATTAAGGAATACTATTGTAAGTGGAGTTGCATTAGTTGTGTCAGATGATGATAATAAATGATTGAATTGCATAAACGAGGTCTTTTAAAAGGTGTTAAAAACTATAAATTAGAATTCTATGAATATTGTGTTCTTGGAAAATAGTCTAGAGTTAGATTCATAATTGGTCAACATATAATAAGGGGAATTATTGATTATATGCATTTTGATGTATAGAGCCCTAATAGAGAACTATCATTTGGTGAGTCTCAATAGTTTACCATTGTTATTGATGATTTTTTTAGGAAAGTTTAGGTGTATTGTTTGACATAGAAATTTGAGGTCTTTGTTAAGTTCAAGTAGTGGAAAGTAGAGGTGAAGAACTAAACAGGGAGAAAAATAATATATTTGAGATCCGACAATGGGAAAAAATACATAGATTCACAGTTTCAAAAATTTGGTTAGGAGCATGGTATTTAAAGGCACTTTTTAGTTCAAAATACACGATAGTAAAATGGTGTGGTAGAGAGGATAAACAGATCCATTACTGAAAGGGCAAGGTGCTTGAGATTTAATGTAGGACTTCCTAAGTGTTTTTAGGTAGAAGCTATGAGTTTTGCATGCTACCTCATAAACAGATCACCACGAGCATCATTGGGTGGGAAGATTATAGAAGAAGTATGGATAGGTGCATTGGTTGATCTTAATAATTTAAAGATTTTTGGTTGTCCTACTTATTTGCATATATCCAGTGATGAGAGGTCTAAACTTGATCCAAATTCTAAAAAGTGCATCTTCCTAAGCTATATGAAAGGTGTAAAAGGGTACAAGTTTTAGGATCTAGTTTAAAAGAAGGTAGTGATTAGTAGAGATTTAGTATTTGATGAGCAATATATGTTATAATAGAAAAATCAAATTGATGTGCCAACAGGTGATGGAAGCAGTTCTAATTCAAAGGTAATGTAATTAAACTTAGAACCATAAGTCCTAGATAATGAAAAGGCTAAAAATTCTAGTTCAAGACCTTCAAGCTCCACTTTAGGTGAAGAACAACACTACAGTCTAGTTAAAGATAGAGAGAGACATACCATAAAGCCTCCTAGCATATTTGGGTTTGAAGAATTAGCTTCGTTTGCTCTCCTTATTAGTAGTAGAGATCCATCAATGTTTCAAGTAGCTATGCTTAGTGAGGAGAAAGATAGATGGATGGGTGTTATAGTGGAGGAGATGGAATCTTTACACAAAAATCAAACATAGGAGCTTGCTCATCTACCTAAGGGAAAGAAGGCTATAGGGTACAAATAGGTGTACAAGAAGAAGCTAGCAATATCATAAAAAGAAAGGGAAAAGTTCAAGGCTCAACTAATGGCAAAAGGGCACTCATAATAAATAGGGATTGGCCATAGTGAGATCTTCTCTCCTATGGTTAGATACACTTCCATCAAGGTAGTGTTATCTTTGGTAGGTAGTTAGGATATGCACTTGGAGTAGATAGATATGAAGACAACATTTCTTCATAATGACCTATAAGAGCATATTTATATAGAGCAACAAGAAGGGTTCACCTAACCTGGGTAGGAACATTTGGTGTATAAATTGAAAAGGTCCTTGTATGGGTTAAAGTAGTCTCCAAGTCAATAGTACAAGAGATTTAATTCCTACATGATTCATATTAGCTATGGGCATTATGAGTATGATTATTATTTTTATGTTAAGAGTCTTGATAGTGGTTCTTTTATTTTTCCATTACTATATGTTGATGATATGCTTATTGCTGCTAAGAATTGCCATGATGTTATTAAGTTGAAAGCATTATCAAGGAAAGAGTTTGACATGAAGGATTTAGGTGCTACAAAGAAAATCCTTGGAAAGAAGATTCATAGGGATAGGGGCTCTAGAAAACTATGGTTATGTTAGTAAAACTATACTAAGAAGGTGTTGAATAGGTTTAGGATGAGTAGTGCCAAACCAGTGAGTACTCCATTGGTGAGTCACTTTAGGCTTTCCTTATATTAGTGACTAAAGTCAGATAAAGAAATTAAAGACATAGGAAAGGTACCATATGCCAGTGTAGTTGGCTACTTGATGTATGCAATGGTTTGAACCATACTTGATTTGGCCCATGATGTTAGCCAAGTTAGCAAGTTTATGTCAAAACTAGACAAATAACATTGGCAAGCAGTCCAATGGATATTTAGATATCTAAGTGGCACAACAAGTCATGTCATCATGTTTGGTCATCAGTAGGGTGATCCTTTAGTTGTATGAAATGTGGATTCAGATTATGCTGATGATATAGATGATTGGAGATCTGCAACATGGCATGTGTTTACTTTTACAAGAGGACCTATTTGTTGGAATCCATAATTCAGTCTATAGTGGCATTATGTACAATTGAAGCTGAGTATATGGTAGCTGAGGAAGCATTATGTCTTATAAGACTAGTGAAAGAATTGGGTATTGAGTAAGGTGGAGTTCAGTTGCATTGTGATAGTTAAATGCCATTTATTTGGAAAGAATCAAGTGTATCATGCTAGGACAAAGCATATTGATGTGAGGTTTCACAAGAACAGGGAGTTGATTACATTTAGACATGTATTACTATAGAAGATACATACTTTTGAGAATACAACTGATAAGTAGACAAAGCCAGTTACTAGTGACAAGTTTAAGCATTTTTTTAGACTTGTTGAATGTTATTAGATGTTAAAGAAGCATGTTCAGCGAACCTATTTAATATGAGAGAAACTTCAAGATTTCTATCTCCTAAAGGGCTTGATATTTTCCAAGGTGGAGATTATTGTGTATGGTTCATATGTAATAGTAGTTTAGTTTTGGGGTTACGGTTAGATGGGTTGAGGGTAGGGAGGCAATGCCCTATGGTATGGCATATATGTGATTTTGTAATGTGTACCATACCTATTCTATTATATAAAGAGAATGTATTTGAAACCCTAGGATGTGTAATGAATAATAAGAAAACCTTAATCACTCGCTCTCGAGGACATAGGCACATTACAAAACCTTGTTAAATCTTTATGTCCATTTTTTTCTTTTGATTTTTCTTCCTTTCCTCTTGTTATTTTCTATGTTATTTCGCAACAAGAACTAAAATAATATGGGTTCTATTAGCTTTAGAGGAAGTATATCTGAGTCAAAGAAATCTTTGACCAGCTTCACTATATCTACCTTAACTGTCTTCCAATTCTCATGAAAAAAAACTCCTGGGAACCCATCCAGTCCAAGGGCTTTGAGTTTGCCTAATTGGAAGGTTGCCACTTTAATTTCTTCCTTTGAAAACTTTATTAGTAGCTAGAAATTCATCTCATATGTAATAAGAGGTTTAATGTTATTGATGACTAAAGAGATGCTACTATCTATGCCCTTTTGTACAGGTTTTGAAAAAAAACTTATAGCTTCTTTATGTGTGGCATTGTCTAAAGTGATCCAGACTCCTTGATCATTTTTATCTTAACTATTTTATTTCTTTATCTTCTTTGGATAAATGAGATATGGAAGAAATGTGAATTTTTGTCCCCTTTTCTTAGCCAATAAATTATTAACCTTTGAAGCCAATATGTTTCCTCTTACTTCCATAACTCCATCATTTTATGTTTGAGCCACTTCTCCTCCTATTTTGCATCTTTTGACATGTCACCCTCATTTATCTTGTTGACCATAGCCTTCAACATCTCAATATGCTTCTTTGGGTTATTAAATTAGTCTTTGCTCCATTAACATAATTAGCTTGCACAAGTTGTCAATTTTTTTGTTATTTCATCTCCATTCTCTTGTTCCTAAGACTTCTCTATAATCTATTTACACATCGTATCACTATGCCATTTTTGTTCAAATTTGAAAGCTTTTTTTTTGCCTTTATTTCTTGTGCATTTGGATGATCAATGGCCTATGATCTGATGGCCTAAATCATTAATGAATGACTATAGCATATTGAAACATAAGCCTCTAGTCAGGGGTTGTTAGTGCCCAGTCAAGTCTCACCATGATCCAATCACTTCCTTATTAGCGATTATGCCAGGTGAACTAAGGTCCCTTGAAATTGAGTTCCATGAGCTCGCATCTATCCATTAAATTACCCAATTTAGCTGCTTCAGACCAATTATACTTCTTACCACTGATCTTGTCGTTTAGGTCTAAATAACGGTTAAAATCCTTGATGATTAATTATGGAAGACCATTATGTATGCTCAAGTTTCCTAGTTCTTCACAAACTAGTCTGATGGCCCACAGAAACCCATGAAATGTCATATGTGACACGTTGTAGATGACAGGGTTTACCATGTGCCTAAGATTTTAGCAACCGCGACACTATTTGAGCTCAAGGCTTTAGAGAACACACTAACCATTATCATAAAGACATGGCATGGAGATGAGGAGTCACCACCTAGGGTAATAATTGGAACCAATAAAAAAAATGGTGGTACTCAATTCTGTAAAAGAGAGCCAACACCATAACTAGGAGATTCTGGATACGGAATACTAATTTCTTTCAATCTCGTGTTCTTTTAAAATTACTTTATGAATTACTATTTGATCCTCTATTTACATGTAATTTCATATAAACCCTTAAAAAAAATCAACTCCAGGCAAATTAGTCATGAAATATACAAGTAAACAATACATTCATCACTATCCCTAAGTTAGTATAATCTAAATTGATTTTAATTAAATGAGCTAAATCTCAATGTTTTAATCTACAAGTGAGTCTAAAGACTAATGGGTCTAATTCATATTTAATTTTAATTAAATGATCCTAAGTCTATTTATTTTAATTCTAAAAAAGGGTCTAAATCTACAAATTATGAAGTATTTAAATTAATGAGTCAAATTCTACATGTTTTAATTCTAGAATGATCTTAAATCTACAAATTATGAAAAATTTTAAATTAAATGGGCTAAGTATAAATTAATTAAATTAAATTAGTTGGGCCTATATCTAATTAACAAAGTGGGCTTAAGTTATCTATATCCTAAATCTAATTAATTATGGGCCTAAATATGCATTTTAATTAATTAAACCTAATAAAACCTAAATTTAAATGGGTTAAAGCCTGATGTGGGCCTAGAGCCAAAAACACATAAAAACAAGCCCAAAAACAAATAAAAAAATATATCAAAATAAACAAATAAAAAATGGAACAATTAATTTAACTTATTTTAAAACCCTAATTTAATTAAAGTAAACATAAACAATAAATAAAACAATCAATTAAGCAAACTAATTTTACTAACTTAAATCTAATTCAAATTTAATTAGACAACCTAACAATTTTTATAACCATTAATTTTAATTAATTACCCAAATGAAAATCTTAATACTACTGACCGATTAAATTAAAATAAAATACACAAGCATACACACCATATTTCATTATTCCTACTATTGGGGCTATTACAATGAACTATTGAGAATAATAAAAGAAGAATTAATACAACCAAAAAATAAATAATAAAAAAATAAAAAAATAATGATAAACAAACTAAATAAAACCCTAGAAATATTGTTTAGCTACAAGGTTCCATCCTTGACATTCCATGGACCTTCATGGATTTAATTCTCCAAAGATGATCATCATATAATCTCCCCCATAATCACCATCACAAAAGAGTAAAACAATGTTTAGTGAATAAAAAATAAAAATTAAAGTAAAACTAAAATTCAATAGGAACAAAAAATAATAAAATAATAAAATATAAAATAGAGAAGGAGAAGATGATTATGGATGCATTGTTATTGACTCCTTAGACTAGTAAGATCACCATTTATTTGTTGAATAGATTTTCAAAAACTTGTTATTTTCTCCTAAAAAAAACCTCTTGCTCCTTGCTTCCAAGACAAAATATCCAAGAATATTTTTAAGTGCAGAAAAAAAGAGTTATAAATAAAAAGAGAGAGGTCCTGATAATTAAATTCTCAGTATTGAGTGTTGTGTCCCTTATATTGAGCGTTCTCTAATATTCCCCTTGCTCCAGGAGCCTAAGCTCTCTTTTTTTAAGGAGAAAAATAAAAACCCTATGTTTTACATCCTAAGAATTCCAATTTTAAAATGACTTTATTTCCTAAAGAGTTACAATTTTAAAAGGAATTTATTTTCCGAAAAGATAGATAAATCCCAAAATAAATTTAACAAAAATTTTTAAACCAATCAAAACTAAGAAAAATATTTGTATTTTCTATACAAAATACAAAAAATAGATGGAAAACATGTAATTCTGACCGGAATTGCGTAATTTCAGTCAGAATTACATATTTTCTATGCAGAATTATAGAATTCCAAGTTTTTTAACTTTTAATTACAAAAAGGCCCTTGAAAGAAATTAAAATTTTCAATTAGGTCTAAAAAGGTATTACAATTAAGTCATAAAAAAACCAATGAAACTCTTTCTGAAAAAGTATTCAAACTTTTAAGGATTCAAACTTTAAGTATTGAAGACCTACTTATAACATTTTCATCATTTGAGTCCTTTATCGTATCTATATTTTATTATCCCAAAATTGGGTGTTTACACCTGTGTCCACCGTAGTATCAATGAAGTACCTATTTTTTTATTGAATCTGGATTAGCCATTCATCCTTCTACCAAATCGCCAACCCTCAAGATCTACCATTTGGTTTCATGTAGTCATCATGATCAAACTTCTTTTGCACATGTAGAGATTCTAACCTATAATTTCCTTGTTTGGTTTTGATTAATAAAATCATTTAAGGATAATGAAAGTTTATCAAGCTTTAAAGATATTTTTATGTCATTTAATTTCCAACTCCTTGGCAATTCCACATAAAGACATTCATTTAAGTTGGATTCTCAATAGCCAACATCGGAGAGCAGCAATATAATGATATAATCTTGGAGAAAAGAGACAACAATGATCTACTCTTGGAGAAGAGAGACAATAGTAAAATCTATTTGTACCCTTTTTTAAAAGGTAGTTAATTTCTACTTGTTGTGACACCCAAGTTGTGAGGTGGGTTTCCATGCAAAAGTAATTGAATGTAGTGCATACCTTTAGTTACTACTCCTATATGCTTCCATTCATGTAATGGGCATAGGGCAGTGGTTCTCATCCTTCATCTACTTGGCACTCTCATTTGATTAACTCAATTTATACTAAAGAAATTTCTAATCTATTTAATTAATACAGAATAATCTCTAATCCATTTGATTAATATAAAAATAATCAAATGAAATTTGTCCAATATGTAGTTTCTTTTTAGAAAATGTCTAATAAGTAGTTAATTATGGAACAACACATAGTTATAATGAAGAAAATAACCATTATAATGACTAATAGAAAATAATCAAATGAAATTTATGCAATATGTAGTTAATTATAGGCTAATATGTAGTTAATTTAGGAAATAAATAGAAAAAAATGGTGTAATACATACATGTCCCTTTGTATTTGTCATTTTTTTTATCAATTTGACACCTCAACTTATAGTTTCGTCATTTGACACCTAAACTTGGCTAAAATGCAATTTCCCTTATCAGCACACATGGCATGGAATAATGAATTAGCATGTGCCACATTATAAGGGTTTGACTGACTAAAAACTACAAGTAGAAGTGACAAATTGACAAAAAGTGGTAAGTATAGAGGGTGCATTTTAACTAATATCAGGTGTTAAAATGGAAAAACTATAAGTTAAGGAATCAAAATGACAACTACAAGGGGCGATGTATATATTATGCCAAATAAAAATCATTTGATTAAGAGAAAATATCATCCATGGCCCCTTTGACATGTTTTACTTCATTCATGGCCTAACTCATATTTTTGTATTTTCAATTTTATTTTTTCAGCTTTCATTTTTGGCTTTCTTTCTCCTTTTCAATTTTAGCCTTTTGGTTTTTAGGTGGAAGTAATAGCAAAGATCAACCATAAATATCATCTTTCGTCATCTTTATTAGTAGATTGGAAATCCTAAATAGCATTAAAAGATGCTAATAGGACCTCCAGATTAGGAATTAGGTTAAATCTGGAAGTTGATGTTCTTTTTCAATAAAGATGCCAGCCTCAAGAAGTAGCAAGGCTATTTTTTAGTTTCTAGTTGGTCGTATTGCTCGCTTCTTGAAAGGTGGAAAGTACATTGAGTATGTTGGTGCTAAATCCCCTATTTATCTTGATGTTGTTCTTGAATATCTCACTGCTAATCTATATTAATTTCTTTAATTTTTAATATTTTATTTTTTTATATAAGTTGTTCTAGGATATTGTTTATTTAGTTTTAGTGGAAGTGTGGAGGATTTGAAGTTGGCTAGGAATGTGGCAAGGGATAACAAAAAGAGTAGAGTTGTGCCGAGGCAAATTTAGTTAGCCATTAGAAATGATGAGGAACTTTGTAAGCTTTTTGGCTTTGTTACAATTGCTAATGGTGGTGTTTTGCTTAATTTTCATGGAGTCAATTACACCTATGGGACCAAAAGTTTTCTCTATTTCCTATTAAAATACCAAAATTTCATTTTGTCACTTAAAACTCTCTAACATTTCTCATGAATCCCATAACATAATGATATATTTCGATTGTCGGTGACGACATGGAAGCTAACATGAATGTTGACATGTCCTTTAATAAAAAGTAATGGCCATGTCAGCTAAGAGTTAATTACACCTATGGTACCCAACTTTTTCACTAGTTCCTAGTAAAATATCCAGCTTTCATTTAGTTATTTAAAAGGTTTAAACATTTCTCATGAATCCCATAAAACTACCTAATAACACATTCCAGTCGCCAATGATGACATGGATACTGACATGTCAAGTTTTTTTTAAATTCTTTCCAATTGGATATGTACTTCGGGCCTCATATCAAATCAATATTTTTATTGATGAGATCCAAAGTACATATTAGGGAGCTGTGAACTTATGATGGATAAGGAGAAGAAGAAAAATGTCTATGATAATGATTGGTATTTATGACAAAATTCATTGAGAATAGTATAAAAATTTATCAACACTATAAATTTTTTATAAGATCTTAAAGTTATATAGTTTTTTTTCCTACTATTAATCTTATCAAAATACTAATAATTATCATGCACACTCTTCTCCTTCTCCTTATCCATCCTAAGTTCACAGTTTCTTAATATGTACTTTAGGTCTTGTCAATAAAGATATTGATTTGATATGTACTTTTATATTGATGAGACTCAAAATACATATCCAACTAGAAAGAATTAAAAAAAAAATACTGGACACATCAGTATCCATATCATCACTGGCGACTAGAATGTATATTAGGTAGTTTTGTGGGGGATTCATGAGAAACGTTGGGAGGTTTTAAGTGACTAAATAAAAGTTAGATATTTTACTAGAAACTAATGAAAAAGTTAGGTATCGTGAGTGTAATTAACTCTTAACTAACATGATCACTATTTTTTGTCAGATGACACGTCAGCATCCATGTCAACTTCCACATCATCACCGACAATTAGAATATGTCATTAATTACTTTTGTGGAATTCATGAGAAATGTTGGGAAGTTTTAAGTGACAAATGACATTTGGGCATTTTAATAAGAATTAGTGAAAAATTTGGATACTATAGATGTAATTAACCCATTTTCACAGCATGTTGCTTCCTAAGAGACCTGGTGGTCTTGAAATTAAAGGATTTGCTAGTGAAAAAACTAATTTTCACTTATGCCCCAAAAGAACAAAATGAGAAAGAAAAAGGTTGGGTACAATTAGCAATTTAGTATTATGATTTTCGAATTGCCCCCAAAAGAACAAAATGAAAAAGAAAAAGGTTTGATACAATTAGCAATTTACTATTCTGATTTAGGAATTGCTCCCAAACAAAACAAAATGAAAAAGAAAAAGGTTTGATATAATTGGCAATTTAGTATTTTGAAAAAATAATTGGAAAATCAACAAAGAGCAATAAAATTTAAAATTTTATTGATTTTTGTTGTTTTGTTTGTTAATTAACACTAAGAAATTATAAAATATATCAAAAAATTGTTATTTTTATTATTAACACTAATAAAAGTAATATTTATGACCTTAATTTTATTATCAATAATAAAATTTAACTGAAAAAATAACAATTTAAATCATTTTATTATTGTTTTAAAAATGTTTTATTTTATTTATATATATATATATGCTATGGACCAATCACCAAATTACATGAAAGATTTGTACAGAAGTTTCTTAGATCTTTTTGAGGAAACAGAAAATGTGAGCAAAGAAGGACGACCTTATTGGGCTTATTATGGGACAAAAGGTGTAAGAATATTATTGTCTTTTTGTGATTATAACATTTTTGTGCTTAATAATTATTATAATGATATTTGTTTCATTAATAATTTTGGATGGTTTTTTAAAGTTGTCAACTAGTTTAAAGAATTGTTGAGCATATAATACCTATCAAAGTACAAGTTACAAAAGTTGTGTGAACCGATGCTTGCTCATCAATTATATCTTCATCAGGATGAAAATCAGCCACCCATTCTCTCAATCCAACAATGAACTTTGAGTCCTTATCTAAAGGGCAATATCTTGAAGAATGTTAAAAAGGAAGAAAGTTTCCATCGTCTTTCCCTTCATATAAAGCAAACGAAGAAAATGACAAGTTGAAAACAACATTCACTAATCCATGAGGAGACTTCATCCACACAAATAAAAGTCTTGGAATTCAATTTCAAAAAAATGAACTATAAAATGCATAGTTAACTTCTTCTCAGTGAATCTTCCATGGGTCTGCCTTTATCTTTTGCAGATTCTCTCCTCTCTCCCTTCAGTTTTTATTGAGAAGAAAATCAACCCCTAGATCTGGATCTGCAAAGGACTGGAGACGGAGAAATTTCAGATTGAAATTGCAGTCATCAACTACCAACGACGTCATCGACGCAGGGAGCAGCGAGTTTTTTGGTTGAGTGAGAGAGGGAGCGCGAGAGAGAGCGTGAAAATAAAGGAGTAGAAAAGCGTGGGTTATTTTTGAAAGATATTTGTTTGAAAAAATATTTTTTAAAGAATAAAAGTCAAAGCTATTTTTGATATATTTTTTGGTGTTTAGGTTATATATATATATATGAAAACTTCCCTTTTATTAACTATGATTTTTCGTTATGGGCCAATACGTAGTTAGTACTTTCGTTCTTTAACAAATAGGAATAAATTAAAATATTAAAATAAGCAATAAGGTCATTGCAATTGTTACACCATGGACCTACATTCATATTGTATATAGATCAAGAATTCATTATATATTTATACGTATAAATAAAAAAAATATGCGCTTTTTATTTTGCAGCAAACATTTTTTTTTTCACATTAAACATCTTTTTTTTCTTTGTGTTAAATTTTTTTTTAATTAGTTAATTTCTCTTTTTACTTGTAAAAATTAATAGATTAATTAATTGATTAAAACTATAAAGTTCATTTATCTTTAAAATATTAAAATATATTTCTAATATATATATATATATATATATATATATATATATATATATATATATATATATAATGCCAACACAATTATTGCAAAAATTTTTATAATATATATGTATGTATAACTCTAATTCTATTAAATTATCCGTTTTAATTTTAATTCTTCGCTTCGATATAATTGGGAGTGGTTCGGAATGGATATTAGTTACGAGAATTTAAATTCTCCAAATCCGTGCTAATAAAAATTTTCAAAATAGTTCAATTCAGAGAAAATCAAACAATTAATAGAGATTTTTAATTATAAATATTTGGGGTTCAATTTTTTTTTAAATAATTTGGGTTTTTCAAGATCCATGCTCAACCCCTAAGAGTAGGATTTTTTTTTAGCACTCATTAGTTTTTGTGTAGGGATGAAGTAGTACATGAAAAAGTAAATATCATGGATAAATTAATATTTTTTAAATATTAGGATGAAATAATGTAATATAATAAAATGTAAGGAGAAAAATGTAATTTACCAGAGGTCCGAGAAATAACTATAGAGGCCCATGCATGACATTGAACTTCTTTGCTAATTTTACATCCTAAAACATGGAGATGACTATTAATTGCATGTGACAGAATAATACGAATCCAACAAACACATATCAATAAAGTATAAAGTATATAATATTATAGGATCAAATGTTATATATATATATATATATACCGTATTTAACAAGCTCATGTCATGAAGCCTCAAGGTTGCTTCATGATAATCCAACAAAATCACGAAGCCAACAAACACGTCAATAATCAAACAAAATCATGAAACCACATGAATCCAAAATCAAAATCAATTCCAAAAAAGATTGAAGAATTACCAACATCGCTTCAAGTTCACTTCAAGATCATTTTTCCCCCTTGTAGGATTAGGGCACCTAGAACAAAAAAGTTCGTAAGAAACCTTGAGAGGGAGTACAAGAAAATATTTTATATTTTTTTATTTACACCATCACATTAAAAGCCTGTAAAAGTATATAAAAGTCTAATGTCTATGAAAGTTAATAACTTTTTGAATACCATCTTATTTTTATAGACTCTATTAAAGTTGTAATTGAATATTTTCTAACTTTTATAGTCTTTTTTTTTTTTTAGTTTTTAAAAATTTTAATTGAATACCCCTTGACTTTTTTAGACTTCTTAAAAGTTTTAATTGAATACCACTTAACTTTTTAAATCAATTAAAATATTTTAAAATCCTAATTGAATACATCCCAGTAAATATAAAGAAAGAAATAAACATTAATAAGAAAGAGATATATTTATTAAAAATTAAAATATTTTTATTTAATAAATATATAAAAATCTTTGATATGAGATTTTTTTTTAAATTAGACAAAATTTAATAAGTCAACTCCATCTAAATTTATCGTTTTTCAAGATTTATTTTTCATATTTAAATAATAAATTTATGAATAATGCTCTAAAAATTCTAAATATAAATAGGGTATATGAGTAATTGTTATATATAAAAAAAATAATATACTATCCCTAAAATAGAAATAAAATCTCTAATATACTGTTTTTTGTGTTGTTTAGCATTACCCATAAATTAAATTAAACATGTACTAATTTAATAGATGTTAAACTACTTCCAGTGATAGAAGATCTGATAGATGATCATTTATATAATTATCACAATACCATACCATTCACCATAATAAATTATTATACACATCATTACCTGAAAATACAGATAACTATAATGTATAGGAAAATAGTTAACTTTGTTTATTTTAAAAATAAAATCAAACAAAACAGTAGAAAGAGACTCACTATATAGAGTTAAACTTTGTTTCAGGTCTCTTTGTTTATTTAAAAAACAAAATAGTAGAAACTTTGTTTATTTAAAAAAAAAAAGATAATGTTTTATGTAGCTACAAACTACATGAATAGTATTACCACAAATATTAAAAGACAAAATTTTGTATAGTGAAATGCCCTTTATGCCATCATTCTCCAATTGATTTGTCCTATGCATATCAGGCCAAACATATAATTTTAACTCATAAATTTTTATTTTTTACTATTTGTGACAATACTATTTATGTAGCATGTAACCACATGTATCATTTCCCACATTGGCGTGACAACAAAGTTAACTTTTTTAAATTCCAAAGCTGAACCGGTTTCCATGCCATATTGAGTCTTCTTAACTGTGCTTAGGATGGAAATTCTGAGTCTTTCTTTTAATTATAACCCTTCAACTTTCATATTTTGTTATATTATTTTTGTTATATATTTTTATTTTAGTGAACCTTTAAAATTTTTTAAATTTATTACAGATTCTTTTTTCCATTGGAAGGAGCTAAACATCTAAACAATTAAAGATTAAATATACAAGTGTTCAAGTCATCAACTCACTATATATGGTTGAAAGGCCAAACTAATTAAAGTTGAATAGCTATTTAAAAGGAAAAAATTTAAAAACTTAAAAGGAAATGGGTGGATATGTTATGTTGTGATTTAAAGAAATAATATTTTATAATTAATTAATTAATTTAATTACTTTTTTATTCATTTTAATATAATTTGTTTGATCTTCCAACTAAACAATATATATATAACCATTATATTGTTTCTCTTTAAGGGGACACCCTCTAACACTTGTTTTAACATGTCAACAAGAGGTAAGAGAAGTGTTAAAGAGGTGACACCTAATAGGATATGAAATACTTGTATTAGCTCATACATCAATACAATCATTTCCTTCCCTAGACATTGATAGAGATAAGGCTTGATGCTTGTATTTTGAATTTACTTGTATTTTGAATTTCAAATAATCTTGTAACTAATAGCTTAGATAAGTCTTCCTCACATCATTTACAACTTCGTATTTTATCTTAGCTAGCAATGAGATCTATATCAATTATAATTCCTGCAGCATAAGGTCTATTGAATAATTAAACTTTTTTTGTTTATATGATTTTAATAAACAGAAAAAAAGTTATGGTGAAGATTAAAAGAAAGAAATGATGATTAAGACCATATGAAGTTGTCTTTCCACTTGTATGTTTTAGTGTGGTGTTAGGTGTTGGATATAATGTGTGTGGCTTTTAAACATTTTGTATTAATTTAATTATGAGCATATTAAGTGATTTGCATTAGTTTAAGGTTAGAATAAATACCCCCTCTTCTCTGCATTGTAATTATCAAGCAAAACAATTCAAATATAAAAGTTTGAGCTATAAGAGTTGCAAAGACATTTTTATATTCTCAAATGTTTGAGAGAGTTTAATACAGATTGTTTGAATGTTTAGAGTTTAGCAAAGTGGTATTAAAGCCAAATATTGGCATATAGTATGCCAAATCAAAGCTATTGGAAAGATGAATCCAACGCTGCTAGAATCATCCCAATCGAAAGTCGGACCCACCGCCAATCGCCTTCAAAAGTTACTGCCTTAAACTTAGTTAACTCACTGAGTCAAAGCCGAGTCAAGCTGAGTCGTGAAGCTGAGTCAATCCGAGTCGTGAAGCTGAGTCAAGCCGAGTCGTGAAGCTGAGTCAATTCGAGTTGTGAAGTTGAGTCATACCGAGTCATGAAGCTGAGTCAAGTCGAGTCAGTCAAGCTATTGATCGAGCTGTCAAGCTATTTAATAGAGCCATTGATCGAGTTGTCAAGCCGATTGATAGAGTTGTGAAGTTATTGACCGAGCCATTGAGTCATTAACCAAGTTGTTGATCGAAGTTGACTTTTTTTACCATAGTCTATCTTAAGGTTTTTAATGTTTTGAATCTATATGTGAAGTCAAATTTTACAAATTCTTTATAGATTAAGCAATTTGACAAATAATGTAGTATCCTTCCAAGTTCCAACACTCAACAACAATAATTACGACAATTGGAGTATCAAAATGAAGGCTATCCTTAATGCACATGATGTTTAGGATATCATAGAGAAAGGCTATAGTGAACCATAAAATGAGGCATTTATTGTGTTTCATAATACATAATGTAGCAGAAAAATAAAAATTTTAACAATAGAACCAATAACCCGAATCCATGTAATTTGATTTAGATTAATTGAGAAGGTTTCCAAACACTTACTAAGATGATCTAATGGCAAGATAGTTGGAAGGAAGAGAGGGGGTTCACTTCGGTGACACCCTATCTCAAGCTTTTCATGTCTTCTTATTGGATTAAGTTGTAATGAAAAGCCGATTGATAGAGCTGATTGATACTCTGCACTTACCAAAATAGTTTTGGTAAGTTTAAACTTCCTTTTTCTATTTTGATTATAATTCCAAATTAGAATCCTTTCCTATTTATTTTAGATAACTCTTACCTTAAATAAATTAGGAAATAAATAAATAAATACTAATATATATATATATATATATTTATAATCTTACATAGAGATAATTATTGGGCTTATTAACCTAAGTTTGTTTTAGGTTTATTTTAAGTGTGTAACCCTGTAGGTTCACACAATGTTGGCAGTGGACCTAAAATCCCATTTTAATCCATAAGTAATAATTGGTCTCTAGTAAGACAATATGACTACCCAAATTATGTAAAGGCCGATAATCTGGCATAACCTAATACACAATGTATACTATAGTCCTTTTATCATATGATATCATGATTGAACATAAGGCATGGATTATGTCATCCTTATATTGTTTAATTATATTATTTCTCAATCCCAAGTAGAATGACATTGATAACTCTTTATCCTTCTAGCATGGCCATGCATTTCTCTTTAGCCCAACTCATCGAGGGGCCCAATAGATATCTTCTCAAAATAACTAAGGGACAAATTGTATCTTAACCACTCATAGTGGTATTCTCATAGTGGGTTGATCTAGTATATCATTTCCTTAAATATGTACCTATAAGTTTGACTTAATATGTCATATATATGATTAGTAAAACTTAATCATCAATCAACCTCATACTAGTCTCTATTCATTGTTATTCCCATAACAATAATCGACTAGGGATATTTAGATTAGAAATCAAGTATCACTTAAGAGTTTTACTATCAAGTCACGTACTTGATGATCTTAGTAGAATTAACTAATTAAGGATAATACTAGAATTAGCTAATAACAATAAAAATGTCTTTTTAGTTTTTAGAGTATTAAGTCAAACTTATTAGAGAGTTGTTAAGTCATGTACTAGTTTTTAAGAGAAGAATTTGAATCTCTGCACATAAAAGGAGGTGAGGCTATTTCTGATTATTTTTCCAGAGTTTGTTTTAATTAACTATAAAAAATGGTGAAACGTTAGAAGATGTGAGAATAATGGAAAAGATACTTCGTTGATTAGACTCAAAGTTTGAACATATTATTGTAACTATATAAGAGACTAAAGGCCTAGAGGAAATGAAGACTGAGCAACTTCTAGGCTTATTACAAGCCTTTGAAGAGAAGCAAGGAATCTTTGAGAAACTCCTTAAACTGTAACTCAAAGATATACATGAAAGTTAAGGCAATGAAAGAAATTAACATGGCCGAGGCAGAGGAAGAGGTTGTAGACGAGGTGGAAGCCTTGGTTGTGGACAAGGTTGGAGTTTTTACAATAACAACTTAAATAATTATCAGAAAGGTGAAAGTTCTACAAGAAGTCATGGGAGAGGAAATCTAAACTTAAGGAACAATAGATCCCAAGTTCAATGTCATAATTTTCATAATTATAGGCATTATGCATTAGAATGTAGAGCTCCCAAAAGTAATATTGAAGAAAAGACCAACTATGTAGAAGCAAAGATTGAGCAGAAGACAATATTGCTAGCCTACAGAGATAATATTGGAGATTAAGGAAATACTTGGTACCTTGATACTGGTGCAAGCAACCATATATGTGGAAAAAGAAATATGTTCATAGAATTAACAAATAAGTAGTTGGCAATGTTTCCTTTAATGATGATTTAGAAATATCAGTAAAAAGAAGAGGTATCATCCTTATTCGTGCTAAGATGGTAGTCATCAATTAATTTCTAATGTATATCATATGTCCGATATGACATGCAACATTTTTAGTACGGGTCAGCTCTTAGAAAAAGGCTATGATTTTTACATAAAAGATTATTGTCTTTTTATAAAAAATGACAATGTCAAAGAATATACTATTTCCTTTGAATATTAGAAAGGATGATGTAAAGTGTTTGAAAGCTTGTTATAAAGATGCATCTTGGATATGACATCTTCAATTTGGGAACCTCAACTTGGGAAGCTTGAAACTATTATCGAAGAAGAGAATGGTGAGAGGACTACCTTACATCAAACATCCATATTAATTTTGTGTAGGGTGTTTACTTGGAAAGGAGTTTAGAAATAGCTTCCTAAGGAATCATACTCAAGAGCTAAGAAACCATTAAAGCTTATTCATATAGATGTGTGTGGGTCAATTACTCTAAGCTCTCTCGATAAAAATAACTATTTTCTTCTTTTTATTGATGATTTTTTAAAGAAAAACTTGGGTATATATGAGTGACCGGTTGGTTTTTGAGGGACATGACAACTTTACTAAATAGGAACAAATGATTAGTCTCAAGAGGGATGAGATGCCTTTTTTTTTAAGTTTGTGGAGTCGCCACCTAATTTTTAAAAAATTAGGAAAAGGAAAAGGGACAGCATCAGGTCATTTAACAAGTATTGCCCCCATAAGAGTTTTCCAAGTTTGAGGGATCGCATCTACTTTTTGACTATTTCTCATTATATAATATTCAATGTATAGCTACCATGCTACCTTAGTTTTGGCAATGATAGTTTGTATAGCATTCACATAGTACATCTAATAATGGAAGATAATAAAGCTAAATATACCATTATTATATCACTTTCTTGATAAAATACACATAAAATAAAGGATTATGAAAAAGTGAATCTAACTTAGATATAATGAACCTACAAGGTTAGCTCGAATATGCACGTAGCTTGCTCGATCACATGAATAATGGGATAAGCAATGGACACTCAATCACTTGAAAGAGTAAGCAAAATGTACAAAATCATGCATGTTTGTAGTGAGTATTTAAGCTATGATGATATGTGATGACAACATATTGGATGCATGGTGACATCACTGGATTGTGAACATGACGACCCTAGTTTAGAATATGAACTTTTCACGTCATTGATATTTACAAAATGATTTGACATTTCAAAACTAGAGAATGCAAAATGATGACATAAAACGAGCAAAAAATAAAGTTTAAATTATTCACTTAGTATGCAAATTGCTAGTCTCATCACGTAAGCACAATAATATTCATAAATGTTGGCGATAATAAAATAAAATGCAGTACAATAAAATAAACATGCTAAAATGATTGTGTGGTCCTCAGATTCGACTGAGCTTGTGTGGGTTTTGAAGCTTTAGATTTGAGGGATTATCAAGCTTTCCTCATTGAAAGGTTTAAAATGACGTGTAGAATGATGCTAGTTTGTATACGTTTGAAGCATGCTTTGACAAAGATAAGGCTAGGTTTGGTGGAAGGGAGACCTAATAACCTAAGAAAAATGCAGTGGGAGAGCTAAAACTATATGGAAGTGGGTTTCTAGTACCTTTGATCAGATAGATTTTTGAGTGTGTGTGTTTCCTCTTGCTCCCCTCTCCAAAATGGGGTGTGGAGACACCTATTTATAGTGTACAAAGTGAGAAAGAGGGGGATATAGGCATGGTCACATGCACATCCCTATGACGGAGCATGTGGCCACACGAAGTGCACATGGCTGCATGCCTGATGTGTGGCCACACGTGCTTGCAAGTAGTTATGCATGTTACAAACTAAATTTGGGCCTTTTTCAGGCTATTTTGAGGTTGGTTCCTAGGGTTTTTGGCATTCCGGACATGTTTTTAATGTTCATTTTATCTAATTCAGCATCAAGTTTAGTGCATGACACTTAGGGGTGTATACGTGTACTTCTTAGGGACATGCACTAATTGTCGGGTTTTTTTGGATTATTTTGGGACCACTTATAGAGGTTTTAGATTCTTTTAGATGCATTCCTAAAGTATGTTTTGCCAAAATTTTCTTCAATTTTAGCACGTGACATCTAGGGGTGTTCGTGGCTACACGTGCGCTAATCCTCGGGTTATTTTGGACTATACCATGACCACTTTCAAAGGTTTTGGAGCCTTTCAGATATGTTTTCAAACATAATTTTATCAAAATCAATTTTAGCTTTTTCATGAAGTTGGGTCCTAGTCTGAGGAAATAAACACCAGCTTAACAAACTGCATGTTCTGAGAGAAGATTCTTGAAATAAGCATCTTATTGTTATGATAATTTTCATTTCATAAGATTGAAGCAGAACTTAATGGCTTGGTGATCAATTTTGCACACTGGTGGGATCAGTTAGTGTTTTAGGGTTGCACACTTTAGATGTGTTATGAACGAGCATACTCTAGTCTTTTTAAAGATTTGTTTCATCATTAGACTTTTTTAGGGACAGTCAAATTTAAGGTATGTCAGTTACCGCCTGCTTCACATGTGTTGCACAGACACCTAGCACTAGTTTTAATACATGTGAAGCAAATGCAAAGATGCAAAAAAAAAAATCATTTTCTGAGGAGAGAAGTACTTACCTAAGTGTTGTGTTGTCGTGATTCAATTGTTGGGATACTGCCACTATAACCTCTTCAGGTGTCAAGTGAATAGATACTGCCACTATAGGTGAATAGATACTTTCACTATAGGCAAATGGATATTGCCACTCTAGGTGAATAGATACTTCTATAATAGGTAAAAAGATACTGCCAGTATAGGTGAATAGATACTGCCATTATAGGCAAATATATACTACCACAACAGGCGAATGGATACTGCCACTCTAGGTGAATAGATACTGCCACTATATGTGAATAGATACTACCACTATAGGTGAATAGATAGTGCCACTATAACCTCTTTGAGTGTTAGGCGAATGAATATTGCTGCTATAACCTCTTCCGTTGTCAAGTAGAAAGGTAGATACTGCCACTATAACTTCTTCGAGTGTTAAGTGGTTTTGACAAAATGGAGTGTAATAATTAAATTTTTAGCTTTATTATCTTCCACTATTTGATGTACTATATAAACACTATATAAACTGTCATTACCAAAACTAGGGTGTTGCAGTAGCTATACATCGAATATCGTATAATGAGAAATAGTCAAAAAGTAGATGTGATCCCCTGAACCTGAAAATCTCTGTTGGGGACAATACTCAATGAGTGACCCGATGTTGTCCTTATCTTTTCCTAATTTTCTAAAAATTGGGTGGCAACTCCATAAAATCAAAAGCATCTTGTCCCCCCCAAGACCAATCATTTGTCCTTATTCAATAAAGTTGCCATGTCCATCGAAAATGGAAAAAATGTGTAATGTCCCACAAAAACATACCGCTATCCCAAAAAAGCTTGAACGGGAGATGGTTGCTCAAAGTGGTGACTCCACTGGGGACTTCTAAGTAAGAGGGATCAACTTAAAAATGACTATTTCTCATTATGCAATACTCAATCATATAGAGCCCCTCACTACTGCATTTGCACTACACATCACACGTGCACCACTTTTCCTTAAAAGCCCCAATAATACTAAATGAAATTGCCATCATTATTCCACTTAAGTCATGGGGTGATGAAGATATGGTATTATCACTTTTAGTCTTTACTCATGCAATTGCCAAACTCATATGACCAGAGTTTGTAACCCAAGTCCTTAAGGGGGGCGACCAAGTTATCAAAAGAATGCTAGACTCACTGATCGGAATCAATAACCCTAGTCATATAGGGGCATTCTCGCTAAATGAACCCTTAGCCTTTCGCCCTAGCTTAGCTCATTTAGATAAACTAATAGTAACATCCATTAGGATTCCACCAAGCTATACATGCTATCCTTGTCCTAATGCTGTCCGTTTGACATGATATTCATAAATGACATAACCCTCCTAGTTTTTATCATTGAATGACATTGTAATGTTAGTTTTCATAGAAAATTTATGCTCAGGACCATGTGATTCTCATATACTTTGTGTGAGCCCAAAGCATAAGGAATGATAAGAATCATGTACCTCAGCTTGAATAGTCTATGCAAGTTAATAAATAATGACATCCCTCAATGACGAAACCTACAAGTTGTCGTCCATTTATCCTTATCATATTAAATGAATGGGTTATGAACCCAACTAGATTGTGGACCTTTATGTCGGTAAAATTAAACTGTAAACTATCAAATAATACTTTCATGACTCTCGGTAAACATATTGAATATCAATATAAGGTAAGAACTCAGACTCCCTTTAATTGACCTTAGTCCTATGCATATGGGCGCATGCGGGCTCTAGACATCATTTGAAGCCCAACAATTGGCCCTTACATTGACATCATGTGATTACCTCAAACACATTTAAGTATCGTTCCTTAGTTTACCTTTTGGTTCTGACTAATATAAATTGAAATAGCCTAGTTTCGAGAGTAGAACCATAGTCCCTTAATGACCATAGGTTCAAAACCCACCTAGGAAAGAGACTGAATTACCTTATGGAGAAATAAGGTTGGAAATAAGAGCTTGCTTATGATTGGTTTGTTCACTGTGCAGGAAAAACTAACTAGCTTTAATCATGTATACATCACATATATGTAGATAGCACATATTAACCACTATTTCTTATAGGAATCATCATCTTAGGATTATGCATCCACTACATGCATATATGCTCACCCTTTTGTTTTATAGGTACACATTTTGCATCATTCATGTAGCTAACCCTAATAAATGGACAAGAATATAATATTCAAACATGAGTGACTAAGAAGAGACCTCCTATTAGCAATGCAAGGACAAGCTAAAAGAGGGGATCCAAAAGTTGCTCGTTGATGGCACCATAGCTGAAATCCTCCAAGCCTAAATCAAAGCCAAAAGTGCCCAAGATGGGAATAGTACACCATTGAATGAAGCCTCTGTATCTATTCATTCGAGGGCAGATAAGGCAAAGGGAATTACCTACACTCCAATTCAACTTGATGATGACAATGACTACTACTAAGATCTCAGGAATGCACCAAAAGCTGAAAAAATTATAGACATGACCAAGCTTGAATCGACAAGGGAGGTCAAACTATTGGCCAACAGGATGGCTCAATTAGAATTTGCCTTCAAAGACAAGGGAACTCATGGCTCTAAAAGCTTCACTGACCTGGCATTGTTCAAAGATAAGCCCCTTCTAGTTGATTTTAAGCTACCAAACTTTGCTATGTTTGATAGAACAGGGGATCCAAGGGTCCATCTAAGACAATATGCTACCTTCATAGTTGCCATAAAGCTTATAGAATCATAAATTGTTTGATTATTCTTCACATCATTAGAAGAAGGACTGTTGGCATGGTTCTTTGACCTTGAAGATGAAATCAAAAGCAATTAGCTATTGTTAACTTAGAAGTTCACCAAGCAGTATGAATACCACAATCAGTTGGACATCACTCAAAGAGACCTTGAGACCATAAAGCAGAAATCCGATGAAGCGTTCTTTGATTATGTCATAAAATTGGGGGGGGGGGGGAAAGGTAATTAAGATAAGAAACCATCCTCTTGAGGATGAACAAATAGAGCTGATAATCAAAGGGGCACTACCACACTTCAAAAAATAGATGATCTTTGCTTAATATCCTGACTTCAGGGCTCTCCATCAGGCTAGGATAAGAATTAAGGATGAGGAACCTTAGCAAGATAGAAGCACTTTTCACTGCAATACCCAATCAAACATCCAAAACACCTTCACCTAAGTCGCAAAAATAAACATGATCCAACCTAACACCCACAGCTCACCATCCATCAATGTCATTAAACTACTAAGAAAATTCTCAAAATTTAACCTCCTACTATCCAAAGTATTCCAGAGGCTTCAATAAAAGAACCTCCTATAGCTATAAGAGCCTAGGCCTCTTCCAAACCCACTACCACCTCAGATTAACCAAAACTTGTTATGCCACTTTCATCACATGCTTGGCCACTGATACATGCAGAACTATCACAAATGCATTCCAAGACCTCATTAACTCTAGAAAAATTGATGACCCAAAAAAAGACCCAGTACCAAGACCAATCCCCTCTTAAACTATGAAAACATGCCTCTACCAACCATCAACATGTTCTCCACCAATCTACTAGAAGTCCTTGTTGAAAAATCAATCCAAGACATATAAGAAACTCAAGATAAGCCTTCAGAGGACAAACCCTCAAATCCCATTCTTGAGCCCCATGATTCTAGTGAAAATGAGCAATGTCCTTCTACCTTTGAATACATTATGATGCCTCAGAAATTCCTTCCCAATTTGATGATGCAAAAAAATGATGTAATAAACTCTAAGGTTAATGCAGTGAAATTTGATTTGCTTATTTGATGTCTTTCCTAATGGTAGTGTGCATTGCATTGATAAAAGCATATTTGGCATTCATTCCATATGCACTAAATCATTTAACATTGGCATGGAATCTGAACCATGCATTCTGCATATTTTGAAAGATGTTACCCCTAAAAAGAAGAGAGAAATTAAAAAAATATTCAAAAGTATTTGCCTAGATGTACGACAATATGCTTGGTATTGAAAAAAACATTGCTTAACCCTTTATTCCTACCAAAGAAGGGTGCAAACCGGTAAAGCGTAAACTGAGAAGACTCAAACTAGAATGGGCCCAACTAGTGAAAGAGGACATTGAGAAATAGATTAAGGCAAAATTCCTAGAGGTAGTAGACCATCCATAATGGTTAGTGAATGTGGTGCCAGTACCGAAGAAAGATGGAAGGGTTAGAATCTACATTGACTACAAAGATCTAAACAAGGCATGCCTGAAGGATGATTTCCCATTACCTCACATAGACATACTGGTTAATAGCGCTGCCATATATGCAATGTACTCCTTCATGGATGGATTCTCTGGGTACAATTAGATCTTAATGGGAATTATTGATAAAGTAAAGATAACTTTCATAATAGAATGAGGTACTTACTACTATAGAGTAACGCCTTTTAGACTAAAGAATGTAGGGGCAACCTACTAGAGAATAGCAACTGTAATCTTCCATGACATGATACACAAAGAAGTGGAGGTATACGTCGACAACATGATGGTCAAGATAAGAACTAGGGAAGAACACCCCTCTGCTCTCGTAAAGTTCCTCAGAAGAGTCAAAAATTGTAGTCTTAGGCTAAATCCAAAGAAATGTGTATTTGGGGTCACTATAGGAAAGATGCTAGGGTATGTTATCAGTTAGAATGGGATTGGAATGGATCCAAATAAAGTAAAAGGCATCAGAGAGATGCCAGTCCAAAAATAGAGAAAGAAATCAGAGGGTTTCTAGGGAAACTATAATTCATCAATAGATTCATTACTAAGTTAATAGTAGTGTGTGAACTAATCTTCAAGTTACTAAAAAAAGATCAATTGGTTGAATTGAATGAATAATGTTAGCTCACATTTGATAAGATCAGAAGCTAGCTAGCTAACCCATTGGTTCTAAGACCACTTAAACTAGGGATACCTCTAACCCTGTATCTAGCCATCGAAGGGAAAGAAATCAGTGTAATGTTAGAATAAGAGGGAGAAATAAAAGTAGAATACGCAGTTTACTACTTGAGCAAGAAGATACTGCGATATGAGGAGAAGTAAAACCAAGTTAAATAGATATGCCTAGCAATGGTATGGGCAATGAAGAAACTTAGACACTACTTTGAATCCTATAGAATTCAGGCCATGTTTAAAATGGAACCAATGAAGTACCTCTACAAAGCACCCTCTATAGTGGGGAAACTTGCCAAGTGGCTAGTATTGCTTACAGAATTCAACGTGTAATATCTAACTATGAAGGTAGTAAAAAGGAGAGCAGTAGCTGAATTTCTAGCTCTTAACCCCATTCCAAACTCAGAAGAAATCCAATTGGATTTTCCAGATGACCTAAGTTCAACCATCGAGATTTAAGGATGGTGCATCTACTTTGATGGAGCAGTCAATCAATTCGGTGTAGGAGTCGGTGTCATACTACAATCTCCAAAAGGTAAAGTGGTACCAATTGTTAAAAAGCTCAAGTTCAGAGTCACAATTAATGAAGCAAAATATGAGGCTTGCACACTCAAAATAGAAGCACTGATAGCTCTAGATGTCATAGAAGTTAAAATCTTCAGAGACTCCATGCTAGTAATCAACCATGCCATAGAAGAGTGGGAACTAAAAGAGCTACACTTAAAGCCTTATTTGGACCACTTGAGGCTACTCACCATGTCCTTCCAAAAATGCAGATTCATTCATCTCCCCATAAATCATAATCATATGGTAGATGCACTTGCTTTCCTAGCATCAGTATGGGAAGGACCATCCAAAATGTCCATAAAGCCTTTGATTATACTTAGATTGGGACAACCTTGTCATAAAAACTACAGAATAGCGAAGACAAAAATAGTTGAAAAACCCGGGTTCTAAAAACATTCGAAGATATCTAAAGGAATGAGCCTATCTTGATCAAGCAGATGAAAGAGACAAAGTAGTCATTCGATGATTAGCATCAAAGTTCACATCATACCAAGGTGTGTTATACAAGAGAACCTCATATAGTTTATAACTCCAATTTTTAGATGAAATTGAGACTGCAAGAGCAGTAGAAGAAGTACACAAGGGTGTTTTTGGTCCATATATGAATGGAGCAATCTTAGCTAAGACAAGGGTTCTTCTAGATGACGATGATGGAAGACTGCATCAAATTTGTAAAGAAATGCCATAAGTGTCAGATCCATAGGAATGTTAGCCACCTCCCCCAATAGAACTACACTATATCTCCTCTCCATTGCTCATCTCAGCATGGGGACTAGACATAATTAGGGAAATCCACTTGATAGCCTCAAACAGACACAGGTTCATCATAGTGGCAGTGGACTATTTTACAAAATGGGTCAAAGTTAAATCATTCACTAAGATAGGAGCCAAGCAAGTGGCTAATTTTATTAAAAGAAACTTGTTCTATCAATATGGAATCCCTCATCACATCATCTCTAGCAATGGTGTCCAATTCCAAGGGGAAGTTAGAGAGCTAGTAAGGAGTTATAAGGTGGAACATCATAAATCTTCTCTTTACCGGCCATAAGCCAATACGGTTGTCGAAGCTGCAAACAAGAACATTAAAAAGATCTTATCAAAGATGACTCAGACTTATTAAGATTGGGAAAATAGATTGCCACAAGCCTTATAGGGGTATCAAACAATAGTCATAACTTCAATAGGAGCAACTCCTTTCTTACTAGTATATGGATCAAAAGCAGTTCTTCTAGTCGAAATAGAGATCAAGTCTCTTTGGGTAGCAATCGAATATGAATTGCCAAAAGTACAATGGGCTTGATAGAGGCACAACAATCTCACTCTCTTAGATAGCCAAAGGCTCAAGCCTATATTCCACACACAGTTGTATCAAGCTTGACTAGCCAAGACCTTTAACAGAAGAGTAAAACATAAAAGTGTGAAAAATAATAGATTAGGTGCTAAAGCAAGCAAGATAAAAAGTTCTAGACCCTAGAGGGAAATTCAGACAAAACTAGGAAGGCCCATACCTGGTCAAACATCTCTTATCAAAAGGAGCAATCAAGTTGATGGATTCCAAAGGCAACGAATTCTCTGAACCTGTCAATACAGACCGCTTGAAGAAGTACTACATCTAAGGCATAAAAAAATAATCCCACTAAGTTAAAAACATAAAAATGGTGGCTTAGGTAAAAATCAAGGAAAGAGAGAAAATACTTAACTAGAAAACTTAAGAAGGCTAGTTAAGGATAGGGGTAACCTCAAGATCGAAATTTGTACAAATGCACCTGTGCTTTTCTTAAATGATTACAGTGAAATGAGAATGGTTTCCAATTTATGCAAAATGTCTTTGAAAAGTGCAACACATTTTATCATAATGAATTGCGTCAATCATGCTTTTCATTTTCCTTCATTACATGACCATGGTTCTTACCATCCTCTATGAGCTCTCTCTTCGAGATCAACCACCATCGTTAAAGCAAAAAAAAGCCCAACTAGGTGTGAAAAGTTCTGAAAGGAGACACCCTACATAGAAAAGGGAAGAAAAAGAAAACCTAGCTAATTGAGAAAAGCTCTAAAAGGAGACACTTTAGGAAAAAAAAAAGGAAAAGAGGCAGATAATAGCAAATCATCATCAATGATACGCAATAAGAAGCATATATAGTCATCATCGTACAAGCATCATATAGCATGTAGGACAAATGCCTAGATACAACACCTGAAGTCCATAACCTTGGGAAAATAATACAACCAAGCAAACCACAGGCTAAAAGTTCTATGCCTAGCTCCTAAAACAACTATATCGACTATGGTTGCCATTAGAAACAAGCACTAATCTTTCTCAAGCATCCCCTGAGTCTGATCCTGATTCATTATCATTTATCACAAAGGACAATAGCCATGACTCCAGCTCATTGATGTAGTCACGATAAGCTACATGCTCCCACTCCCATTCATGACTAGTGAGATGCTATTCAACTTGCATTAAATATTGCATATCATATACTTATACATAAAAAATGTGCATAAAATAAACAAGTACAATAAAGAAGGCATACCCTTTGAGTGGTAGCAAACTCCAAGAAACACTGTTGCGCACTCCCTGCAATAGTATACCAGTATTAACTAAAAGAGACAAGAATCTACAAAAGCAAGCAAATAAGTCAACCATCACTCATTAAATAATGAAACATAAGTAAGAATAAGTGGAGAATATGAACATGGGTACCATTAGTAGGAGGAACACCTAACTGAGGAAAGCCAGGTCTAGGGAAATCAAAACTCACTACTTTACCAAGAATATCCATCCCAAGTAAAGACAAAGATGGATGAACCATTAAGTCCCCAAGAGTAGTACTACCATAAGCCATACCACTGGCATGGGTAGTTGCCTCAATAGAGAACGTGCCCTTATCCTCATCAAAATGAGATCTAGATCTTCTCCAACGTCGCTGCAAATAAGTTCTCATAACTCACATCAATTACAGCTTATTACTAATAAAGTTTGCTACATACTTGCACTAAAATAGGAATAAAGGCTTACCAAATTAGAAGAAGTAACTCTCGATGACCCACATGATGGCCTAATCCTCGAACCCAAAGGACGAGATGCATCTGCCTGAGAAGGTGGAGGTGAAGGAAAGGTCCCACTAGCTATAACATTAATTGGTTAAGGGATCAATACATTAGCATAAGGAAAATTCACAATCTCTAAGAGTCTCTCAAAGGGGAATCCCATCATAATAGTAGCAAGATCATTGTCACAAAGCTCATGACCCCAGAACATGTCATTAGGAGGAGGGACGAGAACTCTCCTTATATATGGGTCATACTATCAACGATGGACTCACTTGCCCAAATACCACACTCTACCGATGAGGCCAAAGAGCAACACTCGTCTCTCCGTCAGTTGCCATGTAGCCACTATCTCTGTTATCTAATAAGACCTCGCCACCCAGCAGTGAAGAAAAATTTGCTCAAAGGGCAAGAATAAATAAAAGATCCCTAAGAGAGAAATAACTAGCATAGCAGGAATCAGACATACCTGATCAGGGGATAACTTCCCCATATGGTCCCAAGTTACCATGTAATCCTTAATCAAATCAACAGTCTTCCTGATCCAGTAAGAATAACGAGGGAAGCCATCCTCCTAGAGATTCTCAATAAATGGATGAGGGAGAACCCCGAACTCATATGCCTAGATTTGTCAAGATCATAGGATCAGAAATAACAAACTAAAAGAAAAAGAATGGTCAATAGAACTCCTACTCACATCTAGCATGAACAAGCATTCATAGATCCTCAAGCCACCTTAGCATGCTTCGTCAAGGCCTAAGTATATATGAGCAAAGGCAATAGTGCCCCATTAATACCTCAGTAAGCCTTCCATATCTCTTAAGATAGACAACAATCATAGATCACCCATACCCGAAGGGTTTGGAAAGATAATAACACTCAACAAATAAAACAAAAAGCAACAAGCTAGCTGCTCTCATGAGACAAGACCATCATTGTACAAAGTTCACACCGAAGAAATAAACTCCATGTAACGAGCTAGATACAAGCAACTAGACTTCATAGTGTGACCACCCAAGCAAATCTATCATGAGGCATCTCCTTACAATAATAGTAGAACACTCCTCCTCACTAAAAGGAATAGGCTCCCCAGAAAAGCTCAAGCATGTGATAGCAACAAAATCCAAAGGGGTAATAGTCATCTCCCTAATAGGCAGATGAAAAGTATGCCTCATGTCCATCCACCACTTTATCAATGCATACATGGCAATCTGACTCGATGCATATGAGTCATAAGATAATGCAACAATGACACCATCAAAGCCCTTCCTGACAATCATTTACTTCACACACATCGGGAGACCCTGATAATACATGTCGACTCTGTTGAAACTATTAGGCAGCAGAGTAACTTACCTACAAGGCTACAAATAATAGGTATGCTATTAAACATTTGCACAACTACTAAATACTAACATATATCTCTCTCTATCATTTAGCAGGATAAAAACAATAATAGAAGCTGAAAAGAAAAACATCACAATAAGCACTAGTAGACAATCATAAAAAGAAAATAAATCAAGAGCTATCAGCCATCAACATTTACAATAAGGCTATTACTTGACAAATAGTTACAATAAGAGCTACAACTACAATAACCTAATATAGCAAAAGAAATAGCAAAATAAATAGTAAAATAGCCAACGAACAAGCTTCAAAAGATAAAGGCAAAGAAGGACCTACCTAATGACAATGATGCACCCAAGCATGAGTCTCTAAGCTATAAACAACATGGATTAGATCTCCCCAAGAAAGCTTGGATGGTTGAGAACTCTGAGTACTAGATGTGCTAGTCCCTATAGCTGACGTCCCAACTCCAGTGGCCTCTGTAAAGTCACCCTCAACATCAACATCAATAAAAACATCCTCTAAACCCTTAGGAATGTTAAGAAACTCCATTTTTCATGGAAGAAAATGGAAGTACAGAAGCAAAAAATAGAGCAAATAGCACCTGAAACATAAAAAGGTCAAGAAAAGTTGGAAAACATTTAAATAAGTTTGAACAAAGCCTCCCTAGACCTCTAAAATAGCTGTTTTAAATAGGCCTAGAGGGGAGGAAGCACATGACCATGTGTCAAGTGCATGACCACATGCATAAGCATGTGACCACGTGCCTTCCATATGCACTCCCCCCTTCCATGTGCTCTTCTGTGGTTTTATGTGAATTTCAAGACTTTGCACACTAACTTTTACAGTCCTAAACTTCCATTTGAGCATAAGAAATATACCAAACTCATATAAAAGTACATTGATGTGGACTCCATCTATCTAAAGACATTGCACATGCACTACCTTTTTCAAAAAATTCAACACCACACAAAAGAAGAAGAGTAAGGAAAATTCACTGTAAGGATATCTCTCTCCAAATCATTGAAATAACAATGTCATCACCTCATCACTACTACATCATTATTGCATCATTACTAATCACTACTGAATTATAATCACATCATCACTACTACCTCATTCACATTGCTTAGAAGCACTCTCATGTTGCTTAGCAGCATTCACATTACTTAGGAGCATTTTCACATTGCTTAGAAGCACTCTCGCACTTCTTAGAAGCACTTTCATTATTTAGAAGCACTCTTACATTGCTTAAAAGCACTTCCATCACTTAAAAGCATCTTCTTATTGCTTTAGAGCATTCACATTGCTTAGGACTATCTTCACACTTTGTAGAAGCATCTTCTCATAGTTAAAAGAACTTTTGCCACTTAAAAGCATCCACATTGCTTAGGAGCATTCTCATTTGCTTAGTAGCATCCTCATTTTATGTGACACATAAGAAAATTATAATCGCATGTTCATTCAATGACACCTAAAAAGGTTATAGTCATATGTTTATTTGCATGACACCAAAGAAGGTTATAATTGCATGTTCATTTGTGTGACACCTAAGAAGGTTATAATTGCATGTTCATTCACCTCATACCTAAGAAGGTTATAGCCGCATGTTCATTCATGTGACACCTAAGAAGGTTATAGTCACATTTTCATTGCTTAATAGGATGTTCATTTGCATTGCACCTATGAAGGTTATAATCACATGTTCATTCGTGTGACACCTAAGAAGGTCATAGTCACATGTTCATTTGCATAACACCTAAGCAGGTTATAGTCACATTTTCATTGCTTAGTAGCATCCTCATTTACATGACACCTAAAAAGGTTATAATTTCATGTTCATTTTCATGACACTTAAGAAGGTTATAATCGCATGTTCATTTGCATGACACCTAAGAAGATTATAATCGCATGTTCATTTAATGACACCTAAGAAGGTTATACTCGCATGTTCATTCACGTGACACCTAAGAAGGTTATAATCACATGTTCATTTTCTTGACACCTAAGAAGGTTATACTTGCATGTTCATTCATGTGACACCTAAGAAGGTTATAGTCACATGTTCATTCGTGTGACACCTAAAAAGGTTATAGTTATATGTTCATTTGTGTGACACCTAAGAAGGTTATAGTCATACGTTCATTCATATGACACCTAATAAGGTTATAATCGCATGTTCATTTACGTGAAACCTAAGAAGGTTATAATCACATGTTCATTCACGTGACACCTAAGAAGGTTATAGTCACATTTTC
Source organism: Mallotus nudiflorus (assembly GCA_947683625.1). Taxonomy (NCBI): domain Eukaryota; kingdom Viridiplantae; phylum Streptophyta; class Magnoliopsida; order Malpighiales; family Euphorbiaceae; genus Mallotus; species Mallotus nudiflorus. The sequence goes on from CANTUR010000323.1 coordinate 382,849, forward strand.
ATTAATAGCATGTTCATTTATGTGACACCTAAAAAGTTATAGTTGCATGTCTCTTTGCTTAGTAGCATGTTCATTTGCATGACACCTAAAAAGATTATAGTCGCATGTTCATTTGCATGACACCTAAGAAGGTTATAATCACATTTTCATTACTTAATAGCATGTTCATTTGCTTGATAACTAAAAAAGTTATAGTCTCATCTCTCTTTGTTTAATAAAATCTTCATTTGCATTATGCCTATAAAGGTTATAGTCGCATAAATCCCAATGCACTTTACATGAATCAAAAGCTTGCATATGTCCCAAATAGCACCTTACATAATGACCAAGTCACAAAACAACAACAACAAACAAAACACAAGAACAACAGTTAAATCTTGATAAGATGTCTAAAGACAACCCACATGTAAGTACCTCTTTTCCTGCTAAAACATTTTTTGCATCTTTCCATTTGCTTCACATGTATTGACACTAGCGCTAGGTGGCTATGCAACACATGTGAAGTAGGGGCAACTATCATGCCTCAAATTTGACTGTCCCCAAAAAAGGTCCAATGATGAAATGAATCCCCAAGATGACTAGAGTTTGCTTATTCGTAACACCTTTAAAATGTGCAACCTTGAAAAAAACCTAACCAACCCCACCAGTATGTAAAATCGATCACCGAGCCATTAAGTTATGCTCCAACTTGGAGAAATATGAATTATCATAACAATGAAAGGTTTATTTCGAGAAAATTCCTCTCAGAATACTTAACTTATTGGGCTAGTGTGCATTTCATTAGATGGGGATCCAGCTTCTTGAAAAAATGAAAATTGATTTTAACAAAATGGACTTTGAAAACACATTTGGAAGGCCCTAAAACCTTTAAAAGTGGTCTTTGAATAGTCCAACATAACTCGAGGATTAGTGCGTATTGCTAAAAAGTACATGTAAATGCCCCTAGGCATTATGTGATAAAATTGAGGACAAATTTGGCAAAATAGACTTTGGAAACACATCTGGAAGGCCCAAAACTCTTAGGAAGCAACCTCAGAATAGCATGCATAAACCTCAAAAGTGCACATAAAGCATCAAAGTGTGCATGGAAGCACACGTATGAGTGCGTGGTCATGCGCTTGTGTGACCACGCGCACTTGTTGTGGCCACGAGAAAAATCCTCGATGTACATGCACTACCATGCCCCTACAAGCCTATTCTACCTAATTTTCCCTATAAATAGATCCCTTCACACCCTATTTTAGAGGGGGAGCAAGTGGAAACACACATGAACTCAAAAATTGGTCCGATTAAAGGCGCTGCAAACCCCTTTCTAGATATTTTTTGCTCTCCCACAACCTTTCTCTTAGGTTATTAGATCCCTTTTCCACCAAACCAAGCCTCATCTTTATTAAAGTATGCTTCAAAGGTATATAATCTAGCATCATTCTATTGTCATTTTGAACCTCTTGATGAGGAAAGTTTGGTAATCTCTCAAAGATAAAGCTTCAAAACTCACATAAGCTCAGTCAAGTCTGAGGACTACATAATTATTTTAGCATATTTTTTTATCGCATTACATGTTATTTTACTGTCACTAGCATTTGAGAATACTATTGTGCTTGTGTGATGAGACTGGCAAACTTGCATGCTATGTGAATAATATATGCTTTATTATGCTCATTTCATATCATTCTGCATCCTTTATTTATGAAATCATGAAATCACATTGTAAATACCAAATAATATAAAAAGTTCATATCTTGGAATAGAGTCATCATGGTCTTGGTCCAGTGATGACCTCATTCATCCTTTATATTATCATCATCATAGCATAAATAATCACTACAAGCATGTATGATTATCTTAGTATTCATGAAATCGAGCAAGCTGTATGAATGATCTTATTAATCTCACAAATCAATTATATCCAAATTAGATTTACTTTTCCATAATATTTTCCTTTTCATATGTATTTTATTAGAAAAGTGATGTAATAATTAAATTTTTAGCTTTATTATCTTCCACTATTTGATGTACTGTGTGAATGCTATACAAATTGTCATTACCAAAACTAGGGTGCGTTAGCTATACATCGAATATTGTATAATGAGAAATAGTAAAAAAGTAGACGTGATCCCCCAAACCTAGAAATCTCTGCTAGGAACAATACTCAATAAGTGACCTAATGTTGACCCTTTCTTTTCCCGATTCTCTAAAAATTATGTGATGACTCCACAAAATCAAAAGCGTCTAGTCCCCTTGAGACTAATCATTTTTCCCTATTCAATAAATTTGTCATGTCCCTTGAAAATAAAAAAATCCATACAATGTCCCATGAAAATATATCACTATCCTAAAAAAGCTCAAAAGGGAGATGGTCATTCATAGTAGCTTTAACAGGGTCAGCACATACTATTAGGGTCTTCCACTATATGTGAAGTAAATGGTTATAGGAAAGGCTTTTTATAAGATTGTTAATGCACTTTCTTATGACTTGTATGCATCAAGTCAGACTGCTATGTATGCATTGATTGAGTGGTGGATGGACATGACACATACTTTTCACTTACCCATTAGAGAGATGACCATTACTCCTCTAGACTTTGCTACTATCAAAGGCTTGAGCTTTTTTAGGGGCATGTTCCCTTTAGTAAGGAGAAGTGTTCTTCTGCAGTGGCGAGTAGGTGTCATACCATAGAGTTGCTTGGGGTTCCTACCACTATAAAGTCTGGTTGTCCATACGTTACTCATTACATTGAGTTTGCTTTCACCATACAAACCATGTATGATGTTGATTTTGTTTCAGTGGAGTAGTTGGCTCATTGCTTCTTATTCTACTTATTGAGTGTTGTCATATTCCTGAATCCTTTGGGTATAGGTACTCTGTGGTTATTGCTCATCCTAAGAGAGCTAGATAGCTTATCGAGGTACTGCTGAGGTATTTCCACTTTTGCCTACATGTACTCAGGTCTATATGCAGCATGTTGAGGTGGCTCAAGGATTTTCGGATGCATATTTTATGTTGGATGTGAGTAAGAATGCTTATATATGTCCTTTTGCTCTTTGTCTTTTGCTTATTTTTTCCTGATTTTTTAAGTTTTGATTTTAATAGATCTAGGCTTATTAGTTTAGGGTTCTCCCTTGTCTGACTATCGAGCATTTCCTGGAGGATGGTTTTCCTCATTATTCTAGTTGGATTAGGAAGAACACTGATTTGATTAAGGATTGTGTAGAGGCCCAAGACTATATGGGTAGGCTATCCCCTAAACCAGTATGCTTAATTCCTACCATGTTGGTTGTTTCATTTTTTAAAGATTCTTTATTCACTTTTTCCTTTTAAGCAGATTCTCCATCGCTAGTAGGCTATAAGGTTAGATTGGTCAATAGAGATGGTGATAGTATGACAGGTGATAAACAGACGAGTGTTACTCCTTGGCTTTATTGGCAAGGTGTGGTATCTAGGTGAGTGAGTCCATCATTGGTGGGATGGTCTATTTATGAGGAGACTCCTTGTTCTTCTGCCTAGTGACATGTTCGGGAGTCATGAGTTTAGTACGGATAAGCTTGATACTGCCATGATAGGACATCCTTCCGAGAGTCTCCTATAGGGTACATGAACTCTTTATACTGATGTATTGATCCTGTAGTTGATTGATGCTATGGCTGGTGGCACCTTTCCTCTGAGTCCACCTTAATTGGTAGATGGGGCTCATCATTTAGATTTAAGGACTGGGCCATCATGCGGATTGTTAAGAGTTGCTTACTCATATTTGATAGGCTTTTATTCCTATCTTATACCAGTATGTAATAAACCTTATTAGTAATAAGTTGTAATTGAAATGGCTATAGGGACTTACCTGTAGCGATTGAGATGTCACTGAAAGAGATTAGGATCCTATTTTGAGGAGGTTGAGGGCACATTTCATATTGAGGAGACTACCCATACTAGTGGTGTGGCTTTTAGTGGTGCCATTTTTGGGGACTTGGTGGTTAGGTCATCCTTGGTTTTATTAGGGATGGACATCTTTAATGGAGGAGTGTATCTTAATTTGCCTCGTCTTGGCTTTCCTCAGTCATATGTTATCCATCTTGATGCTTCCTATGTTCGTCCTTTATTTTACTTTATTTTGCCTTTGTTTCTCCTATTTGACAACTAGTGCTTGACTTATTTACTTTTTTTAGATCCCTTTATCTTCTGGCCAATATTGGTATACTGTTAAAGGGAGTGCACAATAGCACTTAATAGAGTTTATAAGCAATCAAAGGGTACGCCTTCTTTATTGTACCTATTTATTTATTTATGCATGTATAATATGCAATTTTCATGTAATGCAGGCTAAACATCTCTATGCTAATAGCAAGTGGAGCAGGAGCATATAACTTATTATGACTGTATTGATGAGCTGGAGTTATGACTAGAATCCTTCACAATGAATGACAAGGAGCTTGGATCAGGTGATAGGGATGCTTGAGTAGGATTGATGCTTGCTTTTGATGGTAGCCATAACCAATGTAGTTGTTTTAGGAGCTAAGTGTAGGGCTTTTTGGCTTATGTTTGCTTTGTTGTATTATTTTCCTGAGGTTATGGACTCTGGTATTGTATCTGAGCATTTGTCCCATATATGTTGTATGATATATGTATAATGATGACTGTAGTATATATGCTTCTTACCATTGCTATGCCTAGTGATGTTTTCCATTGCTATTGTTTGCCTCTTTTAATTTTCCCTCTTTTGCCTAAGACATCTCCTTTTGGAGCGTTTCACGCTTAGTTGGGTTTTTTTCCTCTTTTACCTAAGGTGTCTCCTTTTAGAGCTCTTCACACCTGGCTGGGCTTTATTTTTTAAGGCTTCGATGACAGTGGCTGAACTTGAGGATAGAGTTTAAAGAAGATAACAAGAACTGTAGTCGTGTAATGAAAGAAAATGCAAAACATTTTGATGCAATTCATGATGATAAAATGCGTTGCACTTTTTCAAAGAAATTTTGTATAAATTGGCAATGATTCTCATTTCACCAAAATCATTTAAGAATGACATAGATCCATTTATACAAATTTTGAATTTGAGGTTATCCCTATTCTTAACTAGCCTTCTCAGGTTTTCTAGTTAAGTATTTTCTCTTTTTCCCTAATTTTTGCCTAGGTTGCCCATGTAGGGTTTTCAACCTAATGGGAAGTCCTTAATTTTTGCATGAGTAGCTATTTTTAAGGTTTTTAACTCAGCAGGTTTTTTTTACCCTAAATGTAGTACTTCTTAAAGTGGTCTGTATTAATGGGTTCAGAGAATTTATTGCCTTTAGAATCCGTTAGCTTTACTGCTCCTTTTGATAAGTCATGTTGGACCATGTATGGGCCTTTTGAGTTAGGTTTAAATTTCCCTCTAGGGTTTGGAATGTTTTGCCTTACTTGCTTTAACACCCAGTCTCTTGCTTTCCCACTCTTATGTTTTAGCCTTATACAACTGTGTGTGGCATAAAGCCTTGAGCCTTCGACTATCTAAGACGGTGAGATTATCATGCCTCTACTAGGCCCATTGTACTTTTGAAAATTCATATTTGATTGCTACCCAAAGAGACTTGATTTCTATTTTAATTGGAAGTACTACTTCTAACCCGTATGCTAGTAAGAAAAGAGTTGCTTTAGTTGAAGTTTTGACTGTTATTCTGTACCCTGATAAGGCATATAGCAATCTATCTGCCCACTCTTGGTAAGTTTGAGTGATCTTTGACAACATCTTTTTGATGTTCTTATTTGCCACTTTGACGACCCCATTTGCTTGTGGTCAGTAAGGAGAAGATTTATGATGTTCCACCTTATAACTCCTTAGTAGTTCTTTAACTTCCCTTTAGGATTGAACACTATTATCAGAGATGATGTGATGGGGGATCCCATATTGATAGAATAGATTTCTTTTAATGAACATAAACACTTGCTTGGCTCCTATCCTTGCGAATGATTCTACTTCAACCCATTTTGTGAAGTAATCCACTGCCACTAAGATGAACCTATGTCTGTTTGAGGATGTCAAGTGGATTTCCCCAATTATGTCTAGTCCCTATGCTAAGAAAGGCTATGGAGAGGAGATGCAGTATAATTCTATTAGGGGAAGGTGGCTGACATTCATGTGGATTTGACACTTATGGCATTCCCTCATAAATTTGATATAGTCTTCCATCATCATCATTTAAAAGAACCCTTGTTTGATTAGCTTCTTATCTAGGATTGTTCCATTCATATGTGGACCACAAACACCTTTGTGTACCTCTTCTATTGCTATTATAATCTTAGTTTCATCTAGACAATAGAGTTGTAACCTATATAAAGTTCTTCTATATAACACACCCTGGTGTGATGTGAATTTTGATGCTAATCATTGGATGACTGCCTTATCTTTTTCACTTGCTTGATCAGGATAGGCTCGTTTCTTCATATATCTCTGGATGTCATAGAACTAAGGTTTTTTAGTTATTTCTATCTTTGTTATTCTATAATTCTTATGATAGGGTTGTCTTAATTTGAATAGGATTAAAGGCTTTATAGGCATTTTGGATGGTCCTTCCCACATTGATGTTAGGGAAGCAAGTGCATCTGCCATCTATTTTTGGTTCCTAGGAAGATGAATGAATCTGCACTTTTGAAAGGACATGGTGAGCAACTTCAAGTGATCCAGGTAAGGTTTAAAGTGCTGCTCTTTTAATTCACACTCCTATATGGCATAATTGATTACTAGCATGGAATCTTCAAAGATTTTGACTTTTATAATGTGTAGGGCTATCAGTGCTTCTATTTTGAGTGTGCACATGCTTCATATTCTGCTTGCTTCATTATTTATGACATTAACTCTAGTTTTTTAGAATTGTAATATGACATTGACTCTTGCACTGAACTGATTAACTACTCCATTAAAATGCATCTGCCATCTTTGAATCTTGGTGGCTGAATTGAAGTCATTTAGGAAGTCTAGCTGGATTTCTTCTAAGTCTGGAATGGGGTTGAGAGCTAGAAATCCAGCCACTACTCTTCCTTTTACTATCTTCTTAGTTAGGTATTGCACATCGAATTTCGTCAAAAGCATGAGCCACTTAGTAAGTTTTCCCACAATGGAGGGAGCTTCGTAGAGGTACTTCATTGGATCCATTTTAGACATAGCCTAAATTATATAGTACTAAAAGTAATGTCTAAGTTTCTTCATTGCCCATACCATTACCAGACATATCTACTTGACTTAGTTGTACTCATATGGCAATATCTTCTTACTTAAGTAGTAGACAACGTGTTCTGCTTTCATTTCTCCCTCTTAGGCTAATATTGTGTAAACACCCAATTTCAGGATAATAAAATATGAAATTGACAAAGGACTCTAATGATGAAAATGTTAAATAGGTCTTCAATGCTTAAGTTTTGAAACTTCAGAGGTCTGATCGTATTTTTCAAAGAAAGAATTTAATGTTTTCAAGGACTAAATTACAATGCTTTTTAAGGATGTAATTGAAAAGTTTAAATTCTTTCAAGAGTCTTTTTGTAATTAAAGTTAAAAAATTGGAATTATGTAATTCCGATCAAAATTACACAATTTTGGTTGAAATTAGACCCATTTTGTCTGATTTTTAGATTTTTTAGAAAATAAAAAATGCTTTTTTTGAATCCTGATTGGTCGAAGGATTTTTCTTAAAATTAATTTGGTATTTATTTGGTTTTTTAAGAAAATAAAGCCCTAGTTTGAAATATGAACTTTTCACGTTATTGATATTTATGGCATGATTTCACATTTTGAAACTAGAGAATGCACAATGATGACATGAGACGAACAAAAATAGAGTCTAAATTATCCACATAGTATGCAAATTGCTAGTCTCATCATGCAAGCATAATAATATTCATAAATGCTAGCAACAATAACATAAAATGTAGTATGATAAAATAAACATGCTAAAATTATTGTATGGTCCTCATATTCGATTTAGCTTGTATGAGTTTTAAAGCTTTAGCTTCGAGGGATTATCAAGCTTTCCTCATTTAGAGGTTCAAAATGACATGCAGAATGATGCTAGTTTGTATACCTTTGAAGCATGCTTTAATAAAGATGGGTCTAGGTTTAGTGGAAGGGAGACCTAATAACCTAAGAAAATCATAGTTGGAGACCTAAAACTGTCTGGAAGTGGGTTTCCAGTGCATTCAAGTGGAAAGATTTTTGAGTTTATGTGTGTGTTTTCTCCTACTCCCCCCTCCTAAATGGGGTGTGGAGACACCTAATTATAGTAAGAAAATGTGAGGAAGAGGGGGGGGGGTATAAGTGTGGTCACACGCGTGTCCCTAGGAAAGAGTGCATGGCCACATGAAGTGCACATGCTTACGTATTGTGCGTGGCCATGCATGTTTGCGCATGGTGACATTCACTTTCATGCTTTACACATTCAATTTGGGGCTTTTTCATGCTATTATGACGTTGGTTCCTAGGGTTTTTGGGCCTTCTATATGTGTTTCCTAAGTCCATTTTGTCTATTTCGGCCTCAGTTTTAACACATGACACTTAAGGGTGTATACATGCACTTCTAAGCAACATGTGCTAATTCTTAATTTCTTTTGGAATATTTTGGGACCACTTTCAAATGATTTGGAGTCTTTCAGATGCATTCTCAAAGTATTTTTTGTTTGAATTGGCTTCAATGTTAGAGCATGAAACCTAGGGGTATTTATGTATACAAGCGCACTTCTAGGTGACATGCGCTAATCCCCAGGTTGTTTTGGACTATTTCAGGACCACTTTTGAAGGTTTTGGAGCCTTTTAGATGTTTTATTTAAGTCTGTTTTATCAAAATCAATTTTCTTGTTTTCATGAATTTAGGTCTCGGTTTGATGAAATAAACAATGGCTTAATAAGCTGCATGTTCCAATAGAAGATTCTTGAAATAAGCCTCTTATTATTTTGATAATTTGTATTTCATAAGATTAGAGTGCAGTAATGGCTTGGTGATCAATTTCGCACACTGGTGGGATTAGTTAGGGTTTTAGGGTTACACAGTTTAGAGGTGTTACGAATGAGCATACTCTAGTCTTTTTGAAGATTCATTTCCTTATTAGACCTTTTTGGGTATAGTCAAATTTGAGGTATAATAGTATATATCTTAAAATAGAAATCATAAGTCTTTAAAGGATTCAAGACATGTAAAGCTATTGTGGAGAATGAGAGTGGTTGGAAGATTAAAGCATTAAGATTAGATCGAGAAGGAGAATTCAATTAAAAGAAATTCCAAGATTTATTTGCAACAAATGGAATTTGGCATTTTCTCACTATTATGAGATCTCCATAATAAAATGGCATTGCAAAAAGAAAAAATAGAACTATCCTTGATATGGCATGAAGCATGCTCAAAAGCAAACATTTATCGAAAGAATTTTGGGCTGAAGTGCCTGAGAGTGAGTGGGCATAAAAGAGATATGATCATCTAGTATCTCTATATAAGAAGAGGATGAATGCTTTGTTTCACACTTAGATACATTAGAGGAGGATAGCAAGGTCGTTCAACAAGAAAGTAAGGCCGGGGAAAATAAGAGCTGGGGACATGGTGTTAAAACAGTCTAGAGCAATGGTGTTCAATCCGAGAGGAAAATTCAAACCGAATTAGGAAGGACCATACTTAGTCAAGTTAGTTCTGCCAAAGGGAGCTGCCAAGATATTTGATATTGAAGGGAATGAGTTCATAGGGCCTGTTAATCTAGATCGCCTAAAAAAATACTACCTATAAAAATGAATAAAAGTAGTATAAATAAAATAAAGTCTGCTAACTAGAATACCTGAAAAGGCTAGTTAGGCAAAAATTAGGACATTTCCGATGTTAAAAAAACCTCTAAAGGGCTAGTAGGAAAAAATTAGGGAATAAATAAAAAAAAAGGCCCAATGATTAGAAAACCAATAAGGGGCTAGTCAGGCAAAAGTTAGGGAAATAAAATATGAACAAAAAACATTGAGTTAGAAAATTTGAAAGGGCTAGTAGATAATAAGGAATATATCATGTAATATAGTAAATGTACTCATTTTAGTCCTAATCAATGAATCTTATTGAAATTGAACTTTGTTGTAACATTGCATGTTCTATCTTATTTATAATACATAAGTACTATAAAGGAAAAAAAAAATAAAAGCTTCAAATCAACTCTATAGGACCATTTCGCTTTAGTGGTGGCTCTATTTCTTCTTCTTATGAGATTCATCATTTAGGTGGCTCTATAACTTGTATCATGACATAAGTCTTATAGCTATCATCAATAGCTTTGTCAGTATTCAAAGATATATTGTGCTCAAGGGTTTTATGAGGCCATAAGTCCCTGACCTTACCCAAAAAATCCTATATGAGAGGAAAGCCCTCGTCAGTTGGAATAGTAATAATAAATCATGGGTAGCCATACTAATGACAAAGGTGTAAAGGGGAAATGAAAGTTAAGAAGCGCATCCCTGGGATAGGAACATAGTAATCATATAAGTCAAGAGTCATAAACTCTAGTCTCCACCAAGGGTAGACCCATGTAATTTCAATGTCTGTGATACCCTTCATCCAAGCAATCAAATGGTCTATAGTGTGCTTGTCTTTCATCTTCAAGGGTTGAGACTACAACTGATGAGGCTAAAATGGCAGGAGCATCAAGCAAACTCAATTTCTTTTGCAACTAGATTTGAAAAGTAAAAATAAGAAGCTTACTAAGTTGAAACTCGAAAGGGCGACTTAGGCAAAAGTTAAGGCAGACCTGCTAAGCTGAAAACCCAAAAGGGCAACTTAGGAAAAAGTTAAGGCAAAAAAAAAATTCACTTAGGACTATCTATTCATCTAAGTCTAATTTTAAAAAAGGGAAATTTAAAATATGTTAGTGTAAGAAGGCAGTCTGATATAACTACAAATCAAAAATAAAGATAGCCTGGAATCAGTCATCTCGGGCTCCACTATCAGGCCATAGGCTATATCCTCTGCTAGGGTCATCATAATGATAAGTATTTGGAGGTTTAATATATGAAGTACCAATGCTGTAGTGGTCCATGCCTAAGTCCGTAAGCCACTGACGAAGCACCTCATTCCCCCACTCCAGATCCCTAGAATAACTTTGCACATATAGGAAATATGCATTATATCATATGCATTCCATGCATACCATGCATACATTTACATTGTATATGCTTACCCATCAACTATTTATGACCTGTATAGTAAATAACTTATAAGAAGAGGCAAAACTATGTAAATATTTTGCCTGTGTTTGGGGGACCTATTTTATAAAGTTATACTAACATCAATACCAAGTGTACAAGTAATACAAGAAATAAGTTAGACAAATTCATATGAGAAGTATCTGCTAGAGAAAACCTAAGAAGCTAAGTATCGCTAAAGGGCATATACTGCTCAACTAGAGCTTGAACAGTAAGAGCCCAATAAAGCATGGACCTGTCCAGAAGAGAGACATCGCCAAGGATAGCACCAATAAAAGCCCCCTTATGACTAGTCCTAACATGCTGAGTATAGCATGTATGACTAGGTTTGGGCTTAGATCTCTCAATATCGGGAGCAATCTTAGTCCTCTGAGTAATCTCTATCTCTTCCCTCATCACCTCGGTGGTATGGGAACCAATCTCCTCAAACTATGAAAAAGAATGAGTAATTTATGGGATCTAAAAGAATAAATGAAATGATCAGAAGTTACCTTAGCCTGGTCAATATGAACTTCTCCAAGAGGTTCTCATGGATGAATTGCTGGTAATGGTGAGATTGCTCAAGAAAAATCATGGCATCATATCCCTGTAATGCCTCTCTCAACTCTAAACCCATCAAATGTGAACTGGATAACATCAAAATTGGAATATCAGAGGGAATACGACATCAGGAAGATCCAAAATGCCATTGATACACGCGTTCTACCAAATACCAAATCTAGTAGCCATAACTAGGGAGTTGAATCCTTATGCCCTCGAGTCATACTACATTAGCCATAAAATCATATCTCTGGACGTCATCAGTTCCCTCTAGCCAATTGGAATTAATTTGTAAATTATGTTAATTAAGTTTAACTTGCATTAAATTATGAAATACTAATGATTATGTTTTCCTCCTAGGTGCCACTCGACAATGTTTAGCTAATCATGGTAAGTTTGTAGAGTGTTTCTGATGCTCACTAGATGGGAGGAGCCTCATCTCTGCATCAGAGGGAGCCTCCTATTACAACTAATAGCCTCAAAGCCAAAAATTAACCCAATCTCTAGACTCCGAATTTGGAAAGAGGAAATAAGTAAAAAAAAGGATGATACACATGTAAAGCATGCCAAAAGCCATACATGGTGACAACACCTTTATAGAGAGTGTCTAGTTTGTAATACATATAAGCCAACATAGCAGATCCCTAGTTAAGTGTGACAACTTGGTCCAAGTCTCGAAGAGGGCTGAGAAGGGCAATGTTGACCTTATGACTAGCCTCATAGAAGAGGGCTGTACCAAGCAATATCATAAGGAGACACCTCACCTTATGGGAAATCTGACGAGGAGTGGTGGTAGGAAGATGTCTAAATCCCTCGATTAATGATGAAAGAAGAACATTCTTCCAATTCTTCCATGTCAGAGCGAACCCAATCAAATTTTGTACATACTGACTCCACGCATGCTTAAGGAGACTGCAGTAGCTGATATCAAAGGAAATAGGAGTCCCCCTAAAGGCAATCTTGGTTATCATAAAAAAACTCATGGGAGAAATAGTCAACTTGCTTGGAACGTATAGGTGGTGTCCATCGACCGCTCAATCGGTGCGAATAAACAATGGCGATTGAACCTCCCTCAAGCTATCGGAAGCCTAGCAATAAATTGTCTAAACTCGAAGGCCCATACTAGCTATGCCACATTCTCCGGTAGCTCGTGAAATAATTCATGAGCTTTGTGAAAACAGCCTGTGAATTTCATCGGTCGTTGGAAGAATTTCAAGGATAGAAATAATAATAATTAATTAAATGATTAAAAAATTTTTAAAAATTAAATTTTTGGATTGGCAAAGTAGGATGCTGATTGGCATTGCACAAATGTTGACTAATTTCTAAACTTCTAACTTGGATTTTCAAACCTTCGATTGGCCATTCAACTAAAATCCTATTTTCCCGAGTTAAATTTAAAATTTTCATGCATTTTTTGAGTGATTTTTAATCTAATTTCAATAATATACATACTAATTTGCATTCTAAAATTAATTTTAATTACTAACAATATGAATAAATTTTTGTAGAAATAAATATAAATGCGGAAGTGTTACTTTATTGCCACATCTGTGTACCTATGAAGGTGAAGGTGAGTCAAAGGAAGCATAGTAGAACCCTCTCGAAGTCCAAGGTTATTCTGAGGAAAATTGAGAGGAGCAATGGTTAGGTCAACTGGAATCTCTGCTCCTCTGTGTAGCCTGTGTTATGGGTCAGCCATAGGATCTGACTGATCATGAATCGGACTTCGGAGGAGCAAGAAAGCAAAAAAAGAAAATCAAAGGAAAAAAAGAAAAAAATGGAGAGGGAAATAGAAGAATAGCATCAAAAAATAAGGAGGGAAGCTTCTTATTAATGAAAAATATCCATTTTGGTCCTTTGACTATGCCTGCATTCAAAATCAAGTTTTTTTTTTACAATTTCATCCATAATTGCATCTTGATTAGGATTTAATTCCTAATTAATTCATTTAACTCATGTCATCAATTAATGAGCTATTATTAATTGTGTATGTATTTAAATTTTGAATTTTTTTGTGAAGTATATAATGCATAATATAATTACAAAATTCATTTTTTGCATTTTACATGCATCATCATTTTTATCAAGGACTTTAAATCTGTTTTCTTATATGCTACACAATAGTTGTAACAGAAATTTCAGATTATTTCATTATGCACTGCCTAGTAGTCATAACATGAATTTCAAATTCAATATGTTATATACTATAAGTAGTTATAATATGAATTTTCAAATCTTTTGATCTATTAGACACTACACAGTAGTTATAGTATCATTGCCAGATGTTCCATAATGAACTATTGCACATTTTTCAAATCATGAATCACTAAACGTCCCACAAGGAATATAGTGCTAGATTATTTCACAGATTGCTAGACATTCCATAGGAACTATAGTATGTTTTCTATAAATTGTTAAACATCCCATAGGGAATATAGTGAGAATCATTGCATATATTTTATTAAACATCTCACAGGGAATATAATGAAATCCATTATCATTAGACATCCTAAAGGGAATATAGTGTAGTTCACCAGACACTGCACAATAGGTATAGTATTATTGCTAGACGTTCCATAGGAACTATAACATGTTTTAAAATCACGAGTAGCTAGACTTCCCATAAGAAATTTAGTGAAATCCATAAGTTTCACTAGACATTTCATAGGAGATATAGTGAAACATATTAAACATAACATCTTGCTTAAAATTGCACAACAATTTAAGCATCAACATATCAATTAGGATTCAATGAAGTACCCTACTTCTTTCTTTTGAAATTGTGTGCCACTATTGCTTTATCGCAATTTGTCAAGAAAATAGCGATAAAGGGGAGCAATTGTAAGCACCCAATTTTGGGATGCAATTGTGCATGCGTGTGACAAAAACCCCTTTGATGAAAATCTAATCAATAATTTTGTGATTTGAAGGACTAAATTGCTACGTTTTATGGATTTAATTGAAAAATTAGTTTTTTTAGGGATTTGATTGTAAAAATTAGAAACTTTTAAGGACCTTTTTTGAAATTTAATTAAAAAAATAATGATCGGCCGACATTTAATGCTGACTAGCATTATGTAATCTGGACCGACATTACATGATGCCAACAGGCATTATGTAATGTTGACCAACATTACATAATGTTGATTAGCATTGTGTACTGTTGGCATTATATAATGCTGACTAGCATTACACAGTGCCAGTTGGCATTAAGTAATGCCAATCGACATTATAGAATGAAAATCGACATTCCAGAGTGCTGGTTTTGCTAAAAATTATTTTCTATACTGAAAATTGATTTTTTTGTCATTTCTTAATTTTTTCATTGGTCCAGGACACTACATGTCCTTACGTGTGTAAGTCTTTGATTTTTTCAAAACTCCATTATATATCTTTTTATTTTGATTTTGAAAGTAAAAAAAAAAATCCAAAATCCTAAGACTCCTCCAGCTCCCGATATCACGCAACTTCCTTGCTTAGGGGTTGGAGGTTGCTAGGCCATGCTTTAAAAGCAGAGAGGCAGAGTTTATGAAAGGGGATGAAAAAAGAGCTATAAAAAACCCTAGTTATTTTCTTTACTGCATAGAAAACCACACACCTTAGATCTTCATTTTTCATTTTCGAAACCTTTGGGAAATCAACAAAATACGTGCTTTACTTTTAAAGTCCAGAAAATAAAGAAAAAAAATAGAGTTAATATCAAAATGGTAACAATCCCAATCTGAGGGGCATTTAAATAGCATTTGCACAACATCTCCTACTCTTCTTCTATTCATTTTTTTTATTTTGATTTGATTTCTTTGTTTTATTTATTGATTGAGTAGTTACTGATTAACTTTTTTGTTATTTTTTTTTATTGGTGTCCTTTGGTGCTCTAGACATGAGTTTGGTGATGTGAGATTTTGGTAGTGGCTACATTGAAGAATCCATGGGATGCCATGGACTAAATTTTATGAAATCCT
The DNA here is from genome assembly GCA_947683625.1 of Mallotus nudiflorus. Taxonomy (NCBI): domain Eukaryota; kingdom Viridiplantae; phylum Streptophyta; class Magnoliopsida; order Malpighiales; family Euphorbiaceae; genus Mallotus; species Mallotus nudiflorus. The sequence continues at coordinate 398,534 of CANTUR010000323.1, forward strand.
TGTAAAATTTAGAATTAATTATTTTTTATAGCATTTTGTTCATTGCTTTTACTGGGTTATAATTAATTTTCTTTAATTTTTTGCACTATAGTTTGTATTAGCCCTAATTGCTGGAAATTAGTGTAATTTTAATTCTCTACACTAAAAATTGATTAGTAATCTATGCTTAATTTGGTAAAATTCAATTAAAATCCATGATGGCAGTAGATTAATTTTAGGGTTACATGAAATTAAATTAGGGTTTCTTAAAAAAGTCATGTAAAATTATTGTTTTGATTTATATTTGGTATGTTTGTTGAATTGGATTTTATTTTTTATTTTTATGTCTTTTAGGCCCTAAGCCCATAATAGGTTCTAACCCATTTAATAAATAGGTTTAAAATTGGTTTTTAGGTTTTAATTTATTTAAAATTAATTTAGGCCCATTTAGGTTAATTATATTCAGGCCCACTTTTAATTAATAAAATTAACTTAGACTTTAATTCAGTCCACTAATGTGTTTTTATTTCATTTTAAAATTAATTAGACCTTAGGCCTATTTTTAGTTAATTAAAATTAATTTAGGTTTAACTTAGCCCATTAATTTAATTTCTTTTAAAATAAATAGACTTAGGGTATGTATTGTTTAGTTAAAATTAAGTTAGACTTAGGCTCACTTAATAATCTAATTTCTTCTTTAAAATTTTTAGACAATAGGCCCATATCCTTAGTTAATTAAAACAAGTAGATTTAGGCTCACTAATTCAATGTAGGCCCATCTTTTGTCCATTTTACTTGTAAATAAAATATGTAGAATTAGCTAACTTTAAGTAATAAAATTAAATATAGCTTAAATATAGGGACGCTGCCTTTTGTCATCCTTATATTGTTCAATCATATTGTTTCTAAATCCTAAGTAGACTAACACTGATAACTCTTATCATTCTTGCATGACCATGCATTTCTCTTCAGTTTATCTCATTGAGGGGCCCAACATATATCTTCTCAAAATAATTAAGGGACAAATTTCATCTTAACCACTCACATTCCTCATATGACTCATTTGATATCCAATCATAATCTATTTTACCATTCAGTTAAAGTATGGTGTAAGGATTTGTTAAAATACAAAACTTATCATGTAGGAAACCATGGTGATCTTAGGTCGTAGGACTCAAATAATACTATTATGATGAGAATTACCTATGACAATAATCCATGTTGTATTCTCATTAGGGAAGTCCTTATTTTCTTTTACTAATTTTAATAGTTTTGTCATTAAGTATAATGCCATAGATAAGTGTGGGGGAGGATGCCAAATTTTAGGATTATGTTTTTATGTTTATGGGTTTATGTTTGTGTGTTTTATTTATTTTGCCATACTTATTAGTTAAATTAAGTGATGAGTGTGATAAATGCATTATTTTGAGCACTCAATGTGTTAGAATTAGGTGTTATTCTAGTTGCATTTGTAATCTTTTGTTAAGTTTTTCTTTAGTTTAAGTGTTTTTGTGTCGTATGATTTGAGTTGTGTTCATTTTTAGTATTTTAGTTTACCTTTGGTTGTTTTATGCATTTTAGTGTTCAAAGAACAATGATGGAATGAGGCATAAGACTTCTAAAGGCTATGGAAGTGTCCAATGAGCATTTAAGGATTAATCTAGTAAGTTTGAGGCTCAAAAGAGGCATATGGCTATATGCATAATTGCACATGGCCATGCTTGATTGAAGGATGGACACTCAACCATATGTACCCATGCACATAGCCATGCCTAATTGAAGAATTCTTATGGAAACTGGTACACGGCTATGTGGCTAAATAAGCATGGCAGTGTGCTATGGTGGCAGCTTTTGAAATTTGATTTTTGAAGCACTGATTTTAGGGGATTTGATGGATTTTCAAAAGGAAACAAATCAAAAGGCTAAAGGCTAGGTTTTATAAGTGTAGCCTCTAGTTTTAGTGAAATGACATTGTCATATTTCTAATTTAATAATAAAAGGCATTTTTATTATTATTGGCTAATTCTAGTATTATCCTTGATTAGTTAATTCTATTAAGATCATCAACTACATGACTTGATAGTAAAACTTTTGGGTGATGCTTGAATTCTAATCTAAATATTTGTAGTTAATTATTGTTGTAAGAATAACAATGAATAAAGTCTAGTATAAGGTTAACTGATGATTAAGTTTTACTGATAATGTATGTTAGCTATTGATTCAAACTCATAGGTACATATTTAGGGAAATGATGTACTGGATTGACCCACTATGAGAATACCACATGGATTATTATCATAGGTAATTCTCATCATAATAGTATTATTTGCGTCATCTAACCTGAGATCACCATGGTTTCCAGCAGGATAAGTTTTATATTTTGACACATCCCTACACCATACTTTAACTGGATGGTAAAAAAGGTTATGATTGGATATAATTAGATAACCTTATGTTCAATTAAGATATCATGTGACAAAAGGACTATGGTACATGCTGTGTATTATGTTATGATAGATTATCGATCTTAGCACAACTTGGGTAATAATAATATCTTGCTAGAAACCAATTAAGACTTGTGGACTAAAATGGGATTTTAGGCCCACTGCCAATGTTGTGTGAACCTATAAGGTCACATACTTAGAATAGGCTTAAAGCAAACTTGGGTTAATTAGGCCAATAATTATCTCTATGGAAGATTATATATATATATATATATATATATATATATATATATATATATATGTATATATATTAATCTTTCATATTTATTTATTTCCTAATTTATTTTAGGTAAGAGTTAGCTAAAATAAATAGGAAATGATTATAATTTAGAATTAGAATCAAAGTGGAAAAGGAAGCCTAATCTTACTAAACTATTTTGGTAAGAGAAACCTTAGATATGATGTATATATAAACATCTCTTTCTTTAGGGTTTTCTAAATGATGTTCTCATTCTTCCTTTACTACTTCTTGTGAGAAAAACATATAGAGAGAAAAAATGTATTATGAGATAACAAAGGTTCTACAAACCTATTTTTCTTTGGATCATTTTGTTCATGTGGATATCATAGAGGGGGTGATCTTTTTGTGACATTTTAATCCAATAAGAAGACATGAAAAGCTCAAGGTAGGGTGTCACCGGAGTGAACATTCCTTCTAACTATCTTGCCATTAGATCATCTTGGTGAGTGTTGAGAAACCCTCTCAATTAATTTAAGTTGAATTACATGGTTTGGGTTATGGTTTTGTGGTTAAAAGTTTTATTTTCTACTATGTTATGTATCACAAAACCCAATATCCAGAAAAAAAATTCAATTCTATTATATTATACATTTTTTACATTATTTTATAAAGAATTTATCTTTTTTTTTTTTAATTTTCAAGGATTAGTGCTTGTTCATGTTAGTTTAGAGATTGAGCATAAGGATTGAAAAATAATAAGCCTTTTATTGTCAAGGGGGTTTTTCTAAACATTTGTTATTGTTCATTTATATTTTAGATTAATGACAATGTTTATTTTCTTCCATTATCTTTGTTTATCTCTTATTATAAACATGAACAACTAAGATCTTTGTTAGGGTTCTTATTTCAATTCAACTACATAAATATTGTAATTAAACCTAGGCTATTAATCTTGATTTTTTGGTTGTTGTTGAACTTAATGTCTTCATAGGATTGATCACCCTTTGATTGAATATACACAATGAAGATTGAGAGATAAGTTCCATTGGATATAAAGAATAACCTATTAGATGCTTTCTTAGTTAAGAAACATTAAAGAAACTAATATTAATTAAGGGCTGGAGCTTTAAACAAGGTTTAACAACACTTAGTAAGTGAGAGCTATAAATCTAAAAAGTTAATCTATGTAGTTAATGGTGAGTTTGTCTAAGACAAAAACCTAGGATTCTTTATATGCCTTTAAATTGGATTAAGGTTAAGTGTGACTTAGGAATTAATTATTCTTAAGCAATGGTTGAATTGATAATAAGAAATTTAGCTTTTTAAATTAATTATTAATTAATTTATATTTCCTTTATTTTATTTTAGTTAATTTCAAAACACCATTTTTCATTAGATAAATAAACCAAACATAATTAGTATTACAATACTTAATTTGCAATTTCTGTAGGATCGATATTTAATTACTATTTGTACGATTCTACATATTTGTGGACTATGCATCAAGTTTTTTGTGCCATTGCCGAGGATTGCCAAAATTGATGTTGTTGAGAATTTTGTGTTGTTTGATTTAGACTTTATTTTAGTGATTATTTATATGGTTTTTCAAGGATTTGAATAGTGCATGCACATAACACGTGGTGCAAGTATATGAGGAGCCCAGTTAATACCGGTTGATTTAGGCTTGAGAGGATAGTTTGCAAAAGGAGAAAATAAAATAGTAATAGAATGAAGAAAGGAGAAGATGAAAAAGACCCAAACCTAGTTAAAAGGGTAGCATAAAATGGCAAGACGAACAAAATGGGTAGGATGGCTAAAGAACTATGAGGAACTTTATGAGTCTAATTGTCCAAGGTGATTAGAATCCAATTGTGAGGCTAGCGATAGTAGCAAACAATTTCAAAATTAAACCCGCCATGATCTAGATGATCCAAAATTCATAATTCAGTGCATAACCTAATTTTTAGAATATTGCTTAACCTTTAAGATGAACATAGTGTAGCCTAAAGCAATTTGGTTAATCCTTTTTTCCATTTTCATTAATGGATAGGGCTAAGAGGTGGTTCATAAGCTTACCACCTAACTCCATAAGCACTTTGTAAGAGCTTTACACAGCTTTCTTCAATAAGTACTTCTCACCATCTAAAGTACTCAAAATTAGAAATGAAATCAACTTTTTTTTATTAAAAAGAGGATGAGAGCTTTTATGAATGTTGGGATAGATTTAAGGATCTTTAAAGATAATGTCCACCATAGTTGATTCCTTTATAGGATTTGGTGCAGTCTTACTATAAGGTAGTCAATCCAATAGTTAAAGTAAATATAGATGCATTTGCTAGAGGAACCATTATAACAAAGACACATGAGGATGCTTTAGAGCTTTTTAAACAAATGGCTAACACCCAAAGTCTTTGGTCTAATGTGAGGGCTATTCTAAAGAGAGGAAGAGTAGTTAAAGTTGATAGTTTAATAATGCTAAATGCAAAAATGGATGCTTTATCGAAAAAAATGGAGAAGATGAGTGTGAATGAAATTTCTGACTTGTCTTCTTCTTACAAATTGTGTTGGGGTGGTCATCCAACTATTGAGTGTTAAATGATGCAAGGTCTATCAATGGAAAATGTTAACTATATGAATAACTTCAAGGGACAGCAAAACCAAATGCATGGAAACACTTATAATCCTAATTGCAAAAATCATCCTAATTTCTCCTGGAGGAATCAAGACAACAACCAATGGAGACCACAATCACCACTAGATTTTGGAAGGCAGAATGCACAACATTACCAACCTAATTTTCCATATGAAAAAGTTTCATCTTCAAGTACTTCTTTGGAGAGCAAGTTAGAGAAGTTCATGGATGTGATGTTTACAAAAATAAGCCAACAAGATAAGGTTATAAAGAGCTTGGAGGGCAGATTTGAGCAAATCTACTAAGACATTTTGGGTTATATTCAAGAATCATTCATCCTCTATCCATAATTTAGAGATGTAAATAAGGCAATTGGCAAACTCTTTGTCAATAAGAAATTAAGGTTCCTTGCTAAGCAACATTGAAAAGAATCTAAAAGAGCAATTAAAGGTTATAAAATTAAGAAGTGGAATAGAGATTCAACCCCTAAAATCAATTATGGAATATAAGAAGGAAAGAAAAAGAAAGAGGAGAAAGAGCAAGAAGATGAATGGGTTGAAGTGCAAGTGGAAAAAGAATAAGAAGTTAAGAATTAAAAAAAGGAGAAATTAACACCACCACTAATGAAGCCATATCAACCTACATTTCCATATCCTTAAAGGTTAAAGAAACATGAGCATGACCAGCAGATTGGAAAAATCTTAGAGAGGTTTAAGGTACTCCACATCAATATGCCTCTAATGGAATATCTTTCTCAGATGCCAAAATATGCCAAGTTTTTAAAGGAGATGATTTCTAACAAAAAGAAGTTGCAGGAGTATGAGATAGTCACACTCATAAAGGAGTGTAGTGTAATAATCTCAAATAAACTTCCTTTGTAAAGGAAGCATATAGGGAGTCTCATTATTCCATGTTTTGTTGGAAAATTAAATTTTCAAAAAGCTTTAATTAGTCATATGTCTTTGTCTATTTATAAGAAATTATGGCCAAGAGAAGCAAAACCTATAAATATATGATTGTAATTTGCAGATAGGATAGTGCAGGAACCATAAGGAATATTGGAAAATGTACTAGTAAGGGTTGGGAAATTTATTTTTCCAGTTAAATTTGTAGTCCTTGACTTCAAAGAGGATGAGGAGGTCCCATTAATCCTTGGTATGCCTCTTATTTACACTGTAAGAGCAATTATCAATGTTTATGATGGAACTCTCACATTGACAGTAAGGGATGAAAATTGTAAATTTGATGTCTATTAAGGAGTGAAATATCCCTATGATGAGGATTTTTGTATGAGAGTTAATGTTACTAATGAATGTGTGAATGAAGTCCAATGATAGAGGTTAGCAAAGTCTGTGGAAATTGAGAATATTGAGAAGTGTTTTCAGGTACAATCCTCTCAAGATGAAATACAAATTAAACACTAATGCCATATACCATACATATAATTACCAAACACTGAGCCCACACCACCCTCAACCATAAAACCACAAAAATTATACTTGAAAGCTTTACCCCAATATTTAAGGTACACTTTTCTAGGAGAAGATCAAACACTACTTATAATTATATCCTTTAAAATTAATAAAGATCAAAAGGATTTGCTGGTGGACATGCTAAAGAGGAGAGTAAAATCAATTCATTGGAAAATTTTTGACATTAAGGGCATAAGTCTATTTTATTACATGCACAAGATCTTGATGGAGGAAGGACACAAGCTAACCATTGAAAGGCAAAGGAGGCTCAACCCAAACATCCAAGAAGTGGTGAAGAAAAAAGTAGTCAAGCTTCTCGGTGCAAGGATCATTTACCTAATCTTAAACAATTATTGGGTAAGCCTGATTCAGTGTGTACCAAAGAAGGGTGGAATACCATTGTCAAAAATGAGGAAAGTGAGTTCATTCCTATAAGAGTTGTAAGTGTATGGATGGTGTGTATTGATTATAGAAAGTTCAATGCATCCATAAAAAAAAGACCACTTTCCACTACCTTTCATTGATAAAATGTAGGAGCGAATAGTAGGACACACTTTTTATTATTTTGTAGATGGGTACTCAAGTTATAATTAGATTACAATAGCTCTAGAAGATTAAGAGAAAACCATTTTTACTTATCCTTCTAGAATATTTGCATATAGGAGGATTCCATTCGGATTATATAATGCTCCTGTAACATTATAGAGATGTATGATGGCTATATTTATAGATTTAGTGGAGGAGATCATGGATGATTTTTCAATCTATGGAAACTCATTTGAGGGATGTCTTAAGAATTTAGAGCGAGTTCTTGTATGATGTAAAGAAACAAACTTTGTGTTGAATTGGGAAAAGTGTCATTTCAAGGTAGATTAAGGAATTGTTTTAGGACATAAAAATTCAATATAAAGCATCAAAGTTGATAAAGCAAAGGTGGAAGCAATAGAGAAGTTGGAATATCCCACAAATATGAAGGGAGTCAGAAGTTTTTTAGGCCATGCATGCTTCTATAGTGTGTTCATTAAGGATTTTTCAAAAATCTCTAAACCCCTTTATAAGTTGCTTGAAAAAGATTTACCTTTTAATTTTACTGATGATTATCAAGTGGCTTTTAAAAATTAAAGCAAGCCCTTATTTCGGCTCCTATAGTGATGGCACTAGATCCTACCATTTGAATTGATGTGTAATGTAAGTGATCACACAACAAGAGTTGTTCTTGGTCAAAGAAAAGAGAAAAATTACATGTGATCTACTATTTAAGTTGGACATTGACTGATACACAGCTGAATTATGCTACTACAGAGAAGGAGATGTTGGCAGTCATTTTTCCATTTAGCAAGTTCAGATCCTAACTTCTTGGATCTAAGGTGGTTGTGTACATAAATCATGCAGCATTGAAGTACCTAATGAATAAGAAAGATTCCAAACCAAGGCTCATTAGATAGGCACTATTATTATAAGAATGTGACATTAAGATTCGAGATAGTAAGGGATCTAAAAATGTACTAGCTGATAATCTTTTGAGGCTGGATGTAGAGCAGAAGGAAGGGAATAGTCAATAGCCTATTAAGGAGTTATTTCCAGATGAGATTCTTTTGGCCATAGGGATCATGGGTGCTCCTTGGTATGTAGACACAACAAATTTTCTTTTAAGTGGAGAAATGCCAAAAGAGTTCACTCCTCAACAAAAGAAGAAGTTGATTCATGATTCCAAATTTTACATTTGGGATGAACCTTTTTTATGGAAATTGTGCAATGATGGTATGGTAAAGAGATGTGTAGCAAATGAAGAAGTTGGGTCAGTCTTGCAACATTGTCATAGAATGGTCAATGGTGGACATTTTGGACCATAGAGAATAACTACTAAGGTTCTTAAAGCAGGGTTCTATTGGCCTACACTCTTTCAAGATGCAAATGACTTTTTGATTCACTGTGATGTAAGTCAAATGAGTGGCAACATTTTAAAAAAGGATGAAATGCTTTAATCTAGAATTTTAGAGGTTGAAATATTGAATCTATGGGGCATTAACTTTACGAGACTATTTCCTTTGTCATAGGGTAACAATTACATTCTTATTTGTATGGACTATGTCTCTAAATGGATAAAAGCTCAAGCATACTCAGTAAATGATTCAAGACTTGTTTGCAAGTTCTTATAGAAATTGTTCTTTAGATTTGGTATGTCTAGAGTAATCATAAGTGATAGGGGAACACATTTATGCAACAAAAATATAGAAACCTTATTAGCTCATTATGGGGTAAAGCATAGAGTAGCTACATCTTATAACCCTCAAATGAGTGTACAAGTCAAAGTAAGCAATAAGGAGTTAAAGAAAATCTTAGAAAGAATGGTCAACAAGTCAATAAAAGAATGGGCAAGGAAGCTTGATGATGCTTTGTGGACATATAGGACAACTTATAAAACACCTATTTGGGATGTCTCCTTTTAGATTAGTTTAAGGCAAAGCATGTCATCTTCCTATTAAGCTTGAGAAGCCTTATTGGGAGTAAAAGCCTTAAATTTTGATTTCAATAAGGCAGCTAAAAAAGAATGCTACAATTGAGTGCACTTAAAGAGATTAGAGAAGTTACCCATAAGATTTCAAGGATTTACAAGGAATGCACAAAGAGATGGCATGATGCAAAAGTTAGAGTTAAAAAATTCAAGGAAGGTGATTAAATGTTGCTTTTTAATTCAAGACTTAAATTATTTCTTAAAAAAATTGAAGACTAGATGGTCAGGACATTTATAGTGACTCAATCATACCCTCATAGAGCTATAGAATTGTGCAACACTAGAGGAGACATATTAAAAGTGAATGGGTAAAGATTGAAGTTATACCATAGAGGCACAATAGAGAATTTTCATCAAGTTTAATACTTGAGGGAGTTAACTAATGATCAACATTGCGATGTAGATCATAGACCTTTAAAAGAGTGCTTCTTGGGGGCTTAATCGAGATTATTTTAATTTAGTATTATTTTGATCATTTCATATTTTTGCAAGTTTATTTTAATTAGACTTTTAATGTTTATTTCTTTTATGATTTTGGGAAGTGCGGAAAGGAGGAACTCTAGAAGAGGTTTTGTAAGTTAAATTTGTGTGGAATGTTGGTTGATATGATGTGCAAGTCATATATGTGCAATGTATGGAAACTTATAAATGATACTTTGATTGGTGAATTGGTTAAGTTGTGTACCCTCTGGTATAGCCATATGACCTGATTATTGCTCTTTACTACCAAAATTTGCATCCATACATGTCTATGTGCATTGATGTGCATGGCTATGTGCCAAACAAGCTAAAATGATGCAACCAGGCATGGTCGTGTGTCAGTCACCAGAAAAATGCAAAAGTAGGTTGCATGACTATGCATTCTAATACAGATGTCTATGCATCTCCTATAGTGTTGTGAATGGATGACATGCATTCAATTCTAAGTGGAGCATTTCCACTTTCCTAAAATTCCCACTTCCTCATAAACCTAGGGTTCCTAACCTTAACCACCTTTCCCACTTCCCAAACCCTATAACTTCTAAATTTTAACTACCTTTTCCAATTCCTACCACTCTTCCACTTCCTCACATCATCTCATTACTCATTCATCTTTTATATTAACACTCTCTTAATATTCATCTCCTTCATATCACCATGGAAAGAGAGTAAAGGAAGAAGAGTATTGTAAAAAAGAAATCTGCTCCTCCTCCTAAAAATGTAAGGCTTAGTGGAAGCCCCAATAATTTGGGTGGTTCTAATGATGTAAGAATGGTAAAACCCTTCCCTAAACAAATTTGTTTTAGGCATGAGGGGCATAAAAAGAAATTTAAGCAAATGATGAAGAGGGAGATTGTCCCTGATAGATATGATAATGTTTCTGCTTTAAAGGAAATTGGGTTGTTTGATGAGGTAATAATGCATGTCAATCGGATAGGTTGGGGTGAATTTGTCATGATAAAAAGTCCCACTTATGCTAGGCCTACTTATGAGTTTCTCTCTTCATTTAGCTTTGATGAATAAACTCTTATGCTGAAGTTTCAATTAGGAAATAAATAAAATAATTTATGATTGTTTGAACTTAATGTTGTATTTCATTTTCCTAAAGATCATAGTTGTAATGTTGAGTATGATACAAATGCATTTTAAAGAGAAGTCATGGGGGAAAGAGAGGTTTTATATGAGGCTAGGGCAGTGAAAAAATTATGGATTTGATTACCCACCTTGAAATATGTGCATAGGCTCATGGCCCATTCTTTGATTTCAAGGAAAAAAAAGGGATTCCATGGTTACTACCACTGAGCTAAACATTTTGTGTTGCATGGTCAATGATAGGAAACTTAATATTTATTATGCTTTAGCTAGAAAATTGAGGGATGTGGCTATAAAAGTGATAGGGGCTATTAATCTAGGAGGATTAATGAGCACCATAGTTACTTACCTAGGCTTTGACACTGAAAATATGCCATTTGAGAAGGTAAAGGGCCATTTCTTAATTGATACGTTGATGATGGAGGCTATGGGATTTGTTCATGTCGATTATAGAGGGAGAGCCTATTTAAATCAATAAGCTACTCCACCTGATGAGGAACCATAAGAAAAGGAAGAGAAGGAAGATTAAAAAGCTACTTTGAAAATGTCATAGAGAGGTTGGAAGATTTAGAGCTACAAGTTAGAGTTATTGACTCCAACATTATTGAACTGAATTTAGAAGTTGAGAGAATGGACTTTAGTACACTTCAAATGAATTATACCTGAGCATGATAAACCATAATTTGAATGCCTACTTCAGTTCATAGAACTTTGTTCCACCTTTATATCCACCAAATTATAATGATGTTAGATCTAAAGAGGAAGAAAAGGACTCCTCACCCGAGGATAAAGGAGAAGAGTAAAGAAATTATTTCAAATTTTTGTTTGGTTTTAGCTTGAATAATGTTTCTTTTAATTTATTTTTTATTTCATGTTTTGAGCACCAATGTTTGTTATGTTTTATAGTGTTTGTTAAAGTTTGTTTCATTTTAATTTAAGTTGTTTTATGATTTTATTTTGTTAATGTTAATAAACCTTTATTTTAGGTTTAATTTTTTTATCATAAGGATGACATGAGTTTATGATACTTATTCTATAAAAGTGATGGCAATCAGATTGATAAAAGTCAACAAAGCTAGTTTTTTTATGTTCAACTCGTGTTTTAGGCATGGTCGTGCGCCTCTAAGTGCACAATCATGCACCTACAGAGCCCAAAATCAAGATCCATGCATGGTTGTGACCTATAAGCACATAGTCATGTGACCTTATGAGAAAAAAATTGTAGAACTGTGTGCCCTAATAGACACAGCTGTGTGACTTGATGAACATCACAATCCAATTTTTAATTGTAACATTCTTTGTCATATACTCATGCAATGAGGAAATTGCAAATTTTAAGTATGGGGGAGAGATTAAAATTTTTGAATTTTAAATTTTAAATTTTATTTTTTTAATTTTTGATTTGATTTGATTTTGATTTTGTTTCCTTGTTAATTAAGGATTCTAGGAGAGCTTAACTTCTCATTTGATTCTTAATTCCTATTTGATAAAGGAAACTTTAACTTGATAATTTTTCTTTTTCTTTTTTTTTTATAAAAATTACATATTATTTCCTTTGCTTTTTGCTTTAGGAATAGAATTCTTTGTAACATTTTTTTATAAAAATTACATATTATTTCCTTTGCTTTTTGCTTTAGGAATAGAATTCTTTGTAACATTTTTTTATTTAAATAGTACTATTCTTTTATTTTGTTTTTATTCTTTTTATTTTCATTTTCTTTTCCTATCTTATTTTTGTAGAGATACTAACATTGTTGTGATGGCTAGAATAAAGACTTTATATCAAGGAAAGAGGCTTAGTAATGGCAAAGGTAAGTCCAAAGACATAAGGAATGATTATGAAGACTTCATTGCCATTTATTCTAAAGAGGAAGGTAAGAGATTCTACTCTTTAGTCAAAAGAAATTTTAGTAAGCTAAAATATTTTATTAATAAAGTATTGTAGACGGCGGGGTTTAGCGCGCGTCCAAGATTTTAGCAACTGTGTCACTATTTGAGCTCAGGGCTCTAGAGAACATATTAACCACTGTCACAAAGACATGGCATGGAGATGAGGATTCACCACCCAGGGTAATAATTGGGACAAATCAAAAAGGTGGTACTTGATTCCCTAGAAGAAAGCTAGCACCACAACCAGGAGATTCTGGATATGGAATACCAACTTTTTTCAATCTTGTGTTCATTTAGAATTACTTTATGAATTATTATCTTATTCTCTATTTACATGAAATTTCATATAAACCTAAAACAATAAACTCCAAGGCAGACTAGTCATGAAATATACAAGTAAATAATGCATTCAATCACATAACCCTAAGTTAGTATAATCTACATGGATTTTAAATAAATGAGCTAAAGTCTACATGTTTTAAATTATAAGTCAACCTAAAGACCTAATTCCTTTTAATTTTAATAAAAAAATATGGGCCTAAATCTACAAATTATGAAGGTATTTAAATTAATGGGCTAAGTTTAAATTAATTAAATTAAATTATGTGAGCCTATGTCTAATTAACTAAATGGGCCTAAAGATATTTCTAATCTAAAATCTAATTAATTATGGACCTAAAAATATATTCTAATTAATTAAACCTAATTGATTATTAAATGATATGGGCTAAATTAAACAAATCAAAATCTAAAGTGGGCTTAAGGCCCAAAAATACACAAAAATAATAAATAAAACCCAAAAACAACTAAAAACACAAAAGAAACAATTAAATAAGATCAAGAAAATAATTATATTAATCCTTACTAAAATCCTAATTTTATTAACATGCAACCGAAATTAGTCTACTTCCTCCGTTGATTTTAAATAATTACCAAATTAAAACCTAATTTTACTAACCAATTTAATCAAAATAAACATGCAACCACACACATAATTTTATTACTATTCCCACTATTGGGGCTATTATATTAGTTCCTAAAACAAATAAAAAATAAAGAATAAAATAAAAATAAAGACAATAAAAAATAAAAAATAAAACCCTAGAAACTAAGTCTTTACGGGGCCTTGTTCATGGTCTTCTACAGACTTCTAATGAAATTCATCTCCCTTACATGATCACCATGTGTTTTCCCTCATAATCACCATAAAACATAGAATAAAATAATAATTAATGAATAAATTATGATAAAATAATAACAATAAATAATAAATAAATAATAAATAAATAAAAGAAGAATAGAATAATATGATATGCTTATGGATGATTTAGGGTGCTCCTTAGATTTATGATTCACTGTTCTTGATAAGTCTTCGAAACTTTTCTTCAAAAATTCTTTATGAGTCTTGAATTAATTGATGAATCAAAAAGAATTTTTTTGATTAAAAATAAATATAAGAAGAGTAAAATCACAATTTTCTCTCTTCTCCTCTCCTTCTTTTCTACGCTCCTCCTCTCTTTTCTTTCTTTTTCTCTCCTTAGCTCCCCTTTTATAGTGGAACTAAGAAGCCTCACCCTAATCCTAATGTGATTCTCATTCCTAAAGTGTATTTAGGAATTTTGAACCAAATAGGATTGAATTAATTAGGAAGTTTAAACTAATTTAAGATCGAATTAATTATAAAATTTAAACCACCTAAAACACTATATTAGAATAATTAGAAATATGAAAACAGAAGAGTTTAATTCTGACCGAGATTGTGCAATTCCGATCAAAATTGTACAATCCCAATTGGAATTATTGTAATTCCGATCGGAATTACATGTTAGAATTATGGAATTTTGATGCGCACTTTTATTTTTTTTAACATTTAATTACAAAAAGGACCCCGAAAAAATTTAAAATTTTCAATTAGGTCCTAAAAAGAACTTTGCAATTTAGTCCCTAAAAACATTAAATTCTTCCTTTAAAAGCCCTTAGAATTTTTAAAGATTAAGCATCGAAGACATTTTCATCATTGGAGTCCTTTGCTACATCCATAACATGTCATCCCAAAATTGGGTGTCTGCAGTTGTCCCTCTTTATCGTTGTTTGCTTGACAAATTGTAGCAAAGTAAAATAGCACCCAATTTCTAAATTGAAAGTTAGGATACTTACCTATACTTTGTGAGGCTTATGCTTATGAATTTGCTATACTCAGATGTACAGTGTTTCAAATAACATATCATACTCGGTCATATGATATTGATTATACTCGGTCATATAACCTTTGGGTGAATGAACCACATTGTACTCGGTCGTACAATGTTTGACTATACTTGGATGTATAATATTAAAAAAAATTACATCATACTCAGTCGTATGATGTTGGTTATACTCGATCGTATAATCAATTGAGAACACATTGCACTCGGTCGTACAATGTTGACTACACTCGGCTGTATAGTCTGTTTTGATGTGAAACATCATACTCGGTCATATGATGATGATTATACTCGATCGTATAATCGATTAAGGATATATTGCACTCTGTCATACAATGATGACTACACTCAGTCGTATAGTCTATTTTTGATAAGAAACATCACACTCGATCGTATGATGTTGATTATACTCGGTCGTATAATTGATTGAGGATACATTGCACTCGGCCATACAATGCCGACTACACTCAATCGTATAGTCTATTTTTGATAAGAAACATCACACTCGATCGTATGATGCTGATTATACTCGATCGTAAAATCGATTGAGGATACATTACACTAAGTCGTACAATGCCGACTACACTCGGTCGTATAGTCTATTTTGATAAGAAACATCACACTCGGTCGTATAGTCTATTTTCATAAGAAACATCACACTCATTCATATATCTTATTTTGATAAGAAACATCACACTCAATCGTATGATACTGATTAAACTCGATCGTATAATCGATTGATGATACATTGCACTCAGTCATATAATGCCGACTAAACTCGATCGTATAGTCTATTTT
Source organism: Mallotus nudiflorus (assembly GCA_947683625.1). Lineage (NCBI taxonomy): Eukaryota > Viridiplantae > Streptophyta > Magnoliopsida > Malpighiales > Euphorbiaceae > Mallotus > Mallotus nudiflorus. The sequence goes on from CANTUR010000323.1 coordinate 414,281, forward strand.
GATAAGAAACATCACACTCGGTCATATGATGTTGATTATACTCGGTAGTATAATCAATTAAAGATACATTGCACTCGGTCATACAATGCTTACTACACTCGGTCGTATAGTCTGATAAAGAGACATCACACTCGATCGTATGATGCTGATTATACTTGGTTGTATAATCAATTGAAGATACATTGTACTCCGTCATACAATGCTGACTACACTCGGTCGTATAGTCTGAATTGTCTTATATGATTATGCTGCAATCCATAATTGCTCACTAATTTGGTTGTTTGAGTTAAATGCCTTGAATTCTTTGTGTTGACTAATTAGCACTTTTGTTAATTGACTTTAAATTTTGCTGTGTTGATTGGCTTTGCAAGTTGAGTATACCCCTTCTAGATTTAAAATTCCTACAAAATTGCTAAAGTTAGTTTTAACAAGATGAATGTACAAAAGTATATTATTATTTTAAAAATTTATAAGAAAATTCATCACTTTGCACGAGATAACATGTACTTAACCAATCTCATTAATTTTGATCCTTATGAGTATCATTTATTTACCATTCGCAAAGGGCAGAGGCATTATTACCCATTTTATGCTGAGAGCATATTTTTTTACCAAGTGAAGAGCTTACTTTCACACCTAAATTAAAGAAGAATCTACTAGACAAAACTTATGGTATTTGAGCATAAATGGATTAGATTCTAAGTATCAAAACAATGTTTGAATTATTTTTGTGCTTTCCTTCCTTATCCAAGTATTCCCCACCTTTCTCATATTACTCAGTGTGGATACCGTTGGAAGGTCCTTTGGATACTCATACTCATATAGAGCATTGGAGTAAATAGAGCAATTTTTGGCATGGTCCTTTTTTTAGTATTCCCTGCCTTTCTTGTATTACTCATCATCGCCAGAGGTTTTATGTTGATACTCTTACTCATTTCTGAGCATTGGAGTAAATTATGCTTGCTCTTTTTTCTATTCTCCTCTTAGTATTCCCCCACCATTCTCTTATTACTCAGCGTGGATACCGTCAAGGGATTTTGTACTCATACTTATTTTTTAGCATTAGAGTAGATTACATGCACATTTATCATTCATGAGATTGAAATGATACCCTAAAATTTAATCAATTTATACCACAAGTCCACAGATTTTGTCTTTGTATGTTCTTCCCCTCATTTGGGTGCAAAACAAGCATTAGATTGATTAGAGTTTAGAAATTCTCAACATAGAATTGTCAATAAGGCATTTGAATTCTGCAAGGTTAATAAAAGAAAGCCACTAAAATCAAAGGTCATGAGATAAATTTTTGCACATGATCTCATGAAGTGGATGAATTTCCTTTCAATTTGTCAATTTTGTTATTGAGGATTTATTTTATAACAAAATCAAAGGAGATAGAGTTGAAATACTTCCCTTTGGTATTTGTTAGGGGTTTTATCGCACAGGGTGAGGTTTTGATGAGCGATTGGCATTTGTTATCTTGCCCATTCTTATTGATGTATCAGTTCCTTTTCCCTTCTTTGTTCTCTTTTATTTTCCCTACACAAAATACCAGAAGTTAGTATGGTATATTTTCTAGTAAAAAAATTTATCAGAATGCAATGTTATTCTTTTGCATTCTTCCCTTTCATTGTTGTGATGATGTCTCAGATCACAGGGTCATGATGCTCCACCATCAAAGTTGTGGCTATATCCCATTGATGTTGTGGTAGAGGGCTATAAAAGAAAAGATTAAAGAGTTAGAGGTTTTTATTTCATAATCAAAGAATTTTTCAGAGTGCTTTCATCTTAAGTTTTAAGTGCATTCTTCCCTTTCATATTGAATATGAGAAGCTTGAGCATCCTATCTGGCCTCTTGAAGTTTCCAGGTAATGCTTCTTCGTAGTGTCACTCTTCTTATTTTCATTCTTTTAGATGTTTCACATACAAATACTCTGACTACTCTCATGTTCTTTCAACATTAATTTCAAATGTTAGTAGTATAGTATTTGCACAATCTTGTCTAGGCTTAAAGACTTTTATTATACAAAACAAGTGTTTCATAAAATATGTATGCAAGTGTATGCATGCTATGCATGATGTGCACGATCCTAACGGGTCTCCTATTTGGAACAAAGCCAGTCCTCAATAACCGATCAGTTTGAGCATCAAATGATTCGCTGTTGTTACTTCTGATATTGAAGCTTCTGATATAATTCATTAGATTGATTACTACGCTACCAAGTAGGATACATGGCTTTAGAATAGAGCTTGTGATTAACTGATGCACTATTGAACTTTTCTTTTGTTACTGTTAATAATTGAGGTATTAGCTCTTACACTTCAACATCCATCTTCGCTCTTTGAATGCCAATACCATTTGCCCCCTGAGTTGTATTTTTCCCGCACGTAATGTTGAAACCATCAGTCTTCCTTTTATGATTTCCTCTTGTGAAACGAGAGACAAAAATAGTGCTGGTTGGATTAAAACTGTCACATTCTGCCTATATGCTTAGTTTCTATTAGTATCTTCTCATGGAGATGCTGATGTAAGAATTATTAGTATCTTGGAATAGGTAGAAACTGGAGCTAATCCCATGCCTGTCATACTTGCTGAAACTATCATTGGGTTAGATAATTTCAAAGTTCAAAACCGACTCTCAGGTAGTCTACTTCTCCTTCAGGTATGTAACCTTTTTTTTTGTTACAGGAGAAATTGAGTCTGCTTGATGCCCCAATGCTTTGACTTATCATCCTCATCATCTATAATCCCGTCCTTTGAAGATAAAGAATAAGCATACTTGAGATCAATGGGTTGATTTGATGTAAGGCATTGCTGATATTGATGTTACTTGGATCTGTCCTTGGTGGAGATTAAAATTTATGACCATCAACTTGTATGACAACTGTGTCCCTATTCCCAGATTATACTCTTCGACCTTTCTTTCTCCTTTACACCTCTGTCGTCAGTATGGTCACCCTCAATTCATTGTTGCTATTGTAATTGACTTCGAAGGTTTCCTCCTGAAGCAAGACTTCTTGGACAAGGTGAAGAACTTGTGGCCTTGTAGAGCTTTGGAATGCAATTTGTGCTTGGATACTGACATGACTACTGATGAAAACTATAAGACTTAGGTTACTATGCAATCTACAGAATCACCAAAATTTATCAAGTACAAAAGGACTCAAATATTATTAAATGAGTCAATAAAGAAGTATAACTAGTGGTCTCATAAGTTCGATTTCTTATGTTTTATTTTTCTTCAAGTCTTTGTGTCTTGTAATAAAGATAGAATACACAATATTTAACAAAAATATCTTTTCAATTCATTTCATTATCCAGGGTAAAAATGAGTACATTTATTACATCACATGACATAACTCCTGTTATCAACTAGTCCTTTCAAATTTTCTAACTGAATATTTCCTCTCATTTTCATTTCCCTATCTTCTACCTGATCAGCCCTTTACAAGTTTTCTAAACAACAGGGATGTCCTAACTTTTGCCTAACCAGCCTTTTCAGTTTTTCTAGTTAGCGGACTTTTTTTTAAAGGTAGTATTTCTTAAGGCGATCCAGGTTAATTGGCTCAGTGAACTCATTCCTAGCTAGATCTGATATCTTTGCGACTCCCTTAGGCAGAATTGTTGACTAAATACGGCCCTTCCCAATTCAGTTTGAATTTTTCTCTCAGGTCAAACACCATAGCCCTTGCGTGCTTTAGTACCATATCTCCAACTTTTATCTTTCCTAGCTTAACTTTTTTGTTGAATGCTCTTGCTATTCTCCTCTGATAAATCTGAGTGTGGAATAAAGCATCCATCCTTTTCTCATCTAGTGATACAAGGTAATCAAACCTCTTTTGCATCCATTCACTCTCGGGGATCTTTGCTTCCATAACCACCCTTAAGGATTTAATTTTTGTCTCTATGGGTAGAACTACTTCACAACCATATACTAACGAGAACGGAGTTTGTCCCGTACCCGTACGTGTTGTTGTTCTGTATCCCCATAAAGCAAAAGGAAGGTGTTCAAACCAGTCCTTATATATCTTCACCATCTTAGAGAGAATCCTCTTTATATTCTTATTAGCTGCTTCTGCTGCTCCATTAGCCTGAGGTTGATAAGGTAAGGACTTATGATGCTCAATCTTGTATCTTTATAACAACTCAGCGGTTTCTGCCTGAAACTAAACTCCATTGTCTGTCATAACATGATATGGGACCCCAAACCTACAAATGAGGTTCTTCTCAATGAACTTTGCCAGTTGTCTAGCTTTTAGGTTGCTAAAGTATTCTACTTCTACCCATCTTGAAAAGTAATCGATTACGACCATTATATATTTATGCTTGTTTGAAGCAGTTGGTTTTATTTCCCCTATTATATCTATTCCCCAGGCTGCAAAGGGCCATAGAGATGTTAAACTGTTTAGAACTGTAGAGGGAAGTTGATTGAGGTTCCCATGTATTTGACATTGATGGCATTCTCTCACTATTCGCATGCAGTCCTTTTCCATACTCCCCCAATAGTACCCCTACTTGGTAATCTTCTTTGCCAGAATTATCCCATTCATATGTGATCCACAAACTCCTACATGAATTTCTATCACCACCTGCTCTGCTTCATCCTTCTTGAGACATCTCAGTTGTATTCCATTCGTCATTCTCCTGTATAATATCCCATCATGACTTGCATAATGACGTGCAAGAACACGAAGAGCATATCTATCTTTGGAAGTTGCTTCATCTGGGTATCTTCTTTCCTCAATAAATCTGTGGATGTCATAAAACCATGGCTTTTCCTCTGGCCCTATCTGAATATTCATGACATGTTCTTTCCCATAACATGGAACTTGCATTTTCATTATCACCAAAGGTTTCATCATCGATCCTATCGGTTTATCCCACATTGAAGAAAGTGTTGCCAAAGAATCCACCATCTGATTCTCATCTCTTGGTAGATGTATAAAAAGACATTTGGTGAAATTCTTTATCAGCTTTCTCAAATAATGGATGTGAAGTTTCAGTCTTTCTTCCTTTACTTCCCACTCTTCATTAGTTTGGCTGATAACCAACATGGAATCTCTGTAAACCAATAGGTCTTTTGCTCCAACTACCAATGCTGCTTCCATACCATAGATACATGCCTCGTATTCAACCATATTGTTAGTAACCCTGAAGTCAAATTTCTAGGCCATTGGGATGGATTGGGATGGTTTCTCCTTCTGGTGTGATAAGAATTACTCCTAACCCTGCTCCACTATTATTCACTGCTCCATCAAAATAAATTTTTCATTCTCGGTGTTCTATTACTGCTAGGTTCTCATCTGGAAACTCTAGATTCCACTGCTCATTTCCTTTGACTGCATTATGGGTTAGAAACTCTGCTACAGCTCTGCCTTTGATGAACTTTATAGTGACGTATTCTATATCGAACTCCATTAAAAGTACTAACCATCTAGACATCTTTCCAGTCAAAGCTGGTGTTTGGAACAAGAATTTTAAAGGATCTATCCTAGAAATGGCTTGTACTTTGTAGGATTGGAAATAATGTCTTAACTTCTTTGTGGCCCAAATCATTATCAAACATGTCTTTTCTACCAGATTATACTTTTCCTCATATGGCAAGAACTTTTTACTGAGGTAGTATATAGCGTACTCCACCCCTTTAGGACCTTCTTGTGCTAGCATTGCTCCCATCCCCTTTTCTTCTAAAGCCAAATATAAGATTAAAGGCTTACCTTGTTTTGGTGTCCTTAATACAAGCGGGTTAGTAAGGTATTCCTTAATCTTATTAAAGGCTTTCTAGCATTCTTCATTCCACTCCACGGGCTGATTCTTCCTTAAGAGCTTGAAGATCGGATCACAGACCATAATAAGTCTCGCAATGAACTTGCTGATGTACTGTAGTTTTTCAATGAACCCTTATACTTCCTTCTCTATTTTTGGTGCTAGCATCTCTTGAATGGCTTTGATCTTGTCTGAATCAACTTCTATTCCTCTATTGCTGATTATGTGCCCCAATAACTTTCTTGAAGTTACCCCAAAGATGCATTTCTTTGGATTAAGCCTTAGGTTGTATTTTTCTATTCTTCCTAAGAACTTATCCAAAGCCTCAAACTGTCCCTTTCTTGTTTCATACTTAACCATCACATCATCAACATAAACTTCCACTTCCTTGTGCATCATATCATGAAATAAAGCAGTGGCCATTCTTTGATAAGTTGCTCTTGCATTCTTTAATCCGAAGGGCAACACCTTGTAGTAATACATTCCTTATTCCGTGATGAAAGCAGTTTTGATTTTATCCATAACTGCCATCATTATATGATTGTAACCTGAGAACCCATCAATAAATGAGTACATTGCACTAGAGGCTATACTATCCACAATTACATCAATATGGGGTAAAGGGAAATCATCCTTTGGACATGCCTTATTCAAGTCCTTGAAGTCTACACACATTCAAACTTTTCCATCTTTCTTAGGAACTGGCACTATATTCGCCAACCATTGAGGGTACTCTACAACTTCTAGAAAACCAGCTTGGATTTGCTTAGCGACTTCTTCCCTTATCTTTTCTATCCACTCAGGCCTTAACCTATGAAGTTTCTACTTAATAGGTTTAGCTTTAGGATATGTTGGAATGTGATCATCCGCAATTCCCCTATCTAATGCTGGCATATCCTCATAGGACCAAGCAAATACTACCTTTCTTTTTATTAATATTCTCTCAAATTTTTCCCTCTTTTCAGGAGTTAAGTCATGTGATATAGAAATGTGTTTTGGTTGTTCATTTGTGCCCATGTTTACTGAATCTAATTGAATAGAATTAATGTCAAACGTGCATGAATGATCATTATTAAAATGCACAAGACCATCAGAATCAACATCACACAAGTAAGCCAAACCAGAATTTATATCATTGACCATAAAATAAAACAAGTTCTATTCAAAGAAGACAATAAGAAAATTTATTTCTTATTTTAGATGCTAAGGATTTTATGTCTTATGTTGGTTGTCCTTCAGGTGCCTAACATAATGGCTATTCTTGCACTTCCTCATCCTTGTTGTTTTGCACCATGTTCTCAATAATCCATTCCTCGTAGATCCTACCGGGCATATTGATAGGTCGTTTTTCACTGAGGTAATACTTTTCATATCCTTATTTGGCAAAGCTCTCATTTAATGGTTTTACTTTCTTTCCATCCTTCCATACTTCCACTTTATATGTTTTGTTGTCTTGCACCTTCTTATCATCAAACTCCTCACCCCATCCTATAGGTATAATTGACTCAAAGGGTATATCAAAAGAAGGTGGTTTAGTGTAAAACACCTTGTAGTCAAACTTGCCTGAGGGCTGACCCAGCAAATCTTCTACCTCTTCCACACCTTTAGGAGCATTAGGAGATTTCTTAATAGTTTTAAGGCTTAGATCCTCAAAAGAGTTTAACACTTCTTCTTTGCCCACTCCTGAGTTGATCATCATGGTGGTTGGGGGTGGCATGTTTTGGTAATTTGGGAAAGGATTATTTCGGGTATTTGGGTTTGGGCTTGGTTTTTCAGGGTTTATGATTTTTCCAAAATCTATAAGGTTTTGGATTTCGTGTTTGAGGCGGATGCAGTTATCTGTGGAGTGTTTATGGTTTTGATGGAATTTGCAATGTTTGTTTGGGTTATAGCTTGGGGTGTTTGGGTTTGGTGGGTTTGGATTAGGTAAAGGTTGAAGTAAGCCCTTTTGCATTAGGCACTCTAGGACTTTTGACAAAGGTTGGTTAAAATTGGAGAATCTCCTGGATTTTTTAATAGCATGCACTCTTATGACCTTATTATTATTTCCTTGCTGTGTGCCCCCAATTGGGTAATTTCTCACTCCAATGTTCCTAGTGGCTTTCTTTTTCTCTTTCTTGATCTCTTCAGCCTGTAACCCATCATCATAAAGGTCCCCAAGTGTGTTAAGATTCATCATTTGTGACTTAGGCAACACATTTCAGACTATCATCCTAACCTGATCCTTTTCAGCTGGCTTATTTTTCATTAACCCTATCTTATTCATGAGTCTAGTCAGATAATCTGAAAATGATTTATTAGGCTTGTGCTTGGATTCTAGCTCTTGGACTTGCTCAAGTAATTCTCGTCTTGCTTTGTCAACACCATCTAGCTTTGTTTCCCCAGTATTGTCATTATTAACAGGTAATGGATCCATAGCAGGTGGGTTGGCTGCGGCGAGTGGTGTAGCAGCAGCACGTGGTGGCATCAATCTCGCTAGAGCTTTTCTTAACTCTTCTTGCATCATTATTCTCATATCATCCATTAGTGCTCCTTTGACATCTTCTAGGGTCCAGTTTCCTCCCTCTTTCAGTCCGTTCAGGTTGCGTAGCTTTCAAATAAAGCAGATTAATGGGGCTCTTTTCCAATCTTGAATCAGTTCTCACCAGTCTATCAACTTTATGACTCCAAACACAGGAAGACCTAGAAAAATCTATGATGGCTGCAAAATAAATAGTTAGTATGATGCATGAGATGTATGTATGCATGTATGCATGATGCATATGCTATGCAACAAGTAGCAAGTAACAAGTTAGGTATACATACATCTTTCCAACCTTATTCCTCCCACACACGTATTAAATGGTGAGTCTCTTTTCCTAGGATTTTTGGTCTTAGTCTTAATATCAATAGGGGATATCAGGGATCGACGCGCATACCAAATCTCTCAAAGAAAAATAGAAGCATAGAAACAGCATTTCTAGGTGTAAAAGATTAGCCCAATCTTTATTAACTTAAACGGGTTTCAAAAGTATAGGCTTGGGCCTTTACAGATAGAAATACCTCATGGAAACATTCACAAGTAATTTAGGTAGATCTTAGGGGAAATAACTAAGCCATTATATGTGGTTAAGGTCTGGTAAAAAGGTTAAGGTTCCCTTAGCAAGATGGTCTTCATTATGGACTTTGAGTTACAAGCCAAGGTTAGAGGGGCCCAGCATCCTTTGTAAACTCGAGAGAAGACTACTCCCCTTGAGGACTTGGGTTATAGACTTTGGTTAGATGAGCCCGGTAATCTCTCTTGGACCGAGTTAAGGCTAAGAGTGACGATTAGCCGATCAAAAACCCCATGAAGCTAGTGGAATAATGGAATCATAAACCAACGCCATCAGTTAATAGGGACATGAAGAATGAATGCAAGAATAGAATAATAATTAATAAAATAATTCTAAAGAACACAAGTAGAATTAGTATCTCTTATCCCTAGTAGAGTCACCACTATAGACGGCGGGGTTTAGCGCGTGTCCAAGATTTTAGCAACCACGTCACTGTTTGAGCTCAGGGCTCTAGAGAACACACTAACCACTATCACAAAGACATGGCATGGAGATGAGGAGTCGCCACCCAGGGTAATAAATGGGACAAATCGAAAATGTGGTATTCGATTCCTTAAAAGAAAGCTAGAACCACAACCAGGAGATTCTGGATACATAATACCAACTTCTTTCAGTCTTGTGTTCATTTAGAATTACTTTATGAAGTATTATCTTATTCTCTATTTACATGCAATTTCATATAAACCCAAAACAATAAACTCCAAGGCAAACTAGTAATGAAATATACAAATAAATAATGCATTCAATCACATAACCCTTAAGTTAGTCTAATCTACATGAATTTTAAATAAATGAGCTAAAGTCTACATGTTTTAAATTATAAGTGAACCTAAAGACCTAATTCCTTTTGATTTTAATTAAATGAACCTAAGTCTACTAATTTTAATCAAAATTTGGGCCTAAATCTACAAATAATGAAGGTATTTAAATTAATGGGCCAAGTCTAAATTAATTAAATTAAATTGTATGAGCCTATGTCTAATTAACTAAATGGGTCTAAGGATATTTCTAATCTAAAATCTAATTAATTATGGACCTAAAAATATATTTTAATTAATTAAACCTAATTAATTATTAAATCATATGGGCTAAAGTAAACAAATCAAAATCTAAAGTGGGCTTAAGGCCCAAAAATACACAAAAATAATAAATAAAACCCAAAAACAACTAAAAACATAAAAGAAACAATTAAATAAGATCAAGCAAATAATTATATTAATCCTTACTAAAATCATAATTTTATTAACATGCAACCTTAATTAATCCACTTCCTCTGTTGATTTTAAATAATTACCAAATTGAAACCTAATTTTACTAACCAATTTAATCAAAATAAACATGCAACCACACACATAATTTTATTACTATTCCCACTATTGGGGCTATTACATTAGTTCCTAAAAAAAATAAAAAAATAAAGAATAAAATAAAAATAAAGACAATAAAAAATAAAACCATAGAAACTAAGTCTCTACAGGGCCTTATTCATAGTCTTCTGTAGACTTTTAATGAAATTCATCTCCCTCATATGATCACCATGCGTTTTCCTCCATAATCACCATAAAACATAGATTAAAGTAATAATTAATGAATAAATTATGATAAAATAATAAGAATAATAAATAAAATAAATAAAAGAAGAATAGAAGAATATGATATGCTTATGGATGATTTAGGGTGCTCCTTAGATTTGTAATTCACCGTTCTTTATGAGTCTTCAAAACTTTTCTTCAAAAATTCTTTATGAGTCTTGAATTAATTGATGGATCAAAAAGAATTTTTTTGATTAAAAATAAATATAAGAAGAGTAAAATCACAATTTTCTCTCTTCTCCTCTCCTTCTTTTCTACGTTCCTCCTCTCTTTTCTTTTTTTTTTCTCTCCTTAGCTCCCCTTTTATAGTGGAACTAGGAAGGCTCACCCTAATCCTAATGTGATTTTCATTCCTAAAGTGTATTTAGGAATTTTGAACCAAATAGAATTGAATTAATTAAGAAGTTTAAACCAATTTAGGATTGAATTAATTAGGAAATTTAAACCACCTAAAACACTAAATTGGAATAATTACAAATAGGAAAACAGAAGAGTTCAATTCCAATAGGGATTGTGCAATTCCAATCAGAATTGTACAATCCTGATCTAAATTATGGAAATTCCAATCGGAATTACATAATTCCAATCGGAATTATGGAATTCCGATGTGCACTTTTCTTTTTTTTTTTTAACATTTAATTACAAAAAGGCCTCCAAAAAAATTTAAATTTTGCAATTAGGTCATAAAAAGAACTTTGCAATTTTCCCTAAAAACATTAAATTCTTCCTTTAAAAGCCCTTAGAATTTTTAAAGATTAAGCATCGAAGACATTTTCATCATTGGAGTTCTTTATTGCATCCATAACATGTCATCCCGAAATTGGGTGTCTGCAGGTACTTTTGAACTTGGGGAACAAGGAAACTATAGATGTGTTTTGTAAGAAATTAGTGTTGAGTGTAATTTTATACATGTTCTAGAGTTGAATTTTAATGAATTTTGAATAAATAGTTAGTAATAATTAAGAAGAATGTAGGTTTAGTAAGGCATTTGTTTAATTGGGACCTTCATTCTAGTTTCTAATTTTTTTTTTGTTTATTTAAGAGTTTTTATTTGATATTAATAATGATTTCACCTTTTGTAGGAAAGATTGAAAAGGAAGCCTAAAATAGTCAAGGAATGCTGAGCATAGCCATGACAGGGGCGTGCTTATGCCCATGTCATGTTCTGAAAGAAGAATCAAGGTAGCATGGCTTAAGCACGGCCATGCTGGAAGCTGTGTCAACCACTAGAATTGAATGAGTTATGGTACAGGATGGAGCATGGGTGTGCTTGAAATTGTGTCCTCTTCTGTGCTAATTGAAGAATCTACAAAGGACCACATAGCTTAAACATGACCATGCTTAAAACTGTGACCGCTTCTGTCCAAGTTGAAGAAAATGTGAAAGCTTAGCATGGCTTAAGCACAACCATGATGTAAAAGTGAGGACATGACACAGCCATGCTTATGCCATGTCGACTAAAAAAACATTCTTTTTAGAGGAAAATAGGAAATTCAAGTCAAATTAGGTTTCCATTGAATTTACAATATAAAAGGGGGATAAAAAGATGTTTTTATTCATTCCTCATCATTGACAATCATTCTTATTTAGAGAAACACTTTTAAACACACATTCAAAGGAGATTGAAGAAGGAGTTATACAAGATTCAAGAACTAAAATCATTATTTCTTCATCTTTTTAATTCCTTTAATTATGCTTTTGTGTATCACTGTAACTATGCATGACTAATTCTCTTTAGGGTTTGGATTTGCATAGCCAGTTTATTACTTATTTGGATTCTTATTTCCTTTCAATGAATTAACTTTTAGTCTATTTTACAAGTTGTGCTTAATGTCTTGTATTTGATTTTAAGCCTGATTGAATGCATGTTTTTGGTAGATTATAGACAACAAAATTTCATGATCTATTAGCTCATAGACTTGTAAAACTTAGGAACCTCGATCAAAAAGTAAACGAACCCTTCGGGGAATAATAAATCACTAAGGAACTTAATGAACCCTAGTTAATTGATGTGACCATGAAAATAGGTTGTAATTAACTTTGGTATTCTTAGATTAACTCAAAAGAGACTCTTGGTAATTTAAGTGGTTTACCCTTGACTAAGTTAATGAATTGAATTGTGAAAAGATGTTATAATCCAAGTACTAGCTAGTGAAACAAATCCGGACTCTAGTTTTTTAATTATTAAATTTTATTATTTCAGCTTTAAGTTTTCTTTTCTAGTTAATTGATTTATCATTACAATTATTCTATTTTGTTAGATTTTGGAAGTAAAATTAGGGCTAGTACTTGGTATCAATCTCCTCATGGGAACGATACTCATATTCATCACTTTACTAGTTATTGCGAACCATGCAGTTGCAGAATTTGCCTAATAAATTTTTGGCATCGTTGCCTGGGAGATCAACAATACCAATATTAGCACACTTTTTATTTTCACTAGATTAACATTTTATTTTTATTTTTTTACTTTTTCTTTTCAAGTATTTGATTCTTGTTTATACAGATAAGATCAAAATGTCTTGAACTAGAGAAAGTAAATCTAGAAATTGAAAAGATTTACAAAAAGAACTAAATTAAGAAAAGAGGAAAAAATACAAAAATGGCTAACCAAGTAGCAAGAGCTTTAGAAGAATATAGGGTTCTAAGTCTTACATGAAGCCAAAACTACATTGTGAAGCCAACTATTGAAACTAACACTTCAAAATTAAACCTGTATACATCCAAATGGTTTCACAATATCAATTTGGTGAATTACCATTAGAAGATCCTAATGCTCATCTAGCTTCTTTCCTTAACATTTATGACACTTTCAAGACCAATGGAGTAAGCACAAATCCTATTCGCCTTAGGTTGTTTCCTTTCTCATTAAAGGATAAGGCAAAATTGTCGTTAAGATCATTAGCACCAAATTCCATCACCTCACGAGATACACTTTCTAAGGCCTTTCTCACCAAGCATTATATTCCTAGAAAGACTACTAAATATCGCCAAGACCTCATAGGGTTCAGGCAACAGCTTAAAGAATCTCTCTACGAAGCTTGGGAGAGATTTAAAAACCTACAAAGACATTGCCCTCATAATGGCATTCCAAATTAGCTCCTTATGCAAACATTCTTCCAAGGACTCTTTGAGTCTTTACAAATCACCATAGATGCTACTACATAAAGCTCTTTTATGAGTAAAACACTAGATGATGCAGATGCACTCTTGGAAAAGATAGCATCGAATAATTATTAGTGGCATAGAGAGAGAGATTAGCCTAAAAAAGCAGCAAGAGTATATGATATTGACAGCTTAAGCATGGTAAATGCTAAATTGGACTCCCTAACAAAGTAGTTATAAATGCTCCACTTTGCAAGTTATCCATCGCAGGTGCTACCTTATGAATTATGTCAAGGTGTACATCCTACCATAGCATCTTAACAAGGTAACATTTTCTCTCAAGGTTATTCCATTGAGCAATTAAATACTTTGAATGATTTTAATGACAGACCTCATGGGAATCCATACTCCAAAACATACAACCCTAGAAGGAGAAACTACTTAAATTTCTCATGATCAAATCAAGGAGGGAATTCAAACTCAAATGCAAATTAAGGGTACAAAGCACCACTAGGTTTTTAGCAATAAAACACTTATCCTCAACTCAAACCCAAATCTAATCTTAAGATAATTATGGAAAACTTCATCCAATCATAGAGCAAGATAAATTAAACACTTCAAAAGGGTTTTAAGCTGCATGAAGAGAATTTCAAGTGGATGGATGCAAGGTTGAAATAATTAGCCACACACAATAAGATGCTAGAACACCAAATAGCATCACAAGCAAGCTCTTCTAATTTTTAACAATGGAAAAATTTTCTAGTCAACTTAAGAACCTAAGAAATCAGGTGAATATAATAATTTAATGAAATGGGAAGCAATTGCCTCAAGTTTAGCACAAGATTAAGGAATTAAAGGCTAAGCTAGATCAACTACCAAAAGAAAGAGAGAAGCCAAAGAGTAATAAGTTGGATCAAGAGCCTAAGACAATGAAGACACTTTGTTTACATTTCCCATAAAGGATGGGTAATGGAGCACATGATAAGCAATTTCAAAAGGTTTAAAAGGTGTTCAAATAGTTAGATATCACCATTCCCTTCTTATAGGCAGTCACCTAAATGTTAAAATATACCAAATAACTCAAAGACATCATCATTAATAAAAGGAAGCAGGAGGATTATGACACTATACCAATGAATCAAGAATGCAGTGCTTTGATAAAAAAAATAAGGTCCTTTAAAAACTTAAAGATCTAAGAAGGATCTCTATACCTTGTGCTATTGGAAAATTAGCCATTGGTAAAGCTCTCTGCGATTTAAGAGCTAGTGTGAGTCCGATGCCTCTATCTTTATGTAAGAAATTGAGTATAGGAGATCCTAAGCCTATAAATATTTTGTAACAGCTTGCATATAGATCTTTTATATATCCCATGGGCATATTAGAAGATATTCCAATAAAAGTAGGAAAATTTTACGTCCCTTGTGATTTTGTGATTTTTGAAATGGAAGAAGACTCTCACATTCCTATTATTCTAGGATGTCCTTTCTTAGCTATAGCTAAAGCTATTATTGGTGTCAATAAAGGAAAAATAACACTTGAAGTTGGGGAAGAGAAGTTCGAGTTCAACCCCCATCAATGACTTCTTATTTTTCGGGTGGATGTAGTTGAGGTTTATGGTAAAGATGTTAAGATTTTCTTCCATAAATTCCTAAGGAGCCACTTCAAACCTACCTCATTCATGATACTAAGGAGGTGAAAGCAACAAAAAATGTTAAAAAGAAAAAGGGGCCTCCAAAGAAGGATGCTAAAGAGTGGCGAATTAAAAGTGCTATGGAGGATATAAAATTTAAGACTTTTTCATCTTTTTTTCTAATGCCAAATAAGTGAGATTAAGTGGGCAAGGATTGTTCTTTAATCAATCCTCCCTAATGATCAAATGGGAATTTAGTCGAGCTAATGACTATAAACAAGCGCTTATTGGGAGGCAACCAATGTGTTTTGATTTATTTCTTTTGTTTAAGTTTATTTTTAGTTTGGTTTTCTCTTTTAGTTTTCTTAGTTTTTATTATTTTATTTTGTAGGTCATCCAACATTTGGAGTGAGCATAAAAGGAAGAAAATGCTTACTAGGGTAGTCCTTGTTTTTTTTTTAATTCTAATATTTTTGTCATTGAGGACAATGCCATAGATAAGTGTAGGGAGAATGTCAAATATTAGGATAATGTTTTTATATTTTAGGTTTGTGACCACTTCTATCCAAGTTAAAGAAAATGTGAAAGCTCAGTATGGCTTAGGCATGACCATGATTAAAGCCATGACATAAAAGTAATGATGTGACATAACCATACTTAGGTCATCCTTAAGCCATATTGAGTAGAAAAATATTCCTTTTTGGAGAAAACTCAAAAATTCAAGTCAAATTAGGTTTCCATTGAATTTACAATATAAAAGGGGGATAAAAAGGTGTTTTTATTCATTCCTCATCATTAAGAATCATTCTTATTCACAGAAAAACTTTTGGAGACACATTCAAAGGAGATTGAAGAAGGAGTTGTGCAATATTCAAGAACTAAAATCATTATTTCTTCTTCTTCTTTAGTTCTTTAATTATGCTTTTGTGTATCACCATAATTATATGCGACTAATTCTCTTTAGGGTTTGGATTTGCATACCTAGTTTATTACTTCTTTGGATTCTTATTTCCTTTCAATGAATTAACTTTCATTCAATTTTATAAGTTGTGCTCAATGTCTTTTATTTGATTTTAGGCTTGATTGAATGCATGTTTTTTGGTAGATTAAAGACAATGAAAGTTGCATGTTCTATTAGCTCATAGACTTGTAAAACTTAGAAACCCTGATCATAAAAGTAGATAAATCATTTAGGTAATAATAAATCACTACGGAACTTAATGAACCCTAGTTAATTAATGTGACCATGAAATAGGTTGTAATTAACTTTGGTATTTGTATATGAACTTTAAAGAAACTCTAAGTAATTTGAGTGGTTTACCCTTAACTAAGTTAATGAATTGAATTGTGAAAGATCCTATAATCCAAGTAATAGCTAATGAAATAAATCTGAACACTAGCTTTTTAATTATTGAATTTTATTATTTCAACTTTAATTTTTCTTTTTAGTTAATTGATTTATCATTACAATTATTCTATTTTGTTAGATTCTGGAAGAAAAATTAGGCTAGTACTTGGTATCAATCTCCTCATGGGAACCATACTTATATTCATCACTTTACTACTTTTTGTGAATCGTGCACTTGCGAAATTTACCTAACAATTAGGGTGGTCTTAATTGGCTACAGCCTGAAATGATGTGTTCTTTAAGCTAACTATAGAATTTTACATAACATTTAAGATTCTAGATGAAAATCAAGGAGTCTTTTTAAGTAAGTTCTTTAGAAAAGAATACTATTTTAACTATGAAATCATGTCTTATATCTTTGGTTTTCCTAAAGGAGGTATTTATCAACCTCCATTAGATTATAATATGAGTACTTTTTAGCATGAAATCACTAGGATGATAGAGTTTGTGAAGGCCAAGTAATGACCAGTGGTTTGATTAAAGATCACTCATATTTAATTATGCACAAGTTCATGTCACATACCATTTTTGGTATAAAGGACAGCACTAGGATTTCTCTAGATAAATTATTCATGTTGCGGTGCTTGAAAAATACATAAAAGTGTGTAGTACATACTTTTTTTATGTTCTATGTGACGTGTTGTGTAGGCTAGGAAAGTAGTGGGGTCAATAGGTTATATTGAACATTCAATATGTTAGAATTAGGTGTCATTCTAGTTGCATTTATAATCTTTTATTAAGTTGTTCTTTAGTTTAAGTATTTTTATGTTGCCTAAAATGAGTTATGTTCATTTTTAGTATTTTGGTTTACCTTTGGTTGTTTTTATGCATTTAAGTGTTCAAAGAATAGTTATGGAATGAGGAATAGGACTTTTGAAGGTGATGGAAGGGTCCAAGGAGCATTCAAAGCATAATCTAGCAAGTTGAAGCTTAGAAGAGGTGCATGGTCATGTGCATAATTGAACAAGGTCATGCTTGATTGAAAGATGGACACACAGCCATGCTCATGGCCATGCCTTATTACGGAATTCTTATAGAGACTAGCGCATGGTCATATGCCTAAACATGCATGGTCGTGTGCCCTACTGGTAGCTTTTGAATTTTGAATTTTGAAGCACTGATTTTAGGAGATTTAATGGATTTTTAAAAGGAAACAAATCAAGAGGCTAGAGGCTAGAATTTTATATGTGTATCCTTTAAAAACAAAACATTCTATTCTATTCTACATTTTTTACATTATTCGACAAGTTTTGTCTCTTTTTTTTTCATTAAGGACTAGTGCTTGTTCATGTTAGTTTGCAAATTAAGCATAAGGATTGAAAAACAAGAAGCAAGCCTTCTACTATTAAGGGGATTTTTCTAAACATTTGCTATTGTTCATTTCTATTTTGGATTAACGATTATGCTTATTTTCTTCTACTCTTCTTCTTTCTCTCTTATTATCAACATGAGTAGCTAAGTTCTTTGTTAGGGTTTTTATTTCAATTCAACCATGTAAAAATTGTAATTAAACATAAGTTGTTAATCTTGATTCTTTGGCTATTGTTGAACTTAATGTCTTTATAGGATTGATCACCCTTTGATTGAATACACACAATGAAACTTGATTGAGAGATAGGTTCCATTGGATATAAACAATAACCTATTACATGCTTTCTTAGTTGAGAAACATCAAAGCAACCAATATTGATCAAGGGCTGGAGATTTAAACTAGGTTAAACAACACTTAGTAAATAAGAGCTATAAATCTAAGATTTGAATCTAGTTTGTTAATTATGGGTTTGTCTAAGAGGAAAACCTAGGATTTTTTAGATGCCTTCATATTAGATTAAGGTTAGGTATGGCTTAGGTATTAATTGATCTTAAGAAATGGTTGAATTAATAATAAGAATTCTACCTTTTTAAATTGATTATTAATTAATTTAGATTTCCTTTATTTAATTTTAGTTAATTTTAAAACACTATTTGTCATTGTTTAAATAAACAAAACACAATCAGTATTACAATACTCAATTTGCAATCTGTGTGGAATTGATATTTAATTACTATATGTACAATTCAGTTTACTTGTAGACTACGCATCATTAGGAAAATTTAAAAAAATGGTTATAAAGCCTTCTTTACCATTTATTCTAAAGAGGAAGATAAAAGATTCTGCTCCTTAGTCAAAAGAAATTTTAGTAAGCTGAAATATTTTGATGATGAGGTACTTTTGAACATAAGGATTAAGGGAACCACATATGTGTTTTGTAAGAAAATGCAATGGTCTAAATTGGCTATAGCCCAACATGATGTGTTCTTTTAGTTAACTATAGAATTTTACACTACATTTAAGATTCTAGATGAAAATCAAGGAGTCTTTTCATGTAAGTTCTTTAGAAAAGAATACTATCTTAACTATGAAATCATGTTTGATATCTTTGGTTTTCCTAAAGGAAGTGTATGAGTAATTTTTAACATGAATTCACTAAGGGTGATAGAGTTTGTGAAGGCCAAGTAATGACTAATGGTTTGATTAATGATCACTCAATATCCAAGGAGCACTTAAGGCATAATCTAACAAGTTTAAGGCTTATAAGAGGCACATGGTCATGTGCATTAATGTACATGGCCATGCCTAATTGAAGGACGGACACACAGCCATGTGCACCCATGTGCATGGCCATGCCAAATCGTGAAATTCTTATAAAGACTAGCAGATGACATTGTGCTTAAACACACATGACCGTGTACCCTATTGGCAACTTTTGAAATTTGAATTTTAAAGCACTAATTTTGGGGGATTTGATGCATTTTTGAATGGAATAAATCAATAAGCTAGAGGCTAGGGTTTTATGTGTATGTAGCCTCTAGAAACAAAACATTCTATTATATTTTACACTTTTTACATTATTCTATAAGTTTTTATCTTTTTTGTTATCATCAAAGACTAGTGCTTGTTTATGTTACTTTGGAGATTGAGCATAAGGATTGAAGAATAATAAATCTTCTACTATCAAGAGGGTTTTTCTAATCATTTTCTATTATTCATTTCTATTTTGGATTAATGATGTTATTTATTTTCTTCTATTCCTCTTCTTTGACTTTTATTATCAATATGAGTAGATAAGTTCTTTGTTAGGGTTCTTATTTCAATTCAACCGTGTAAAAATTGTAATTAAACTTAAGCTATTAATCTTGATTCTTTAGTTATTTTTTAACTTAATGTCTTTATAGGATTTATAACCCTTGATTGAATATACAATGAAACATGATTAAGAGATAAGTTCCATTGGATATAAACAATAGCCTATTAGATGCTTTCTTAGTTAAGAAATATTAAAGCAACTAATATTGATTAAAGTTGGAGCTTTAAACCAGGTTAAATAGCACTTAATAAGTGTGAGCTATAAATCTAAGATGTGAATCTACTTGGTTAATTGTAGATTTGTCTGAGAGGAAAACCTAGGATTCCTTAGATGCCTTCAAATTGGATTACGGTTATATATGACATAGGTATTAATTAATCTTAAGAAATAGTTGAATTGATATTTAAGAATCCTAGCTTTTTAAATTGATTGTTAATTAATTCATATTTCCTATGTTTAATTTTAGTTAATTTCAAAACACCATTTTTTCATTGTTTAAACAAAAAAAACATAATTAGTATTACAATACTCAATTTGCAATCTATGTCGGATCGATATTTAATTACTACATATACAATTTTGTATACTTGTGGACTACACATCTTTAAGAAAATAAAAAAAAATTGTAACATTCATTAGCTTTCAACTCTGTTTCGCCATATGTGTTGTGATGCTTATCCTTAAAACTGTTTTTTTGTACAAAATTAATGCTTAATTGCAATTAGAGGGTGATAGTGTATAAGTCTATAATTTTAATGCAATTATCAAAATATTGAATGGTTTCTTAATTAAGATGGTTGAACATGGTCAACATGTATGAAGAATTTAGTTTTTTAACCTAAGCATAAACTTCAAAGACTGAATTTAAGCATGATTTTGGAAGAGAATGCATTTGGTTTTTAATTCTAGAAAAAAAAAGGAAAAAAATCTTTCTTTTCTTAAGAGTAGTACTTAAATTTTCATTTTTATGCTCTAAATCTACTCCAATAATCTAATTATAGTACGAGTATCCAAATGACCCACTTATTGGTATCCACGCTTAGTAATATGGGAACTACGGGGGATGATTAAGAGTGCGAAGATTTGATTAGAGAGAAAATGAAAAAATATGATGAGATGAAGCGTAAAACACACTCACCAAATCAAAAGAGAAAAATAAAAGATGTTGTGAAATGGAGTGTAAAAGGCATTCACAACCAAAAAGGTTTTTGCTTTTCAAAAGAGATTATAAGCTTAAATGCTCTTCTTCTAAAACTATGTTCACTGGATTTCAAAGAGTTATGTGTTTAGGTTGTAATTAGTAAATTATTCATATATGATGTATTTTTGTCTAATTATCTTTTTTAGTAAACATTTTTCAATCTTGGATTTGTCGGCTTGCATATCTTAGAAATTGTAACTCTTTGGTTGTAGTTGAGTTGGTCTTTAAATTTCAAATTTTATTTTTACTTGAGTACAAGCAAAGCTTTAGTGTGGGGAATTTGGTGTGTGTAATATTTACATATTTCTAAGTTGAATTTTAATGACTTTTCAATTAATAAATAATGTTAATTAGATAGATTTTAGGTTAATTAGGAAATATTTTAGTTTAGAGTTTTATTTAGAATTTTATTATTTTTAGTTTAGTTTTAGTCAAATTAGGAGCTTATTTAAGTACTAATTAGTGTTTCCCTTTTTTTGGAAAAGATTAAAAAAGGAATTCCAAAAAGTTAAAGATTTGTATAATATGGCTATGGCATGGGTGTGTTGCAAGCCATGTCTACTTCTAGAACTTAAGGAACATTGGACACGGGCATGCCTTCAACCCATTCATCTTTTTGCCTAATTTAGAGAAGAGCAACATGGTCATGTTGTTGGCCATGCAAGGAGTTAGAGGATGACTTGAAGACAAGTATGACCGTGTATAAAGCCATACTAGAAAGCTTTGGGACATGACATAGCCGTGTCAAGGCCATCTCAGAGAAAAAGAAGTTTTCATATTTGAAAAAGACTTAGGAGTTCAAAGGCAATTATGGCTCTATCATTCAATGCCTATAAAAGGGGATGCTAAGAGGTGTTTTGGAGATTGAAGAGAGGAGACATCAAAAGCCATAAATAAGAGCTTAAGAAGGCAAACAAGGGTTTGAAGATTAAAGTGGCGCTTAAAGGAATTTTATTTATTCTTCTTCTTCACTCTCTTGTATTTATTTGGTTGTTTATAAAACTATGTGTGGCTCAACTCTTTTTAGCGCTTAGGTTAGGAGTAGCTATTCTACAATGTGATTAAACACAAGTTTTATTAATTTGATTTTCAGTTAATTCTATGTATTGAGCTTAATGTCTTGTTATCATTCCAAACTTACAAGTAAGTTAACCAATGGGAGCTAGGGGAATTTATTAGCTTATGACTCATAGGACTTAGACCACTCAACTACAAGAGTAGGTGAGCTCTTCAAGGGACCAAGACAGTAGGCAAGGTCTACGGTGGTAAACTAATTGTTAAGGAGCTTATTGAGTTTTGATTTACTTTTTAACCACAAGAGTAAGTTAACTTTAATCTTAACATGCTTAATTGAACTCGATAGAGTTTTAGGTATTTTAAAGCAATTACCCTTAACTAAAATTAGGGTGTTTAATAATTAAGTGTTCATAATATGATTGGAATGGTGAAACTAAACCTAAGCTTTATGTTTTTATTATTAGATTTCTTTTATTTTTAGTTATTTAGATTTATATTTTGATTTTCTAAATTACTTTATTGATTTGCTAGCTAAGAATATAAGTAGAGATATTAATACTCAATATACAATCCTCATGAGAACGATATCTTTTGTACTAATTCACGATCCATATGCTTGCAGGTTTTGAACATAATATGAACCTATAAAAACTTTTAAAACAGTCTCTCGGAAGGATGAATCTGAGAAGCTGGAGTGGACAACAATAACTAAGAAAAATCGTGCTGCCAAAAATAAATTCAAACCTGTTCTTTCCAAATAGGTTGCGAAACCACAACATCTTTTGTAATGAATATCCTTTTTTGAATTGTAGAAGTTGGAAATGCTAACACTCTTAGGAAGATTTATAATCTCTGTCAAATGAACAAGCCTAACATTCTTGGCTTTGCAGAGCCTATGGTTAACTTCAATGATATTCCATCCCATTATTGGCAACAATTGGGATTGAATATAATCTCTTGTAATGTTAATTCTCTCCCTTCTCTTTGGGTTTTAATTGCTTCTTATATTACTTCTTCTGTTGTTGCTTGTTCTAACCAGCATATTACTCTTTCACTTTATTCTAACAATGTGAATAATCTAATAACATTAGTTTATGGCAATACATCTGGTGTCCAGTGTAGAAATCTTTAGCATGAGATTCGAGCTATCTGTTCTTAGTGTACCATTGACACAAGTTGGTTCTTAATTAGTGATTTTAATGCATGTTTGGGAGCACATGAGAAATTTGGTCGCCCTCCACCTATTGTCTTTTATCAAGACTTCACTAATTTTATTGATGATTGTGATTTCACGAATCTGGATACATTGGGTTCTTTCTTTACATGGCCCAATGGTAGAAAAGGAAATGCCAGAGTGGAAGAACGACTTGATTGTGCCCTTTGTTCAGCTACTTTTAACAACTAGAACCTCATTAAATGTATAGCTTTTGGAAGACAGCTCTCTGATCATAATCCTCTACTGCTCAGTTGCTCTAATGTACTGACTGCTCCATCTCACTTCCGGTTCCACTCTACGTGGATCACACACAAGGATTTTCTTTCTTTAATTCAGACAGAATGGCCCAAAATAAATGCTACGAGTTCAGCTATGAGACATCTGATGACCAAGCCCAAGTTTCTTCATGGTTCTTTTCCCAACTGGAATTTTAATGTTTTTAGTCATATTGACCGTAATATTGAAAGTGCCTCTCGACATCTTCTTACGGTGCAAAATAACATCTCGCTTTTGGGCTTCAATGAAGATTTGCATCGTCAGGCATTAGACACCCATCATCAGTTGGAATCTTATTTAATTCAACAACAAATGTTTTATAAAGAAATCAGTCGTATCAAATGGCTTCATGATGGTGGCAAGAACACCAGTTTTTATCATTCGATGGTTAAACAACGAAGGGTGATTTCTGGTATTCAGGCTCTGGAAATTTATGGCATTCTCTCTAATGATCCTCTTGCCATTGAAAATCATATTGTTGATTTCTATAAGCAACTCTTTTGTCATTCTTCTCATAGTGATCATGCTAATTTTGGTTTAATCTCGCAAGTGGTTCCACATCTTATTTCTGATGAGGATAATATTCAGCTACTTTATATCCCATCTTCGGATGAAATTCGCTCTACTGTATTTTCTATAGATGGTACAAGTGCTCCGGGTCCTGATGGGTTTTTTGGAGTTTTCTTTACTCACTGTTGGAACATAGTTGGTTAGGAGGTTTGTGCATCAGTTTCTCATTTTTTTCACCCATGGCTATGTTAAACCTAGATTAAACTCCAACTTGATAGTTTTGATTCTGAAAATTCCTGGTGCTTCTCAAATTGGCAAGTTTAGATTAATAGTTCTCAGGAATTTTATTTTAAAAGTTATAACTAAAATCTTAGCTGATCGTCTTTCCTGGATCGTTCTCAGGAAAATTTCTGAATGTGTCAATCTTCTAGAAAATAAAGCTAGAGCTCATAACATGGCTATCAAAATAGATGTTCATAAAGCTTTTGACTCTATGAATTAGAATTTCATTTTGGAAGTAATGCGCTGTTTTGGGTTTAGTTCTCAATTTCGCAATGGATTTTATCCATTCTTCATTCAGCTAAAATTTCTATTGTTATTAATGGTGCCAGGAAAGGATATTTTCGCTGTGAGAGTGGAGTTAGACAAGGAGATCCTTTGCCTCCTTTGTTATTTTGCATTGGTGAAGATTTCCTTAGTCTCTAGTTTTCTGCTAATGTTAATGATAGGGAATTTAATACCATGACTGGTTGTAAAACACAATTCCCTTCCCATTTTCTCTATGCTAATGATATCTCATTGCTTAAAAGGGCCATTTTTAAAAATATCAGAGCTTTAACTCAAATTTTAGAGACTTACAGTGTTATCTCAAGGCAATATATTAATTGGGAGAAGTCTTAAATTTTTTCGGCTCTTCTATTCCTCGCCGAAGGGTAGCTCAGCTTCGCTTTCTCTCCAATATGAAGCTTGGATCTCTTCCTTCTAAGTGTTTAGGTGTTCCTCTCTTTAAAGGTTCACCGAAGCATTCTCATCTAGTTCAAGTTGCTGATGCAATCCTGAGTAAATTTGATGGATGGAAAGCGTATTTCCTTTTAATGGTTGCTCGCATTTGTTTGGTGAATTCTGCTGTCGCTACCTCGTTTATTCATAGTTTTAAGGTTTACAAATGGCCTCAACGTCTTCTTAAGTTGGTATCTAAGTCTATACATAGTTTTGTGTGGTCTGGATCAATCTCTTCTAAAAAATTGGTCATGGTTTCTTGATCTCAATGCTATGCTAATAAACAGGAAGGAGGTTTGGGCATAAAAAATTTATCTCATTTAAATTCTGCTCTTCTTTATAAACTTGCAAGTTCGGTCATGGCTTAAGACAATTATCCTTTTGATTTTCTCTGACATCAATACCTGAATGAATTCAAGGCTCCTCGTCGCTTGATTTCTTATATTTGGAGCTCTATTAACCTCATTTTTTTGGACATCAGATCGAATGCCTTTTGGATAGTTGGTGGATCTTCTAAGCTCAGTTTTTGGCATGACAATTGGCGAAATAGTCTTGCAGATAAGCTGAACCTTCTAATGTTGTGGGTCCCTCTTAATGGAGCCCACAAATTTGGAAAAAAGTCACATTTTAATGCATCAAATACGATGCAGCAAATGTTGAAAAGCTTATTTTTTTGTTTTGTTTATTTATTCATCCTAATTTCTATATAAAGACATTCTGATAGAGAAGGAAGATACAAGCAAGCAGCATAGAAAAAGCAATGAGTGAGTGAGAGAAAAGCTGAAATAAGATGTGTGTTTATAAGGGTAACCAAAGCAATTTCACTTTGATGAGTGTGAAAGAATTTTAAATGTTTGAAAACTTTTCTCAAAGAGTAAATGATAAAATAGTGAGAATATTATTTTTTGTGTTTGGTAAATACTTTGAGTGTCACTATTTTGGTGAGAACTATTTTATTATATGCTTCTAGTGTTGATCTAAAAAAGATTCTCTTTGTACCTACTATTTTTATAGAAGAATAATTATTCTGATTTTATCCTGTAGACGTAGCCTAACACTAAGAGTGAACCACGTTAAAATATTTGTATCATTTTTATATTATTTATACAAAGGTTTTACCAACTATTTTATTCATCCATTTGTTAGTTTAACCGTCTTTATTTATTTATTTGTTTGATTATGTCAATAGTAATTTTATTTTATCTCTGTAAACATTATTCTGTTCCGTCAACTTTATTAATTTCCCAACATCTTATTCATCACACAAAGTTCTTATTCGGCCTGGTAGCAGATTTTTACATTGACAATGAGTGGAGATTACCCATCCATTTATCCATTGCTTTTCCTAAAATTGTTGATGAGGTTCGCTCTTATAATCCATCTGATTTGGAGAATGACAACTTAGTCTGGAAAGCCTCTGTGAATGGTACAATTACATGTCATGATGCTTATAACTATGAGCGTCAATCGTTCCCAATCAAGAGCTGGTGTAAGTCTCCTTGGCAAGCATATATTCCTCCTTCAAGGTCCTTATTATGTTGGCGTTTATTTAATGGTAAACTTCCCATTGATAATGTTCTTAGAGGCAAGGGTTTGATTATTGTTTCGCAATGTCGTCTTTGTGGTGAAAGCTATGAAACTTTTTCCCATTTATTTCTGCATTGTCGTTATGCTAAGCATCTTTGGAAAGCAGCTTGTGATGTTTTTGAGCTGTCATTTGCCGCTAGTAATACTGCTCTTGATTTTTTCCTTTCTCTGAGTAGCAGCAACTTCAGAACTCAGGTACGTCCTCTCTTCTTAACTTCTGTTTGTACTGTTTTTTGGTGCATCTGGTCTGCCCGAAAACAAATTGCTTTTGAAGATACTCAGGTGATGGTTTTCAATCTTGGAGAATCATTTTTCGTTCCATTAAAGAATGTGATATCTTTAAACTTGGTTCGGCTAGCAACTCCCAACGTGAGCTGTTGCTTCTTCGAAAGCTTCATATTACCTATAAGCCGCCTAGTGCTCCTATTATCATCTCGGTTCTTTGGCAGTTGTCCCCCATCACTTGGTTGAAGTTAAACTCAGACGGTTCAGCAATGTTCCCCGGGAAGGGGGGTGGAGGTGGTATTTTCAGAAATTGTAGGGGATTTGTAAAAGGTTGCTTTGCTTCGCCATTAACTCAATGTCATGCTTTAGAGGCCGAACTTCATGCAGCCATATATGGCATTAACAAAGCTTGGATGTTGGGATGGCACAAGATTTGGTTGGAATGTGGTTCCATGTATGTTGTCAATCTATTCAAGACAAAGAGTTTAAATGTTCCTTGGTTCCTGTTGGCTGATTGGTCCAGATGTTTAACTCAAGTTTCCAATATGTCTTTTGTGGTTTCTCATATATTTCGTGAAGGCAACATGGTTGCAGATCGATTATCTAGAGAAGCATCTTCATGTGTGCAAGATCAATGGTGGTTTTCTGCCCCTGCTTTCTGTAATAGTTTCCTATTGAAATATAGGTTGAGGCAAGAGAATTTTAGATTCTCTTAACTTACAGTCTTCATTTTATGTAACTTCTTTTTATCTTCTTTTCAATAAAATTCTTGACAAGTGCTTATGATGAAAGGTGCTAAGGTGCTGGCCTATCTAGAATGTTCCGGTGCACCCTGAGGCTTCTTGTCAATCTTCTTTAAAAAATATATCTTTTACCGCCACTACCACCGATAGTATTTCCTGCTCCTCCTTATAAATGAAATGTTTTAACCTTGAAGAGATCAATCTTCAATTTAGAGAACTCCCCATTTCCAACATTGCTAGAAGATGAGGAGGTTGTGGCTTGCGTTTCCTCATCTCCTACATCGCTAGAAGATGCAAATCTACCATTCGGCTGTAGCGATAATAAGGTGGGCACTCTAGATCTTCTTGAAGCTCTATGATAAAAAAGAAAAAGAAAAAAAAGACAACTATCCAGCAATATTTGACAGAGTTTCTTGTTTCTTGAACTCTTGCCAACCGGTGGAAGTCTCATAAACGACCGTTTAAGATGTTTCAAATCTAAATTTCCTTGTGTTTCTCTGTTAATGCCGTTGCTGGCAACAATTTTGCCTTCATGTCCTCTGTATCTCCTTGTTTAGATGCTCCCTTGATGCTCTCTCTGGCAACAATTTTGCTGTTATTTCCACTTCTGGGCTATTGTGGTTTGTCCATGACATTATGTGATATCTGAAAATTATGCATTAGTGGATCAAAGAGGAAATAGTGCAACTATATGAGAACATAGAATGAGAATGATGACAAAAAACAGGCTCTGATTTATTAGCCCTTTTTAAAAAATAATTTTGGTTTTACATGTTTAATTAATAGGTTTAGAATAGATAACAACAATAATAGAGCTTTGCAACAGCTAATCTCTCTGTTTTTTTTTTTCTTTTTTAAATAATTCATCCTACTCTTTCCATGGGGTAGCCACCAGTAAAAATTTCAGCAAAATTTACCGCTTTACTACTCAACAATAATTGCTGCAGCGATTTTACCGCTTCACTACTCAAATTTCAGTAAAAATATAGCCTGATTAATTTTGTAAATATTTTGAATTTTTTATTTAATTTTCTAACTAGTAAATGTATACTTTGCCAACGTATAATGGGATAAGGAGGAATGAGACTCAGAACTGGAATCTCTAGGTGCCACTGGAATCATTTGATAACTAGAACAGAGTAAATTCCCGCAATTAAAGGTACATTCACATATAGCTGCAACGTAAAAAGTAATAACCCATCAAAACATATGCATTGAGAAAAAAGAAAAATGCATTCGTAATATTGATCTTGTACATCTAAGTTTCCTCAATATAACCAAATAACGATCAATTAAAAGTTGCTAATTATTATTATTATTATTGTTGCTGCTGCTGTTGCTATATATATATATATATTTTTGAAGTCCAGTTAGTTAGCTGGCTCTCTCTTGTACTTTGAAGTTCATTCCATTATCAATTGATAATGGATTTGATTAAATAAAAAAACTTTGTATATATATATAAACAAAATTTTAATAGCAGTTTTATTTAATGAAAAATGCCTTAATATATGGCTACGGATTTGTTGTTACATAGGGAAGCATATGTTGAATCATTGATGAAAATATTAACTTAATTTATTAAGAAAAAAAAAACTATTAAACAAGTCATGATTTGGTATAATAATGAAGATATATGTAGAGGGTTCAGACGTTGAGTTTCATTGTGTAAAGATTGAAATTTCAGCCACCCACTGGCTGTGAGATTGGAGGTTTCAACCTTCATCAATTAATCTCTTTTTTTTTTCGAACCAAATATATATTAAACCAATTAGTCTTTTTTTTTTTTCCATCAATTAATCTCTAAATTCAAACAAAGGCCAAAATACAAGTCAAAAAGGGGGAAAAAAAGAGAAGTAAAGGAAGATGCCATGATTAATAATTTTATAATGAATATTCATTGTTTAATTAATTTCGTATGAATGACACATAAAAGTACTGACTATTTAAAAGAAAAAATAAAAAAAGCCGAAAAATCTTAAAATTTGAAATCTTAAAATTTATGTTTTAAATTTATAATATTTAAATATTTGACTAATTTATAGTTAATTTGACTTAAATTGTAAGAAAATTAAAACTTATTTCTTAAAAATACAAGAAAAACGGAGAAATCAGAATTCACTATTTAAAAGAAAAAATAAAAAAAGCCGAAAAATCTTAAAATTTGAAATCTTAAAATTTATGTTTTAAATTTATAATATTTAAATATTTGACTAATTTATAGTTAATTTGACTTAAATTGTAAGAAAATTAAAACTTATTTCTTAAAAATACAAGAAAAACTGAGAAATCAGAATTCTCTATTATGATTCCAATAACTTTTAAATGAAATGTTTTAACCTTGAAGCATTCAAGCTTCAGTTTAGAGAACTCTTCTTCATCTCTATGATCACAACCAGGTTTGAAATCCTCTTCACCCAGTACTAATCATCCTCGAAATTAAGCATCCTCAAAGACTCCAGATCTTGATGTTTTGAAGGTTATAAGGACAAGGGAGCAATCAAGTAATATTTTACAAACTTTCTCATTTCTTACACTTTTTCCAACCTTAAAATTAATGAATGATAAATTAGATCAATTTCAATTAAAATGATTCAAAAAGAAAATATACATGAATCTATTAAATTAACATTAAGTTATAAGTGCATTATTTATATGATATGAACATTAAATTTTGCATGATCTTATCGTTAAAAATCATATTCTGGAAGCAATTATAATTTATAAGCTAGTTGGTATATTATATAAATTATTTTTTTCACTTAATTAGAAAATTAAAAATCAATATATTTAATTAATAAAATATTGGAGGAAATTAATTATTTTATAATTATTTCATTCTTGGTGATAGATTATATAGAAATAATGTAATTGCATCTTGCATAAATTAATTTTAGGCGTTCTCTACTAAAAAAAATTAAACCCATTTTATGAAGACAGCCGCAAGAGGCAAATATGTAGAGCAAAAATATAAGTAGAACAAGAGTGCTACAAGATAGGGATAATTAATGTATATCTTCTGTATTTTGACCTATTACACTATTTGATCTCTAATATTTGAAAAAATATTTATTTATCCTTGACATTTACAACAGTTAATACTCATTAGTGTTTTTTTATGTATGAAATAGTACATAATTTTACAAATATTATGGATAAATAAATATTTTTTCAAATGTTAAGGATAAAGTAATGTAATATGTCAAAATACAGAGGACGCACAATAATTATCCCTTCATTATATTATTTACAATAATATACAGATTTTTTATATACACATTTTACTTTTTCTAATTATGAAATACTTGACAATTACTCCTACCAATTTACTTCCCACAAATCACTCTCTCAAATCACTTCCTAAACTAGGATAGCACAATCATTTATTCCATAATTGGAAATTGTTTCCCTATTTCACTTTCACAAAATATAAGTCTTAGATTTTTTTGGATATGTTATACCTGTTGAGCGGGAAAAAAAATTTCGACTATCCACCGGTTACTCTAACACCACGCTTGAAATTGGGTTATGCATGCAAGAAAATAATTCAAGAATCTAATGTTGTGCAAGATGGAAATATTTAACATGTATTTACTTGTATCCAATCTTTCTTAATTATATGAAAATTTAATTAATTTAAATAGTTTATAGAATTGGGTAACACTCATTTGATGCATTCCTATCTTAGCTATTAACCCTAAGAAATAAAGTTGAGATGATTAATAGAGAGTAAATCCAACTATTACTCCAACTAACTAGCCTCTTTATTTATTTAATAGCTGTGTTTATTAAGGGTTGCACCATATAAATTCAATTTCATATTCATGATCAATTGTAATACTTGACAAAAAGAGTTGTAGAATTTTAATTATGCATGGGATTGAAAAATAATGGACTCCGAATTTTGGATGTAGGGTTAGAAATGATTGATGTGTTATAGCAATTATCTTTTGAGTAAGCTAATCTCATTGAAGCGATATTGATCCTAGTTGGTGAAAGAAAATGATGACATAGGAAGAAAAAAAATTTAAAATATTCATTTATTAGATCAATTATACGAAAAAAAATTTAGAATTTATTTTTAAATGAGTTTTTATTAATGAAAATATATTAGATTTAAATAAATATTTTATAAAATAAATTTATTTAAAAATTTTATTAAGAATTTGATTTAATATTAAGAAACCCCACAAAATTAAAAGTTTATAATTGAAAACAAATTTTACAGATTTTTTATTTAAACGAAATTAACCTATTTTAATATACATTTAAATTCCATAAAAGTTTATAAAATTCATTTATATCAAATACAATTTCAATGAAGTAGCAATATAATTTATTGAAACGATCAAGTTACTTCTCGGTTCACATAAATTTACATTGAAATATTCTTGGGTATAACTAGCTATCTTTTGCCACCACTATTGCCAATATTAATTCCTCCTCCTCCGCTTCCCTTTAAATGGAATGATTTTACCTTGAAGAGCTCAAGCTTCAGTTCAGAGAACTCCTCAGTTCCACCATTAATAGAAGATGCGAAACTCCTAGCTTGCGCTCCCCCATTTCCGCCATCACCAGAAGATGCAAATCTACTAGCCTGCAGCTTGGGTTAGGTGGGTCCTCTAAATCTTCTAAAATCCAGAAGAGAACAATCAAGCAATATTTAATTGAGATTCTTGTTTCCTGAACTTTTGCTAACCAATGGAAGTCTTATAAACCACAATTTAAGACGTTTCAACTCTAAATTTTCAATGTGTTTCTCTATCAATGACCTTGCTGCTGTGTCTTTTGTTGCCTTCATCTCTTTGGTATCTCCTCGATAAATTTTATTAGCTCCATTGATGCTCTCTCTGACAATAATTTTATTGTTGTTTTCACTTTTAGGCAGTTGTGGTTTGTCCATGAGCTACATTACCATTGATGCAATTATTTGATATCTAAAAATTATTCAATAATTGATACTGCTTATATATATTCCTGTTTAACTAAAGGATTTTTGTTTTCCGAATAGGGTTACCCAGTCAGGGAAGGTAACAGAATCCATTAATTGAAAGGACTCTACCCCGAAGAAGATTCCTAAGCAGAGAAAGAATACTCTCCTACTAGGATTAGGATTCCTATCCCACAAGGGATCCTCCTCCTTTTAGGTTTAAGCATCATTATAAATAGGACCATATACCTCTCATTTTACATCATCTCATTCTCTCATATTCTAATTGTTCCTTGTTTTCTATACAAACTCTACTTCTATTCTTTGATTTAGGCATCAGAGTGTTTATGGGGACTCTCTTCACCTCTCCCCTTGCCCTTTGTTCATTGATTATAGGATCTTAATCTCAAGAGTTCTAAAAATAAGTTATCAAGTGGCGCCGTCTGTGGGAAACTCTTAGGAAAAGCCATTCATATACCTGCCAAGCTAAAGACATTCACACCATGACTTCCAGCCTACCACCAACTTCAACTTTTGAAACTAACATCAATCCTTTTGCACCCATCCCTTCGACTGATCTCTAAACCCCTCTCCCAATAATAGTGCTTCCAGCCACTTTTTAGTATGCCAAAACTTCATCCGGCTATACACATTCACTTCCTAAAAACACCTAAAGATGCCTAACTTCGGGCACAGACTATCTACATTATGCTCCTTTACAACACCACCCTCGTTAAATACCTTCCATACCTTTTCCAATTTTGATAGACACACCAGCAATCGCCACTCCAAACTTGAAAACTATAAACCAAACACTCAATCTCAACCAAACCAACAAGGAAGTTATGATACAAAATATCCAAGCGTAAATGGCCTTAATGCGGTAACAACTAAATGCTTTAATACAAAGTGGGAATTTTGAACCAGCTCAAATCGATCAACTCTGACAGGCACCAGAGACAGGTAATGGAAAAGGTAAAGCATCGAAATGGGAATGCAGTTCAATAATTTTAGCTCTTGATGACTCAAAGTTAGCTCATAAAGTTGAAGAGGTTATACACAAAGCCCATATGAAACTAAGAAAAGAGGATGAATGCATTATGGATAGCAGAACTCCATTCATAAAAAGAATAATTCAGAAAGAGATCCCTACTAAATTCAGAATCCCACCGCTTGATCAGTATAAGGGGATGAGAGATCCAATCAACCACACATCAGCGTTTAGAACAAGGATGTTACTCTAGAATGTAAATGATGGAATCATGTGCAGAGTCTTCCCAAGCACACTTATAAAGAATGCCCATAAGTGGTTTCATTGACTCCTGGAGAATTTTATCACTTTTTTTAAGGATCTGGCGGAGCAGTTTCATACCAGGTTCATCACCAACATTCCCCCAGCTAAAAACCTTAACGATCTTTGGATGTGCTTACAAGAAGTCAATGAATCTCTATAAAGTTATCTTGATCAATTCAACAAAATAGCCATGCATATCAAAAATCTTGCTGATGAGGTTGTTATAGAAACATTGAAAAATGGTATTATACTTGAAAAGCTTAAAGATAAGATAATGACAAAGGAACCAGGCACCTTTGCGAAGGCAATGGCGATGGCAATCAGAATGATAAAAATGGATAAAGATAGAAGGATGCAAAGGGAGGAGGATAAGCCACCGACCAAAGATGAAAGACCAAGACCCAAATGACCAAGCTTCCTAAAAATAAATTTTAGAAACTCGACAAAGAGATTTGACAGGGAAGTCGACAAATACACACCCCTGAATGCCTCTTGATCTAGAAACCTCATGTGGATCAGGAAAAATGGTGTTGGAATCACCCCCACTAAGAGAATTAGCCCTAGCTGAAGATCCACACAAGACAGGGGATAATACTACCAATATCACCAAGAATATAGGCATGACACTAAGACTTATAGAGAGCTAAAGCACACCATCAAAAGACTGGTGTAGAATGGTAAACTCAATAATTTCATGAACACATCAAGGAGTGGAAACCTAGAAGCCCAGGGGCATGACAGGCCAAAAGCGAAGAGAGCTCAGAAGGAGCCAGTTGGTATTATTAATATGATTATTGGTAGAGAAAATTCTAGGAAGAAATTAAAATGAAGTAGGAGAGAAAAGCCAGTTTTTAAAAAAAGGGAGTTCGTATTCAACTCGGAAGATGGTTCACATGTTCGCCATCCCCATTGTGATGCCCTGGTGATTAATTCATACATAGACAATTACTTGGTAAAGCGGTTATTGGTAGACAACGCAAGCGTTATCAACGTGTTATCCTGGAATGCATTCAAAGTGATGGGAGGCTCTATCACTAGTCTAAAGACCATCCAAAACCCCATCACAAGCTTCTATAGAGGAACTATACAACCAATAGGAGTCATGAAGTTAAACCTAGAATTTGGAAATCAAGACGATGAAGAAATGAAAGTTATCTGAATAGTATTCAATATGGTAGATCTCCCATTGGCACACAATGGAATCATTGGATGGCCGGTGCTCTATGAAGTAAATGCAGTCACCAGTATCTGACACTTAACTATGAAAATTCCAGTAGGTAGTGAAACTCTTACCATCCGAGGAGATCATCATATGGCCAGACAGTGTTACCAGATGGCCATGAAGCCTTAAGTGGAAGCCTTCCCCTTGGAAACATAGGAAATTGAGAAGCAGGGCACTCATCCACAACCAGTTGAAGACATGGATGCCTTACAAATTGTGGATGATAAAGTGGTAAAAATCAGTAATGAACTTGACCGCAATATCAAGGAAGGAATAAGGGAAGTCCTCACTAGACACTCGAAAGACTTTGCTTCACAGACATCTAAAATCATTGGTGTGGATCCACAGGTTGCTTGTCACAGTTTAAATATCATATTTGGAGCAAACCAGTGGTCCAAAAAAAAGAACATTTGCTTATGAGAGACAAAGGATAATTTTTTAGGAAATAAAAAAGTTGCTGGAAGCCGAATTCATCAAGGAAGTTACTCATCTAGAATGGGTAGCCAACGTGGTACTTGTCAAGAAAGCAAATAAGAAGTATAGAATGTGCATGGACTATACTGACCTTAATCAGGCATGTCCCAAAGACAGCTACCCATTGCCCATAATTAACCAACTCGTAAACTCCACTGCTGACCATAGATTATATAGTTTTATGGACACGACACAAGGATATCACCAGATACTGATGAAGGAAGAAGATTAGGAGAAAATGTCTTTCATCATTCATGAAGGCCTGTACTACTACAAGGTGATCCCTTCGGATTGAAGAATGCTGGAGCAATGTATCAAAGAATGATGAACCAGGTACTTTAGGACCAGATTGGTACAAGCATAAAAGTATACGTAAATGAAATCATCAACAAGAGTAAACATGTAGAATAACACCCAACGGATCTGGATCAAGTTCTCCGTTTATTGAGCAAGTCTAGGATCAAACTAAATCCAGAAAAATGTGTCTTCAGAGTCAAAGCATGTAAATTCTGAAGATTCATGATATCCCATAGAAGTATTGAGGCCAACCAGGAGAAAATGGAATCCATACTCAACATGAAAGCCCCAAAAAATATCTATGAAGTACAAAAACTAAATGGTAGAATCACAACATTAGGACATTTCATTTCATGCTCAGCTAGACGGTGTCTACCATTATTCCAAGCTTTAAAAAATTCCAAAAAATTTGTTT
Source organism: Mallotus nudiflorus (assembly GCA_947683625.1). Taxonomy (NCBI): domain Eukaryota; kingdom Viridiplantae; phylum Streptophyta; class Magnoliopsida; order Malpighiales; family Euphorbiaceae; genus Mallotus; species Mallotus nudiflorus. The sequence continues at coordinate 450,412 of CANTUR010000323.1, forward strand.
GGTCTACTGATTGTTAGGCAACCTTTGAAGACATCAAAAAGTTCTTGCCCTCGCCAATCCTACTCAGCAGGCTCATCCAAAATAAAATACTATATTTATATCTCTCTATAGGCTAAAAATGTATTGCTTTAATACTGGTAAGAGAAGAAGGAAGCTAGTAAAACCTGGTATATTACATCAGCAAAGTGCTCCGAGGATCCAAAATTCGATATCCGATGTTGGATATCAAATTTTGGTTGTGGTTCACCAGTCCCGGAAGCTCCAACACTATTTCCAAGCCCATCCTATCATGGTTCGATCCCATTTCCCTCTATAGAAAATCTTACAAAGATCGGAGACCTCAGGCAGACTAGTTTAATGGTCTATGTTACTTGGTGAATTTGACATTGATTACGAACCTCGCTAATAAGTAAAAGCCCAAGCATTAGCAGATTTCATATAAGAAATGGCTCTAGAAGACCTCACCATGACAAAAGTATCGGAATGGAATCTCTCTATTAATGGAGCTTCCTCCTCTTAAGGATCTGACGCCATAGTGATTCTTAAAGGACCACATAAAGTTCATATTCGATATGCAGTTCGGATAGAGTACAATGCAACCAATAATGTCGTAGAATATGAAGCACTTATCACAAGCCTAAAATTAGCTGCCAAAGTCAAAGTTGAACACCTCACAATACACTCAGACTCCTAGCTGGTAGTAAACTAGGTTAATGACACATTCCAAGTTAAAGACACCAACATTGCCAAGTACATGGACAAAGTCAGGCAACTCCTAAAACATATCGAATAAGAAGGGGGCCAGGGGGAGATCGTCTAGATACCCAGACAGAAGAACTCTAAGGTTGACCTCCTAGCCAAATTAGTAGCTAAAGACAGTCAAACATTTAAGGATATAGAATTCATCGAGGCGTTGACAAAACCTAGCATGGAAGATCCTAAAGTTTTGGAGATACGGGAAGTCTCGGAATGGATACATCTGATAATCCAATACTTGGAACACGCAACTCTCCCTAAAGATAAATTGAAAGCTCAAAAACTAAAAATGAGAGCAGCCCACTATTTTATCCACTAAAGGGAGCTCTACAGAAAATCCCTGTCACACCCATGGTCAAAATGTGTCTCTCCAGAGGAAGGGAATTACATACTCAAGGAAATCCATGAAGAAATTTGTGGAGCGCATAAGTCCCACTACATACTAACCCGAAAAACACTACTCCAAGGATATTACTGGCGTACCATGTCTAATGATGCCCAAAAGCTAACTCAAGCATATAGCAAGTGCTAATAATTTGCTCAACTCAATCACATGCCTTCCCACCCCTACATCCAATTGGCAGCCCATGGCCCTTCGCCATATGGGGAATGGACATCCTGGGCCCCTTCCTAACTTCTACTTCATAAAAAAAGTTTCTAATTGTAGCTATAGACCATTTCACTAAATGGGTAGAGGTGGTGGTAGGTCCAACCATCATAGAAGCTCGGATACAACATTTCTTCTAGAGAGAGGTCATTTGCAGATTCGGCATCCCTCACACTCTGATTACGGACAATAGCAAATAGTTCAATAATGAAAAGTTTAGAGGTTTTTGTTCAGACCTTGAAATAAAGCTTCGTTTCACCTCAGTAGCTGACTTGTAAACAAATAAACAAACGAAAGTCACCAATGGAATTATCATGTAGGGATTAAAGAAGAGACTTGACAAAAAAAGGGAAACTGGGTCAAGGAGCTTAACAATGTAATCTGGGCCTATAGAACCACTCCTAGATCATCCACTGAGGAGACACTATTCAAGCTAACTTATGGTATGGACGCGGTAATACCGATGGAAATTGGTTCACTGAGTTACAGGGTTAGTCCCAGTGCCCGATATTTTATAACATTTATTAATGAATGTACCCGAATGACATGGGTATACTGTAAAAAAACCATTTGTTAAAATCACATGCATATACTGTAAATCAATTATCTACTATATCTATTCTGAGTAATGTGCAAGAGAAGAACTCTATATGGGAAATTATTTCACTTCCTAAAGGAAAGAAAAAGGTTAGATGTAGGTGGATATTCACCTTCAAACTAAATTTAGATGGAAGCATTAATTGATATAAAGTTTAGTTGGTTGCAAATGGATATACTAAAAAGTATGGAATTGACTGTGAGGATACATTTTCCCCAATAGCAAAAATGAACACCATCTGAGTCCTTATTTCATTAGTTACAACCTAAACTAGCAACTATGATAGTTTGATGTAAACGATGCATTTTTAAATGGAACCATTAATGAAGAAGTGTATATGGATCCACCACCCAGAATGAGGTACACTAACTGAGTATGCAAAATAAAAAGAGCACTGTATAGACTAAAATAATCACCTCAACCATGGTTTAGATGACTCTTAACCTTTATGAGGAAGCTTAGTTATAAACAAAGTGATGCTAACCATACACTATTTATCAAATAAAAGACAGGTAAAGTCACTGCTCTTATTGTGTATGTTGATGATGGTAGTCATTGTAAATGATTCAAGTGAGATAACAATTCTACAAAGATAGTTAACAATCGAGTTTGAACTGAAGGATATGGATAACTTGAAGTATGTTTTGGGGATTAAAGTTACAATATCAACTTAAGGAGTTTCTCTTTACCAACGGAAGTATATAATGGATTTGCTAACAAAAATAGGTATGCTTGATTGTAAGCCAGCTGAGACTCCATTGGAAGTCAACCATGGATTATCAATATGAGAATGTCAAGTTCCAACTAATAAAGCTCAGTATCAAAGGCTGGTGGGAAGAGTAATTTACTTATCTGACACTCGGCCAAACATCTCTTATGCAGTAAGTGTTATAAGTCAATTCATGCAATTATCTAAGTAAAGAACATATGGATGCGATATACCAAGTGCCAAGATACCTAACTTCTTCTCCAGGAAAAGGTTTAGTTTTTGGGAGAAATAAGGATTATGAAATTGTTAGCTATGCAGATGCTTACTGGGCCGAAGATCAAACTGATAAAAAATCAACATCTAGGTGCTTCATGTTTGTTGGAAAAAATTTAGTCATTTGGAGGAGCAAGAAATAAAAAGTCATAGTAAAGTTAAGTGTTGAAGTTGAGTTTAAAGGAATGACACATGGTGTATGTAAATTACTTTGGATAAGGCGAATTGTTCATGATCTAGAACTAAATCATCCATAGCCTATATTGTTACATTGTGATAATAAAACAACCATAACAATTGTGAACAACCCAGTTCAATATGATCAGACTAAGCATGTGGAGGTTGACAAACACTTCATCAAAGATCATCTGAATCAAGGAACAATTAATCTTCCATTTGTTTATTCTCAGACTCAACTTACTGACATCCTCACAAAGGCTATATCTGGAAATATGTTCCACAACTCACTTTTTAAGTTAAAAATGATTGACATACACTTACCAACTTGAAGGGGAGTGTTAAAGTGAGTTTTAGTCAAAGATTTGATTGTATATATTAGAAATTAAATCTTTATTTTTTATTTAGGAAATTATTTTATTCCTCTTAAGTAGTTCCTCCTAATTAGTGTGTAATTAGGTTTTCCATTTATAGAAATGAATAATTTATATATAAAGGATATAACCTCTCTTATGGAACATATGAAAAAAATAATTTTCTTGAATTTTCTTTTTTCTCTAAATTTTTCTCTACAGTTGTGATACCTATTATAGCTATGGTTCATATCACTAAAAATTCTTAAATGTTTTTAACTATTTTAAATTTACATCTTCTCAACTTTCAACCACATTATTTAGAAATGTTCTAATAGGTGTCAAACCAAAAAAGTATTAGATAAAAAATGAGAGAATTTTGAGAAGCAGAAAATATAAGTAAAAAATTATAAAAATATTTTAATTTTTTGAAAATTTAAAATCTTTTTATTATTTATAGTGACAATTAAAAGTGCTTATTTTACTTTTTAAAATTTTTTTTATTAATATTAGTTTATATAAAAATTGATTCACAAGGTTATCACTTTTTTCTTATTTTTACTTTGTGCATAAAAAGTTAAAATTTTATGAAAAAATTTTAAAAAATAATTTTTGAACTCATTTCAAAAGTGGAAAAATTAAAACTTGAAAATATTTTTAAACTTTTACCTTTTCTTAAAAAACAGAAAAGAATTTGAGAATTGTCAAATTTATTTTATAAGGATCTAACATTAATTTTTAAAAAATATAATTAGATCCTTTAAATGAAATTTGATAGAATTAACAAAATATATAAAATTGAAGAAACAAATTAAAATGACTTTCAAAATAAAATTTAATTGATAATTGATTCAAATTTTAAAATACAACAAATCATTTTCTCTTACAATAAACATTGCTATAATGTTCAACAAAGAGTATATAACCTTTGTTCCTCTTATTAAGGTTCATTACTTCACGAAGAGTAAGCATTGACATTGGATGATCACACATTGATGATAACAAACATAGATATATTGCATTTCTGCAATTACCTCCTCCAAATGAAACAGAATCACTGTTGCAATGGTAATAAACTAATTTTTTTAAAAAAATTAGTAACCGCAATAAAATTAATGATTTTACCTCGATTGTTTTTTCAGGTTATATTAATTTAACTATTGAAGTTTATAAATCACATCTATTTTTTAAGTTCTAAATGTTTTTTAAGAAATTACTTTATATTCTTATTAATTATGTTTTTTTATTAACATTCTCTTAAAACATACAGCTCTCAAGACAATCTCAAAGACTAATTTTGAAATATTTTGTAGCTTTTTTACATTATTTTTTTTATCCTGAAAACCTTCATATTTTAATATTTTTAGAATTTATTTTTCAATTTTCGGTTATAATATTTAAAAATTTCGCACAAATAGAGATTAAACATAAAAAAATTGTGTGAATATGAAAAAAGAGGAGAATGTGGAGATATTAAACATATTAATAAAAATACAAAGAAGATTTGATCTGTTTGAAAAGCATAAAGATTAATGACAAATGCATCATCAGTTATTTGAATCACATTTGTAGTTGGGATGGAATCCAGGTTTTTCTCCTTTCACAAGTTGAATTGTAGAACAACGGACGTTGCAATTGCAAATTTTTGTGTCAACAGTCTGTGGTAATTCGAACACCTGTTCCACAACAAGCGTGCAACAGGTTTCAATGTTTGTGTCAACAGTCGGAAGTAATTCAATGTTTGTGTCAACAGTCGGAAGTATTTCGAATGCCTGAGTTTCCATTAATGTTGAAAAGACTTCGGATTGATTATTGGATTCAATGTAGTTGGGATTGAATCCAGGTTCCTCTCCTTCAACAAGTTCAATTGGGGAACATGCCAATAATGAGCACAGAACTGAGTAATGCTCAATTGTGGAATGAATGAGGCAGTCACATTTCGGTTGTGGTAAAACTTCCAAAGGCAGAAAAAGGCATTTTACAAAGGATTGAACAATTGTAGAGATGATTGATTTGAGTACAACTAATGGTTCGCATTGATTATCAAAATCAGGAGGAGGAAGCTCAGAAAAATATCAGATTATGAAATCATCATCGTCATCACCATCACTTTCATTAAAAAGTTTCAGGATTGAAATGCCTCAGCTCGGTAGATAGCTCTGAAGTCATTTCTTGTTGCTTTTTGATAGGCAGCTCTTTGAACCTTGGCTCAAGGTCAGATTCAGATGATGAAATAATTTCAATACTTGCCATCTCTCTTCTTCTCTAGATAGCTAAAATTTGTATGTATGACAGTGTATTATTGGGTTAGATCTGCAAGTATATGGGTCGACAAGTAATAAAAAAGTAAGTAAAGTATCATTCCCACAAAGATTATGAACCTATTAGTCATAGTTTAATTTGTTTAGAGCTTTAATAAGTGAATTTAAGCAAGGCAATGAATAAACTGAATAGCAAACAAATAATAAAATGCAATTTAAGTTGACTATGGCTACTTAAATAGGAATTTGATCAAAATGGGAAACATGTGGTTGGGGAATTGTACACCACATTTTCATTAAGCCAAGTGATAGATCCATTCAAGTTAATGGCATATCTCAAGTTTCCAATCATCATTTAGCATTCTCTCTCAAGTAATGCTAAACTCTACAAACATTCATCAATTAAATTTCAAAGTTATGGCTTAACTCTCATCATCACCATAAAAATAAGACAACATCAAACATGCAACACATTAAGCAAACTTATAGAGAATTGAATTGAATCGAGCATTCTCAAGTCTTGATTAACTCAACATGCATTTGTGGGTCTAACATACCATTTCTCAATGTATAGAGATAGACTAAGGTTGCATTTGGCCATAACACAACACCCGACAAACTCAACAAACACAATATGCAATTTAAACAAGAAAGGACCTATTAAAATGAACTTGATTCAAATGGGTTTCAAAAATCCCAACAACCCAAAAAAAAAAAAAAAAGAGCCAAACATGACTTTAATTTCCATTATTCAATATTTAATAACAACCCAAGGGATTAATTAAATAAACACTAAATAAGCAAGGGAGACAAAGATTGTTATCAAGAAACTTGTTGGTCTTTAATGGAGGCTCCTTTTCTAGCTTATTTTACTCCTCTTTCTCCTTTTCTCTCTCTTGGTTGGTATGGGTTGGTTTCCAAAGATGATCCCCTTCCTAGAAAATCGTGGTCCTTATCCTTTTATAGGTTATTCTAGAATGTTCTTTCACCTCTCCTAGATTTGCGCTTTTAAAACATCCACCTCAGCATGTTCTGTTTTGGAAACAAGCTGGCTACGATCACGACAAAAGGGCTCCTGGTGAAGGGTGGCAATTGCAGGTCAATAGCGCTAGCCATAAAAGACTGGACTACCAGGATCCTGCAATCACATACATGCTGCAATCGCAATAGAACCTCGACTTGGGTTGCTTGCTTGCTTCAATAAACCTGTGATCGAGCTTCATCTCGTGAGCGTAACAATGGCTTTGCTCTGCTTCCATTTTTGTATTCCTCTTCTTTTTTTGCTCAAATTAACACTAAACACCTTAAATCCTTCTTGTCCTTATAAAAACAAAACAAAATATAAAAATATATAATTTTATCTAAGGAAAATGATCAAATCTATCATGAACTATAAGTCAATTATCAATTTAATCCTACTTTCAAAGTTGTATCAATTTACTCCTCCAACTTTGAGAGTTGTTCCAAATCTATCAAAATGACGTTGAGCTTGTGATAATGATGACATGACATTCTGATGTGGTATAAGAGTGGCTAACATGACAAAAAACTTAAAATTCACTAGATCAATTCTATCCTTAATTGTAGACTAATTATCAAACTAATCATAATTTTAAAGTCATTTCAATTTGCTTCTCCAACTTTTCGAGTTATGCCAAATCTATCCAGATGTCAATAAACTTTTACCAGATAGTTGCAATGACTATTTTACGTGATATAAGAGTGTCTAACATGATAAAATTAAACTTCTTTAAAGTAGGTGTAAAATTAAATTCAAACTTCAGTTATACTTTTGTGTTTTTGTATCTAATGCATATGTAATAACCATAAAATGGTCAAAATTTTTCGAACATCTATTTTTTCTATATATAAAGCTTGAAATTATAATTTATTTAAAAATATTTAAATTTCTTACTACTTGGACTTTATGATACTTTTTAGTATTTTGATTTTGGATAAATATTTCAATTTTTTATGAGGTCCTTTTTGTTGAAATCAAACCTCCAAATGGGGACAACACCATAACAATCGACATGAATTTGCATCAGTTTTGAGATGTCTTCAAATGAGCTATGTTTCTATGCATGTCGTGACCTCATTATTCAAACCATATATTTTTGTATTTTGCGATTCTGATTTGGAAACAAGAAGTTTTGGGTTTTTAATTTTTTTTTTTGCCATGTCAGACGCTCTTATGCCATGTATTGTAGCTATTTGGCAGAAGCTTATTGACTTCTTGATAGATTTGGAAAAATTTGAAAAGTTGGAGAAGCAAATTGAAATGACTTTGAAATTAGGATTAGTTTGATAATTGGTCTATAGTTAAGGATAGAATTGATCAGGTGAATTTTAAGTTTTTTGCCATGTTAGCCACGTCAGATTGTCACACCATCGCTCTCACAAGCTCAATGTCGTTTGGATAGATTTGGAACAACTCTCAAAGTTTGAGGAGCAAATTGATACAACTTTGAAATTAGAATTAAATTGATAATTGACTTATAATTTATAATAGATTTTATCATTTTCCTTTTTATCTATTAACCTTCCTAAATGCTAACTAAAATGAATGAATAAATGCTAAAATGAGTTCTAAATCTATATACAGTAATTTAGCACCAACATGTGTTCTTTGCTTGTTGCACTCTGCATGCTCTAATTGTATTGATGTTTATCGATAACCGATTACATGAAAAGTCTTTGTTTATTCCATATTGAAATCAAATCTCAATTCATCATAGAATCTCAAATTATACAAATCTTTCTTTAATAGTTATCAAAGTTTTCAAACTCATCATTCTATAAAAATTCATAGAAGTATAACTTAATTGTTTTTATATGAAGCTATATTTATATATACATATAGCCACAGCCACAAGATGTTCTCGCATCACATTAAATGTGAGATTAATTTTTACTCATATTCTGTGGTTAGCGCTGATCCAAAGAATTGTAACCTGATAAATATTTGAATGTAGAACTTTTTCGTCTCAAAATAATTTAGAATTTATTTTTCAAATATTCAATGTATATATTATAATAAATTTGTAATTGAATATATATTGTTAATATTTGAAATTTGAATATTAAATAATTGATACGCATTTTATAAAATTTTAGGGTATCAAGAAAATTTATTTAATAATTCAATTCAAATGGAGAGAAGCTGACAAAGCAGTGGAAATTGAGTGGGAACACAAAAGAGGAGTAGCTGGCGGGGATACTTAGATCTAAAATTTAAACTTTTATGGAACGTGGCTATTTGTTATTTATTTATGAGATTTTCATACAAATAGACTTTTCTTTTTTTTTTTATTATTTACTAAAATATTTAATTTTTTTGTTCTTTATTGATTTTACTACTTTTATTAATAAAAATGTCACTTTTATTTACATATATGAATTATTCTTCCTTTTATTTTATTTTTTTATTTTTATTTTTTTATTTTTTTTATTTTTATTTTTTTTATTTTTCCTTCTTTATTCATTTTTCTCTTTTTAAAAAAAAATTATTGTTCTTTTTTCCTTATTTTTTTTATATTTATGCTTTCCTCTTTTTTTCCTCTTTATTATTTTCTATTTCTTTATTCTTCATTATTTATATTCTTTTCTCCTTCCTTTCTTTTTTATTTTTAATTTCTCTTTATTATTTTTAATTTCTCCTTTTTTTTTCATCTTGTTTCAAAATTTTTATTTTCTCATTTTTTTCCTTTTTTTTTTTCATCTTTTTATATTAGTGGAGCATTAGCCAATATATATATTTTTAGATTTTATTTAATAAAATTTTGACATTTTATGCTAAAATATAATCTTTTTTTTTTATTTTTATTTTTTGTTCCTTTTTTTATTTTCTCTTTCTTTTTAATAAATTCACCATTATTTTTCTAAATGTTAATTTTAATAAACTAAAATAAATACAAAGTTATATAATCCTATAAATAAAATAATTAAAAATCTAGTAGCATTATTAAATTAATTTTTAATGGGTTTTATTAAAAGAGGCTAGCATGCATTGATGTATTATATATATATATATATATATATATATATATATATATATATATATATATATATATATATATATATATATTGTTTATTTGTAACTTCTTTTATTGGATAGGGTGTTGAAAATGTTAATTTAATTTCTACTCATACTCATTCTTGTAGTCATGGTGGATAGAATGTGAAGGGTGTTCATGTAGTATATATTGTTATTTTTTTTTGTAATTTATTTTTTCTTGCTTTTTGGTTTCTAATTTAATTTTGTATTAAGAGGATATTGAAAATGATTTTGTTAGTTCTCCACAGAAAAGAAAGCACAAACCTGCCTATATCTTAAAGTCTCCTTTTATTATTGTGTAGGAAACTAAAAATAAACGAAAAGTATACAAAAAATATATTATAACTTAAAGTTAAACATTTTCTTTGTAGTTAAGCGAGTTGTAATTATTGTAATAGAAAAATTTTAAAGAGTTGAATATATTTTTTAAAAGTTTTTGGCATTGTTGAGTCATAAAAGAATGTTGTTGTTTATGTTGAATTTATAATTTAGTATCTTTTAGTTTTCTTTTGATCTCTGATATCTTTTTTAAGATTGGTATCTTTTTGGCTTTTTTTTGGTTGCTGATACTTTTTTATTTTATTAATGGCAATAAAGAATGTTTGTTGTAACTTTATTTTATGTCCAAATATTCCATAGTTGAACTTAAGTTATTATTTTGATGCTACCATTTTATGTTGCGTTTATAATTTGGTATCGTTTTGGTTTTTTTCGTTTATGGTACTTTTTTGTTTTAATTTAGTATCATTTGGTTTTGTTTTTGTTTTTTTTTTGTTTAGGATATATTTTTGTTTTATTATTGGCAATGTAGTTGCATAGAGTTTCTTTTTTGTATGTTTGTCGTATTTATGCAATCTTTATTTTATGTCCAAATATTTCATAGTATAAGAAGATTTATTATTTTGATTTTCTTTGAATATGTTATTTATTTATTTTTGGTTTCCGACTCATTTTTTTGTATTCTTTTGGTTTATTTTTGGTTTTTGATTTTTTTTTGTATCCTTTTGGTTTATGTTTGGTTTCCGATTCATTTTAAAATTAATTAATTAAAATAATTTGATTTATTTTTTCATTTGTAAAAATTGTACGAATTCAAATTTATTTTAGAATACTTTCCGTTTATTTTACATTTTTGATATAATAATTTAGAATACTTTATATTTATTTTAAAAATTATTTTACTTTTTTTATAATTAAATAATGTTAATAAAGCCAATTAATCTATGATTTGCAGTTTTGATGTCTCATACTCATGTTAATTAATTAAGTCACTCTCAATAGTCAACATATATATATATATATATATATATATATATCAGAGACAACAATTTGCATACATTTACCAAAGAGACAATTTGTAAATTAATATTAAATTAAAACTGGTCAACATATTAATCTTTCCTAGTTTTAAACTTGTCACTTCTAAAAATTTTTAAACTTGTCACTTCTAAAAAATTTTTGAATGTAGACATGATAGATTTAAAGAAAATACTAGAATGATGAAAAACCATTAATAAGAGGAGAAAAGGAATCTCCATCACAACTGATTATTTCAAGCAAAAATTCCTTCTTGATAAAATCCACATAGAAACAAAATAGCATGATTGCACAAGTTATACATAAAATAGCTATTAAAACTTAAAAGGAAAAGAATTGACATCTTCTCAAGTTGTTGGAATGTTGGGTTGATTGGATTTTATTTGTTTTAACTTGATCCTGGTGTGCCAATAAGAGAATTTTATTTTATTTTACATGGACAACAAACTTAGGCACTTCAAATATAAAATAATGCTACAACCAGAAACTTAATTTAAATGCCCTTTGTAAGTATTTCTACAAAGTACTATTGACCTTAAAAATAATCAATCTTAATTTTTTATCTTAACAAACTTAATTTTGAGCATTTAATTTGGTTGTTTAAGTGTGTATAAGTTAGGACTCTATTGGAAGTTAAAATGAAGTATGAATATCTTAGGCTGATTCAACCTCTAAGATTCAATGAGGCTTTTGACATCCTTAGAATTTTATAATGAGAAAGTTATCTTTTTCGCATTTGAAGTAGACATATTGAGCTTTCTGAATTAGGCTTACTTGTTAAAATTCAAGTTGACTTGGGTACGCAAATATTGAGTCAAAGTTAACATATACAGCTGCCATTTTAGATTGCACAACTCTTAGTATTTTATAGATATCTTGAGCTACAGAAGTCCAATTAGGGTGATTTAAAATGATATGAAAAGCTAAGTCAAATATCTATAAATTTTATGAAGAAAGTATAGGCAAATTCGAATGTCTCCAATAGGAAATCATAGTTTCAACTCGTGCACAATTGTTTGATAGTAGTCTGCCATTTTAGATTGTACAACTCTTAGTATTTTGGACATATCTTGAGCTACATAAGTTCAGTTGATGTGATTCAAAATGATATTCAAATCTAAGTCAATGAAGAAAGTATAGGAAAATTTAAATGTCTTCAACAAAAAATCACAGTTTCAACTCGTGCACAACTGTCTGATAATAGTCTTCATTTTCGATTGAATAGCTCTTAGTATTTTGGACATATCTTGAGCTATAGAAGTCCAATTGAGGTGATTCAAAAATGATATGGAAAAATAAGTCAAATATATACAACTTTAATGAAGAAAGTATTGGCAAATTTGAATGTTTCTAATAGCCAATCATGGTTTCAATCTGTGCATAGTAGTCTAACAATATTACTTTCAATAATTCAAAATTATAAACATTGGATTCAAAATATAGATGTTGGACACATTATTTGCACCTCCATAACTATATTTTTTAGTGTTTATTTATATAAACACCTCTAGAGCTGAATGGAAGTTAAAATATTTTTGCTTATTATCATTCTCTATCTTAGTATTCATTAAAGCTCTTCAATTCTCAAATATTCACTCTTTATTTATAAATCTTATGAGAATTGGTTGTGTGTTAGAAATAGAATTTCTCTTCATCTTAAATCTTGGGATAGATTAGTAGGGAAGTGAGATTTATTTCTAAAGGAATTGGTTTAAGTGTTGTCCATTAAAACACTTGGGATTTGGTTTTTTGAGTGAGCCTTGAAAACTCATATTGTAAGGTTATAAAAGTGAGCCATAAAACTCATATATAATCTTAATCTTATGAATAAGATTGTAGGTGATTGAAAATTCTAACTTTGAGATAAGTAAGGTGGAGACGTATGATTATTATTGAATTCAAACTCCTTAAATTATTGTGTTTTTCATTATCAACATTCTTTCAATTCTTATAAAGAATGTTTTTTATTCTGATTTTTATTTAATAGCCCTATTCACCCTCCTTTAGGACTTTTTCAACTGGTATCAAAGCTCGAATTCTAGGAACTTCATTTCTAGAATATAATATCATGGGGAGTGAATAATAAAATATTTCTTCACTTAGACCATTCTTCAATGGTAGTTACCATTCTCATTGGAAGTTTAAAATGGAGCTATACCTTGATTGTGATTCCATCAAACTTTGGGATATTGTCCTAAAAGGTTGGGAACCACCTATAACTACCATTGATGGTGTGGTAACTACTCTAACAAGGAGTCAATGGAATGACGAGCAAAAGGAAGAAAATTATAAGAATAAAAAAGGTGATGATCACTCTAGTCTCTTCTATAACAAGGGAAGAAGGAGGCAAGCTTCAACATTTCATCTCGACTAAGGAAATATGGAAGACCTTAGAAAATTTTTATGAAGGCAACGTGCAAGTCAAAAGCAAGAAGGTTCAACTTCACATGTATGAATACAAACTTTTCAAGATGAAGCCTTATGAGTTAATCACGAAGATGACAAATTGACTCAACGCTCTTATCATGACCCTCAAGAAAATTGGAAAGCATTTCTCTAAGGAAGAAGTAAATAATAAGATTCTAAAAATCCTACCTAATAAGGATTGGGAATCTTGGGTTACTTTAATTGAGAAAGTTTAATATCTCTCAACTCTCTCTACTGACATACTTATTAAAAAGCTCTTAACATATGAGTTAACAATTAAGCAAAAAAGTGAAGAGCAAGAAGAAAAGAAAGAGAAAAAGAAGAACATTGCCTTGAAAGCTTTACAAAATGATAATGAAGAAGATTTATTGCAAGTACTAGTGATGAAGATGATGAAATTGCCATACTCACTAGAAACTTCAAGAAGTTCTTAAAAAGAAACATTCATCAAGAACAAGAGACGTCAACAAAAGGTATGAATGGGAAGGTAAAAAGAAAACCAAAGACGTTACTTGCTATAAATGCAAGAAATCGAGTTACATATAAAGCGATTGTCCTAAACTCAAATATAAGAGCAAAGGAACAAAAGAGAAAAGGAGGGCTTATAGGGAAACTTGTGATGACTCCTTTGAATAAGAAATGGAAGAGGAACAATAAGAAGTAGCCAACCTTTGTTTCATGGCTTTTGAAAGCGAAAAAAAGTATTGTCTATATCTAATTCTTCCTACAATGATGATTATTATGATGATGATGATGATGAATATGATGATCAATATGATGATGATGATGATGATGATGATGATATTAAAAGCTCTATAGTAAGGAAACTCTTGCTTAAATGCAAAAACTTATTATCTATGAATAAGCATTATAAGCATGAGTTATCTAGCCTAACTAAGGAATTTGAAAAATTGAAAAATGAATTTTCTAATCTAGTTAAATCAAATGATAAATTATCTAATGATTTAAAAACTTTAAATTCCTTGGAAGATCAACTTCAGAAAGAAAATAATGAAAATCAAAAGATTTATAAGGAAGTTTTAAATTTTAAAAATTCCATTAAAAAACTCATGAAGGGAAAAAAAATCTTTGAATAATAGTCTTGACTCTCAAAAATTCCATGGAGATATATATGGAATTAGATATACTAATGGAATAGCTTCCTCATCATCATCATATATTAATTTTATTAAAACCGTAAATAATTATGCTCCTTCTACCTCAACAAATGAGACTTAACCTTTTAAAGCTAAAAGATCTCATGTGTCAAACACTTAAGTAAATTCTTATACGACTCAACCTTATAGGACACAAAGAGGTAAGGATCATGCTAAGAAAACACAATCTAAATATGCTTACATATACACTAGACATAATACTCATAAGCATGTTGCATAACATAATGCACAAACCTATCAAAATACACATTGTCATTGCCAATGCATATCTTACACTATGACTCAAAAGAACTTTAGGAGACACACACCACAACATCAACAAAGGCATGCTTCACACATTAGGAATGCATATACTCCCAAGACAAATAAGTTTGCAAATGTTGAATGCTCATATTACATGATCAAGGGATATACCAATAATATGTGCTTCTATAGAAGACTGCACATGAACTTACTTTCTATGAACTATCTTAAAACTAACCCACCTAGACCAAAAAAGGTTTGGGTTCAAAAGAATGCTTAAATTATCTTGTATAGGTGTGCTTGAAGTCCATAAGATAAACAAAGAAAATGGTATCTTAATAGTGGATGCTCAAGGCACATGATAAGAGACAAGGAGTAATTCAACAAACTTGAAACTAAGGATAGAGAACACGTTACTTTTGGGGACAATGCAAAAGGAAAGATTATTGTCATTGGAGAAATTGGTAACCCTCATTCCTTAACTATATACTATGTGTTGCTTGTTGATGGTCTTAAACATAACTTACTTAGTATAAGTCAATTATGTGATATGAGAAATAAGGTCACTTTCTATCCTAAGAATTGCTTTATTAGTAGTTTTGATAAAGACAAAGTAATTTTTAATGGTGAAAGAGTTGATAATGTTTATGTTATTGATTTGAATAATATTGATAACAAAGATATTAAATGCTTGATGTTAATTTCCCATGACATATGGACATGACATAGAAGGTTAGGACATGCAAATTTTGAGCTATTGAATGATTTTTGTAAACATAAACTTGTGATTGGTTTACTTAAGCTTGAATTCACTAAGAATGAACATTGTGATGCTTGCCAAAAGGGAAAAAAATCCAAGTCCTCATTTAAGCTAAAAAAATGTAATGTCCACTTCTAGACCACTTGAAGTTATAAATATGTATTTGTTTGGACCAACCAGAGTTGCTAGTCTTAGTGGTATATACTATACATATGTATTGGTTGATGATTACTTTAGATTCACTTAGGTATGTTTCCTTGCTCATAAGAATGATGCATTTAAAGCTTTTAAAAAGTTTGTAAAAAGAGTTTAAAAAAGGTTTTTGTATTTCTTCTGTTAAATGTGAACATGGAACCGAGTTTGAAAATGAAAATTTCAAAACCTTTTATGATGAAAATGGTATTTCACATACATTCTCTTCTCCTATAACTCCTTAAAAAATGGAGTAGTTAAAAGAAAAAAATAGAACTCTTGTGGAAATGGCTAAAACAATGCTTCATGAGTATAATTTGCCATTATACTTTTGGGTGGAAGCTGTTAACATGTCTTGCTACATTTCAAATAAAGTGTTTTGAATAAAACTTCTTATGAGCTATGGAACAATAGAAAACCTAAAATTTCATATCTAAGAGTATTTGGATATAAGTGTTTTATATTAAACACCAAGGATAATCTTGGAAAATATGATTCTAAAGCCGATAAAGAAATTTTTCTAGGATATTCTATTTCTAGTAAAGCATATAGAGTTTTTAATAAGAGAACTCTAGTAGTTGAAGAGTCAATGCATGTTATATTTGATGAATCAAACTCACTTAATCCTAGAAAGGATATTTGTAGTGTTGATGATCTTGTAGGTAACGATGAGATTGTGAAAACTCAAGAAGAAAATGCTAGCAAGCCTTTGGAACTTGAAGGTCCATACAAGGAGGACAACGAGGAAATATTTAAACCTTCTTTCAAGGATGAACTTCCAAAGGATTGGAAATTCAACAAAGCTCATCTTCAAGACCTCATTATAGGTGACACTACAAAAGGGGTAACTACTAGATCTCAATTAAAGTATATTATTAATTTAGCCTTCATTTCTCAAATTGAACCCAAAAATATTGATGATGCTTTTATGTGATGAATTTTGGGTCCTTACAATGCAAGAAGAGTTAAATCAATTTGAGAGAAATAAGGTTTGGTCATTGGTTCCTAGATTGAAACATCATCTTATTACAGGTGCCAAATGGGTGTTTAGAAATAAGATGAATGGGTAAGGTGTCATAACTAGGAATAAAGCTAGACTAGTAGCTAAAGGTTATAATCAAGAGGAAGACATTGATTATGATGAAACCTATGCCCCCATTTAATTGTTAGAAGCTATTAGAATGCTACTTACATTTGCATCATTCATGGATTTCAAACCTTATCAAATGGATGTTAAAATTGCATTTTTAAATGGTTTTATTAAAGAAGAGGTGCATGTTGAACAACCTCCAGGTTTTGAAAGCTTTGATTTTCTAAATCATGTATTTAAACTTTCCAAAGCATTATATGGATTGAAATAAGCTTTTAGAGCTTAGTATAAAAGATTGAGTAACTTCTTATTAGAGAAAGGTTTCTTTAAAAGACAAGTTGATACAACTATTTTCATAAAGAAATGCAAGCATGATTTATTAATTGTTCAAATATATGTTGATTAGATATATTCAGTGCTACTAACCATTTCTTATGTGAGGAATTCTCTAATTTAATGGAAGAAGAATTTGAGATGAGTATAATGGGTGAACGTAAATTCTTTCTTGGACTACAAATCAAGTAATGCAAAAATGAGATTTTCATCAATCGAACCAAGTATGCAAGAGACATTCTCAAAAAGTTTGGCATGGATGGAGCTAAGTAAAACTCCAATCAGCACCATAACCAAACTTAGCAAAGATGAGAATGGCAAATCGATTAATGAAAAGCGATTTAAAGGTATGATCGGATCCCTTATTTATTTAACTACTACTAGACTCGATATTATGTTTACTACTTTCTTGTGTGCTAGATTTCAATATAGTCCTAGAGAGTCTCATTTGAATGTTATCAAAAGAAATTTTAAATATCTTTATGGTACAATGCATTTAGGACTTTGGTATCCTTGAGGTTCATCCTTTAACTTGATTAGTAATTCTGATGCGGTCTTTGCCAGTGGTTTACTAAATAGAAAACGCACTCTCTTAACTTATCAATTTTTAGGACAATGTTTAGTTTTTTAGTTTAGCAAGAAATAAGTTTTAATTACCTTGTCCACTACTGAAGCTGAATATATTGCAGCAAGTCCTTCTTGTTCATAAGTTTTATGGAAAAAACAGCAGTTGTTAGACTATGGTTTAAAACTTAATCACATTCCAATCAAATGTGACAATACAAGTGCTATCAACCTTAGCAAAACTCTCATTCAACATTCTAGAACTAAGCATATAGACATTAGACATCATTTCTTATGTGATCATGTTCAAATTGGTGATATCTCACTTGAATTTTTCGATACAAATAATCAACTTGCAGATATCTTCACCATACCTCTCAATGAAGAGAGATTAAATTTCATTAAGCATGACCTTGACATGATTGATGATTCTCGTTTATCTTGATTTTACGTTTAATTGATGGTTGAATTATTTTCATGTGAAATCATATTATGCTTATTGATTACTTTGATTTATAAATATTTTGATTTTAATCTTAAATTTTTTTTATAGTCGTCAGTTTATATTTGGTTTATCTTTTTAAATTTCCTTTTGCATTTTGTCAAAGTAGGAGAAATAATTTGAGCTTGCATGTGTACCTAGTTAAATTTTTTTTAACTTGTGTATTTTTTAAAAAATTTTAAAAATCCCTTAAAAAAATGTGTTTATGTTAGTGACATATTATATTTTTGTTTGATATAGGGGGAGAAAATTTGTTTAAATTTTTGCATGCATATTAACATTGTAAGTATGGCTAAGTTTGTCGTACAACATATGTGACAAAAGGCCTTGTTTTGCTTACTTTATTTATGTATGATATAGATTTTATAAATATTTTGTGAATCTTTGTTTTCATTTCCCTTTATATCTCCCTTTTTTTCTTTTTGTTTTTGAAAAAGGGGAAGAAATATATTTGAGTTTGTTATTTGTTACTATACATATGTATAATATTTTATTATTATGTTTATACATGCATAATTCATGTGTAATTTCTTCTTAGGAATTTTTTTTTATCTTTGATAAGGCATAAATATTTTTACAAAGATTTGGTGTATCTTTGCTTTATTCCTATATGAATTTTGGCCTCTTTAGGTTCATTGCCCCTTATATTTCTTTCTTTTCCTTTTGCCTTTGTACAAAGAGAAGAAAATATGTTATGGATAATTTGTGTTTTTTTTTAATGTTAAGTGATACATAATTGATTAACTAGCTAAGCTCTTTATGATCATGTGATAGTAAAGCTCATCTAGCATCAACATTATTGTTATATGTACTATTTTTGTGATGTATTTTAGTAGCACAATATGCATAAATATTTGAAATTATTTCCTTACATTGCCTAACATTTATTTAAGTGATCATGTTATCATATTTTATATTGTTAATACATTTGTCATAAAAATACCATATTTTTATCCCTCTTGCTATATTTTATATTGTTTTTATTTCTTTTATTATTTTTATTATTTTTTTGTCAAGGGGAATAATCTATAAATTTATATTTCTTATCATGTCCATATTCATAGGGGGAGAAATAAAAAATTATATTTTATTTCATTTGGTATCATTATTATCACAAATATTATCACACACTTTACTTTATATTACTTTCTATTAAACTCAAAATAAGTTTGTCAAAATCAAAAAAAGGGAGATTATTGACCTTAGAAATAATCAATCTTAACTTTTTATCTTAACAAACTTAATTTTGAGCATTTAATTTGGTTGTTTAAGTGTGTATAAGTTAGGACTCTATTGGAAGTTAAAATGAAGTATGAATATATTGGGTTGATTCAACCTCTAAGATTTAAGGAGGCTTTTAACATCCTTAGAGCTTTATAATGAGAAATTTTTATTCTTCATATTTGAAGTAGATAGCTTGAGCTTTCTGAATTAGTCTTACTTGTTAAAATCTGAGTTCATTTGGGTATGCAAATATTGAGTCAAAGTTAACATATGCAGCTACTATTTTAGATTGCACAACTCTTAGTATCTTAGACATATCTTGAGCTACAGAAGTCCAATTAAGGTGATTAAAAATGATATGAAAAGCTAAGTCAAATATCTATAGCTTTTATGAAGAAAGGATAGGCAAATTATAATGTCTCTAATAGAAAATCACTATTTTAACTTGTGCACAGCTGTCTAACAATAATCTGTCATTTTAGATTGTATAGCTCTTAGTATTTTGGACATATCTTAAGCTACATAAGTCCAATTAAGGTGATTCAATAGGAAATCGAAGTGAAATATCGACAACTTTTATAAAGAAAGTATAGACAAATTCAAACATCTCAAATAGAAAATCATAATTTTAACTTGTACACAACTATCTAATAGTAGTTTGCATTTTAGATTGCATAGCTCTTAGTATTTTGGATATATCTTAAGTTGTAGAAGTCCAATTGAAGTGATTCAAAATGATATGAAAAAATAAGTCAAATATCGATAACTTTTATGAAGAAAGTTCAGGCAAATTTGAACGTCTCCAGTAGCCAATCATAGTTTCAATCCATGCAAAGTAGTCTAACATCATTACTTTTAATAATTCAAAATTATAAATATTGGATTCAAAATATAGACGTTGGACACATTATTTACACCTCAAATAGCTATATTTTTTAGTGCTTATCTATATAAACAACTCTAGAGCTAAATGAAAGTTAAGACATTTTTGCTTATTGTCATTCTCTATCTTAACATTCCTTAAAGCTCTCAAATTCTCAAATATTCACTCTTTGTTTATAACTCTTGTGAGAGTTGGTTGTGTGTTGGAAATACAATTTTTCTTCATTTTAAATCTTGGGATAGATTAGTAAGGAAGTGAGATTTATTTCTAAATGAATTGGTTTAAGTGTTATTCATTGAAATACTTGGGATTTGGTTTTTTAAGTGAGTCTTGAAAACTCATGTTATAAGGTTGTAAAAGTAAGCCATAAAACAGTTATGTAATCTTAATCTTATGAATAAGATTATGGGTGATTGAAAATCCTAACTTTGGGATAAGTTAGGTGGAGATGTAGGATTGTTGTTGAATTCAAACTCCTTAAATCATTGTGTTCTTCGTTCTTCCTTCTCAACATTCTTTCAATTCTTATAAAGAATTATTTTTTTAATTCTGATTTTTATTTAACAGCCTTATTCAACCCCCTCTAGGGCTTTTTCAAGTACCAATTTCCTTTTACATTATTAATATAGACACTTGTTTAACCGTGAAAGATTTTAAAAAATAGCAAATTATTATCTAGCAATCAATCTTGTTAATCCAATGAAGATATTTCCAAAGGCTAATGAAAAGTGAATTCCTGCAAATCAAGTAGCTACATTTTGAATAACAATACAAATTCAATGAGACATAGATAACAAATCAAATTAACATTTTCAAAGGCCTAATGTACAAGTGAAGTAAGAGAAAATCATCATAAATTATCCAACTTTGTAAGGGACCAAATATTTGAAGAAAAAAGAAGTTATTTTACGACAAAAATATAAATAAATAAAACATGGAAGAAGTGAACATGCCAAGTGACTAGAAAGAATGACTTTAGCACAATTCTGAATCAAATGCTTAATAGTGGGAATAGCATCTCTAATTCTAGTATCATTAGTAATATTTTGGTTATCATCTAAAGGAACATTCAAATCAGTTCTAAGAAAAACCTTCTTCCGTTCCAAATAAGCACTGGTCAAATCCTCAACTCTCTTCTTAGCCATGGAGACAACCACCCACTAGTCCATGAAGTACAAACAAAAATTATTTCCATAATCAGTATAGTATGGAGACTCAGTGGTTTCACAAAACATAAACAAATGCAGAAAGGGTTCCTTTTATATGTTATAGGCTTATAGCTTTTTTGTAAAGGATTGTTCTTCAATGATAAATTTTATGCTTCAAGAAAAAAACAACACCAAGCAAAAAAGAACACATTGAAACCAACACACGAAAAAGTTACAAAACCTTAAAAATCCAAAAAAATCAAAGTTTGCAATTGAAAGGAAGCTTTTCTTTGAAGCAGAGAAAATGACAGTGAGACAGAAATATGAGCGAAAAACTAATTAAAAAGAAAAAAGAATATTTTGTTGAATTTACAGTCCTCAAGTGGCAAGCTTTGTTTGAATATCTCATCGGCTGTCGCTGCCATGTGACTAAATCGTAGTAGTGGAAGATGGGAGTTGGAGATGCAAGCAATAACGAAATGGGTAAAGAAAAAATTTGGGATTTTGCTTTAAAAAAAATGAAAAGAAAAGGAAATTGAGAAAAAAAAAAGAAAAGGAGAGAGATTTTGAGGATCTAATGGAGAGGAAGAGATGAGTAGGATGAGGAATATCAGAGTTTTTTCTTTTGTTGTTGCATTTTAATATCCACGGAGAAAAGCAAGTGAATGACGAAAATGGGTGCATTCATGTAATTATTTTTTATTTTAGGGCAAGCTGGTAATAAAAAATATTTGGATATTTTAATTATTGACTTGAGTTTTTATGGCATTTTAGTAAAAATCCTTTTATTTATTTCCTTGAAATTAGGTAACAACAATATCACTTTCGTATCTTAGTTATTATTATTTTTAAAATTTTAAAAGTTAATTAACAACTGTAATAGTCAATGAACACATAACATCAACAACTATAAATAATTTTATCAAATATATATCATTAATAAGTTATAAGCTATTAGTAACAACTAATAGCTAACAGTTAACAACTACTATCAACATTTTAGTTAAATAGATTTAAAGTTATTAAATCCAAAATTTGACAAATGTCATTTTTCATATTTCAGAATTCGCCCTTAAAGGCTTATGTGTTGATTGATTAAAAATTTACAATATTTTTTTATAAAAAAGATTTAAAAAAATCATATTTTAAAATACACATATTCTATTTTATGTAAAACTCTATAATTTTAACACATCTAAAATATTACTCTTTCTTTTCATAAATAATTATATCTTTTATTCTAATTAAAATATTTTTTTCAACTATTTTTTATTTTATTTATTCAATTATTATTATTACTATACATATTATCTAAAAAATAATAAAATAAAATAATTGTAATTTTTTAAATTGTAATTTTTTATTTAATTATTGTAGTTTTAATTTATTAAATTTATTTTAAAAATATATATTATCTATTGTTTACGCAAAACGTAGATTCACAACTATTTTATTTTTTCTTATGAGTTTCTTCATTTAATTTTCCAACTGCTAATTGTTTAGATCACATACATTTTAATGTAAAAAGCAATAACCTACCAAAACATGTGCATTTAGAAAAATAAAATTTTTTTTCATAACATTGATCTTGTAAAGTTTCCTGAATATAACCAAATAATGATGAATTATTAGTTGCTAATCATTATCACTATTATTTTTAAGCCTAGTTAGCTAGCAACTCTCCCTTGTGCTTTAAGGTCAATTCTATTGCCTGAAGTCGCGGCAACGAGGAAAAGAAAAACTTTTTTCTTTTTAATTTTTTTTATATAAAAAGTTTATGGCTAAAACATTTAAAAATAATGAGTGATAAATTATATCAATTTTAATTAGAATAATTCAAAATAAAATATACATGAATAGAAATAAGTTAACATTAAGTTATATTACTTTTTTTTTTTTGTCAGAACGTTAAATTGTTATCTGTATGATCTTAAATTGAATATTGCATGATTTTAATATTAAAAATCAAATGAGGGAAGTAACTATTATTTATAATATTGTTGGTATATTATATAAACAAGTTTATTTATCACTTGATTAAAAAATTCATAAAATATTGGAGAAAATTAATAATTATCTAATTTTTTCATAAATAGTAATACATTATATCGACACAATTAATTTTGCCTATTTTATCATCGCAAACAAAAAATTATCATTGGTGTAATGATGACATCATACTCAAAAATAGAGATTGAATATAAAAAATAATTTGAAGGATAATTTTTTTTATATAACCCATGGGAGTAGGAATTCCTCCCTCTAATAATGTGTCAACTTTTTAAATTATCACTAATTGATAAAATAAAATAAAATAATTTAATTTTTTTAAAATCTCTGATATATATAAGAAGACAAAATAACTCTTGCACATTATCTCTTACCTCTTATTTTTATTTGAATTTTATTTTTTAAAAAAAATTTAAATCTAAGTTGCATATAAATAAACCTGTCGTACATAAATTTAAACATTTGTAACCTATAATTTTTTTTAATAATCAAATCAAAAAAATTTAAAATATAAAGATAATATGTCACAATCTACAACACATTGTAGCATTGCGTATCGTGTCATGTATTATTGCCCTATATAATAAAAATACAAAGAAGAATGTGGAGATATTAAAACTATTAATAAAAATACAAAGAAGTACAAATGTTAATGAAAAGTTCAAAGGTTAATGACAAATGCAACATCAGTTCTTTGAATCACCATTGTAGTTGGGATTGAATCCAGCTTCCTCTCCTTCAACTGGTTTAATTGTGGAATAACAGTCGTGGCAACAGTTTACAATATTTGTGTCAACAGGCGGTGGTAATTTGGACTGGTCCACAACAAGCTGAGTTTTCATTGATGTTGAAAAAACTAGGGATTGATTATTGGATTCATTGTATTTGGGATTGAATCCAGGTTCAACAAGTTCAATTGGGGAATACGGGCATGACCCTGTGCATGACTGTTCAGCAAGTGCAATCAGGGAATACTTGCATGAGTCTTGAGCGAATTCATTGTATTTAGGATTGAATCCATGTTCTATTCCTTCAAAAGGTTCAATTGGGGAATACTCGCATGAGTTCGGAACAAAGGAATCTTCAAAGACTGTCGGTTGTGGTAAAACTTCCAAAGTCGGACGAAGACATTTTTCAAAGGATTGAACAATTGTTGAGACGATTGATTTGGGTATAACTAGCAGTTCTGATTGATTATCAGAATTAGAAGGAGGAAGCTCGGAAAGAGATCGGATTCTGAAATCATCGTGACTTTCATTGGGAAGTTTCAGGATTGAAATGCCTCCGAGCTCGGCAGATAGCTCTGAAGTCATTTGTTGTTGCTTGTCGACAGGCAGCTCCTTGAACGTTGGCACAAGGTCAGACTCAGATGATGGAATATTTTCAATACTTGCCATCTCTCTGCTTCTCTAGATAGCTAACCTATTTGTATCTCCCTTGATATGTATGACAGTGTATTCTTTGCTTGTCGCGCTCTGCATGCACTGATTGTTTTGATATTTATAGATAACCAATTACATGAAAAGTCTCTGTTTATTGCATAACCAACTCAGTGTCAATTCATAATAGAATCTCAAATTATACAAGGACTTTCTTTAAAAGTTAATCAAAGTCAAACTCATAATTCTATAATAATATATAGAAGTATAACTAAATTTTTTTAATATTGATATAGCTACGAGAAATTCTCACACCACGTTAAATGTGAGATTAATCCTTACTCATAATTCGTGGTTAGCGCTGAACCAAAAAAATGTAACCTGATGAATATTTGAATATAGGACTTTCGTCTCATTTAGTTAAATAATTTAGTATTTTTTTTTCAAATATTCAATGTATATATTATAATAAATTTGTAATTGAATATGAATTGTTAATATTTTAAATTTGAATATTAAATAATTAATCGCATTATAAGCATATATATATATTCACTTTTGTTTTTAATAATTTATAGTTTTCTCATTTTTGAAGAAGCATTTTTTTTTTAAACATTTTAGAGTATCAAGAAATTTATTTAATTATTCAATTCAAATGGAGAAAAGTTGACAAAATAGCCTGAGAACAAAGAGTGGAAGTTGAGTGGAAACACGAAAGTAGGTCTAGCACGAAAGTAGGTCTAGCTGGCTGGAAAACTTAGATCTAAGACAAGAACATATCTAAAATTTAAAATTTTATGGAACGTGGCTATTTGTTATTTATTTATTTGCTCAAAAATTAAGTAACAATCGAATCACTTTCATATCTTAGTTATTATTAATTTTAAATAATGATATTAAAAATCTATTGAAATCTAATTAATCCGTTTGACTGCATAGGATTAATCAATCTACATAATAAAATGATTTACAAGTTTATCAATTTTTTCTTATTATTTTTAATTGATATATAAGAAGTTAAAATTTTAAATAATAGATGATGAGGGTGTTAAGATTGTAACAATCTAATTGGGGTAATTAGTTGTCTCTATTGATATTTGGTCTCAACTTTTATTAAAATAAAATTATGTAAAAATTATTTTTAATTTTTTTTTTTTCAAAAGTGGCAAGATTAATCTTTAAAAAAAAATGGCAAGATTAAAACTTGAAAATAATTTTAATTTTTTTAAATAATTTAAATAACTGTCAAATTTATTTTATAGGAATCTAAAAATAATTTTAAAAAATATAATTAAATTTTTCAAATAAAATTTGATAGAATTACAAATTTAAAGTTAAAGAAACAAGTTGAATGACTTTCACAATAATTTAATTAATAATTTGTGCAATGATTAGGATATAACAGATGCTTTTCTCTTTTTATAAGCATTCCTAATATGTTCAACTAAGAGTATATAACCTTTGCTCCTCTTATTAATATTCATTACTTCACGAAGAGTAAGCATTAAAATTGGATGATCACATTGATGATAATAAACATAGATACGTTGCATTCTACAATTACTTCCTCCAAATAAGCAGAATCACTGTTGTAATGGCAATAAACTTGCTTCGTTCTTTGAGCACTAAAATTAATGATTTTACATCAATTTTTTTTATTATTAACTTTGCATTGTTTAGCACACATAAGTCTCCTTTGCATCTATTTATCATCATCATCATCATCATCATTAAGCCATCTCAGGATTGCCTTCCGCTTATAATAACTTATGAAAAAAAAATTAAAATTTTTTTAATTCAAAGATGTAAACATTCATTTGGGTGCAGGCTGCAGAAGGAGACTTATGCGTGCTAAACAATATAAAAAAAAAATGATTAATTGTTTCCTAAATTTTATTTTTTTAATTAAAGTTATACCAATTTAATTATTGAAATTTATGAATTATTTCAATTATATATATTTTTTAGGTTGAAAATGTATATTAAAAATTATTTTTATATCCTTATTAAATATATTTATTTATTAAAATTCTTTAAAAAAAAAAAGAATGTTCTCAAATGGTGTCAATTTTACCGCTTTCAAAATAATCTCAAAAACTAAAATTTGAAATATATTGATAAGATTTTAGCTTTTTACATTATTTTATAACCCGGAACCTCCATATTATAACATTTTAAAAATTAGTGTGAATATGAAAAAAAGAGAGAAGGTGGAGATATTAAAAATATTAATAAAAATATAAAGAAGATTTGGTTTTTTGAGAAGTACAAAGATTAATGACAAATGCATCGTCAGTTCTTTGAATCAGCATTGTAATCCTTAAGCAGGTTGAATTGTGGAATAACGGACGTCGTAACCGTTTACAATGATTGTGTCAAAAGTCTGTTCCTCAATAAGATGAGTTTCCATGAATGTTCAAAAGAATTCGGATTGATTATTGGATTCATTGTAGTTGGGATTGAATTCAGGTTCCTCTCCTTCAACAGGTTGAATTGGGGAATACTTCATTGAGAATGGAACGGGTTCCGAAGTCAGACCAAGACATTTTACAAACCATTGAACAATTGTTGAGACGATTGAGTTGAGTACAACTAGTGGCTCGGATTGATTATCAGAATCAGGAGGAGGAAGCTCGGAGAAAGATGGGATTCTGAAATCATCGTCACTTTCATCTGGAAATTTCAGGATTGAAATGCCTCCGAGCTCAGCAGATAGCCCTGAAGTCACTTCTTGTTGCTTGTCGACAGGCAGTTCCTTGAACCTTGCCACAAAGTCAGATTCAGATGATGGAATAATTTCAATACTTGCCATCTCTCTGCTTCTCTAGAGATCTAACCTATTTGTATCTCGCTGACAGTGTATTCTTTTCTTGTTGCGCTGTGCATGCACTGATTGTATTGATGTTTATAGATAACCAAAGCAAATTACATAAAGAGTCTTCGTTTATTCCATCTCAATAGCCATACGTATAGGGTTGCTTGTTCACATCAATTATTGAACGCCAAGCCAACCTTGATTAACACATTACAAAAATTTACTTTGACGAGAAAACTTTATTGTTGTGGCTCATTTTCAATCACTTTCACAACAGTAACATCATCAATTTATTATTGTGCCGTGTTTTTTTTTGAGGGATGAATCGAAGCGATGAAGAGTTGACATCTCAGTAGAAGGTTGCAACATGGACTTTTGTTAGGCTGTTAGACAAAAAGAAAAAAAAAAAAATCTACTGATTAATTTGAAGTCTGTCTTAGATTAAGATTACAAAACTTATATATTAAAATAGAGTAATGTGTTCCAAAATTTATAAATTGTGACAGACCGAACGTGAGAAATTTCAACAATTAAAAAGGGACCATCACAATTTATTAATTGTGATATTAAAACATTATATTTGCATACATTGACAAAATTGACTATCTTGAAAAATATCACAATTAATATATTATCTAGAAAGTTAATTAAAAAAATTATCTTCTCAGCTTATTTTTTTTCCTTCTTATTTTAATTATAATAAGCATATATATAATAATCAATTTATGAAATGAAATTTTTTGTATGCTTCAAATGTATTATATCTTATAATTCATAGATCAAGTTTAAAATAATTAAAGAATATGTCATATATAATATATCGATCTAGCCAAAATCTCCTATGATAATGACCCTCATTAGGCACATGATATCCATGGAAAAGTCAGAGGCAAGGTTTGCAATCAAGGCAGCGCATCTGTTGCCTTCTCTGCAGCTATGCTGGAACAGAACACCAATTGCCAATTTTAATGTATATATATTGTTTCTCTAATTTTTATATGTATTGATGTTCCAACGACATACACAGTTATGATGCAAGCTTTTTATTTTCTAAATTTGCCATTATCTATTGGGAAAATTGCTAACATCCCTAAGGTTTGTCCAAACTAATCATTTCATTCTTGTTGTCTTAAAAGTCAAATAAATACCTCATGAAATTTGATTTTGTTAACTATTTGCCTCTTTTATTAGAATCGTGCAATAGATAGCCTCAATTTTAGCACCCAAAAAGTCAATTACATTGATAGAATTGTGCATGATACATCTTGTGAACTATGTAAGCACTCCATGGACAATTCTACTATATTTTTTGGGTGCTAAAATTAACAGTTTTTAAAGCACAATTATAACAGAAGGGGTAAATAGTTTACATAATCAAATTTTAGGAGGTATTTAATTGACTTTTAAAATAATAGGAATGAAATAGTTAGTTTAGACAAATCTCATGAGTGTTAACAATTTCCCCTTATCTATTACTATGCACATTTATTTCATTACATGTAACCTCTATTACTCAACATCACATAAATAAAGGAGCTCCTTGCAAGAAGTTTATGAATCTTTATTCTATTGAGATTAACTTGGGAATAAGAATTTGACAAGTACTAGAAAATCAATCTTTAAAAAAAAAAAACAAAAAAGGTAAATGGATAGAATCTATCTGGATAGAACCATTTAATGGTTCTGTCAATGATTAATATACCCTCATTGAGACTAATTTACCCTTGTTAATTGATATTGTTAGGCATGTTAACACACTTGTATTTCCAAAATAAAATCACCATAATCAAGACATATAATTAAGTGTTACTGAATTGAGTGGAAAACATAACAACAAAATGGAGAAGAAAATATGGATTATAGAGAACTTTCAAATTCCATTGTCTTCCATTATTATTGTTGAAGGAAATGGAGTACATAGAAATGGTTATGCAGATTTTTTGCTCTAACATTTATGATTATTCACTGAGTGGAGAAGAAAACTTAATTGAAGTTGTTGAGGATGATGATGATGACATTGTAGGTGAAGTCGGTGAAGGAAATTCTCAAAATAATGAGAATTTAAATTTCAATGAACATATTGTAGAGGATGGTCCTGAACCAAGTATGTATTTTCCAACTGTAGATAAACTATTAGAAGCTTATAAAGAATATACTAGTTTGGAAGGATTTTCTGTTGCTAAAAGATTTGCCCACAAGGGTAGAGATGGTGTGAGAAGATATAAAAAAATTAGATGTGAAAAAGGGAGGAAGTTGGAAGCAAGGATAAAATCAAAGAGATTATGTTGCCCAGCTCATTTGAATGTAGTGATCAAAGATGGAATGTGGGTTGTTAGTTCAATAAAACATTATCACAACCATGAGCCGAATCCTTCAATGAGTAGGTTAATTAGTGGCCATAAGAGTGTGACTCTAACACTTGGAAGAACATGGGTTGCTAATGACATTGCAGGTTTTAGGCCTTGTAGCAGCATGAGAGTGGCACACGTGCAAGTTGGTGGTCCATAAAATTTTGGATGCATGCAAAGGGACATGAGGAATTTCATAGATAGGCAGAGGAGGTTAAAGCTTGGTAAAGGAGATGTAGAAGCTATTAGAAAAATTTTTATAGCAATGCAGCAAAAAGATGGTGAATTTTTTTATTTGATTGATGTTAACGATTAAAGCCATTTGAGAAATGTGATGTGGATTCATCCTACAAGTAAAGCTACTTATCAAGAGTCCAATGATATTATATCTTTTGACATAACTTACCTACTGAACAAATACAAGATGTCTCTTGCTACCTTCATTAGTGTGAACCATCATGGTCAGTCAATTTTATTGGGATGTGCTTTAGTTTCAATTGACTATTGAATCATTTAAATGGCTTTTCTCTTTATGGCTCGTAGTTATGGGCGACATTCATCCTCATGTAATTATTATCAATAAGTGGGAGAGCATTAAGGTAGATATAAAAGAAATTATGTTGAATATAATTCACCATTTTTGTATGTGGCATATAATGTGCAAGGTATCAAAAAAGTTTAAACACATTAATGAATTTGGTAAGTTTTGCAAGGAATTTAAATGTTTGGTGTATGACAGCCTAAGTATTGAGATGTTTGAGAATAATTGGACAAACTCCACAACTACGTATGATCTTATTATTAATGCATGGCTGATGAAGTTGTATAATGACAAGGAGAGATGGGTTCCAATATACTTAAATCAAGATTTTGGGCTAGAATGACATCTACTTAGAGGAGTGAAAGCATGCATACATACTTTGATGGTTATATCAATGCGAGGAGAACACTGAAACAGTTTGTTGAACAATATGAGATAGCATTGAGCAATAAGGTTGAGAAGGAATTTACTAATGATTTTAATTGTAGAAATAAATAATTTTTTGGTTTCACTCATTTCAAATAGGAAAAAAAATTTCAGTATGCTTTCACCAATGGTATGTTTGAAAAAGTACAAGAATAAATTAAGAGGATGTTATATTGTCATGTATTGAATGCAAACCATACTAAAGTGAATCAAGGAGGCATTGATTTATTGAAGGTGCTTGAAAGATGCTTAATAAATGATTTTTGTGTGAAAGTGTTTATCTATATAGTTGAGTTTAATGGTGGTGAACTAATGTGTAGTCAAGCTAGCTTTGCAAATTATAACAATCTCAATGATGCTAATGGACAATCTATGGGCCAAAATTGGCTACGAGTGTAATATAAAAACAATTGAATGGAATTTTTTATATGTAATTACGGTTATATGTAGTGAAATAAATTACATGAATGGATGGATTCACCAAGGATTATTATTTTATAACAAACATAAAGATGCTTCACCGATATTGTTACACATACATGGACGCAATTAGACATAATAATACATAAATCGATGGTGGGGGAAACCAAGTAGATTAATTAAGGTCTTTAACATGAATTTGAATACATGTTAAACCAGGCAAGTAGATGTCAATTTCAATAATGTAATTGAAAGTAGTGACATGATATGTAACATGTGAATTTATCATTGATTTAAGTTTAGAGTAATGTATATTTCATCAATAATATTAAACGTGAAATTTAACTTCATTAACTGTATGGTCGAACATATGTTTCAATTGATACTAGTTTAGATTCATCTTATTAATGAAAATTTCAATGAAAGACATTTACATTATCTTTGAAGGTAACATGTTTATAAATTTATTTTTGAAGTTATTTTTTCGCTAATGTTACAAACACATGAACTTCAATATTTTTGTGAACACACGTTTTAATTGATGTTAGTTTAGATTAAGGACATTGCTGTTATTTTAAAAGAAAGACATTGACATTTTATTTGAATGTAAAAATGTTTATGAATGTATCATTGATGTTTGTTTAGATTAATATTAATGTCATTAGTGACATTGGGATGCATTTTTCATTTAACATATTATAGAAAAAAATTACATGAAGCAAATTGATGTTAATTTTTATAAGCATATTAGTGTTGAAATTTATTTTCAAGTTGAACACATATGTAAAAGAATTGATTTTATTTTTTTTGTTCAACATTATTTTTAGTGGTAACAAAAAAAATGGATATCATGTATTAAAAGTTAATTAAAGAAAAATTACTCGATAATGAAACGATGCGTATTGCCATAACGAATTGGGTTTGAAAGTATAATGCCATAATAATGAAACGATGCATATTGGACCCACGACAGTTCCACTTCTTATTAATGATTTGATAAACTTAAAATATAAATGTCTAACTATTATCATATTTTTCTCTTATAAATCATCTTATATCTTTTGTTTATTAGATTATTATCCATAATGTCTCTTATCATTGACAAACCAAAAAAGAAAAACACGCAATCTAGTGCCATCCACCCAAGATGTACCCCAGGATGTTTAGTGGACATAATTGCTAGTGGGATCATATTCTATAAGAGATTTGTTCAACGTGAAAGTATAATAAGCACAATATGTTAGATTTGATTATATTTCAAAAAAAATTATTTTTAATAATTACTTATTAAAAATAATGTCAACTCATAGTTGTAAGGAATTTTATGAAGTATCCGAGTAGCCATAAGTGTACAGAAAGGGAAATTTAGAAAACTATACATTAGGAGGGTGGATTCATCCCAAATCTTTATCACTATTTCTAGGAAATTATTTGAGGTTTGAAAATCTAGAAGCATAGTATTGGAAAGGGGTGGTACATAGATTGTGTATCTTATTAGCAAT
This sequence comes from Mallotus nudiflorus, assembly GCA_947683625.1. NCBI lineage: Eukaryota > Viridiplantae > Streptophyta > Magnoliopsida > Malpighiales > Euphorbiaceae > Mallotus > Mallotus nudiflorus. The sequence continues at coordinate 483,505 of CANTUR010000323.1, forward strand.
TGTAAACAACATAAATATTTATACAATATTTGTACTAATTTTTTATAACTGGATAGGAAGAGTGCTTCTGCAAATCCTAAAACATGGAGTCAAGCTATTGACACCTTGCTCAAGCTTTTGCATCAAGAGATTATAGAGCTTCTTATATTCTTGGTGTAATTTTATTATGTAGTGGTAATGTTAAAGATGAAGAGGAGGAAAAAAGACTTATTGAAGATGTGCTGCACATGAATAAGATTAAAGAAAGCTTGTTGAAATTTTATCAATTGATTAGAAGGATATGAGTGAAAGGGCAATTGAAACCTAAAAAAAATAATTGCCCTCATAGCAAGAACCATTTGCACTTTGCATGGCTGTACTAGGTTGACGATTGAGAAATCATAAAATGTATCGAGTGCATTTGTTGCCATGAAGTTGTTTTTATTTATTGTCGATTAGGTGGGAAGTGAATAATTACAGATATTATAATTTGGCAAATGGCAATTTTTGAACTATAGTGGAAACTTGATTTCATTAATGAAAAATTGATGACGAATTCTAAATTATAAACTGATTCCATTAGCCCCTTGATTTCAATAACCAATTGATGTAATTTTTATACTTAAAGGTGTTTCACCAAGCAATTTTCTAAATAATGAATCTTATTCATTTTGGATTCAATAATATTCATTTTAATAACTCCTTTTACATTTCAATTGATAATAATATCTAGATATAAAGTTGACAGATTTTATTGGGACAACTAATAAGAAGTTATTTTTGCATTATTTGAAGAAAGGAAAATATTATTTCACCGTGATATGGAATTAGAAAATGTCATGATCCATAGTGATTTTCCCTAAAATGACTACCTTATGCTTCACTTTTATAATTCATAGTGCTAAAATGGTGTAAAGTTGTAATTATCACTTTATATTGATTCCCTATTTGAGAAAAAAAAAACTATTTCACCAAGATATGTGCATGGTAGAAAACTTGTTCATTGTGTTCATATTGATAGGGTCATATTAATGAAATGATTCATATTGGCATACCATAATGAAATGATGCGTATTGGCACCACAACAGTTCAAATTTTTTTTTTTTTAGAAAGGTTCTACTTCATATTTAATGATTTAGTAATTTCAAAGTAAACTCCAAATATAAATGTGTAAGTGTTATCAATTAAAAAACATCTTTCTCTTCTCAGTCATCTTATATGTTATGTTGCAGAATCATTTGTTTGAATTTTTTTCATTATGTCTCTGAGCATTAATAAATTGAGAAAGAAAAACACATGCATTCCAATGACATTCATACAAGATGTACCCCATGATGTTTTGATAGACATAATTGGTAGAGTGGGATCAATTACAATATGTTAGATTTTATTTTATTTTATTTTGAAATTTTTTTCATTACTTATTAAAGTATTGTCAACTCATGCTTGCAAGGAATTTTATGGAGTATCCGAGCAACTAGATGTGTACAGAAAGGAAAATTTGGAAAACTTTACATCATGATGGTGGATTCATTGCACATCTTTGTCACTGTTTTTTGAAGATGTTTGAGGTTTATAAATCTAAAAGCACTGTATTGGGAAGGGGTGGTACGTAGATTTCATATCTTATGATGCATTAATTAGCAATTATAAACGACATAAATATTTATACATGATTTGTACTAATTTTTTGTAATTGGATAGGAAGAGTGCTTTGGCAAATCCCAAAACATAAAGTCTGGCTATCGGCATCTTGCTCAGGCTTTTGCATCAGGAAATTACAAAGCTTTTTACATTCTTGGTGTAACTTTATTATGCAGTAGTAACATTAAAGATGAAAAGGAGGGAAAAAGGCTTGTTGAAGCTATGCTACATATGAAAAGATTAAAGAAAGCAAGGGTAAATTTTCTCAAATGCTCTAAAGGATATCTATGAAGGGGCAATTAAAACCTAAAAAGGAAAATTTCCCTCATTTTAAGAACAATTTGCACTTTGCATGGCTATATTAGGTTAACAATGAAGAAGTCATGAATTGTATCAAGTGCATTTGTTACCGTGAAATTATTTATGTTTGTAATTTGGTAGGTTGTAAGTGATTAATTAGAGAAAATGAAATTTTGTACATGGCAATTTTTGTTGTGCAAGTGGAGACTTAATTTCAGTGAATTGATAATGAATTCTAAATTTTAATTTGATTCACTAGCCCAATTATTTCAATAACCAATAGATGTCACAACAAAATTTAAATGCATTTCACGAAGCTATTTTCTCAATTTACCTTTAATCTATTATTATAGTTTTTGATGTTCCCTAAAATGTCTTGTTCCTAATATGACTACTTTATACTACACCATTTTATAATAGCATAGTGCTAAACTATTGTAAATTTTTAATTATCACTTCATTGAGTCATATTGAAAATAATAAAATACAATTTCACCAAGATATGTTCATGGAAAAACTTATACTTGCTAACTGTTTAATTCATTAAATCCTTATAGGCTTGATAAGATAGTTGATAGTGAAATATAAATTTGTACTTTAACGGCTATTAGAGTGATGGTGTAACGTTGACAGAGGCAATTAAATTGAATTCACATTTGACAAGTATAGAACTTATAAACGGGGAAAATTTTAATGCAACTAATGTACTATATCACAAACAAAGAAATAAACATTTCACCTTATAGAAACACACAAAAGTAACACTTCACCTTGAAACACAAAACTAATACTATGGTGGACAAAAGGTAGCTCTGTGGATATAAAGCAATTAAAATATCAAAACTAGAAGTTCTCATTGCTGAAGTGATCCATATAACTTATTAGCTATGATGAACCTCCTTATAATTTCAACAGTGGAGATGGTGGTGGTTTTGTTTCACCATGAGGCGAAGGCCTATAATGTATGTCTTCTCCACTATTATATGAAACTGCACTAAAGTCAATAATCCATGGTGTATGTATCTAGAAATACATAAGAACATTGATGTTAATGTTTTAGTTATTGAACATTTTAACAATACAATCCAAAAGAATGTTCTTGTCCCAGGGGATGTTGTTATTGGTACGAACTCTTACTTGCCATAAATGGTATGGCCTGGAATATATTACTCTAAGCATAACCATTTTTGCAAGTGGTTTGCCTAAACTTTGCAAGCAATATTCAAGTACTCTTTGTTAACATATCAAGGAAAATCAATAAATTAAAATTTTTGAAAAATGTATATTCATTGTGATATGAAAAATAAAATAAAAAATGATTGCTACAATATACTCACAACTTTTGTCATGATAACACTTTAACCAAACATTCAATGAATGTAATGATTCACTAAGGGTTTTCCATTTTGGATATGATGTAGCCATGATGGAGGAAAATGAAGGACATAAGTAGATAGTTTTTTTTAAAGGATTGGAAGTGAGTTGCTTGGGGAAAGTGAGTTGCTTAGTTAAACTAAGGCAATTTATATAGAGTTTGTTTCAATGAAAAAAGGTGGTTATTAATGATGAATTTGAATTTCAAATTGCCAACAAATGAATAGTCATCAGATACAGTTGTGACCTTTAGGTGACTTATGACATAGGGCTAAACCATTAGCTTATAATAAACTTTATAATTTGAATTTTGATGAATTGCACTAAGGAATACAATGTGGTGAATTATGTTCAACATGGAATATATGCAAACATATTCTTGTAAAATTATAAATGTATGATTATAATTATCATATAAAATGTTAATATTTTAATAGCATTGCTATGATTTTTTGTCAATAGAAGGAATATTCATGCACTATTGTTATAAACAAGTTTACAAAGTAAGTCATTCATGTAGATTACTTTTAATTTCATAGATGACATTGACATTGAAGCATTTGAAATGTTAATGTTAATTTCATAGATCACATTGATAATGAAGTTGTGACATTAAAGTTTACTGATTTTGTTCATGTAAATTAATGTTAATTTTATAGATCACATTGAGATTGATGGTACGACGTTAAAGTTTTTTTGTGTGTTTATGTAGAATTGTGTTAATTTGACATTGAGACTTAGTTTAGAATATAATTTCAATATACATATATATATATATATGTATGTATGTATGTATGTATGTATGAGTATGTATTATAAGCAGAATTGATGTTAATTCCATTGAGTAGTACCAATATGTGGACAACAAAATGCAAATAAAATTGTTAATCACATGTAACATTAGGAATTATTTTTGTACTCTAATTTTAATTTGTACAATTATGTGGCAATTTTGTATATGATTAATTAATTAATTAATTAATATTTGAATTACTTATTACACATACATTATATACATACCATATCAGAGTTGAAGTTAAAAAGACGCTTATATGAATGATGTTGATTCCACTTACTAATTAGTATGAATTAACATCATATTCACCTTTAAATTAGAGTTGTTGTTCTCCTCCATAACTCACACTAACTTATAATTTTTTATCTATTTTTTCTCTGACAAAAAGCACAAGAAAATGGATATTGAGAATAACAAAACCACATATACTCTGGCGACATCCATCTATTATGTACTAGAACATTTATTGGTGGAGATAATATCTAGAGTGGGAGAACATTCAATAAGAGACTTTTTTCAATTTGAAACTATAGTATATGTGGTGAATATTGGTTTTAATTACTTTTAATATTCTAGTTCATTAATTAATATTATATTTTTCTTGTTCTTTCAATTGTAAGGCTTTTCATATAGCATCAAAATAACCAGAAGTTTATAGACGAGTTAATATAGATAGCCTGCCTAGTAAATAGTGGGTTTGTCCACAATAGATGATCACATTTTTAAGAAGATGTGCAAGGTTTGAAATCCAAAGTCATTGTATAGGGAAGTGGTGGCAAGCAACTTGCATAAAGAAATGAGGTGAAATTTTATTTTTTCAAAGATAATATTATAACCTTAAATTTCAATAATTTGTTTTCTTATCAGGAAAAGTTCTTCGACATACATCCTGACATGATATGAGGTCGTATGCTACTATAGCAGGAGGAAATTACTAAGCATGTTATATTCTTGGTGTTATTTTGTTGTGTAGTGGTAACAGAGATAAAGAAGAGGAGGGTACAAGACTTGTTCAAACTGTGAAACAATTGAACCAATTAACAGAATGTAGGTTCTAATTTGTTCAAATTAATTCATTTTAATAAAGATCGAAACAAATATATGAATATTAAGTTTTAGGTATATGTTGTTAAATTTAATTAAAAGTATGTATATTAATAGTCACATCGATTTAACTTTGTTATATATATATATATATATATATATAGTGTTGTAGAGTCATTAGTCTTACTCTACATAAAACTTTATACTCCATTCCCTTATTTTTCTGATTTTCTAGTTATTGTGACTGATAATGGTTGCAGATAAGTTAAAAAACATAGATATTCTAGTGACTTCCCTATACAATATACTTAAAGAGTTGATGGTTGATATAATCTCAAGAGTTAGAAGACATTTTGTGAAAGATCTTTTCAATTTTAAACTAAAGTATAAATAATATAATAGATTTGAGAATTTTTTTTTTACAAACTAACTGATAAATTATAATAATTTGTCTTTTTCCATTTCAACTATAAACATGTTTATAATGCAGCAGACAACCTTGATATTTACCGATGGGTTAATCTATATAACATCCTTAGTGAACATCAGGTTTATCCAAGGTCAATGAATTTGTTTTTAGGATGATACATCGAGTGTCAAAATCTAGTGTCATTATACAAGGAAGGGGTGGCATGTAAATTTGATTCTGTTCTTAATTGTAACAACAAGTTTAAAATTACATAGTTTTTTATATTGTGTGTAAGTGTTAGGAAGTGGTTATCCTATTTAGGAATCAAATCTTAAGTAAAGAAAATTTTAAAAATTTACTAAACACAACCCTTTATCTCATGAAGAATTCCAATCCTAAGGATTTATTTTGCAATAAACACATTATTAATTCATAAAGAAATTCAAATAACAAGTAATCAACAACCTAAGATTTCTATGTTTAAGAAAAACTTACAATCTCCTAAGTTTGGTGTAGACCAAAAGTATTCTACTGTCTTTGTATCCCCTTAATTCAACTCTTGAATCAAAAGTATTCTACTATCTTTGTATCCTTTGTCTTCCAAGTGTGAGACCTCTAGCTTGATAAAACACCAAGCTTCTCCACATCTCCTTCTTGCCTTGATCGCATAAAAGCAAGTATCCTCTCTCAATTGCCCTTACAAACTTGCACTAATATGATCCTTGCAAGAACTCCTAGGTTTTATGTATATGTTTTCCTTCTTTTTTTTTCTTTACACTTTCTCTACATTAAGTCTTATCATAATTGATTTCTACTTACCAATATAGATAACCATGGTAAATGATAAGGGTAGAGATTGATAACATCACCCACATGCCACATGGCATGATATGTTGACTATTGTGTAAGTCACTAGTGTCCAAAATAGAAGGATGTAGAGATTACAACTCATGCACTTTCGCTACATCACCAAGGACTTACACATGTCATTTAACATCCTTAACTTTATTTGATTTAATAAAAATCAAATATAATATCACTTAATGGAATTGGGCTAAGTTATTAAGTTAAACCCATTCCATCAAATAAGTGAGTTGAGATAAGTTTGATGGGCTTTGTCAATATATTGGATTAATCTTTGGTCCAAAACTCTTTTAGGCCTAGGTCCATAACACTTAGGCCATTAATCCAAATCAAATAGAAACAATATATATATTTATATTATTAATTTAATATCTTACTTAATATCTTATATTAATTAAGTACAAATTAATCATTAAACCTTTCATTGAAATTAGATTTCATGATATGCTAGAATTGTTGCTTATAAGCATAAATCGAATTTCATTAATCACAATTAATTGATTAAATATTTTAATCAATAATTAGATTAATAATAATGGAGATTTAGTAAAAATGTTTTAGGTGTGACTTGCTAGGTTCATATCCAATTGGTAATGAGAAGATAAAATTAGCACTTGATATTATTTGAAACTCCTTTCAAGTCTAAATGTGAAAATCCCAATTATTCAAATTTAGTTATCAAAAGTTATGAGTGACCCCTAACATCGATATCATAACTACCCAATTAGAAATGAATGCATATATTGATTCACATGAACCCTTTTAGTCATAATTACCATACACTAAAATCCCTTCATAAGAATATCCCTACATAGCCTAGAGTCAAGGTTTCATCAAACTCTAATAGCTATATGATATGACCTCATCTTAAGATCTATTTCTTAATAAAATGTAACAAATACTAAAAACACTTTTCTAGTACTAAAACTCTTTCAAACTATTATGTTTGTCCTGGCCAAGAACCTATTTATCAAAAAATGACTTAGATAGTATAGGATCTTATCTTGGTTCACTCCAGGTAATGAATCCTATCTTAGTTGAACATTCATCCCTATAATTAATTGATTAGAGCCATTATACGCCATATACTCATGTGTGATTAACACAAGTATGTAAGCGATAATAAACTCTAACCACTCAAATGTAATTAACCGTGTCACCTTAGGTTAAAGGACTATATGCACCATTATGACCTGGACTATGATTGTTGAATATAAGTGAACATCCTTACAATCACATATCTAACGTCACTGTTCAATCCACCCATCACATGTGTATCCACATGTCTATTCTGATATCTCATATCATGTAGCATGAGAGTCTCTACCTCCCACAATTAGTATTATAAACTAATTAACAAAAATAGACATAGGTGATAGTCTAATTAATATTATGCAAATATTAATTATATGACTATGAACATTTATAGCATATGTACTAAATAAATTCATAACTCATATTATCAACTCTTGATAATAAATATGATGTTAATGGATATATATTCAATTAAATAAACACATTAAATAATAGAATATTCTTTCATTGCCATTAGGATAATTTACTATGTCATTATATATTACAAGAATGGCACTAAGGCACACATACACTAATAGTGAGGACACAAGTATAAGGATGGTGAATGCTATATGGTCATATAATATATATTTTTTTATTTTGTGTTATATGTTTCGCAAGAAACATACTCCGGCATAGCACTTGACATTGAGACAAGTAGTGGCATATAAGAGTTAGCATCAGTAGTGAGACATTACAGAGCATGGTACATTTTAAGGGTAATCTTATTGTGCAATGGTAATAGTAGGAATGAAGAGGAAGGCAAACGACTAGCTAAAGCAGTGAAAGAAATGAAAAAGCTTGGAGAAAGTATAACATCTCTAGTTTTAGCACTTGGAAAGCTATGGGTGATAGGGAGTTTGACACCCAAAATAAATGAATGTCCTAAAAGCTTTTTCCACAGGCGTTTAGGATGGGGTGGCTTGGTGGATAATGATGTTGTAAGCTGTGTTAAGTGCAGCTGTGACCATGAGGTTATATTTGTTTGCCATAAACTAGATTGTTTGTAAAATTAGAATAGTTTGAACAAACTATTATATGTATAATGTTTTGAATATGTAGCAAAATTATAATGTAATTTTAATTAACATATAATATAATGTATTTAATAAATTAGCTTCACTACACAAAGCAAATTCCTTAATGATGGTTAACAAAAGTAATTTCACGATACAATTGGTTTCACAAAAAAAATGTTAATATGGTTTAACTTTCAAGTGAAAACAATTTTAATGTGGTTTTGTTGTAATCGCTCATGCATGTTATTAAGAATGTGCCTAAACCTTACAATGAAGTAGTGAAAAAGTTGAACATTTCATTACTGGACAATTGTGGCTGTGACTATGAAATTAGATTTATTTTTTATAGACTGAATGCACTATGACGATTGGTTTCACCAAAAGATGTTAATATAGTTTATATGATTGGTAAAAATATGTTTATATGTAAATGTTACTTTATTCAGTGTATAATGTACAGGATGCAGTATGTTTGCACTTCTTGTTACTAGTTAAAAATAACAATTTTTTTTAATTCACATTATCAAATGAGGCCAATTGTTAAATGCACCAAATATGATGAGTGGTTTTACCAAAAATAGAGGTAATATGAAAATCAAACCAAGGGAGTGCAGGCGTTACTTCCTTCCCAATTTAGGTTGCCTTCTGTCATTAAGTCTAAACTTGCATTACTGATAACCTCAAAATTAGCTCCTATCTTCAATACGGGAAATAGTTCAAATTCAAATCCCTTTCAAATTCAGGCTTCCAAAATAAGTCACTTCCCTATAGAAGGATCTTCAGTCCAACTTCCACATCAATTACCACCACAACCTTTGTTCAAATCTGTCACAACCCATCCAATCAATAATTCTCATATGTAGCGAGAATAGTTTCAATACCCTAATTTTATAACATCCTTATATGATCTATTATTTTCATTGGAACAAACAAAGGACGTACATCCAATACAATAAAAGATCAACCTTTAACGTCAGTGTACTTTGGTTGACAACTGTTGACCACTTCTCCCTGGTTGGTTAGGAAATCCTATTTCTATTTCCCTATTAAAACTTATTTCAGAAGGCATTACAAATAAAAAAAAAGTAAATTTAGATTAAATATTTAAATATGTTTATTTGCATCAATAATTTCATTATACAAATTATATATTGTCTAATATATTTTTTAATTTTCATGAGTTAACAAGCAAAATGGGCAATGTCAGGTCCACTGGTGCGTAAGATGACATACATATACAAAATGTGCTTTGGGTTAGAAAGTTATACATATTACTAAGTATTTATAATATTGCTAATGGTTTTGCTTAAAATACAAAGTTTTTGCATACTTTTGAATGAGCTAATAATATAACTTGCATTCAACAAACTATTAATTTTTCAACAAGTGACTAAAATAAAGAAAAATTTTATAGTTACTACAATTTTTGAAATCACATGTAACATTGAGTGATGCCAAAAAGTTGAATATGAATAGAAATCATGCTCTTGTGGTATTTTTTAATTTTTAAATACACTGGTGTTATGAAATAATATGTAAGTGTGTAATACAAAAATTAAATAATTTGTAAGTTGAGAACACACACACACACAAATATATATATATATATATATATATATTTGTTCTAGGAAATTCAAAATGCAATAATGTTGGAGGTGAAGGTGGATCCATTGCTACCATATTTATCATTAAAGTACTTACCTTTTTTTCAAATTTTCTAAATTATGAACATGTCATGTCCATTACATTTCTCTTTGTAATTTATAATATTTGTTTATTTTATTTTCCACTGTAAGGGTTGGATTCCACTTTAGGTTAATGATTTGGTTATCTCTATTTCTCCATTTGCAAGCACCGATGATGGAATACCTTCTACACCTTTCTTACTATCTTCTAAGAATAAGTTATTACTAGAAGCATATTTGAAACCACCTATAGATACACCTAGCTGAAGTCTTGGCATAAACCTCATTTTGAGTGGATTAATTGGATTGATAGGTTGAAACCTCATTACCAAAAATTATGGGAAGTAATATGGATAAATAAACTAATAGATATAAGCAAAATTGGACCACCATATGAAATAAAGATGCTTTGTGCAACTGTGCATTTCTGGATGCCTAGTGTTAATTCTTTTATTTTCCTTTTTGGTTTCTATTTAATTACATTGCATGATGTTTTTATTTTAATGGGATTACCTGTAGTTGGCTCAGATGCACCATGTTTAATTCATTCAAATGATGACAAATTGATAACTTTTTTAGCAACCTAAAATGACTATTCTTTATATCATTCATTAATTTAACATAAGGTTAAAGCATCTGGCACACCTTCTCAGAAGGAACATATTGAATTTCTTTGAGTGTTGATTTGCAAATTCTTAACATGTCCATTCTCTAGAAAGCCAGCGATCGAGTACATAGATCTGGCAAGGGCTGTTGCATTAGGAAACTATGTCGCTCTTGGTTCAATTTTACTTAGCCTAACTTACAAATCTCTAAAGTACTATCATACATAAAGACCTTTTTCAAGGTTTAATGGAGCACTTTGGTTGGTATAATTATGGTCGTTCATGTACTTTTTAGAATTAAAAAGTGAGGAACCTCCTGAGTTAAATGAACTAGTTGGCCTAAATGTTTATCATTACAGCTGCTTTATATCATTCCATAAATTTTATCATTTTTTACAAAACAAAGAATAAGGACAAATAAGCAACTTTTCATTTTTTTAGGAGAAGAATGAAAAAACACTTGATTGAAAAAAGTGCTGGAAATTGGCGTTCTTAAGCAAATTTAGTTAAAGTTTTTCTATGCCTATACGATAGTAAGATATTTCTACATAGGTGGTTCTAGTTCATTTGACTCAAACAAGCCAAGCTTATCTATAGAGCACTATATGCCTTATCTATGGAGTCGACAGTTTGGATTGCACCAGTCTATGTATCTAAGTCAAGTTAAAATAATAACTAATTTCAATCGTTAGTCTATTAAAGAAGTGAAGATAATTGTTTCTGGTTTAAAAAATCTTAAATGTAATGCTAATATATTGTCTCAACAGAATGTTGACCATTTCAATAAGTAGTCATCTCAGAGATTTTTTTATCTGATTCCTCCTACTATTGGAACTATTATAGCAGGTGAGCTGAACTTGGTGCATTATTTTATATTTCATTGTTAAGTAATTTTCTTTTGAAAACTTCTATCTTTCTTACCATGACAGGTCTAAAGTCTCTCATTCCCCTAGTAACTTCCAAAAAATAAAAGTCCAATGTTAAAGAAGGAAAATAACAAACCGTTAAAGTGTCTCTATATAAATAGGAAAAATCTAATATCCGTGACAAAAAAGAGAAGACAGTTGATATGACATATAATAAAAGGGTAAAGTCAACTTTTGCTTCCAGATTAAGAAGATCCAACAGGCTGAGACAAATTGGACCCTTTAGTAATACTAAAGATGATCCAATGCAGATTATTGATAATGTCCTTGAGGATTTACAGGAAAGCCTTAATGCTAACTGTAGCACCACATAAGTCCTCGTCTTATTATGAGCAGACTAACAATTTCATTACTTCACCAATAGTTCTAAAGGGAAAATATATTGACAATGGAATTGACAATGTAGATGTCAGCTACTTTGATTTATCTAAGGAACCAAAAAATGAGGTCACACTAGTTACACCACCTCAACAAGTAATAACCAACTTCATCACTATTTTTCTAATCTAATATGTTTGTTTGGTATAATTCACTTAAGCGCATGCCTTTATTTTTATGAATTACTTAATTTATTGATTTTGTAAATTTATTAGTGTAAAAACTGATATCAATAAAATAAGTAAGAAGGCATTTTCAATTCCTTCACTAGGACCAATGATTGATATTGATTTTAATTTCTTAGAATAGTCTATGGTATCTACTTTACAATAACACATAGTTTTAACATAAGATGTCATTAAGTCATCCAAGAAAACTGTCATGTATCTCTTAACACATGAATTGCTTACACTAGGTAGTCATCAATGGGGTTCATTTCTTTCAGCTATATTAGTACTTTATAGTGCTTCATCAAAAATAAATAAATATGATTGTCTCTCAAAAGCACTTGGTGACTACCAAGTCCATAGAAAGCTTATCAGGTAATATAGTGAGTTTGAAAAGTGATGTCGAGAAGCAGAAGGCTATGAAGAATTCATTGGAAGCACATAATAAGGAAATTATTGATATTTAACAAGAGTTATTGTCTGAGCAGTGCTAGATTGAAAAACTACTGAAAGAGATTAAAATGCGGAAGGAGAATTAGATACATCTTATGAACAAGGCAGAGGGAGTGAATCTTCAAAGGAAGGAAGTTAGTTCTGAATACTAGTAAATTTTTGCTTGGTTATCCCAACCAAGAGAACAAGCATTAAAATGGATTAAATAGTACAAAAGGGGAACTGAAATTAGAGAGGCATGCTACTCATAATGGCATGAGTAAAAGTGTTTAGATTTTAGCAACATATAATGCAGATGTGTTAATAGCCATAGTTTCTTTTTTTTTTTTGGACAAATATTTGTTTAACCTTCTGTTGTTTAGGTGTATGGCCTACTACCAATGAACTTTGGTCTAGTTCTATTTTAGCTTCAACATGTTAATCTTTAATATGGTCTTTTTAATTCTATTTTTTCTTGTAAACTGTCAATGACCTTTTTCCCTGGTATCAGTCTAAGAATAACTCAAGGTATTAAAGAAGGAAATAAGTGAGCATGTTTCGAGAAACATTACTAATTTTAGATATAACGAGACTTAGCAGGGGCTCCTACACCCATTTCCTCTTCTCACCATGTACGAGATATTTTTTGGTGAATATGAAGAAGATAAAGAAAAAATGAATGAAGAAATTGAATAAAGGACAATTGAGGTCCATCACACTAATGCTACTGAAGAAACCACCCCGATAAGGAGAAAGGCACCATCGAAGGCAAAAGCAATATCAACAACACAAGCAGCAGTAGCAGTTTAACCTGGTAACTACATTGAAGTCAAACACCACTCCTTTTGAAGTTTAAAACTTGATAATTACCCTTCAAAGACTCTTTTTTTTTTTAATGATGTTTAATGTTGGAGTTTACTCCTACTGAATGTTATCCCTTTTAGTTTTATTAATGAATGAATTTTAGTTTATGAAAAATATTAGCAAATCTTTGAACTTTTTTAATTAACTATATAAAGATCAAAAGTAAAAAATAAACCTAAGTTATTTAGTAATGTGTCAGTAATTTACACTTTTTGTCCCTTATGTTTATATTAAAAAATTATAGTTTAATTATTCAGCTAAAAAACTCTATATGAAAACTTAACTTCACTACTTTTATTTCCAACAAATTAAAGTGTAAAAATTGTTAAGTTACTTTTGAAATATATGGTGAAGTTACTTTTAAATTGTCTATCAATTGGTGAAGGAAACATTATATTAAACAAACTATATCATATTAGGCAACTCTTAAGGTTAAAGCCACTAATATCAGCCTCCATTAAATAACTCGATTCACCATTGTACTCATAAGTATGATTTTTTAATGTGCCGTAAACCAAAAGCATTTTAGTTCTAAGTTCAAAATTAATAAACATTATAAGATAGGAAATCTCAAGTTTAGTAATAAGGTAATACATATCATTAATTTGAAAACACAACCAAATGCCTTTGATAAACATAGAAATAATACATCCAAAAAATAACAGCAGTCATAATTTATATTTTTTAAATAGAAAATGTTTTAGAACTCATAGTGCAATTGCCCAATTAGTGCAAAAGCTTCAAATTGCACTTTTGTTATCTTCCCCAAATAAAAGCCAATTAGAAACACAACTATAATGATTCCCAAACGAAGAAACCTGAAACCATCAAAAGAAATATGATTGTTCCTCCTTATTAAAATGGTTTTGTTCTCAACCTTCTCCACTTTCGATTCCTTCTTAGTAGGGAATGTGGTTATGACAAAATTTACTTCACTAAATTTCTTCGATGCAGATATAGCTTCACTTATACTATTGAAAGACCAATACATACACCCTTTGAAGCCAACAACTGAACAAGCGAGCACATTCTTCCCAAGATGTGTAGATTCTAGGCGCATGTCCATTGAACACAACATAATACTTATTTCTTGGTCTTCTGTTATAAAACGATTCTATGTTTTCTTTTGTTTATGAATAAGAATATGTTGTAAAGATGTGTTTTCGTTTGTTTTTAATAAAAATCAGTTGTAAAAAAAAATTGTAATTTCGAGATGAATTGTTTAACAACATATATAGATCTTTCATATTCAACATGTATTTAATAAGAGAGCTGATTACATTTACGAAACAATCTCATTAATGGAAGTTTATCATCATCTAAGACATCATTTATGTTCTTCACCATCTATATTGCAAAGGTACAACAATAACTTACATTACTCATTAATGACATAAATTCTTTTTTTTGTTTACCTATTTTGGATGAATCTACCCTTTCTATCCGGATAGATTCTATCCATTTATCACCTTTTTTAAAAAAATGTAATTTTATTTCTTTCATTGATGTTTGGTGTTCAATAGCCATAAAAATTCCCATTATTGTAAAGTTCAAGTCAAATAGACATATAAAAAGTAAAATTCTTTTAACACTTATTTTCTTTCTAATCCAAAATTTTACATAATAGAAATTTATTGCCATTTCAACAAATAGATGTTGGTAATGCAATAAATGGTTTAACGAAAAAAAAAAAGAAGCTAAAACCATTGATTTGCTTCAATTCAATTATGAGGTTTGACCAATCCGTAGATAGCAACATAGGACTGGGCAACAGTAAGAAGAAGAAGGACGAGAGCAGCTAAAGCTGACATGAATATCCATGGTGTGTCGAAATACGTATACTTGAAGCTCGCCCATTTAACATGCCATTCCTTCCGATAGTACCCATTCACTTCCTTAAACACCTCTTTTAGGTACGTCCCTTCAGCATCAAAAGAAATGCTCCTGCTTACCCTGTTGAAGAATTTAACAACTTCTTTATCTGTTCCGGAGTAATTCTCAATAATGCTGCGATCCCGCAAATATCCAGCATCAAGAGCCGTGTTGATTAAGCAGCCCATGAAGATAACGTAAGATGTGAAGTGTTGCGAGCAATGTTTGTAGCATTGTTCAAATGCTATGCAGTTGAGTATGAAAGACTTCATGAAATCATCTGCAGGAAAAGTTGGGATTTCAAGTACCCCATGAGGTTTGAACTTTATGTCCAAGAAGCTCTCAGCTCCCTCCGATTGCTTGCACTCAATACCGGCTTTACGAAGCTTCTCAACAGGTTGGATCAATTTGAAAGTATCTTTAGCATCTGTAGTCTCTTTCTGCTTAGCATCTACTATCTCTTGTTGCAATTGGGATGAAGGTTGATACGTCATTCGTATCAAATCAAGTAAATGATTGCCACCAGAGAAGTTCTTATACTTGTCTTGAATCGCCGTTGGTCTCTTCATCGAGTAATTATTATAAAATCGCAAGATGAGCAGTGTCAAGGACGGAAAGGTTCCTGAAGCCGGGATTGATAGATCATACATTTTTTGAAGAACAAAGAAAGGAATCTGGTTCTCTAACCTGAGGAGATCCCTGGCAATAGAAGACAATATCCATGGTAGAGCAAATATTGGGTCATCTTTCACACATACCGCTATTTTTTCTACTACGAGGAGCAGCTCGATAATGAAACAGCCATCAAGAATCATCATCTGAATTAAATCGGAGCTACTGCAATCAATAGCTTCAGAATAGCACTCCCTTATTCTCTTCTCTTCGACTGCTATGGCCGTTAAAAAGTCATCATAGCTGCGATTGAGTTTCTTTAGTCGGACAAGAGCAGCACCAAGAACTCTCCATTTGTGTTCTTGCATCATCTCGAGGCGAGGATATTCTTTATGGTCGTGGTAGTAGGGGCCAATGGAGACTGCTTCAGGTTGAAAGGTTGATTTGTGATGCTCCACAATGCTTTGGGGAACTCGAAAGATTGAACAGGTTCTACTGCCAGCCGTGGTCTTTAGCAACTTGGGGTCTTTCTTGGTTCCTTCTTCTACTGATCTTAACAGAATCTGGTGTTCATCCTCTGGGGTGATTGTCACACGTACTTCTATATTCCCTTGGTTTTGGTTGATGGGGGGATTTGACATTTTTGTGCGATATCGCAAAAAAGATGAAGGAAATGATGATCAAATGCTAATGTTGAGTGGGATGTTATAAAAGAAGGCACAAAATCATACGATTGCTCCGTAAATGTGTCTCTAAAGTTCACAATAGGCGTCAGTTCGTCAGTCGAGTCTAGGAATAATTTTTACATTTTCTTATTAAAATAAAATTTTTAATTTATTTTACCATGTTACATCATAAAAAAAAATTAATGTTAAAAATATCTATATATTTATTTCTTATGTTAAAAATGAAGAAGAAAAAGAGCAATGGTGGGAACACGTATAACAGTAGCAACAGCTGCCTCGGGCACTTGCAACCAGACATTTTTTTTTTAGTTTTCTTTTGAGAATGACTCCAATTAGGAAATAAAATTGAATATTTTGAGGATATGGAAGCAGGTGAATTTTCTTATGTTATGGCAATTTAATTTCAAGTTAACGTGGCCACTTGTTCTCAATATTATTTCTTCCAGAAAATTTTTTTTTGGAGGTCTTTGTTAATTGAAGTCTTTTTGTAATCGTTACAAATAATTTAAAATCTCATGTTTATCATTTCATCAAGATTTTCAACCGTGAGCTTTTTGAGTCAAACCAAATAAAATTCGGATCTTAAATTCTAGTAGTCGTTAATTTTATTTCTTCCATAAATATAATAAAATTTTTCAATAGTCATGCTATTAAAATCAAACTAATTTTATTATAATAAAAAATTACAACTTAAGCTTAAATTTGTAACACACAACAAACAAATTTAGTATTGATATCCCATAAAAAAAATTAATTTATATACTTCGTTTCAAAATTAGTGGTGTTTTTTATTTTTTTTTTATCGAATGTGCATAGTTGTTGTTTTTTTTTTTTAAATTAATTCGTAGTCGGACTTAAATACATTATGAAGTCAACATTTTATGATTGTGAGGTATGGGTAGCCAATGTAAATGGATAACGTCATGTCTCTTTTTATGTACGCTCACATTTGGGGTGGGTGGGAATGCCCCTATTCACACAGCGGCTGGAACAATTCTTAGAACTAGACAAGAACGCGCCCAAATTATATTATTATTGTTTCAAGCTGTTTCAATTCTTAATTTTATTTCTTCCCGAAAGATAGGAAAGGAGCGTGCATAGGAGGTCATTTTTAATTAAAATTTTCTAGTAATTAATGTAAAAGATTCGCTTATTGATGTAAAATTTTATTAAATTTGTATGAAAATATTTCATAATAAAAAAATTTCATGTTTGGAATTGTATCAAATCACTTTAAGCCAACACCAGTTATAAAATGTGTAAAAATTAATTTTATGTTCAATATCGTATATGAAAATATTTTCATTTCTCTGCCATTCTTATAATTCTACTCAAATAAAAAAAGATTAGTTAAAATTCATTGCACTTTAAATACCAATAATTTTAAAATAAATCCGTTAAAATTAATTATTATAATCTAAAAGGAAATTCTCAAGTTCATAATTTTGCAAATAATTTAAAAGTGATTTGCACTTATATTCATAATAAGCAAATAATTTAATTGTAACAATTAACTCAATGCTTGACTTTACAAAATAACTTTCAATTGAAACAATGTTTCTTATATCAAACAATAACTTTTATGTATTAGTAGACCTTGTCGAGATCTACAATATACACATTAATATTTTACACACATGATATTCAAAACCACACTCTATCCATTCACACACTGCCTCAACCGCATTCAGACACCTACTAGCTTATTTATTACAAATTTTATGTTTTTCTCAGGTCATCTAACTTAGATTTTATTGAGGTTAAGAAGCCATATTGTATATGGATTTATTTTAACATATAAATAGTTAAATGGAATTTTAATCATTATGTTTGCGGTTATTACTGTTTGAAATAAATTGCACAAATGAATTCATTAAAAAAGGTTGTCTTATATCACACACAAAAATGCTTCACTAAGAATATTATTAATACATAAATTGATGGTAGGGGAAACCAAGCAAGTATGATGTAGGCATAAAAGAGCAAGCCCTTCAAGTCATGGATAAAGTTGATAAGTTACAGTAGCGGCATTTCTATAAATTTCTATAAGTTCCAAGTATTGGATTTAGGTGATTCAAAAGCCCATTTCATATGGAAATGGGCTTTCATATGGAAATGGGCTAATGATTGCAAGTCACTAGCTTTGCTTGTGAGCTCCATCATTTTTATGGCAAATTCCTTTGTTTTAGCCCTCAATTTTTGTGTTTTTGTTATTTTAGGGTTTGATTTTCCTATTTCATTGAGGATTGTTTTAGAGTTTACTATTTAAATTCTTTATTTTCATTGTTAGACAACATTTTTTTATAATAATTGAATTCTTTCCTGAATTTCAAAATTTTATGAAAATTTTGATGCCTATAGCCTAGTTTGGCCATAAAAGATTGATAATTGGTAGTTGTGCGCAATTCAACAATTGTCGATTATTGCTAATCCACCCTTCCACTACATTAGTTTGGTATCAGAGTTATGCTCCTCGGATAGGATGTCTCATAGAATACAACAATAGCTACCACTGCAACAACGTGTAGAAGAGGTATATAAGCATGATGATTTACGTCGCTTAGAGCAGCGGTTCGACCAGCGAATGGAATAGATGGATCAACGGATTGACACCTTCATAGAACAATTCATGGCAAGGATGGAGGAGTTGTTAGTCAATCAAAATAAAAGCAGCTGAATCATGATCAGAGATGAATCCTTAATGTTAATGACTAAAGGAATCCTTTTGCTAAAGGAAATAATGACAAAGATGACGTTAGTGATGGTTATTATGATGTACCCCGTGGACATTATAGACAGCATGTGGAGGTTGATGATAGGCGGCAATAAGAAGCAGGTATGAGGACTTAAATCCCTGAATTCTATGGTACCTTATAGCCCTAAGAATTCCTTGATTGGTTGGCCACAGTATAAGAGGTATTGGATTATAAAGGGGTGCCAAAAAATCATCGAGTACCATTGGTAACAGTGAGGTTTTAAGACAGGGCGATGGCTTGGTGGCAGCAAACTAAGCATACCCGAGTCAAGTTGAGGAAGTCAAAAATTACTACTTGGGAGAAGATGAAGAAACAATTGTATGCCACATTCTTGCCTTTTAATTATCAATGTTTAATGTACTAGAGGCTACAGAATCTAAGGCAAGGAATATGCTCAATTGATAATTATACAACTAAATTTTATCAATTGATTGCTAGGAATAAAGTACATAAGACAGAGGACCAATTGGTGGCTCAATATATTGGGGCCTAAGGGAACAAATTAAGGAGATAATCAATATGTTTGATCCTATGTCTATTTTTGCAGCATACCAATGGGCATTGCAGATTGAGAGGAGGCGTCCTTGTGGCTCTGTGCAAAATACTATATAGGGCAGCACTAGAAGCGATACTAGTGTGAGCCGTCTAAGTGGTGGTATGGCCACAGGAGCAGCAAATAAACCAATAGCTATGTCAAGGCCTAGTGGTATTAAATTTTTTATGTGTGGTGAGACAAGGCACAAGCAAGCTGAGTGTAGAAATAGGGAAAAAGGGTCATGTTTGCTGATTCAGATGAGCAATATGACAAAGAAGAGGATGCAGACCTAACGGGAGACCCAATATTTGATACATAGGTTGTGGATGAGGAGGTTGTGACTAGAGATGTAGGGACTGTATTGCTCATGGGAAGATCCTGCCTAACGCATAAAGTTGTTGATGATGATTGGTTGTGAAACAATATCTTCCAATCTACCTGCACTATCAAAGAAAAGGTATGCAGATTTATGATTAATGGGGGTAGTTATGAGAATATAATCTTGGCAGAGGCAGTTCAAAAATTAGGAATTGCAACTGTCAAGCAACCTAAGGCATACAAATTGGCATGGTTAAAAAAATAGGATGAGGTAACAGTGTCGAAACATGTCGTAATTTCCTTCTCTATCGGGGCAAAATATAAGGATGACATTTGGTATGATGTGATAGCCATGGATGCATGTCATTTGTTGTTGGGGCGACTATGGCAGTTTGATAGAGATGTGATTCATAATTGGAAGACTAACACCTATAGCTTTATGTTTGAAGGAATAAAAATAGTGTTGGTCCCTAATAAGGATCATGGACAGTCTAAGATAATGCAGGGAGAAAGCAAAGGCGGCATTAGCTTATTAACTCTATCCTAATTTGAAAGAGTAGTTCAAAAAGATGAAGTTGTTTATATCTTATTCAAGAAGATGGTAGATAAAGAGGTGGTGATCCCTAATGTAGTTTTGCCACTTCTAGAAGAGTTCAGTGATTTATTTCCAGAAGAACTGCATGAAGGGTTACCTCCCATAAGGGATATCCAACATCAAATTGACTTTGAACCAAATGCAGCTTTGCTAAATTGACTACACTATCAGATGAGTCCTTGTGAGTATGAAGAATTGAGGAGGCAAGTGGAAGAGTTATTGACCAAAGGGTTTATTTGTGAGAGCTTAAGTCCTTATGCTATACCAGCTCTTCTAACACTAAAGAATGATGGTTCTTGGCATATGTGCATAGAAAATCGGGCCATTAACAAAATAGTTGGCAGGTATCACTTGCCTATTATAGACAACGGGGTTTAGCGTACATCCAAGATTTTAGCAACCACGATACTATTTGAGCTCAGGGCTCTAGAGAACATACTAACATTTTATCACAAAGAGATGGCATGGAGATAAGGAGTCACCATCCAGGGTAATAAATTGGACAGATAAAAAAGGTGGTACTCGATTCCCTAAAAGAAAGATAGCACCACAACTAGGGGATTCTAGGTAAAGAATACCAATTTCTTTCAGTCTCGTATTCATTTAGAATTACTTTATGAATTATTATATTATCCTCTATTTACATGCAATTTCATATAAACTCTTATTCTAGCAATTAACTCCAAGGCAGGCCATTCATAAAAATACAAGTAAATAATGCATTCAATAGAATATATAATCCCTAAGTTAGTCTAATATACATGGATTTTAATTAAATGAGCTAAATCTGCATATTTTAATTTACAAGTGATCTAAAAACTAATTCCTTTTAATTTTAATTAAATGAACATAAGTCTATTTATTTTAATTCTAAAAATGGGCCTAAATCTACAATTCATGGAGGTAATTAAATTAATAGGCTTAATTCTACATATTTTAATAATAAAATGACCTTAAATCTACAAATTATGAAAAAAGCTTAAGTGGGCTAAGTCTAATTAACTAAATTAAATTAAGTGGGCCTATGTCTAATTTACTAAATTGGCCTAAGTTATCTCTAATCTAAAAATCTAATTAATTATGGGCCTAAAATGCATTTTAATTAATTAAACCTAAAAAAAAAACCCAAGTTTAAATGGATGAATTAGAATCTAATATGGGTTTAAGGCCCAAAACACATAAAAATAAATAAACAAACCAAAAAAAAAACAAAAAAAACATATTAAAACAATTAAATAAAATATCAAATAACTAATTAAATTAATTCCTTCTAAAAAAAACCTAATTTTCATTAACATGCAACCTAAATTAATATACTCCCAACATTGATTTTAATCAATTACCCAATTAAAACCCTAATGTTACTAACCAGTTAATTAACATAAACATGCAATCACACATAATTCAACTATTCCAGCTATTACAGTAATCTATAGAAAATAATAATAAAATAATTAATACAACCCCAAAAAAATTAAATAAAAAAATAAAAGAACCTAAAAGCTAAATTTACAAGATCTTATCAATGACATTCCATGTACCTCTTATGGATTTGATTCTCCAAGTATGATCATCATGTGTTTTCCTCTATAATCACCATCAAAAAGAATAAAAATTATGGTTAGTAAATAAATTATAACAATAATAAAAAACAATTAAAAATCAATAAAATTAAAAAAAGAAATTTATAAATCAAATAAATTAGAATAAGGAGAAGATGATGCTTATGAATGATTTTAATGGAGTGTTCCTCAGATTTTGTAAAATCATCGTTCTTAATAAGTTTTCAAATATTTTTCTTAAAAAATTCTCCAAAAATCTTTATTAAGCAATTAAGTAAAAGAATTTTTTGTAGAGAATGCAATACTCTTTTTCTTTCTTTTCTTCCCCTCTTTCGTCCCTTTCTTTCTTTTTTCTTTTCTCTTTTTTTCTCTTTCATTTTTTGTTTTCCTTCTTCTCATTTTTTTCTATGCCTTTCTCTTTATTCCTCTGCTCTCTCTTCATTTTTTTTTTATTTTTTGCCTCCTATTTTCAAAGCCAAAACACTCCTTATATAAGGATACGTCTCGAAACCCTAGTTATAAATTGATTCCTAAAAGACTTCTATTTACTTAAAAATAATATCAAAATAATTTTAAGAGAATTTCATACCAATTAAGACTGAGGAAAAGTCTAGAAAATTTGAGAACCCAGGGTGGAAGATGTCTAATTTCGATCGAAATTGTGTAATTATGATTGAAATTAATGTAATTTCGATCGAAATTATACAATTCTTATCAAAATTAATGTAATTTTGACCACTTTTTTTGCAATTAGATCATTTAAAAGCTTTGCAATTTAGTCCATGAAAACATTAAAGTCTTTCTTTAAAAAAATGCAATCAAACCCCTAAAGTTTCAAAGTTCAAGTATTGAAAACTTATTCATGAAATTTTCATCATTGGAGTTTTTTGCCTCATCCATAATTCATCATTCTAAAATTGGGTGTCTACACATATTCCTAGACTAGATGACTTACTTAATCGGCTTAGTGGGGCCACGATTTTTAGTAAACTAGATTTGAAGAATGGCTATCATCAAACTTAGATTCGAGTAAGGGATGAATGGAAAATAGCCTTTAAAACAAGCGAAGCGTTGTATGAATGGTTAGTGATGCAATTTGGGTTATCAAATGCACCAAGCAATTTTATGCATGTTATGAAATAGCTTTTGAGGCCTTTCATTAGCAAGTATGTTATTGTGTACTTTAATGATATTCTAATTTATAGTGTTAATCCAGATGAGCATTTATAGCAGTTACGAGAGGTACTCGATGTGTTGTGTAGAGAGAAGTTTTATGTTGCCATTAAGAAGTGTGCATTTTTTACTCATAAGGTGTTATTTGTTGGCCATGTTGTGTCAGGTCAGGGGTTTCAGGTAAATGAAACAAAGGTTGAGGCAGTGAAATATTAGCCAACAACTACATCCATTGATGAGGTGAGGAGTTTCCATGGATTAGGCATTTTATTTTTCATTTTAGTAGCATTATGGTGCCTATTATTGATTATAAAAGGTAGGTTAGGAAGTTTGTGTTAACTGATAAGGCAGAAAAGGCATTTGATTTAATTAAAATATGCCTTACAACAGCTCCTATTTTAGTGTTGCCCAATTTTCATCAACCTTTTGAGTTGCATTTAGATACTTCGAAGGTGGGAATTGAGGCTATTTTGAGTCAAAGTAGTAGGCCAATGGTGTATTTCAATGAAAAGTTATTAAGGGCCAGAATGCGCTATAGTACTTATAATATTGAGTTCTATGATGTTATGCAAGCTATTAAAAACATTGGCATCATTATTTATTTCAAAGGGAGTTTATTTTATACATAAATCATGAGGTGTTGAAGAATTTACATCGGTAAGACAAAGTTTCTGCTAGGCATGCACATTGGGTTACTTATCTTCAAAAATTTACTTTTGTTGTGAAACATAAGTAAAGGGTTACTAATAGGGTAGCTGATGCATTAAGCAGACGAAAGACCTTGTTAACCCAAATGTCCATTGAGGTACTTGGTTTTGAATCTTTTGTAGAATTATTTGAGATTGATCCATACTTTTTTGCTATTTTGGCCAAGATTAAAGCAAGTGAAAAGATAGATTTTCTAGTGCATAATGGGTTTCTATTTAAAGGCAATCACCTCTGTGTCCCAGATTATAGCTTGTGTTTGAAGATTATTCAAGAATTGCATGGTGAAGGGCATGTAGGTCAAGACAGAACTATGCAATTAGTGCAGACTCATTATTTTTGGCCTACCATTCATAAAGAAGTTGAGAGGTTGGTGTAGAGATATTGGATCTGTCAAGTTTCTAAAGGCACAACATCTAATACGGGTCCATACATGCCGCTGCCAGTTCCATCACAACCTTGGGTGGAGCTTAGCATGGATTTTATGTTATGATTACCATGCACACAGTGAGGTAATGATTTTATTTTTGTGGTAGTTTATCAGTTCTCCAAGATGGTGCATTTTATACCCTGTAAATAAATGATAGATGTTGTTCATGTTGCTCAATTATTCTTTAAGGAAATATATAGGTTGCATGGCTTGCCCATATTTGTAGTGTCATATCGCAATACCAGGTTCCTTAGTCATTTTTAGAGAAGTTTATGGAAAATGGTGAACACACAACTAAATTTTAGTAGTTCTTATCAATCCATAAGCAAATGGGCAAACTGAGGTGGTGAATCAATCTTTGGGTAACTTGTTGAAATGCCTCATGGGTAAACATGTAAAGGGCTGGGATTAAAAACTATGCCAAGCAGAGTTTGCTCATAATCATGCAATCAATCGGAGTACAAGATTCAGTCCTTTTGTAGTAGTGTATTCAATTCTACCAAGAGGACCTTTGGATTTGATTCCTCTTCCAACTAAGACAAGAGTTCATGGCAAGGCAGAAAATTTTATTACTGGATTGTAGGAAGTTCAAAAGGCTATCCATGATAACCTAGTGCATGTTGCCTCTAAGTATAAGCAGGTTATTGACATGAAGAGGTGACATATTGAGTTTGATGTGGGGGATTATATGTGGGCTATTCTTACAAAAGAGAGGTTTCCTGCAAGTGAATACATTAAGTTGTGTGCCAAGAAGATTGGGCCAATTGAGATCATTGATAAAATCAATTGTAATGCCTACTGCTTAAAGTTACCTAGCCACATTCGGACTGCGGATGCCTTTAATGTCAAGCACTTGATTCCTTTTGTAGATGATTCATAAAATGAATCAGATTCAAGGGAGAATTTTGTCCACCCTAGGGAGAATGATGCAGGTATAGAAGAGCAAGCCCTTTAATTCATGGATAAATTTGATAAGTTATGGTAATGGTATTTTCATAAATTTCTCCATCACTTCTCGGGAAAATTCCTTCATTTAAGCCCTTAAATGGGCAATTTTTGTGTTTTTGTTATTTTATGGTTTGATTTTCCTATTTCATTGAGGATTGTTTTAGGGTTTACTATTTAAGCTTTTTGTTTTCATTGTTGGATGGTAGTTTTTTATAATAATTGAATCCTTTCCTGATTTCCAAAGTTTTATGAAAATTTTAAGTAGTTTGGCTATAGAAGATTGATAATTGGTAGTCATGCGTGATTCAACAATTGTCAATTGTTACTAATCCGCCCTTTCACTACATCAAAGTAGATTAATATTAATATATGTAACATGAATTTGAATGCATGTTTTAAATTGTGGTTGGGGAAACCAAGCATATAGATGTCAATTTCAATAATGTAATTGAAAGTAGTTTATGAATGTAACATATGAATTTATGATTAATTATGGTTTAGAGTAATGTATATTCATCAATCATATTAAACATGTAATTTAACTTAAACTGTAAGGTCGAACATATGTTTCAATTGATATTTATTTGATTCATCTCATTAATGAATTTTTTTCCATTGAAGGACATTGCCTTTATGTTTGAAGGTAACATGTGTATAAATTTGGATTTTTGAAGTTAGTTTTTTTCCAATTTTACAAACACATTAGCAGGTAATTACACTTCAACATTTCTGTAAACACATATTTCAATTGATGTTAGTTTAGATTAAGGACATTAGTGTTATTTTTAAAATTACATAAAGCAAATTGATGTTTATTTGTGTAAGCATATTGATGTTCAATATCAATATATGTAAAAGAATTTATTGTATTAGTTTGTTCAATATCATTTATCGTGGTACCAAAATATGATGTAAAGTACATGGACATTTATTAAAATCTAATCAAAGAAAAATTACAAATTAATAAAATGATGCAGCTTGGCACCACGATGAGAGTTTGAAAGTATGGTGCCATACTAATGAAACTACATGTATTAGCACCACAACAGTTGCACTTCTTATTAATTGCTAGAGTGGCACTTCCAAAGTATTATCGAAAATATAAATGTGTAACTGTTATCAATAATAATTTATGTTTCTCTTCTAAATCATCTTATATATTTTGTTTCATATTATATTGTTTGTTTGTTTATTATTCATAATGTCTTTGACCATTGTCAAATGGAAAAAAGAAAAACACATGCAATGTGGTGACATCAACCCACTGATTTCAATAACCAATAGATGTCATAATAAAATTTGTTAAAATTTTACCAAGCTATCTATGATTATAGTAATTTAAAATAATTTGTTCAAATAATGATTTTCATTTTAATTGTCACTTCATTGATTCACTTGTAGACTAACTTAATAAAATACAATTTCATAAGATATGTGCATGGTAGATCTTATATATGTTGATCGCGATCTTTTTTATGTTGCCAAAATATGACTCCTTTCAAATGTAATAAATTATAGCATAGACCAAAATCATAACTAATAGTACACATTTGATTAACTAAACATTATTCCTTACACTTTCAATGAGATCAATTGAGAGAAAGGTGAATCAATTGATTTTAGATTTGACAATATATAACTTATAATCTTCATTACAAAAATAACATTATGAATTACATGTTTCCACTTCACTTAGATACACAAAACTAAAACTTCACCTTGAAACAGAAAACTAACAATGTCAACAAATATAAATTCTATGGATATAAAGCAATTAAAATAGCGATTGATCTAACTTATTTGATATGATGAACCTTATATTCTCAACGTTGGAGATGGTAGTGGTTCTATTTCACCATGAAGCGGAGGCCCATAATGTATCTCTTTTCCACTAATCATTAAATTGCACTAAAGTCAATCAACTGTGGTGTACATATCCAAAAATACATCAGAACATTGCTATCAATGTTGTAGTTGTTAAACAATTCAATAATACAATTTGCAAGCATGTTCTTGTTCCATAAGATGTTTTCGTTGGTACAAACTCTTATTTCCCATAAATGGTATGGCCAAGAATATGTTACTTTAAGCATAACCATTTATGTATGTGGTTCACCTAAACATTATAAGTAGCAATCAGGTATCTGCTGTTAACATATAAAAGAAAATTAATACATTAAAATTTTTGAGAAAAGTATATTCATTGTGATATTAAAAATGATTAAAACAATATACTCACAACTTTTGTCATGTTGCCTTTATAACACTTTAACAAAACATTCAATGATTATAAAGATTCACCATGGGTTTTCCATTTTAGATAGAATGCAACCATTATTGAAGTAAAATAAAGGATAAAAGTATAGAGTGTTTTTTTAGATTTTGAAAGTGAGTCGCTTGGTTAAAGTGAGTTGATTAGTTTCACTAAGGCAGTTTATATAGAGTGAGTTTCGATGCAAAGTGATGGTTATTTATAATGAAATTTAAATAAATATAGAGTGAAAAATATGTTGTTGAATTTAATTCAAAGTACATTTATGTTAACAGTCATATCTATTTAACTTCATGAATTATATAGTTACATACTCTTATATATACTTTACATATCTACATTGCACCACTCATTTATCTTACTATATAAAAAAAAAATTATACTCCATTCCTTTATTTTCTAATTTTCAAATTTTTGTAAATGATAATGGCTATAGAAAAGTTAAAAACCACAAATATTATGTTAACTTCCCTATGCAATATTCCTAATGAGTTGATGGTTAACATAATCTTAAGAATGGGAAGATATTCTTTGAAAGATCTTCTTATTTTTAAAATAAGGTATAAAAAATGTCATAGATTTGATGTAATTATTTTTTAAAACTAACTGATAATGTATTATAATTTGGTTTATTCCATATCAATTGTAAACATGTTTATAATGCAACATACCACTCTACTATTTACTGACGAGTTAGTTTGGATAGCATCCTTGGTGAACGTTGGGTTTATCCAAGGTCGATGAATTCATTTTTAAAATGATGTGTTGAGTGTCAAAATCTTGAGTCATTGTACAAGGGGAGGTATGTAAATTTGATTTTGGTCTTAATTAGAATAATAGTTATAAAATTACATAGTTTTGTATATTGTGCTTTATATCAATTTACAACAAAGGTGAATGTTATATAGTGAAAAAATATATTATATATAATGTGTGATATTATTTTCCAAGAAACATGCTTTATTATATCACTTTATCTTGAGAAAGGTCGTGTCATACTAAAGTTAGCCTCGGTAGTAGGACATTACATATCATGGTATATTTTAAAGGTGATCTTGTTGTGCAGTAGTAATAGCAATGATGAAGAGGAAGGCAAATGTCTAGTTGAAGCTATGAAAGAAATGAAAAAGCTTAGAGAAAGTATTACATCTCTACTTCAAGTATTTAGAAAGCTATGGATGATGGGGAGTATGACACCCAAAATAAACGAATGTCTTGAAAGCTTTTTCCACATGCATTTAGGCTGGGGTGGCTTGGTGGATGATGATGTTATAGAATATACGGATTGCAACTGAGATCATGAAGTTAGATTTGTTTATAATAGACTAGATTGATTGTGAAATTAAAGTAGTTTGAAGGTACAAAAATTAATTGTAATTTCAAGTAACACATAATAATTTAACATATTAGCTTCATAAAAAAAATTAAAAGGACCCAATGATGGTTTGAGAAAGTTATTTCACCATACTATTGGTTTCACAAATTTAAATGTTAATATGGTTTAATTTTCAAGTGAAAAATATATTTCTTATAAAAAAAGGTGACCAAACATTTCAATGTAAGTTGGAAATTGTATACTTATTGTATTTCACCACATGTATACATAATATATAAGATTAGTACTATGCATAATAATAGTCAGATTAAAAAGATATTTTTTGAACAATTGATGAGGCTAGTTGTGCAATTCATCCTATATGATGTATGGTTTTTTGGCAAAAAGAGAGGGAAAAACATAAGGAAAACAAAAATAAAAAAGAGGGAGTGAATGCATTACTTTTTTGCCAATTTAGGTTGCCTTCCATCATTAACTCTAATAATATTAATTTTTAGATAACCTCGAGATTAACTCTAATTTTCAATATGGGAAATAGTTCCAATTCAAATCCCTTTCAAATTCAGGCTTCCAAAAGAAGTCACAACCTAATAAAAGTATCTTTAGTCAACCTTCCGTATTAGTTACTAATACCATAACCCGTGTTCAAATCTATCCCTACCCATCTAATTAACTACTCTCATCGGCATTGAGAATAGTTTCAGTACCCTAATTTGGTTGTATCCTTATACGATCTATTATTTTCTTCTGATTCTAATGGTAGACATTCATCCATCATAATCGAAGATCAACCTTTACCATCTGTGTACATTGGTAGACAGCCACTAACAACTTCTTTATGGTTGGTAAAGAAATCCTGTCTATATTGCCCAATTCAAATTTATTTCAGAAGGCACTACCAATAAAAAAAAAAGGTAATTTTATACTCACAATCCAAAGATGTTTTTTTGCATAACTAATTTAACTCTCCAATTTATATTTTTTCTAATAAATTTTTTTCCATTAATTAATAGAAAAAATGGAGGATATGAGGTCCACTAGTGATTTAGATAAGAAATGAACACAAAATGCACTTCAGGTTAGTAAGTTATACAAATTAATAATTATTGCTTGTATTGCCAATGGTTTTGATTAAAAATACTACAATATTTTTTCCATACATTTGAAAGAGGCTATGAAATAAATTTAATTGAACAAAATATTAATTTTTCAATGAGTGACTAAAATAAAATCAAAATTTTGTAGTTACTACTATTTTTGAAATCAAATGTAACATTGAGTGATGAAGAAAAGTTGAATTTTAACTGAAGTCACGCGCTAGTGGTATTTTTCTCATATTTACATACATTGGTGTTATGAAATGATATTTAAGTGTATATTACAAATAATGAAGATGTTGTAAGATGAAAAGCTATTGAAAGATTTTGTTCCAGGAAATTCAAAAATGCAATAATGATGGAGGTGAAGGTGGATCCATTACCACCATTTATATCATCGTGGTACATACATTTTTTTTAACTTTCTCTCAATTATAAACATTTAATTTAACCAAGCTATTTCACTACTCAATTTCAAATATTTTTTTTAACTTTTTCAAATATAGGGTTGGATTCCACTACTAGTTAATGACTTGGTTATCTCAATGTGTCCATTTGCAAGCAACGAGGATGGAATACCTACTACACCCTTCCCTCTGTCTTCTGAGGAAGAATTGTTACTAGAAGTAAATTTGAAGCCACCTCTATCAATACACCTAGTATAAAGTCCTAGCATAAACTGTATTGTAAGTGGATTTAATGGATTGATAGGTTGAAATCACAGTACAAAAAAATGTGGAAGGTAATAGGGATAAATTAGCTAATAGAAATGAGAAAAATTAGACCGCTATTTGAAGCCAATATGCTTTGTGCAGCTATGCATTTCTGGGTTCCTAGTCTTAACTTATTTATTTTCCCTTTTGGTCTCTATTCAAATACCATGTGTTATGTGTTTTTGCTAATGAGATTGCTTATGGTTGGACCAAATGCACCATGTTTGATTATTCAAATATTGAAAAATTGACATCTTTTTCAGCAGCCTCAATTGAATATTCTTTATATTATTCCTTGATTCAACATAAGGTTAAAGCATCTAGTTTTCCTTCTTAGAAGGAACATGTCGAATTTCCTTAGGTGTTGATTTGAAAATTCTTGGTGTGTCCTTTCTCTAGAAAGCCAACTATGGAGTACATAAATCTGGCATGGGCTATTGCATTAGGAAAGTATCTCACCCTTAGGTCAATTTTACTTGGCCTCACTTATAAATCTCTAAAGTATTATTATACATCAAGGCCTTTTTCAAGGACCAATGGAGCACTTTGGTTGGTACAATTGTGGTTGTATATGTAATTCCCATAATTAAGAAGTAAGGAACTTCTAGAGTCAGATAAATCAATTAGACTGAATGTTTATTATTACAATTGCTCTATGTTACTCCAAGAAATTTTGTCATTTTTCTTACAAAGCAAAAAATTAGGAAAAACAATCAACTTTTCATCTTTCTAGGAGAAGAATAAAAAAAAACCCTTAGTTGAAAATTATAATAGAGAATTATGATGAACTAGAGCTACCCAGTAAATTCAGTTAAAATTTTTCTATGTCTGTACTATTGTAAGGCCATTCTACATGGGTGGCACTAGTTCATTAGACTCAAACTAGCCAAACATAACTATAGAGTATTATATGCCTTATCTCTAGAATCAGCAGTTTGGATTGCACCAGTCTATGTATCTAGAAGAAGTCCCAAACACATTTGAATTTAATTGTCACTCTATTGAAGAAATTCAGAAAATTATTTATGGTTTAAAAGATCTTAAATGTAATGCTGATATATAATCCAAAGAAAATATTGACCATTTCAAAAAGTGATGGCCTCAGAGATTTATTAATGTGATTCCTCCTAATATTGAATCTTGTATAGCAGGTGACCAAAAATTGGTATATCATTATAATATTCATTGTAATTCAATCATTGTCTGAAATCTGCTATTCCACTAATAATATCCAAAAGAAGAAAGTCCAATGTTGAAGAGGGAAAACAACATAACATCAAAGCACTTCACATAACTAGGAAAAACCCAATACTCTAGTGAAAAAAAAAAAAAAAGAAAACCGCTGCTGCAACACTTAAGAAAAATTTGAAAGCCACTTTTTCTACTAGATTAAAAAGATCCAATAGACTAGGAAACCTTGGGAACTATATTAATATTAAGGAAGATCTAGTGTATATTATTGATGATGTCCTTGATAATTTGCGAGACAACATTGATAATGATGATGACGATGCTGGTAATGGCTCTCCCTATAAGTTATTGTATGATCATAAATATAATGACACTTTTTTTTGCTTTACCAAGGGGAAAAAATGTTGATAGTGGAGTTGACAATGTAGATGTCATCTATTCTTATTTATTTGATGAAGCAAAAAATGAAGCCACTCCAGTTGCACAACCTCAGTAGGTAATAGCCAACTTCATCACTATGTTTCTAATATAATTTGATTTTTTTTTTGTAAGCGAATGTCTTTAGTTTTAAAAGTTAATGAATTTCTTTGTTTTGTTATTTTTTTTAATATGAAGCCTAATATTGATGAAAGAAGTAAAAAAGCATTTTCAATTCCTTTACCAAAAGAACCACTGATTAATCTTGATTTCAACTCCTTAGAATAATCTACAAGATCTGCTTTATAACAACACACAATATTTATAAGAGATGCCATTAATTCATTAAAAAATACTATTAACCTTATGTTGAAACATGAATTGCTTGCATTAGCTTGTCATCAAATGGACATATTTCGTTTAGCTATGCCAGTGCTTCAAGGTGCTTCATCATAAATAAATCAATATAAGAGTATCTCAAAAGCAGTAGGTGAAATTGAATTAATTTTCAATTCCTTTGCCATAAACACAAAGTCCATAGAAGGCTTTTCATGTAAAACACAAAGTTTGAAAAATGATGTTGAGAAGCAGAAGGCTATAAAGAATACACTATAAGTGCAAAATAAAAATTGGTTGATATACACTAAGAGTATCTGTCCGAGCATAACCATATTGAAAACCTTGCCAAAGGGATTGAAAAGCAAAAAGAGCAACAACTATAACTTCTCAAAGAGGCAGAGGGATTGAACCTTCAAATGCAACAAGTCAGGACACAATGCTAGGAAATTACTGTTGGGTTATCCCAATAGAGAGAAAAATGATTAAAATGGACTAAGGAGTACAAAAGGGCTTTCAAAATTTGAGAGGCCTGCTGCGCATAGTGGCACAAGTTAAGTTCTTTAGACTTTAGTAAAATATAATGCAGTTGTGTTAATGCATTAGTTTATTTTGGACTAAAAAATTTGCTTATAATTTTTTATTGTTTAGGCATATGGACAACTGCCATTGAACTCTACTATAATTCTGCTTTTGCTTCAACATGGTTTAATCTTCATTTTAACAATGTTTGATTCACATACATATTCATTTCTTGCTATAAAAATTTTCCTTTTATACTATCAAAGAACATTTTCCTTAAAATGTACTAATTCAAATATGCTTATATTAAACCATTACTAATTGAAAAACATCTAATGAAATGAACACTTGTTATTACACATCAACATAAGAAAACAAAAGGACACTATCACAATGACTCCTACCATTTATTGTAACCATTTTTGGGATACATAAATAATTAATCTTTAGTATGGAACAACTATACATCGATTACCATAATCATCCTTTACAATGGTATACGATAATGTTCTGTTACCATGCAGAGGTAAGTTTAATTAACAAAGTACACAAAGAGTCATTCTTTTATGTATATATATGAAGCAAATTGTTAACTTATAGTGCACATCTGAAATAAAAAACTCACTAATTGCAATACTTATCCCTTGGATCATGAATAATAGAAGAAAGTCTAGTGAATGGAAGGTTTCTCCATCAAAAACTTCTATTAAAGCTATATATGCTTCAGTCTGAGACCAACTCAAGAAATTTAGAAAGGAAATCAGTAAGTATGTTTTGAGAACGTTACTGATTTTGGATATGGTGACACTCAGTAAGGACTCTTACACCCATTTCCTCTCCCTGCCATGTATAACATATTTCTTGATGACCATGGAGAAGATGAGCAAGGAATGATGGAAGGAAGTGAATAGAGGAGAATGAAGGTTCATCAAGATAATGGTACTAAAGAAATCACCCTATCAAGAAGAAGGACACCACTAAAGGCAAGAGCAGTAGTAGCAACATAAGTAGCAATAGTAACTTAGTCAGGCAACTACATTGAAGTGTTAGACAACACTTCTTATGAAGTTTAAACTTGATAATCTTTTGAATTCTCTTTTTATTGAACCATAAACATCATTCCAAGTCTTTTTTTGTTGTTTAATGTTGGAGTTTATCCCTATTGAATGTTGTCCCTTTTAGTTTTATTAATGAATTTACATTTATGAAATATATTAGCAAATCTTCTAACTTCTGGATCAACTATATCAAGTACAAACTAATCAAATTTAAAAATAAAAGAAACCTAAGTTATTTAGAATGGTATAAGTATTTTAAGCTTTTTGTCCCTTCTATTTCTATTAAAAAAATTGTAGTTTAATTATTCAGCAAAAACACTTTATATGAAATGAAAATTAACACTTAACTACTTTTATTTTCAACAAATCAAAGTATAAAAATTGTGAAGTTACTATTTAAATATGTGGTGAAGTTAAATTTCAATTTGTCCATTCACTGATGAAGGAAACATTATATTCAACAAACTATAACATCTTTGCAACTCTTAATGTTGATACCACTAAAATTAGCCTCAATTCCATAAATCAGTTAACCAGTGTGTCCATCATTATAATTTTTCAATGTGCCATTAACATTTCATTTCAAATTTCAAAATTGACAGACATTATAAGATATGAAACCTCAAATTTAGTAAAAAGGTAATACATATCATTAATTTCAAACCACAAATAAAAGTTTATCATTAACATAGAAATAATACATTCAAAATAAAACACTAATTATAATTTATGCTTTTCAAACATAAACTATTTTATAACCTATGACGCAATTGCCCAACTGGTGCAAAAGCTTCTGCATCAACAACTTGTGTTATCTTCCCCAAACAAAAGCCAATCATGAACACAACTATAATAATTCATAAAAGAAGAAAGCTGAAACCATCAAAAGCAATCTGATTGTTCCTCCTAACTATAATGGTTTTGTTCTCAACCTTCTCCACTTTTGATTCCTTCCCAATAGGCAATGTGGCTAGGAAAACAAAATTTGCTTCACTAAATTTCTTCCATGCAGTTACAGCTTCATTCATAGTATTGAAAAATTTATACAAACACTCCTTAAATCCTACAACTGAATGAACACATTCTTCCCAAGATGTGTAGATCTCAAGTGCATGTTCATTGAACACAACGTAATACTTATTTCTTGCTCTTCTATTATAAAATGATTCCATGTGTTGTTTTGTTTTTGTATTAGAATTTGTTGTAAACTAGTGTTTTATTTATTTTTCTTTCTCAATAACAATCTATTGTAAAAAAAAATTGTAATTTGGAATAAATACTTAATAGAATATATAAAGACCTTTGATATTCAACATGTAATAAAAATCAACTTGTAAAAGAAGCTTATTACATTTACGAGACAGTTTCATTAATGAACGTTTATCATCTCTCAAGATATCATTTATGTTCTTCACTATCTCCATTGTAAGGATAAAATAGAAAAGTTGCATCACTCATTAATGGTGGAAATTCTTTTTTTTTTTATCTATTTCAGATCAAAATATCTTTTATATCTAGATAGATTCTATCCAGTTATCACCTTTCTCATTATTATTATTATTATTATTATTATTATTATTATTATTATAGAAAAGCTTAGTTGATTAATTAATTTCTGTTAGAATTCACCAGACCCAGCTCAAAAGTTCGTTGCCCGAATGAATATTTTTTTTCTGCTGGGCATTTGATGAAGTTGATTGTGTTGGATTCATCTTTTTTGGTATATGTTGTTTCGGTCTTGTCACTGCATTGTGGTTCTATTCCTATAGCTGTATCAATTGATGCCATGTCATCAAATGTGTCCACTACCCATTTTCATCAATTGGCGGCGTTGGAAATCTCTCTATTCAATGTGTCTCGATCTCTACCCGGTGTATTGTTATAGATCAGTTATTTATTCCACCCAATGCTTCATCATCCATATTCAATTCCTACCCTTAAATAATTTCAAACATCATATTCATGCTTGTATTTTTTTTTCACAAAAAAATAAGAGTCTTAATAAGAGTAACATAAACACACTATAACAAAATTAGCAATTTTATAACGAAATTCTTGCGGTTTAATTTGTCACAAATTTGTAAAGAATTTATAATAAATTTGAAACCGAAGAGAAAATTGTGACCAAAATTTTACGACTAAAAAGAATCCATCAGAAAATTTTTTTTTTTATTGGAATTGTAAGGAAAATTGTGACGGAATTTGTGACATGATTACTTGTTTTAAAATTGTGTAAAAAAATAAACCCATTGCATTAACCAATTTGTCACAAATATTTCATTATTATATTCATGGTTAATTATTAGCTGTGTACAAATTTTGTGATGGCAGATAAGAAAATTTTTTTGTGACCAAGTTATGATGCACCAAAATTTCATCATAAATGTGAAGTTAGGTGATGGGTCACCTATGTCAAATTTGTGATGTATTGTTATATAGGTTGCAAATTTGTCATAAATTATTTAACCCTTATTTGGTTAAATTTTTTTTAAAAAAATTATTTTATTTCTAAATAAATTCTAAATAAAATTCATTTTCAATTGAATTTTAAATTCATTTAAACCAAACATATTTCATTAATAGGAATTGATTTAATTTCAAACAATTCCACAAAATTAAAAAGTTCGAATTCAAAATAAATTTTACAAAATTTGCATTTAAACCAAACATATTTACTTGGATTTACAAATAAATTTCACAAAATTTTATGAAATTCATTTTAACCAAACAAACCTAAAAATTATATTTCCGTCACAAATGTTTTAGTATTTAAAGAATAAAATATTTCACATTTACACAAAAATATTCCATTCAATTATTTATATATTACAATCTTAGCCAATTTTGGCCCATATATTGTTTGTTTGCATCATTGAAATTGTTAAAATTTGCAAAGCTAGCTTGACTACCCATTACTTCACCACCATTAAATGGCTACATTCTCACTGTCAAATTGTTCAACACACCAACAACAACACTTTGCTATTGCAAAACAATTAAAAACAAACAGTCCCTATCATTATTCAAATCTATAAAAATTATAAAAACAAACAAAATTTGAAAATAATTTATATGGTATGAATTCATTATACTGGGTTATCTTATATAGAAGACTGTACATCTCTCCTATGACCTCGACCACCTCTACCCCCTCGGGTGCCACCTCCCCTTGTTCTTCTACCACTAACAGTAGCAGTTTCTCATCTTAATCTTATTTTAGTACCAGGAGGTCTTCCATGAGGAATTATGACATTTGGATTTAGAATTGCTGCACCAAAATTTTTCTTGCCTTCACTAGCATTTTGCTATTCAACATTATTATAATCCAATGCTCCATTCCAGTTTAAAAAGCTCATTATAGGCAGCTTTTAACCTTTCAAGTAATAACACCCTTTTAGCATTTTTAAACAAAGCCAAATCAAACACATATGTTGAAGTACTTATGCAATTTGATGCTTTTTAATATAATGCAAATATGCATAGTTATATAGGCTTGTTAAGGTCTATTTTCATTTTATTTCATTATGTTTTATGTGTTTGTTTGATTAGTGAATGGATGTTTTTGCTTGATTATCAATAGGACTTATTATGTAAGTTCTATGAATGATTTAAGGCTTAAATGTGCTTTAGAAGACACTTGGAATTGATTGGAGCAAGCTAGAAGTAAAAAGGATCAAGCTTGGATCAACAAGGAAGGGTGACAAGCCATCACCACTCATACAAGTCATCACCAAGAGCCTTTGTGACGAGTTGCCACTCCTTGACGAGTTGTCACACTCGTGCCTAGTCAAAAAGATGCAATTTTCTAATTTGAGCAGTTTTTGTATTTCGACTATAAATCCGTCTACAGATATCCAAATTAGGTGATTCAAGTTGCTTTGGAAAGATAACAGAATTTCTACAACTTTCATGGAGTTTCTAGAGATAAAGTGTAATATTCCGTATTTTTAAATATTTTAATATTGTACCAGGATATACAGTGTTAATAATTTTTGTATATATATTACGATATTTTTACGAGTTGATATGTATTTAAAACCTATTTTAATTATTTTGTATTATTTATAGTCCTTTAAGTAAAATTTTCCCGAGACTTTTATTTTCGGGAAAATTTTCACGTAAATAATTTATTATTAATTATTGTAAATATATTTTCGGACTTGCATGAACTCATACGTATTTTTAAAATACTAAATAAAGCCTATGTGTTCTTATTTATTTAATTAGGGTTTAATTAATATTACCCTAATATTTTATTAATTGTTTATTTATTTTATTGTTATTTAATTATTTTTAATTAATATTAAATTTTAAAATATTAAATATTAAGTGTGTGGTGTATATTTAATGTGTGTAATTTAATATTATTTTAATATATAGTATAAATTATATATATATACATATAATATATCAAAAATCAAACTTTTGAAAAAATTACCATTTTGCCCCCAATCTCTCCTTCTTCCCCGATCTTCATCCTCACCGTCGTCCGACGCCTGCAACTGCCAATTTCTCACCGTTGGTGTGCTGTCCAGTGTGCCACCACCTTCCCCAGCCTCTTTTGCCGCCTGTAGCAGCTGATTCCGGTGCCTAAAAGCCATTTTTGGCCGGAGAAGCCGAAAGTCGAGCCACCGTCGATCACGACGATTCCGGCCACCATTTTTGACACCGCCAGTCTCTTTCTTCTCCTTGAGTTCCGGTGAGTGTGATTCTAGCTTTGGTTTGAGCTGAATTGGTCTTGATTTGCTTAGGTTTTGAATTTTTGATTTCGACCATATTAGGGTTTTTGATTTTTTTGAGCTTTGAATTGCTTGATTCATGAAAAATTCCTTCACAAATGTTGATCATAGTAGCTTAATCTAAATTTTTGAATTTTTTTGGAATTTTTGGAGATTATTTTGATTTTTGGGTATTTTTGAATATTTTAATATTATTTTCTAATTTTCGGAAATTAATTAAATAAATTATGAAATTGTGTTTTATGATAAATATAGGTGTTGAAATGAATTATAGGAATTTATTTGGAATTTTTATGAATTTCTAAGTATTTATTTTGAATTATTTAAGTTTATGTAATTTTTGGAAAATAGGGTTAATTATGTTTTTAATTAAAATTAATTGATAAATTGAGTTTAATTATTGATATTATTGATAAATATGTTGATAAAATTAATTTTGGATAATTATACTATTTTTGGTAAATTTTTGAAGTAATTTTAGTATATTTATATATATAGGGGTATTTTGGTAATTTTACACAAAATTCGCTAAAAATGTAATTTAGTTGGTTTTAATAGTTATTTAAGGTATAAAAATGATTTCTACAAATTATTTAGTATTTTTAATTAATTAAAACTATTTTTCGTGAATTATTTTCAATTATATATATAATATACGATTTTTCTAATAAAATGAGTTTTTATCAGTTTTTATTGTGTTTTCAGGTTAATTATGTAATTTCTACCTATAAAATGAATTTCTATGTTATAAGGGTATTTTTGGTATTTTCATAATTGTTCTGTGTTTGTGGACCCCGATCGGTAGACTGTAGTTTGGAATCCGACCGAGGGGTTGTGGATTTGTTGTTGAGCCTGTTTTTTGAAGTGTATTTCTTTGCAGGGTCGGCTCTACTCTTTGAGTAGAGAGATGTCCATTTTACAGGGGAGGTTCTGTCGAATTTTCGGTAGAATTCTCGTAAAACGTGATATCCGGTCGAACCCTAATTTTGATTTTGTGTTTAATATTCTAGATCGAATTCTAGGATTTCTGTTAGGGTTATTCTAATGTCTATTATTATTGTTTATTTAGTTACGCCGAGACCGAGGCCCAGTGGACCAGGCCCGTCGGACCCATCTCGTGGAGCGCACTAAGTGTGAGTTGCTATTTTATATATATATGCTTAGGATGCACGATTTAGAAATGCATGTTTTATTTTGATTAAATATGCATAAATAATTTGATTATTACTTAAGTTTATATTTAGTTTATTTTTGGTATATATTAAATTATATGCATGTTTTGTTAATAAAATATATTTAAAATATTTTTAAATATATTTCTAGCTTAATTTATAATTTGATTGAATTTATTTGACGTATATATACTCGAAATATACATGGTTTACTTTTAGTATATTTCCAGTATATATATGGTTTATGTTACTAATTATTTCAAATTCATGCATCATTTATTTGTGAATGAATGTTTTATATTTATTAGTGAAGGATATCGATAGAACGTGCTACCTAGTGGGCAGCACTAGGACCGAGTACGTACCGGTACGCCTATAGTATTTAGGCTATATTACTAACCATTTGTGGATATTGATTAGATATGATTATTTGATGTGTGAGATATGGTTTGGAGGTGTGATTGCTGGAGCTCGATTGACCTAGTGTCTCGGGGCCAATCACACTGGCAGTCAGACTGCTGGAGCTCGGTTGACTTAGTGTCTCAGGGCCAGTCTACTGTCTAAATGGATATATTTGGATTAAATGGATATATTTGGATTAAGTGAGCCTGTATGGCTAGAGTGTTGTCTAACACTGTTTTGAGGTTACGATATTCTAAGGTTCTATTTGATCCTTCATAACTAGTGGTTTTCATACAAAATATATAAAAATGAATTTCTTGCATCTGTGTGTATTGCCTGTATATATACATATTAGATATATACTATTGATTGTATGCATTGTCATTTAGCATGCATGTATATATATTATAGTAATTCACTCAGTGAGGTCTGACTCCCCTCCGTTGACTATTTTTCAGGAGAGTCATCATCTTCAGACCTCAGTAGCAGGCCTGTACGCCGAATTTCTTCCGCCCCGGCTTCTTTGTGTAAACTGCTTCTTTGAGTTTTGAGTTTTATTTTATCTAGACACTGCAATAGTCATTAAATATTTAAAGAGATGTTGTATTATATATTTGAACTGGATTTGTATTAAAAGATTTACATATATGAAATGATGAGGAATTGATTTAAATCCAGTTGGTGCATATGCTATTATTATATTTATGATTTTTATTCCCGCTGCATTATATATTGTTATTATTATTGTATGTTTATTTTTATTTTTAGGCTTGCTACGGGTTTCGGATTCAAAAGAATTCCCATTCCCTAGCGCCGGTCATGGCCCCTGTTTTGGATCATGACATAAAGTCATCTGGATGGACGAAATGTCCTTTAAAGTTACAACATCTCCACATGATGGTGACTGTTCATGCCAAGTGGTGCTTTTCCAAGTTCAATGTTATTCTAGACACTTCCAGCAGCTTCCAAGTGCTATATATACATCATTTTTTGTCTGAAGAAAGGAATGAACCGAAATAGAGAGAAAGAACACAAGAAAAACATATGAATCAATCGAGTGTTTTATATGTACTATTATCTTTTAGTTTTGGGGATAGTCATTGTATAACACTTGAAGGAGACAAAAGCCAAGGGTAAGAGGAGATCATCCTAAGTATCAAAAAAATCTTTAGAAGTCATAGAAGGGAAGTCTTACTTATTCAATTCTTTATCTTTTCTTTCTATATTGAATTTGATCTTCTTTTGTTGCTTCTTAATCATGTATGTAGGCTAAGTCTTTTTGTATGGGAATTATAATGATGAATTAAATAAGAACTACATTTTTATCTTATATCTTTTATGATTTAATTTCAATTAGTGCTTCCTTGTGTTTATGTATGCTTAATCACCATATGTAACTTGTCAATCAAATTTTCCTGGGTATCATAAAGGGAATTTGGTGGAAGATAATTGAATTTACTTAAGACTGTAATTTTGCTTGGTATCATAAAGGGAATTCCTCTTAAGGGAGATATAATTAGTATAATATGCTTATTGGTTTTCTCTTATCTCTACAATACAACAAGAGTGCTTGTAGACTCTAGGAGAAAATACCTTTAATCGACAACGAGAGTTGCTTTTGAAGACTATAGACTAATTTCCAATCAACTTATTTTATGATAACTATATTTAAGTTCTTATTTAGTTCTGGTTTGTTATTTTCCCATACACATATATATATTGTTTGTTTTAATATTTTAGAATAGTTAGAGTAATTAGTATTTCCTTAGTAGTTTAGAATTAAATAGAACTATTAAATATCTTCATTTATAATTTTTTGCCTATCCATCTAAGTATCTATCTGGTTAATATAAATTCTAACCAAATCCCAAGTGTTGGACACCCTACTTACTCTATACTAAGTCCTTAGAGACTAGGGTATACAATTTGACCCGCTTCACTTCTTTTATACTCCTCGATCATGTTAGGATAACCATTGGCAAAAAATATTGTTAAATGAGGATGATCCATATCCTTTCACCACCTTCTGCTCACAAACCGTTCATTAACTACTTGAATATTCTTAATAGACAATATTGTAAGTATGTGGTAGCACAGTACATTACTTTATTCAAATGTTCTGCAGTTGTAGCTAATGCAATTACCTTCTATCCTAAAATCAACGGTATAAACAAACTCTTTCATAAAAAAAGTCATTCACTAAGTATCTTTCATGCACCGGGTGTAACTTAATGCCTCCTAGGTTGACTTGAGTATGGTCACCATTCAATACATGACAATATATCATCCTTTTAATTTGTTCTTGCACCTGTTCAAACATACTATTAGTGAAGGCATGCTGAAATTGTTTTTCCCAGTTGAAATTTATGAAACAAAAAATTTCTTTATTCCTACTTTTAAATTCAACAGTAAATTCCTTTTCAACCTTGTCACTCAATGCTATCTTATATTGGTCAACAAACTATTTTAATGCACACCTTGAGTGGACAAAACTATCTAAGTATGTAAGCATGCTTTCACTTCTCTAAGTTGATGTCATTCCAGCCCAAAATCTATAACTTAAGGATATTGGAACCCAACTCTCCTTCTCATTATACATCTTCACCAGCCATGCATTTATAGTACGATTGTACTTATTTATGAAATTTCTCCAATTATTCTCAAACATCTCAATACTTAAACTATCATACACTAAACCTTTAAATTCCTTATAGTATTCACCAAATTCATTAACGTGTTTAAAATTTTCTCCTACCTTGCACATGATATGCCATATATAGAAACGATTAATGGTATTTGACATAATTTCTCTTACAACTGCCTTAATGCTTTCACGCTGATCAGTTATAATTGCATGACGATGAATCTCACCCATAATAGCCAT
Source organism: Mallotus nudiflorus (assembly GCA_947683625.1). Lineage (NCBI taxonomy): Eukaryota > Viridiplantae > Streptophyta > Magnoliopsida > Malpighiales > Euphorbiaceae > Mallotus > Mallotus nudiflorus. The sequence continues at coordinate 527,397 of CANTUR010000323.1, forward strand.
CCTCGAAAAGAACATCTATTTAAATGATTCAACACTCTCATTTACAAAAAAAAGCACATCCCAATAGAATTAACTGACCATGATGGTTCACACTAACAAAAGTAGCAAGAGGCATCTTGTATCTATTCACAAGGTAAGTTGTGTTGAAAGATATAACATCATTGAATTCTTGATAAGCATCTTTACCTCTAGGATGAATCCACATCACATTTCTCAAACGGTTTTCCTCATTAAGATCAATCAAATAAAAAAAATTTTGATATCTTCTGCATCTCCTTTACTAATCCTTGACCTCCTCTCCTTATCTATAAAACTCCTCATATCCCTTTATAAGCATCCTAAATTTTCTAGACCACCAGCTTGTACAATTGTCATTCTTATGCTTTTACAAGGCCTAAGTCCTATAATGTCATCAGTGAGCAATGTTCTCTGAAGTGTTAGAGTCAAACACCTATGGCCACTCATTAACCTAGACATTAAAGGTTTTAGCTCGTGGTTGTATTCATGTTTTATTAAACTAAAAACCCACATTCCATCTCTCATTACTGCATTTAAATGAGTTGGGCAACATGATCTCTTTAATTGTATCTATGCTTCTAATTTCTTCCCTTTTTCATAGCTAATGGTTTGATATCTTCTTAAACCATCTCTACCCTTATGAGCATATCTCTTAGCAATAAAAAATCCTTTTAACCTAGGATGTTCTTGATAAGCTTTTAACAATTTATCTATAGTAGCAAAACACATACCTGGTGCAGGACCATCCTCTACAATACATTCATTCAAATTTATATTCTCATTATTTTGAGAATTTAATTCACTAACTTCACCAATGCTGTTGTCATGACCCAAACCGGGGAGTCATGATCGGCGCTAGGGAACGAAAATTCTTTTGAATCCGAAACTCATAACAAGCCTTAAAATAAAAAAAAAAACATATGCAAATACAATACAAAAATAAACTAGAAATAAAACTTTAATTAACATAAAAAAATAAATCTTTATATTATATCATAATAAAAATATCATCATACAATATTCGAGTACAAGATCTCTAACTAGTATAACACACTACTATCATAACAACACTACTACTGTAGTGATTACTAAAATACAAGGAAAAAAAGTTCAGTATTTACACAAATCAGCCAAAGAGGAAAGAGTCTAGTGAATAGTACTATGAGGGATGTCTCAAGTAGAAGATCTTATAAAAAAATATTGAGGGGAGTCAAACCTCACTAAGTGAATTATTACAATATTTATACATGCAACCTAAAGTCATATACAATCAAGCATCAATATAATAATATATATATATACATGCATTCCATACATATGCTAAAATTCACTTTTATATAATAATAAACACAAAAAAAAAACTTATTTTAGGTGAAGGATCGGACCAGAACCCTAGGAAATATTACGCAACCTCAATCATTGAATCTCACTAGCCAACAGGTTCATTTAATTCCAAAATGTTTCTCTTTTCCATTTTTGGACAATAGACTAGCCCCAAGACACTAAGTCAACTGAGCTCCCGCAATCTCATTGTCGATGTGATTGGTCCTGAGACACTAAGTCAAGCGAGCTCCTGTAATCACACCACTCACTCACAATAAACCTCAATAAATAATTAATTCAATCTCACATTAAATAATTTCATACTATCAACCCTAAAATATAATGCACTAGTACATACACAGTCCTAGTGTAGCCCACTAGGTGGCATATTCTATTGCTATCCTTCAAATAAATTTTATAATTATTAAAAATATTAAAATACATAATTAACATCCTTTTTTTTAAATATACCAAAATATATACATAATTATTTAATAAAATAAATCATACTTAATCACAAATATGGATGCTCACAAATACGTATTCTACATGCAATACATATATATGATAATAACTCACAATTGTGCACTCCTTTAAAAGAGATAGACTGGTATTGTTCAGTAGGCCTCGGTTTTAATGCAAATATAAAAAATAAATAAATAATGATAACAAAATCGAAATCCTAATTTTATACTTCTAGAAATTTTAAGAAATAACTCAATCTAGGACATGACTCAACTAAGAAATTAAATACTAAGAATCGACCCGATGTCATGTTTTACGAGAATTCTATCGAAAATTCGGCAGATTCTCCTTTGTAAAATGGACTTTTCTCTACTAAAAGTAGAGTCGATCTTGCAAGCAAACATACTTACTTTAATATTCACAAAAACACAACTTCTCGGATTAGGCCCCTCGAACTACACAATTTTTCCAACCGAGAACCAAAATACACAAATTCAAAAATAAATAATAAATAATAAAAATCATTAAAATCCATAAAAATCAATAATATATCACAATACAATTTATTTGAATAATAAAAACATTAAAGATAATTTATTTTCAAATCAATTTAATAAAATCTCAAATATAAATAAATAATATTAATAAAAGATTTCATTTTTAAAATACTCGAAGTTAAATAGCATAAAGTGCACTTAATTATTTAAATTAGCCAACCATATAATAAAAATACCTAAAAATCCATTTTAATCATAAAAATAGTAAATAAGCTATTATTTGAATATATTTTCGGAAATTATTATTAATTAGCTAAAAATAGTAAATAATTCATAAAAATTATTTCAACACTTTTTATTACTCAAAAATTATCCAAAACATACTAATTAATAATAATTTCAATTAAAATAAAAAATTTATTAATTTATGCTAATTTTTCCAAAAATTCAATTTTCACATGAACATTCAACAATTCATAATAAATAAATGAAACACAATTTTAACATGCGTCCTTAACAAAACATACTTAAAATAACTAGTAGAATGTATTAAAAATAAACAGCATTTTCCAAGCGGGGATATTCTCGTGAATAGTACCAGTACCCGAACCCGAAATAGTGCTTTAAATTCAACTATCTCCAAAAATGATTGTAAATATGTTTTTGGAAAGCTTACAACTTCAATTTAACTAATCTAAAGTCAATTTCACATAAATCAAACCAAGTGAACTCAAAATCAACAAAATACAATATGAACCCTAATAACAATTTAATAAAATTGAAGTTCAATTCAAAGCTAACTGGGGAAATTACCTTGGGGAAACGTAGCCTAAAGAAAGAGCTTTTGATCAACACCAATCTTAGCCCACGTTGATGTCAGAAACATCATCAACGTGCCTCCAAGTGCGACGGTGCCGAGAGGAAACGAGGGGAAATGAGGTGGCGAAAAGGCAGGAGGAGAAGGTGGTGCGACGGTAAGTTAGGGAGTGGCGATCAACGGTGGCATGGGTGGCTGGCAGTGGCTCAGTGATGGCACTGTGCATTTCTGTAAAAAACGCAAAAAGAAAAAAGGAGGAGGGAAAGAGAAGGAAAAAAGGGGAGGGGAAAAGGAAAAGAGAGGAAGGAAAATTTTTGGGTTTTTTTTTTATTTTTTTTAAATAGGAAAAAGAATATATATATATATATATATATATATATATATATATATATATATATATATATTAAATATTTTACTTTCTAATTAACTCTACCTCAAACTATTAAAAATATTTAAAATTTCATTAAATTAATACTATTCACAATAATAACAATAATAATATTATTAAATAAATAATATATAACAATATATTGAACTTTTAAATCTCAATTTAATATTAATACCATAATAAAATAAAATAAACACCAACACTAAAATTTAATTATATCACATAAAATAATCATAATATATAAAAATTTAAAATATTTATTAACAATGCATATCTCAAAATTAATTTAATAATTTATGAAAATATCAGGTTATAGCAATCTTCCCCCCTTATAAAAATTCACCCTCGAATTTCAAATAAAAGAACAGATATCAAGAATTCATCGAGGAAAAATGTAAGGGTAGGCCACCCCCTGCATCTCAACCTCAGTCTCCCATATGTGTTCATCCACGCTGTTGCTCCTCCATAACACTTTGACCATTGGGATCTACTTGGAACATAACTGACGAACTTAATAATCCACTATCATAACTGGCTCTTCCTTGTATGCCAAGTCTTCATTCACTTCCACACTCTTAGGCTACAATATGTGTGAAGGTCTGAAATATATTTCCTCAGTATCAAGATATGGAACACTGGACGCCCTTGAGACAATTTCAGAAGCAAAGCCAACCAATATGCAACCATGCCCACTCTCTCCAAAATCTCAAACAATCCAATATATCTCGGTGCTAATTTCCCCTTCTTGCCAAACCTCATCATACCCTTCATTGGAGACACCTTCATAAACACATAGCCTTCAACTTGAAACTCCACAACGCCGCACTTCAGATATGTATAGCTCTTCTATCTGCTAGTTGTGGTTTCTAATCTTCTCCTAATCATAGCAACCTTCTCAGCTGCATCCTAAATAATCTCAGGTCTAGTTAACGCTCTCTCTCTAATCTCATCCAATATAAAGGAGATCTACACTTCCTTCCATACAGAGCTTCATTCAGTGCCATTTCAATACTACTATGGTAGCTATTATTATAGGCAAACTCTACTAGTGACAAATGATCATCCCAACTACCTCCAAGATCCAATAAACACATCCTCAACATATCCTCAAGTGTATGGATCATCCTCTCAAATTGACCATCTATTTGAGGGTGAAAAGTAGTATTGGAATCAAGCCTGATGCCTATTTCTTCCTGCAACTTCTGCCAAAATCATAAGGTAAATACTAAACCTCTATTAGATACAATGGAAACAAGCACTCCATGAAGGAACACAATATGTTTAACATACAGCTTAGCCAACTTAGCTATAAAATAAGTAGCTTTAACTAATAAGAAGTGAGCTGATTTGGCTAACCTGTCCATAATCACCTAAATGGAATTGCATCAATGCTTTGAATGAGGTAACTCTACTATAAAATCCATAGCAATTCTCTCCCATTTCCACTCAGAAATAGGAAGAGGCTGAAACTTCCTAGAAGGCTTTTGATGCTCTGCTTTCACCTGCTGACACATCAAACACTTAGAAACATAATCATCTACATTCTTCTTCAATCCATCCCACCAGTATAAATCTCATATGTTGTAGTACATCTTAGTAACTCTTGCACATACGTTGTAAGTTATAGAATGTGTTTCTTCAATGATCTCTTCTCTCAAATTATCCACATCAGGAATATATAATCTACCATTGATCCATAAAACACCTTCACTATCCAATGTAAAATCAAAGAACTTTCCTGTATAAACATGCTCCTCAAGCTCTGCTAAAATAGGGTCTCAACCCTGAGCTGCCTTAATCCTATCCCTCAACACTAATTTGACTTTCAACTGAGCTAGAAATCCTCCTGATATGTTAATCTTCATCATCAAACCTTGATCCACTAACTCATACAACTCTTGGATCAAAGATCTCCTCTCCACACTAATGTGAGCAAGACTACTCGAGGACTTCTTACTCAGAGCGTCTGCTACCACATTAGCCTTGCCTAGATGATTAAGAATATCATAGTCATAATCCTTTAGGAGTTCTAACCATCTCCTTTACCTCAAGTTCATATCTCTCTATAATAAAATTTACTTTAAGCTCTTATAATATGTGAAAATCTCACAAGTTACTCTGTACAAATAATGTCTCCGAATCTTGAGAGCAAATATCACTGCAGCCATCTCTAGGTTGTGAGTAGGATAAATTTGTTCATGTTTCTTCAACTGTCTCGAAGCATAAGCTATCACCCTACCATTCTGCATCAACATACAACCTAGGTTGACTTTGGAGGCATCACAATACATAGTAAATTTATATTCTCCATTAGGTAAGGTCAAAACTAGAATTGTGGTCAACTTCTCCTTTAGTAATTGAAAATTATTCTCACAAGCATCTAACCACATAAACTTCACATTCTTCTGAGTTAGGTGAGTCATAGGAGCTACAACTCTTAAGAAATCCTACATAAATCTCCTATAATGCCTAGCCAAACCTAGGAAACTTTGAATCTCTATGACTGATGTTGGTTTAGGACACTCAAACACTGCCTTAATCTTCTATGGATTAACTTGAATACCATCTTTAGACACCATTTTTCCAAGGAATGCAACACTCTCTAACCAGAAATCATACTTCAAGAATTTAGCATAAAGTTGATGTTCTCTCAATGTCTGCAGTACTGTCCTCAAGTGATATACATGCTCCTCCATACTCTTTGAATACACCAGTATATCATTAATAAAAACTATCATAAACTGATCCACAAATGATCTGAAGACCCAATTCATCAGGTCCATAAAATTAGCTGGTGCTTTAGTTAACCCAAAGGACATCATTAGAAACTCATAGTGACCATATCGAGTGTGGAATGTCGTTTTAAGAACATCAGCTTCATTGATCTGCAACTGATGATAACCTGATCTCAAGTCAACCTTGGAAAAGAACTATGCACCCTGAAGTTGATCAAACAAATCATTTATCCTCAAAAGAGGATACTTGCTCTTCATTGTCACCTTATTAAGCTCTCTGTAACCAATGCACAATCCCAATGCACCATCCTTCTTCTTCAAAAATAGGACTAGCACACCCCAAAGAGAAACACTAGGTCTAATGAAACCTATGTCCAGTAAGTCTTGCAACTGCTCCTTTAATTCCTTTAACTCTGTAGGAGCCATTCTGTAAGGTGACATCAAAATAGGAGTTGTGCCTGGGACCATATCTATATAGAATTCGATCTCTTTGTGACATGGTAAACCTGGCAACTCCTCATGAAAAATTTCACGAAACTCATAAGCTATTGGAACATCTATGAGAAATAACTTCTCCACTGAAGTATCCCTAACTAGTGCTAAGTATCCCTGATAACCTTTCCTCATCATCTTCCTAACCGTGATAGCAGAAAAAAGATTATGGGGTGCATAAATCTTATCACCCATAAACTTAAATTCTTCTTCATCCGAAATTCTGAAAATCACCTCTTTAGTCTGACAATCAACAACGGTATAATGCTAAGATAACCAATCCATACCAAGGATCACATCAAACTCCATCACATCCAACAACACCAATTCCATTAACAATTCTCTACCTCCTACTAACACCAGACAACTAGAAAGAACAATGTCGGTGTCTAACAAATCATTTAGAGGAGTGGCGATAAATAAAGGAAATGCCATCCTCGAAGCTTGCCAAAATGACTTTGAAGCAAAAATGAGGGACACGAAAGAATGTGTGGCACTCAAATCAATCAAAACTCTAGCATCCAAGTAACATACTGGAAGTATACCTACAATAATGGCATTGGTTGCTTAAGTATCTTGCTGGGTGAGAGTGAAAACTCTAGCCTGACCTCGACCTTCCTATTAGCTGGTGAAAGCCTGACAAAAATCCTTGGCACCTCCTCTACTACCTATGCCATGCCCCTAGTGGGCAATAAGCTGTGATGTACTCGAATATTGACCTAGAAGCAACTGATAAGGAGTTGGAGTTAAACTGGCAATGGATTGTTGTTGATAGTTAGAAAATGGACATGCTTTGGAAAAATGCCCCATCTATCCACATCTAAAACAAACTCAAAGAGTCATGTAGCATGGTCCCTAATGGACTCTCCCATACATCTAACAAGCACTAACCATTGATCTCGTGCTTCCATAACCCAAACTCTGACCGTTGCTACTATCGATAGTACCAAAATTGAATTTGATAGGTCTACGCGATCCCTTATGGCCATGTCTGCCACTCCTATGGACTCTCTACTGAGGTCTCTAGCTCTGTTGATAGGATCCTCTCTACCGATTGCTAGAGCTAATCTAAAATGTGGTGTACTAAGTACTCTATGATCCTCCTGCATGTACACCTCTTAACTTATAACAATTAGGCATAACTCCATGCCTGACCAGTCTGAGCTCTATCTCCTTGGCTACCTCTATCACCGACTCAAAAGTAAGGCCTACAGTAGACATCCTAGCGAATGTAATACCAAGTCCAATGATGTATGTCGTAACTACGAAGTACTTATCTACCATCAAGTCCCCTACATATCGACCTAGTTTAAGGAAATTTCTGGAGTACTCCTCTACTTATTTGTTACCTCTGGAATACCCATCAATCAAAGTTTGTAGCTTATCCATATAGGCTTTGGGTAGAAATGTCTCATGAACCTCTCTCGAAACTACGTCCAAGTGAGTGTCGTCATGTGCATCTGGATGACCTAAACGAACCAATTCAAGGCTAGTCCCTCAATAGATAGCTCGATTATCATGATCCTTTGATACTCAGTATGAGCAGTTCAAGTCCTCATCTTAATGGCATGCAGAAAATCTAGAGGGTCTATAGTCTCATTAAATGATATCCTACCGACTTTAGCATAAAATAATGCTGCCTCAAGGTTAGAATACCCTACGGATAAGCAAGTTGCATCTGCAATGCAACTAGAGGTTTAGCAACTTCCTCAAACTCCTTTCTACATGTTCCTCATCTTGTTGCTCTCTCTGCCTACGACGACTTGCAACTCCTCAAGGTCTACCTCTGCCTCTACTCCTGATTAGCGGCCCAAGAGGTAAACCTCATCCTAAAAGGACTCATCATCCTCACCCTTAATGATCAATGGAGCAACACGTGCTCATTTCCTCATTCTAAAAAAAATAAAACCAATAAAATTTAGACAAAATAGACAACAAACAGACATCCTAAGGATTACATGAAAAACTAAATCAAGGAAAACTTATCAAAGACATAATCGAACCTAATTTATTGCAGTAGTTTCAAAGAAAATAAGACTCTGATAACCTAGATCCATACACTAAAAAGCCTAGGCTCTGATACCAACTTTGTCATGACCTAAACCGGGGAGTCATGACTAGCACTAAGGAACAGGAATTCTTTTGAATCCAAAACCCATAGCAAGCTTTAAAATAAAAAAAAAACACATGCAAATATAATACAAAAATACACCGAAATTAAAACTTTAATTAATATAAAAAAATAAATCTTTATATCACATCATAATAAAAATATCATTATACAATATTCGAGTACAAGATCTCTAACTACTACAACACACTACTATCATAACAACACTACTACTGCAGTGATTACTAAAATACAAGAAAATGACAATTTAGTATTTACACAAATTAGCCATAGAGAATAAAGTCCAACAAATAGTACCATGGGGGAGGTCTGAATTAGAAGGTCCTGTAAAAAATATTGAGGGGAGTCAGACCTTATTGAGTGAATTATTATAATATATCTACGTGCAACCTAAAGTCATATACAATCAAGCATTAGTATAATAATATATATATACATGCATTTCATATAAATGCTAAAATCCACTTTTGTATAATAATAAAGGTAGAAAAACTTATTTTAGGTGAAGGATCATAATAAAACCCTAAGAAATATTATGCAACCTTAATAATTAAATCTCACTAGCCAATAATCTCACTTAATTCCAAAATATTTCTTTTTTCCATTTTTGGACAATAGACTGGCCTTGAGACACTAAGTCAACTAAGCTCCCTCAATCTCACTATCGGCGTAATTAGCCCCGAGACACTAGGTCAACTAAGCTCTCGTAATCACAACACTCACTCATACCAAACCTCAATAATCAATTAATCCAATCTCACATTAAATAATTTCATACTATCAACCCTTAAATCTAACACACTAGTACGTGCCTAGTCCTAGTGTAGCCCACTAAGTATCACATTCTACTCCTATCCTTCAAATAAATCTTATAATTATTAAATATACTTAAATGCATAATTTAAATATGATAGCATCCATTTTTTTTTAAAATATACAAAATATATACCAAAACATATATGTAATCATTTAATAAAATAAATCATACTGAATCACATTATAAAATATGGATGCTCATAAATACTTATTCTACATGCAATGCATATATATGATAATAACTCACAATTGTGCACTCCTCTAAAAGAGATAGACTAGCTTGGTCCAGTAGGTCTCGGTCTTGGTGCAACTATAGAAAATAAATAAATAATAATATTGGAATCGAAATACTAATTTTATACTTCTAGAAATTGTAAGGAATGACTCAATATTGGACACAACTTGACCAATAAATTAAAAACTCAAGATTGACCCGATGTCACATTTTACAAGAATTCAACCGAAAATTCGGTAGAATCTTCTCTGTAAAACGGACGTCTCTCTACTAAAGTATAGCCAATCCTACAAGCAAACACACTTCAATATTCACAAAAGCACATCTTCTTGGGTTAGGCTCCCGAACTACACAATTTACCCAACCGAGAACTAAAATACACAAATTCATAAATAAATAATAAACATTAAAAATCATTAAAATCCATAAAAATCAATAATATATCACAATACAATTTATTTGAATAAAAAAAGCATTAAAGATAATTTATTTTCAAATCAATTTAATAAAATCTTGAATATAAATAAAAAATATTAATAAAAAAATCATTTTTCAAATACTCAAAGTTAAATAGCATAAAGTGCACTTAATTATTTAAATTGCCCAAACATATAATAAAAATAACTAAAAATCCATTTTAATCATAAAAATAATAAATAAGCTATTATTTGAATATATTTTCAAAAATTATTATTAATTAGCTAAAAATAGTAAATAATTCATAAAAATTATTTTAATATCGTTTATTACTCAAAAATTATCCAAAACATACTAATTAACAATAATTTCAATTAAAATACAAAATTTACTAATTTATACTAAATTTTTCAAAAATTCAATTTTCACATAAACTTTCAAAAATTCATAATAAATAATCAGAACACAATTTTAATATACTTAATTAACAAAACATGTTTAAAATAACTAGTAGAATTTATTAAAAGTAAAAAGCATTTTTCAAGCTGGGACAGTCCAGTGAACAGTACCTGAACCCGAAATAGTGCTATAAATTCAACTATCGCCAAAATCAATTTTAAACATGTTTTTGTGAAGCTTACAACTTCAATTTAACTAATGTAAAGTCAATTTCACTTAAATCAAACCAATTGAACTCAAAATCAACAAAATAAAATATGAACCCTAATAACAATTTAACAAAATTAAAGTTCAATTTAAAGCTGATTGGGGAAATTACCTTAGGAAAACATAGCCTAAGGAAAGAGCTTCCGATTGACACCAATATCAGCCCCTATCGATGCCAGAAACGTCGTTGGTGTGCCTCCAAGTGCAATGATACCGAGAGGAAACGAGGGGAAAGGAGGCGGCAGGAAAGGAGGAGTGATATAGTGAAAGCTTTAAAAAAAAGAATTGAAATCGTTGATTCTAAGAATACCCAAAATCAATGATCCAAAACTCTATTGATTCAAAGAATTCCAGAGAAATTGGAGAATTACATCTATAATTTTATTTTAATTCATCAAAATTGTTCCAAAACAATCAAAAGAGGCAGATAAAAAGTGCCTAGGAAAAAACTCTAAATCCTAAAAAAGGAAAAAACAAAAAACTCTAAAAAAGGAATATAAACTTTAAAGTAAAATTTGAAGGCCTAAACAAAGGAATTTGGGCCTGAAGATAGACTGCTATAAATGAAGTAATAGCATCCATTGTAGCTCTCTAAGTTAGCTTTGATATGATATATTATGGGCCCTATGAGTTAACCGATGCCACTACGAATGTCCATTTGAAGCCCAAATGCGCAAGTCCACTCTATCAAAATCATCCATAAACTTTAATGTTGCCTCATCTATATTAAGGAGGAAGGGAGGAGGAGAAGGTGGTGCGATGGTAAGCTAGGGAGTGGTGATCGGTGGTGGCGCTGTGTGTTTCTATAGAAAACGCAGAAAGAAAGAAGGAGGAGGGAAAGAGAAGGAAAAATGGGGAGGGGAAAGGGAAAAGAGAGGAAGGAAAAATTTTGGATTTTTAAATTTTTCTTTTTAAATAGGAAAAAGACAAAACAATATATATATATATATATATATATAATATTATTTTTATATTAAATATTTTACTTTCTAATTATCTCTACCTCAAACTATTAAAAACATTTAAAATACATTAAATTAATACTATTCACAATAACAATAATATTATTATTAAATAAATAATATATAACAATAAATTGAACTTTTAAATCTCAATTTAATATTAATACCAGAATAAAATAAAATAAACACCAACACTAAAATTTAATTAAATCACATAAAATAATCATAATATATAAAAATTTAAAATATTTATTAACACTGCATATCTCAAAATTAATTTAATAATTTATGAAAATATCATGTTATAAAAGTTGTCATCGTCATTATCCCCAATAGGTTCAGTAAAGTTTTCTTTTGGTTCAACAGAGTTTTTATATAGTTCAACATAGTTTTCATTTGGTTCAACAAAAATTTCCTCTCCATTCACAGAATAATTGTAAAATTTCAAAGCCAAAAATCTGCCGAATTGGTTCTTTGTGATCCATTTCCTTAAACAATACTCATGGAAGACAATGGAATAGTAATTTTGATCCATTTTATTGTTATGTTTCCTGGCCAATTTAGAAATTAATTATTGTCACGACCCAAAACAGGGGCCATGACCGGTACTAGGGAACGGGAATTCTTTTGAATCCAGAACTTGTAGCAAGCCTAAAATAAAATAAAATAAAATAGGCAATAGTAATAATAACAACACCATTAAGAAAAATATTGTGCAGCGGAATAAAATCATAAATATAAAAATAATAATCCACCACGGAATTTAAACCAAATCCTCATCTCATATATAAATAAACTTTTAATACAAATCCAATTCAAATATTTAAAGTACATATCTCATGACTTTATACAACTACTGTAGTGTCTAAATTATAAAATAAAACTCAAGTGAGCAGTTTATATAATAAAGCCGAGACGAAAGAAATCTGGCGTATAGGCCTGCTACTGAGGTCTGAAGACAATGACTCTCCTAAAAAATAGTCAACGGAGGGGAGTCAGACCTCACTGAGTGAATTACTATAGTATATATACATGCATACTAAATGCCAATGTACACAATCAAAAGTATATATAATATGTATGTATACAAGCAAATACACACATATGCAATAAAATCATTTTATATATTTTTATTGAAAATCACTGTTTATGAAGGATCAAATAGAATCCTAGAAAATCGCAACCTCAAAATAGTGTTAAATAACACTATAGCCATACAGGCTCACTTATTCCAATATATTCACTTATTCCATTTGGACAGTAGACTGGCCTCGAGACACTAAGTCAACCGAGCTCCAGCAATCTGACTGTCAGTGTGATTGGCCCCAAGACATTTGGTCAATCGAGCTCCAGCAATCACACTCCCAAAACATATCACAAATCAGATAAATCAAATCCAATCAATATCCTCAAACAGGTTAGTAATATAGCCTAAATGCTATAAGCGTAACGGTACGTACTCGGTCCTAGTGCTGCCCACTAGGTAGCACGTTCTAATGATATCCTTCATTAAAATATAAAGCATACATTCATAAAAATAAATGATGCATGAATTTAAATAAAATAGCAATATCGACCATATATATACTAGAAATATACCAAAAGTAAACCAGGTATATTTCAAATATATATACGTCAAATAAATCTAATATAATTACAAAATAAACTAAGAATATGCCAAGGATATACATGAAAACATTTTAAGAATAATTTATTAATAAAACTTGCATATAATTTGAAAATATTCCAAAATATACCGAATATAAACTAAAAATAAACTTAAATACTAATTGAATTATTTATGCATAATTAATCAAAATAAAACATACATTTCTAAATCATGCACCCTAAAGCATATATATATATATATATATATATATATAGTAACTCACAATTAGTGCGCTCCTCGAGATGGGTCCGATGGGCCTGGTCCACTACGCCTCGGTCTCGGTGCAACTAAACAAACAAATAATGACATGAGTCAGAATAAATCTAATGAAAACTCCTAAAAACTCTATCTAGATTACTAGGCACATAATTAAATCAGAATCCGACCGGACATCACGTTTTATGAGAATTCTATCGAAAATCTGGCAGAACCTCCCCTGTAAAATGGACATCTCTCTACTCAAAGAGTAGAGCCGGCCCTGCAAAGAAACACACTTCAAAAATAAACACAAAACACAATCAAAATCCCTCGGTCGGACTCCAAACTACAAATCACCGATCGAGGTCCATAATTCATAGAGTATTCACAAAATACTAAAAATACCCTTGTATACTAAAAATACATTTTATCAGTAGAAAATACGTAATTAACCCTAAAACACAGTAAAAATCGATAAAAACTCATTTATTTAGAAAAATCGTATATTATATATATAATTGAAAATAATCTACCAAAAATTGTTTTAATTAGTTAAAAATACTAAATAATTTTTAGAAATCATGTTTATACCTTAAATAACTATTAAAACCAATTTAATTACATTTTTAGTCAATTTTGGGTAAAATTACCAAAATACCCCTATATGTATAAATATACTAAAATTCATTCAAAAATTCACCAAAAATAATATAATTTCACAAAACTAATTTTCCCAACATATTTATCAATAATATCAATAAATAAACTCAATTAAATAATTAATTTCAACAAAAAATACAATTAACCCTATTTTCTCAAAATTATATAAACTAATTAAATTAAAAATAAATACATAAAAATTCACAAAAATTCCAAATAAATTTATATAATTCATTTCAACACCTATAATTACCATAAAACAAAATTTCATAATTTAATTAATTAATTTTTGAAAATTAGAAAATAATAATAAAATATTCAAAAATACCCAAAAATCAAAATAAATTTCAAAAATTCTACAAAAATTCATAAATGTAGATTAAATTAAGGGGAACAACATTTATGAAGGAATTTTTCATGAATCAATCAATTCGAAGTTCAACAAAATCAAGAACCCTAAAATGGCTGAATTGCACAAATCAAAACCTAGGCAAATCTAGACCATTTTAAGTGAAACAAAGCTTGGAATCACACTCATCGGAGCTCAAGGAGAAGATAGAGACTGGTGGTGTCAAAAATAATGGCCGAAATCACCTTGATCGACGTTAGCTCCAAATTTCGGCTTTTTGGGTTGTTGTAGCGTTCACCGGCGCCGGAGAGGGTGGAAGGAGGGGCTGAGCAACTGAAGGAAGGCGATGGACGTCCAACAAGCACTCTGAACGGCGGTGAATGGAGTCGTACAGTAAGGGGAGAGGAGAAGGGCATCGGGGAAGAAGATGGAGAAGGGAGGTGCATAAATGGTAATTTTGCAATAAATTTGATTTTTGAACTATATATACGTATATTTATATATATCACACTATATATTATAATAATGTAAATTCCCACACATATTAAATATACACCACACACATAATTTAATATTTTAAATAATTTATACACTAAAAAAATAATTAAATAATATTAAAACTAATTAATAAATAATAAAAATTAGGGTAATTAATTAAATCTTATTTAAATAAATAAATACACATATATACGTTATTTAGTACGTTAAAAATATATATGAGCTCATGCAAGTCCGGAAATCTATTTAAAATAATTAATAATAAATAATTTACGTGTCAATTTCCACGGAAATGCAAGTCTCGGGAAAATTTTACGTAAAGTACTTAAAATAATATAAACAATTCAAATAAGCTTTAATTAAATAACAAACTCATAAAATATCAATATTATATACAAAAATTATTAACACTGCATATCCTGATGCAGTATTAAAATATTTAAAAACACGGGATATTACAGTCTCCCCCCTTATAAGAATTCATCCTCGAATTCCAAAAAACAGGATCAAGAAGGAAAGAGATACGAGTAAGAAGCTCGCATCTCAGCTTCAGTCTCCCACATACGCTCCTCAACTCGGTTGCTATGCCACAGAACCTTGACCATCAGAATCTGCTTCGACCGCAACTGTCGAATTTGATAATCAATGATCGCCACAGGTTCTTCCACAAACATCAAATCTTCACTCACTTTTACACTGTCGGGCTGCAATACATGTGTAGGGTCTGAGACATACTTCCTCAGCATCGAGATATGAAACACCGGATGCACCTGTGACATACTCGGAGGCAAAGCCAATCGATATGCAATAGTGCTAATTCTCTCCAAAATCTCAAACGGTCCGATATATCTCGGCGCCAACTTACCCTTCTTGCTAAACCTCATCACACCCTTCATCGAAGACACCTTCAGAAAAATAAAGTCTCCAACCAGAAACTCCACATCTCTGTGCCTAGGATCCGTATAGCTCTTCTACCTGCTAACTGCGGTCTCTAATCTGCGCTTAATCATAGTGACTTTCTCTGCAACATCCTAAACCATCTCAGGTCCAGTCAAAGCTCTCTCACCAATCTCACCCCAACTCAAAGGGGATCTACACTTCCTTCCATACAATGCTTTGTACAGTGCCATGCTAATACGACTATGGTAGCTATTATTATATGCGAACTCAATAAGTGGCAAATGATCATCCCAGCTACCTCCCAAATCCAGAACACACATCCTCAAGATATCTTCCAGTGTCTGGATCATTCTCTCAAACTGACCATCTGTCTGAGGATGAAAAGCAGTACTGAAGTCCAACCTAGTGCCCATCGCTTCCTACAACTTCTACCAAAAATGAGAGGTAAACACTCAACCTCTATCTGACACAATGGACACAGGTACTCCATGAAGGCATACGATATGCTTCACATATAACTTCACCAATCTAGCTACATAATAGGTGGCTTTCACAGGTAAGAAATGTGCAGACTTCATCAACCTATCTACAATCACCCAAATGGAATTGTATCCATCCTTAGATCGAGGTAAACCGACCAAAAAATCCATAGCCATCCTTTCCCACTTCCACTAGGGAATAGGAAGAGGCTGAAGCTTCCCAAAAGGCTTCTGATGTTCAACTTTCACTTGCTGACACGTTAGGCACTTAGCAACATAATCATCGACATCCTTCTTCAATCCGTCCCACCAGTATAAATCTCTGATACTGTGGTACATCTTAGTGACACCTGGATGTAGGCTATAAGCTGTAGAATGTGCTTCCTCTAGGATCTCTTCTCTCAAATCATCCACATCAGGAACACATAATCTACCACTGATCCATAACACATTGTCATCATTGAGTGTGAAATTAGTGAACTTCCCTGCTCGAACATTCTCTGCAAGCTCTTCAAGAATAGGATCTCGGCTCTAAGCTGCTTTAATCGTATCCCTTAGTACAGATCGCACCTTAAATTGAGCTAGCAGTCCACCTGACCTACTGATCTTTATCATCAAACCTTGATCCACCAACAGATGCAACTCCTAGATCAACAGTCTCCTCTCAACACTGATGTGAGCAAGATTGCCTGAGGACTTCCTACTCAAGGCATCTGCTACCACATTAGCTTTACCCAGATGATATAAGATCTTACAGTCATAATCTTTCAATAGTTCTAACCATCTCCTCTACCTCAGATTCAGATCTCTCTACTGGAAAATGTACTTAAGGCTCTTGTGATCAGTAAATATCTCACAAGTCACCTCGTACAGGTAATGTCTCCAAATCTTCAGAGCAAAGATCACTGCAGCCATTTCAAGGTCATGTATGGGATAGTTCTGCTCAAGCTTCTTTAACTGCCTTGAAGCATAGGCTATCACCCTTCCATTCTGCATCAACACATAACCAAGGCCAACTCTAGAGGCATCATAATAAACTTTGAACTTATCCACACTATTAGGCAAAGCTAACACTGGGACTGTGGTCAATTTCTCCTTCAACAACTGGAAGCTATTCTCACAAGCTTCTGACCTCTCAAATCTAAGATTCTTCTAAGTCAAGTGAGTCATAGGGGCTCTAATTTTGAAAAAATCTCATATAAACCGCCTATAATACCTGGCTAACCCTAGAAAACCATGAATCTCTATAACAAAAGTCGGTCTAGGTCACTCAGACACTGCTTCAATCTTCTGTGGATCAACCTAGATAACTTCTTTAGACACCATGTGTCCAAGAAAAGAAACACTCTCCATCCAGAAATCACACTTTGAGAATTTAGCATAAAACTGATGATCTCTCAATGTCTGCAGTACAATCCTCAAGTGATATACATGCTCCTCCATACTCTTTGAATAAACCAGTATATCATCGATGAAGACTACCACAAACTGATCCACATATGGTCTGAATACCCTATTCATCAGGTCCATAAAAGCTACTGGTGCATTAGTCAAACCAAAAGACATCACCATAAACTCATAATGGCCATATCGAGTGTAGAATGCCGTTTTAAGAACATCGGCTTCACTAATTTGCAACTAATGATAACCCAACCTTAGATCAATCTTGGAAAAGAACTGTGCACCATGTAGTTGATCAAATAAGTCATCTATCCTCGGGAGAGGATACTTGTTCTTCACTGTCACCTTGTTCAACTCTCTGTAGTCAATACACAGTTTCAGGGTACCATCCTTCTTCTTCACAAACAGGACTGGTGCACCCCAAGGAGAAACATTGGGTCTGATGAAACCCTTATCCAACAACTCTTGCAACTGCTCCTTCAACTCTTTCAACTCTGCAGGAACCATTTTGTAGGGTGGCATAGATATAGGAGTAGTACCTGGAACCACATCTATACAGAACTCAATCTCCCTGTGAGGTGGTAAACCTAGCAACTCCTCAGGAAAAACATCAGGAAACTCACAGGCAACAGGAACATTTATGAGTAACAACTTCTCCACTGAAGTATCCCTGACCAATGCCAAATATCCCTGACATCCTTTCCTCAATAACTTCTTAGCCGTAATAGCAGAAACAAGATTCTGAGGTGCGAAACTCCTATCACCCACAAACTTAAAATATTCTTCATTAGGAATTCTCACCTCTTTATTCTTACAATCTACCATGGCATAGTGCTGAGATAACTAGTCCATTCCCAGAATAACATCAAACTCCATCACATCCAACAGAATCAAATCAATGGGTAATTCTCTACCTCCCACAAGAACTGGACAACTAGAAAGAACAATATCGGTGTCCAAGGAATCGCTCAAAGGAGTGGCAACAGACAAAGGAAAAGCCATCCTCAAAGTTTACCAATAAGACTTGAAAGCAAAAAAGGGAGAAACAAACGAATGTGTGGCACCTGGATCAAACAAAACCCATGCATCCAGGTAACCGATAGAAACAATACCTGCCACGACTGCATTGGATGCCTGAGCATCTTGCTGAGTAAGGTGGAAGACTCTGGCCTGTCCTTGACCTCCCTGCTGGCTGGTAGAAGCTTGGCCAACACCTATGGCACCTCCTCTAGTACCTCTACCACGACCCTGATGTGGAACAAGCTAAGTGGAACTCTGATGCTAGGCTGGAGGTAACTAAAATGGCACGGGTGCAGCACTAGCAATCGACTGCTGTGGGAATCACGGAATATACGACTGTTGATACCCGGAGTAAGGACATGATCTAGTAAAATGTCCTATTTTCCCGCATCTGAAGCATGTCAGTGGTGTTAGATAACACGGTCCTTGATGGACTCTACCACAGGTCTGGCATACACTGGTAGCTGATCCAGAACTGCGATCACTGCTACTGCTCGAAGTACCTGACCCAAATCTGAATGGTCTACGCTGACCTCCATGGCCATGTCTACTGCTCCGATGCACTCACTGCTGCTGCCTCTGACTCTGCTGAGTCGAACCTCGCTGCTGACTACTCGAACCAACATGAAAACTAAAGTACATAATAGTCTGCAATCCACTCGACTGAACTCCTAGATGGTAATAATTAGGCATCGCTTCTTGCCTAACTAGCCTCAGCTCAATCTCCTTGGCTAACTCAATCACAGACTCTAGAGTAAGGCCTGCTGTAGGCATACCAGTAAATGCTGAACCCAGTTCGATAACAGAGGTAGTGACTGTGAAGTACTGGTCTCGCATCAGATCCTCTGCATATCTACCCAATCGGAGGAACTCTAGGGTGTACTCCTTTACAGATCGATCACCACGAGAAATGCTGGTCAATCGGAGATGATAGCTCATACAAAGAGGTTCTGGACAGAATCTCCTCATAAACCACTCTCAGAACTTAGCCCAGGTCATCATCATCATATAGGGCTGAATCATCTGAATGAACTAGTCTAGGGCTGGTCCCTCGATAGATAACTCGACAATCATGATCCGATAATACTCGGTGTGAGCAGTCCGAGTCCGAGTCTCAATCGCGTGTAAAAAGTCTAGCAGATCAGAAGTCCCATCAAACGCAATCCTGCCAACTCTAGCATAGAACAGAGCTGCCTCAGGGTTAGACATACCCTGTTGATAGGCAGGCTGAATAGGCTGAACAACTTGAGGCACAGGAACATCAAACTCAGGCTCAATAGGCTCCTCGTCCTGTAACTCTCTTTGCCTACAGCGACCTGTCGCTCCTCGAGGTCTACCTCTGCTACGACCTCTATGTCTAACTGGCTGCTCAGGAGGTAAAACCTCATCCTGAAAGGACTCGTCATCCTCGGCCTCAATGACCGGTGGAGCGACACGCGCTCGCCTCCTCATTCTGAAAAGACAACAGAAAAATTCAGACAAAATAGACAATGGAAGAATAGCGTAGAAAACTAAACCAAGGAATACTTATCAAGACATACTCAAACCTAATTCACTGTAGTAGTTCAACAGAAAACACAACTTGAAAACTAGGGCCACGACTCACACAACTAAGCCCTGACACAGAACTCCACTCTGATACCAACTTTATCACGACCCAAAACAGGGGCCATGACCGGCACTAGGGAACGAGAATTCTTTTGAATCCGGAACCCGTAGCAAGCCTAAAATAAAATAAAACATGCAATAGTAATAATAACAACACCATTAAGAAAAATATTGTGCAGTAGAATAAAATCATAAATATAAAAATAATAATCCACCACGGAATTTAAATCAAATCCTCATCTCATATATAAATAAACTTTTAATACAAATCCAGTTCAAATATTTAATGTACATATCTCACGACTTTATACAACTACTGCAATGTTTAGATTATAAAATAAAACTCAAGTGAGCAGTTTACATAATAAAGCCGGGGCGAAAGAAATCTGGCATACAAGCCTGCTACTGAGGTCTGAAGACGATGACTCTCCTAAAAAATAGTCAACGGAGGGGAGTCAGACCTCACTGAGTGAATTACTATAGTATATATACATGCATACTAAATGCCAATGTACACAATCAAAAGTATATATAATATGTATGTATACAGGCAAATACACACAGATGCAATAAAATCATTTTATATATTTTTATTGAAAATCACTGTTTATGAAGGATCAAATAGAACCCTAGAAAATCGCAACCTTAAAATAGTGTTAAATAACACTATAGCCATACAGGCTCACTTATTCCAATATATTCACTTATTCCATTTGAACAGTAGACTGGCCCCGAGACACTAAGTCAATCGAGCTCCAGCAGTCTAACTGTCAGTGTGATTAGCCCCAAGACACTAGGTCAACCGAGCTCCAACAATCACACTCCCAAATCATATCATACATCAGATAAATCAAATCCAATCAATATCCTCAAATAGGTTAGTAATATAGCCTAAATGCTATAAGCGTACCGATACGTACTCTATCCTAGTGTTGCCCACTAGGTAGCACGTTCTAATGATATCCTTCATTAAAATATAAAGCATACATTCATAAAAATAAATGATGCATGAATTTAAATAAAATAGCAATATCGACCATATATATATACTAGAAATATACCAAAAGTAAACCAGGTATATTTCAAATAAATATACGTCAAATAAATCTAATATAATTACAAAATAAACTAAGAATATGCCAAGGATATACATGAAAACATTTTAAGAATAATTTATTAATAAAACATGCATATAATTTGAAAATATACCAAATATAAACTAAAAATAAACTTAAATACTAATTGAATTATTTATGCATAATTAATCAAAATAAAACATACAATTCTAAATCATGCACCCTAAAGCATATATATATATATATAGTAACTCACAATTAGTGCGCTCCTCGAGATGGATCCGATGGGCCTGGTCCACTAGGCCTCGGTCTCGGTGCAACTAAACAAACAAATAATGACATGAATCAGAATAAATATAATGAGAACTCCTAAAAACTCTATCTAGATTACTAGGCACAAAATTAAATAAGAATCTGATCGGACATCACGTTTTACGAGAATTCTATCAAAAATCCGACAGAACCTCCCCTGTAAAATGGACATCTCTCTACTTAAGAGTAGAGTCAGCCCTTCAAAGAAACACAATTCGAAAATAAACACAAAACACAACCAAAATCCCTCGATCAAACTTCAAACTACAAATCACCGATCGAGGTTTACAATTCACAGAGTATTCACAAAATACCAAAAATACCCTTGTATACTAAAAATACATTTTATCAGTAGAAATTATGTAATTAACCCTAAAACACAGTAAAAACCGATAAAAACTCATTTATTTGGAAAAATCGTATATTATATATATAATTGAAAATAATTTACAAAAAATAGTTTTAATTAGTTAAAAATACTAAATAATTTGTAGAAATCATTTTATACCTTAAATAACTATTAAAACCAATTTAATTACATTTTTAGCCAATTTAGGGTAAAATTACCAAAATACCCCTATATGTATAAATATACTAAAATTCATTCAAAAATTCACCAAAAATAATATAATTGCACAAAATTAATTTTATCAACATATTTATCAATAATATCAATAAATAAACTCAATTAACTAATTAATTTCAACTAAAAACACAATTAACCCTATTTTCTCAAAATTACATAAACTAATTAAATTCAAAATAAATACATAAAAATTGACAAAAATTCAAAATAAATTTATATAATTCATTTAAACACCTATAATTATCATAAAACACAATTTCATATTTTAATTAATTAATTTTCGAAAATTAGAAAATAATAATAAAATATTCAAAAATACCCAAAAATAAAAAAAAAATTCCAAAAATTCTACAAAAATTCATAAATGTATATTAATATAAGGGGAACAACATTTTTGAAGGAATTTTTTATGAATCAATCAATTCAAAGTTCAAAAAAATCAAGAATCCTAAAATGGCCGAATTGCAAAAATCAAAGCCTAGGAAAATCTAGACCATTTTAAGTGAAAAAGCCTTGGAATCACACTCACCGGAGCTCAAGGAGAAGATGGAGACTGACGGTGTCAAAAACGGTGGCTGGAATCGCCTTGATTGATGTTAGCTCCAAATTTCGGCTTCTCGGGTTGTTACAGCGTTCACTGATGCCGGAGAGGGTGGAAGGAGGGGCTGAGCAACTGGAGGAAGGCGGTGGATGTCCGGCAAGCACTCTGAATGGCAGTGAATGGAGTCGCACAGTGAGGGGAGAGGAGAAGGGCGTCGGGGAAGAAGATGGAGAAGGGAGGGGCAGAAATGGTAATTTTGCAATAAATTTGATTTTTCAACTATATATATGTATATTTATATATATCACACTATATATTATAATAATATAAATTTCCACACATATTAAATATACACCACACACATAATTTAATATTTTAAATAATTTATACACTAAAAAAATAATTAAATAATATTAAAACTAATTAATAAATAATAAAAATTAGGGTAATTAATTAAATCTTATTTAAATAAATAAATACACATATATACGTTATTTAGTACTTTAAAAATATATATGAGCTCATGCAAGTCCGGAAATCTATTTAAAATAATTAATAATAAATAATTTACGTGTCAATTTCCTCGAAAATGCAAGTCCCGGAAAAATTTTACGTAAAGTACTTAAAATAATATAAACAATTCAAATAAGCTTTAATTAAATAAAAAACTCATAAAATATCAATATTATATACAAAAATTAATAACACTGCATATCCCGATGCAGTATTAAAATATTTAAAAATACGGGACATTACAATTATATCTTGATTGCAATGCTTTTCTTTTAGAAATAGAAGTGAATTTAGCACGCCTAACAGTAGCACTTAACGAGGTAAAGCAGTTCAATGAAGGTATATTAGATTTTATCCATGGTAAAGCCATTAATTGCTCATTTATATAGATTTTATCCATATAGATTATATTTGTTCATTTTTGCCGTAAACAAGTGCATGTGTTTGTTGTTGTTGTTGTGTTAATAATTGAGACCTTACAATAGCGTATTGGCATGCATGATGTAGCTTAGAATATGTGTTTGTCATGACTTTATGTATTAGTTTGAAATTTTTATTTTTCTGAGACATCATTGTTTGTTTCATGATGCCTCGTCTTTGTTGCTTCTTATTTAGTTGTCGAGGGGTTTTTTCATCCATTGTTGTAATTTGCAACATGTTAAGAAATCAAGCTCCATAGACTCTGACATATTTTGGCTTCATAACAAGCAGTGAGTGCTGGGTCTACATCAATTGGGCTTGAACATGAAATCTCCAATTAGGCCATCAAAATGGTGAAATAGGCCTTTATCATGACTTTACTTACCACCAAAATGGCCTTGGCCATTTGGATGGTAGTTTCCCCTTAATTATATGCTACTTTCTTTCTTCTCTTTTTTCTAGTGTTGGATTTGGTTTTCACTTAATGTTCCCACACAACATGTGTTTTTCCCCTCTTATTAATAAAATAATATAAAGATTTGCTTGTATGAATTATGAATTACATCCATCAATGTTTGATGTATTGATGTATATATAAATTTACAAAAAATGCTAGTCACATAACTAACTTTTAAATATATAGCTCATTACCAATAATTGTTGAAACCACTTGACAAGAAGCTATTTTTGAGTAAGTTATGTTTTGGATTCGAGTGATGATAAATGCAATTGTGTTAAATATATAAAAGGCTTTACAAAATTTGCGATTTCTAATCCAAAGTTTAGGATCTTCTATTATTATTGCTAAATGGAAAAAATACTGATGGTATATACATTATGATTTTATAGTGTGATTTTTTTTAGTGTATTTTTGTAATTTCAACTTTTTATTTTTGTGGTAGCTATGGTTTACACATCGGTCGTTTTTTTTTTTCCATCCTAAGATCCAAAAATTATATTTTTATTCTATTTGATAGATGAGGAAAAAGAAATGTATGTTCGTGATGATTTTAGAGAGTAAGAATAATAAAAAGGAGAAAAAATGTTAAATTTTTTTTTTTTTAATTTTATTCAAAAAAAAAATTTGATCTAAACTATCGGTATTTAAAGTCCTAGATAGTTTATTTAGTTTATTATTATTAATGAATTATGTTTGGTTTAAATGAATTTAGAATTCATTTGGTAATGAATTTTATTTGGAATTCATTTAGAAATATAATGAATTTCTTGGTGGAATTGAATAAAATAAGGAGTTAAATAATTTATGAAAAATTTGCAACCTATATAACACCCATAAAACAACAACCCTTTGACAATAAAAAAAATAATAAACAATATGGACAACTCCCCTCAAAAAACCCGAAAACGACACAACAACAATCTGGGGAAAAAAAACAACTTAAAACAATTAAAAAAACATAGACAACAATCAGAAGACAACCAAAAAACAGCTACAAATAACCATAAGATAACCACAAAACAATAAAAAAAATGGACAACAACCTTACAACAACTGCAAAACAACTCTAAAACATGCATAAAAACAATCTTTCAGCAACAAAAAACAAAAAACAACCTCACAACAGGACTTCACAACCAGAACAATCCCAACACAACTATAAAACAACTTCAAAATATCCATAAAACAGCCATTGAGCAACCAAAAAAACAATAAAAAACCTCACAACAAGCCTTCATAACAGGAACAACAACAAAATAAGCACAAAAAAAATAATAATAATAAAGAAATTTTTAGTAGTTGAACTTTCCAAAATTTGACAATTCGGTACATTAACTTTTCATTGTAACAATTAAATATGGTAACCTGTAAAAAATATGAAAATAAAGTGTATATAATAGGTTTCTAACAAATGCCTTTCAACAAATGCATCATTTCAAAATTAAAATACTTTATTGCCCCTAAAGTTTTAAAAGAAAAGCATACATTAATAATAATAATAATAATAATAATAATAATAATAATAATAATAATAATAATAATAGTTATTTAAATAAAAATAATTCTAGTTAAATTAATTTTAATTTTATTTATGTATTTATAATCTTTTTAGCTGTTTTTAGTTAATAAAAAATTTATAATTTTTATAATTTGCAAAAAAAAGTAAAAAAAATTAAAATTTTGGTTTATTTTTATTTTCTATTTCACTTTCTCTTTTCAATTTACAATTTTTAGTAAATTTAATTAAAATTTATATTTTAGTATAGAATTGATGATTTAAATATTTTTTTTTTAGAAATATGTATTTTGTTGATTTATTATGATTTTAACAAGAAATATAAAATATTGTAGTTTTTTAGTAGAAAAGGCAAATATAAATTATTGTTATGGGTAGTTTAGTCATTGTTATTATCTAACATGCTATATAAACTTTATTGTTTTTTTTATAGATTACAACACTTAATTGTTGTAAAAAATAGTTAAAACACCAAATTATTAAATTGTAAAAAGTTCCAACACCAAAAATGCATTTATCCCAAAAACAAATAATCTTACAACAACCTTACAGCAAACCATATATATATATACATAAACCATAAAACAAAAAAAAAAATAAAGAATAAGAAGAAGAACATAATCCAACAATCACTCAAGTATTAATAATTAAAAAGAAAAAAAATTAACACCTACCATTATAATTCTTTATAATTTTGTGATATAATGAGTTTTGAGTTTTCAACAAATAAAAAAAATAAAAAGAAGATAAATATTTTTATTTTTATTTTATTTTATTACAATTGCTAGAGTTCAAGTGATTAATTCCCCACCATAACGGAAAGAGTAGGGAGGACGGGGGATTTGTACCATTCTCTTTATATTTGAATGTTCACACTTTTTGTAATTTGACATACCCATAAGGATAAGAATATGAATAATTAGAGTTTTATAAAATTTGAGATGATAATCTAATTAAAAAAAAATCTATGAGTTTGCTCTATTTTAATAAATATTGAAAAATTTTCTTGAACACCAATTTTATAAATCTTAATGATTAGTGTTGAATTTGGGAGAAAAGTTGAAAAAATGAAGAGCAAAAATGAAGATGATGAAGAAATAAAAAAAAAAAAAAAAAAAGAAGAGAAAGCAATAGAGCAACAAGAAAAAAAACGTAAAAAATAAAAAAGTATTTATAAAAACACGGAAACGTAACTTTGAAAGAAAAAAAATCATCGTATTTTTTATAATTTTGGTCAAAAAAACCGTGTGTCATTTAATTTTACCTTCATTATACCTTTGAACAACGATGGGATGATGGAACGAACTGATCCAGATTACTGGGCCAAAATTAATTAATTCGCAGACTCTTGTACATTAACTCGATTTTGGCCTTTTATAAATTTCACCTGATAAAGTCGGGGTATTGATTAGAAAAAAAAAAAAAAAAAGGGTAATATGACTAATGGGTATGTGTTGATCCATTATTTTCTTTTTTTGAATTCCTTATTTTTCCTTTTCAGAAATGACATCCGTTATTTTCAATCCCAAATATCAATATTTTCCGTATTTTTTCTTTTCATTTTTAACCCTCCTAATTTGATGTATATATGTGTTCCTTGGGCAAGAGTTTTGGAACATTTCGCGCCTTTAGACCTGTTTTTAGTATTGAGTATTTAATTTTAACATTTTGATGTTTTTTTAATAATAATACTTTTGCAAATCAAATTATATGATTAACATTTCTATTTATAATAATTATTTTATTTTCTTAGATCTTTAAAATTTAATTATTTTATTTTCAATTAAACTATTCACTTTTATTAGTATTAATAATATAAATAATTTTTTTGATACATTACATAATTTTTTTTTATTGTTTTCAATTTTTTTTTAATTTTTTTAGTTAAATTGATTATATGTATTGGTTGTTGTTTATTATCTTTCAATTTATTGTTTGTTGTTTTTTTATGTTGTTATTTTCAGATTGTTGTTTTTTGGTTGCTTTTCAATTGTTACTTTTTGTTAATTTTTTTTTTATTTTTCATTATTGTTTTTGTCACGACCCAAAATAGGGGTCATGGCCGGCGTTAGGGAACAAGAATTCATTCGAATCCGAAACCCATAGCAAGCTTTAAAAAATAAAATATAATCATGCAATATATATTAAAATAAATAAAACATTATACAGCGGAATTAAATCTCATAAGTAAAATAATAATCCACCAACTGATTTGATAACACAAATCCATCTCATATATATATAAAATCTTTCAATACAAATTCTCGGTTCAAACTTTTGAAATTTAAATCTCAAATATATGTAATACATACAGCTCACTGAAACAACTACTGTAGTGTCTAGAATACAAAATAAAACTCAGATAAGCAGTTTACACAATAAGGTCGGGGCGGAAGAAATATGGCATAAAGGTTTGCTACTGAAGTCTGAGGACGAAGACTCTCCTGAAAAATATCAACAGAGGGGAGTGAGACCTAATTGAGTAAATTGTTATAATATATATACATGTATAACTAAATGACAAATGCAAACACTGAATAGTATATATAGTAAATATATATACAGGCAAATACATACAGATGCGACAAAAATCATTTTATATAATACTGAAAATAATATCTATTTATGAAGGATCAAATAGAACCCTAAATGATCACAACCTCAAATAGTGTTAGACAACACTCTAGCCATACAGACTCACTTTTTCCAATAATTTCACTTGTTCCATTTGGACAGTAGACTGGTCTGAGACACTAAGTCAACCAAGTTTCAGCAGTTTGACTGTTAGTGTGATTGACCTCGAGACACTTGGTCAATCGAACTCCAGCAATCACACTTTCAATTCACATCTCACATCAATCAAATCAATCTAATCAATATCCATAAATAGGTTAGTAATTTAACCTAAAATTTATTGTTGTACCGGTATATACTCGGTCCTAGTGCTGCCCACTAGGTAGCATATTCTATTGATATCCTTCATTTAAAATAAACTCATACATTCGTAAAATAAATAATGCATGACATTAATTTAAATGGCAATATAATCCATATACATATACTAGAAATATACCGAAAATAAACTAAGTATATCTCGAGTATATATATGTCAAACAAATTCAGTTCAATTATAAAATAAACCAAAAATAATCCATATATATACTTAAAAACATTTTAGGTATAAATCAAGAATAATACATGCATTTAATCTAAAATATACCAAAAATATATTAAAATATGCCTAAATATACTTAAGCATTTATTAAATCATTTATGCATATTTCATAAAATTAGAACATACATTTTTAAAAACATGCATCCTAATACATGTATATATAAAATAACAACTCACAATTATGCGCTCCACAAGATGGATCTGATGGGTTTGGTCCACTAGGCCTCAGTTTCGGCGCAACTAACAAATAAAATATTAACATGAAATTAGAATAAATCTAACGTAATTTCTAGAGACTCGATCTAGAATACCGGACACAGACTAGGAATATGAATTTGACCGAATGTTACGTTTTACGAGAATTCTATCAAAAATTTGATAGAACCTTCCCAGTAAAATGGACATCTCTCTACTCAAAAAGTAGAGCCAGTCCTACAAGAAAACACACTTTGAATATAGGATAACCACAACACTCCTCGGTCGGATTCCCAAACTATAAATTTACCGACCGAGGTTCACAATTGATGAGATATACACAAAATACATTAACATTCAAAAAATACTGAAAATACCCTTAATATACCAAAATATAGAAATTTAAATATTTAAAACACTAAAAATAATTATTTTACCGATTTTTACTTAAAAACCCTAATTTTAATAAAATATTATTAAAAATCCATAGTTCCCGATAAAATTCACAAATATTAACCAAAATTCATTTTATAAATATAAATTACATAATTAGCCCAAAAATATTTTAAAAATCACTAAAAACTCATTTATTTATAAAAATAGTATATTATATATAATTTGAAAATAATTTTTGAAAAATAGTTTTAATTAGTAAAAAATAGAAAATCATTTGTAAAAATCATTTTCATACCTCAAATAATTATTAAAACCAATTACACTTAATATTCAACCAAATTATTACCAAATTACTAAAATACCCCTAATGTATATAAATTCACATAATATACTATAATTATTAAAAAATTCACTAAAAATTATATAATTACTCAAAAATTATTTTCTCAACATATAATTCAATAAAATCAATAATTAAACTCAATTAACCAATTAATTTTAATAAAATACTCACTTAACCTATATTTCCAAAATTCACCTAAACTAAATAAAATTATAATAATTACAAAAAAATTAAAAATTAGTTTCTAAAATTAATTTCAACCTCTATAAACACCATAAATCACAATTTCACAATTTATTTAATTAATTTACAAAAATTAGAAAATATTAACAAAATAATAAAAAATTCACAAAAAATCAAAATAAATTCCAAAAATTCTAAAAAAATTCCAGGATGTAAATTGAGCTACTAGAAGAAACTTTTGTAAAGAAATTAAGCTTGAATCATCAAGATTGAAGTTCAAAAAAAAATCAAGAAGCAAAAGAGGCCGAAATTGAAACCAAGCTTAAATCCTTACCAAATCAAGTTTTCAAGCTACAAAGAGCTTAGAATAAGCTTCTATGGAGTTCTAGGAGCAAAAATACACAGGAATCATAAAAAACAGTGGCCGAACGAAGGAGAACGGAGTTGGTTTTGATTCTTGGGTTTCTGGCAAAGAAATGGCCAAACAACGCCGGAAATGGGTGGAAGAGGTGGTGGAGCAGCTGAGGAAGGTGGCAGCATGCCGGAAGGCACACTAAATGGAGGGGATCGACATCTTGCAGCAGTGATGGGAGGGGAAGGCGTCGGGAAGAAAAGGTTAGGGTGAATGACATGAATTGTAAATTTGATAAGTTTATATATATATATATATATATATATATATATATATATATATATATATATATATATATAATAAAACTTTAACAATTAATATTAAAATATACTAATATTATAACTTAAAATAATCCCACACCACACATTAATAAACATATATACATATACATATACATACCTAATAATAAAAATGAAAATTATAACTTATATATAGTTAAATAATAAACCCTAATAATCACAAATATATATATATATATATATATATATATATATATATATAACTTTAACAATTAATATTAAAATATACTAATATTATAACTTAAAATAATCCCACAGCACACATTAATAAACATATACACATATACATATACATACCTAATAATAAAAATGAAAATTATAACTTATATATAGTTAAATAATAAACCCTAATAATCACAAATATATATATATATATATATATATATATATATATATATATATATATATATATATATATATATATATATATATATATATATATATTAATATGAAAAAATATAACCATGCATGAAATCATGCAATTTAATAAAATGAACTGACATAAATAAATAAATAAATATTTAGGTATTATTTTTCTAAAAAAATATAAATTTAGGGAAAATTTTACGTAGAAAGCTTAAAATAATTAAAATTAACTTTAATGTTTAACAAAATAATTAGATAGTCAAATATATATTAAAATTATTAATACTACATATCCCGATACAGTATAAAAATATATAAAATCTTAGGTTATTACAGTTTTCTATGAGAAATGTTGTTTTTCGATTGTTGTTTTTATTGTTTTTTTCAGTTTTTTTTTTATTTTTTTTGATTGTTTCGTTTTTGTTGCTTTTTATTTTTCAGTATTATTTTTTTTGTTGATTTTTTTCTTTTTCAGTTTTTTTATTGATATTATAAATACAACATATGAATTGTAAATATGTTACATATTGATAATCAATAACTACCAAATAATATATTTTTTTAAAAAAATTGTTAGACATTTTAATAAACAACTCAAAGTAAAAATAAAATAAAATCCTTATTCTTTAAGAACATAAAAGGACAAAAATTTGTTTATTACTTGTTACAACAGTTAAAAATATTTATTATTTGTTTTTACAACAATTGAAAATATTTAGTTTATAATCATTCATTTAAAAAAAATTGAAGTTTTGAAGAGGAAAAATATTGAGTAAAAAAAACCTTGAGAAAAAAAAGAAAATGTTGAGAATACCTTAAAAGAAAGGAAAAGAATGTTAAGCATTAAAAACGTTGAGAAAAAAAGATGAAAATGGTAAAAAAAATGTTGATAAAAAACATTGAAGAAAAAAAAAAGATAATACTTTAAAAATAATGGAGGAAAGGAAAGTGGTCCAAATTTCAAAGAAAAAACTTAGGGAAATTAATTTTGAAAAAGGAAAAGTTAGTTTTGAAAATATTTTAGGTTAATGTGATTTTTTATAATATTTTTTATTTTTGGTTTATGAAAAATACCTAAAAATTTTTTTAAAAAAAATTATGATAAAAACATTTAAAATAAAAGACTGATAAATTTATGTCAGTTTTAATTAAAATAATTCAAAATAAAATATGCATAAATGAACGTTAAATTATTATTATGATTGTTATTTGTACTGTCTTGACATCAAATTTTACATGATCTTAATATTGAAAATCAAATGAGTGAGTAACTCTAAGAAGATACTAAAAATATTAATAAAAAATATAAAAAAGTTTTTTTCTTTTTGAAAAAATAAAAATTTCTTAAAAATTTCACTTTTTTTTTAATAATGATAGTTAAAAATACTTGCTTTGTAATTTTCTTTTTATTAGTGATAGTTTCAACTTTTTAATTAAATGATTATTTAGTATTAATAGAAAACTCAAACAAAAATTCTTTCAGGAATTTCTAAACAATTATAACTAAGTGTTTATAATACATTGGAAAAATTAAGTTCGACATCTAATTATGATTGATTCAATTATTGAAATTGAGTACTATGTACAGCCACAAGAATTCAGAGCTATAACTATGATTGATTCACTTTATAACTCTTTAACAGTTACTATATATCAAAAATTAGCCTAACAAGAATAATAATTCTTTTATTGATTTTGATTATTTTTCCGGTAGATAAGAGAAACAAAAAAGACAAGAATATTTTTCTGGTAGATAAAAGAAACAAAAAGGACGTGAAAAAACATTTACTTTTTTATCATCTTAATTAGTACATATGAGATGGGACACATGGCTTAAGAAAAGTACAAAGATCAAACACAAATGCAGCGTCAGTTCTTTGAATCACAATTGTAGTTGGGATTGAATCCAGGTTCTTCTCCTTCAACAGGTTGAATTGTGGAACAGGTCCCAACAATCGGTGTTACCTTTCCCACAAAAGGCTCAGTTTTTTTCATTAATGTTGAAAAGTCTTCGGATTGATTGTTGGATTCATTGTAGTTGGGAGTGAATCCGGGTTCTTCTCCTTCAACAGGTTCAATCATGGTACAAGGGAGGGCGAAAGGGACCATAACAGCAAATTCTTCTCCTTCAACAGATTCAATTGTGGAATGATCGACGTCGCACTTCCGTTGCGGTAAAACTTTCAAAAGTCATTAAAAAAAAACATTTTACAAAGCATTGAATAAATGTTGAGACAATTGATTTGAGTACAACTAATAGTTCGGATTGAATACCAGAATCAGGAGGAGGAAGCATGTTTAATAGCTTGGAAAAAGATCGGATTCTGAAATCATCGTCACTTTCATTGGGAAGTTTCGTGATTGAAATGCCTCCGAGCTTGGCGGATAGCTCTGAAATCATTTCTTGTTGCTTGTCGACAGGCTGCTCCTTGAACCTTGCCAGAAGGTCAGATTGAGATTCAGATGTTGGAATTTCAATACTTGCCATCTCTCTGTTTCTCTAGATAGCTACCTCTTTGCGTCTCCCTTTATATGTACCACAGCGTATCCTTTGCTTGTTGCGCTCTGTGTGCCCTATTGATATTTTATAGGTAGCCAAATACATAAAAATTCTTTGTCTAATAGATAACTAGGGTTAAATGTAACGATGATCACCTAACTTTACACTTATTGAAATTTGAGTATTAAATTTTAATTTATTTCTTTTTGATTACCAAACTTTGTTTTTGTTTTAAAAAGTGTACAGTTAAAAATTTTTAGTCCTTTAAATTTCTTTTAATAACCATTTTAATCTCTCAATTTTTTTATTTTTTAATTTAATTCAAATATTATAAAAAGCTTGAAAGTGTAATTACTTCTAGACTTTGATACCTGTCATGATAAGTTTGCTCTCACTAGTTAGTATCAAAATAATTTTCAAATTTCTTTGTATGTTCTATAAATAAATGGAAAATATGGACTTATTTGTAAAAAAAAAATTTTATTCTGAATTAAGATAGTAGTTCTAGATTGTTCAAGTACTAAAATTTTTTTTAAGTGAGTGTTACAAAATTAAATAGAAGTTTGATATTTAAAAAGATATAAATTAAAGTTTGGTAACTAAATTGAAACAAAGCTAAAGTTCGATACCTTCTTGTGCATTTGACCTAGGTAACCAACTCAGTTTCAATTCATTATAAAATTGATGTGTCCAAATTTTCACGTTTTTTTAAGTTGAATTTTAATGAATTTTCAATAAATAATTAGTTATAATCGGGTAGAATTTAGGTTTAATAAGAAATTATTTTAGTTTAGACTTTTAATTTAGTATTTATTGTATTTGATTTAATTTTAGTCAAATTAGGAGTTTTTATTTAGTATTTAAGTGTATTTTTATTTTTTATAGGGAAGCTTGAAAAGGAATTCCAAAAAGTCAAGGACTTGTGCAACATTGTCGTGGCATGGACGTACTTATGCCCATGCCATGCATTGGAAGAGAAGACAAGAGCACACACCTTGAGATATGACTATATGCCAAGCTGTGTCTACTTTTGGAACTCAAAGTATATTGGACACAGGGATTGACATGGTTGTGCTTTAGACCGTGGCCTCTTTTATGTAATTTGAAGAAATTGTGAAAGCTACACATAGCTTTGACACAAGAATGTGCTAGACCGTGTGTGGCACTAGAGGAATTCTTAAGCCTCAACATTGCTATAGCATGGCCATGCGCCATGCCATGCATGAATATGGAATGTGACTCGAAGGCAAGCACAACAGTGTGTTAAGCCATGCTAGGAAACAGAAGGACGTGACACGGTCGTGTTTAGGCCATGTCGAATTAAAGAAAATTTTCTTTTCTGGTAGAGACTTGGGAATTCAAGTGAAAGTAGCTTTACTATCAGGATTTTTTTTGGTGTTAAGTTACACATAGTTTTAGGATCCATTTGAGTATACATTTTTTAATCTTAGGTTGCATTTATGTTAATTTAGCTATAAAATAGATAATTTTATATTTTGTTTTGTTTTTCTAGAAAAAAAAAAGGAGTTTTTGAGGTGTTTGGTGGTGAAAAGGAGAAAAAAAAAGAGAAAGGATTGCATAAAATCTGAGATCGCATAAAACCAGCGATCACGATCGCGACGTAGACTTATACTACTGAACTTTCTATCATGATCATGAAAAATGTCGCCATAGTGGGACACCTAATTCCAAACATTTTTGGACTAAGTTTTGAGCTAGCACACACCTATTTTTTAGGGAAATTGAAGGGTCATTTGAGAGGACTATAAAAGGAGGATCAAAAACCTAATTTAGAGAGGTTAGAGACAATATTCTAAAAATCAAATCAATACCAAAAAGGGGATTCTCTCGTTCCATAATCAATTAAGACCCAATATAAATAAGAGAAAGAAGAGAGGAGATAGAGAATAAGAGGAAACTAGAGAAGGAGCCTCCATTGAAGACCCACAAGCTTTTTTATAACAATCTCAATCTCTCTTACTCATTAGTGTTTATTTTGTTAATCTCTTGGGTTGTTATTGAATATTGAATATTGAATATTGAATATTGAATGATGGATATTGAAGCCATGAGTGGCAAGTTATCTTAGTGTTGTTGGGGATTTAAAACCCATTTGATTCAAGTTTATTTAATAGATATAGTTCTTATTTCTATTGCATATTATGTTTATTGAGCTTATTATGTGTTGTGTTATGGCCAAATACAACCTTTGTTTAGATATATGCATTGAGAGATGGTAGATTTAATAGACCCACAAATACTTATTAGGTTTATTAATAACTTGAGAGAGCTTGATTAGATTTAATCCTCCATAAGTTTGCTTAATGCCTAGCATGTTTAATGTTGTCTTATATTAAGGTGAAAATGAGAGTTAAGCCACACTTTTAGATTTAATTGATGCACATGCTTGTAGAGTTTAGCATTACTTGAGAAAGAGTGTTAAATGATTGTTGGAAACTTGGGGTATGCAATGAATTTGAAAAAATCTATTATGTAACTTAATGATGATGTAGTTCCTAAACTCTCAATAAAATTGCTCTTATAATTGGTTTCCTACTCCATCATTTAGCTTAGTTATTATTTCATTGCTAGTTTTATTGGTTTCTTATTTTACTTGTCAATATTTGCTTCTTATTTTAGCTTATTCATTGCTTTATTCAAATTAATTCAAAAGCTCTAAACTAACTCAACTATAACTAATAGGTGATTAGTCCTCAATCTCTATGGAGACAATACTCTACTTATCACTTTATTACTTGTTTGACATGTGCACTTGCACTAGTTAGTCACTAGCAACACTTCTCATATAAAAGGGGATACAATGTAGCTATTGATTGATTCTGGGAATTTTTATTTGAAGACACAAACAAGTAATAAAAAAGAATTAAAGAAGAA
Organism: Mallotus nudiflorus; assembly: GCA_947683625.1. NCBI lineage: Eukaryota > Viridiplantae > Streptophyta > Magnoliopsida > Malpighiales > Euphorbiaceae > Mallotus > Mallotus nudiflorus. Next base: position 564,329 of record CANTUR010000323.1, read on the forward strand.
TTTATGCAAGTTTCAAGAGCTTCAATTATTATTTCTTCTTCATTTTATTTCTCTTAATTATGTTTGTGTTTATTGCCATAATTATGTGTGGGTACTTTCTTTTTAAGGTTTGGATTTGTGTAGGTAGACTACTACTTTTTTGGATTACTATTTATATTCAATGAATTAATACTCAGTCAATTTTCCAAGTTGTTTTTAATTGTTCTTGTGTTCAATTTTAGGACTGGTTGAATGCATGTTTATGGATAGATTAGAGATAACGAAAGTTGCAAGATTTATCAACTCATAGACTTGTGAAACTTAGGAACCTTGATCACAAAAGTAGATGAATCCTTCAGGGAATAATAAATCACTAAAGAACTTAATGAGTCTTAGTTAATTAAAGTGACCATGATAATAGGTTATAATTAGCTTTGGTATGCTCAAATGATCTTGAAAGAGGCTTTAGGTGATTTGAGTGATTTATCCTTAATTATATTGATGAATTGAATTGTGAATTGATAGTATAATTAAAGTAGTGGCTAATGAAGCAAATCCGGACTCTAGTTTTTAATTATTGAATTTTTAAAGTAATATTTCAGATTTAGGGTTTTAATATTGCATTTTGCTTGTTTATTTTATTCATATTGCTTTTATATTATTAGCTTATGGAAATATAATTAGGGTTGGTACTTGGCATCAATCTCCTTATAGGAACGATACTCATACTCAGTCTTTACTACTTATCGCGAACCATGCACTTATGGAAATTGCTAAGAAAACTCTCAAATTATACTAACTTTTTTTACAATTGTTATGGCTGGCATAAAAAAAATTATAGTAAATTGATTCCTGTATGATCTTTGTCATCTTTGCAATCTTACTCCAGTTATCCTTCAATAATTCTTCAAGGTATGATGAAAACCTCTTCCCTAAAGAGACACAATAGAGGGGAAGGAAAACCATTGAGATAGGATCTTAGTTATTAAAGACCTCAATAGAAGTATGAGGTACATGGCATCTAAGGAAAAGTCAGAGCTTTACAAGCTTCTATTGTCTTCTTTGGAGATGTGCTAGAACATAATATATATATATATTCTTAAATTTTTATATATAATTTACTGTTATATATATTAAAGTAATTTTTATTTGACGTTAACAAATTTTAAATTATTGTTATTCCAAATGCATGCATAATTTGATAGAGTTATACAATACATGAAGTCTATATGATATTAACAACTTATTTATTTATATATATTTGATATACCTTAGTGAGTTACCAATTGTATTATATACCAAACATGTTGTAATCATCAATTGATTGAGTTAATACAAATACAACTCTTCTCTATACCTTATCATGGTATCAGAGCATTTTCACATTTAATAACAAAACATGATCCCTCCATATTTTGCTTTCTCTTCGACTTTATGGCTTCTGATAACTCTTTCACCTCTTAAACACTCACCACCAACACTATTATTCATCCCATATAAACACTACCTAATGTTACTTGTCAGTTGCCCATAAAAATCGATTCTACTATCTATCTTATTTAGCAAGCTCAAATGCCTTTGCTGAATAGTTATGATTTAACAAAGCATATTGATGACTGTCTCTCTCTAAAAAGCCTCATATTATCTAAAAATTAATCCAATCCCCAATACCACTCATGGTTCCATTATGACCAACTCATTCTCAATTGGATTGTCGATTCCATCTTTGAAGCTTTTGTACCCCAAATAGTTAGTGCTACATCTACTCATGAAGCTTGGCTTCGCTTAGCCAAATCATATACTATTGGTTCCCAAGCACAAGCTTGGACCATTAAATCGTGATTTTTTAGAGCTAACTAAAGAGACCACTGAAATAGTCACTCAGTACTGTTAATGTGTAAAAGCTTTATATGATTAGCTTGCAACACTAGGATCGACTATCTCTAAATCAGACTTGGTACAGGTTATTGTAAATGGATTGGGCTTTACTTTTTGTCCTTTTATTCATTTGCTTTAATAATGACCTGATGACATCTCGTATGATGATGTTTATGGCCTTCTTATATATGAGGAAGAAGATCTTCAAATTGATAATCAAGCCATTAAAGAATATGTTTTACCCACTACTCATCTTGCACATACATCCTAGTTAAAGTCCTACAATGGTCGAGGTCAACGAGGGAGTGGTGGTCGATTCAATACCAACAAAGGAAGTGGTGGTCGAAATTCATCCTATCAAGGTTGGTTCCACCCCTGGTCTTTTTCTTCATTGACATATCCTAATTCTTCCACTACAAAATTAGTTCAATGCCACAATTACATGGGTTACAAACACATAGCTCTATAATGTCCTTCTCTAAGAAAGAAAGCAATGAATCATTTTTCCAATTTCCCTTCATCAAGACCTATTTCACACTTGGCTGGAACAACCTCCACTAACTTACCCAACAACAGCTAGATTCTTCAAATAGGAGTAACTCACCATTTAACTCATGACATTGAAAATCTGTCTCTCCATTCTGAGTATTGTGGACCTGATGATGTCTGCATTGGAAATGGTAAATCTCTTCCAATCTTTCACACTAGTCATTATGTTTTTCATTCATCTAATCATCCTTATTTTTTGAATAATATTCTTTGAGTTCCAAATTTTTTATGCTAATTTACTTTTTATTAAATCTTTTACCCATGCTAACAAGGATTTTTTTCCCAATTATTTTCTTATTAAGGATATCCCCATGAGACAGGTTCTTCATATAGGCCCAAATGATCATGGCTTGTACTCTATGTTGTTCGATTTAATGAATTCAACAAGTCGGTCACCCACATCATTTGTTGCTTCTAGTTTCTCTCAGTGGCATACATTTTGGGACATGCTAATCATGGCATTGTCAACTACATTCTTTGACAAAATCATTTACCTTTTCACAAAAATAAATTGCCTTCTTGTCATGCTTGTAATGTTGTAAAAAGCCATAAACTACCTTTTTCTTTGTCTACTTTTCAACCAAAAGAACCTTTAAAATTAATCTGTTATAATTTATGGGGTCTTGCCCTAGTTGAATTAATTAATGGTTGTCATTATTATGTTTTTTTTATGATCACTATAGAAAATACTCTTGGATTTATTTTTTCAAATATAAATCCAAAGTGTTAAGTGTCTTTATTAAATTATGTCATCTTGTTGAAAAGTTCTTTAATCATTCTATTAAGTCATTTCAAGCAGATTAGGGAGAAGTGTATTAAGCACTTTTTAAATATTTAATTGAACATGGCATCACACATCGTAGCCTGTAGAGCAAAATGGTTGTGCAAAAAGAAAGCACCAACATATGGTAGAAACAACACTGGCTTTTTTACAACACTCCCATGTTCCAAATATATATTGGAAATATGCTTTTAATACTGCAGTTTACATAATAAATCACTTGCCACTCTCAAATCTAAAATTTAATTGTCCTTTCACTAAAATCTTTCATCAAAAACCTTATTACATGTCTATGCACACATTTGGATGTTTTTGTTACCCTTGGATAAGACCATATAGTGTAAAAAAATTAGCCCTATGATCAAACAAATGTGCTTTCATAGGATATAGTAAAATTCATAAAGGTTGATATATCCACTTCTAAATTTATTATCTTACATCATATTGTTTTCTATGATTAGGAATTCCCATTTGCTACCACAAAAAAAGAAGTGCCTAGTGTCAAGGATCCATCGCCAGCCACAATATTTTTACCACCCTTTATCCCCAACTCTAACCCAACCAATACATCAATAGAACCTACTCCACCACCAAAGTCTCCTACACCCAATCGTACCACTACACATATTGCCACACCTTTTATAAATTCAAACTTTCTTACCAATACAAAAACACCTTCACTAAATCATGAACTATCTTCCCTTGGCCTTCCTTTAATTGTTGACCTCTCTTTATATCTAACCTAACCCACCCAAATACATAAAACCCACCATATGGTAACAAAGTCTCAAACTGGCTCATTAAAACCTAAGGCATTGCTTTCTTTTAATGATGATAATACCAAACCCACTTATAATAGCAAGGCAGTTTAGGATCCTAAATAGCTCCAAGACATGGTTGATGAATATAATGCAATGGTGAAAAATAATACTTGGACACTTGTACTACATTCATAATATTTTTCAAATTTAGTTGGCACCATATGGGTATATCATATAAAGCATAACAAAAATGGCTCCATAGACAGATATAAAGCCGCTTAGTGGCTAAAGAATATCATTAAAGGCCAGGAGTTGATTTCTCTAAAACATTTAGTCCAATGGTTAAGCCTACCACTATTTTCCTAATTTTATTCATGGTAGTCTCATACAAATGGGAAGTTTGAAAACTAAACGTATTGAATGCATTTCTCCATAGTGCCTTGGATAAAGAAGTATTTATGTCACAACCATAAAGGTTTGTTCATCCGCTTTTTCAAAATCATGTTTTCAAGCTACACAAATCGATTTATGACCTCAAACAAGCTCTAAGACAATGGTTCAAGTGTCTCACCAACTCTCTAATCTCCTTAGGGTACAACTCTTCTCTATACCTTATCATAATTATTATGCAAGTTTTTTAATTTTGAAAATTTTTATTATCTATTACTATGCACATTAGTTTCATTACGTTCAAATTTGATGACTCTAGAGCACACAAAAAGGAGCTCCTTGTAAGAAGTTTTGGAATTTTTATTCTATTTTTCAATACATGTCTATACAAAATATATTACACCGAATAGTAAGTTTTATAATGTATAAATACATGTCTTATTTTTATAGATAAAGTGTAAAAACTTATTTAATGTTTCACAAATTTTATTTTAAGGTTTAATACATTTAGTATGGCAAGAATCTTCCACATTTACAATTAGGAGAGAGATTAATTTGGCATGAAGTATTTATATATATCTATCTATATGTTAAATGTTGAGCTTCAAAGTCATTAAATTTAAAATTTGATAAATGTCTCTCTTCATAATTCAGTATTCACTTCTAAAGGCATATATGTTGAGTTATTAAAATTCATAATATTTTTCTATAAAATATAAAAATTCTTATTAGAGAATATACATGTTCTATTCCATGTAAAACACTATAGTTCTATTACATCTAAAACATTACCCTTCATTTCTATAAAAAATTATTGATATCTCACAATGTAGTAAAGGCTATAACTAAAAAGGCCCATCACCCAAAAGGCCTAAAAGAAGCATCAAAATACTTCTATTCAATAATTAGATTCTATAAAGGAAGTATTTTTATACTAGAAGAATAATAATACTCCTAAATAAGTAAGGAATTCCTATTCCTATAAGGTAAAATGTCATATATAAACCCTTTAATTTATTCATTTAATTCTATTATGTCATTCCATTATTTAATATTCCTTTAAACACAATCTAACTTAAGCATTGCAGTGTTTGTGGGAGAAATCTCACCCATTGACTCTTTTTTCCTTAGTGCTCATAGTATTCAAATAGTCTTAGATCAATTATCAAGTGGTGCCATTTATGAAAAGCTTACGAATTGTCAAAGGATATTTGTGTGTCTTTGACTAGCCATCAGGTTTTACGATCCATCATCCTCAACTCTTCTAGAAGACACTCAAAGAATGAATAGCACCTCCTTACCAATAACCTCAAACCCTCAGAATACTTAAACAACTCACCCAGCAAACACATGGAAGCCTATTACCCCCCTCTACCAACTTGCCCTTTTTACCCATAATGTCTGGTGTCACCTAAAAGTTCCTTACTACTCACCCCTTCAACATCAAGCTAGGCCTATTCCTTTTATTTTATTCCCAAGCCTATATGACTCTCCAACCATCACTAACATGATTTCCAATAATTACCTAACTAATTAAGCCACTTTAAATAAAGAAGCCTTTATTAACAGCTTAAAAGCCTATATGAATCTTTTACAAAAATAATTAGTCTTCCTCACCCAAGAAACATATGGACTTGTGAACATAACACTAGAAGACTTAAATCCAAAAAAACCACATAGGATGATCAGGATTGAGAGAGTAAATCTAACATTTAAACTCCTTCAAAGGAGAAGAGCCTTAATTGGCAGGTTAGAGAAGCCATTCATAAAGCTAAATTTGGACCAACTGAAGTAGAATAATGTATTTTAAAAGGGAGCACTTTTTTATGAAAAAAATAATGTGGGCTTAGATACCTCATAATTTCAAACTTCCTTAACTGAATTAATATGATTAAAATAGGGGACCTAATTGGTCACATTTCCATATTTTGGACAAAAATGATGCTTCAAAATGTCACAAACCTGATATTTTACTAGGTTTTCCTAATAACTTTGACTAAAAGTGCTCAAATGTGGTTCCATAGGTTACCTAAGAATTTTATATCTTTTTTTAAGAACTAGCCAAGTAATTTTTCATTCATTTCATTACTAACATACCTTTGAACAAAAGCATTAATAATTTATGGATGTGGAGGCAAGAGAATGATAAGTCCTTAAGAAGTTACCTAGATCATTTTAATCAAATGGCCATGAAAATTGAGAATTTGAGTGATGAGATAGCCATATATGCCTTAAAACATGGGACTCAATTAGGAAAACTAATGGATAAGATAATGATAAAAAAACCTCGTGCCTTCTTCAAGGTTATGATTATAACAACAAGGTTGATATATCTTATGCATAAAGAAGAAAAATAACCCGAGAGGAAGGAAGAAAAGAAGGACACAATGAGGGACTAGTATCATCCCCAAGGTTTAAAAGGGACTTTGAAAGATTCAGTCTGCTTAATGCTCTTATATCAAAGCTATTAATGTGGATCTAATAGAACAACATAGAGATTTCACAGCCAAAAAGGATTAACTTAGAAGCTCTCAGGGATAAAAATTATTATTATAGATACCACAAGGGTTATAGTCATGCCATTAATAAGTGTTAAGACCTTAAGTTTGAGACATAACATCTTATGAAATTTAGAGCCCTAAAGCAGTTCACTAGAGCCCCAAGGAGAGAAAGAGATTAAGTAGTAAACATAGAAATAATGATGAATTAAAATAAAATCATAGGGAAGTAGCAAGTGTTATAAATATGATCATAGGTGGCCATATCTTACTTAAAAGAGGAAGGAAAAGATCCCGAAGAGAGGCATATTTTATGGCAGTTGAGAAGTTATCACCTTCAGCTTGGAGGATAGAAAGTTCATTTGGCATCCTTATAATGATGCACTAGTAATTAGTGCATACCTAAACAATTACTTGGTGAGAAGACTACTTGTGGATGGAGGAAGTGTTGTTAATGCCATATCTTTATATGCTTTCTAGGCTATAGGAGTCTTGATTGCTAATCTAAAGTCAGTTCGTAGGCCCATTATCAGTTTTGGTGGTGGAGTAGTTTAACTTATGGGAAGTGTCCAGATTAATGTGGAAGTTAAAGATCGGGACTTAAGTGATTTCATAAGGTTTAAAGCCACTTTCAATTTGATTGACATTCCCTTTACTTATAACGGGATAATCGGTAAGCCCATTTTATATGATATTAGAGTAACCACAAGCATTAGATCCTGACTATGAAGATACCACTTATAGACTAAGTAATTACCATAAGAGGTAACCAAGAATTAGTTAAGAAGTGTTACCAAATAGCTATGAAAGAGCAAATAAAAGCTTTCCTATGGGTTTCATTAAAGGAAAGAAATAGGGAGCACACCCTAAGTCGGTGGAACAAATAGTAGAACTGAAGCTAGAAAATTTAAAAAATGTGAAACTTAAAGGCAAGCTTAATAAGTCAATTCTGGGAATGCTCGTTGAAACACTCAATCATCACTCAGACTCTTTTGCTTTGAAAGCTTCAGAGATAAAAGGGATAAATCCACAAGTAGCTTTACATAGCCTTAACATTAACTAACCACTAAACTCGTTATTCAAAAGAAGAGGAAGTTTACAATGGAAAGGAAAAATATAATAGTTAATGAAACTAAAAAACTATTAAAGGTTGAATTTATTAGAGAAGTTCAACATCTGAAATGGGTTGCCAATGTGGTTCTGGTTAAAAAATCAAATGGCAAATACCAAATGTTTCGCTGAACTTAATAATGCTTGTTTGAAGGATAGTTACCTATTGCTAATAATTAATTAATTAGTAGACTTAACAGTCGAACATGGATTATATAGTTTTATGGATGTAGTGCAAGGTTACTATTAAATACCCATAAAGGACAAGGATAAAAAAAGACACCTTTCATTATTCATGAGGGTCTCTATTATTTCAAAGTCATGTCATTCAGTTTATAAAATGCTAAAGTAATGTATCAAAGACTTATGAATTTTGTCTTTAAAGACCTTATTAGTAACACATTTAAAGTATATATTGATGATATCATTATAAAATGTCAAAATCCTAAATATCACTTTAGAGATGTGGATGGAGTCCTTTGAATATTAAATAAGTACCAGATAAAGCTTACTTTAGAAAAATACATCTTCAGTGTGAAGGCTAGAAAATTCTTGAGTTTTATAATCTCCTAATGAAGGATTGAACCTAACTTAGAGAAGATGGAAGCAATTTTAAATATGAGAGCTCTTAGAACACTTAATAAACTCCAAAAATTAAGCGAAAGAATAATAGCACTAAGGAGATTCATTTCATGCTCTGCTAGATGATGTCTTCCATTATTTAAAGTACCAAAAAATAAAAAAAGTTCAAATGGGGAATAGATTCCTGGGCACATTTAAAGAATTAAAGAGATTCTTGACCACTCCTCTACTGTTTAGCAAGCCATTACCTAATGAAACTCCATATTTGTATCTTTTAGTTGGTTTAGAATCCATGGCTTTGGTACTTGTCCGTGAGGAAAAAAAGAAGTAATGACCTATATACTATGTGAGTAAGGTTCTTAGAGGGCTAGAAGTTCAATACATAAAGTTGGATAAGTTGGCACTGATAGTAGCCCATGTTGCTCGGAAGCTAAGGCATTATTTCTAGGTGCTCTTAGTAGTTGCTTGAATTAATTATCCCTTTAGAAAAGTACTACAGAGGCCTAAGACATCTAAATCATTAATTTAGTGGTCAGTTCAACTAGGAGAGCATGACATTTCATATAAGTCATGTAAACCAATCAAAGTTTTAAGTACTTTCAAATTTCATTCAAGAGATGGCAACTAGAGAAGAATCCAATAAAGTATTCCTATTGTGGCAATTATATATGGATGATGAGTCAAGTGAAAAAGGCTCAGGAGATGGAATAATATTACTTGGCTTGGGTAAAATCAAAATCCAATATGTCATCTATATTACCTACAAAATAACAAATAACACAGCTGAATATGAAAATCTAATTATTGGTCTCAAGCTGGCCACTAAAGTGCAAGTTGAACATTTATAAATTTATTATGACTCATAATTAATTATGAATCAGATTAAAGGAATCTTTATCATAAGAGACCCTACTATGGTTAAGTACTCAGAGAAAGCACACCAACTTCTAAATAAACTGGAATTTGAAAGTAATAGATGGAAAATCATTCAGATTCCAAGGAATTAAAATACTAAAGCAGACATTTTGGCAAAAGTTGCATCAGAGAACAATGATTTATTTAAAAATTTAACTATGAAAAAAGAACTGGCTATACTAATTATTAAAAAAAAGAAGTCATACTAGTAAATGAGTCGACCAAGGGGGTGCACCCTATCATTGAGTATCTAGTATAAAGTAAAGTACCTGAATACGACATCCAAGCCTAAAAACTCAGAATAAAGGAAACATATTACTCCCCCATTAATGGAAAGTTGTACAAGTGATCATTCAACCATCCATGGTCTAAGTGCATTTATCCTGAAAAAGGCAAGTACATATTCAAAGAAATACATGAAAGGATTTGTGGCTCCCATGCTCCTATAAAGGTCTGAAATCATTGGTAAAAAACCAATAAGTCCTCAGTGCATAGTCAAAAGTCCTTGGCCATTTGTTATTTAAAGAATGGACATTCTATGACCCTTTCCAGTAATAACAACCCAAAAGAAATTTCTAATCATAGCAACCAACCATTTCACTAAATGGATAAAGTAGAGGTAGTATATAAAACTATGAAAGCTCAGATCAAAAACTTCTTCTTAAAGGAAATAATCATAAGATTTGGATTCCCCACACCCTTATAATAGACAACAGAAAGTAATTCAATAATAAGAGCTTGAAATAGTTTTATTTTAGGTTAAATATTAAGCTTAGCTTCACCTCAGTGACTTATCCATAAACAAATGGCCAAATAGAGGTTACAAATAGGACAATCCTGTAGGGAATAAAGAAAAGGCTGGATGAGAAGAAGGGCAACAAGGTAGACGAGCTTTATAATATTATTTGGGCATACTAGAATAACACTGTATAAATTGGTAGATGGAATAGTGGTTATTACACCAGTAGAGATCAAATCACTAAGTGTTCAGGTAATAAAAGATGTTAATCCGAAAGATAATAAAAATAATGTTCGAATATGCTTGGACATATTGGAAGACATTAGAGAATAGTTAGCTATAATTACAGAGGCTCAAAAGTAGAATATTTCCAAGTATCACAATAAAAGGATTAAAAATCATACTTTTGAACTTGGAGACTTTGTCATGAGGAGAGCTAATATTGGAAAAGAAATTCAGGCACCGAAAAAGCTTGGATCTAATTAGAAGGGTCCTTATTAGATTATGGAATGTACTAGCAAAGAAGCATATAAACTAAAAAATGATAAAGAAAAAATGCTTTCAAGATATTGGAATGGAGAAACTCTTAAAAAGTGTTATCAATTACTTGAATGTAACAAGTACAAACCATCCAGTAAAACATCACATTTAATGGATGATAATGCTCATTTTCATTGATACTTTAAAATCTTTACATAGTTAATTACATTGTAGTGTGAGCCAAAAAAAAAGAGACAGAAGGTATTTTCATTCTTTACGCTCGGATAAGCCCTAAATGAGTAGGAGTATGAGCTTTTGAGTGACTCATCTCAAACAGTCCTCAGAGTTTCGAATGCTTAGAAGAAGCTAAAGTTCACTGCCTTCTAGCAATTTTAGCCAACTCCATGTATGATATTTTTGCCAACTAGGAGAAATCTAGAGTATTACTTTACTTATAAAGGACTTGTTGACACTCGAGATTAAAAACTTAGAAAATTTCCTTAGCAACATTAACAAAGGTCCTCATATCCTTTTTACATCAAGATTTCTCTTTAGTAAGGTTTTTTTTCTTCCACTAACTTTGATTTTAACTTATCACACTCAGCCTTTAAGTCCTCTACTTGGCCCTCTATTGTAGTAAGATTCTCACTAAGCTCTTTATTCTTCTTTTACTCATTCTCAAAGTTAGAGAGGGTTGTAGCTCAATCATTTTGAGGTTGAACAATGAGCTCTTTCATTTTATTTAGCTTTACCTCATGCTCAATCCGAATCTCATTCAACTTTTGCTCTTTAAGGTTGTATTCACTCATAAGGGAGTGCCAGATATCCTTCAGATAATAGACCCATTAAATGACCTGCATTATAGAATTAGTTAGAAGTAAAAGGAGAGAAAAGATAAAGAGAAGTTAAAATTTGGATCATACATGTTGTAATAGTGATGTTTCCTATTCTATAGGTTATTCTTTTAACATCTTCATTGCTTGTTAATCTTCATCATTTATTCTTTGACATACCAATTTGCCATGACCTTTCTTGAGATTGAGACTATATGACAAGCTCTAAACTTTGCTAAGTTTCTATTGACTGCTTACACTTTTCGTGTAGTTATTCTACTTTATTGGAGTGAGGAAGTGCAACATACATTGGTGTCAACCATTATAATGTCTCATTAAATTCAATATTTTTTGAGACAACATTTTCCAATTGTAGGATCATAATATCTCCATCCTTTTATATTCTCATCATAGCCTATAAAGATACACTTGATTTCCTTCTTATGAAACTTGCTATATAGATTATTAGGTACAAATACATAACAAACATAACCAAATACTTTTAAGTAGTTCACTGTGGTTTTCATTTTTGATAGTTTCTTGAATGAAGACATAAATTCCATTTTTGGTTGAGGAAGTTTATTGATTATGTGAGTTGTTATTCTCATGCATTCAACCTAAAATCTTTTAGGGAAATTTTTAGCATGCAATATGCTCATGTATATGTCTACTAGGTTCTTGTTCTTCCTCTTTATAATACCATTTTATTGTGGTATGTTTAAACAAGTCAATTGTCACTTAATCTTGCACTGGACAAGATAACTTAAGAACTCTTCAGAGATATATTCTCCCTCATTATCATTACAAAAGCATTAGATTTTGCTCCTAACTTCACTTTCAACCATCAGCTTGAATTCTTTGAATTTTGAGTTTTAGATTTTTCTTTCATGAAATAAACCCAGACATACCTTAAATAATCTTCAATAAATGTCAACATGTAATGCATTCCATTTTATTTATGACTACTTCGCCTTCCCGAACACATTTGAGTGAATCAACTTTAGAAGTTGTTTGGCTTTGAATGATGACTCTTTGTGTGAACGTTAATGCACCTTTCCATACTGACATCCAGCAAAAACTACATCATTACGAACATCAATATTAGGGAACCCTCTTAGCTTATAGTAGTTGAGATGTCCTAATCGTGTATGCCATAAGTTAGTTGTATAATGCCTTTTTTCTTCTCTATATAAGAATCTTCTACTAACAAGACGTACATAGAATCCACTTTCTATCCCTCCATTATTAGTATGTCAACTATTTTAACTTATTGACAAACCTTGACATTTTTTAGGCCAAACATAACAAAGTTATCAAAATCAGTTAACTATGAAATTGATAGAAGATTCTTCTTCATACTTGATATTTTGTATACATCCTCCAACTTCACCTGTTATTGATTTGAACAAGAAGTGATCACCATGTCACCAATGTGAGTAATTGGTACTTGCAAGTTATTTAATGTACTCACTTGCCTTTGAATTCTAAAGCTTTATGGAGCTTTCTTTTATCTTCTTTCATGTGAGTGGAACAACTAAAATCAAAAATCCAATATTTCTTACAATTAATTTAATAAGAACTCAAAGCACTAGATGCTTACTCCTTTTCTATTGTGGTAGCCATAAAACTAGCGACTTGCATAATCTCTCAATTGGAACAATCTTTCACTTTTATTATTTCTACAAATAATGCTTTAGCATCCCACTCTGGTTCATCCTAGTGGTGATTTCTTGTTGTTGCTCTATTGCTTTAAACAATCTTATTCTTAGAATAGCAATTTTTGGCGTAGTGTCCTTTTTTTGCTGCAGTTAAAACACTCGCCATTCAAACATCTAAAATTCTTATACTACTAATTATTGTGTTGCTTCTGTTGAGCCCCCTTTGATTAGACATTACCTTGAATCTTTCCTTCATTCTTACCACATGGTTGATTCTTCTTTTTAGTGAAAAGCTCCACCTCTTCATTATTCAAGGAGACTTCGCCATTTGTTTTGGTAGAGTTTCTTGACTTGCTAACAAATTCTCTAACTCTTCAATAGAAGGTTGTGAGGGCCAACCTTGAATTGCAACTATAAAACTATGGTACTGAGGTCGTAGTCCAAAAATGATGATTCTCTTCATTCTGCTGTTGGCTACTCGGGATGCCTCATCCAACTCAACAATTTCTTGACATAAGGACTTGTAAAATACTAACTAATTGTCATATCCTTCTATGAGATAGATATTAGTTCATTTTTTAAATAGTTGAAGTCTTGCATTATTCTTCTTTAAGAACTTCATAGTAAGAGAATCCTAAGCTTCCTTTGCTGTGATAGCATCTTTGATTTTCTCCATCATCTCCTCTTCTATGGTTGTTTTAATGGTGAACATGGCTTTTCCAACTTTAAATCTCCATTTTCTAAGATTGCCAACATCATCATCTAGTGATGGTGAAGTAGTCTCAGTCCTAGCAACAACCTTCATGAGCTATTGACCTTGTAAGTATGAATCCAAATAAGTCCTCCACATACTATAATTATTATTATTTAATTTTTTCAATAGCACTAACATTACCAGATTCTTCCATAATGACTTGGATTTAGTAGCCTTATGTTTCACTAAGCAAGCGTGGTTCCAAACCAATGAGCTTCACAGTTCTAAATTTTGCACATGCAAATTCTTCCTCATACAACTGCTTTGTACATCAAATGCCAATAGCCAGACTCTTGATCGAGTAGGCTCTTATACCATTTGTCGAGTTGGAGTATACAAAATAATAACATAGTACATAAAAAATAGGACAATAACATAGTGAACAATAAATATTTTCATTGAAAATCAAAAAAATTATTTTGTCACTAAAATACATATACTACCCACACACTTAAGCTCACTTTCACTCTACATCCTTTTTCTATAATCTTTCTTACTAATACTACTCAAATAACACATAACACAATTTATTTGCTCATGCTAATTGCTCTCACTTGATTTTCACTCAAAAAAATTGCTTTTTCTCGTTACCTTACACAATTCTATTTATAGTGCAAAAAGTAATTATTATTTTGTTCAAGTTCATTACATCCACGAAAGTTGGCCAATTTGTTTGGACATTTGCAATTATTAAGTACAAAGTCTTTTTCTTGGACAAATTATCTATGTAAATTGCATGACAAGTGGCTATGCAAATTTTTGCAAATTGTCCAAAAATTTAATAAAAATTTAGTGAAATCTTTTAAAAGATTTGGTAAGCTTTAACAATTGATTTGTGAAAAAGAAATATTAAGACTTCATATTAATAATTTTTAACGCTATATTATATTAAGCAAAAGTTAAAATTAGATTTTTGAAGACTTCATCATTTGCACAAATTATCAAGAAGATAAATGTTAAAACTTGTTTATCAATGCAATATTTGATTGAATTTGAAAAAAAAAATATTGTTATTGTAGCGTGTATTAGCTTTCACATTATTGATTAGAAAATTGGTTTCGAGGTTAATTCATGAATCCATCATGAATATTCTCATAATCAAATAGTTCTATAATTAATTTGAAGATATCTATGTCACAATCAAAAGAAAAATAAAAAAGGAAATTGGCAAATCTATAGCATAGTAATCTGCGAGCAACTTCCATGTGATATTATCAATTTTGTGTCAACTTCCATCCGGGGTGAGGCACACCAAGGGTAGGTCTCCGGTACTACCATGAGAAATTTCAACATTTAAAAAGGGAACATCACAATTTATTAGTTGTGACGTTAAAACATTATATTTACATACACTGACAGAATTGACCTGACAGAATTGGTCTTTCCTTAACAGTTATCAAAATATTTTATCATTCTATAATAATATATAGACGCATAACAGCCACAGGATAATTTATGTTCAATATTTTATCACAACAACTAATTTTTAGTATTTTATGTTTCTTTATTTTGTAAACATAAATAAAAATATAACAAAATATATAAGTAATTTTATTTTTTATAGTCTTTTATTGTTCTCTAAACTTAGAGAGATTAGTTAAACAAGAAAATAAACATTTATATTTCTTTTTTTTTTATCTATATCCCAATTTAAAAAGTTAATTTTCAATACATATTTCTTAATTATTTATTCTTATTAATTTTTAAATAAAAATATTAAAAAAATATTATTTTAATTAAAATATTTGTTTATTAATTTTTTTCTTATGAAACTGCCCTTGTACAATCGGGGACAATTTCATTTGACTGTCTTTTTTTAGTACTCACTCCATTTTTAATCACGCTTTTTTCTGCTGCCCGTGTCAAATATCATTTCTGTTTCAATAATTTTTACAATAGTAATGTCATCAATTTATTATTGTGTCATGTTGCGCAAAAGTAAGACATTTTTGTTGAGCTGTCACGCAGAAATTTACCGATTGATTTGAAGTCTGTCTTAGATTAAGATAGAAAACTTCTGTACTAAGATACAGTGATATGTGCCAATAGATTTTGATTTCTACCTATACCTAAAGTCATAAATTGTGAGGGACCGACCAGAAGAAATTTCAACAATTAAAAAGGAAATTTCAACAATTGAACTCATGACTTCTTAGTCATAAATATCTCTACTTTGTCAGTTGCACTAAAGTTCATTTGCGAGTAATTGTCATATTAAAACATTATATTTGCATATGACAAATTGACTTGGCATACAAAAATATGTGGTTATAAAATCTTCCAAGTGGTAGTAGTACATCTTATCTTGAAAATGATAATAATTATTATATTATCTAGAAAGTTAATAAAAAATAATTATTTGTTATCTTATTTTTTTTTAAATTATAAGATTATATAATTTTAACATCAATAAATTACACAATATAAACACTTTTTTCTTTTTAAATTAATGATGGACAGAATCGGATTCTGCACCTACTGATTGATTTGAAGTCTGTTTTAGATTAAGATAAAATACTTCTGTACTAAGATAGAGTGATATGTACCAATAAATTTTGATTTCTACTTGTACCTAAAGTCATAAATTGTGAGGGACCGAACATAAGAAATTTCAACAATTTGAAAGGAAATTAATTGTGATGTTATATATATATATATATATATATATATATATATATATATAAAATATATGAGAAATATGATATACATTACGGTTAAGAATCATAATTTGTGTATCCTAAAAATTGAACCTATGACCTCTTAGTCATAGATACCTCTATTTTGTCAGTTGCATTAAAGCTCATTTGCGAGTAATTGTGATGTTAAAACATTATATTTGCATATGACAAATTGACTTGGCATACAAAAATATGTGGTTATAAAATGTTCCAAGTGGTAGTACTACATCTTATCTTGAAAATGATAATAATTATTATATTATCTAGAAAGTTAATAAAAAATAATTATTTGTTATCTTTTTTTTATTTATATAAATTATAAGATTATATGATTTTAGTATCGATAAATTGCACAATATAAACACTTTTTCCTTTTTAAACTAACGATGGTAAGAATCGAATTCCGCACCTACCGATTGACTTGAAGTCTATCTTAATTACAGATTGACTTGGCATATAAAGATATGTGGTTATAAAATCTTATCACTGGTAGTACTACATCTTATCTTGAAAATCATCATAATTATTATATTATCTAGAAAGTTAATTAAAAATAAGATTGATTTGAAGTCCATCTTAATGATAGATTGACTTGACATACAAAAATACATGGCTATAAAATCTTACCATTGATAGTACTACATATTATCTTAAAAATGATCATAATTATTATATTATTTAGAAAGTTAATTAAAAATAATTATTTTTTCATTTTATTTTTTAACAAATTAGAAGGTCATATAATTTTAGTATTGATAAATTGCACAATAGAAACACTCTTCCCTTTTTAAATCGACGATGGTAAGAATCGAATCTTGTACCTACCGATTGATTTGAAGTCTATCTTAGATTAAGATGGAAAATTTCTATACTAAGATAGATTAATATGTGCTAATAAATTTTGATTTCTACTAGTCCTCTTTAAATCCCACATTGTTTGATTATGATTGGATATGTGTGTTTAAAAGCATGTATATGGGTTTCATATAGTCAATAATAACCTGGGTGAGTGTGCATGTACAATAAGTCTTTCATTAAAAAAAAGCATATTTACATAAAGCGATTATGGTGGTGTGCGGTATGCTCTGATAGTTGGTTCTTTTTAGATCCCACATTGTTTGATTATGGTTGGATGTGTGTTTAAAAATATGTGCTTGGACTTCATCCAATCAGCAATTGCCTGAATGAGTGTACATGTATAATAAATCTTTCATTCATAAAAATTTGATTTCTACTTGTAAATAAATTTATAAATTGTGAAGGACAGATCATGAGAAATTTCAACAATAGACCATCACAATTAATTAATTGTGATATTAAAAAATTATATTTGCATACACTGACATAATTGACTTTAGCATACAAAAATATGTGGTTATAAAAATCTTACCACTAGTAGTACTACATCTTATATTGAAAAAGATCATAATTAATATATTATCTAGAAAGTTAATTAAAAACAATTATTTTCTCATCTGATTTTTTGTAAATTAGGATATTATATAACCTTAATATTAATAAACTGTATAATAAGAGCAGCCTTCCTCTTTTAAATCGATGATAGCTGAAATCGCATATTGCACCTCAGGATACTCTTAGAGAGTGTTGAACTCCTACCACAAGTGCACATATTGACAAGTAATAAAGTAGTGAGTAAAGTATCATTCCCACGAGAATTGAAGATGAAGCACCTATTAGCTTTAGTTTAGTATGTTTAGAGCTTGAAAATAGGATTTGAATAAAGCAAATAATAAGAAAATATGGGAATGCAAATCAAACTTTAACTAATCAAATTATGAGGGAATGAATCAATATCAAAACATATTTTTGGGAAGTTTTACACCACATTATCTTCAATTCAAGTAATAGATCAATTTAAGTTCAATGTACATCTCAAGCTTTCATGAACCAATTAACACTCTTTCTCGAGTAATGATAATCTCCACAAACAAGCATCAATTAAATAAGCATGGCTTAACTCTCATTATCACCATAAAATAAGACAACATCAAACTTGCAAAGCATTAAGCAAAGTCATAGAGGATTAGATCTAGTCAAGCTCTCTCATAGAGGATTAGACTTAGTCATACTCTCTCAAGTCATTGATAAATCTAACAAGCATTTATGAGTCTATTAAATCTACTATTTCTCAATGTATAGATCTAAACAAAGGTTGTATTTGGCCATAACACAACACACAACAAGCTCAATAAATATAATATGCAAGATAAACAATAATTAAATTTATTAACTGAACTTAATTCAACTGGGTTTCTAAAAATTCCAACAACAATAATAAACTTAGCTAAACATGGCTTTAAAATTCATTATCCAATATTCAATAACAACCCAAGATAATATCAAAAAATAGCCACTAGAGAAGGAAGAAGAAAGTATTATAAAAAAGCTTGTGGGTCTTCAATGGAGGCTCTTCTTCTTAACTTATTTTCCCTTCTTTCTCATTTTCCCTCTCTTGGTTGTTATAGGTCCTCTTCAAGATTGATTCTTCTCTGAATTATCATCTCCAAATTGTGGTTCTTATCCTTTTATAGTCTCTCTAGAACGTCCCTTCACTTCCATTAGATTTTCTTTTTTTTAAAATGTCCACCTCAACATATCTTGTGCTGGAAATGAGGTTGTCGCAATCGTGGGTCAAGTTGCGATCACAGAAAAGGCAAAACTAGAGAAGGAGTGGAGATTGCTAAAATGTTTCACTTGTCATAGAGAGTTTGGTTATTAGGAACCTGCGATCGTGGATCAACACACCTCTATACTTCTTTTCCCTATAAAAATAAAACAAAATATAAAATTATGTATTCATATATGATAACCTATACTAAATGCTACCTAAAATGGATGAATGAATGCTAAAATGTGTCATAAATCTATATGTAATTTGGTACCAACAAATGCCCCTACACTTGAATCTTTGCTTGTCCTCAAGTAACCTAAAGAACACACAAACCATCAATGCAATGAACACAATGTATATTCAAATATCATTAAGCTCACATCACCATCTTCTTTTAGTAGCTAGCTTACAATTCTCAAAAGCAAAGTTAACAAGTCAAGGTGAAAAATATTTTATTACCAAGTGAATAGCATGTTATCCATTCAAAATCATATAATCATGAATTGAAATCTTAGGAAAAATACAAATGAATGAAAGAGATTTCAAACTAAGGTGACTCTCAATTTGGCATGCGAAAATTAACTATTTTCCTTTTTATTTTAATTTTAAATTGTGCTATTCTTCCCTTTATTAGTAGGTCCTTATCTTTCCCGAAATACTCAATGTGAACACCTTAAGAGGTTTCTTTGAATACTCTTACTGTTTCGCATGAGCATTAAAGTAAAAAGGAATTTAAGTTCCTAGCACATTATTCTTTTTTTTTTTTTAGAATAGGAGAGAGTATTTTTATAATTCCTTTCACATGCAACCAAAAGCAACCTTACAAAGGAATCTAGTTCATTCACTATACTCAAACCCAAAACAATAATTCACAACATTCTCAAATGAACAACAACACGTATTAGATTGATTAAAAGCTTAAAATTGTCAACTCAAAGTGTTAACAAAGCTTAAAATGAACTTAAACTAGCCATTAACAAAATATTAAATAACATAGGCTTAACAAGACAAATTGATAATTCAGAATGGTTCAAGTGTCAAGAATTTGGGCCAAGTTACAAAAATGATAAAGAAATGCATGTTATATACCAAAATATACACATGATGTGCAAAAAATACAAAAATGGTTCCCTTTTCCCCCATACTTAAATGACACATTGTCCTCAATATGTGTGGGGCACCTAAATACAAAACATAAAACATCAATTATGCATAAACACACTTAAAACCCAAATAAAAAATCAAAAGAAAAAATTATAAACATGAAAATAAAAAATGATTAAAGCTAACTAAAAATAAAAATAAACTAGGGAATAAAAGTTACTCTCTTTGAGGTGAAGGAGAGTTTGGAGGTGCATATGTTGAAGGTTGTGAAGGAGGGACGTGAAGATGTCTCTTAACAGGAGATGGTGGTAGAAGATTCCCATGCCATGTTTCCTTAAAGTATATTATCATTTTAAAGAAATTGTAGGATTAATCCTCTTTTATGTCTATAAGTCTGTCATTCAGTTCATTATATTTGTCCTCCATTGATTTTTTAAGGTTCTAAAAGTGAGAGTCCATTGAATTCTTAAGGCTTTGGAATTAAGAATCCATTGTTGTTGTTAAAAGGTCCAAATTCTCCAACACTTGATGATTGGGCTAGTTGAGGTGTTGATTCCACCCCTCATTTAATGATTGGGCTAGTTAAGGTGTTAGTTTTTCTTCTTATATCATTGTCCTCATCTTTACTCTCATATAGTTTAGGCAAGTTTTGCCTCTTTATAGAAAATTTTATCAAGTAATAACATTTTCTTATTTTTGGATCTCTCAATTCCATTGTCATTGAGAAAATCTTGGCTCTTGTGAGCATGAGTTAGTTGATGTTTTCCTATAAAATAGAAGGCATCTTAGTTTTGCATGGATCAAAGACATGAAATTGTAAAGCCAAACCTATTACAATATGTCCTATTTAAATCGATGACTTCTTTGCACGAGTGACATGCCACAATGTCTAAAGAATAAAGTAAGTTATACAAATCTTTGTTTGGGTATATATACACCATAACATCAATAACTCTTAGATGGAGATTTTGTTGCTCTATTTCTTTTCAATAATAGAATGGAACATTAGTTTATGCATGATGATATAGCTATAATCCTTAATTAAACCATTCGCATACTTGATGATCCTAATCCTCCTTTTTGCAAGAAATTTGATTCCAAAATTCCTTGGGCTTGTATTTTGTTGGAGATTCACACACTCCCCCTTTTGCAAACCTAAACACTTTATGCATAATGTCATAATCAATCAAAATAGGTGTCCCATTAAGCCTGCACTTAAATTTCTTATGGGTTTGAACATAAAGTTTTAGAGTTGTGCAAAATTCTAATGTTAAATGTTTATAAACATCATGATTTAACTCAACAAACTTCTTCCATCCTAATCTATCACATAGTTTAAGCATCCTATCTTTGAGTTTTATATCTTTTAAAGTCTCCATATCTAATCTTTTAGGAATAACAAAAGGACAGTGAATAAGTTTTTTACACTTATCTCCTTCTATGCAAAAGTGAATAAAAAATAATGCTCCATATTCCTTTGCGAAATCTACCCCTTCTAATAAAAGTGGTGTATTGAATGTTAATACTTCTACCTTCTTCTTTTATTAAGATGACATGGAGGAAGAGTGAAGTGGTTACTCTATTTTAGGGAAGAAGGAGAAGAGTTGAAAATGCATGCTAAAAAAATAAGTACACTTATTAAAATATAAATTACCAAAGCAAAATAAAACATGCTAATTTAAGGTAATTAGATTGACCATACTCCATCGTCATTGTTTCAACAAGGTGTGGAGGATAAGAATCCTTCACCCTTAGTATCAAATAATTCTTGATGTTCTTCTTTATCATCCTGAATTGATTTAGGCATAATCTTATCCCTTAAATAAGCATGCTACTTGGGAACATATAGTACTTTGAATGCTTGCATTGCCTTCATCCTTAGGTTTTTATTTTTTTTAGCTTTCTTCACTTTGTTTTTCCCTTGAGGTAGTAAGGATTCTTTATAGGCTATGTCTTGCTGTAGTACTAGGATTGATCTTGCTTCCATTATACTTCTTTTCACTAGTACCTCTACTTTGACATGTTACTCATCAGTTTTCATATCCCTTATGAATTTTCTCATCACATATTCCACCTTCTCTTCTCCAAATTACAATGTGATCTTCCCTTCATGTACATCAATCACAAACTTTATGGTATTGAGAAATGGTCTCCCTAAGATGAGAGAATAATGCTTATCTTGCTCAAAGTCTAAAATCACAAAACCAATCGAAAACACAAATTTATCAAATTTGACAAGCACATCTTCAACTACTCCATATGGCTTCTTGATTGATTGATCATTAAGTTGAAGAGTCATATTAGTGTTGATAACATCTCCTAGCTTCAATTCCTTAAAAAGTGAGAGAGGCATAAGGTTAATACTAACTCTTAAGTCATATAAACATTTAGAAAATTATTGTGAACCAAGAATACAAGGAATTGTAAAACACCCTGGATCTTTGAGTTTAATTAGGATTTTAGTTGAAATGATAGAGGTGCATGTTTCTGTGAGAGGCACAATCTTATTGTCATTCTATTTGCACTTATTGTTCATTATGTCTTTAAGGAACTTTTCATACTTTGGCATTTCACTCAAGGCTTCTGAAAGAGGTAGCTTTAACTCCAATTTTTTGAAAGTCTCAAGGAATTTAGCAAATTTTTCTTATCTTATTCATCTTTCTTTGTCTCAAAGGAAAAGGAAATTTTAGAGCATGTTTGGATGTATAAACAATAGCTTATTGCTTCACTTACTTCTCTTTGGGTTCTTCATGCTTATGCTCTTTGGACTTCTCTTGCACTTCTTCACTTCCCATGCCTTGATTTTCCTTATCATCATCAACCTTAATTTGATGGGACTGATTTAGGTTTTTAAAGCTCTTTTCCACTTCATAGGGTGATTGCTTTCACTTATTCTTTTGGATTAAGCTCTGTATTGCTTGGTAAATGGCCTTGAGCTATTGTGGCAACAACATTTGCTAATTTCCCTAGTTGAACTTTAATGTTGTGTATTGAAGATGCATGATTCTTAATAATTTGGTCAAATTTTGCTTTCATTCTTTTTTTATTCTTATCTTGGCTAGTCATTTTGGATATGAAAATATCAAAGAATTTATCAAGCTTCATTTCTATAGTTGCAAATTTATCATTAATTGATTTAGCTTAGAATCCAAGTAGTGGTGGCTTAAAGAATTTATTTAAGAAGCCTTATGCATTTTGATTGTTTCTCTATGAGAAGTTGGGTGATTTCTTCAACCTTGGTTGTAAGTATTTGAAAATAGATTATTGTTTAGTTACCTTAGTTAGAATTGGTTCCCAATATAGCTGTAATTCTCTAATGTACAATCTCCATACATGTTTTCACTTCCCAAGCTACACTCAAATGTTGAATGACCAAGCATATGACGATGTTCATAAGACAAAGTAGTAGTAGGTGGGACATCGTTACCTCTTAACACCAAGTCTCCAATTTGCTTTGATAAGGTTGCAATTTGAGCTTGTACTGAAGTGACAACATCTACTCCTATTAACCCTCATGGCTTAGGTGACATTTGTGTATCTAAAGGCCATAAGCAATTATTGTTGGCCATTTCCTCCAAAAGATCAAAAGTTTAATGTACAGTCTTTTGAATAAGAGATCCTCTAGCTGCTGTGTCTTTGATATCTCTTGTGGACCTCATTACACTGTTATAGAAGGTTTAGATAAGGACATCCCTTGGAAGACTATAGTGTGGGAAACTTCACCGTATCTTTTTAAATCTTTCCCATGCATAACATAAAAATTCAATCTCAAAGTATTGAAAGGTTGTGATGTCTTTAATCATTTTTGTCATTTTTATGGGTAGGAAGTATTTTGATAAAATCTCTCTTGTAAGGAGATCCCATATTGTGATCGATGCAGGTGGCTGCTAGTTAAGTTATGCTTTTGCTTTATCCTTAAAAGTGAAAGGGAAAAGCTGAAGATGTATTGCATCATTTGACATACCATTTTATTTAAAAGTGTCATATATCTTAAGGACATTTGAGATGTGTGTATTCGGGTCTTCTACAGGTAAGCCATGAAACTGAACCATGGATTAGATCATTTGTAGAAGCACTAGCTTGATCTTAAAATTTTTAGCTTGGACATTTGGCCTCGTTATGCTCTGTTGAGCACCTTTTAATCCGGGCATGGAGAACTTTAAGAGAGTTCTTTTAATTGTAGCCTGTTATTGTTCTGTCATTTCCTCAACTGCACTCTTCTTTTTCCTATAATTCTCTTTCTCAATTTTAGAAAAGTTAGGGACAAAAATTAAAGGTTATTTTTGAGTATGTCTAGTGTACATACATAGCAATAAAAGCACCTAAAATAGAGTAAAATAGATTTAAAATAAAGTACTAAAAAGAAAAGTTACTCTAATCCAAATAAACTATCACTAATTATGATGTTAGCTCTGTCAATCTCTGACAATAATGCCTGGTGGTCTTTCGCAAGTATACGGATTCATACAAGTAGTAATTAAATATCGATCCAACAGAGATTGTAAATTGATTACAATGATACTAGTTGTGTTTATTTGTTTAAACAACGAAAAAGGGTATTTTTAATTAAACTAAAACAAAACACAAAAATCACAATGAGATAACAATCACTTTAGAGAGCTAGGGTTTTTATTACAAATTCAACCTTTATTTAAGATAAATTAACTACTAAGCCATACCTAACCTTAATCCAATTTGAGGGTTTCTCAAGAATCATAGGCTTTCCTCCTAAGACAACCCTATGATTAACCAAGTACATTGACATTCTTAGATTTAAAGCTCTCGCCTACTAAGTGTTCGGTTAACCTAGTTTAAGCATCAACCCTTAATTAATATTAGTTGCTTAAGTGTTTCTCAACTAAGAAAACATCTAACAGGTTATTGTTTAAATCCAATACAACCTATCTCTTATTCAAGTTTTATTGTGTGTATTCAATCAAATGGTGATCAATCCTAAGAAGACATTAAGTTCAACAATAACCAAAGGATCTAGATTAATGGCTTAGGTTTAATTGGGATTAGCCCATGGTTGATTTGCAATAAGAACCCTAAACAATAATTTAGCTACTCATGTCATTTGTAAGAGGTAAAGAAAAAGAATAAAAGAAAATAAACATCATCATTAAATTAAAATTAAGGATGAATAAACACAATTGAATAGAAGAAACCCCCTGTTCAATAGGAAGCTTGATGTTCTTTAATTCTTATTCTCAAATCTTCAAACTAACATAAGCAAGAAAAATCCTTGTTTTTCCAAACTGCTCTCCGAATATTCTCTAAAAAAATATATTGTATCCTTTAAGTGATGAATAATAATCTATTTATATCTTTATTTCTGGTGGCTACCTTCTTATAAAACCCTAATTACAAGCCCTAGGGTTACAGCCATGCGAAATCTCCATCTTGTCCCTCATGAGTCAAAAATTAAATTCACCTCAGAATTTTTCCAATCACCAGGTTGTACGGCCGTGTGCATTTTGTGCACGGTCGTGCACATCCCTTTTTCAACATTATCGCATATTGACCTCCATTGCTTTTCGAGCCCACTTCAAGTGCCCACGGCTCCTATGTAGCCTTCCTCTACTATTCTTTGACTTCCTTAATTACATAAAAATCAACCAAAAATAAACCAACTAATACGTAAAAATAATTAAACACACGAGACATGCAGTAAGTACTCAACTAAATAAAAACTGAATAAAAGAAACATTAACTTAACTGAAATTGAATTTTTCCTAAAATGAAAACTACTTAATAACATGTATCGTACTCAACTAAATAAAAACTGAATAAAAGAAACATTAACTTAACTGAAATTGAATTTTTCCTAAAATGAAAACTACTTAATAACATGTATTTTTCACACTCATCAAATTGCCCCACACTTGAATATTTGCTTGTCCTCAAGCAAAACCTAAAAACACATATCTACTTAAAGAATCATACTCATTAACTAGCTTTAACTTGACTAACTACCATAACCTCCCTTTAATAAAAAGTTTATAAACTTGAAAAGTAAAACAACAACTGAGGTCAAGAATATATTATTACCGTGTGAAGAGCATACTTTTCTAATGAAAATATAAAAATAAACAATTGACACTTAAGACATAAAAACAAGTAGGATTCATGCCAACAATAAAGAGGCTAAGAAGCTCATCAATCAATATCTTCCCAATCTCAGCATCCCCCACCTTTCTTGTATTACTCAGTGTGGAAACCTCCAAAAAGGGTCCTTTGGATACTCTTACTCTTAAAGAGCATTGGAGTATAAAGAGCATTTAAAATATTTTTCTTTTCAATTTTAAGCTCTAAACGAGTGCGTTTTATGCTCCATCTCGCTCCTTGATTGATTTTTTAAAAAAAACATTTATACCCACTCTAAAGCAGCCTCAAATTCCTACTCACAAATACTTTTCTCAAATATTAATCATCTAGATTCATGTGTTCAATAGAAAAGTAAGCATTAATGTTCATTAAAATATAAAAATTCTTAACCACAAGTTGCTCTTCTAATTTAAAAATTTAAAACGATCCATTAAGGGAAGATTAAGGCATTTCTTCAAGAAAACTAATGTTAATGAATAAGGCTCTAAAGGTATATATGTTGCAAAAATTCAAGTGTAAGAGCAAGGCACAAACACACAAAAAGGGTAAAACAAAATAAAATAAAATAAAATAATAATAATAATAAAATAATAAAATAAAAATAAAGCATGTAAATTCTTAATGTAAAACAAACACACAAGCATACAATCATGAAAAGTAAATAAATAAAACAAAATTAAAGAACAGTATACTCCTTTTATTCTAGTGAAACTGGAGGGGGAATATATGGTGTGACCATGATGCACTTTGCAACTTCATTTATAGCTTTAGATCTTTTGCTCTGAGGAAGGATGCGAAAGATTTCATCAATTTGAAGTTGCAACCTTTTAGCTTTGGATTCATGTTGCCTCTCAAACTTCTCTAACTGGTTGGACAAATCCATAACCATATTCCCAATTCTATTGTCAGAGATATCCAACAGCTCTTTGATATTTTCCATGATGTCATCACTCCATTTTTCAGTGTTCCATCGCTTCCTTGATCGAGCTTCACTCCTATTATCTCCTTTTTCAACTGCATTAGGGGGTAAAGGTATTTCACCATATTGTATTGCCAATTGATGGATCATGTAGCATCTTCTACCCGTTACATCATGAAACTCATTGAATTCGATGATGATTTCAGCTCTCACTAGGTAATCTTCATCAAGGGGCTCAACTTCTAAAGGCTCCAATTTATGCTTAGCAAATTCAAATGGAGCAAAATACAATGCCAATCCGGTGACAATATGCCCCATTGAGATCAACGCCTTTCTAGCCTAAACAACCTTCCACATAGAACACAAAATAAAGTATGTACTACATACTTTTGTGTCAGTCTTCAAGCACCATAACATGAATAGTTCATCAGGGAAAACCCTAGTACTATTTTTTCTTCCAAAGATTGTATGTGCCATGAATTTATGCATGATTAAATATGAGTGATCTTTGATCAAACCACTAGTCATTATTTGACCCTCACAAACTTTATCACCTCTAGTGATTTTATGCCAAAAACTAATTATATTATAATCCATAGGAGGTTGACAAACACCTCTTTGAGGAAAACCAAAGATTTGAGACATAATTTCATAGTCAAATAAGTATTCTTTCCCAAAGAACCTACATGAAAAGATCCCTAGAGGTGCATCTAAAATCTTAAATGTAGTGTAAAATTCTATTGTGAGTTCAAAGAATACATCATATTGGGTTGTATCCAATTTAAGCCACCACAATTTATTGCAAAACATATCTATGGTTCCTTTAATACCCATATTCAACAGTACCTTATCATCAAAGTATTTTGGCTTGCAGAAATTTCTCTTAACTAAGGAGCAGAATCTCTTCCCTTCTTCTTCAGAATTAATGGCAAAGAAAGCTTCATAATCGTCCCTCATGTCTTTAGGTTTGGTCTCACCATCACTAAGCTTCTTTCCTTATAATTGTGTCTTTTTTCTAGTCATCATAACAATGTTAGTACTAAAATAAAACAAAAAAAATGGAATTTACAAGAACAAAAATAAAAATCAGCAGAGTTTAAATAAGAAAACAAAATAAAAAAAATTACAAAAAACATAACATTCCAATTTCAGTAAAAATTGCTTACTCATTAATTCAGGAAGTTTAGCTTACTTATGAAACTAAGGTCAACTAAACTTTAATGGAATAAGGAAACAAATAAAAACAAATAACATCACAATTAACAAGCTTGCAAAATAAATAAATAAATTTATTTATTTATTTTATTTCCTCCCCCACACTTAAAATGCGCAATGTCCTCATTACAACGTGTAAAACAAGATAAATTATGAGGAAATCGACTGTGCCAGTGTATCATGTCGCACGGCCGTGTGCAAAATGCGCATGGCCGTGCTACCTGGTTAACAACATATCACGCACGGCTGTGTGCAAAATGCATATGGCCATGCTACCTGCTAGCACAGAGTTTTTTTTTTTTTGAATAAAATTGGTTGGACAAACCTCCCATATTTATTGCACAATTGGAAAAAAAATGAACGAAAAAATAAGAAAAAGTAACATTCTTAAAATAAAAATCCTTGACAAATGAAAAGAAAAAAAAATACTTTAATTCAAAACATGAAACATAACACATAATGTTCCACATAACATCACAATTAAAATGACTGAAAACACATAAAATAAACATTGTTCAAGCTAAAAAAAAAAGTGGTGTAGGAAATGGTGTAGAGAATGAATTGTGTAGAGAGGAAGTGAGTGTTTATATATATAGGGTGGGATGATGGGAATTTGGTTAAAATTAAATGAGAAATTGAAAAGGTGGTCAAGGGTTAGGTTTTCTAGGGCTTGGGAAGTGGGAAAAGTGGTCAAAAGTGGAGTCCCTAAGGTTTTAGGGAAGTGTGGAGTGTTGGGAAGTGGAACAATCCACTTAAAACAAAATTTTACATCTTTTCTAAAAGTTAGGTCTATCTCGTCACATGGCCATGTGCGAAATGTGAACAGTCGTGTGTCGAGTTCTGGCGCTGTAAGGCGCACAGCCGTGTGCAGAATAAGCATGGCCGTGTGACCTGATGGTTCAGAAGTGGCGATGCAAGACGCACGGCCATGTGCAAAATGTGAACGGCCGTGTGGCCTATATATACATACTTCAAAATTTTGTTGAATTAAAAATTCAACACACATAGACAACAATGCATCATAAATTTAAATTTCAAGTCACTCAAAACAAAACTCCACTAAACATTTAACTCACAAGACCTCTTCTAGAGCTCCAACTTTTCTTTCATTCCCTGAAATGCACTAGAAACAATTATCAAAAATAGAATAAACTTACAAATAACCAGTCAACAAGAAAAAAATAAAAAAAATGAAAATACAAATACAAATAAAAAAAATATAGTCTTGGTTGAGCCCCCAAGAAGCGCTCTTTTAATGGTCCATGAGCTAGACCATCAACTTGATCATCCAGTTAATTCCTTCAAGTATAAAACTTGATGGAATTCCTCAAATGTTCTTCCATGGTATAGCTTTAACCTTTGTCCATTCACTTTGAATGTGTGTCCTTTTGTGTTGCTCAATTCCACAGCTCCATGAGGATATGAATGAGTCACTGTATATGATCCTGTCCATCTGCTTTTCAACTTTCTAGGAAATAATCTGAGCCATAAGTTGAACAACAAAACTTGATCACCTTCCTTAAACTCCTTGATTCTTACTCTTACATCATGCCATCTTTTAGTACATTTTTTTATAAATCCTTGAATTTTCATAAGCAGCTTCCCTTATTTCTTCAAGTTCATTCAACTGTAACATTCTTCTCTTAGCTGCCTTCCTGAAGTCAAAATTCAAGGCTTTCACTGCCCAGTAGGCCTTGTGTTCAAGCTCAACAGGAAGATGACATGCTTTGCCATAAACCACCCTGAAGGGAGACATCCCAAGAGGTGTTTTGTAAGCTATTCTATATGCCCATAAAGCATCATCACGCTTCCTTGACCATTCTTTCCTTGACTTACTTACTGTTCTCTCCAAAATCTTCTTCAACTCCCTATTACTCACCTCAACTTGGCCACTGGTTTATGGGTGATAAGGTGTAGCTACTCTATGCTTTACACCGTAGCGAGCTAATAAAGCTTCCATATTCCTATTGTAAAAGTGTGTTCCCCCATCACTTATGATGACTCGAGGCATTCCAAATCAAGAGAATATCTTCTTTAAGAACTTGCAAACAAATCTTGCATCATTGACTGTGCATGCTTGAGCTTCCACCCACTTGGAAAAATAATCCACACAAACAAGAATATACTTGTTACCATCTAACGCTAAAAATGGTCCCATGAAATCAATGCCCCAAACATCAAAAATTTCCACCTCTAGAATTTCGGATTGGAGCATTTCATCCTTCTTTGACATGTTTCCACTCCTTTGGCAAGCATCACACTGCATTACAAAGTCTCTAGCATTTTGAAAAATTATCGACCAATAGTTACCTGTTTCAAGAACCTTCGCAGCTGTTTGTTGTGGTCCATAATGTCCACCATTGACCTTCCCGTGACAGTGTTGTAAAATGTCTCATGCTTCCTCATTTGTTACACATCTCCTCACTGTGCCATCATCGCATAGTTTCCACAAGAATGGCTCATCCCAAATGTAGAACTTAGCATCATGAATTAACTTTTTCTTTTGTTGAGGAGTGAACTCTTTTGGAATTTCACCCACTGAAAAAAAATTTGCTATATCAGCAAACCAAGGAGCACCCATAAATCCTATAGTAAAAAGTATTTCATCAGGGAACATTTCCTTGATAGGCTCTTGCTTATCACTTTCCTCATGTTTCAACTCCAACCTTGAAAGATGATCAGCTACTACATTTTTAGCTCCTTTCTTATCTCTAATCTCAATATCAAACTCTTGTAATAGAAGTACCCATCTCATGAGCCTTGGTTTTGAATCCTTTTTATTCATTAAATACTTCAATGCTGCATGATCTGTGTATACAATTGCCTTAGATCCAAGGAGGTACGATATGAATTTATCAAAAGCAAATATAACAGCTAGCATCTCTTTTTCTGTAGTAGCATAATTCAACTGAGTATCTGTCAATGTTTGGCTTGCATAGTAGATCACATGCAACCTGTTCTCTTTTCTTTGGCTAAGAACAACTCCTATTGCATGATCACTAGCGTCACACATCAACTCAAATGGTAGACTCCAATATGGTGCCATCACTACAGGAGCAGAAACAAGTGCTTTTTTTAACCTATCAAAAGCCAATTTGCAATCATTAGTAAAATTAAAAGGTGAATCTCTTTTAAGTAACTTACAAAGGGGTTTTGAGATTTTTGAGAAATCCTTGATAAATCGCCTATAAAAGCTTGCATGACCAAGAAAACTCCTAACTCCTTTAACATTTGTGGGGTACTGTAGCTTCTCAATTGCCTCCACCTTTGCTTTATCAACCTGAATGCCTTAAGCTGAAATCTTGTGTCCAAGTACAATACCTTCATCTACCATGAAATGGCACTTTTCCCAATTCAGCACCAAATTTGTTTCCTCACAACATGCTAGAACTTGCTCCAAATTGCTCAGACATCCTTCAAATGAGTTTCCATAGATAGAAAAATCATCCATGATCTCCTCCACTAAATCTACAAATATAGCTATCATATATCTCTGAAAAGTTGCAGGAGCATTACATAACCCAAATGGCATTCTCCTGTATGCAAATGTGCCATAAGGATATGTAAAGGTGGTCTTCTCTTGGTCTTCTGGAGCTATTGCAATTTGATTGTAACCTGAATAACCATCCAGGAAGCAATAAAAATCATGTCCTGCTATCCGCTCCAACATTTGATCAATAAAGGGTAATGGGAAATGGTCTTTCCTTGTGGATGAGTTCAGTTTCTTGTAATCAATGCACACTCTCCATCCATTCACAACTCTTGTAGGAATGAACTCTCCTTCTATATTTTGCACAATTGTTATTCCCCCCTTTTTCGGTACACACTGAATTGGGCTAACCCAAGAATTGTCTGAGATTGGATAAATAATTCCTACATCAAGTAGTTTGAGCACTTCTTTCTTTACCACCTCTTGCATGTTCAGGTTGAGCCTCCTCTGCCTTTCAATGGTTGGCTTGTGTTCGTCCTCTATCAAAATCTTATGCATGTAATAAAAGGGACTTATTCCTCTTATATCTGAAATCTGCCAACCAATTGCCTTTATTTTTCTTTTCAGTATATTCACCAATAAATCCTCTTGCTCCTTGTTGAGTTTAGAAGATATAATCACAGGTAAAGTTTGGTCATCACCAAGAAAAGTGTACCTTAAATATTAAGGTAACAGCTTCAAGTCTAATTTTGGTGGTTTTATGATTGAGGGTGGTGTGGGTTCAGTGTTTGGTAGTTGTATGTGTGGTTGGTGTGGGTATTTAAGAGTCACTTCTTCTTGAGAAGATTATACCTGTAAGCACTTCTCAATATTTTTAACTTCTAAAGACCATGCCAACCTTCGTCGTTGGACTTCATTTACACATTCATCAATGACTTCAACTCGCATGCAAAAATCCTCATCATAGGGATATTTCATAGTCTCATAGATATTAAACTTATAGCTCTCATCCCCCACTCTTAATATAAGAGTTCCATTATAGACGTCAATTATTGCTCTAGCCGTGTAAAGGAATGGCATACCAAGGATTAGTGGAACCTCCTCATCTTCTTCAAAGTCAAAGACTATAAAATCCACTGGAAAAATAAAATTTCCAACCTTTACTAATACATCCTCTACTATCCCTTTTGGTTCCTTCACTGTCCTATCTGCAAGTTGTAATTGAATGCTTGTAGGTTTTGCTTCTCCTAATCCCAATTTCCTATAAACAGACAAAGGCATAAGATTAATTAAAGCCTCAGAATCATATAAAGCTCTTTGAAAATTTAAATTTCCCATAGAATAAGGAATCGTGAGACTCCCTGGATGCTTCCTTTTTAAGGGAAGTTTCTTCGAGATGATAGCGCTACACTCTTTTATGAGTGTGATGGTCTCACATTCTTGTAACTTCTTTTTATTGGAAATCAATTCCTTGAGAAATTTAGCATACTTAGGCATTTACGAAAGACATTCCACCAGAGACATGTTAATGTGAAGTGCTTTAAACCTCTTTAAAAATTTAGCAAATTGTTGATCATGCTCCTGTTTCTTTAGTCTTTGGGGATATGGAGCTGGATGTTTGTAAGGTTTCACCAGTGGTGGTGTAGGTTTCTCTCCTACTCGTTCCTTATTATTGTTATCTCCTTGCAGCTTCTCCTCTATTTGCACTTCAACCCATTCATCCTCTTGCTCTTTCTCCTCTTCCTTATTCTTTTCCTGCTCATATTCTATTGTTGCTTTTAGGATTTGTATCTTTGTTCCACTTCTCAAGGTGATAGCCTTCAACTATTCTTTTAGATTCTTCTCAGTGTTGCTTGGCAAAGAACCTTGATTCCTCATTGACAAAGAATTTGCCAACTGCCCCATTTGTACCTCTTAATTATGAATAGAGGAAGAGTGATTCTTGAACATCAGCTAAGTGTCTTGATACATTTTCTCAAATCTGCCTTCTAACCTTTTTGTAGCTTTATCTTATTGATTCATTTTTGTGGACATCACATCCATGAACTTCTCTAACTTGCTCTCTAAAGAACTCCCAGAAGATGAAGTTTTTTCTTGGTGGTAATTTGATTGTTGGTGTTGCACATTATGCCCTACAAAACCAAGTGGTGCTTGTGGCCTTCACTGGTTGTTCCCTTGATTTTTCCAAGAGAAATTAGGATGATTTCTCCAACTTGGATTATAGGTGTTGCCATGCACTTGGTTCTGCTATCCTTTAAAGTTGTTCACAAAGTTTACATTCTTCATAGACAAGTTTTACATCATCTGACACTCTATAGTTGGATGACTACCCTAACATAATTCACAAGAGGAAGACAAGTTAGATATGGCATTGACATTCATTTTATCCATTCTTTTAGATAAAGCATCCATCTTTGCATTTAATAGTGTCAAACTGTCAACTTCAATTGCTCCCCCTTTCTTTGGAATAACTCTCTCACTGGACCAGAGGCTTTGGGTATTAGCCATTTCTTTAAAAAGCTCTAAGGCATCTTCTGGTGTCTTTGACATGATAGTTCCTCCTGCTGATGCATCTATGTTTGCTCTCACTACAGGATTGACACCCTTGTAAAAAACTATGCCAAATCCCATGAAGGAATCAACTGTGGTAGACATTGTCGTTGAAGATCCTTGAATCTATCCCAGGACTCATAAAAACTTTCATCATCTCTTTGATAGAAAAATTTGATTTCATTTCTAATTTTGAGTACTTTAGCTGGTGGAAAGTACTTATTGAAAAAGGTTGTATCAAGCTCCTGCCATATGTTTATGGAGTTAGGCACCAAGCTAGCGAACCATCTTTTTGCTCTATCCATTAATGAAAATGGAAAAAGGATGAGCCTGATTGCTTCTGGTTGTACTCCATTCATCTTGAAAGTCAAACAATACTCCAAAAATCTTATCATATGACCAATTGGATCTTCATGTGGTAAGCCACTAAATTGTGAGTTTTGAATTATTTAGATCATGGCGGGTTTGATTTCAAAGTTGTTTGCAGCAACCTTTGGCCTCACAATCAGAGTTTGGTCACCTTGGACATTGGGACTCACAAAGTCCCTCATAGTTCTATTGGCAACGTGCCCATTTTATGCTTCCCCTCTGTTCATCCTATCTCTATTATGTCTTCTCCTTCTGCAAATAGTTTTCTCAATTTCTAAATCAAGTGGTATCAACTGGATTCCTTGTTTGCTTGTGCCACGCATTGTGTGCATACAGCAACAAGCGTTCCTGTAACAATAAAAAAAATAAAAACAAAAGTAAAAAAAATAACGTTTAAATCAAACAACGCAAAATTCTCAACAATATCAATTTGGCAATCCCCGAAAATGGCGCCAAAAACTTGGTGGTCTTCCATAAGTATATGGATTCGTACAAGTAGTAATTAAATATCGATCCTATAGAGATTGCAAATTGATTATAGTGATACTAGTTGTGTTTATTTGTTTAAATAACGAAAAAGGGTATTTTTAATTAAACTAAAACAAAACACAAAAATCACAATGAGATAATAGTCACTTTAGAGAGCTAGGGTTCTTATTACAAATTCAACCTTTATTTAAGATAAATTAACTACTAAGCCATACCTAACCTTAATCCAACTTGAGGGTTTCTCAAGAATCATAGGCTTTCCTCCTAAGACAACCCTATGATTAACCAAGTACATTGACATTCTTAGATTTAAAGCTCTCGCCTACTAAGTGTTCGGTTAACCTAGTTTAAGCATCAACCCTTAATTAATATTAGTTGCTTAAGTGTTTCTTAACTAAGAAAGCAACTAACAGGTTATTGTTTAAATCCAATACAACCTATCTCTTGTTCAAGTTTTATTGTGTGTATTCAATCAAATGGTGATCAATCCTAAGAAGACATTAAGTTCAACAATAACCAAAGGATCTAGATTAATGGCTTAGGTTTAATTGGGATTAGCCCATGGTTGATTTGCAATAAGAACCCTAACCAATAATTTAGCTACTCATGTCAATTGTAAGAGATAAAGAAAAAGAATAAAAGAAAATAAACATCATCATTAAATTAAAATTAAGGATGAATAAACACAATTGAATAGAAGAAACCCCCTGTTTAATAGGAAGCTTGATGTTCTTTAATTCTTATTCTCAAATCTTCAAACTAACATAAGCAAGAAAAATCCTTGCTTTTCCAAACTGCTCTCCGAATATTCTCTAAAAAAATATATTGTATCCCTTAAGTGATGAATAATAATCTATTTATATCTTTGTTTTTGGTGGCTACCCTTTTATAAAACCCTAATTACAAGCCCTAAGGTTACAACCATGCAAAATCTCCATCTTTTCCCTCATGAGTCAGCAATTAAATTCACCTCAGAATTTTTCCAATCACCAGGTCATACGGCCGTGTGCATTTTGTGCATGGCCGTGCACATCCCTTTTTCAGCGTTATCGCATATTGACCTCCATTGCTTTTCGAGCCCACTTCAAGTGCCCACAGCTCCTATGTAGCCTTCCTCTACTGTTCTTTGACTTCCCTAATTACATAAAAATCAACCAAAAAAAAACCAACTAATACGTAAAAATAATTAAACACATGAGATATGTAGTAAGTACTCAACTAAATAAAAACTGAATAAAAGAAACATAAAATTAACTGAAATTGAATTTTTCCTAAAATGAAAACTACTTAATAACATGCATTTTTCACACCTATCAGTGCCAAAAACTTATTGAACTCCTACTACAAGTGTTTGGGTTGACAAGTAATAAAGTAGTGAGCAAAGTATCGTTTCCACGATGATTGAGGACTAAACACCTATTACCTTTAGATTGGAATGTTCAGAGCTTACAAATAGAATTTGAATAAAAAAAATAATAAGTAAATAAGGGAATGTAAATCAAACTATAACTAATCAATACAAAAATATATTGTTGGGAAGTTCTACACCACATTATCCTCAAGTCAAGTAATATATCAATTCAAGTTCAATGTACACCTCAAGCTTTATGAACTAAACACTCTCTCTTGAGTAATGATAATCTCCATAAATAGGAATCAATTAAATCTTAAAGTATGGCTTAACTCTCATCATCACCATAAAATAAGACAACATCAAACTTGTAAGTCATTAAGTAAACTCATAAAGGATTAGATCTAGTCAAGCTCTTTCAAGTCATTGATAAATCTAATAAGTATTTGTAGGTCTATTAAATATACAATTTCTCAATGTATAGATCTAAAAAAAGGTTGTATTTGGCCATAACACAATATACAACAAGCTTAACAAACACAATATGTAAGATAAACAAGAATTAGATCTATTAAATGAACTTAATTTAAATGGGTGTCCAAAAATCCTAACAATGATAATAAACTTAGCCAAGCATGGCTTAAAAATTCATCATCCAATATTTAATAACAACCTAAGATAATATAAACAAATAAGCATAAGAGAAGGAAGAAGAAAGTGTTATCAAGAAATTTGTAGGTCTTCAATGAAGACTCTTCTTATTAGCTTCTTTTTCTCCTTTTTCTCCTTTTCTCTTTCTTGGTTATTATATGTTCCTTTCAAGATTGATTCCCCTCTGAATTATTATCTCCAAATCATGGTCCTTGTCCTTTTGTAGCCTCTCTAGAATATCCCTTGACCTCCCCTAGATTTTTTCTTTAAAAATGTCCATCTTAGCATATCCTATGCTTGAAATGAGCTTACGGTGATCACGGGTCAAGTTGCGATCGTGGAAGAGGGGCAACTGGAGAAGGAGTGGCAATTACAAAAATATTGCACTTGCCATAGAGAGTTGGCTATTAGGAACCTACGATCGCATATTATTTTATGATTGTAGAAGGGCCTCAACCTAGTAATGCATGAAGCTTCGATCAATCAGTGATTGTGCTTCCATCCACAATTGTGACAGTATGCAGACACTACTTCCTTTACTCTGATTCTTCTTCTTTTTCCTTTTATCACCATCAACACACCTCCATACTTCTTTTCCCTATAAAAATAAAACAAAATATAAAAGTATGTATTCCTATATGAGAACCTATACTAAATGCTACCTAAAATGGATGAATGAATGCTAAAATGTGTCATAAATCTATAGAAATTTGGCACCAACAAAGAGAAATTACTATTTCACGACCCCCTTATTGGCACTCATCTTATTTTCTTTTCCTTCTTAATTTAATTATTATTATTATTATTATTATTATTATTATTATTATATATATATATATATATATATATATATATATATATATATATATATATAATCAATTTGTGAAATGCAATTTTTATCTTCTTCAAATGTATTATATTTTGTAATTCACATATCAAGTTTAAAATAATTAAACAATATGTCATATATAATGTATCGATCTTGGTGGGCTATCAAAATGGGTTGTTATATATATATATATAATCAATTTGTGAAATACAATTTTTATCGTCTTTAAATGTATTATATTTTGTAATTCATAGATCATGTTTAAAATAATTAAATAATATGTCATATATAATGTATCGATCTAGGTGGGCTATTAAAATGGGTTGGTGGGTCATGTTTGTGTTGGGTTAATGCACTTTGGTGACACAATTACGGTCAATACGAACATGACCCATTTATTAATCGTATAAAAAATTTCAACCCTAACACAATACAAAAATTAAATGGTTTATATGAACACAACACATTTAATCCATTTTTTTAAATGGGTTATGCAGGTCATAAAATTCAACATGATCCATTTAAATTGTATAACATTTATAATACATAAAAATACTATTTTTTCACCCAAAGATGTAAAAATAATATCTATAATTTAGCAATTTGCATAGTATAATTATAAAAAATTTATTTTTATAAAAGAATTTGTAATAAGAAAGTGATTAATGAACTCTTGAAGCAAAATAATTGTTCTTCTCTTATTGCTCCATGCCCATCAAATTGATTTGTAGAAATAGATTCCTTAAAATTATAGTTATAACAATTTTCATTCTCTCTCCTCTATAAGAGTGGAACTTTGTTGCTCATTGTTTCCTTAATCTTCAATGGTTTTTACTATTTTTATGTAGGAATTGGTGATGAACATAAATCAAGTAAACTGGTCAATCATTCTTAGGGTGATATTACTAATGGTTATTACAAAAACTTTCGAGGTGCATGATAATGTTCTTGGCAAAGAGCCCAAGCTACTCTTTATAGGGGTTGGGATATCTCTAGTATAAAGGAAGATGAATGAGTTTACGGTGTTAGAAACCCACACAACCATAATCTTAGCAATCACACTGCAACAATAGGATATGCAGTGATCAACAATGAACATAGCTACAACAATTGCTTTGGAATAAAAAAAAGTGGTAGGTTGGTCTAAATTATCTCACTCTCCCTTTGGTATCACTGATAGGATTTCAGTAGGCTACTGAGCACTAAGATGGTCTCACCTTTGCTATAAATAATGGCCATGGGAGCTCATGGATTAGAGCTCTCAAGCTATCTCCTATGGTACTTCTTCTCTCGGTAACTTTTGATTTTTCAAGGGCAAGTAACACTCACATGCTAAAATCAGAGAGTGAAAAATGTCAAGTCTCGAGCCCATTAAATATAGAGGGTGATATTGATGGAAGTCTCATCTCCTTGTAAGGAGAGCAAGGAGTCTACATAGAAGTCTTACCTAGGAACTTAGTACTCAATGATGAATCTATTGGCACAAGTAACTCAAAAGGTGCTAAGAAAGCAAAAGATAATGATGACTTTATCAAGGTTAGCCTCCATAAAGGGCTTGACCCTCTTTAAATGTCAAAATATATGCTTTTTGTTTTTTTAATACACTAGTTGAACATTATCCTTTTATTGCTTAAAGTTAGTTAGTGGTTGTCATTTTAGGTACTTTTACATAGGTTGATGTAAGCAAGAGTAAAATTAATGATACTCATGGCTAAGACTGAGCATCAAGTGGGTCAGTTTGGTTCAACTTTCGAATATCCATTTTGATCTTATTAAAAACTAATGAAATTGGAGGCCAAACCAAGCCTATTTGAGGCTTGAGGCCGATGGATCAGTTAACTAATTGAATTAAGTTAGGCGATTTGGATGTATCAGCTGCATTGAATTTTAATGGCCCATTAAAATTGAG
The DNA here is from genome assembly GCA_947683625.1 of Mallotus nudiflorus. Classification (NCBI taxonomy): domain Eukaryota; kingdom Viridiplantae; phylum Streptophyta; class Magnoliopsida; order Malpighiales; family Euphorbiaceae; genus Mallotus; species Mallotus nudiflorus. The sequence goes on from CANTUR010000323.1 coordinate 604,470, forward strand.
CCCATAACTAATAAACATTTAACTATATTAAGCCTATTAATGGGCTTGGCCCAACTTTACATATTTTCAGTTTGTAAAGTCCAAAAAATATAAGCCCTAAGGCAACAAAATAAATAGCCTAAGGGCCCCAACTATATATAATAAACCTATAATTAAAGCCCTATAATTTTACATATAAAATTAAAGCCCTAACTCTATAAATTTACATATAAAATTAAAGCCCTAATTGTATATTAATTATAGGCAACAAAAAATTAACTTTGCATAAAGCTAAGGACTCTATCCAAAATAATAGGAATCATGCTTTGTATTCCTGCAAAATAATTGGACAAAACAAATATGAAATTGCAAAGTATTAAGTAAAAGAAATGAATGTTAAAAGAAATACTGATGAGATGAGTCTCAGAGCAATTAGTTTTAAATCAAAAGCCTATTGGTAAAACTATTCCTGGCAATAAAAAACCATGCCACCTAAGGAACATTTAATACTAATAAACATTTTTATCATACAAGTAAATGAGGTGGAAGCCTCATCATTGACTCATCTCATTTGAAATATAAAAATAAACATAAGAATGAATAAACGATGTAAACATAAACAATATAAATCCAGCTGTAAGCCTGCAATGAACCAACAAGAAGAAGTTTCCAGCACAACAGTAAGTCCTTCAATCAGTAACAAACATAAACCTTAAAAGTCCTTAATAAGATTCAAATCAGTTAGTACCACTACCAGTAATTGCCTTGAAAAGAAGAAGCAACAAGCATTAGTATAATAAATCAAAATAAGTAATAATTTGATAACATAGAGGGAGGCTTATACTCAGTATGTAAAATAAGTCATAAATAGCAAATGCAGCCACATTTCCAACAACTTCAACAAATTGCACTACTATGGAAACTTAAGCACATCATTCACTTATTTGACTCTATTTAAATTGAGTGGAAGCATTCATCATAGCCTCACATATGCAAAAAATATGCAATATCAACATTGAACAAATTCAAATCAGTAGTGAAGGTCACATCTGAATGAAAAAAAATGCAACATTAATACTAAAGTAGAATCAAATCAGCAGTGAAGGTCACATTTTAATGCAAAATAATGCAACAACAACACTATAAGTGAAGGTCACATTCAATTGTAAACCCTATAAGCAAAGAGCAACACAAGGAAAAAGTAGCAATAACACAAATATATCATCAATATAAAAGGTAACCAAGGTTATCTAATTTACTAAAAAAATTTGTTAGCAAAATCTGTTTTATGACTTAAGAGGAGGCATGGTCATCACTCAACAAGGGCATGTTTGGCCCTATTCCAACTGATGGCAAATATGGACACGTAAAATAACAAACTCATAAAATATTAAATAAAAAAACATGTATTTATTAAGGCATATAAAATGAATACTTACTTTTCTTAAAGTCTTATAAATCTTCAAGTGCCTCTTCAATAGACACAGGCTGATTGCCCTTTCTTAGCCAATCTAAATTACAGATAAGAGCTTCCACTATCTTTGGAGTTAAGGAGCTCCTAAAGACATCAAGGACTCTCCCACCTATACTAAAAGCATGCTCTAAAGCAACTATAAAGATGGGAATAGCTAACATATCTCGAGCAAGTTTAGAGAGGATAGGGAATCTCTTTAAATTCAACTTCCACCACCTTAATAAATCAAAGGGACTTGAATCCTCAATAACTACTTCATTTAGGTATAAGTTAAGCTCACTTTTCTTGCTTCCACCTCCTAAACCCTCATCCAATTTCAGTTTCTTAAAATGAGCCTTCAAAATAAATATATTTTTCCCATAAACAGAATTATAGGCACTTGATTCAAATTGGCTAAGAGGCTCAGTAGAGGAAATTTAAGAAAAAAAATTAGTTGAGGGTTTGTACAAGCCAACATAATCTTTAAATAATTCATAAAGAGAACATTTTACACTATTGGATATGCTTCCACCAAGTATTTCTCCATAAATAGTGTTTAAGGAGAAATTCATGTATTCAATTTTGTTAGGATCTAAAATGTTGGCAATGAAAATGAGATGGTTCATTTTTTAGGGTCACCCCAATAGTTGTCAAACTTAGTTTTCATGCTATTTCCCATAAGCCTCATTGATAAATTATCAGATTTTTGTGACTCATTTAGAATGCAGAACAAGTAAGAAATTTTGATGAAAAACATATTGGCAGTAATGTATTGAGAACCAGAAATTCTCAATGTTAACTCATATAAATGATGCAGAAATGTCACATATTGCTTGAGAGACTCCCAATCTAAATCAGTTGGTACATTATCACCCAAATCTAACCTAAAACTTCATTCATGCTTATCATAAAATTGAAAGGCTTTTTCATAAGAAGAAACAATCTTTAACATCAAATAGGTTGAGTTCCACCTAATGGGAATATGAAGGCAGAAACTTGATTTACATTGAACCCCAACTAAGTCACTAAATTCCTTGAATTTCCTCAATCTAGATGGTGAGTTCTTAACATACCTAACAACATCTTGTACTCTTTTAATAGAAAAGTTTGCATCTTTTAACCCTTATTCACTACAAGATTTAAGATATGTACAATGCAACACATGTGTGCATACTTAGCTCTAACTGTTCTCACCTCCCAATTTATCAAATTTTTTTGAAATATGACAAAGCTGTGTCATCAGAGGAGACATTTTCAACTGTGACAATGAATATATTCCTTAAACCCCACTCTAGCAAGCAATTCTCTAAAGTTTTAGCTATATGTTCCCCTCTATATGAAGAAATAGGTACAAAAGAAATGATTTTTTTGTTAAGCCTCCACTCATCATTAATGAAATGTGTTATAATGCATATATAATTGATTCTTTGGATAGATGTCCAAGAATTAGTGGTCAAGCAAACCCTATTAGAATGATATTTGAAATATTTTTTTTAGTTTAAGTCTCTCTTTTACATTGGAATTAAAGCAATCCCTACTCATAGTCCACTTAAAAGGAATCTAAACTTAGGGCATGCAGCAACTAGAAATTGCTTAAAACCCTCCTCTTCAACAAACTTAAAGGGTAACTTATCAATGATAATCATTTTAGCAAGGGCAACCCTGATTTGGTATTGGTCAAATTTTCAAGTCCCAAATAAACCCACATTTTTAGAAGCTTCCACATCAGGTTTGAATGTTAAAAGTGCCTGTCTCGTGTCTTTATTGTGTGAATTTTTTTTTTTTTTGCAAGTAAGCATGTGATTTCTAAGTGAAGATGTGCCATGTATTTTTGAATGAAAAAAAATAATTTTGGCACAATATATACACTTAGGTTTTTGTGTTATGCCTTTCTCATCTTTTAACTTCTCAAAGTGCTCCCAAGCCTTGGATCTGGATTCAACCTCTTTCCTTTTATTCTCAGTAACAACATTCTGCTTATTAGAAGAATAATTAGTAAGTTGTGGTTCCACCTCAATCTGAGATTCAGAATTGGGGATAGGGACACCACTACCAGCAGTATTACTACCACTGGGTGTGTCAGATTATCCATCCTGCATTCACATGCTACAGTGTAAAAGAGTTATAAACATTTTGTGAAGCAAAAAAATATATGTCAATCAACCATAATAGCAACACATAATATCACCAAAATAGCAACACAGAAAATCAACAAAATAGCATTAGAATGTAACAAATAATAGCATCAGATTGCAACATAGAATAACATTAGAATACAACACATAAAGCATTAGAATAATAATTCACAATTATTCTATCAACCAAAATAGGAAAGAGAAATTTAAATTTAGATTTCTAAAAATATTTCTAAATACTTCCTTTTTTATATCAATCAATAAATTCAAAGAAAATTTTTATACTTTAAATAAGATCAACTAAATCAAATAGTCATGCATTTTTGTTCTCAATCATTATGATTAGAAACCAAAATTTTAAAAAATTAATATAAACCAAAATTTTACAAAATAAGAACTAAATCAAACAGTCATGATTAAATACACGAAAAATAAGATTTTTTTTTCTAAAAATAAATTAAACTTTCAAAAAAATTTTAAATGATGCAACTCAACACTCAACAAAATCAAAATAAAAGTTTAACAAATTGAAAATAATTTTAAATAAAAACAAAACATCACCTTTCAAAAAACATAATCAAAAGAACTATAAGTTTACCTTAATTGTTTTGCAACACTAGTTTAGTCACAGAAAGGATTTTGATCTGGATAGATCAACTTAAATAAGGACAGATATGTATAGATCAACTCAGATCAGGACAAATATGCTCACATTGTAATAAATCGTGACAGATCGGGACTAGTTCAGAAGCTTCCACCTCTTTGATTGCACGGAACTTCCACCACATCAACTTTTACTCAAAAATAAAAACCAAATATCAAATTAGATAAACCGATTCAACTGATTCAAGTTTACATAAAGAGAAAAATATTCAAAATCAAAACTGTATTAAATATCTCACCTTATATTCTGAAAGATCTTGAACTTTTTTTAACATGCATGCTTAAAAATGAACAAATAAAGTCCTATATGCTACAAATCTGCCATCAAATTGATTCTATAGTAATAAACACAAATATATAATGAATGGATTTAGGAAAGAGACATCATTATCTAGAGAAGCTCGGTGCAAAAGAGAACTACAAAGAAGAGAAGACAAAATTAAAGAGTAAGAAGATGAGACTTGGGTTAAAGGAGATTAGGAGACTAAGGTTTGAAAAAGAGGGGTCGAGAGAAAATAGAGAGCGGTGGTTAGGGTGGGTGGGTAAGTGACTGAAGAGAGGAGTGAATGAGGAGTTTAAGTTTAGGTTTAGGTTTAGTAATTTTATATATATATGGCGTTGTTTAGGTATAGGATAATCGAGTTTTTGAATGGTTTGGGTAGTTTAAAACCCATACCGAACCACCCCGTGACTTGCCCTCTCCCTACCCGTTTTTCCCGACTTGCCTACCCCACCCGCATTCAACCGAGCCAACCCAATAATTCGGATCAAACCGAGTAGAAAATTATGGGCCGGCCCAATTTTGCTCAATCCTACTCATGGCTATCCATGGTTTGTGTGGAGCTTGTCTCCTCTGTCTATTGGCCATTTGGCTTTCTTTAATGCATAACATGCTTCAAAAAAAATTACAATAAATGAATAATTTATTATTTAAAATCATAATAAATTATATTTATTTCCAATGGGTAGTGTCATGTCGTATTGGATTGACATGACATAATATGACATATATAATTAAATGGAATTATATGTTAACCTGTGATACAATCTGATTAAACCGTTTCTGACACGAATCTATTTAATCTCAACACTAATTCACTTATTTTATGTGTTAAACGAATCGTGTTTGCGTATTGTTATCCATTTTGACCCCTAGATCTAGGAAATCTGGGCAAAATCAGCTATGATAAAGACCCACATGATATCCATGGAAAAGTGAGAGGCAAGGTTTGCAAACAAGCCAGCGCATCTGTTGCCTTCTATGGAGCCATGCTGGAACAGTACACCAATTGCCAATTTTAATGCATATATATTGTTTCTCAAAATTTTATATTCACTGATGTTCCAATGATATACACAGTAATGATGCAAGTTTTTTATTTTCTAAATTTGCCATTATCTACTACTATGCACATGAATTTCATGACATGTAATTTGTTGCTTTAACAAAAAAGATAACACCATTGATTTACTTCAATTCATTTTTGAGGTTTGACCAATCCGTAGATAGCAACATAGGACTGGGCAATAGTAAAAAGAAGAAGGACGAGAGCAGCTAAAGCTGACATGAACGTCCATGGTGTGTCGAAATACGTATACTTGAAGCTCGCCCATTTAACATGCCATTCCTTCCGATAGTACCCATTCACTTCCTTAAACACCTCTTTTAGGTACGTCCCTTCAACATCAAAAGAAATGCTCCTGCTTACCTTGTTGAAGAATTTAACAACTTCTTTATCTGTTCCAGAGTAATTCTCAATAATGCTGCGATCCCGCAAATATCCAGCATCAAGAACCGTGTTGATTAAGCAGCCCATGAAGATAACGTAAGATGTGAAGTGCTGCGAGCAATGCTTGTAGCATTGTTCAAATGCTATGCAATTGAGTATGAAAGACTTCATGAAATCGTCTGCGGGCAAAGTTGGGATTTCAAGTACCCCATGAGGTTTGAACTTTATGTCCAAGAAGCTCTCAGCTCTCTCCGATTGCTTGCACTCAATACCGGCTTTACGAAGTTTCTCGACAGGTTGAATCAATTTGAAAGTATCTTTAGCATCTGTGGCCTCTTTCCGCTGGCCTTGTTGAAACATCATCCGTATGAAATCGAGTACATTTTTCTGTTTAGCATCTACAGTCTCTTGTTGCGACTGGGATGAAGGTTGATACGTCATTCTTATCAAATCAAGTAAATGATTGCCACCAGAGAAGTTCTTATACTTGTCTTGAATTGCCGTTTGTCTCTTCATCGAGTAATTATTATAAAATCGCAAGATGAGCAGTGTAAAGGCGGGAAAGGTTCCTGAAGCCGGGATTGAGAGATCATACAATTTTTGAAGAACAAACAAAGGAATCTGGTTCTCTAACCTGAGGAGATCCCTAGCAATAGAAGACAGTATCCATGGTAGAGCAAATATAGGGTCATCTTTCACACATACCGCTATTTTTTCTACTACGAGGAACAGCTCGATAATGAAACAGCCATCAAGAATCATCATCTCAATTAATTCGGAGCTACTGCAATCAGTAGCTTCAGAATAGCAGTCTCTTATTCTCTTCTCTTCGACTGCTATGGCAGTCAAAAAGTCATCATAGCTGCGATTGAGTCTCTTTAGTCGGACCAGAGCAGCACCAAGAACTCTCCATTTGTGTTCTTGCATCATCTTGAGGCGAGGATATTCTTTATGGTTGTGGTAGTAGGGGCCAATGGAGACTACTTCAGGTTGAAAGGTTGATTTGTGATGCTCCACAATGCTTTGGGGAACTCGAAAGATTGAACAGGATCTACCGCCAGCCGCGGTCTTTAGCAACTTGGGCTCATTCTTGGTTCCTTCTTCTACTGATCTTAACAGAATCTGGTGTTCAGACTCTGGGGTGATTGTCACACGTACTTCTATATTTCCTTGGCTTTGGTTGATGGGGGGATTTGACATTTTTGTGCGATATCGCAGAAAAGATGAAGGAAATGATCAAATGCTAACGTTCAGTGGGATGCTATAAAAGAAGGCACAAAATCATACGATTGCTCCGCAAATGCGTCTCTAAAGTTCACAATAGATGTCAGTTCGTAAGTCAAGTCTAGGAATAATTTTTACATTTTCTTATTAAAATAAATATTTTAATTTATTTTACCATGTTACATCATAAAAAAAAACTAATGTTAAAAATATCTTTATCTTTATTTCTTATTTTAAAAATGAAGAAGAAAAGGACCAATGGTGGGAACACGTATAACTGTAGTAGCAGCTGCCTCGGCCACTTGCAACCAGACATTTAAAAAAAAAAAATTATTTTGAGAATGACTATAAATAGGGAATATAATTGAATATTTTCAGGATATGGAAGTAGGTGATTTTTCTTATGTTATGGTAATTTAATTTCAAATTAACGTCGCCATTTGTTTTTAATATTATTTCTTCCAGAATAATTTTTTTTTTCTTTTGTCTTTCTTAATTGAAGTCTTTTAATTTGTAATCGTTACTAATAATTAAAAATCTCATATTTATCATTTCATCAAGAGAATCCAACTACAGGCTTTTTGAGTCAAACCAAATAGAATTCAGATCATAAATATTAACCATCGTTAATTTTATTCCTTCCATATTTTTCAATAGTCATTCCATGCTATTAGAATTAAACTAATTTTATTATAATAAAAAATTATAACTTAAGCTTAAATTTCTAACACACAACAAACCAATTTAGTATTGATATCCCATAAAAAAATAATTTATATACTTCGTTTCAAAATTAGTTAATTTGTAGTCGGGCTCAAATACATTATGAAATCAACATTTTTTGATTGTGAGGTAGGGTAGCCAATGTAAATGGATAACGTCATGTCTCTTTTTACGTACACTCACATTTAGGTGGGTGGGAATGCCCCTATTCACACACCAGCTGGAACAATTCTTAGAACTAGACAAGAACGTGCCCAAATTAATTGTTTCAGGCTGTTTCAATTCTTAATTTTATTTCTTCCCGAATAATAGGAAAGGAGGGTGCGTAGGAGGTCATTTTTAATTAAAATTTTCCAGTAATTAATGTAAACGATTCGCTTATCGATGTAAAATTTTATTAATTTTTTATATGAAATTATTTCATAATAAAAAATTTTATGTTGAAATTCTCATTGTATCGAATCATTTTAAGCCAACAGCAGCCAAGGAATATGTATAAAAATTAATTTTATGTCCAATATGGTATATGAATTTCTTCATTTCTCTATCTTCCTTATGATCTAACCAAATCGAAATAGATTAATTAAAGTTTAGTATACTTTAAATACCAATAGTTTAAAAAAAAATTCTCTAAAATTGATTCTTATAATCTAAAAGGAAATTCTATTATTATTGAGTTTAGAAATACCACATAACAGTTAACCCATTGTGGACACTCGGTTCGGTCGGCCCATGATAGGGAACGAGCTGTAGGTGCTCATTTGATCGGCCCGCAATCAAGCTAAATGATGAGAATACAAAGTTTGAATACAAGTACGAAGCCCGAAACTTCGATTGGAAATGGACTTGAGAGCTCGGGAACCCAAAACCTAGCCCAAAGTGTTTGAAACAACCCGAAACCGCCTAGGCTCGTTTGACCTAACTCAGGGCCAGGCCAGAGAGGCGTCGCCTCTAGGCCATGAGGCGATCGCCTCTATGATAGCCATTATAGAGGCGATAGCCTCATCATAGTGGTGTTGCCTCTATGGCAGGCCACTTGTAGTTACATTTAATGCAGCTGCAGCCATGGTGGCCAAGTGGGGTGGGCCCCATACCCCTTAGACCTGATTTTGTGCAAGTAAGAGATTTTTGGGGAAAAGGAAAAGATTAGTGAGGCTCATGATGGCCTAGAGGCCTAGGGGCATAGGCAAGGTTGATATAAAATGAAGAAAGGAGAGAAAAAAAGAGAGGAGGATTTTTGGGGGAGAAAAGAGTTTAGTAAGAAAGAGAAGAATTAGGAGAGTAAAGAGAAAGGCTCTGAAGAATTAGGGGACGTTCTAGAGAGAAGAAAGGGAGAAACCAAGCTCACAAAGACCATTTCCTTAAGGAGAAGAAGGAAAAGAACTTGTTTCTAAGTGAAGCTTACATCTTAGTAAAGATCAAACATTTGAAAAGGCATCTCTGAGGGTTAATCATTTTGACAAAGTTCATACTCAAGTAAATCATTTTGATCTTCTTGTCACTTTGATGTTTGCTTTGTATACAATTTAGCTTGTTGGTTTATTTTAGGTATATTTCAGGTTCATTTCACTCATTATACCATTTTATGGGTATGATCTATTGAGTTTGCATGTAGTTGTAATTTAGTATACTTTTGGATATTTGCATATATGTTTGCTTGTTTAGGGTAGAAGTCTAGTCATTTTGAGTGTCAAAGGGGCTTGTTAGGCATCGCCCATCTGCCGATAAGGCGATCGCCTCATCCATAAGGTGATCACCACATTAACAGGCCTTCACACGATTTTACCTTTCTTTCCTTATGAAATCTATACATGATTCTAATTCACATGTATTCCTTTGTTCTCATACATGATTGCTATTTTGTATAATGTTATATATATGTGATAATATCCTATTCATTTATGAATTCTTCTTAGTTTACATTATAATTCCTTATGAATGTTACTCGTTGATTAGCATTGTGAGTTAATATTTTATTTTTATAGAAAGGAACTAATCATGTGTTTATTGTAGGAATCATTTGATGATCTCTATCATCAAATAATCACCCTTTTAGTTAGTTCTTGAGAGAATCTCACTTACGTAATTAGTTTATCGTTAGTTTACTTTTAGTATATGTGTAGTTTATTTTATGTATATTATCCTTTTATTTCATTCCAAAGCATTGTAATCCTTAATCCTTTTCCCTTTTGGTTTGAATGTATGGTGGTAAATATTGATTTATTTTTGTTCATAGTGAATGATGGGACTAAGTACATGAAAAAGAATTAATGTGCAAATCCATATTTAATTATAAAATTTGATAATTCTTCGAAGGCAATAATAATTCACGTGTTAATAAGGAAATAATTGAATAATTAAAGATAATACTTCATAAAACACAAATATAGGGCAACCGCAAGGTTGGGTAAGCATTCAAATGCTCATACCCAATTTTCAAACTCGTTCTCTGATGATGGTTCTAGGAACCTTCGTGGAATTCAGTTGCCATATAAGTGTGTCTCTACTTTCATCTGGGTGGTGACTCCATCTCTATTTAGGCTTTAAAGACCTAATATGTATTTCCAAATAGGTCTCGAGCCCACAGAGTGTCATGGTCACTAAACACTTGGACGCGCGCTAAACTCCGTCGCCTATAGTGGCGACTCCACTAGGGATAGAGAAATTGATTCTAGTGTTTTGTGTTTTATCATTTTTAATTATTTTCTTATTTCTTTTGCATCTTTTTCATTCATTACACATTTGCATAAAATGAGCACTTCAGTCCCAAATTAACCCAACCATAGTCAGTATTTCACTACCTACGTTTCACTCAAACTTGGTGGTAGGATATTTTATTATTTTCACTCACGACACGTACCATTCCGCATTGCTTGACCCTTGAGTGGGGAGATGTATATGGATGTATATCACTATAGGAGCCGAAGCCTAATACCTAAGACTCAACCCCATGTAATGGCCTAGCAATTATCCTTAGGAATTTTTCCCCACATGCATGTGTATTATTCCATATAATGGATCCTTGAAATAAATAAATCTTGAGCCCATCGACAAGTGACCCAAGGTAAAATGGGCCTTCATACCCAACCTAAGCCTGTTATAAACAGAACCATGTCAAGGTGGGCCTTTTATGCCCATTCACGACTCATTTCAAGTGGGCCTTGACAAGTGAGTTTCTAATGCTAGGGACCTTGGCCCATTAAAGATGGACTTGGGCTTTTTTTAAGGGACTCATTACTTGTTTAAATTATTCTAAGAGTTATCTTGTAGACGTCAGTTTTATTATCCCCTATTGATAATCAAAACCTAGACTATAAATCCTTGGACAAGATAGTCGCCATTGAATATGTGTGTGGGGCAAATAAGGGTAGAAGTTATCATTTTTATTAGCTATGCATTGTTGTTTTTATGTTATGTATATTAAATGTATTTGTTTATTTTTCTTCATCTCCTTAAGTAATAAAGTGGACCTACATCTCATGCATACATGCCATGCATAGCTCTAACACATGGTTTTGCAGCACTATAGATCCTTCAAGCTCATCTGAGTGGGTCCGAGCTAGTTCAAGTCATTTAGTCGGAAGCTCATAAGTACAAATGGCAGGTGGTTTTCATCCAAAGGTCTTTAAGGTATAGTTGAAAGAGGAATTATTCATGAAAACTCGGTCTATATTGGGGGAGATCACCAAGCTAATTCAAGATAAACAGCTTACGCAACCAACTGAACCAATCAATTTAGTTGTTGAGATTCTAGGAAGGGAAAGGGATGATAATGATATAACTTTATTTGCTAATCCTATTAACAGAAAGAATGTGGAACCAATAGACAGTGCAGAAAAACCTAAATGGGCCAAAGATATGGCCAAGGTCATGAATCAAATGCAGATGATGATGAAGGAGAATGGGTATGGACACTCCAATAGATTATACTGACTTGACCTTAGAAAGGGGTGATGACCCTTTGCCCCATGAGTTCAAATTCCCTGATATGAAGAAGTTTTCTAGAACTGAAGACCCTCACTTGCACGTCAAATAGTATATAACCTACATGAAAGTGACAGAGTTGACTAGGACTCAAATAGTCAAACAGTTACATATGTTGTTGGAGGGTACACCAATGCGATGGTATTATACTTTAGAGCCTCAAATCCAATCCGATTGGAAGGAGCTTTGTACAACGTTTATAAAGCAATATAACCTCAATGTATAGCTGGAAGTGTCTTGGAAATATTTTCAGAATACCAGTAAAAGTTCAATGAATCTTTTACTGTGTACTTAACCCAGTGGAGAGGGAAGTTAGCCCAAATAAAGCAGAGACCTGCCGAATTAGATCAATTGGTAATAGCAATAAAAGGATATGTCCCAGTACTGTCTAAAAACTTGAAAGACCCTGGGATCTAAAATTTTGAAGAACTACACATGTTCGAGGTCTAAAAAGAGTCAAACTTAGCCTAAGAAAAGAAATTCTTTAGCGAAATTTTTAGGGGCAAAAATGAGGCTGGCTCGAGTAGCAATGTATAGATAAATACTGTCAGGCAGCCTAGAAGTAGTCTATAGATTAATGCTGTTAGGCAACCTCAAAGATTCTTAAATTTGGGGCGGTTTATGTCCAAGGTCCTTAAAAAACTTATTGAGAAAAATCTACAATGACCTTTACCCTCACAACAACCCTTACCTGGTGCCAACCCAAAGCTTTTCTGCAAATTCCATCAGACCATCAGACATGAAATTGATAGTTGTGCTTGATTGAAACATGAAATCTAAGACTTGATTGATGCAAGAAAAATCACTGATCTAAAAACCAGAAAACCAAACACTCAAAATAACCCCCTGCCTAATTACCAAAACATGCCACCACCGAATGCACCTATCCTGATGATTAATACTGGAATAATAGAAGAACAAGTCCTGAGCTCCTTCATGGATGTTGCCCATAACCCACCAAATCTCTAACTCGAGGACTTAAACCCAAGCAAACAACCTATGGAACTAAATGTGCATGTCTTGGATATTTGGAGTTTCGATGATAAGAAAGAGAGATCGATTAATCCATAGGAAGCTGAGGAAGGCAAGTCATGTCAGTTTGTGGGAAAGGTTGAAGAGAAAAAGGGAGAATCCAAAACTGCAAAGTTTGAACTAGAAAAGAAAGAAAATTCAGAGAAAGGGGAAGAAGTAAAAGAGAGTGAGGAAACTACTGCTAGTATATAGGAGCTACTTATGCACACTAGGGATTATAGGGAAGCACTGGTTCTAGCTCTGGATTAGAAAAGGGTCTCCACAGGTTTCACACCTAGGCAAATGGTCAGTTCATTGACAGAAATTGCCCAAGGCACCATAATATTCTCCAATGATGATTTACCTTTGGAGAGGAGAGATCACCATAAGGCCTTATTCATCAAGGCTGAGGTAAAAGGAAAGATGACTTGTTGTGTGATGGTGGACAATGGTTCTGCCATTAATGTGTGTCCATTAAAGATCCTACCAAAGTTAGGGCTGACTATGACCAACCTAAAGCCTTTTGAGGTAGTCATTAAGGCTTACATGACACTAAGAGGCTTGTTGAGGGGACATTCAGGGCCTTGGTCAAAGTAGGACCTATTGAAACTTGGGTTGATTTAAATGTGATCAACATCTTTGTGACATTTGCTATCTTATTAGGAAGGCCGTGGTTTCATCCCTTGGGTGGCGTACCATCCACTATTCATCAAAGAATCAAGTTTCCGCATGAAGGAAGAGTTGTCACCATCTCCATTGAGACTGAAGTTATTGTGGCTACACTGAAGTTAGCTCCCAAGGAGATCATTGTAAGCCCAAGTTTTAAAGTTTTCATAATCTACGAAGATGAGATAGATGAAAGGGTTCTGAATATGATGCGTGACATGAAATTTATGTCAGGCATAGGACTAAGAAAGGATTAAAGTGGACCTTTAAAATTTATGGAATGCGAGGTACCTATTCTAAAACACAAGGTACGATTTAAGGGGGCCAGTGATTCTCAAGGAGAGATGGACATCTGGGAATGGTTTGAGGAAAAAGAGCAAGTGGTTGTGGCTGAGAGGAAGACTTTATGGGAAACCTTTGTGAAAGAGGGCATCGAGTACCCATACAATGGAACTCCAGAACCTCTCCTAATGGCTGGAGAGGTAATTCCAGGATTTGAAATATTTGCTAAATTTGTGAATGGAATGAAGAGGGCTATTGCAAAGGAAGTTCTTAGAAAAGAATTGGTGTTGGCCGAAGAAGAGTCTGATGGGAACGAAGCTGCTTCGGAATTGAAAGATGCTAATGATCAAAACAAAGAACTGGATTTCGAAGCCTACGTCCTCAACTCTATCATAGATGTTTTATATGATGATTGTGATGTTTCTCTCGCTTATTTATTCACAACTGATGATCTTTTCTTTTCAAAAGTAAATGCAATGAAGTATAACTTTACGTATTTGTGTGATGTGTTTCCTAATGGTTATTCTGTTTGTGATGATCATTTCATGCATATGTTTGACATTAATTCCATGTAAACTGAATCATTTAATTTAGGCATAAATGACAACCCCAAAAATATATTGCTTGCTTCTAATTTAACTTATAATGAGAGAGAAAAAATGAAAGAAATTTTAATAAAAAGACAGAAAATATTTGCTTAGAGTTATAAGGACATGCCCGAAATTGATAAAGAGATCTCAAAGCATAGGATTCCCATATACCCTCACACAACACTGATAAAGTAGAAATAAAGGAGGTTGAGCCTAGAATGGGCCCTCCTAGTTAAGGAAGAAGTTGAGAAACAAGTGAGAGTAAAGTTCTTCGAGGAAGTAGAAGACACCCAATGGTTGGCAAACATAGTCTCGGTTCCCAAGAAAGATGGAAGGGTTAGAGTGTTCGTGGATTATTGAGATATGAATAAGGCTTGCCCTAAAGACGATTTCCCACTACCACACATCGACATGTTAATTGATAATGTGGCTTCCAACATAATGTACTCTTTCATGGATGGATTATCGGGGTATAATCAAATCATAATGGTGGTAATGGATAAGCTAAAAACATCCTTTACCATTGAATGTGGCATTTATTGTTATTGAGTGATGCCTTTTGGATTAAAGAATGTAGGAGCCATTTACTAGAGGATGGCGACCGCCCTGTTGCATAATATGATCCATAAGGAGGTAGAAGTGTATATGGATGATATGATGGTAAAGTCTGTGACTAAAAAAGGACACTTCAAAGGTCTAGATAAGTTTTTGGCAAGGGTATAAAGTACAATCTCATACTGAATCTAAAGAAGTCAATTTTCAGGGTAATTTCTGGGAAACTGCTAGGACACATTGTAAGTAAAAAAGGAATAGAGGTAGATCCGGATAAGGTTAAGGTGATAAGAGAAATTCCTTCGTCGAAGAATGAAAAAAAAAGTCAGAGGATTCATGGGGAATTTGCAATATATCAATTCATAGCTAAGTTGACTACCGTCTGTAAACCAATTTTTAAGCTTTTAAAGAAAGATCAACCCAAGATATGGGATGAAAAATGTCAACAAGCTTTTAAGGCTATTAAGAATTATATGATGAATCCCCTTATTTTACAACCACGAAGGCTGGGTAAACCCTTAATCTTGTATCTGGCAATCAAGGAAGGCGTAATAGGGGCAATGTTGGCCCAGGAAAGTGAAGGGAAAATAGAACATGATGTGTAATATTTAAGTAAGAAGCTTCTGCAGTATGAAGTGAATTACAGCCTTATAGAGAAGACGTGCCTAACAGTGATTTGGGAAATGAAAAAGCTCTGACACTACTTCCAGTCCTACAGAGTACATGCAATTTTCAAACATGATCCCCTTATTTACCTCCAACAGATCCCATCTCTTATAAGGAAATTGGCTAGATGGCTAGTTTTACTCATAAAATTTGATATAGACTATGTAGCTAAGAAAGTGGTAAAAATGAGAGCGGTAGCAGACTTTCTGGCTCAGAGCCCAGTAAATGATGCACAAGAATGGGAGTTGGAGTTTCCTAATGAAAATTTGGAGGCGTTAAGGTACAAGGAGGGAAAAATGATCCTGATGGCGAAATGATCCCGATGGTGAAAAGACTCGAGTTTGAGACAACCAACGATCAAACAGAATTGAGGCTTGCATTTTTGGTTTTGCTAGAGGGAGAAATGATCCCGATGGCAAAAAGACTCGAGTTTAAGACAACCAACGATCAAACAGAATTGATGCTTGCATTTTTGGTTTTGCTAGAGGGAGAAATGATCCCGATGGTAAAAAGACTCGAGTTTGAGACAACCAACAATCAAGCAGAATTGAGGCTTGCATTTTTGGTTTTGAGGCACTACGCAATATAGGGGCAAATAATGTTACCGTGTATAGAGATTCTATGTTAGTTATAAAACAAGCTTCTAAAGAGTAAGAGATAAAAGAGGACAGGTTGCGTCCGTACTGGGAATATTTAGCTACTGTTTCATATTCATGTACTCAATTCAAGTTCGTTCATATGCCAAGAGAAGAGAATTAGATACTTGATGCCCTAGCTATGCTGGCCTCCATGTGGGAGAATGGGAAACGAATGGAAGTCAAGCCTTTAATTTTAGCAAAATCCTGAAGTCCTTACTACGAGGAAATAGGAGTAATGCCAGTTGACGCTGCTGAGAAGCCTTAGTTTTATAACTTGCATAGGTATTTAGAAATAGGGAAACTTCTGGAGGATGCTGATAAGAAAAAGAGGATGTCCCTACGAATGTTATCTCGATAGTTCATTAGCCACAATGGGATGCTATATAAAAGAATGTCGCCCGGGGTGCACCTAAGATGTGTTGATAAGAATGAATCACGAAAGCTTATGGAAGCGGTCCATGAAGGAGTATGCGGGTCACACATAAATGGGACAGTCTTATTAAAGAAGATAGCTCGTCAGGGTTATTTCTAGCTTACCATGGAAATAGATTGCATTAGGTTTGTAAAGAAATGTCACAATTGCTAAACTTATGGTGATGTTAGCCACTTACTGTCTATGGAGCTCCATAGAATGACTTCTCCTTGGCTGTTCGCCATATGGGGAATTAATATCATAGGAGAAATAAGGTTGAGGGCATCTAATGGTCATTGATACAATGTTGTGGTTATAGAATCTTTCTCTAAATGGGTCAAGGCTGAGTCTTATGCTATCGTCGGCTCAAAGCAAATGTCAAGGTTCATTAAGAAAAATATAATCTACAGATACGGTTTACCGCACCACATTGTTATTGATAATAGGGTTCAGTTTCCGGTTGAGACGGTTGCACTATTAAAAGAATACAATATTGAACATCACAGATCATCTCCGTATCGACCATAAGCGAATGGGGCAATGGAAGCTACAAATAAAAATATGAAGAAGATCCTAGCCAAGACATTGGAGAATTACCGAGATTGGGCAAAGTACTTACAGTTTGTGTTATGGGGATACCGAACCACTGCTAGAACATCAACAGGGGTCACTCTGTACTCCTTGGTGTATGGATGTGAAGTCATGTTACCAGTAGAGGTCGAGATCAGGTCACTGAGGGTTGTGTTAGAATCCAAACTTCCTGAGTACCAATAGGCAGAGAGTCAGTTGGCAAAGTTGACATTGTTAGATGAGAAGAGGATGAAAGCTATGTACCACTCCCAGTTGTATCAAAAGAAGATAGCTCAAGTTTACAATAAGAAGATTAAGTTAGGGAAGGTCAAGGAGGGGGATTTGGTGCTAAGCTGACAAAGTTGATCATGACTGACTCGTGAGGAAAATTCAAGCCGAATTGGGAAGGACCGTATTTGGTGAAGAAGTTGTTATCTAAGGGTGCTGCCATTTTGTCTAACATGGAAGGGAATGAGTTTAAAGAGCCCATCAACCTCGACAAGCTCAAGAAATACTTTCTATAAAAGTCTTGCTAGGGAGAAAACCTCGAAAAGAGGTTGTCTGGGGAAAAATTAGAGACAAAAATAAAAAAAATTAAAAAGAGTCTTGTTGGGGTAAAAATCTCAAAAAGAGATGATCTAGGCAAAAGTTAGGGATGTGCAAAACGGGAGAGATAGATAAAAAATGGTTAGTTGGAAAACTTTCAAGGTTAAGCCTACTAACAACATGAGATGTATCAAAAGCAAAATGTATATGCGTATTGTGTTTAAGGAAAATTAAATAGATTGCTTCAATTACTATTAAGCGTTGCATAAAGTGCCTATTACAAACCATTTAACTAAAAAGGAAACTACATCGAATGAAAAGGAAAATGATGACTTGATTTTATGAGTTAATTTTGTCTTCGCTTCTTTTGTTGATCACCCCGAACACTCGATACTTATAGCTCCCTTATTCTCTTATTTCTAATAAACTCATCTCTTTTTGTTTATTGCAAATAAATCCATGCTTTGTAATGATCATCGGTAGTCTGATCTCCGTTATAGTCTAAGTTTCTCTTGATGATTCTGTGAGGCCAAGTTGCCACTAAGTGATTCAGGAAGTTTTGAGAGAGGGTCCTAGTTCAAACTCATGAACTAACCCTATAATCAATTGCTTTCATCCATGTTGATGGCAGAGATGGGCTAGGTTGTAAAAGGTGGCAAAATGAAGGCTGGCGATTGGAACATAATATATGTAAAATCAAATAATCACGTGCTGCAATCTCCACTAAGGGCACATCTAGAGGATTAAGGTGTTAGGGAATGTTCATAGCTAGCTATGAACATCTTCTGGTATATGATACAACATCCTAGTCTGATAATGCTTGGCCTATAACGCCCAACATCTCGAGGAGGTTCGAGCAAGCCCAATTTCTTGTAAAGCCACATCTGCAAAGTACTAAATGGCTGAATATAATGATAAAATAATAGGGGAACAATAATTAGATACAGGCGGTTTACCTCTAATAGAAATGGACTTTTAGAGAATCATCTTATTTTTATGAAATTATCCAGTCTAATGATTGTTTCTACTAAAATGAGAGGAAAAGGGTTGAACCCTACTTCCACCTTATCAAGGACGGAAAGGATCTTCGAATCACAATTCCTAGAAGGAGAGACAAACAAAAACTGAGCATACGAATATAAAGCTATCATTCAAGGCTAGTAAGTCTCTTTTTTGTCTACGCCTATGATGATTTCAAGAAAGGTTTCTAGTATGACTTTCGAACTAAGAATATAGTGAGAAGAAGATAGAGGTGGAAGATTGAACATATGGGCCATCTAGTATTGAATGCAATGAGGGTTTGGATTCATAAGGTCAGGAACTACAAGTTAACAAGTGGAGTCCAGGTGACAGCCAAGAATTGCTTCAAACTCCTTTAGCAGGGGGTATATTTCGACTGTATTGAATTAGAAGACGTGTTTCTAAAGATCCTAAAATTGAGCCACAACATGGCATGTAACGATCTAAAGACTGAAAGGTGAAATGGCTCTAACCTGGCCCAAGTTATGTTATCTAAGTTTTTCAAGATTGGTTGTAGCACTTTAAGGCTTCATTCAGTTATATATAAAGCTTTCAAGGGTGTTTAGAGAGAGAAAGTAAAGGTTAGGGATGAGGGTGTCTCAAGGATGGGGTTAAAGTCAAGGCGTTAGGCTTTTAAAGAGGAGGGACCGCCCTGGTGATGAGGTGATCGCCTTAGAACTAAGAGGTGATTGCCTCTTCACCAAAAAGCCATGAAGTGATTACCTCTTTGATAGTAACAATTGGTGGACTTTCAGTAAAATCATGCAAGCTCAACAGTATAAATCAGATCATAGCAGAGCAGATGCACATACTCGTAATCACTAAAGCTAAATTGCATGTAAAAGAATGAATTTGATTGAGATAAAAGTAAATTTTATAAAAAATTCATCCAAGAATGAAAGAGCATGTATGTTTGTTATCCAAGTTAAATGAATCATTAAGAAAAAGAAAAGTTCATGGGCCTTAGCCTATCAAGAGTCAGACTTAGTGCCCTTAGGGTCGTCCCCTCCTTTACCACTACCACCGCTCCCATCCTCATCATTATCATCCTTGTTGGGATTATGAACGAAGCTTCTAAGAATAAATTGAGAGCTGGAAGTGGTAGGTGGTATTGTCTGCTCAAAGGTAACTGAAGTCCCCTCTCTGCTTGGATCTAGACAACGTCTCAAGGGCTCCCTCTCCTGCACCTGAAGTCTAGCATGAGGTGCAGGCATAACGACCATAGCCTGAACGCAAGGAGAGAGATTACATAAGAATACAGGCAAACCTGAAGAAAGGGAAAAGGCGACAAAGATATACCTGAGAGGTAGAAGCGGCATGAAAGGGAACTGTTAGTAGAAGATGGGTCCGAACAAACTCCGCATATCGACTCTTGACCTAAAATATGTGATCTACAACTAATGAACTAGCGATAGCCTAGGCAAGGTTGTCACCCTCCAGCTCGTGTGTCCAGAGCATGCTATCAGGAGGAGACATGGGGACTCATCTCACTTTAGCACCCCTACGCTAATTCATAACCTGCTTATTGAGGTACCAAGCCCGATAGCTCGGCCCATAGAGAAGCACCCTCCTCCAAGCTATAGGCCTAGAATAAGTCATGTCAATGTTCCAACTATCCTCGGGCCCCCACAAGTCATTCCGAATATGCAAGGATAGAAGCATTAGCAGGTAAGTGGATTAAGCTTTTGAAAATTACTAACAAATGTAAACATGTTTTTATAGATACTGCATCTTATGTTAAGGAGTTCAGATGCTGCCTTTGAATATGCACCCAGGCAAGATGCCTTTTCAAGACCCGGCTACCACCCCATCTACTGATGGTAGGGATATGATCCCCCACTCACTGCACACTGATGAGCAGCTCCAGCTCCAGCTCTAAGGCCCAAATGTATTAGGGAAATTGGTTAGCCAGTGCCGATGAGTGAAAATCAAAACAAATTAAGAAGAAAGAGAATTATAACTTACTAGAACGACGTGCCAAAAGCCTTATAACCTCTTGGTCCCCCGGACCACCTCATATATGCTATAGTATAAGTACGTGAGGGCACAACTGCCTTAGTCGAAGGTAGACACCTGATCTAGATCCCGAAGAGGTAGTAGGAACATCAGGTTTATAGAGCTAGTGGTATCGGCAAAGAAGGTGGTGTCGAGCAAGTAAAGCAGAAAGGCCCATACCACCTGATCAACCTTGCGTGGAGTGACCATAGCTGCGGCACTCTCCAGAGTATAAAAACTCCTAATCAAGTTAAGCTTAAGAGTGTGAATCCCCTTCATGTGCGGGATCACACCTAAAAGGTCCTCGATGAACGTGGCCTTATCTGGAGTCAGCTGGTGCAAGCTCAGGTAAAGAGAGACAGGGTCCCCAACACAAGCTATCCCAATAATGGTGACAAAGGAGATAAGATCTAGAGTGAGCTTCGGGAGGTGGAAAGTATGGGTCATGTCGAACCACCTGTCCATCAGTGCATGAAGTGGCTGATAGTCTATCTGACCCTGCTCAACGAGAAGTGATAGGACGAAGTCCTCGAACCTGGTCTCTTGAATCTGGTCCTTTTAATCTTTGGTCAGCTCACCATAAAAGGCTCGGGCCCCATGGAACTTTCGAGCACCCTTGAACATTTATGTGTCGTGCTGCAAAATAAATTAGGGAATTTAAATTAATATAATGTATTTGGTTATTTTTTAGAATAAAAACTCAGAATAAGTGAAGATCTGCTTTAGTTCGCCCTATTGATGAGGCATGTCGCCTCAGCACAAATGCAATCGCCTCATCATCAGAGGCAACACCCTTTGTGGCTGATGATAAAGTGATCGCCTCTTAAGAAGAGGCGATCGCCTCATTGAAGAGGTGATCGTCTCTATGCAATGCGGACAACGACGGTTTCTTAATTTTTTATCGTCAAATCCATAAATGTAGTGTTTAATTGACCTAATTTTTTATTAGAAATGATAAATAAGTATGAATGAACACTGACCCGATATAATTTATAGGAAAAATAAAGAGGAGTTAAGTACTAACCTCTCTGGATGCTAATGAACAAATATGGGTCCCTAGATATGCCAAGAGAGGAATCAAACCTCTTTGTGTTAATTTTAGACTTCGTGAAGTGCTAAAAAAAGGTAGGACACAATCCCATTCGAGTGCAAGGGATGTTCTCTCCTTGTTCATATTCGAAAGGGTAGGAGCATGGGAAGTTTAGGAAAAAAGAAAAGAAGAAAGAAAAGAAAGGAAGAAAAGAAGAATAAGGAAGAAAAAGTTTATTTTTATAGTGAATGGTGGGGTAAGGTAAATTTTTTTTTTTGATAATGATGAAAAAGATAAAAATAAAAAAAACATAGTAAGAGTTCTTTGTGTGTGTATTGCAAATTGTGATTTGGAAGTAAAAGTTGTCTGAGCAATGTTTTCAATAATGATCCATCCATAAAAACCTGAGAATCGCGTTTCCCCAGTCGAAGGATGGTCGGGCCAGGAAAACCCAAAAATAGTGTTATGACAAGAAGGGCTATTTGGGTTTGAATCCTATAAAGTTGTGATCAAGAAATGGCTATTTAGGTTTGTATCCTTAAAGCTCGTGATCAAGAGAGGGCTGTTCAGGTTTGTATTCCCGAAGCTCGAAGACCGAGAGGGCTGTTCGGGTAGTATCCCTAAAGTCTGAAAACCAAGATGGTTATTTGGGTAGTATCGTAGAAGTCAATGGTAAATGATGACCGAGCCAGGAAAACTCGAAAGTCTGTATACCCAACGGAGTGATAATCGGACTAGAAAAATTCGAGAACTACATCCCCAAAGGTGATCAAGCTAGGAAAACTTGAGAACTGTGTTTCAATATAGTGATGATCGGCTTAGGAAAACTCGAGGATCATGGTCATATTCCAAGTCGAAGAGTTCAGCTCCTAAGTGAAACTCAAGATTCAGGTATATTATTTATTATTTTCTTAAATTATTTGTATGATTTTTCAAAAAAGTATTATTGCATGCATTTTGGTTTTTCAAAAAATCAGGGGGCAAATTGTAGACACCCAGTTCGGTCAGCCCACGATAGGGGATGAGCTGTAAGTGCTCAATATGATCGGCCCACAAGAAAGCCCAATGATGAGAATGTGAAGCTTGAATACAACTATAAATCTTGAAACTTTGATTGGAAATGGAATTAAGAGCTCGGGAACCCAAAACCTAGCCCGAAGTGTCTAAAATAGCCTAAAATCGCCTAGGCTCGTTTGACCCAACTCAAGGCCAGGCCAAAGAGGCATCGCCCCTAGGCCATAAGGAAGAAACCAAGCTCACAAAGACCATTTAAGGAGAAGAAGGAAAAGAACTTGTTTCCAAGTGAAGCTTACATCTTAATAAAGATTAAACATCTGAAAAGGCATCTCTGAGGGTTAATCATTTTGACAAAGTTCATACTCAAGTAAATCATTTTCATCTTTTTATCACTTTGATGTTTGCTTTGTATACAATTTAGCTTGTTGGTTTATTTTAGGTATATTTCAAGTATATTTCACTTATTATATCATTTATGGGCATGATCTATTAAGTTTGCAGGCAGTTGTAGTTTAGTATACTTTATGAATATTTGCGTATACGTTTGCTTGTTTAGGGTAAAAGTCTAGTCATTTTCAGTGTCTAAGGAGCCTGTTGATAAGGCGTCAACCCCTTGCCGATGAGGCAATTGCCACATTGACAGGCCTTTACACAGTTTTGCCCTTTTTCCTTATGAAATCTATGCATGATTCTAATTCACATGTATTCCCTTATGAACGTTATTCATTGATTAACATTGCGAGGTAAT
Organism: Mallotus nudiflorus; assembly: GCA_947683625.1. Taxonomy (NCBI): domain Eukaryota; kingdom Viridiplantae; phylum Streptophyta; class Magnoliopsida; order Malpighiales; family Euphorbiaceae; genus Mallotus; species Mallotus nudiflorus. The sequence continues at coordinate 628,104 of CANTUR010000323.1, forward strand.
ATATATACATATTTTTTGCAAAAAGGAACTAATCATGTGCTTATTGTAGGAATCATTTGATGATCTCTATCATCAAGTAATCACGTTTTTAGTTAGTTCTTGAAAGAATCTCACTTGAGTAATTAGTTTATCGTTAGTTTACTTTTGGTATATATATAGTTTATTTTTTATATATTATCCTTTTATTTCATTCCAAAGCGTTGTAATCCTTAATCCCTTTCTCGTTTTGATTTGAATGTATGGTTGTAAATATTGATTTATTTTTTTTCATAGTGAATGATGGGACTAATTGCATGAAAAAGAATTAATGAGCAAATCCAAATTTAATTCTAAAATTTGACAATTCTCCGAAGGCAATAATAATTCGCGTGTTAATAAGGAAATAATTGAATAATTAAATGTAATAATTCACAAAACACAAATGGAGGCCAACCGTAAGGTTGAGTGAGCATTCAAACACTCATACCTAATTTCCGAACCCATTATCTGATGACAGTTTCTGAGAATCTCTGTGAAATCCAGTTGTTATATAAATGTGTCTTGACTTCTATTTGGGTGACGACTTCATCTTCATTTAGGCTTCAAAGACCTAATATGTATTTTAAGTGGGCCTCGAATCCATATAGTGTTATGATCGCCAAACACTTAGACACGCGCTAAACTCAACCGTCTACACCCATATTTATTTTTTAAATACTAAAACATTTGTGACGGAAATATAACCTTTAAATAATTTATGAAAATTTCTTTTTTTATAGTTTACTGGTTTATGTGAAGTACATTACAATGTGAGATTATAAATTTGATCTCTTACTTTTTTTTTTCACCTCCCGATTATCCAAAAAAATAATTTATGACAAATTTGCAACCTATATAACAATACATCACAAATTTGACATAGGTGGCCCATCACCTAACTTTACATTTGTGATGAAATTTTAGTCCATCATAACTTTGTAATAGAATTATTATCCGTAACAAATTTGTGATGGATGATCATTGGTCACAAAATTTTTTCTTATCCGCCATCGCAAATTTGTACATAGATAACAATAAATTCCGAATATTATAATGAAATATTTGGGACAAATTGATTAACAATAGTAGGTGATTATATGAGGGTTTATTTTTTACTCAATTTTATAACAAATAATTATGTTCACAAATTCCATCACAAATTTCCTTACAATTCCAATAAAACAAAAATTAATTTTTAATGGATTCTTTTTAGTCACAAAAGTTTGGTCACAGTTATCTCTTCGGTTTCAAATTTATTATAAATTCTTTACAAATTTTTGACAGATTAAACCGCCACGAATTTTCATTATAAAACTGCTAATTTGTTACAGTGTGTTTCTGTTACTCTTATTAAGACTCTTATTTAAAAAAAAAAAAAAACAACAAATACAAGCATGAATATAATGTTTGAAATTCTTTAAGAGTAGGTATTGAATATGGATGCTTTGATCTATTACAATTGTACAAATCCTTACTTTGAAATGAATTGTAATGATGACTGGAGACTTCAGATTTATTGACCGAAACTTAACTTTTGATTGTTGGTTTTAATCAGTAGTAATTAGAAGAGAATCAATCATTCAGAATAGAGGATAAGAACAACGCCCATTTGCTACCTACCCCTATTCCCACTTCTTCGGTCTACTCATTTGAGAGACCTAACGATGAGCCGCAGGCACTATGCAAAAGGATGGTTCTCGCTTAATTTTTTTTTCTAAATTCTCATCTGTGCTGGTTAGGCGATTAAAGAAAAAAGGAAAAAAAAAAAATCTTCTAATGCTACTATTTGGGCTTGATTTTAATTTTTAATTAAAATTCAATGCTTTTGGTTGGCTAATCAATTAAAAGAAATTTACTTAAAATGCCCAATTTTAGATTTTAACTAAGCCATTGTAGGAGTTGCTAGCAACAGAGAGGCCGTGGTGATGGTGGCGGAGGAAGGTAAAGATGCCAAAGTAAGACCTGAGTTTTTTTTATTTATTTTTTATTTTTTTTTATTTTTAGGATTTGCATAAAGTTAATGTAAATGACGGAGGAGGGTAGGGGACAGAAGAAAAAAAGGGCATTTTAGCAAAAAAATGAAAAAGGAAGACATTTTAGAAAAAGGGTGCTGTTTTCAGGGAATTTATATAAAGATCCCAATTGTTTATAATTTTTGTCATTTGATTTTACCTTTAAGATTCCTTTGAACAACAATGGGATCATGGAACGAGTTGATCCCGATTACTGGGCCTAAATTCAATTGTGAATCGATGGGGGCCTTTCAAAAATTTACCTGATAAAGTCGGGATGTTCATAAAGAAAAAAAGGGCTTTCTACAAAAATGTCCAAAAAAAACATGTGCCATTAACATTAAAGGTAAATTATATTGTGCATTCTTATCCATATTACAATATGGATCAAAGTCTATCACATATGTGAAGAAAAAGAAACGTCATTGCTACTGATAATCAACTTGTTCCGAATGGGAGTTCTTCTTCCAATGAAAATGGTTATGTGAATAATACTTCTGATATGGCAGCCATTTACGAGAAGTATAGAAATCAAGTATTTGCATTTAACTGTTATTTTCTTTTGTTTGTTCAGTTTTGTCGGATTTTTTTTTAGAGACTGAAGAGCTAATATGCTTGTTCTTGTGTTTTGTTTGCTTGTGGTTTCAGTATAGGAGCTCAAATCATTCCAATGGAATTGATGACTGACCATATGCTCCTTTTCTTTAATTTCCTCGAATGATTTCGTTTTGTATATTGTTGTGTATAAAACATGGGTTATATATATATATATATATATATATATATATATATATTGGAAGGTGCCATAACCATTGTTTAGTACTGTTATGATTACAATTATTCAATTCCCCATGTAGAGTGTACAGCTTCAGTGTCATTTTGATTATGATCATATATAGTTTTTATAATAGGAGATTAAGGGCTTTGAGTAGGTGTTGAAGATGAGACAATTTCTACACACACAAGTAGTAGATACCATATAATTGTATTGTGGCCCGCTCATTTGTATTTTTGCATGGTCGTTTGAGTACTTTGCATAGTTAACAGCAGATGAAAACAAAGGTCTCAAAGTACTTCGCCTAAAAAAAATATATATTTTTTTTACACTTGGGAGTAGACCCTGATCCATATTACAATATAGATAAAAGTCCATAATATAATAATTGAACATCAAATGTCTCATGTTTGAAAATATTAGACGCATCTTTCCCTTCTTCAATTGCGTCTTCTTCTCCAAGAGATTGGATTTATTGCTTTTGCTGCTGTTGCTACTTTTGCTTCTTCTTCGTCTTCGTCTTCGTCTTCGATCTGATGTTGTTTCCTTCTCACAGGTCTTTGGTATTCCAGGATGTTTCTGCAATAGATGGTGGCCAAAAGATTTCACGCCGTCAACAAATAACATCTCATGGAATTGTTTATGACATGGATGTAGATCCCACTATGGAGTTCGTTGTTTCAGTTGGGCAGGTAAATTGCATCTTAAAAGTTACGGGATAAAAGCAAATGTTTAACCATGGTTGTGCGGCTGGAAAGAGCTTTTGCACTCGCCATTTTCTACAATGAGAAGAATTCTCTGTCTTTTGTTTTCTTTCCTTTTTTCTCATTGCTTTCTCTTTGGATCTCACCACAAGGTACTTTGTTGATTTGAATGTTTAATATTTTATCTTTTCAATACAATAATTTGTTTGCAAATATGTGGTTTTGTTTAATTCATCCATCGGTTTGGCTTGTTATGTTGTATCTGAAGTAGAAAGCTTTCCAAGGGATTCAATGAATTCTTCAATTTGGATCATGTTGCTTTTTTTTTTTTTTTGGTTATATTTGGATTGGTGCTTTTTTCAAATTGAAGATGGCAACATGATTAGTTTTTCACAGTTTGAAATAAAAAGGTACATTTCTAGGTGAGAATAAAGTTGTTGATATAATTGGGTTTATGTTGTTTTTCTTTATTTATTTTTATTCTTCTTGATGAAGTTTCATGAGGAACCACAAACCCTTTTTCAAGCCTCTGTTGAACCCATATTCATAGAGCCTGTTTGATTAATCTATTGTTGATAACTGTTAGTTGATAACTGATAGTTGATAGCTAATAATTGGCAACTGATTAATGTTATTTGTTTGGTGAAATCATTTACAATTATTGATATTTTTGTGTTAAATAAGGATTATAGATATTAATTAATTTTTAAAATTTTTAAATTTTAACATTTATTATTTATTATTTATTTATATTTGGAATTGTATTTCATTATACATATTAAAATTAATAAATATTTTACATCTATAATTTTTAAATATTGAAAATAATATACTTAAATGTAATAATAATAATAATAATAATAATAATAATAATAATAATAATAATAATAAATTATTATTATTATTATTATTATTATTTTATATTTTTGTGTTTGTGTGTGTATATATATATATGCTAAAATGTAATAAAATTATGTAATAATAATATAAATCTAATATATTTTTTTTATGTGTATGTATATGTAAAGGAAAAAAATTAACATATAAAAATATAGCTATTATTTTAATTTAAATAGATAAGGATATTTAAGTAATTATATTTAAATAGATGAGGTAAATTAAATAATTTTATTTGAATATATGAGAATTATTAGTAAAAAGCTCCAAATTAGAGTTTTTATGAATTAATGTTGTTTGAATTTTTAACAACTAGTAGCTCATTTTCAAAAACATTAACCAAACAAGTTATTTTAACTGTTAGGAAGTCAACAACTAACAACTGCATCATAATAGCTAAAACAAACACTCCTATAATTCTCTAAAATTGAATTTGGAAAGGTTTGGTTTCTTGAATTTAATTAAATTACTTAGAATTAGAAGTAATTATCCACTATTGATTTCCCTGATCACCTGCTTAATACGTACAAAACGTAGTGTATTTTCCTGGAATTCCAACCCATCTTAAAACGATCAATTTCCTTTTCCTTGAGTGGCCATTTAATCACATTTTTATTTTTATTTTTTAAGAAAAATTAAATTTTTATTTAGCTGATTTTTAATTATCTAATTCATTTATTATTATTATTATTATTATTATTATTATTATTATTATTATTATTATTTATCGTTTTGAATATATTCAAAATTAATAAAAATTTTCATTAAAATGATTGTTAGGAGATATAGAAAAAAAATCATTAGTCAAAATTATAATTAATTTTATTATTTATTAAGAAATATTAAGAATGATAATTAAAAATAGTATATTTGCTGCATATTATTCATATATGATTCAATAAAAATAATATATTATCTAAATATTATAAGTATTTGAAACTCAAAAAAATATTTAAAAATTAAAAATAATATTTTAAACTCATAAATATAGTGTACTATTTGAATATTATATATATCTAAAAATTTAAAATTGCATCCAATACTAAAAAATAGTATATTGTTTGACTAGTACATTAATCAGTTGATAGATTATATTAGTTTAATTTGAAATTATTATTTCAACTATTTTTAATTAATAATGTAATGTCGTGAGAACAAGTTTGTTGAAGGTATTTCATATTTTTTCTTTCTTACAAAAATATTAAAAACTCTCATTTTTGGCACAAATTAAGAGAAGATTTTGTGGTTAGAAATTACACAACAAGCTTAAGAAATAATTAGAATGATATTTAAAACAATATAATTTTTTAATATTATTTGTATATGTTACAATCAAAACATTATATTATCTGAATATTATAAGTGTGAAACTTAAAAAAGTATTTAAAAATTAAAAACAGTATCTCAAACTCATAAATATAATATATTTTTTGAATATTAGTTGTATATGATACAATCAAAATGGTATACTTTCTGAATGTTATTCGTATCCAAAACTCAAAACAGTATTTAAAACTCAAAACAGTATCGAAAACTCAAAACAATATTTGAAAATTAAAAACGGTATCTCAAACTCACAAATACAATATATTTTTTGAATATTATTCATATATAATACAATTAAAAATAATATCTTTTCTGAATGTTATTCATATCTGAAACTCAAAACAGTATCGGAAACTCAAAACAGTATTTGAAAAAAAAAAACGTATCTCAAACTTATAAATACAGTAATAAATTTCAAATATAATTGTATTCAAATTAATTACTTTGAATCCAAGTGCTCATTTTTCAAATGCATGAAACTAGAAATATTTTTCATTTATTTCTATTTTATTATTTGTATATTTTATTTTTTTTTAAATTGTTCAAAATATTTCAAATTAATATTTTAGTTAAAATTTTATTAACTTGAATTTGAGGTTTTCTGTTTTATTTTTATTTTATTTTGAGGTTTTTATATGCTGGAATTTGTATATATATTTTTTTTGAATTTTTATTTATTTCTATTTTATTATTTGTATGATACTTGCTTTGTAATTTTCTTTTTATTAGTGATAGTTCAACTTTAGAAAACTCAAATCAAAATTATTTCAATAATTTCTAAAAAATTACAACAAAGTGTTTATAATACAAAGGAAAAATTAAGTTCGACATCTAACTATGATTTATTCAATTATTGAAATTGAGTACTATGTACAGACACAAGAAGTCCGAGCTATAACTATGATTGATTCACTTTATAAATCTTTAACAGTTATTGTATATCAAAGATTAAACCAAACAAGAATAATAATTCTTTTATTGATTTTGATTGGTATATATATAATGGGCAAAGACAATAATATTTTTCCGGTAGATAAAAAGAAACAAAAAGGACGTGAAAAAAACATTTAATTATTTATCATCTCAAATTATACATACAATATGGGACTTATTGTTGACGAAGTAAATATTTTATTATATATATTAGGAAATAAATATTTATATGCCATTAGGATGTTATTCTATTCATAATTAGGTTGTAATTAGGATTCCTGTGTGAATATCATGAAAAAAAATTTTCCTTGAATTTTCTTTTTTTTTTTTAATTTTATTCTTCATAATATCAGAGTATATCCATTGAAATTGAATTTTTTTTTATTGAATTCTTGCAAATCGTATTTTCTTCTTCTTTTGAATCATTTGAAATTTTCAAAATCATGACCACCAAAACACACATCCATCGTATCCCATGGAACACCCAACTTTATTCAAACTCTTCAAGATAATTCTCCCTTTCCCACATGAATTATTCTTGATGATACAAACTATATTCTATGGTCACAGATCATGGAGATGCGAATTGGAGCCAGAAATAAATCTGCCTTTCTGAATGGCACTACGCCAAAGCCCCCAACAGGAGATAAAACATTGGAGACTTGGCTTCTTGATAATAATCAAGTCAAAAGTTGGCTGATTGACTCGATGAGTCCGATATTGATGCAGAGATTCATCCATCTTCCAACAGCAAAGGAAATATGGGATGCTATCTCAAAAACCTTTTATGATGGGTCTGACGAAACCCAGTTATTTAAATTGAATCGAAAATCATTCATAACACGTCAGAATGGTAAGCCATTACCTGTATACTATAATGAACTGATTGACATATTTCAAAAAATTGATGCTCAGATGTGTGCACAAGGGGAGGATGTTAATGGAGTAGTATCACTCCATAAGCATATTACCCGGCTTTGAACACATATTTTCCTAGCCAGGCTTGATTCAGAATTTAATAATGCTCAGAGTGAAATACTCCAGAAGGATCCACCTCTTAATCTCGAGTTATGCATATGTCCGAAGGGATCACAATCAGCGACATACGATGGAAGAGCCGAAGATATTGCCGAACCATTATGTACTTGTAGCACCTCAAACTCGTCCCCAGTTCAAAGAAAATAAAATATCGAGTAAGTCCATCACATACATCTGTACTCATTGTGGTGAAGTTGGACACTCCAAGGAATGATGCTATGAAATTGTGGGATATCCGGAATGGTGGAATTTTAATAGAAAGCCTTGTAAGAAGCTCGGCAAGGCTACAATTGCTACTTCTATTGAACCAAGTGGTGATCTTGATACCACTCTAGGTATGACAAATCTTACTTGAAATAATACATGAATTATTGATATAGGTGCTACTGATCATATGACAAAGTCTACTTACCATCTTACATTTATCCGTCCATCAACCCAACAAAATATTCTAATTGCTAATGGAGGCATAGCACCAGTCACTCATGAGGGATCAATATCTAACTCCGACTCTCTTAATTTAGATATTGTTCTTGTTATTCCATCTCTTTATTATAATCTACTATCTGTTGGCCAAATCACTGAAACCTTGAATTGCACTATCAAATTTTGGCCTAATTATTGTGTATTTCAGGATATTGCAATGCGCCAGATTCTTAGCTCTGGTGTTAAACGTGGAAAGTTGTAATATCTTGAGTTGCATGATGATTCAAGTTAGAAATCAAGTTAAGTTAATAGGGTTGGTAGAAGTTGTTTAAGAAAAGACCAAGTAATCTTATGGCATGGTCATCTTGGTCATCTTTCTTTTCATTATCTTAGACAAATAAAACCGAATTTAGTTTTGCATACCACAGACTTAGAATTCAAGTGTGATGTTTGTGAATTGGCAAAAGGCCACCGAATTTCTTATGTACCAAGTTATAATAAAAATTCAATTCCATTTATGATCATTCATTCTGATGTATGGGGACCTGTTCAGATTCCTACTTTATGTGGTGCTTAATATTTTGAAATGTTTATTGATGAATGTACTCGGATGACCTGGGTATCTCTACTTTCCAATAAAGGAGATGTGTGCTCCAAGTTTAAGGACCTATACACCATGATGGCTACACAATACCAGAGTAAAATCTGAGTCTTGCAGTTTGACAATAGTGGGGAGTATGTTAACTCAATTCTCAATGATTTTTGCCTCAAAAAGGGCATTCGCCACCAAACATCTTGTGCCAGCACTCCCCAACAGAATGGTATAGCCGAACAAAAGAACCGACAGTTATTGGAAGTTGTCTGAGCATCACTATTTGACATGAATGTTCCTCGAGAATACTAGGGAGAAGCTATTCGATTTGCTGCATACCTCATAAATCGGACACCATCATGAGTACTTGATTTTAAGACTCCTCTTCAGAAACTTCAAGAACTTGTCATATCTTCACCCTTCAATAATCTCGAACCTCAAGTTTTTGGATGCTTGGCATATGTTCATCAGACACTCAGCAAATTAGACCCTCGAGCTATCCGATGTATCTTTGTTGGCTATGCGGATTTACAAAAGGGATATCGATGTTATGATCACTCGGGATGTTTGGCTTTATGAAAATTCTCCTTTCTTCTCCCTCTCTAAGTGCTCTCTTCAGGGGGAGAAAAATCTAAAGTGCTTTGAGCTTGAAGATAGCATTCTGAGTGTTTCGAATCTGAGTCTCCCAAATATTCAGAGTGTTTCGAGCATCTCACCAGGATAGACATTTGGTGTTCTGGGTGTTCCAAGCATCTCACCCGGACAGACATCTGGTGTTCCGAGCATGAGCATCTTACCCGAACAAACATCTAATGTTATGAGTACGAGCATCTTACTCGGATAAATCATTAAAGAAAATTTGAGTAATCAAGATAGTACATCTTCCCAACCCACACCAAAAACTGAAGAAACTCCGGATGCATTGCATACTAAGGTAAACTTGTCTCCTTTAATTCCAAATACTGAGCCTCGTTATCCTTCTAGAATTAATGGAGGGGTTCTGAAAAAATAATATGATCCAGACCTTCATACCAAAGCTAAATACCCTATCAATAACTTTATATCAACCAACCATTTGTCTAACTCACATGCACTTACTGTAAATCAATTATCTATTGTATCTATTCCGAGTAATGTGTAGGAAGCCTTAGATGATCCAGATTGGAAGAAAGCTATGAATGATGAAATGAAGGCATTACAAAAGAATCAGATGTGGGATCTTGTTCCTCGTCCATAAGGAAAGAAAATAGTAGGGTGCAGGTGGATATTCATTATCAAACTGAATCCAGATGGAAGCATAAATCGATATAAAGCTCGATTGGTAGTAAAGGGGTACACTCAGAAGTATAGAATCGACCATGAAGATACATTTGCCCCAGTAGCAAAAATGAACACTATCCGAGTCCTTATTTCCTTAGCTGCCAACTTGGACTGGCCGCTTTGACAATTTGATATAAATAATGCATTTTTGAATGGAACCATAGATGAAGAAGTATATATGGATCCACCACCCGGAACTAAATGTACTGACCGAGTATACAAATTAAAGAGAGCATTGTATGGACTCAAGCATGGTTTGGACGACTCTCAACCTTCATGAGGACGCTCAAATATAAGCAAAGTGATGTTGATCACACATTATTCATCAAACAAAAGTTAGGAAAAGTCACTGCATTGATTGTATATGTTGATGATATGGTGGTCATTGGAAATGATCCGAGTGAGACAACAAACTTGCAAAGACAGTTAGCATCTGAGTTTGAACTTAAGGATTTGGGTAACTTGAAGTATTTTTTAGGAATTGAAGTTGCAAGATCAGCTCAAGGAATTTCTCTTTGCTAAAGAAAGTACATAATGGATCTACTGACAGAGACAAGGATGCTTGATTGTAAGCCAGCCGAGACTCCCATTGAAGTCAATCACGGACTTTCAATCCTAGAAGATCAAGTTCCAACTAATAGAGATCAGTATCAAAGGTTGGTGGGAAGGTTGATTTACCTATCTCATACTCGGCCAGACATAGCTTATGCAGTAAGTGTTGTAAGTTAGTTCATGCATTCTCAGAGTAAAGAACATATGAATGTAGTATATCGAGTATTAAGATATCTAAAGTCTTCTCTGAGTAAAGGGTTATTCTTTGGGAGGAATAACGATTATAAAATTACCGTATATAATGATACTGATTGGGCTGGAGATCGGACTGATAGAAAATCAACGTCTGGGTACTTCAATTTTATTGAAAATAATTTAGTCACCTGGAGAAGCAAGAAATAGAAAGTTATAGAAAAGTCAAGTGCTGAAGTTGAGTTTAGAGGAATGGCTCATGGAGTATGTGAGTTGCTCTGGGTAAGGCGAATTGTTCAGGATCTGGGATTAAAACATCCAAAACATATGTTGTTACATTGTGATAACAAGGCAGCCATAACAATTGCAAACAATTTAGTTCAACAAGATTGAACTAAGCATGTAGAGGTTGACAGACATTTCATAAAAGATCATATGAACTAAGGGACAATTGATCTTCCATATGTTTCATCTTAGACTTAACTAGCTGACATCTTCATAAAGGCTGTATCTAGAAAAGCATTCTATAACTCACTTGGCAAGTTGGGAATGATTGACATACATTCACCAACTTGAGGGGTAGTGTTGAGAAAGTAAATATTTTATTATATATATTAAGAAGTAAATATTTGTATACAATTAGGATGTAATTCTATTCCTAATTAAGTTGTGATTAGGATTCTTGTACGTATATCTAAAGGGTGTAACCCTTCTTTGAATATCATGGAAAAATATTTTCCTTGAATTTTATTCTTCACTTATGGCTGAAAGAAAAGTACAAAGATCAAACACAAATGCAATATCTGTTCTTTGAATCACCATTATAGTTGGGATTGAATCCAGGCTCTTCTCCTTCAACAGGTTGAATTATGGAACAGGTCCTAACAATCGGTGTTACCTTTCCTATAAAATACTCAGTTGTTTTCACTAATGTTGAAAAGCCTTCGGATTGCTTATTGGATTCATTGTAATTGGGAGTGAATCCGGGTTCCTCCCCTTCAACAAGTTCAATAATGGTACAAAGGGCAGCATAAGGGATCACATCAACAAATTCTTCTCCTTCAATAGGTTCAAATGTGGAATGACCAACGTCGCATTTCCGTTATGGTAAAACTTTCAAAGTAAAAAAAAATTACAAAGCATTGAATAAATGTTGAGACATTTAATTTGAGTACAACTAATAGTTTGGATTGATTACCAAAATCAGGAGGAGGAAGCATGGTTAATATCTCAGCAAAAATCAGATTCTGAAATCTTCATCACTTTCATTGGGAAGTTTTGTGATTGAAATGCCTTTGAGCCTGGTGAAGCAACTATATCTCGTATATATTATTCAATAAGATTACATCATATATAAATACAAGGCATTGGTGATATACTATTACAAGAATACAAGTAACAGGATTGGCACAAACTCTAGGGCTGCTATCATGTAGGTACAATAAATATGGCTTTATCTTTATCATCCCCTTTATATTGAGCAAGTTTTGAAAAAACTATCAACTTATTGCATAATGAAGAAAAGCACAGTGAAGATAAGGATTTAGTAAGTGCATTAGCAATCTGATAGTTAGTCGAGATGTAGTCGACAATGAGTTTGTTTTTAGAGACCTTATCACAAACATAATAAAAATTGATCTCTAAGTGTTTGGATCTCAAATAAAAATTGATTGTAGTGGTAAGATAGGTAGTCGAAATGTTGTCACACCAAATGGTTAGAGGAGTGCGCAGCTCAACACCTAATTCTTTTAAGAGCAACTGTACCCATTGAACTTCATAAATAGTTACCGTAATAACTCGATATTCGGCCTTCGTAGATGACGTGCCACTATCCTATACTTTTTAAAACTCCATAAAATAAGATTTGAACCCACAAAAGTACACAGTCCAGTGGTAGATTTTTGATCCTTAAGGTTGCTACCCTAATTCGCGTTACTATATCCAGATATATTAAAGGTAGAGGATGGGTGAAGAATAATGCCATAAGTCATGGTAGCCTTCAAGTAACATAAGATGCATTTTACATCCTCCCACTTTGATTCAGTAGGCTGATGCATAGTTTAAGAAACCTTATTGACCATAAAAAAAATTTGGTCTTATAAGGGATAAATATTGCAATCCCCTTATAATATTGCAAAATAAATGAGGATCACTAAAGATGAGCTACTTGAAGAATAAAGAGAGGACTTGGGATAGATCGGTGTGGAGACACCCTTGGCCTCATTCATCTTGGCCTTCACTAATAAATCATTAATATACTTTGATTGAGTAAGTAATAATCCATTTCAGCACCATGCAGCTTCAACACCAAGAAAGTAGTTTAGCTTCCTTAAATTTTTTAATGGAAATTCCTTTTGCAGAGATGCAATAATCGAATCAATAAAGAGTGCATCATTGCCTATAACTAATATATCATCTACATATATAAGGAAGAATATAGTATGATGAGCATCCTTATATATATATAATGAACTATTAGTTTTGTATCCAACAAAACCAAGAGAAAGAAGAGTCATAGTAAGACATTTGTTCCATTGTTGAGGGGCTTATTTAAGCCTATAAATTGACTTCTTTAACTTGCAAACATAGTCTAGACAAGAGGGATTCATAAAACCTTGTGGTTGTGCCATATAAACATCCTCATTAAGGATTCCATGAAGGAAAAAATTAGAGACATCATATTTTTTGATATTCCATTGATGAGATATGGCTAAAGAGAGGACTAATTGAATAGCTGCTGGTTTGATGATAAGACTATATATTTCATAATAGTCAAGGCCGGGACATTGATTGTAGCCCTTGGCTACCGAATGAGCTTTGTAACGCTCTACTTTTCCATCTTTGCCATATTTGATATGGTATACCCACTTATTGCTAATCAAGTTCTATGATGATGATGGAGGAATAAGAGTCCATGTATTATTGGACAACATGGCATTGAATTCGTCTTGCATGGCCTTACACCATTTAACAGACTTGGGAGCTTGAGAATAGTAATTTGGTTCATTTTGAACAACAGTGGAGCTCAGAAAAAGACGTGATTTAAGGTTACCAATCTATGACCGTGTGATCATAGGATGCCATGGTTGTGGATTTTTTGGTAGTTAGGAGGATTTGGATAAATCCATAATTAAAGGAAGCTCCGATGAGGTAGGATTAGAAGGTAGGCTAGGAGAGGATGTTGTTGGAGATGACGGAGAAGGTGATAGAGTTAGAGTTAAAGTAGGAGATGTAGATGGTGGGTGGTTCAAATTTGGTGAATTTGGAGAAGTGGAGATAATATTGGGTGGTAATAGGATTATGGCCGGATTGGATACTGGAATACTTAGAATAACAACACCAGGAGATTGAAAAGGAAAGACCTGTTCATTAAAGATAACATGCCATGAGATAACAAAATTTTTAGTAGTTAAATATAAGCATTTGAAACCTTTATGAATTTTACTATATCTAAGAAAAACACATTACTTAGACTTGGAAGCCAATTTATTCGTAGAGTATGGTCATAACCAAGGATAGCAAAGAAAACCAAAAACACGAAGATCATATAGTTAGGACTATGTTTAAACAAAACATGATAGGGATTATCTTAATTAAGAACATCTATAGGTAACCGATTAATTAAATAGCCAAGAGTGTTAGGTGCAAGATTCTATTATTCATTTGGAACTAAAGAATGTTGCAATAATGAAAGACCAGTTTTAACTATGTGTTTGTGTTTTCTTTTTGTACATCCATTTTGGTCAGAGTTTTTAGACATGAGGACCTTTGAGAGATGTCATTTTCAAGAAGATATGAACTTAGTGCTTTAAATTCCCATTCCCAATCTGCTTAACAAGATTTGATGGATTATTAGAAATATTTTTTTACCAAATGCCAAAATTTAATAAGCACATTTAGAACTTTATATTTGAATTTAATAAAATAAGTCCAACAATACTTGCTATAATGATTATAAAATAAGAAATAGTAATGGGGACCATAAAAAGAAGACACAAGGGAAGAACCCTAGAGATTTAAACAAATTAAATACAAGGGTCCTTTAACATGGTAATTAGAAACTGGAAATGGTAACTTGTGACTCTTATTGACAGAACAAGCATGACACAAACTAGACTTATTGTTGACAAAAGGAATTTTATTATGACTAAGAACATGGCGAATAGTTTGAAAATTTTCATGTCCAAGGCATGAATGCTAAGTAGTTAATGAACAAGACAAAGCATAAGCTAGAGAACTTGGTTGATGAATCTGTTCAAGGAGCATATAGTAGAGTTCATTATCATTTTGGCTGATATGCAGCAAATCCTTCATAACAAAATGGTGAGGGAAAAATTCCATAGAGACATTATTAACATTTGAAAAAGAAGACACATAAAGTAAATTACTACAAGAATCAAAAGCATATAAGATATTATGTAAAGAAAAATAATGATTGTTAGATTGACAAATAGAAGAACCAGTATGAGAAATTGTAAGGGTTTTACGATCGCCAGTAGTGACTTTATCAGGACCATGGTACACTGAAGAAGAAGCTATATTGTCAAGATTAGAAGTGAGATGGTATATTGCCCTAGTATCCATTATCCATGGTTACTATTTTGATGTGGTGGTGGAGGCAAGATGCATGGATGGTTTAATGTCATTGGATGGCATAAAATTTCATGGAGCTCTGTGGGTGGGACATTAGTGAGCCAAATGACCATGGCCATTGCAATTAAAGTAAGTCACTTGAGGGGTGGGTGAATGAACAATACCTAGTGAGAAAGGAGCTAAATTACCAAGAGAGAATTGAGGGCTAAAGGAGGAACTATAAGAACCACGTGGTTGTAAAAACTTTGCCCTCTATTATGATTTATACACTCTCTTCCTCTCAAAAAATTATTGAATAATTAAACTTGTTTTATGGTCTTAATCAAAAGAAGAAAAGGTATGGCTAAAACTAAAAGAGAGGCATGACAATTAAGACCATATGAAGTTGTCTTTCCACTTATATGTTTTAGTGTGGTGTTAGGTGTTTAGTTATAATATGTGGTTTTAAACATTTTGTATTAATTTATTTATGAGCATCCTAAGTGGTCTGTATTAGTTTGAGGTTAGTATAAATACCCCCTCTTCCCTGCATTGTAATAATCAAAAAAATAATTCAGAAATAAAAGCTTGAGTTATAAAAGTTGTAAAAATATTTTTATGTTCTTGATTGTTTGAAAGACTTAAATTAAGATTGTTTGAGTGTTTAGTATTTAACAAAGTAGTATCAGAGCCAAATATTGACATATAGTATACCAAATAAAAGCTCTTGGAAAAAAGAATCCAACGCTGCCAGAATCAACCTAATCAAAGGTTGAGCGTGCCTCCAATTGCCGCCAAAAGTTTGCTGCTAGAAACCTAGTCAACTCACAGAGTTGAAGTTGAGTCGTGAAGCCGAATCAAGTTATTGACCGAGCCATAAAGCCGTTTTACCAAGCCATAGAACAAGTTATCAAATAGTTCATCTAAGCCATTGACTGAGCCATCAAAGCCATTTGACCACGCCGTTGACCTAGCTGCTAAACTGTTGATCGAGCTATTGACCAAAGTTTACTTTTTGATCGAAGTCCATCTTAAGGTTTTTCGACACTCTAGATTCATTTGTGAAGTCAAATTTTGCAAATTCTTATCAGATTAAGTAATATGACAAATAGTGTGGCATCCTTCTAAGTTTTAACACTTAATAATAACAATTATGACAATTGGAGTTTTAAAATGAAGGCTCTCCTTGGTGCACATGATGTTTAGGATATCATAGGGAAAGGCTACAATGAACCAAAAAATGAGGTAGCACTATCCTAGTCTAAAAAGGATAGTTTAAAATATTTAAGAAAGAAGGATAAGAAGGCTCTCTTTCTGATCTATCAAGCCCTTGATGATGATAATTTTGAGAAAATTTCAAATAAAACCTATGCTAAATAGGCATGGGAGAAGCTACAAACATCATATAAAGGAGAAGAAAAAGTGAAGAAGGTGCATCTTCAAACCTTAAGAGGCGAGTTTGAATCTTTACATATGAAAGGAGGTGAGACTGTTACTGATTATTTTTCTAGAGTTTTAGCTGTTTCTAATCAACTAAAAGAAAAGGTGAAAATTTAGAAGATATAAGAATAATGGAAAAGATACTTTGCTCATTAGACCTGAAGTTTGAGCATATTGTTGTAACTATAGAAAGATGAAAGAATTAGAGGAAAAAGAGATTGAGTAGCTTCTAGGCTCATTATAAGCCTATGAAGAGAAGTACAAAACACAGCAAGGAATCTCTAAACAACTCCTCAAACTATAGCTTAAGGATGTGCTTGAAAGCCAATGCAATGAAAGATATCAATGTGGTCGAGGCAGAAGTAGAAGTCACGGACAAGGTGGAAGTCATGGTCGTGGACGAAGTTAGAGTTCTTACAATAGCAACTTTAATAACTCTGAGAAAGGTGAAAGTTCTATAAGAAGTCGTGGGAGAGGAAATCCAAAATCAAGGTACAATAAATCCCAAGTTCAATGTTATAATTGTTAGAAATATGGGCATTATGCATTAGAATGCAGAGCTCCTAATAGTAAAGTTGAAGAAAAGACCAATTATGTAAAAGTAAAAATCGAGGAGAAGATAGTGCTACTATCTTACAGAACCAATGTTGAAGATCAAGGAAGTACTTGGTACTTTGATACTGGTACAAGCAACCATTTGTGTGGAAAAAGAAGTATGTTCATGGAAATCAATGAATTAGTGGTTGTCAATGTTTCTTTTGGTGATGACATAGAAGTATCAGTAATAGGAAAAGGTAACATCCTTATTTGTGCTAAAGATAGTAGTCATCAGTTAATTTCTGATGCCTATCATGTGCTTGATATGACATGCAACATTTTGAGTATAGGTCAACTCTTATAAAAAGGCTATGATTTTTACTCAAAAGATTATTGTCTTTTTATAAAAAATGACAAAGGAGATTTAATAGCCAAAACAAAAATGTCAAAGAATAGACTATTTCCTTTGAATATTCAAAATGATGTTATAAAGTGTTTGAAAGCTTGTTGATGCATCTTGGTTATGACATCTTCAATTTGGGCACCTCAACTTTGGAGGCTTGGAACTATTATCAAAGACAAGAATGGTGAGAGGACTACCTTGCATCAAACATCCAGGTCAATTTTGTGAAGGGTGTTTACTTGGAAAGCCCCAAGGAATCATACTCAAGTGCTAAGAAGCCATTAGAGCTCATTCATACTGATGTGTGTAGGCTAATTACTCCAAGCTCTCTTGGTAAAAATAACTACTTCTTTATTTTTATTTATGACTTTTCAAGGAAAACATGGGTATATTTCTTGAAGCAGAAATCAGAAGTCTTTGAAGCATTCAAGACATTTAAAGTCGTTATTGAGATCATATCAAGGAGGATAATTCACTTTAAAGGAATTCCAAGAGTTTTGTGAAACAAGTGGAATTCCATATTTTCTCATTGTTCCGAGATCTCCATAACAAAATGGTGTTGCATAATCCTTGATATGGCACGAAGCATGCTCAAAAGCAAATATTTTCTAAAAGAATTTTAGGCTGAAGCAGTTGTTATAGCAATATACCTATCCAATCGATCTCCAATAAGGAGTGTTTGGGGAAAGACACCGTAAGAAGCCTAGAGTGGAAGACAGCCCGAAATTTCTCACCGTAGAGTATTTGGAAGTTCAACCCATGTTCATGTACTATATAAAAGAATAACCAAGCTTGATGGCAAAAGTGAAAGATACATCTTCATCGACTATTCTACTCATTTAAAAGGGTACAAATTATATAATCCAAATAGTAAGAAGTTTGTGACCAGTCGAGATGTGATGTTTGATGAAGAAAGTGAATGGGAGTTTAACTCTTCCATAGATGAATTCAACTTCTTTCCTCAGATTGATGAAATAGAATAAGCACCAGTGTGGCAACTAGGTGAACATCAATAAGAGCACATAACATGACTTGCCTCACCAATGCAAAGTGATAAAGGAAACTCACTGCCATCTTTCTTGGCTGAAAGGAATAAATAACACACAAGAAGTCTTGAAGATCTCTATGAGGAGACTGATGGACTTGAAAATCTCACCTTTTTTTTTCTTTTTACTGATTATGAACCATTGAACTTCCAAGAAGCCATGCAAGATGAAAAATGGAGAAATGCAATGGATGATGAAATCAAAGCTATTGAAAAGAATGACACATGAAAACTCACTACTCTTCTCAAAGGACACAAGAATACACAAAAAGTCTTGAAAATCTCTATGAGGTGACTAGTAGACTTGAAAATCTCACCCTTTTTGTCTTTTTACTAATTGTGAACCAATGAACTTCTAAGAAACCGCACAAGATGAAAAATGGAGAAATGTAATAGATGATGAAATCAAAGCTATTAAAAAGAATGACACATGAAAACTCATTACTCTTCTAAAAAGACACAACCCAATTGGTGTTAAATGGGTCTACAAAACAAAGAAGAATGCAAAAGGAGAGGTCAAAAAGTACAAAGCAAGGCTAGTTACTAAAGTCTACAGTCAAAAAGTTGGAATTGACTATGATGAGGTATTTACGATTGTTACACGCTTAGAGACTGTGAGGCTAATTATTTCTTTAGTAGCTCAAACTAAGTGGAAGATTCACTAGATGGATGTAAAGTTTTCCTTTCTAAATAGAGTTCTTAAAGAGGAAGTCTACATTCAGCAACCACTAGGCTATGAAGTCAAAGGACAAGAATCTAAAGTCTTATAATTGAAGAAGGCTGTATGGATTGAAGCAAGCTCCTAGAGCATGGAATAGCATAATTGACAAGTATTTTCAATAGAATGGTTTCATTAAGAGTCTAGTTTGATGTTTGCAATATCTAAATTATACAAGGTTCGACATTCTCTACACAAGAGGACTTATGAGTCGTTATATGGAGGCTCAAACAACCACTCATTTTAAGGCTGCAAAGAGAATTCTTCGCTACCTCAAAGGTACAATAGATTTTGGCTTATATTATTCAGTTTCTAATGACTACAAGCTCATTGAATATAGTGACAATAATAGGGCTAGAGATAAAAATGATTGAAAAAACACAACTAGTTTTGTGTTTTTCCTAGGAGACACCGCTTTCACTTGGATGTCAAAGAAGCAACCAATTGTCACTTTGTTAACATGTGAAGCTGAGTATATTATTATTGCAACGTGTGTCAGTCATGTAATTTGGCTCCAGAATTTGTTGAAGGAATTGAACATGTCATAAGTGGAACCAACAGAGATTCATGTCGACAATAAGGTATCAATAACTTTAGCCAAGAATCTAGTGTATCATGATCGAAGCAAACACATCGATACTCAGTATCATTACATAAGAGAAAGCATTACTAAGCAAGATGTGAAACTAGAATATGTGAAGTCTCAAGATCAAATTGCAGATATCTTCACCAAGCCATTGAAGAAGGAAGATTTTGTCAGATTGAGAAATACACTTGGCATTATAAAACAATTTTAAGGGGGAATGTTGAATAATTAAACTTGTTTATGGTCTTAATCAAAAGAAGAAAAGTTGTGGCTAAGACTAAAAGAGAGGCATGATAATTAAGACCATGTGAAGTTGTCTTTCCACTTGTATGTTTTAGTGTGGTGTTAGGTGTTTAGTTATAATGTGTGGTTTTAAATATTTTGTATTAATTTATTTATGATCATTTTAAGTGGTTTGTATTAGTATGGGGTTAGTATAAATACCCCCTCTTCCCTTATAATCATCAAGCAAACAATTTAGAAATAAAAGCTTGAGTTATATGAGTTGTAGAAATATTTTTATGTTCTTATGTGTTTGAAAGAGTTGAATTAAGATTGTTTGAGTATTTATTGTTTAACAAAAATTATGTTGCTGAGAAGGAGCAAGGAATGCCATAGATTGATTAATAGCATAATGGACAGTTGGTTAAATAGTGTTAGGAAAGGGAGCATCATGAGCAAGATTTTCTTCCTCATTAAGTAGCAGACCATAGAGATCATCATAAGAGACAACATCCAATTGTTGTTCAAGAGAATGAACAAAGGGGCAATAGGGCTTACTCAAACCATTAACAATCACTTAAACTATGTCATCCTCCATTATAGGATGTTGTAAAGCTATGAGCTTATCAAACATGCTTTTAGCATGTTACATGAACTTTGTAACATCTTTATTAGACTCCATCTGAAGGCAATAAAATATGAATTTTATTGTGCGAACCAGCACACGAGAACTAGATGCATAAGTAGCCATTAATTTTTGCTAAGCATGGTGAGCACTAGTGGCACCAATAATTTGCAGAACAAAGGAATCTGCCATATAACCAGTAATCCAATTGAGGACCAACTGATCCTTGCAAAACCATAAAGCAAAAGCTGGATTTTATGCATCATTAAGAAGCTTCGGTGATGGTTCAAGAGTACCGTCAATATGCTATGCAAGATCATAGCTATTTAGGAGTGGAAGGAGCTGTGCTTGCCATAACAAGAAATTAGATGAATTAAGCTTGATAGGCAATTGATGAGCGACATTTGGTAGTGTAGTAATGAAGTTGTTGTTGATAGATGTGTTATTTATTGGGACAATAGCTCCTTCAGTGGCATTCACGATTGTTAAAAGAAAAGAAGAGCTTGTGTTGTTAGACCACTTACCAGCTCTGATACCATGAAGTAACTATATCTCGTATATATTATTCAATGAGATTACAACATATATAAATACAAGGCATTGGTGATATACTGTTACAAGAAGAAAAGTAGTGGGATTGGCACAAACTCTAGGGCTGCTATCATGTAGTTACAACAAACATGACTTTATCCCTATCACTTAGTGGATAACTCTGAAATCATTTCTTGTTACTTATCGATAGGCAGCTCCTTGAACCTTGCCACAAGGTAAGTTGGAGATTCAGATGTTTGAATTTCAATACTTGTCATCTCTCTATTTCCCTAGATAGCTACCTATTTGTATCTCCCTTTATGTGTATGACAGTGTAATCTTTGTTTGTTGCGCTGTCTGCCCTATTGATATTTATAGGCAGCCAATTACATAAAAAGTCTTTGTTTAATAGATAACCAACTGAATCTCAATTCATCATAAAATCTCAAATTATACCAAGTCTTTTTATAATAGTTATGGCTGGCATAAAATTTTTTATAATAAATTGATTCGTTTATGATCTCAGTCATCTTTGCAATCTTGCTCCAGTTGTGCTTTAATAGTTCTTAATGGTAGATCATCAAATTCCAGCATCATATAAAATTAAAATTCCAGTACTAACTAGTGGAGAAAACCTCTTCCCTGAAGAGTCACCATAAAGAGGAAGGGAAACCATTGAGACAGAATCTTAGTTACTAAAGACCTCAGTAGAAGCATGAGGCACATGGCATCCAAGGAAAAGTCAGAGGTTGACAAGCTTAGGCAGTGCATCTGTTGCCTTCTCTAGAGCTATGCTGGAACGGAATATATATATATATATTAAAATATTTTTTATTTGACATTAACAAATGTTAAATTATTACCACTTAATTATTCGGTCACCGGTGAAATGATAATGTATTTCAAAAACCATAAAATGTATAGTTTCACTAGTATTCTTCTATCTATTACTAACAGCATGCATTGCACAATAAATGTAAAATCTGAGTTTTTGAATCTAAATAAAATTGGAGCATTACAAGTATTTTATTATTATCAAATTTAACTGCTATAAAGTGAATGAAAAGATTATTTTTGAAAAATTCTTTCTTTTTATTTAGTTCAATTTTATTGAAAAATTCAGCTTATTTCTAAATATATTTTAAAATTCATTCACAAATAAATTTTTAAATAAATATTTGATAAAATATTTGGTTTCAATTAATATTTTATAAAATAAATTCATTTAAAAATTTAATTTAAGGAATAAGCAATTTTAAAAAATTAAAAAGTTACAATTAAAAATAAATTTTATAAAATTTTCATTTAAATTAAATATATTTATTTAAATTTGTAAATAAATTTTATAATATTTTAAGCAATTTTAAATTTTTAAAAGAAATGTGTGAATATGCTACATTATGTGATCGACCCCCTTTTTTAACATACGGAAAAAAAAAAAAAATCTTTGTTAAATAGAAACCACATGGAAGGTTTTTTTTTTTTTTTTTTTTGTTTTTTTTTTTTAAATTATAAAGTTAAATTATGGGAAGTCTTTCTTTAGCGGCTACCAATGTGATTCCACAGTGTGTAAATTTATTTATTAATTTATATTTCACACTTTGTAACCAGCGCTGTACCAAACTTTCTGAGTCCAATAATCTAAATAAATAAATAAAATAAAATAAAATAAAATTACCATTATAAAAAAATAAATATAAATAATAAAATTTTCAATAAATCTCTTCACGACATAGCTCATAAATTTTTTAATGTATTTGTTTCTAAATCTAAATGAACCGAATATAATAATTAGATTGAACTTTATCAATTTAAAATAAAGTTTGAACTCAATTGATTTAACTCAACAAATAATCTTGAATGAATTTTTTTAAATGAAAGTTTTACTTATTTGCACCTCTAACTAATATAAATTTAAAAATATTAAATCTTTTAAAAATTTAAACATAAAATTTCTCACTCTTAAATATTCTTCATAAAAATTTAATCAAACAGCACATTATGAAGTTAATATTTTAGATTTGTAAGAAATACTTTATTAATAGGAAGTTTCTATGATTTAATCATTAATGCACTATATAATAAAATATAGACTTTTCCTTTTAAATCAATTATAACAGAATTTAAATTATACATTTTATACATCAACAGAGATAAGTTAATATTTAATTATTTCTCCTCTGAATTAGAAGCACTTCTCTATCTTTATCGTGATTGGCATATAAAAAATTATTGGTGACATAGGGTAGCCAATATAAACGGATCACGTCATTCCTCTGTTTATGTACACTTGCATGAGGTGGGTGTGAATTTTACTGGAACAATTCTTACAACTAGAGAAGAACGTGCCCAGATTATATTATTTTTGTTTCAAGTTGCTCAATTCTTAATTTTATCTCCTCGACAAAGACAGGGAAGGAGGGTGTGTAGAGTACATTATACAGTAGTCATGTTTTTAATGATTTGGAAATTTAAATTGATAAAAATTAAAGTTTAATAGTTCAAGGATAAAATTTAAATGACTTAATATTATTAATTTAATTTTTTAAATAAAAAAATGAAAATTATTATAAAATTTCTGTTGTAGGAGGCCATTTTTAATTAAAATTTTCTAGTAATTAATGTAAAAGATTTGCTTAATAATAAAAAAAATTTATTAAATTTTTATATGAAAATATTTTATAATAAAAAATTTTATATTCAAATTTTCACCATGTTAAATCATTTTTAGCCAACACCAACCATAAATTATGAATCAAAATCAGTTTTATGCCCAATGTAATATATAAAAAAAAAATCCTCCGCTAATTAATTACTATAATTTAAAAGGAAATTCATAAGTTTATATTTTTGCAAAAAATTAAAAATCAATTTGCATTTATATTCATAATAAGCAAATGATTTAATGATAACAATTAACCCAACGTTTGATTTTACAAAATATTCTGAATCTCAAAATTTTGAGTTGTACAAAAACAAACTAATACTCATTCGAAATATTTCAGTCGTTTTCTTTTTTCTTTTTGGAACCCTTGGCGGCGCCTCATTGCTTCTGACCTCTCCGTTTAGTTCCCCAACGTCAAGGGCTGCCTCTGGCTGCCCTGACTTTCTTCTTCATCATGGATTAGTATAGCTCCAACGATATGTTCTCTAAACAACCTAACCGTCTATCTACTAAGCCTTCCTATGCGGCGGTGGTCACTAACTCTATTCCTTTGATAATACCTTATGATGAAACTGCAGTATCAAATAAGGGAGGTTGCATTGCAATTTAAATCAACCGGCAAATATACGAGCAACAACTTGAAGCTTGTAAACACGCACTTATTGCTCGTATCATATTTGTTGACCTTAATAATAATCAATATTAATTTTGATCTTAACAAACTTAATTTTGAACATTTAATTTGTTTGTTTAAGTGTGTATAAGTTAGAATTTTATTGGAAGTTAAAATGATGTATGAATATCTTGGGCTGATTTAACCTCTGAGATTCATGGAGTCTTTTGATATCCTTAGAGTTTTATAATAAGAAAGTTATCTTCTTCAAATTTGAAGTAGACATCTTAAAAATTTTGAATTGAGCTTACTTGTCAAAATATGAATTTATTTGGGTATGCAAATATTGAGTCAAAGTGAACATATGCAGTTGCCATTTTAGATTGCACAACTCTTAGTATTTCAACAATATCTTGAGCTAAAGAAGTTCAATTGAGGTAATTCAAAATGATATAGAAATATAACTCAAATATCTACATCTTTTATCAAGAAAGTGTAGGCAAATTTGAATGTCTCTAGTAGCCAATCATGGTTTCAACCCGTGCATAATTGTTTGATAGCAGTCTGCCATTTTATATTGCAAAGCTCATAGTATTTCAACAATATCTTGAGCTAAGGAAGTCCAATTGAGGTGATTCAAAATAATATGGAAAACTAAGTCAAATATCTACAATTTTTATGAAGAAATTGTAGGCAAATTCGAAAGTCTCTAGTAGTCAATCATGGTTTCAACCCGTACACAATAGTTTAACAACATTACTTTCAATAATTTAAAATTATAAATGTTGGATTCAAAATAGAGATGATGGACACATCATTTTCACCTCAGACAAATATATTTTTAAGTGTTTATCTATATAAACACCTCTAGAGCTGAATGGAAGTGAAAACATTTTTCGCTTATTATCATTCTCTATATTAACATTCATTAAAGCTCTCAAATTCTCAAATATTAACTCTTTATTTATAACTCTTGTGAGAGTTAGTTGTGTTAGAAATAAAATTTCTCTTGATCTTAAATCTTTGGATAGATTAGTAGGGATGTGAGATTTATTATTAAAGGAATTAGTTTAAGTGTTGTCTATTAAAACACTTGGAATTTGATTTTTTGAGTGATCCTTGAAAACTCATGTTGTAAGATTGTAAGAGTGAGCTATAAAACTCTTGTGTAATCTCAATATTGTGAATAAGATTATGGGTGATTGAAAATCCTAACTTGGGGATAAGTTAGGTGGACACGTAAGATTGTTGTTGAATCCAAACTCCTTAAATCATTATATTCTTCATTCTTCCTTCTTAACATTCTTTCAATTCTTGCAAAGAATTATTCTTAATTCCTATTTTTATTTCATAGCCCTATTCCCCCCCTTTAGGGCTTTTTCAATTGGTATTAGAGCTTGAATTCTAGGAACTTCATTACTAGAACACAAGATCATGGGGAGTGAATCCCAAAACATTTTTTCACTTAGACCATTCTTTGATAGTAGTGACTATCTTCATTGGAAGTTCAAAAAGGAGCTATACCTTGATTGTGATTCCATCAAACTTTAGGATATTATCCTAAAAGGTTGGGAACCACCTATAACTACGATTGATGGTGTGGTAACTACTATAGCAAAGAGTCAATGGAACAATGAGCAAAAGGAAGAAAATCATAAAAATAAAAAGGCAATGATCACTCTAGTCTCTTCTATGACAAGGAAAAAAAGAGGCAAGCTTCAATATTACATGTCGGCTAAAGAAATGTGGGAGACCTTGAAAAATCATTATGAAGGCAACATGCAAGTTAGAAGCAAAAAATTTCAACTTCACATGTATGAATATGACATTTTTAAGATGAAGCCTCATGAGTCAATCATGAAGATGAAAAATTAACTTAACGCTCTTATCAAGACCCTTAAGAAACTTGGAAAGCATTTCTCCAAGGAAGAAGTAAACAACAAGATTCTAAGAATCCTACCTAAGAAGGATTGGAAATCTCGGGTTACTTTAATTGAGGAAGCTCAAGACCTCTCAACTCTCTCTACCGATGTGTTTATTAGAAAGCTCTTAATACATGAGCTAACAATTAAGCAAAAAGGTGAAGAGCAAGAAGAAAATGAAGAGAAGAAGAAGAGCATTGCCTTGAAAGCTTTACAAAATAATAATGAAGAAGAAAATGTTAAAGGTTCTAGTGATGAAATTACCATGCTGACTAGAAACTTCAAGAAGTTCTTAAAAATAAAACATTCATTAAGAACAAGAGACTTCAATAAGAAGTATGAAGGATAAGGTAAAAATAAAAGCAAAGACGTTAGTTGCTATGAATGCAATAAACTGGGTCACATCCAAAGTGAGTGTCTTAAACTTAAAAACAAGAGCAAAGGAACAAAAGAGAAAAGGAGGGCTTATAAGGAAACTTGGGATGACTCCTTCGTATAGGAAACAAAAAAGAAACAACAAGAAGTACCCTACTTTTGTTTTATGTCTCTTAAACGCCAAAAAGAGGTACCATGTATATCTAATTCTTCATGTGATGATGATGATGAATATGATGATAATGATGATATTGTAAGCTCTATGGTAAGGAAACTCTTGTTTAAATGTAAAAACTTATTATATAAGAAGAAACATTATAAGCATGAGTTATCTACCCTAACCAAGGAATTCAAAAAATTAAAAAATGAATTTTCTAATCTTATTAAATTAAATGATAAATTATTGTCTAATGATTTGAAAACTTCAAATTCCTTGGAAGATTAACTTAAGAAAGCAAATAATGAAAATCAAAAGCTTTCTAATGAAGTCTTAAATTTAAAAAATTCCATTGAGAAACTCATGAAGGGAAAAGAATCTTTGAATAATATTCTTGACTCTCAAAAATTTCATGGAGATATACATGGAATTGGATATACTAATGGAATAACTTCCTCATAATCATCACATATTAATTTTGTTAAAGCCTCAAATAATTATGTTCTTTCTACCTTAAAATAAAATAAGACTCAAGCTTTTAAAGCTAAAAGATCTCATGTGTCAAACACTCAAGGAAAGTCTTATAAGGCTTAACCTTATATGGCACAAAGAGGTAAGCATCATGCTAGGAAAATACAACCTAAACATGCTTACATATACACTAAACATAATAATCATAAGCATGTTGCATAACTTAATGCACCTAGACATATTACACAAACTTATCAAAATACACATTGTCATTGCCAATGCATATCTCACACTTTAACTTAAAAGAACTTTAGGAGACACACACCATAACATCAACAAAGGCATGCTTCACACATTAGGAATGCATATCCTCTTAGGAGAAATAAGTTTACAAATGTTGAATGCTCATATTGCATGATCAAGGGACATACCGATAATGTGTGCTTTTATCGAAGACTGCATACGAACTTGCTTCCTATGGACTATCTTGAAACTAATTAACCTAGACCAAAAAAGGTTTGGGTTCAAAAGAATGCTTAAATTTTCTTATATAGGTATGTTTGAAGTCCATAAGCTAAAAAGAAAATGGTATCTTGATAGTGGATGAGGCACTTGATGAGAGACAATGAGCAATTCAATAAGTTTGGTGCTAAGGATGAAGGACACGTTACTTTCAAGGACAATGCAAAAGGAAAGATGATTGACATTGGAGAAATTGGTAATCCTCAATCCTTAACTATACACTATATGTTGCTTGTTGATGGTAAACATAACTTGCTTAGTATAAGTCAATTATATGATATGGGAAATAAGGTCACTTTCTATCCTAAGAATTGCTTTTTTTAGTAGTCTTTATAAAGACTAAATAATTTTTAGTGGTGGAAGAGTTGATAATGTTTATGTTATTGAATTGAATAAGATTGATAGAAAAGATATTAAATGCATGATGTCAATTTCCTATGACACATGGATATGGCATAGAAGGTTAGGACATGCAAATTTTGAGCTATTGAATGATCTTTGTAAACATGAACTTGTGATTGATTTACCTAAGTTTGAA
The DNA here is from genome assembly GCA_947683625.1 of Mallotus nudiflorus. NCBI lineage: Eukaryota > Viridiplantae > Streptophyta > Magnoliopsida > Malpighiales > Euphorbiaceae > Mallotus > Mallotus nudiflorus. The sequence continues at coordinate 656,831 of CANTUR010000323.1, forward strand.
TTCACTAAGAATAAACCTTGTGTTGCTTACCAAAATGGAAAATAATCAAAGTCCTCATTTAAGTTAAAAAATGTAGCATCCACTTTTAGGCCACTTGAACTTATACATATGGATTTTTTTAGACCAACTAGAGTTACTAGTCTTGATGGTATGCACTATGCATATGTGTTGGTTGATAATTACTCTATATTTACTTGGGTATGTTTCCTTACTCATAAGAATAATGCATTTAAAACTTTTGAGAAGTTTTTAAAAAGATTTCAAAAAGAAAAAAAGTTTTGTATTTCTTCTATTAGAAGTGATCATGGAACCAAGTTTGAAAATGAATTTTTCAAAAAATTTTATGATAAAAATGATATTTCATATACATTCTCTTCTCCTAGAACTCCTCAATAAAATGGAGGAGTTGAAAGGAAAAATAGAACTCTTGTGCAAAATGGCTAGAACAATGCTTCATGAGTATAATTTGCCTTCATACTTTTGGGCGAAAATCGTTAACACGTCTTGCTACATTTCAAATAGAGTTTTCAAAAGACCAATTTTGAATAAAACTTCTTATGAGCTATGAAACAATAGAAAACCCAAAATCTCATATTTAAGAGTATTTGGATGTAAGTGCTTTATATTAAACACTAAGGATAATCTTAGAAAATTTGATTTTAAAGCCGATGAAGGAATTTTTGTAGGATATTATATTTCTAGTAAAGCATATAGAGTTTTTAATAAGAGAACTCTAGTAGTTAAAGAGTCAATGCATGTTATATTTGATGAATCAAACTCACTTGATCCTAGAAAGGATATTTTTAGTGTTGATGATCTTATAGGTAATGATGAGATTATGGAAACTCAAGAAGAAAATGCTAGCAAGCCTTTGGAACTTGAACGTCCAAGCAAGGAGGACAATGAGGAAACATCTCAACTTACCTTGAAGGATGAATTTCTAAAGGATTGACAATTCAAAAAAGATCATCCTTAAGACCTCATTATAGGTGACACTATAAAAGGGGTAACTATTAGATCTTAATTAAAGTCTATTGTTAATTTGACCTTTATTTCTTAAATTAAACCTAAAAATATTGATGATGATTTGTATGATGAATTTTGGGTCCTTGCTATGCAATAGAGTTCAATTTAAGAGAAATAAGGTTTGGACCTTGGTTCTTAGACCGAAACATCATCCTATTATAAGTGTCAAATGGGTGTTTAGAAATAAGATGAATGGACAAGGTGTCAAAACTAAGAATAAAGCTGGACTAGTAGCTAAAGGTTATAATCAAGAGGAAGACATTGATTATGATGAAACCTATGCCCCATTGCAAGGTTAGAAGTTATTAGAATGCTACTTGCATTTGCATCATTCAAGATTTTCAAACTTTATCAAATGGATGTTAAAAGTGCATTTTTAAATGGTTTTATTGAAGAAGAGGTGTATGTTAAACAACATCCATGTTTTGAAAGCTTTGATTTTCCAAATCATGTATTTAAACTTTCCAAAGCATTATATGGATTGAAACAAGATCCTAGAGCTTAGTATGAAAGATTAAGCAACTTCTTGTCAGATAAAGGTTTCTTTCAAGGAAAAGTTGATACAACTCTTTTCATAAAGAAATCCAAGCATGATTTATTAATTGTTCAAATATATACTGATGACATTATATTCGGTGTTACTAACTATTACTTGTGTGAGGAATTCTCTAATTTAATGCAAGGATAATTTGAGATGAGTATGATGGGTGAACTCAAATTCTTTCTTGGACTACAAATCAAGTAATGTAAAAATGAGATTTTCATAAATCAAACCAAGTATGCAAGAGACGTTCTTAAGAAGTTTGACATGAATATAGCTAAGATAAGTAAAACGCCAATGAGCAACACAACCAAACTTAACAAAGATGAGAATGGCAAACCGGTCGATGAAAAGTGATTTAGAGGTATGATAGAATCCCTTCTTTATTTAACTACTAGTAGACCTAATATTGTGTTTACTACTTGCTTGTGTGCTAGATTTTAATCAAGTCCTAGAGAGTCTCATTTGAATGCTATTAAAAGAATTTTTAAATATCTTTGTGGTACAATGCATTTAGGACTTTAGTATCCTAGGAGTTTATCCTTTAACTTGATTAGTTATTCCAATGCAGGCTTTGCTAGTAGTTTACTAGATAGAAAAAGCACTTTCATAACTTGTCAATTTTTAGGACAATGTTTAGTTTCTTAGTTTAGCAAGAAACATGTTTCAGTTGCCTTGTCCACTACTAAAGTTGAATACGTTACAACAAGTCTTTAATGTTCACAAGTTTTATGGCAAAATCAATAGTTGTTAGACTATGGTGTAAAACTTGATCACATTCCAATCAAATGTGACAATACAAGTGCTATAAACCTTAGCAAAGATCCTATTCAACATTCTAGAACTAAGAATATAGACATTGGACATTATTTCTTGTGTAATCATATTCAAATTGGTGATATCTCACTTGAATTTATTAATATAAATAATCAGCTTACAGATATATTTACCAAATCTCTCAATGAAGAGAGATTGAATTTCATTAAGCATAAACTTGGCATGATTGATGGTTCTATTTTATCTTGATTTTATGTTTAATTAATGGTTGAACTGTTTTCATGTGAAATCATGTTGTGCTTATTGATTACTTTGATTGATAAATATTTTGATTTTGATCTTAAAATTTTTTTATGGTCGTCAGTTTATATTTGGTTTATCTTTTTAAATTTCTTTTTATATTTTGTCAAAGGAGGAGAAATAATTTAAGTTTGCATGTGCACCTAGTTAATTTTTTTTAACATATGTACTTAGTTTATTTTTAAAAATTTTAAAACTCCCTTAAAAAATATGTTTATATTAGTGACATATTATATTTTTGTTTGATATAGGGGGAGAAAATTTGTTTAAATTTTTACATGCATATTAACATTGTAAGTATGACTAATTTTGTCATGTATCATATATGACAAAAGGCTATTTTGCTTACTTTGTTTATGTATGACATAAATTTTATCAAGATTTTGTGTATCTTTGTTTTCATTTCCCTTTGTATCTCTCTTTTTTCTTTTTATTTTTGACAAAGGGGGAGAAATATATTTGACTTTGTTATTTGTTATTGTACATGTGTATAATATTTTATTATTGTGTTTATAGATGCATAATTCATATATAATTTTTTCTTGGGAATTGTTTTGATATTTGATAAGACATGAATATTTTTACAAAGATTTGGTATATTTTTGCTTTATTCCTATAGGAATTTTGGTTCCTTTATGTTCATTTCACCTTATATCTCTTTTATTTCCTTTTTCCTTTCTATAAAGAGAGTAAAATATGTTATGGATAATTTGTGTTTATTTTTTTTATATGCTAAGTGCTACATGATTAATTAGCTAGCTAAGCTTTATATGATCATGTGATAGTTAAGCTCATCTAGCATCAACATTATTGTTATATGTACTCTTTTTTTTTTTTATGTATTTTAGTGGCACTATATTCATATATGTTTGAAATTATTTCCTCACATTGCCTAACATTTATTTAAATGATCATGTTATCATATTTTATGTTTTTAAAACATTTGTTATAAGAATATCATGTTTTTATCCCTCTTGCTATATTTTATGTTGTTTTTATTTTTTGTCAAGAGGAGTAATCTATAAATTTATATTTCTTATTATGTCCATATTCTTAGTGGGTGAAATAAAGAAATATATTTTATTTCATTTGGTATCATTGTTAGCACAAATATTATCACACACTTTACTTTGTATTATTTTTTTATCAAACTCAAAATAAGTTTGTCAAAATAAAAAAGGGGGAGATTATTGACCTTAGCAATAATCAATCTTAATTTTGATTTTAAAAAACTTAATTTTGAACATTTAATTTTTTTGTTTAAGTGTGTATAGATTAGGACTCTATTGGAAGTTAAAATGAAGTATGAATATCTTGTGTTGATTCAACCTCTGAGATTCAATGAGGCTTTTAACATCCTTAGAGCTTTCTAATGAGAAAGGTATCTTCTTAACATTTTAAGTAGACATCTTGGGCTTTTTTAATTGAGCTTATTTGTCAAAATCCAAGTTCATTTGGGTAGGAAAATATTGAGTTGAAGTTAGCATATGCAGCTGCTATTTTAGATTGCACAACTCTTAGTATTTCAGTAATATCATGAGCTACATAATTCTAATTAAGGTGATTTAAAATGATATGGAAAGAAAAGTCAAATATCTACAACGTTTATGAAGAATGTGTAGGCAAATTCGAACATCTCCAGCAGCCAACATGGTTTCAACCTGTGCACAACTATCTGATAGCAGTTTATCATTTTAGTTTGCACAACTCTTAGTATTTCAGCAATATCTTGAGATAAAGAAGTCCAATTGAGATTATTCAAAATGATATAAAAATATAAGTCAAATATCTACAACTCTTATGAAGAAATTGTAGGCAAATTTGAACATCTCTAGTAGCAAATTATAGTTTCAACCTGTGCATAGCAGTTTGACAACATTACTTTCAATAATTCAAAATTATAAGTGTTGGATTCAAAATATAGACATTGGACACATTATTTACACCTCCAACAACTATAATTTTGAGTGTTTATCTATATAATTACCTCTAAAGTTGAATGAAAGTTAAGACATTTTTTGCTTATTATCATTCTCTATCTTAACATTCATTAAAGTTCTCAGATTCTCAAACATTTACTCTTTGTTTATAAATCTTGTGAGAGTTAATTGTGTGTTATAAATAGAATTTCTCTTCATCTTAAATCTTGGGATAGATTAGTAGCGAAGTGAGATTTATTTCTAAAGGAATTGGTTTAAGTGTTGTCCATTGAAACACTTGGAATTTGATTTTTTGAGTGAGCCTTGAAAACTTATGTTGTAAGGTTGTAAGAGTGAGCCATAAAACTTTTGTCTAATCTCAATCTTATAAATAAGATTGTGGGTGATTGAAAATCCTAACTTAGGGGTAATTTAGGTGAGACGTTGGATTGTTGTTGAATCTGAACTTTTTAAATCATTGTGTTCTTCATTCTTATTTCTCAACATTCTTTCAATTCTTGCAAATAATTATTTTTAATTCCTATTTTTATTTAATAGCTCTATTCACCCACCATATAGGGCTTTTTCAATATTATCTAAAGGCGACTCACTTTGGAAGTTGGCAGAATTAAAATTGAAACTCTCAACAGTTTGGGGAATTACTAATTGGAAACTGATTTCTCTAGGAAGGGGTTTCTATCATGTAATTTTCAATTCCAATAAGGAAAAAAATGTTGTTCGGAGTAGAGGTGCAATCACATTGAAACATGGAATCCTCTGATTGTAACCCTGGACCCCTAATTTTTATCCTTCCATGCAAAAGCCAATAAACTCTCAAACGTGGGTGCGCTTTTACAAACTTCCTTGGGAATATTGGAATCCACATATTCTGTCTTCCATTGCTAAAGGAATCGGTGTTCCATTGAAGCTCGATAAGACAACAATTAATAGAGAGTTTGGTCACTAAGCTAAAGTGCTTATTGATATTGACCTATCCTCTTCTCTTCCAGAATCTCTTATGATTGAATGAATTGACAAAAGTTTTTTCGTCGAAGTGGTTTATGAAAATTTGCTATCTTTTTGCACTATCTGCTATAACATTAGGCAGTCTTCTCATGATTGCAGATGGGGAAAGAAGATTTCCAAACCAGAAGCTCCTCGTCTAAGATTGGAAAAGGTTGAGGAAGCTAAATGTGTATTGAAGGCTAAACAATCTATCAATGCAAATGTTCCTATTTCAAACACTTTTCAGCAGCTTAATACTGATCTTGCTTTACTGGATAAGGCCGATATTGCAAAAGGGATGGACAAGGATACTACAAATATAGTTGCTAAACTCTTTACTGGAATTTTGATTGTTGCAGAGGTCACAACGGAACGGGCATGTGTCTCGGTCCAAGTTGCTCAGCGGGATGATGCTAATCAGTTGTCTGATTCGATTGCAGCACAATGATTTGCCAGCCGTGATGTTCCCTTGGAGCTTGGGTATCATTCATCTTCTCAGGTTATAAAAGATTACCAGATTAATATTGATGTTGATAGTAATTCTGAAGAGAACCCCGCCTAATGTTGATACTGTTGTTCAATATGATTCTGAAGAGGACCCGATTACTGTTGATGTTGTTCATCGTCATCCTATTTCTTAGGCAGATGAAGTTGACAATCAAGAGGAACCTTGGACTATAGTCACAAGGAGAAAAGATCAGGCTAAAACACAGACATATAAGGTGACTCTTTCAAAAATAGTTTATAGAAAACCAAATAAGTTGAATTTACAAATTTTTTTCTGGAATTACCGTGGATTAGGTAATCCAAATACCCAAAGAGCTTTATTTTCTCTGTGTCATCCATATTCTCTGAAATTTTTTTGTCTTGCTGAGCCTATGGTAGATTTTGCTTCAATTGCTTTTTCCTTTTGGAACAGCTTAAATTTATCTTTTATTGCTTGTAATGTTTAAACTTTGCCTTCTATTTGGATTTTGGGCAAGCAAGGAGGTCCCTAAGTTTTTTCCATTCATTTTCATGACCAACACATAGTTTTGATGTTTTAGTTGATAATGTTATGCAAAGGGTGTTAATTGTTTATGGTAGTGTATGGCAGATTCGCAGGATGGAGCTTTGGTCTGATCTTTATTCTATTTCCTCTAATAATGCATCTAGTTGGTGTCATTGGAGACTTTAATGCTGTGTTGTGCTCTTATAAGAAGACTGACAAAGCACTAGCTTTGGGTCCTTACAGAGAGTTTGGAAAATTTATTGACTTCTTTCGAGTATTCCAAGTCATAGTGCAAATTTACTTGGACTAATGGGAGACATGGTATTCGTAGAGTTGAGAGTTGCTTGGATAGAGCTTTGGGAAACTTGCAATTTTTTAATCACTAGAATGTAATTTCTTATGCAGTGCTGCCTCGCCACCACTCGGACCATGCACCATTACTTCTTCAATGGGAGTTACAAGACAAGATTTTTTTTAAAATTCAGATTTCAATCGATGTGGATCTCTCATCCAACACTTCGGGAATATGTTGCTAATTCTTGGTCACAATCTTTTAGGAATATTCATCCTGTGTAATTGCTTGGTGTTACATTAAAGCAGTTGCTTGCTGATCTTAAAATATGGAATATAAATATTTTTAGTCATCTTGAGGATAATATTCAGAGAGCGACCAATATTTTGCAAGAGATTCAAGCTGAAATCTCTTCTAATGGTTATTCGGATGATTTACATAATAGAGAATTATCAGGTCATGCGGGCTTAGATTATTGTCTTAAGCAGTACGAAATTTACTACAAAGAACGTAGTTAGGTTAAATGGCTTGCAGTAGGTGATCATAATGCTACTGTTTTCCATAAAAAAATTACACGATCCAAGGCAAAGCAAGGTATTCATCAACTGCTAGTAGTTGGGACTTTAATTGATGACAAAAATGCAATTGAGCATCACATTGTTAATTCTTGATCAAAGTTTTTTCAAGGCAGATCATTTGGTGCTTTCTAATATCTCTTTAATTAAATAGATTGTGCCTTGTTTTATAACCGAAGATGACAATCTTTCCTTAACTCAATGTCCTTCTAATGTTGAGATTCGAGATACCATCTTCCACATGGATGCTAATAGTGCCCCTAGGCCTAACGACTTTTATAGTATATTCTATAAGACTTTTTGGGATGTTGTTTATAAAGAAGTTTGTCATGCTTGTTGAATGATGTCACTTACCGTAAGTACATAGGTCAACAAGTAATATAGAGAGAAGTAAAGTATTGTTTCCACGAAAATTGGAGACTAATACACCTATTAGCTTTAGTTTAATATGTTTAGAGTAGAAAAAATTGGACTATAATGCAATAATGAACAAACTATAATATTAGGCATTAGATGAGATTATAGAGGATTGAATGGGTTCAATCTCTCTCAACACTATAAGAAAATTGGCATGTAATGAGCAGAAAAACTGTTGTTAAAGGCTCAAAAACTATCACAAAAGACATTTAATGAGGGGAAATATCCCATCATAGTCCGTGGTTATTGCCTCCGCGGGTAAAAGTAAATAATGACAAGAATAGGTCCCGTCATTAATAAGTATATAGTGAAAGTAAATTACAGTCATTAAAAAGTTCTTTCAGTGACAATAAATCCCATCACTGATTCAGTATCTTCCCCTCATTATATAATAACCTAAGAACTAGATTTTCCCTCATTATATCTACAATTACTAGTCACTAAATGATGTTTTTTAGTGATGAGTTCTTTATCATTATATCAAATCAGTTTTGGTAATGAATTTTTTGGCCATTAATTGATTTTGACCCTTATTATAGAATTTTGTAATAATAAAAACAAAAGCTCAATATAATAAAAGACATTCCATCACCAATAAAATTTAAAATATCAAACAAGCTTGTTCCACAATATAATATTTTATATAGAATTAGAATTTTAGCAAAAATGTAAGTTCTATCCACAGAGATCATTTAATATTTCTTGATCTCTATTAAGGGAGGCAAAAATACATATGGACCTATATGGATCATTTTATATTTACCAAACATGTTGATCCTTGCTTGAACTTCTTGTTTGAAGCAACCTACACTAAATTAAACAAAAAAAGAATTTTAATAGCACAAATCAAAATTCAATCACTTATTTAAATTTGTATAACACAAATATTATTATTGATATGCATGTAAAAGTAATAATATTTTTGTTTTACTAAAGTATTAGAAGTAAAAAAAAAATAGAAAATATATGTAGTTTTAAACATCCTGCAAAACAACAATAAGCATAAAAATCATTGTTCAACATCACTAAAATAAAACATAATTGAGTCATTCGTAAAACAAACAATAATTGTTAAAGAAAAAAAAGCAAAGTAATAAATTAGACCTGTTGAAGGTCATTGCTATTTGTTGTAGTTCCAACTGAAGCTTGTTCGAGGAAGCCATTCTCAATTCAAGCAAGAATATCCTCCTGTACAATAATTAAAAAAAATAAGGCAACATTGTTCAATGCCTCACCTTCACCAAATTTTGATTTGTGGAGAACTTATAAGATTGCTGACATTATACTCATCACCCATAATTTCATTAATGCTGATAAATCAGAACAAAAAATAAAGAAAAAATAAAGATATAAAATGTAACCATGAAAGAGAAAAAAATGCAAAGGTCACAAAGTATGTTTCTAAATAAAAGTACACATGATGTCTTGTAAAGTCCCAACCTATTAACACTATGTAGTATGGTTGACATATGTTCAAGAACAATCTTATGTAAGGGCAAATAACAAAGAACCTTGTGCTAGCAAATCATTGAGTCCTAAGCAAGATATGAGGAAAGGTTATTAGAACTAAGATAATGTGCATGCACTTTAAGTGAGACAATTAGAACACTTGTTTGTTCTTCAATAGTTGCTTGACTCAACCATGTAGCCAAGATCATGACACCACCTTTAGTTAAGAACATGAAAGTTATAACATAATGGGCAAATGACCAAGAGAGAAAACAACTAACATGTTAAATACAAAAGATGATCTATCAAGTACCAATTTAGTACTGGTATATATTTTTTGTATATTCTTTATATCATATGAAAGTGAGAGCATTGATAATGTGTTTTTTCATGTACTTACGTATATTTGGTTCTATATACCTTACACACTTAGCTAGTTCTACTATATTAATGTGTTTTTTATGTACTTCTCTATGAGAAAGAAGAGTGGTACCTCATGGTTGACTGTAGTGAAAAGAGCATTCAAGTCTCCAACTAAGGAGAATTAGAAAATAGCAATTATCTTCAAGTTCAATAGTATGAATAAAAAATAGTAGTAAACAATAATAATAATGTTGCTTTTGCTACTTTTACAACAGCACAGGTGAGTCCTATTTTAGATGATGAGCAAATGCATGGAATTGCACTAGGACAACTACTAGTTGTATGACTTATTTACATAACTTATATTAATCACAATGCTAAGTTAAAAAAGTGGAAAGTAAATAATTAAGTAGAAGAAGGCAGAGCACTAACATATTAACACTTATGAACTCAAATTGCAAATTTTTTTTTCCTATATGAACATCAATTTATTACTTATGTTCTTAAACGAGAGTAGAATGGATAAATTACCAAAAAAAAAGAAGAAAAAATCAATAGTGTTAAGTAAATTCTATTTTTCCATTGCTAAATTAGTTAAATAATGTCTGCAATGGACTAGAAAAAAGCTTACCATATTGTAGCAGTAGCCTCTGCAATTAAAACTTCATTTTTTTCATGTCTTTTTGACGACATAGTTAACAAGCCTGTAAAAAATTAAAGTCAACATAAGCCTAAGAGTCTTTTATCATCTGCACATATATTTATACAAAACTAGGTAAAGTAATCAGATCAACATTATGAATAACCATGACCAACATTATGGTAATGAGCAAGAGTAATATAATAGAAGTTCACATTCCAAACTTTTACAATTATAGACATGTATGAAATCAAAAAATTCTTATAAATCCATGTAGGTAACTAACAACTTAAAAGTAGCATTTTAAGGGCTAGAAAGCACCTAACGCTACAATTCCCATTTACTATAGATCAATGTCATACACACATAAATAGATATATATATGAATATCATAATATATCTAAAAAGAAGAAAGAATAAAAACATAGGGAAGCAATGAAGTCATACCTCAAGAGAGCCATGCAATACAGCATAGCCAACATTTGCTCTAAGTGTTATGCATTGCTTGGTAGGTCTTTTATACAATGAGATAATAATGATAAATTATTTGTGATGAATTCTTTTAAGGAAAAACCAAATGGAAAGTAATCCATAATAGAAATTATCACCTATAAAAAGGGTCTTTCTTCATAATTTCAATAATTGAAGTTTTACATCAATCACAACAGGTAAGCATCCTCTACTTCGCCATGTCGATATCTAAAAAAAAGTACCCAACAAAAAAAAACTGATTTAATCACTACTACATATCAAAATAATAATAATAATAACTAGTATTATTATTTAGCTATTTATGTTTATATAAAATGCGATTTGGCTTTACTTTGTTGATGCTAGAGGCTACGTTATGTGGAGAATAAGAGAATAAAGAGTTTCTAACCCATTCCCACTCCTCCCAATTCAACCAAAGCACTAATTTGTAGCCATACAATTATGATGATGATGTATCTTCATTAGGAAAAATCCTCAATTTTAAAAACTCTAATTAGGAATAGCCTCCAAAGATGAAGAGCAGTGATAAGAATAGCCTCCAAAGTTTTGGTGCTTAAGGAGAATATATTTGATTAAGAATAATGTCAATATGAAGAGTAGTGATTGATAATAACCTCCAAAGAAATCTAGTTGATAGAAGTACAATAACCTCCTAGCTAATAGAAGTACAAATTCTAAGGGACATTAATCTCGATTGTGCCTCCATTTTCTAAGTAAGATAATAAATTGTTAAAAGAAAAGGGAAATTTTTGAATTAAAGTAAGTAAGGAACAATCTTACATAGTTCTTCAGCTTGAGTTGTGTAATTACAATCACAACAATCTTAACCAAGAAAAAAAAAAGAAGACTCGATTTATTATTGAGAAAACCTATCTATAGTAGACTAAGAACTCTTTCCTAACCTATTAGGTAAATTGATTAGGAAATTACATAAGAGAGAAAGAGGAAATGCTTCTAGAGAGAATAGGATAATTGATTATAGAATTAGGTTTACAATGTAGAGAGAAAAAAATGGGCTAAGTAAAAAAAATGGTTATTATTTTTTTTATGAGGAATGATAGAATTTTTGGGTGGAAAGAGTTAGGCGCTAAAAAGGTTTACTTTAATAACGACGGTATGGCAATTTAATTACTATCAAATTAAAATTCAGTCAGTAATAGCTAAGGTTTTAGTTAGGGGATATTTTACCCTCACAAAAAACTATGCAAGTTGCACATTTAGTGACAGGTTTTTCTTACCCTCATTAATTTTTCATCACTAATGAATGTTTTTCTTATAGTGCAAGTTATTGATCATTAAACATTATAGGTTTACTAGATCTACCATTTCTCAATGCATAAATCTAGACTAAGGCTATATTTGACTAGAATACAACACACAGCAAGGCACAACAAACATAATATGAATCAAATAAGAAAGGATTTATAAAAATGAACTTGATTTAAATAGGTTTCCAAAATCCCAACAACATAAATAAAAACTTAGCCAAACATGGCTTCCATAATCATCATTCAATATCCAATACAACCTAAGAGATTTAAGAAATGAAAATGAAATAAAAGGGGAAAGAGAAATTGTTATCAAGAAGTTGAATCTTCAATGGATGTTATTTTCTTCTTCTTGACTCCTTTTCTCCTCTTGCTCCTTTTCTCTCTCTTAGTTGTCATGTTTCTTCCTTTTCAAGATTGATTTCCCTTCCTAATTGATATCCTCCAAATTGTGGTCCTTGTCATTTTATAGCCTCTCTAGAATGTTCTCTCACATCCTATAGATTTTCATCTTTTTAAAATGTCCACCTCATCATGTTTTGTGTTGGAAACAAGCTTATTATGCTCACTAATCAAGTTATAATCATGGAAAAGGGACAAATAGAGAAGGGAGATGATCACAAAAATGCTATGCTCACTATAGAGAGTTTGGCCATTCAAAAACCTATAATTGCTCTACCATCCGTGATCGCGACAGAATGCATGCTCTGCTCCTTCCTCTGATTCCTCATCCATTTTCTCTCAAAAAACCTCCACACTTCTTTTCCCTATAAAAACAAAACAAAAAATAAAATGTTTTTGTTCTTATATGATGTCCTATACTAAATGCTACCTAAAATGAATGAATGACTATTCAAATATGTCCTAAATCTCTATGTCATTTGGCACTAACAAATACCCCCATTGTTGAATCTTTGCTTATCCTCAAGCAAACTCAAGAACATTAACTATCGATGTAATGAACAAGTTGTATATTAAAATTTCACTAAGCACACACTATAACCTTCTTTTAATAGCTAGCTTACAATTCTCAAAACAAAGTTAACATATCAAGTTAAGAAATGAAATTACCAAGTGAAGAGCTTGTTATTCATTCATAATCGCACAATCATGAGTCAAAATCTTAAGAGAAGTACAAAGATGAAAGAAAAAGACTCCAATCTAAGGTGACTCTTCATTTGGCATGTGAAAATCAACTCCATCCATTTTATTTTCTTTTTGCTATTGTGCCTTTTCTTCCCTCTCTTAGTGGTCCCCCATCTTTTTCGAACTACTCAACATGAACACCTCAAGAGGGTTCTTTGAATACTCATACTCTTTTGTAAGAGCATTGGAGTAGGAAGAATTTTAAGTTCTTAAGCACATTTTATTCACTTTGCTTTTATAAAAATTAGAAAAGAGTATTTTTATGACTCCTTTCATATACAACTCCAAGTGACCCTAAAGAGGAGTTTAGTTCATCCACCATACTATCTCCCCAAACATCGACTCACAACATAATAACATGAACAACAACATGCATTAAGTTTATTAAAAGCTCAAAATTCTCAATTCAAAATGTTAATGAAGCTTAAAAGATCTTAAAATTAACCATTAAAAGAAGATTAAGTAACATGGGCTTAACAAAATGAAAAACATGCACACAATTCATCACAAAGAGCATTTACAAAAATTACAAGTGTCAAACATCAAGATTATAAAAAATTTAGGCAAAATCATAAAAATGCAAAAAAAAAAAATGCATGCTATATACCAGAATATACACATGATAAACTAAAAAAATGCAAAAATGGTTCTCCCCCCTCCCACACTTGAATCACACATTGCCCTCAATGTTTGTGGGGCTTTTAAATGCAAATCATAAATCATATATGCATAAACATACCAAAAATAGAAACAAAAATCACAAGCAAAAAATTATAAACATGAAATGCATGAAAATGAAAACTAAACTAAACTTAAACTAAAAAATAAAAATAAAAGAAAATAAGGAAAAGAGTTACTCCCTTTCCAGTGGAGGATAGTCTGGAGGTGGATTCCTAGTAGGAGATAGGGATAGAAGATGCTCATGCCCTATTTCCTTGAAGTATTCCATCATTTTGAAGAAGTGGTATGAATGATCGATATCTAAGTTAATGAGTTTGTCATTTAGCGCATGATACTTATCCTTCACTGATTTTTCAAGGTTCTAAAATCGAGAATCCACTTTTACTTAAAAAGAATATAGTTTTTCCAAAACTTGGCTCTATCTTTCATTTGATGATTGAGCTAGTTAAGGGGTTTCTTAGTCTTTTGTTTCCTCATCCTTATCCTTTTCTTCACTCTCATCTAGTTTAGGCAAAATTTTCCTCTTTGTAGTAGATTTCATCAAATAATAACATTTTTTTATTTTTTAATCTCATAATTCAGTTGTCGATGAGAAAATCTCGGCTCTTGTGAGAATGAGCCAATTGATATTTTCTTGTAAAATAGAAGGCATATTAGTTTTTTATGGATCAAAGACATGAAAAAGCAAAGCTAAACTTGTTATGACATGTCCCATTGAATTTAATGACTTATTTACACGAGCAACATGGCATAATGTCTGAAGAACAAAGTATGTGGTGCAAATCTTTATTTTAGTATGTATACACCATAGTGTTAACAACTCTTGGATGGAGATTTTTTTGCTCTCTTTCTTTCCAAAAATAGAGCAGCACATAAGTTTATGCATGATGATGCACTTATAATCCTCAATCAAACCATTCAACATACCATAATGATCCCAATCCTCCTCTTTGTAAGAAATTTCATTCGAAAACTCCTTGGCCTTGTATCTTGTTGATGGTTCATACACTTCCCCTCTTGCAAACTCAAACACTCTATGCATGGTGTCATAATTGATCAAAATAGGCATCCTATTGAGCCTACACTCAAATTTCTTATGGGTTTGATCAGAAAGTTTTAGAGTTGTATAAAACTTTAACATTAAATCCTTATAAACATCATGATTTAATGGAATAAACTTCTTCCAACCTAATCTATCACATAACTCGAGAACCCTATCCTTGCCTCTAGTAGTAATGGTACATTGGATATTGTTACTTTTGCTTTCTTATTTTGTTGAGATGTCATGGAGGAGTGATGTGTTAGCTCTATTTTGGAGAAGGGTGAGTAAAATGTGAAATAATAATAAAAGGAATTTAGGATTTAGGGTTAATGGTTAATGAAGATTTTTAGAGAGAAGAAGGGTGAAATGATGATGATTTGAGTGGGTGGAACAGATTTGGGAAGTGGAGGAGATTGCGCAAGAGGTGGAGATCATTGATTTGAAAAACATATGGGAAGAGGGAAATGGGTGGCGGCATTATTTAGGGTACATGAGTTGTAAGAATTGTGAGCACGGACTGTGCCATGATCACGGTAGAAAGAATTAGGTATTTTTGCCTGTGAACACGAAGCATCTGCGAAAATTAATGATAAACCTAGCAACATTGAGGGATTAGTGATCGCGGATCATCGTGAAATAAAAAATGACCTACAAGGATAAACACAAATAATTAACCTTGCAGGTTAATAGAAAAGAAAAAGCAAAGGAAAGAAATATAAATTGAATTTATTAAAAATAAACTAGCAAGAAAATAATAATTAAAAAAATGTTAATTTATCATTTTTAGCTTAACCATACTCCATCCTCATTACTTTAATAAAGTATGAGGGATGAACATCCTTTACACTTAGCATTAAGCAATTCTTGATGTTCTTCTTTATTATCCTGAATTGATGGAGGTATAATTTGGTCCTTTGAATAAGCATGATGCATAAGAACATATAACACTTTGAATGCTTGCATTGCCTTTTTCCTTAAACTTATTTTTTTTCTTGGCTTTCTTCTTTTTTTTTGCCCTTGAAGTGGCAAGGATTCTTTATGAGCTATGTCTTTCTTCGCTCCTTGGATTGATCTTATTCTACCATACTTTTATCCCTTACTGCTTATACCTAGACATGTTGCTCATAAGCTTTCATATCACTTATGTGTTTGTTCATCACATATTGCACTTTCTCTTCTCCAACTCCCAAAGTAATTTTTCCTTCATTCACATCAATCAAAGTCTTTCTAGTATTAAGAAATGGTGTCCCTAAATCAAGGGGAAATTCTTGTCTTGCACAAAATCTAGAATCATAAAATCAACCAGGAACACAAATTTATCAACTTTGATAAGCAGTTCTTCAACTACTCCATATGGATTTTTAATTAAATGATTAGTAAGTTAAAGAGTCATATTGGTGTTGATGACATTTCCTAACTTCAATTCCCTAAAAATTGAGAGAGGCATAAGGTTAATGCTAACTCTTAAGTCACATAAATATTTAGGAAATTGTTATGAACTAAGAAGACAAGGTATTGTAAAACTCCTTGGATCTTTAAGCTTGACTGGAATTTTGCTTAAGATGATTGAGCTACAAGTTTCCATAAGAGGTACCATCTCATTTTCATTCCATTTACGCTTATTAGTGATGACATTGTAAGCACCTAATTTTGGGATAATGAGTTATGAATGCGACAAAGGACTCAAATGATGAAACTATTAAATAGGTCTTTAATGCTTGAGTTTTGAAACTTCAGAGGTCTAATTGTATTTTTCAAAAAAAGAATTTAATATTTTTAAGGACTAAATTGCAATGCTTTTTAAGGACATAATTGAAAAGTTTAAATTCTTTCAGGGCTTTTTTTATAATTAAAAGTTTACAAAATAAGTCAGAATTCTACAATTCTGATCGAAATTACACTAATTCTAATCAGAATTGTGTAATTCCAGTTGAAGTTAGACCCATTCTGTCTGATTTTTGAATTTTCCAGAAAATAAAAAATGCCTTTTTTTGAATCTTGATTGGTTGAAGGATTTTTCTTAAAATTGTTTTGGTATTTTTCTAGTTTTGTAAGAAAATAAAGTCCTTTTAGGAATGAAACTCTATAGACACGTGAGTTAGGGTTTTTGTATTGTTTTGCTATAAAAGGACAGGTTTAGCTCCTATGGAAAAGGGGGGACAAGGATTTTTCTTTTCGTGGAGGATTTTTAATATCAACATTCTATACATAGCTTTTCTTTTATTAATTTTTTTTTAAAAAAAGAGGATCTTCTACACAATTTTTTGTTTGTTTTTTGTTTATTAATTATAGGCTTTTAGAGGAGTAGAAGAATAATATTTGAAAACTTATTAAGAATGGTGATTTTACAAAATCTGAGGAGCACTCCATTAAAAACATCCATAAGCATCATCTTCTCCATATTCTTCTTTTATTTCATTTTTCTTTTCGATTTTGTTGAGTTTCAATTTTATTCAAATTTCTTTATATTTTATTCACTAATCATAATTTTTATTTCTTTTTATGGTGATTATGGAGGAAAATACACGATGATCATGTTTGGAGGACTAAATTCATAAGAAGTCTATAGAATGCCATGGATAAGACCTTGTAGAGACATAATTTCTAGGATTTTTATTATTTATTATTTTATTGCTTTATTTTATTTATATTTTTTGGTTTTTATTAATTATTTTTCTTTTTATTCTCAATAGATTATTGTAATAACCCCAATAGTGGGAATAGTAAAATTATATGTGTGGTTGTATGTTTATTTTGATGAATTGATTAGTAGAATTAAGGTTTTAATTGGGTAATTTATTAAAATCAATGAAGGAATTAGATTAATTTAGATTGCATGTTAATGAAAATTAGGGCTTTTTTTTTAAAGGAATAAATTAATTGATTGTTTGATCTCTTATTTGATTGTTTTGATTTTTTTTTTTGGCTTATTTATTTATTTTTATGTGTTTGGGCCTTAAGCCCATGTTAGACTTTAACTCATTCATTTATGTTTAGGTCTAAATAATTCTTTGTTAGCTTACCCTTTAATTAGCCTATTTCATTAAAATTAATTAGGTTAAGGTTTTAATTAAAATATATCTTTAGGTCCATAATTAATTAGATTTTTAGGGTAGAGATAACTTAGGCCCATTTATTAAATTAGATATAGGCTCACCTAATATTATTTAATTAATTAGACTTAACCCATTTAATTTAAGCCTTTTTCATAATTTGTAGGTTTAAGATCACCTTAGAATTAAAACATGTAGAATTAGGCCCATTAATTTAAATACTCCATAATTTGTAGATTTAGGCCCATTTGTAGAATTAAAATAAATAGACTTTGACTCATTTAATTAAAATTAAAAGGAATTAGGCCCTTTAGGCTCACTTATTAAAAACATGTAGATTTAGCCCATTTAATTAAAATCAATGTA
Source organism: Mallotus nudiflorus (assembly GCA_947683625.1). Classification (NCBI taxonomy): domain Eukaryota; kingdom Viridiplantae; phylum Streptophyta; class Magnoliopsida; order Malpighiales; family Euphorbiaceae; genus Mallotus; species Mallotus nudiflorus. The sequence continues at coordinate 675,174 of CANTUR010000323.1, forward strand.
GATTAGACTAACTTAGGGATTGTATTGAATGCATTATTTACTTGTATTTTTCATAACTAGTTTGCCTTGGAGTTAATTGCTAGAATAAGGGTTTATATGAAATTTCATGTAAAATAAAGGATAACATAGTAATTCATAAAGTAATTCTAAAAGAACATGAGACTGAAAGAAGTTGGTATTCCATATCCAAAATTTCCTAACTGTGGTGGTAGTTTTCTTTTAGGGAATTGAGTACCACCTTTTCGATTTGTTCCGGTTATTAGCCTGGGTGGCGACTCTTCATCTCCACGCCATGTCTTTGTGATAGTGGTTAGTGTGTTCTCTAGAGCCTTAAGCTCAAACAGTGTCACAGTTGCTAAAATCTAGGACGCGCGCTAAACCCCGCCGTCTACAGTGGTGACTCCATTGGGGATAAGAGAACTGATTCTACTTTTGTTCTTTAAAATTATTTTATTAATTATTATTTTATTCTTGCATTCATTCTACATGTCCCTATTAACTAATGGCATTGGTTTATGATTCCATGATTCCACTAGCTTTATGGAGTTATAGATTGGCTAACCATCACTCTTAGCTTTAAACTCAATCTAAGAGAGATTACCGGGCTCATCTGACTAGAGTCTGTAACCCAAGTCCTAAAGGGGGGTCGTCTTCTCTCGAGTTTGTAAAGGATGTTGGGCCCCTTTAACTATAGCTTGTAATTCAAGTCTTAGAGGAAAGCATCTTGCTAAGAGAACCTTGACCTTTCACCAGACCCTAACCACATATAATGGCTTAGTAACTTCCCTTAGGATCTACCCAAATTGCTTGTGAATGTTGCCATGAGGTATTTTTATCTATAAAGGCCCAAGCCCGTACTTTAAAAGCCCATTTGACTAATAAAGATTGGGCTAATTTTTTATACTTAGAAATACTTTTTGTATGTTTTATTGCTTTAAGAGACTTGACATGTGCATTGGTTCTTGATATCCCCTGTTGATATTAAGGCCAAGACAAGAAATTCCAGACCAAGCAGAAGACTAATGAGTCATTCTCAGATTTTCTGACTAAGTTCATAAATAAGGTAGGATTAAAGAAGAACAAGCTGGCTAAAAAGGATCAGGTTAGGATGATAGTTCAAAATGTGTCACCTAATCTGGTTGAAAGGTTACGGATGATGAACCCCAAGACATTTGTACACCTTTATGATGATGGGTTACAAGCTAAAGAGATTGAAAATGAGAAGAAGAAAGTCATTAAAAACACTAGAGTGAGAAATTACCCCATTGGGGGCATGCAATAAGGAAATATTAGCCGGGTTGTAGGAGTTCATACTATTCAACATCCTACCTAGGAGATTCTCAAATTTCAACCAACCTTATCTAAAGTCCTAGACCGTATAATCTAAAAAGGCCTTCTTATACCCTTAACTCCATCTAGACCACTAAACCCAAATCTCTATGGCTTTGACCAAAATAGTTATTGTAAGTTTCATTAAGTTGCTGGCCACTCTACTAACTCTTGCATGTGCCTTAAACATGAAATTCAAAACCTCATAGACTCTGGACAAATCATAGACCTTAAGAAATCCAATCCAAACCCAAACACCTAAAATAATCCTTTCCCAAATTACTGAAACATGCCACCTCCAACAACCATAATGATTAACTCACGAGCAAGCGAGGAAGGAGTGCTCAACTTTTTTGAGGATCTAAACCTTAAAACAAATGAGAAATCTCCTAGTGCCCCTAAAGATATGGAAAGAGTAAAAGACTTATTGGGCCAACCCTTAAGCAAGTTTAATTATAAGGTGATTTACTCTAAACCACGTTCTTTTGATATACCCATTGATTCAATGAAGCCTACATTATAGGATGATGAGTTTGATGATGAGAAGCTTATAGTTAAGAAAGAAAAATGCATGGTTGAGGTCTAGAAGGACACAAAGAAGGATTGAACTGTTAGGGTTATTAACATTTGTACAATTCTGATGAAGAAGGCACTAAAGGTTGTAATGTATAGGTTGATAATCCAGAAGTCAATCATGTTACTAGAAGTGGGAAGGGTTATAAACCAGTGGAGAAAACTATAAAAAGAGGGGAAGTTGCTAAAGGAGATGACTCAGATGAACATGGTAATGACCTGATTCTTGAACAGCTCAAGAAAGCAAAAGCAAATGTAAGTATTTGAGAGCTTTTGATGTACTCAAGTAGCCATAGGAAGGCTCTGGTTAAGGCTTTAGCTAAGATGAACATTGAAACTACTGCAACCCCTAAGGTGATGGTGGCTAAGGTTACTGAGAAAAAGAATGGAGTTATTACTTTCTCTGATGAGGACCTACTTATGGAAGGAAGGAATCATAATAAAGCCCTGTTCATTCTAGCTGTAATAAGAGGGAAAAGGACCAATTATGTGATGGTGGATGATGGTTCTACAATTAATGTTTTCTTCCTATGGATCCTACCTAATCTAGGAGTGAAGGTGGAGGATTTTGCAAAATCAAACCTTATAATTAGAGCTTATGATTATAGCATAAGGAATGCAGAGGGAACATTTGTGGCTCCTATAAAGATTGGGCCTATAGAGGCAATGGTAGAATTCAATGTGCTAGATATCCTTGTCACTTATGCCCTTCTTTTGGGTAGGCCTTAGTATCATATTTTGGGAGGAGTGCCTTCAACTGTGCATCAAAAGGTGAAATTCTTACTTGATAGGGAAGTGGTGACTTTAGATGTTAGTATAGGCAAGACCATGTCCATAGTTATGGATAGTCAGAAGCAAGTAGTTACTCCTCCTGGTTTCCAAATAGCCATGATCTCATATGGAATTATGATGGATCCAAGGGTTATGAGCATGATTAAGAAGATGAATTATCGGCCTAGACAAGGACTATAAAAGAATGAGTAGGGAAGCCTAGAACTCCTAGATTTCAAAACCCAAGATGATATAAAAGGATTGGGCTATATAGGAGTTGGATTTGACAGTAAAAGGGATAGAAGAAGGTTTTTCAATAGGAATAACCTCCTAAGGAATGTGGGACCATTGAAGGATAACTTTGTTAAATAAAGGAAGGAGAAGTTCTATCTGGGTGAAAAGGAGCCTATCCAAGTAGTTGGTATGGATATCCCTAGGTTTGAGATCTTCAAGAAGTAGATAGTTGAGAGGCCAATGCAAAACAACAAAGACAAGGTGATGAAGACAGTTGCTGAAAAGATGAAAGCTGAGGATATTGAAGAGCTACTTTTTCTACCACTTAATGAAGAACTACTATAGGAGTTAGTTAGTATTATTAATAATAGTTTTAGTGATGTTTTCTATGAAGAAATTGATGTAATAACATATGATTTGTTTGAGGACAAAAACTCTATTTTTCTTGTGGTTAATTATATGAATTCTAGTTTGGCTTACTTGTGTGATGTTAATTTTGATGGTTTTATGCATTTTAATAATGATCGTTCATGCATGTTTGACATTAATTCTATTTAATTAGATTCATTAAACATGGGCACAAATGAACAACCAAAACACATTTCTATATCACATGATTTAACTCTTGAAGAGAGAGAAAAAATTGAGAGAATATTAATAAAAATAAAGGTAGTATTTGCTTAGTCCTATGAGGATATGCCATGGTTAGATAGAGGAATCACAGAGCATCACATTCTAATCTATTAAGAAGCTAAACATGTAAAGCAAAAACTTCATAGGTTAAGGCCAAAGTGGACAAAAAAGATAAGGGAAGAAATCTCTAAGCAAATCCAGGCTAATTTTTTTGGAAGTAGTGGAATACCCTTAATGGTTGGCAAACATAGTATCAGTTCCCAAGAAAGATGGAAAAGTTTGAATATGTGTAGATTTTAGGGATCTGAATAAAGCATGTCCAAATGATGACTTTCCTTTACCCCATATTGATGTGATTGTTGATAGTGCAACATCTAGTGTAATGCAGTCCTTCATGGATGGGTTCTCAGGTTATAATTAGATAATGATGGCAGTTATGGACAAGATCAAACCTACTTTTATCATGGAATGGGGAACATATTGCTATAAATTAATGCCTTTCAGGTTAAAGAAAGCAAGAGCAACTTATCAAAGAGTGGCCACCGCCTTATTTCATGATATGATGCATAAGAAAGTGGAAGTGTATGTTGATGATATGATGGTTAAGTCAAAAATAAGAGAGGGACACTTTGAGGCTTTGGATAAGTTCCTAGTAAGAATAGAAAGATATAACCTAAGGCTTAATATGAAGAAATGCATCTTTAGGGTGACTTTTGAAAGTTATTGGGGCACATAATCAGTAATAGAGGAGTAAAAGTTGATCCAGACAAGATTAAAGCCATCCAAGAGATGCCATCACCAAGAATGAAGAAAGAAGTATGAGGATTTATTGGGAAACAACAGTGCATTAACAGGTTTATTGCGAGACTTACCATGGTCTATGATCCAATCTTCAAGCTTTTAAGGAAGAATCAAACAGTGGAATGGAATGAAGAATGTCAAAAAGCCTTTGATAAGATTAAGGAAAACCTTACTAATCCACTTATGTTGAGACCACCAAGGCAAGGTAAGCCTTTAATCTTATATTTGGCTTTATAAGAAAAAGTAATGGGGGCAATGCTAGCGCAAGAAGGACCAAAAGGGGTGGAGTACGTAGTGTATTATCTCAGTAAAAAGTTCTTGCCATATGAAGAAAACTATGATCTTATAAAGAAGATGTGTTTGATAATGATCTGGGCTACAAAGATGTTAAGGCATTATTTTCAGTCTTACAAAGTACAAGTTGTTTCAAAGATAGATCCTTTGATGTACTTATTTCAAGCACCAGCTTTGACTAGAAAGATGTCTTGATGGTTGGTACTTTTGATTGAGTTTGATATAGAGTACATCACAATAAAGGTCATCAAAGGAAGAGCAGTAGTAAAATTCCTAGCTTAGAATGTAGTCGAAGGAAATGAGTAGTGGAATCTAGAGTTTCCAAATGAGAACTTAGAAGTAATAGAACAACGTGAATGGAACCTTTATTTGGATGGAGTTATGAATAATAAAGGAGTAGGGCTAGGAGTAATTCTTGTCACACCAAGAGTAGAAACCATCCCAATGGCTAAGAAATTAGACTTTAAGGTCACAAACAACATGGCTAAGGACCTATTGGTTTATGTATCTATAGGATGGAAGTAGCACTAGTAGTTGGAGCTAAAGACCTATTGGTTTATGGAGATTCCATGTTAGTCATTGGTCAGGCAAATGAGGAGTGGGAAGTGAAAAAAGAGAGGTTGAAACCTTACATCTGCTATTTGAAAAAGCTAATGAGGAATTTCACTAAATGTCTCTTCATGCATTTACCAAGAGATGAGAATCAAATGGTGGATGCCTTAGCAACGCTTTCTTTAACATGGGATAAACTGACAGGATCAATGATAAAGCCTTTGGTAATAATGAAACTGAAAGCTCCATGCTATGGCGAGGAAAAAGTCATGAGTATTTGGATAAGGCCAGAAGAAAAGCCATGGTTTTACAACATCCAGAGATTTATTAAGGAAAGAAAATACCCAGATGAAGCAACTTCCAAAGAAAGATATGCTCTTCGTGTTCTTGCATGCCATTATGCAAGTTATAATGAGGTATTATACAGAAGGATGTCAAATGGAATGCAACTGAGATTTCTTAAGAAGGATGAAGAGGAACAACCGATGAGAGAGATTAATACAGGTGTTTGTGGATCTCACATGAATGGGATGGTTCTAGTAAAGAAAATGATTTGGCAAGGGTACTATTGGATGAGCATGGCAAGGGACTATATCCGAGTAATGAGACAATGTCATAAGTGTCAAGTGCATGGGAACCTCAATCATCTTCCCCCTACAATGCTAAACAATTTAATGTCTTCATAGCCCTTTGCAGCCTAGGGAATAGATATAATAGGGGAAGTAAAACCAACTACTTCAAATGGGTATAAGTATATAGTATTTGCAATTGACTACTTCTCTAGATGGATAGAAGCATAGTCCTTTGGTACCTTGAAGGCTAGACATATGGCAAGGTTTATCAAGAAGAATCTCATTTATAGATATGGGGTCCCATATTATGTTGTGATGGACAATGACATTCAATTTCAGGCAGAGACAGCTAAGTTATTCCAGAGATATAAGATTGAGCATCATAAATCCTCGCCTTATTGACCTTAGGCTAATGGTGCAGTTGAAGCAACTAATAAGAATATAAAGAAGATCCTCTCTAAGATGGTGAAAATGCATAAAGATTAGTTTGAATATCTCTCTTTTACCTTATGGGGATATAGAACTACGACACGCACTGCTATGGGAAAAACACCGTTCTTGCTAGTATATGGTTGTGAAGTGGTTTTGTCCATAGAGTCAAAAATTAAATCCTTGAGGGTTGTTATGGAAGCAAAAATCCCTAAGAGTGAATGGATACAAAAGATATTCGATCACCTCATATCTCTAGAAGAGAAAAGGATGGATGCTTTATTTCACACTCAGATTTATCAAAGGAGAATAGCGAGAGCTTTCAACAAAAAGGTTAAATTAGGAAAGATAAAAGCTGGAGATGTGGTACTAAAGCAAGAAAGGGTGATGGTGTTTGACCTAACCAAATTGGAAAGGACCATAGTTAGTCAATACAATCCTGCCCAAAAGAGCTGCAAAGATATCAGATCTAGAAGGGAATGAGTTAACTGAGCCAATCAATCTGTATCGCCTCAAGAAATATTACCTTTTAAAAAAAAAGAGCTTCGCTAGCTAGAAAACTTGAAAAGGCTAGTCAGGAAAAAGTTAGGACATTGTCGCTGTTTAGAAAACCCAAAAAGGGCTGGCAGGCAAAAATTAGGGAATAAAATAAAAAGATAATCCACTTGATTAGAAAACTTGCAATGGGCTGATCAGGAAGAAATTAAGGAAATAAAAGTGTGGGAAAAATGTTTGGTTAGAAAATCTGAAAGGACTAGCTAATAACAAGAGTTATATCATATGATGTAATAAATGTACTCATTTTTTCCCTAATTAATGAAATGAATTGAAATGATATTTCTGTCAAATATCGCATGTTCTATCTTTATTACAAAGCAAAAAGACTTAAAGGAAAAATAAAACATAAGAAGCCAGACTTATGAGACCACTATTTTTATTTTTATTTTTTCTTTTATGACTTATATAATAATACTTGATTCCTTTTATAGTTAGTAAATTATGGTGGTTCTGTAGATTGCATGACAACCCAAGCTTTATAGTTATCATCAGTAGTCATGTCAGCATTCATGTGCATGTTCTGCTCTAAAGCTCTGTAGGGCCACAAGTTCTTTATTTTGTTGAGAATGTTTTGTCTCAGAGGAAAGCCTTCAAAGTTAGTTATAACAACCACAATGAATTGGGGGTGACCATTTTGATGGTAAAGGCATAAGGGAGAAAGGAAGGTTAAAAAATGCAATCCAGGAATAGGGACACAATAGTCATATAGGTTAAAGGTCATGAATTTCGATCTCCACCAGGAACAGATCCAAGTAATCTTAGTATCAACAATGCCTTTCATCTAATCAATCCATTAATCTATAGTGTGCTTGTCTTTTATCTTCAATGAATGAAATTGTAGATGGTGAGGTTGATAAATTGAAGCATTAGTGGGAGCATTAAGACGACTCAATTTCTCCTGTAACCAAATCTAAAAAAAAAAGAAGCTAAGTTGAAAACCTGAAAGGGCTACTTAGGCAAAAAAAAAGAAGGTTACGTACTTGAAGGAGAAGCAAACTACCTAAGAGTTGGTTCTAAACTTTGAAATTATCTAACCCAATGATAGTTTTAGCAAGTATGGCAAGCACGGGATTAGCTCTAGTTTCTACTTATTCTAGGATACTGATAATCCTTGCATCAACATCTCTGTGAGAAGATACTAGCAAAAATTGGGCATACAAGCAGTAGGTGACAATTCTGATCCAAGCAGCATTTTTCTTATCTCTAGTTCCACAAGAGGTAATTAGAAAAGGAAGAATGTTAGTCCTAGCATTATGTGCATGCATGTAGATGAATCTGGGGGCATATTAAAGAATGCCATTAGTTTACTAGGAAATTCCATTTCAAGATCAAGGAGAGCAATTGTAGTAGTTGAATCTAATGAACATCCAAGAATAATAACAAACTCCTTAATCAATGGACACAGCTCTTATCAATTGAATCTAAATACATGATCCTTAGCATCCCAGAATGTCATAGCAACATGTAAGAAATTGTTGTTTATTTTTAGGTGTTGAAAGGACTTCAAGGATTTGGCATGAAAGGGTAGCACTCTGTTCCAATCATCTCCATTGATAGTCTTAAGGAATTTCTTCATCAAATTAAGTGTAGCTTGTATTATGATGAAAATAGGTGGAAGAAAAGGATGCGGAATGGCTGTTTTTATGACTCTTATATAGGCTAGAAAATTAGTACAAAAGGGATTAGGATTTGTCTCATTTGTTTTCGAACCAAATTCGAGTCGGAATATAAAATATGAAGAATCAGAGTCGAATTTATGATTGAAAATTTAGAATTTCAATCGAAATTCTATAAATCCGATAAAAAATCTAGAATTTTGATCAAAAATCTAGGATGCTGATTGGATTTCCAACATTTCCAGCAAAATAATAATAATAATAATAATTTTTAGGGTTTGGTCCAATACAAAAGTCTGTGATCCATTCATAAAAAGAAATAATTCTAAAGTATCCAAAGTATAGTCATGCTAACATAAGTCCTAAAGATAGGGAAATTAATCATCCTTAGCTCCAATGTCTAGCCAGGGTCTCCATCCTTTAGCTAGATTGTTGCTCTAATCTGGGGGCATAGAAGTCTCAACATTGTTATTGTCAAAACCAAGGCTAGCAAGCTATCATTGAAGCCTCTTGTTCTCACACTCAACATCCCCAGCATAACTCTGTTGCATTAAGAATAGTTAGAATCATGCATATCATACATAATATGCATACATTTGGATATTTATTGTAAATGCTAACCCTCTAAGTATATATGATCTGCATAGTAAATAATCTCTAGGAAGAGGTGAGTCCATACAAATACTCTGCCTGTATTTGAGGGAACTATAAAATAAAGTTTACTAATTCAGCAACAAGTGTTAGTTTGTACAGGGTTGGAAAGGCAAATCGCACTTACATGTGAAGCATAAGGAGGAGAGAAGCTAGGAATCTAAACTGCATCAAAGTACATGTGTCGCTCAATAGGAGTATATACCATAGGAGCCCAATAATACATAAACCTATCAAATGGGGGACCATTGCCTAAAATAGTACTCAAGGAAGCATCACCATGAGTAGCCTTACTGTGATGAGTAGGCTTAACCTCGTGCTCAATCTCCTCGATGTCATCCTTAGTATCCTCTATAGCAACATCCAGGACTTCTTCAACCTGTACAAAAATTGAATATCATATGTAGTGATGAATGAGTTGAAGTAAAATAATGACAAAAAACATACCTCAGGTGGATCTGAAGGAACCTGCTTTAGGAGATTCTCTTGAATATACTCTTGATTAGGATGGAAATCCTCGAGCAGAGTCGAAGCATCATATCCCTCAAGAGCTACTTTAAGCTCGGGACCAATCATGCTACTACTCCACAACATCAAGGAGGGAATAGAAAAGGGAACGCGCCTCTTGGAAGGTCTAGCTGTAGTCATGAAATCGTATCATTGAATGTCTTCAGTACCAACCAGCCAATCCAATTTGACTTGCAAACTTATGCACTTAAATTTTTTGAACTTTTACAATTGGTGAAATATAAAAAAAAATCAAATTTGTCTTACCAATTCCTACTCTAAGGAGTTCAGCTGGTCCCGATAAGTCAGCAAGCCATGCTTGATGCTAGCAAGATGAGAAGAACCCCAACTCTGCATTAAGGGAAGACTCCTATCAAAGCTAATGACATTGAAGTCTCGGATCACTCCAATCTCAATGCCCTATATCTTAAAAAGAGGAAATGAAATAAATAAGGAAGAAAATGTGAAAAATAAGCAAAGTTGAAAAGGATAGGAGGAATACATGCATGACATGCCAAAAATCGCACATCATCACAGCACTTCTATAAATAGTATCTAGTCTGTAGTAGAGATAAGCAAGCATTGTAGATCCCTAATCTAAAGTAGCAACCCTAGCAAGATCCTGAAAGGGACCGAGAAGGGTGATGCTAACCTCATGAATAGTCTTACAAAAAGGAGTAGTGCTAAGTACTATCAACAAGTAGCATCTGGCCTTTTGAAGAATCTAGCGAGGTATGGTGGTAGGTCATCTCCTGAAACCCTAAACAAGAGAAGAAAGAAGCACATTCTTTCGATTTTTCCATATCGAAGTAAACCCAAGCAAGTCACAAACATAGCGACTCTTAGCATCCTCTAGGAGAGTGCAGTAATGGATATTAAAGGGAATCAGGGTACCCCAAAATGTGATCCTGGTAATAGTAGAGAAGCTCATAGGGGAAATAGTTAGCTCACCCACCTGTGTGTAAAAAGTGTGAGTGGTGTCCATCCACTTCTCGATAAGAGTGAAAAGTGAGTAGTGGTTTGACCTACCTTAATGAATTGATAAAGTAGTAATAAAGCATTAGAAGCTAGATGCCTATATATACTGTAATACCTCTCTAGAAAAGTCATGAAATAATTCTCGAGCCAAGTGAAAGCAACCCTAGAATTTTAGTGGTTTCTGAATAAAATTCAGAAAATGACAAGATTATTTTTCTTTTACAAATGCTTGTGTTTTGTTTGTTTATTGTTTATTTAAGAAGTTAAAAAAAATCAGGCTAAGGCTTAATTGAAAGACTAGATTTTTGATTGGAAATCCAGAATTATGATCGGATTTCTATATTTCTGATTGAAAATCTAAGAATTCCGATTAGAAATCTCAGAATTCTAACCTAGAATTCAAACTCCGGATGAGAAATTCAGAAAATTTGAACATATTTTTATTAGTCCTGTGATAAGTTAAAACTAATTTTGCAAAATTTTAGTTCTAAAATGTCAATTTTCTATAAGTTTTATTTGATCTATGCAGTAAATATCTTAACATTATATGCATGAACATATTAATTTTGAGAAACTAAAGGAATAAGTTTATTGCAGAATTGATGATAGAGGAAGAAAATTTACCTCATCTTAAGCCTCTGAACATCTGTGGAGGTGTAAATGAGTCAAAGGAAGCACATCTTCACCTTTATGGAGTCCCAAATCATTTTGAGGAAAATGTAGATGTGAAGTGATTGGATCTAATTGTCTAAAGCTGCTCCTATATACTCTGCATTGTGGGTGAGCCATAGGATCATACACATTCAAAATTAGATGTCAAATGAAAGAATAATTAAAGAAAGAAACTTTGAAAATCAAGAGAAAATGAAAAGAAGAGAAGAGCAAAAGAAGAAATGAATCAACAAAAGAGGGAAAAATGCTTATATTGAAGTGGAAAATGTCCACTTTAGTCCTTTAGGTTTGTTTGCATGTAAGTCCAAAATTTTCTTTACAATTTAGTCTTAAATTGCATAGATTATTGAATTTGTCATGTAGAAAATAAACTCACACTATACGACTGAGTGTAGTGTGGTGTATTTTCAATTCAAAATATACGTTCGAGTATAGTTAACATTGTACAACTGAGCACAATGTATTCTTTAAATTTGCACTATACGACTGAGTGTAATGTATTTTCAATTTAGACTATATGTTCAAGTATAGTCAACATTGTACGACTGAGTATAACTTATTCTTTCAATTTGCATTATACGACCGATTGTAGTGTATTTTCAATTCAAATTATACGACTGAGTGTAGTCAACATCACACGACCGAGTGTGATGTATCTTTTTAATCAAGACTATATGACCAAGTGTAGTCTGCATTGTATGACTAAGTATAATGTATTATCAATTCAGACTATATAGCCGAGTGTAGTCAGCATCACACGACCGAGTATGATGTATCTTTTCAATTAATAATATACGACTGAATGTAGTCGACATTGTAAAACTGAGTATGATCTATTTTTAATCAAGATTATATGACTAAGTATAATTGGCATCATAAAATTGAGTGTGACGTATCTTGTCAATTAAGACTATACGATCGAGTGTAGTCAGCATTGTTTGATTGAATGCAATGTATTTTCAATCAAGATTATACGATCGAGTATAATCGGCATCATACGACCGAGTGTGATGTATCTTTTCAATTCAAACTATACATTAGAGTATAGTTAACATTGTATGACCGAGTATAATGTATTTTCAATTAAGATTATGCGACTGAGTATAATTAGCATTATATGACCGAGTATGATGTATCCCTTTCAAATTAAACTATATGAATGAGTATAGTCAGCATTGTATGACTAAGTACAATGTATTTTCAATCAACATCATATGATCGAGTGTGGTGCATCCTTTCACTCAATATTATACGTCTGAGTATAGTCCACATTATATGACCTAGTGCAATGTATCCCTTTCATACAAGATTATACGACCAAGTATAGTCAACATCATACGACTGAGTATGATGAGTCCTTATAAATCAATGTTGTACATCCGAGTATAGCAAGTTCATAAGCAAAAGCTTCACGGAGCATAGGTAAGTATCTTAACTTTCAATTTAGAAATTGAGTGCTAGTTTTCTTTATCGCAATTTGTCAAACAAACAGCGACAAAAGGGGGCAACTGTAGGCACCCAATTTTGGGATAATGAGTTATGGATGCGATTGAGTGTAGTCAGCATTTTATGATTGAATGCAATGTATTTTCAATCAAGATTATATGACCGAGTATAATCGGCATCATACGACCAAGTGTGATGTATGTTTTCAATTCAGACGATACGTCAGAGTACAGTTAACATTGTATGACCGAGTACAATGTATTTTCAATCAAGATTATATGACTGAGTATAATCGGCATGATATGACTGAGTATGATGTATCCCTTTCAAATTAGACTATACGAACAAGTATAGTCGGCATTGTATGACTAAGTACAATGTATTTTCAATCAACATCATGCGATCGAGTGTGGTGCATCTTCTCACAGAGATGTTGATGCAATATTATATGTCTAAGTATAGTACACATTGTATGACCTAGTGTAATGTATTCCTTTCAGACAAGACTATATGAGCAAGTATAGTCAACATTGTATGACCAAGTATGATATGTCCTTATAAATCAATGTTATACATCCAAGTATAGCAAGTTCATAAGCAAAAGCTTCATAGAGCATAGGTAAGTATCTCAACTTTCAATTTAGAAATTGAGTGCTAGTTTTCTTTGCCATAATTTGTCAAACAAACAGCGACAAAGGGGGGCAACTGTAGGCACCCAATTTTGGGATAATGAGTTATGAATGCAACAAAGGACTCCAATGTTGAAATTATTAAATAGGTCTTCAATTCTTGAGTTTTGAAACTTTAGAGGTGTAATTGTATTTTTTAAAGAAAGAATTTAATATTTTCAAGGACTAAATTGCAATGCTTTTTAAGGACATAATTGAAAAATTTAAATTCTTTAAAGGGTCTTTTTATAATTTAAAGTTTTTTAAAAAATTGAAATTTTGTAATTCCAATCAAAATTACACAATTCTGATCAGAATTACACTAATTTTGATTGGAATTATGTAATTTCGATCGAAATTACGCAATTTCGATCTAAATTATGCAATTTTGATCGGAATTAGATCCGTTCCGTCTGATTTTTAGATTTTCTAGAAAATAAAAAAATGCTTTTATTTCAATCCTGATTAGTCGAAGGGTTTTTCTTAAATTTTTATGGTATTTATATGGTTTTTTAAGAAAATAAAGTCCTTTTCGGAATGAAACTCTACAAATACATGAACAAGGGTTTTGTGTTTCTTTTTTTATTATAAAAGGATGGGGTTGGCTCCTAAGGAAAGGGGGGAGGAGGATTTTTCTTTTCGTGTAGAATTTTTGGTATCAGCATTCTATGCATAACTTTTCTTGTTTTGATTATTTTTTTTTAAAGGATCATCTATAAAAAATTTTCTTTGTTTTTTTATTAATTGGAAGCTTTTGGAGGAGTAAAAGAATAATATTTGAAAACCTATCAAGAACGGTGATTTTACAAAATCTGAGGAGCACTCCATTAAAAGCATCCATAAGCAACATCTTCTCTATATTCTTCTTTTGTTTTATTTTTCGTTTTGATTTTGCTGAGTTTTAATTTTATTCAAATTTCATTATAATTTATTCACTAATCATAATTTTTTTTTCTTTTTATGGTGATTATGGAGGAAAATACATGATGATTATGTTTGAATGACTAAATTCATGAGAAGTCCATGGAATGTCATAATAAGACCTTGTAGAGATATAGTTTCTAGAGTTTTTATTATTTATTATTTTATTGCTTTATTTTATTTATATTTTATTTATTAATTATTTTTCATTTTATTCTCAATAGATTATTGTAATAACCCCAATAGTGGGAATAGTAAAATTATATTTCTGGTTGTATGTTTATTTTGATGAATTGGTTAGTAAAATTAGGGTTTTAATTGGGTAACTTATTAAAATCAATGGAGGAAGTAAATTAATTTAGGTTGCATGTTAATGAAAATTAGGATTTTTTTAGAAGGAATAAATTAATTGGTTGTTTGATCTCTTATTTGATTGTTTAGATTTTTTTTAATGCTTTTTTTTGGGCCTTAAGCTCATGTTAGGCTTTAACTCATTTATGTTTAGGTCTAAATAATTCTTTTTTAGCTCACCTTTTAATTAGCCTATTTCATTAAAATTAATTAGGTCAAGGTTTTAATTAAAATATATCTTTAGGTCCATAATTAATTAGATTTTTAGGGTAGAGATAACTTAGGCCCATTTATTAAATTAGATATAGGCCCACCTAATTTAATTTAATTAATTAGACTTAGCCCATTTAATTTAAGCCTTTTTCATAATTTGTAGATTTAAGATCACCTTAAAACATGTAGAATTAGGTCCATTAATTTAAATACTCCATAATTTGTAGATTTAGGCCCATTTGTATAATTAAAATAAATAAACTTAGGTTCATTTAATTAAAATTAAAAGCAAGTAGGCCCTTTAGGCTCACTTATTAAAAACATGTAGATTTAGCCCATTTAATTAAAATCAATGTAGATTAGACTAACTTAGGGATTGTATTGAATGCATTATTTACTTGTATTTTTCATGACTAGTTTGCCTTGGAGTTAATTGCTAGAATAAGGCTTTCTTTTAGGGAATCGAGTACCACCTTTTCGATTTCTCCTAGTTATTACCTTGGGTGGCGACTCTTTATCTCCATGCCATGTCTTTGTGACAGTGGTTAGTGTGTTCTTTAGAGCCCTAGCTCAAATAGTATCACAATTGCTAAAATCTTGGACACACGCTAAACCTTTCAGTCTATAAACATCTTTTAAGAATTTTGCATACTTTGGTATCTCCTCCAATGCCTTTGAGAAAGGTAGCTTCAAATATAATTTCTTGAAGGCCCCATGAATTTTGCAAACCTTTTCTCATCCTTGTTCATCTTCCTTTGCCTTAAGGGAAAAGGTAATCTTAGAGCATATTTAGATATGTTGGCAATGGTTGGTTGCTCTAACTACTTCTCAACTTATTTCCCTTTTGGTTCTTCATGCTTAGGCTCCATAGATTTCTTTTGCACCTCTTAATTCTCCATGGTTTGATCTTTCTTATCATCATTAGACTTTAATAGGACTGATTTAGACTGTTGAAGCTCTTTACCACTTCTTGAAGAGATGGCTTTCACTTGTTCTTTTGGATTGACTTCCATGTTACTTGGTAAGTGTCCTTGAGCTTATATGGCAATAATGTTTATCAATTGTCCTGCTAAACCTTAATGTTATGAATTGAAGAAGCATGATTCTTAAGAATTTGGTCATACTTGTCATTTTGGATAGTCACCTTGGAAGTGAGAACATTAAGGAACTTGTCAAGCTTTGTTCCTATAGCTACAATTTTGTTATCTATAGCCATAAACTTCTCATCACATGATTTAGCTTGGAATCTAAGTGGTGGTGATGGTTTTGATGATTGATTGATGAGGCCTTATGAGTTCTGATTGTTGCTCCATGAGAAGTTGGGATAGTTTCTCCAACCTTGATTGTAGGTATTTAAAAATGGATTGTTGCTTGCTTGCCTTTGTTAGAATGGACCTCCAACATAGTCATAAGTGTATAAAGTACTATCTCCACATATATTTCCACTCCTAAAACCGTAATTAGTTATTGAATGATCAAGCATATTAAAATGCTCATAAAACGTAGTTGAAGAAGATGAAATGTTATTACCTCTTGAAGTTAAGTCACCAATTTTCTTATTTATCGCCGTAAGTTATGCCTGAATGGATATGACATCATTAACTCTAAGTATCCCTCCTTATTTATTAGCTAATTTATGCTCTAATGGCCATAAATAATTATTGTTCACCATTTCTTCTAAAAGATCAAAAGCTCCATATATTGTCTTCCTCATAAGAGATCCTCCAGCAGCTGCATCGATAGTGTCTCTCATAGACCTTATCACACCATTATAGAATGTATGAATGAGCATATCCTTAGATAATATAAGCATATCCTTAGGTAATCTGTGGTGTAGGAAACTTCACAATAGCTCCTTGAATCTCTCCCAAACGTCACATAGAGATTCAGTGTCATATTATTGAAAGGGAGTGATGTCCTTTATGATCTTGACCATCTTTATGGGAGGAAAGTGTTTTGTTAAAAATAATATTTCTAGGAGATTCCATATGGTGATTGAGGCAGGTGGTTGAGAGTTGAGCCACTCCTTTGCTCTATCCTTGAGGGTGCAAGGGAATAGTCTCAAGTAAATGGCATCATCTGACACTCCATTAAATTTAAAAGTGTCACACATCTCAAGGAAATTAGCTAAATGAGCATTGGGATCCTCTGAAGGCAAGCCATGAAATTGTACTATTGATCGTATCATTTGTCGAAGTGCAGGCTTAATCCCAATCTCAAAACTGGTGGCTTGTATATTTAGTCTTGTAATAGTTTGCTGAGCTCCTTCAAGTCTTGGCATGGCAAACTCAAGAAGAGTTCTTTCATTAGGTCTTTGTTGTTGTGTTTCCATTTCTTCAACTATACTCTTTGATTTCTTATGATTTTCCTTCTTAAATCTAGAAAAATTTAAGAAAAACACTAAAGGTTCCTTCCGAGTGTTAGGCACACATAATAAAGTTACCTAAAAATAGAGTAACACAAGTTGAAAAAAATGGAGTACTAAAAAGAAAATATGCTCTAACCCATATAAACTATCACTAATTATGATGTTAGCTTTGTCAATCCCTGACAATGGTGCTAAAAACTTATTGACTGATATTGCTCACCGCATGTGCATGAGTTGACAAGTAATATAGACATAGTAAAGTATCATTCCTATAAGGATTGAGAACTAATGCACCTATTAGTTTTCGTTTAATATGTTTAAAGGTTGTAAATTGGACTAGAATGCAATAATGAATAAACTATAATAATAATAATAATTTAGGAAAATGCTATTTGAACTAACATTAAACACTTAATGGATAAATTAATTAATGATGGAATTGTGTTGTTAGGGAATGGCTTACCACATTATCCTCAAGTTAAGTGATAGTCCACTCAAATCTTATGCATACCTCAAGCTTACTAAGATCATCTAACACCCTCTCTTAAGCAATGTTAAACTCTACTAATATGCATCCATTAGATCTCTGAATCATAGCTTAATTCTCATTATCACTATGAAAGTAAGTTAACATCATACATATAAGTTAACATCATATATATTAGGCATTAGGTGAGCTTATGGAGGATTAAATAGGTTCAAGCCCTCTTAAGTCATTAATCATTCAACAAGCATTTATGGGTCTACTAGATCAACCATTTCTCAATCCATATATCTATACTAAGGTTGAATTTGCCAAGAACACAATGCACATCAAGGCACAAAAACACAATATGCATCAAATAAGAAAGGATCTATAAAAATGAACTTGAATCAAATGGTTTTCTAAAATTCTAACAACATAAATAAAAATTTAGCCAAACATGGCTTGTATAATCATTATTCAATATTCAATATAACCCAAGAGATTTAGGAAATGAAAATGAAGTAAAAGGGGAAAGGGAAATTGTCATTAAGAAGCTTTGATCTTTAATAGAGGTTCTCTTCTGCTTCTTAACTCCTTTTTGCCTCTTACTCCCTTTTCTCTCTCTTGGTTGTTATGTTTCATCCTTTTTAAGATTGATTGTCCTTCCTAATTGATATCCTCAAAATCATGGTCCTTGTCCTTTTATATCCTCTCTAGAACGTTCTTACACCTCCTTTAGATTTTCTTCTTTTTAAAATGTTCGCATCAGCATGTTCTATGCTGGAAATAAGATTACATTGATCGCATATCAAGTTATAGTCGTGAAAGAGGGGCAATTCAAGAAGGGTAGCGATCATAGAAATGTTGCACTCACCATAAAGAGTTTAGCCATTTATGAACATGTGATCATGAAAAAATGCATGCTCTGCTCCTTCGTTTGATTCCTCATCCATTTTCTTTTAAAATAACTCCATACTTCTTTTCCCTATAACAACAAAATAAAATATAGAAAGTTTATATTCCTACATGATGTCCTATACTAAATGCTACCTAAAATTAATGAGTGAATGCTCAAATGTGTCCTAAATCTATATGTAATTTGGCACCAACAATGTTGGTTGAAGTTTTTTTTATCATAGGCATAATCACTATAGGTTTTAACTCTAGCTTCATTGTTTTAATTCCTAAAGTGCATGATGCAATTGCTATTAAGAAATTTAGCCATATAATGTTTAGAAATTTTATTATAAAAGTTGTTACCAAGATTTTAGTAGATTGTCTTGCTTTTATTGCTACTAGAATTATCTCTTGTCAGTAATTTTGATTTGTCAAGAACCGAAACATCACATATTACATTGCTAGTGCTTCTTAAGGAGTTAATTTGCTTAATGAGGCTTCCTTTGGAGGGAATACTCTAAAGATTTATATTCGCAAAGCCTTTGACACTGCTGATCGGAATTTTTTACTTTATGTTTTGAAGGCTTTTGGGTTTTCTTTGCATTTCAAAGATTAGATTCTTTCTCTTTTCTCTTCGGTAAGATTATCAATTTTAATTAATGGCCAAGATTAAGGCTATTTCTCTTCTTCTTATGGAGTTAGGTAGCGTGATCATCTTTCCCCTTTACTTTTCCATTTAGTTGAGGATTTTCTTAGTACATTAATTTCTTTTAAGATTGATCAAGGTGCTATTACTCTTATGCTTCAAACTCTAAACAATTACTTTGCCACTCATTTTATGTATGTTGATGGTGTGTTGCTTTATGGGAAGGCTTCTATTTGAAATATTAGAGCTATTAATGACACTTTCAAAATTTATGGGCAATTATCTGGGCAAAATAAAAATTTATTTTTTTATTATATTCCTGACAATTGGGTTTTCAAGCTTTGGCAAGTGTTGGATATTTGAAAGGGCTCTATGCCTTTTATCTATCTTATTATGCCTCTTTTTTTGGGTTCTCCAAAATGCAAATGGATTAAACATATTGTTAATAAAATTTCTAATAGGTGTTTGAAGTGGAAAGGTAACACCTTATCTATGGCGGGTCATCTCATGCTCATTCAATCAATCATCACTAGTTCATTATTGCATTCCTTTTCTATTTTTAAGTGGCCTTTTTCTTTGCTTTAATAAATAGAGCATTGCATAAGGAATCTTTTATGGAATCATTCAATTCCTGAGAAAAAATTAATTATTGTCCCTTGGAAGCTTGCCTATCTTCTGATCTGAGAAGGTGGAATTGGTATTAAACAACTTAAGTGTCTTAATGAGGCAATGTTGAATAAGATGGCCTAGAAAGTTCTCACTTCTAATGAGTATTCAATCTTTGTTCTTTGGTAAAGGTTCCTTGCTCCTTCAGGAATTCCCTAAGATTTATACATTTCTTCATCTTTTTAGTCTTCAATCAAGTAGCATTACCACTCTCTTAGATAAAAAAAATGTATGCAATGTTGAATAAGATGGCCTAGAAAGTTTTCACTTCTAATGAGTATTCAATCTTTGTTCTTTGGTAAAGGTTCCTTGTTCCTTCAGGAATTCCCCAAGATTTATACATTTCTTCATCTTTTTAGTCTTCAATCAAGTAGCATTACCACTCTCTTAGATAAAAAAATTTTATGGCTGATTAGTTCAAATACTAGACTCAATTTTTGGATAGATGAATGGATCAATCCTTTGATGGCTAATCATCTTGGAATTTTAGTAAAAGACTAAAGAAATTTGACAGGTTTGGGCTTGGATTTTTTAATCAATGGTAGATGGCATCTTGAGCATTTATCTAATGACTTGGTTAAAGCTAATATCGAGGAGATTGTTGTCATAAAGAATGATTCAAACTTGTGTATTTGGAATGATTCAAACTTATGTATTTGGAAAGCTACACCAAATGGCTTTCCCAAGGTACAATCCATGTATAATCATATTAGATTTTCTAAGCCTTTGGTTACATGGCATTCTTTCAACTAGAAAGAGTTTCTTACCCCATCTTGGTCTTTAAATTCCTAGAGAGCTCTTTTAGGTTATTTACCAACTGATGACAATCTTGTTAGAAAAGGTTTTTCATTTTCTTCAAGATGCATTTTATGTGCTACACATCATAAAGACATTGAGCACTTATTGATCATATGTGCTTTTTTTATGTCTGTTTGTCAAGCTATTTCTTATATTCTTGGTAAGAGAATTTTGCTTTCTAGATCTCTCTTAGATTTCATTAATGATGTGATGAGACATGCTTTCATCTCTTAAGCTATGGTACTATAGTGTTCATTGATTATCCATGCCATTTTTATTATTTGGAAAACATGTAATGATGCAATTTTTTATGATGATTCCCTTAATATTCATACCACTCTTTGATTTATTTGGAAAGCTATTAAGGAATAATTTTTTTTTTCACATTAGAAATACATCAAATAAGGCAGATGATCTTTGAATTCTCAGGCTTCTATCCATTCAAGGAATTTGTGAAATAGCTCTAAAAATCTTATTGATCACATGGTAGCCTCCTCCTCCACTAAACTAGATCAAGGCAAACAACCATGGTTCAATATTATGCTCACCTAGAGTTATAGGTGCAGGGGGTATTTTTTTGGACTTTGGTTTGGTTCCCTCGGGGTGCTTGTGCATTTAGTATTGGGCAAGATTATGCTTTTTTAGCTGAGCTTCATGTTGCAATGTTCACTGTTGAAGTTACTTGGCAAAATGGATGACATCATTTATGGTTAGTGTGTGACTCTATATATGTTGTTCATTTATTCCATTCTTATTCTAAGCAAGTTCCTTGGAAGATTTTATATCAGTCTCCCAAATTTAAGTTTGGATCTCCCATATCTTTAGAGAGGGTAATGTAGCAACTATTTCACTAGCTCAACAAGGAGTCTCATCCTTTTCTCTTTAATGGTGGGATTCAGCTCCTTTTTTTTTATGATAATTTAATTTGTATTGATCATAGCGGCGAGGATATTTTCGCTTTACTTAGTTTGTTTTTAAGGCTTATGCCTTTATTGAATGAACTTATTCTTTTTTATTTCATTTATATATTAGACTACATAAAAATGATGTTAACGCTAAGAGTGTGTCAACCTAATTAAGATGCTTGGGTGTGTTCCTAATTTTTGAATTCCAGCCTTTTAAGAAAAAATATATATTTTAGTAGTAGATAATCTTAAAAAAATTAATGAATGTTTCTCATTTTTGTCTAAATGTATAAATTATTCAAAATATTTAAGCTATAAATTCTTTAAATTTTTTTATTTAAATTTCTAACTACTAGCCCACCAAATTTATAAATTTATAAATTTATAATTTTTTTTTGTCTACATGTAGCTCATAACTTCAATTTAAAAAGTAATAGCCCATAAAAACTTATGCACTTAGAGAAGAAAAAAACAATAATAAAATGACATTTATAACATGATCTTCTTAATCTCAATTAATATTTGGATATTTGCTAACTAACTTGGGAAAAGGGTCAAATTGGACTCTTAACTTTGAGCTAAATAATGTATGAAAAGTGGCTTAATAAAGACTCTCCATTAACAACACTGTAAAAAAAAGATGATGCAGTCCAAACAACCGTTAAGAGATAATCTTGTGGCAAGTGGGCTCCACACCACTTGATAAATTAGCTCATGTGTGTTTAGTACCCTCTCCTTTCACATTTATCATATAAAAATGAAAGGTAATTCAATAGGAGAGGTAGGTCCCACATGCTGCGTAACACCATTTAACAAAGGCTTTTGCCATATCAATTTTTTTTAAACTGCTATTAATAGAGGGTCATAATTGGACCACTTTTAATGAATTAAGTTCTATTCGGGAAGAAAAAAAAATAGTGGCCAAATTAAGATTTGGCCCAAAGTGGAGGATCTAATTTGGCCCTTTTCCAAATTAATTTTTGAAGCCTTGTTTGCTAGCTAGCTAGCTCTTGCTACCATTAGTACTTGAAGAAGATCCATTTCCTCCTCTTTCTCTTAGATTGAATGTTTTCATCTTGATGCGTTCAAGCTTTAATTTGGAGAATTCTTCATCACCTCTACCATCGTAACCAGGTTAGGAATCTTCTTCTTCTTCTTATTCTTCTTCTTTTAGTGCTAGTTGTCTACTACATCAAACATACTTAGAGACTGGAGATACTGATGATTTGAATGTTCTAGGATTAATAAAAGAGAAATCAAGTGATATTTTACAAACTTTCTCATCTCTTATGCTCTTACCCACCAAAGGAAGTCTTATAAACTGCTTTTTAAGCAGTTTTAGCTTTAAACATTCCACTATTCTCTTTAATGATCTTTCTACTTCTTCTTTTACCTTTGGCTCTTCAATGATATCTCCTCTATAGCCTTTATAATGAGATGTCATTTTAATGGCTCCATTGTTGCCTACCGACTTTTTGGCTACAATAATTTTGTTGGTATTTCCATCTTTAGGCTTTGATTTATCCATTAAAGTCTTCACTTCCTGTTCATTACATGACTTGGTGAATGTGTTTGATTAGCACAAAGCTAACATATGTATATGTGATATTATCTAAAATGTATATATACTATATTGCAAAATTTGATCTAATCGATAATGTTTTGTCCTTTTGATATTTATTAAATAGAAAAAATGATTCCAACCTTGAATTAGAAGCTCATATGTTAGTGGGAATAATGATGAAATCATTATAATTATAAAGAAGTGGATTTGGAATGAAGTGGCATGGACTCATGTCAACAAACATGCATTTTATTGTTAAGGTTTTACATATTCTATTATAGGAATTGTCTTTTAGATTTTTGTTAAATTAAAATAATTAAGTGGAAAATTACTCATCACTTTAAAGGATGGAATCCTCGCCCTCACACCTCTATATAATGGGCCTGCAAGTGCAAAAGATAGATTTCAAAATTGTGTAGAAGTTTGATCACCATGCCAAATCCTTTAGAAAGCTAGCGATAATTAGAGCTAAAGTGGACATTTTTATGCATTTTGCAAGTTTTATCATTCATTATGATTTTTAGGATTTGCCAAACTCTAATTGATTTATTTTAATTCAAGTAGGATGACATGATTTTAATCTCTTGATAACTAATTTAATACAATTGTATATACCATTGCATACACTTACTTGCAAGTTTATTATCCTCTTATTCAATATTACATTAGGAAAAGGAATTACTAAAACAACAAACAAGATTGTTTCTATTATGTTAGTTATGTATTGTGAGATGGTTACTTGGATTTGTTAGACTCTTATATTATGGTTGATTAAAAATAATGTTGGGTTTGTCAGTCAAAATAGGAGGTGCCCAATTTAAAAGAAAAGTCATAGAAGGTGGCTTCCCAAATTTTCAAGGTTAGAAGTGCCTAAACTTATTTGAATGAAGAATGGGAAAATTAGATGGCCTAAATATGGTGAATGAAAAAATGTTAGGCATATGAAATAGGAACTTGAAGACTATAAATATGGCCTCATTTCTTCATTGTTGATTATCCCATGGAAGAGAAATATAATAGGCTCTTAAGCATGTAATTCATTAGGTGGAGCATTTGGGTCCTCCAATGTGGGTATGCGTAATGCTTTGTAAAGAGCACTAATTTTGGGGTCATGTATCTAAAGTAGAAAGAGTTAGAAAGCTTCGTGTTAAGCTTTTTGAGTTAGAGAATTTGAGTGGAAAATTCTCTTTGGTGTAATTATCTTTTTTTTTGTGTGAAGAAATATTGAGAGTGTTGTGATTATCACAAGTTGTCATATAATGAAAATTCTTTCGAGTTGTCTTTTGACAACGAAAGTGGTTTTTCTCCTATTTAGAGTTTCCACTATAATTCTTGCGTTTTGTGTTTTCTATTTCTCTTTTTTTTGAACCAAATCTAGAACCAAAGATTTGGCATGTGGAGTACGCACTTTATTACCTGGCCAAAATGGAGCCTACCAAAAGAAAGAAAAGGAAGATGCTTCCAAGAACACTTCCTCATGTTCGGCTGCACTCATGATACTACATATTCAAAGGGTTAACCTGATGACCTAAAATTAGCGCTTGTTGGGAGGCAACCCAACATGTTTTGATTTATTTGTTTTGTTTACATTTATTTTTAGTTTGATTGTTTTTGTTTAAATTTTTTTGGTTTTCTTCTTTTTATAGGTCATCCAACATTTCTAGAGAGCATAAAAGGGAGACAAAAGCTTACTAGGGAAGTTCTCATTTTCTTTTTCTAATTTTAATATTTTTTTATTAAGGACAATGCCATAGATAAGTGTAGGGAAGGATGCCAAATGTTAGGATTATGTTTTTATGTTTGTGTGTTTTATTTATTTTTGCATCCTTATTAGTTAAATTCCAAAAGAAAAAATTCATTAACTTTCATCTCGATTTCACTACATTTGTTGTAAAGCTTGTCCTTAAAACTTTTTTGTTTTGGTTTTGTGCAAAATTGAAGCTCAATTGCAATTATAAAGGGAAAGAGGATAAGTGCACATTTTTTATACAATTATGGAATTAATGAATGATTTATTAATTAAGATGGTTGAACATGGTCATTATGTATAAAAATTTTAGTTTTTATAACCTAAACACGAACTTAGAAGATTGAATTTAAGCATGATTTTGGGAGAGAATGCATTTTGGTTTATAATTTTACAAAAAAAAAATCTCTCTTTTTTTAGAGCAGTTCTTAAATTTATTCCAATGCTCTAATTAGAGTAAGAGTATCTAAAGGACCCACTTGGTGGTATCCACGCTTGGTAATACAGGAATGGCGGGGGTTGACTAAGAGTAAGAAGATTTGATTAGAGAGAATAAAAAAATGGTGAGATAGAGCATAAAACACACTTATCAAATAAAGAAAAGATGTTGTTAAATGGAGTGTAAAATGCATTCACAACTAATTTTTGTTTTCAAAGAAAAAATTATAAGCTTAAATGCTCTTCTTTTAGAGTTATGTTCATTGGATTTCAAAGAGTTATGTGCTTAGGTTATGAATAGTAAAATGTTCATATATGATATATTTTTGTATGATTATCTTCTTTAGTAAACATTTTTCAGTCTCAGTGTTGTTGGCTTGCATTTCCTAGAAATACAAATTCTATGGTTGTAGTTGAGCTAGCCTTTAAATTTCAAATTTGATTTTTACTTGAGGACAAGCAAAGTTTTAGTGTGAGGGAAGTTGATGTGTGTAATTCTTTACATATATTTGAGTTGAATTTTAATGAGTTTTTTTATAAATATTCAAATTAATTTGGGTAGGAATTAGGGCTAAGTAAGAATTATTTTGATTTGATATTTTATTTAGTTTTTATTTCTTTTTGTAATTAATTTGTTTCTATTTGGAATTTTGATTCAAGTGTTAACAAATATTCTTTTTTTTTTTCACTTAAGAAACTAGCTAATGATTCTAAAGAAATTGAAAATTTGCATAACAAGATCATGTTAAATGCAACACGGTTTAGTGCACACCTTTGTTATTGCCTATGGAATCTAATGGAATGCAAGCTTCATGTCACACAGGTGCAACATGGGTGTGTTACTACTAGTGCATCTTTCTGTTCAAATTGAAGAAGTTTTGAAGGTACAATATAGTTTTAAGCGTGGGCGTGTTTGAAAGTGTGCAACCTTTTAGAAGCTGAATCCAATCTCATGCACAGTAGTGCTAAAAATTGTGCTGGAAAGTTTAACGTCACACTAGCTCAACATGGTTATATGGTGGGTGTATCAAAGAAAAGGAGACTTTTCCTAAGCAAGAAAGGAAAAGGAATTGAAGGGCTAAGAGGTCTTTTATCAAGTTTTCCTATAAAATGGATGTTAAGAAGTGTTTTGAGGATGGATTAGAGATTAGGAGGAAACATCAAAAGCCACAAACAAGAGCTTAAGAAGAAAAGCAAGGGTTTAAAATTAAAGTGGTGCTTAAATGAGTTTTATTTATTCTTCTTCTTCACTCTCATATTAATTATTTTTTTTGTTTATAGAACTATATTTGACAAAACTCTTATTTGGGTTTAGGCTAGGAGTAGTTATTCTATAATGTGATTCAATACAAGTTTTATTAATTTAATTGTTAGTTAATTTTATGAGTTGCTCTTCATCTATTATATTCAATTAAGGGCCCAATTGATTTCATGTCTATAGGTAGATTCTGCAATAAGAGTTAGGAGAATTTATTAGCTTTAGACTCATAGGACTTAGACCACTCGGCCATGAGAGTAGATGAGCTCTTCAAGGATAAAATAATTATTAAGAAGCTTAATGAGTTAGTATTAATTTCTTAATTATAAGAGTAGGTTAAATCTTAATTTTGACATGCTTAATAGAACTCGAGAAAGTCTTTAGGTATTTTAGAACAATTACCCTTAATTGAAATCAAGTGTTTAATAATTAAGTGTTCATGATCTAATAGGAATAGTGAAACTAAACCTAAGCTCTATTTTTTTATCATTTGATTTTCTCTTAGTTTTAATTATTTTGATTTATATTTTAATTTTCTAAATTACTTTATTGATTTACTAGCTAAAAAGATAAGTAAAGATATTAGTACTCAATATACAATCCTCGTGGGAATGATATCTTTTGTACTACAATTCACGATTCGTGTGCTTATAGGTTTTGAACGTAACAAATTTTTGGCGCTGTTGCTAGGCATTGCCAATATTGATATTTATTTAATTTTTTCTTCTCCTAGACTAGCATTTTAAGTTAAGTTGGCTGAGAAAATCATAACACAACTTAAAGCTACATGGGATGAAGATGAAGATTTGCAATCTATAGATAATAATGCATATGTTCCATGTCCTATTACGGTCATTTACAAGGAATCCATAATAGGTGTTGGACTTTCTGAGAACCCACATGAGAAGACTTACATTCTTTAAGTAATTCTAGAACTAAAGATTTAGCATATGGATTCCACACTTTATTACCTGGCCAAAAGGGAGCCTACCGAAAGAAAGAAAAGGAAGACACTTCCAAAAACACTTCCTTATATTCGATTGCACCCAT
Source organism: Mallotus nudiflorus (assembly GCA_947683625.1). Lineage (NCBI taxonomy): Eukaryota > Viridiplantae > Streptophyta > Magnoliopsida > Malpighiales > Euphorbiaceae > Mallotus > Mallotus nudiflorus. The sequence goes on from CANTUR010000323.1 coordinate 702,746, forward strand.
GATAATACATATTCAAGGGGTTAAGCTAATGACCTAAAATTAGCACTTATTGGAAGCCAATGTGTTTTGATTTACTTCTTTTGTTTACATTTATTTTTAGTTCAATTTTTTTATTTTATTTTTCTTGGTTTTTATTATTTTATTTTGTAGGTCATCCAACATTTAGAGCGAGTATAAAAGGAAGGCAAAAGCTTACTAGGGAAGTTTTTGCTTTCTTTTTCTAATTTTAATATTTTTTTCATTAAGGAAAATGCCAAAGATAAGTGTGGGGGAGGATTCCAAATGTTAGGATTATGTTTTTATGTTTATGTGTTTTATTTTTTTTTGCATGCGTATTAGTTAAATTCAAAAAAATAAAAAAAAATTCATTAACTTTCAACTCGATTTCACCATATTTGTTGTAAATCTTGTCCTTAAAACTTTTTTGTTTTGGTTTTGTGCAAAAATGAAGCTCAATTGCAATTAGAGGGGGATAGAGTATAAGTGTGCATTTTCAATACAATTATCGAATTATTAAATGGTTTATTATTTATGATGGTTGAACATGGTCATTCTATATGAAAATTTTAGTTTTTATAACCTAAACATGAACTTAGAAGGTTTAATTTAAGCATGATTTTGGGAAAGAATGCATTTTGGTTTGTAATTTTAGAAAAAAAAAATCTCTTTTTTCGTTAGAGCAATACTTAAATTTTCATTATTTATGCTCTGAATATACTCTAATGCTCTAATTAGAGTTAGAGTATCCAAAGGACCCACTTGGCCGTATCCATGCTTAGTAATATAGGAACAATGAGGGATGACTAAGAGTGGGAAGATTTGATTAGAGAGAATAAAAAAAAGGTGAGATAGAGCATAAAACACACTCATCAAATAAATAAAAAATGTGGTGAAATGGAGCATAAAATGCATTCACAACTAATTTTTGGTTTCAAAGAAAAAATTATAAGCTTAATTGCTCTACTTCTAGAGTTATGTTTATTAGATTTCAAAGAGTTATGTGCTTAGGTTGTGATGAGTAAATTGATCATAAATGATATATTTTTGTCTAATTATCTTCTTTAGTGAACATTTTTCAGTCTCGATGTTGTTAGCTTGCATATCTAAGAAACTACAATTCTTTGGTTGTGGTTAAGGTGGCCTTTAAATTTCAAATTTGATTTTTTCTTGAGGATAAGAAAAATTTTAGTGTAGGGAATTTATTATATATAATTCTTTACATCTATTTGAGTTGAATTTTTATGAGTTTTGTATAAATATTCAAATTAATTTGGGTAGGAATTAGGCTTAAACTAGAATTATTTTGATTTGATATTTTATTTAGTTTTTATTTTTTTAATTAATCTAATTCTATTAGCAATTTTATTCATGTGTTAATAAATATTATTTTTTCCCTTAGGAAACTAGCTAAGGATTCTAAAAAAATATAGGATTTACATGAGAAGATCAAGTTAAAGGCAACACACCTGTGTCATTGCCTATCCAATCTACTAGAATGAAATCTTCATGTCACACAGGTGCAATATGAGCGTGTTGCTGCTGGTGCATCTTTCTATTTGAATTAAACAAGTTTTAAAAGTGGAGCACAGTTTCAAGCATGGTCGTGTTTGAAAGTGTGCAACCTTTTAGAATTTAAATCCGAGCTCATGAATGGTTGTGCTAAAAATTATGCCAAAAAGTTTAATGTTGCACCAGCTCAACACGGTTGTGTGGTGTGTGTGTCAAAGAAAAGAAGACTTTTCCTAAGCAAGAAAGGAAGAGGAATTAAAAGGCTAAAAGGTCTTCTATCAAGTTTTCCTATAAAAGGGATGTTAAGAAGTGTTTTGTGGATGGATTCGACATTGGGAGGAAACATCAAAAGCCACAAGCAAGAGCTTAAGAAGAAAAATAAGGGTTTCAAGATTGAAGTGGCAATTAAATGAGTTTTATCTATTCTTCTTCTTAACTCTCTTGTTATTTATTTTATTGTATATAGAACTATGTTTGGCTAAACTCTTTTTAGGGTTTAGGCTAGGAGTACCTATTCTATGATATGACTGAACATAAGTTTTATTAATTTGATTTTTAGTTAATTTTATGAGTTGCTCTTCATGTCTTGTTTTCAATTAAAGGCCCAATTGACTACATGTTTATAGGTAGATTCGCGAACAAGAGTTAAGAGAATTTATTAGCTTTAGACTCATAGGACTTAGACCACTCAACCACAAGAGTAGGCAAGCTCTTTGGGGATAAAATAATTCTTAAGAAGCTTAATGAGTTAGTATTAATTTCTTAATCATGAGAGCAGGTTAAATCTTAATCTTGACATGCTTAATTGAACTCGAGAAAGTCTTTAGGTATTTTAGAACAATTACCATTAACTGAAATCAAACTTTTTAATAATTAAGTGTTCATGATCTAATAGGAATAGTGAAACTAAACCTAAGCTCTATCTTTTTATCATTTGATTTTCTTTTAGTTTTAAATGTTTAGATTTATATTTTTATTTTATAAATTACTTTATTTATTTGCTAGCTAAGAACATAAGTAGAGATATTAGTACTCAATATACAATCCTTATGCGAACGATATATTTTGTATTACAATTGACGATCTGTGCGCTTATGAGTTTTCACCAAAATAAGTTTTTGACACCATTGCTAGGGATTGCCAATATTGATATCAATTTAATATTTACTTCTTCTAGCGTAGCCTTTTATTTTATTTTATTTTCTTTGTAATATTGATAAGTAATTTGTTATGGATGACTGTAGATTTTATCATCAATTTTTGAGGTCTAATTCATGTGATCCTATATATAATGTAGAAAACATGCCATTTAATTATGCTCCATCTTCTTTTCAAGTTTGTAATTAGTGTGGAGAGAACCATAACGAGGTGTATTGCCCATATTAATCATAATCACCTCCATAACCTCACTATAACCCATCTTGGAGCAATTTTCTGAATCATACTTATAGTTATCAACAAGAAAAGGCCAAGAGTATTAAAGAGCAATTATTCATGATTAAGATGGAGCAATTCATGTCCGAAATAACAACATATACAAAAGCTTTTGCTGCACTAACAAAAGATCTAAAGAATAACCGATTGCAAATAGATCTAATTGTAGAAATTCAAAAAGAAAGCTTCCAAAATTTTCAAATGTGTGCACCAATTAATTATTCAAAGCAACTAGCATAAGAAGAAAGTGTATGGGATGAAGAGAACACTTTACTCAAGATGATGAAGTCACTTTTGAGTTATGCCATAATGAGCAAGAAGAGATGATCACTAAGGAAATTAAAGAAGTCTCCCATAATAACAATCAGTTTGTAGACATCAAGGATGATGAGGTACAAAGTCACTCAACTCAATTTTAAATGAGTTGGATGAGAAAATCATAATACAACTTGAAGCTACATGGGATGAAGATGAAGATGAAGATGAGCCATACATAGATAACAATGCATATGCTCCACATCCTATTATGGTCATATACAAGGAATCCATGAAAGGTGTTGGACTGTTTGAGAACCCACATGAGAAGACTTACATTCTTCAAGTAATTCTAGAACCAAAGATTTGGCATGTAAAGTCCGCACTTTATTACCTAGCCAAAAGGGAGCCTAGCAAAAGATAGAAAAGGAAGATGCTTCCAAGAACACTTCCTCATGTTCAGTTGCACCCATGATACTACATATTCAAGTGGTCAAGCTAATGACCTAAAATTAGGGCTTATTGGGAGGAAACCTAACATGTTTTGATTTATTTCTTTTATTTACATTTATTTTTAGTTTGATTTTTTCTTTTGTTTTTCTTGGTTTTTGTTACCATATTTTGTAGGTCATCCAACATTTGGAGTAAGCATAAAAGGAATAAAATAGCTTACTAGGGAAGTCCTCATTTTCTATTTCTAATTTTAATAATTTTTTCATTGAGGACAATGTCATAGATAAGTGTGGGGGAGGATGCCAAATGTCAGGATCATGTTTTTATGTTTGTGTTTTTTATTTATTTTTGCATGAGTATTAGTTAAATTAAAAAATATAAAAAAAATTCATTAGATTTCAACTCGATTTTGCCACATTTGTTGTAAAGCTTGTCCTTAAAAATTTTTTGTTTTGGCTTTGCTAAAAAATGAAGCTCAATTGCAATTAGAGGGGGATAGATGATAATTATGCATTTTTTATTTAATTATTGAATTATTGAATGATTTATTAATTTATATGGTTAAACATGGTTATTATGTATGAAAATTTTAGTTTTTATAACCTAAACATGAATTTAGAAGATTGAATTTGAGCATGATGTTGGGAGAGAATGCATTTTAGTTTGTAATTCTAGAAAACAAAAATCTCTCTTTTCTTTAAAGTAGTACTTAAATTTTCATTTTTTTAATGCTTTGAATCTACTCCAATGCTCAAATTAGAGTAAGAGCATCCAAAGGACCCACTTGGTGGTATCTATCCTTAGTAATACGAGAATAATAAAGGATTACTAAGAGTGGAAATATTTGATTAGAGATAATAAAAAAATGGTGAGATAGAGCGTAAAACACACTCATCAAATAAAGAAAAGATGTTGTGAAATGGGGCATACAATGCATTCACAACCAATTTTTGTTTTCAAAGAAAAAATTTAAGCTTAAATGCTCTTCTTCTAAAGTCATGTTCATTGGATTTCAAAGAGTTATGTGCTTGGGCTGTGATTAGTAAATTACTCAAATATCATATATTTTTGTCTGATTATCTTTTTTAGTTAACATTTTTCAATCTCTATGCTATCGGCTTGCATATCTTATAAACTACATTTCTTTGGTTATAGTTGAGATGACCTTTAAATTTCAAATTTGATTTTTTCTTGAGAACAAGCAAAGTTTTAGTGTGGGGGAATTTGATGTGTGTAATTCTTTAAATATATTTGAGTTGAATTTTAATGAGTTTTGTATAAATATTCAAATTAATTTGGGTAGAAATTAGGCCTAAATAAGAATTATTTTGGTTTGATACTTTATTTAGTTTTTATTTGTTTTGTAATTAATTTATTTCTATTAGTAATTTTATTCAAGTGTTAACAAATATTCTTTTTTTTTTTTGCCTAGGAAACTAGCTAAGGATTTTCATGAGAAGATCATGTTAAAGGCAACACAGTTTGGCACACACCTATGTCATTGCTTTGTGCAATCTACTGGAATGGAAGCTTCATGTCACATAGGTGCAACATGGGTGTGTTACTGTTGGTGCATCTTTATGTTCAAATTGAAGAAGTTTTGAAAGTACGACACAGTTTTAGGCACGACCATGTTTAAAAGTGTGCAACCTTCTAGAATTTGAATCCAAGCCAATGCATGGTTGTGCTAAAAACTATTCACCTTGAATCTTTCTCTTAGATGGAATGTTTTCACCTTGAAGCGTTCAAGCTTCAATTTGGAGAACTCTTCATCATCTTTACCATTGCAACCAGGTTAGGAATCTTCTTCTTCTTCTTCTTCTTCTTCTTCTTCTTCTTTCAGTGCTACTTGTCTACTACATTAAACATACTTAGAGACTTGAGATATTGATGATTTGAATGTTCTATGATTAATAAGAGAGTAATCAAGTAATATTTTACAAACTTTCTCATATCTTATTCTCTTACCCATTAAAGGAAGTCTTATAAACCTCTTTTTAAGTAGTTTTACCTTTAAACATTCCACTATTTTCTTTAATGATCTTTCTACTTCTTCTTTTACCTTTGGCTCTTCAATGATATCTCCTCCATAGCCTTTATAATGAGATGTCATTTTAATGGCTCCATTGTTGCCTACCAGTTTTTTGGCTACAATAATTTTGTTGGTATTTTCATCTTTAGGCTTTGATTTATCCATTGAAGTCTTCACTTCCTATTAATTACATGACTTGGTGAATATGTCTGATTGGCACAAAGCTAGCATATGTATATGTGATATTATCTAAAATTTATATATACTTTATTGCAAATTTTGATCTAATCGATAATGTTTTATCCTAACTATATTTAATAAAAGGAAAAAATGATTCCAACCTTGAATTGGAAGCTCATATGTTATTGGGAATAATAATGAAATCATTACAATTGTAAAGAAGTGGATTTGGAATGAAGTGACTTAGACTCATGTCAAGAAACATGCATTTTATTGTTAAGGTTTTACATATTCTATTATAGGAATTGTCTTTTAGATTTTTGTTAAATTAAAAAAATTAAGTGGAAAATTACTCAACACTTTAAAGGATAGAATCCTCACCCTCATGCCTCTATATAATGGGCCTGCAAGTGCAAGAGATACATTTGAAAATTGTATAGAAGTTTGATCACCATGCCAAATCCTCTAGAAAGCTAGCTATAGTCAAAGCTAAAATGGAAATTTTTATGCATTTTGCAAGAATGTTCATCATTCATCATGATTTATAGGATTTGTCAAACTCTAATTGATGTGTTTTAATTCAAGTAGGATGACATGAGTTTAATCCCTTTATAAATAATTTAATACAATTGTATATACCATTGCATACACTTTCTTGCCAGTTTATTATCCTCTAATTCAATATTATGTTAGGACAAGGAATTACTAAAACAAAAAACAAGATTGTTTCTATTATGTTAGTTATGTATTGTGAGATGGTTACTTGGATTTGTTAGACTCTTTTGTTATGGTTGATTTAAAATAATGTTGGGTTTGTTAGTCAAAATAGGAGGTGCCTAATTTAGAAGAAAAGTCATGGAAGGTGGCTTCACAAATTGTTAAGGATGGAGGTGCCTAACCTTATTTGAATGAAGAATGGGAAAATTAAATGGCCTAAATTTGGTGAATGAAGAAATGTTTGGCATATGAAATGGCAACTTGAATGCTATAAATATAGCTTCATTTCTTCATTGTTGATTATCCCATGGAAGAGAAATATAATAGGCTCTTAAGCATGTAATTCATTAGGTGGAGCATTTGGGTCCTCCAATGTGGGTATAGGTAATGCTTTGTAAGGACTGTTAATTTTGGGGTCATTTGTGTGAAACTAGCTAAGGATTTGCATGAGAAGATCATGTTAAAGGCAACACGGTTTGGCACACACCTATGTCATTGCTTTGTCCAATCTACTGGAATGCAAACTTCATGTCACACAAGTGCAACCCGAGTGTGTCACTGTTAATGCATCTTTATGTTCAAATTGAAGAAGTTTTGAAAGTTCAACACATTTTTAGGCACGACCATGTTTGAAAGTGTGCAACCTTCCGGAATCTGAATCCAAGCCAATGCATGGTTGTGCTAAAAACTATTCACCTTGAATCTTTCTCTTAGATGGAATGTTTTCACCTTGAAGCGTTCAAGCTTCAATTTGGAGAACTCTTCATCATCTCTACCATTGCAACCAAGTTAGGAATCTTCTTCTTCTTTCAGTGCTACTTGTCTACTACATCAAACGTACTTAGAGACTTGAAAAGGAAGTCTTATAAACATCTTTTTAAGCATTTTTACCTTTAAACGTTCCACTATTTTCTTTAATGATCTTTTTGCATCTTCTTTTACCTTTGGCTCTTCAATGATATCTCCTCCATAGCCTTTATAATGAGATGTCATTTTAATCGCTCTATTATTGCCTACAAATTTTTGGCTATAATAATTTTATTGGTATTTTCATTTTTAGGCTTTGATTTATCCATTGAAGTCTTCACTTCCTGTTAATTACATGACTTGGTGAATGTGTCCGATCAGCATAAAGCTAGCATATGTATATATGATATTATCTAAAATGTATATATACTATGTTGCAAATTTTGATCTAATCAATAATGTTTTGTCCTTTCTATATTTAATAAAAGGAAAAAATGGTTCCAACCTTGAATTGGAAGCTCATATGTTAGTGGAAATAATGATGAAATCATTACAATTGTAAAGAAGTGGATTTGGAATGAAGTGACTTGGACTCATGTCAAGAAACATGCATTTTATTATTAAGGTTTTACATATTCTATTACTGGAATTGTCTTTTAGATTTTTGTTAATTTAATATAATTAAGTGGAAAATTACTCATCACTTTAAAGGATAGAATCCTTGCCCTCATGCCTCTATATAATGGGCCTACAAGTGTAAGAGATAGATTTCAAAACTGTATAGAAGTTTGATCACCATGCTAAATCCTCAAGAAATCTAGGTATAGTCAGAGCTAAAGTGGACATTTTTATGCATTTTGCAAGAATTTTCATCATTCATCATGATTTTTAGGATTTGTCAAACTCTAATTGATTTGTTTTAATTCATGTAGGAAGACATGAGTTTAACCTCTTAATAACTAATTTATTACAATAATATGTACCATTACATACACTTTCTTGCTAGTTTATTATCCTCTGATTCAATATTATGTTAGGACAAGGAATTACTAAAACCAAAAACAAGATTGTTTTTATTATATTAGTTATGTATTATGAGATGGTTACTTGTATTTGTTAGACTCTTATGTTATGGTTGATTTAAAATAATGTTAGGTTTGTTAGTCAAAATAGGAGGTGCCTAATTTAGAAGAAAAGTCATAGAAGGTGGCTTCCCAAATTGTTAAGGATGGAGGTGCCGAACCTTATTTGAATGAAGAATAGTAAAATTAAATGGCCTAAATTTGGTGAATGAATAAATGTTTGGCATTTGAAATGGGAACTTGAAGGCTATAAATATGGCCTCATTTCTTCAATTGTTGATTATCCCATATAAGAGAAATACAATAGGCTCTTAAGCATGTAATTCATTATATGGAGCATTTAGGCCCTCCAATGTGGTATAGGTAATGCTTCGTAAGGAGCATTAATTTCGAGATCATGTATCCAAAGTAGAAAGAGTTAGAAAGCTTTATGTTAAGCATTTTGAGCTAGAGAATTTGTGAGGAAAATTCTCTTTGGAGTAATTATCTTTTTTTTTTTTTGTGAAGAAATATTAAGAGTGTTATGATTATCATAAGTTGTCTTATAGTGAAAATTCTTTTAGGTTTTCTTTTGACAACGAAAGTGGTTTTTCTCCTATTTAGAGTTTCCACTAAAATTATTGTGTTGTTTATTTTCTATTTCTATTTTCTTTGAACCAAATCTAGAACCAAAAATTTGGCATGAGCAATCTACACTTTATTACCTGGCCAAAATGGAGCCTACCAAAATAAAGAAAAGGAAGATGCTTCCAAGAACACTTCCTCATGTTCAATTGCACCCATGATACTACATATTCAAGGGGTTAACCTAATGACCTAAAATTAGTGTTTGTTGGGTGGCAACCCAACGTGTTTTGATTTATTTCTTTTGTTTACATTTATTTTTTATTTGATTTTTTTCTTTAAATTTTCTTGGTTTTATTATTTTATTTTATAAGTCATCCAACATTTTGAGCGAGCATAAAAGGAAGATAAAAGCTTACTAGGGATGTTCTCATTTTCTTTTTCTAATTTTAATATTTTTTTCATTAAGGACAACGCTATAGCTAAGTGTGGGGAAGGATGCCAAATGTTAGGATTATGTTTTTATGTTTGTGTGTTTTATTTATATTTGCATGCTTATTAGTTAAATTAAAAAAAAAATTCAGTAACTTTCAACTCGATTTCGCCACATTTGTTGTAAAGCTTGTCCTTAAAACTTTTTTGTTTTGGTTTTATGTAAAATTGAAGCTCAATTGCAATTATAAGGGGATAGAGGATAAGTGTGCATTTTTTATACAATTATCGAATTATTGAATGGTTTATTAATTAAGATGGTTGAACATGGTCATTATGTATGAAAAAATTAGTTTTTATAATCTAAACATGAGCTTAGAAGATTGTATTTGAGCATGATTTTGGGAGAGAATGCATTTTGGTTTATAATTTTACAAAAAAAAATCCTCTCTTTTCTTTAGAATAGTACTTAATACAGGAACAACAGGGGTTGACTAAAAGTGATAAGATTTGATTAGAGAGAATAAAAAATGGTGATATCGAGTGTAAAATACACTTATCAATTAAAGAAAAGATGTCATGAAATGGAGTGTAAAACGCATTCACAACTAATTTTTATTTTCAAAGAAAAAATTATAAGCTTAAATTATCTTCTTGTAGTGTTATGTTCATTAGATTTCAAAGAGTTATGTGCTTGGTTTATGAATAGTAAATTATTCATTTATGATATATTTTTGTCTGATTATATTCTTTAGTAAACATTTTTCAGTCTTGGTGTTGTCGACTTGCATTTCTTAGAAACAACAATTCTATGGTTGTAGTTGAGCTAACCTTTAAATTTCAAATTTGATTTTTACTCGAGGACAAACAAAGTTTTAGAGTAGGGGAATTTGATATGTGTAATTCTTTACATATACTTGAGTTGAATTTTAATGAGTTTTGTATAGATATTCAAATTAATTTGGGTAGGAATTACACCTAAACAAGAATTATTTTGATTTGATATTTTATTTAGTTTTTATTTCTTTTTGTAATTAATTTGTTTCTATTAGGAATTTTATTCAAGTGTTAGCAAATATTCTTTTTTTTCCCTTAGGAAACTGGCTAAGGATTCTAAAGAAATTAAACATTTGCATAAGAAGATAATGTCAAAGGCAACACGGTTTGGCACACACCTCTGTTGTTGCCTATGGAATCTATTGGAATGTAAGCTTCATGTCACATAGTTGCAACACGGGTGTGTTACTAGTAGTGCCTCTTTCTGTTCGAATTAAAGAAGTTTTAAAAGTACGATATAGTTTCAAGTGTGGGCATGTTTGAACGTGTGCAGCCTTTTGGAAGCTAAATTCAATCTCATGCATGGTAGTGCTAAAAATTGTGCTAGAAAGTTTAATGTCATACTAGCTCAACACGATTGTGCAGTGGATGTGTCAAATAAAATGCGACTTTTACAAAGTAAGAAAAGAAGAAGAATTAAAGGGCTAAGAGGTCTTCTATCAAGTTTTCCTATAAAATGGATGTTAAGAAGTGTTTTGAGGATGGATTAGACATTAGCAGGAAATATTAAAAGCCACAAATAAGAGCTTAAGAAGAAAAATAAGGGTTTAAAATTGAAGTGACGCTTAAATGAGTTTTATTTATTCTTCTTCTTCACTCTTTTATTAATTATTTTTTTGTTTATAAAACTATGTTTGGCTAAACTCTTTTTTGGGTTTAGGCTAGGAGTAGCTATTCTATGATGTGATTCAACACAAGTTTTATCAATTTGATTGTCAGTTAATTTTATGAGTTTCTCTTCATGTTTTGTATTCAATTAAGGGCCTAATTGATTTCATGTCTATAGGTAGATCCACAACGAGAGTTAGGAGAATTTATTAGCTTTAACTCATACGACTTAGACCACTCAACCATGAGAGTAGATGACTCTTCAAGGATAAAATAATTGTTAATAAGTTTAATGAGTTAGTATTAATTTCTTAATCATGAGAGTAGGTTAAATCCTAATCTTGACATGCTTGATAGAACTTGAGAGAGTCTTTAGGTATTTTAGAACAATTACCCTTAACTGAAATCAAAGTGTTTAATAATTAAGCGTTCATGATCTAATAGGAATAATGAAACTAAACGTAAGCTCTATGTTTTTATCATTTGATTTTCTCTTAGTTTTAATTATTTTGATTTATATTTTGATTTTCTAAATTACTTTATTGATTTGCTAGCTAAAAACACAAGTAAAGATATTAGTACTCAGTATGCAATCCACGTGGGAACGATATCTTTTGTACTCCAATTCACGATCTGTGCGCTTGCGGGCTTTGAACACAATAAATTTTTGGCGATGTTGCAAGGGGTTATTAATATTGATATTAATTTAATATTTTCTTCTCTTAGACTAGCATTTTAAGATAAGTTGGATGAGAAAATCATAACATAACTTAAAGCTACATGGGATGAAGATGAAGATTTGCCATCTATAGATAATAATTCATATATTCCACATCCTATTATGGTCATTTACAAGGAATCTAGGACAGGTGTTAGACTATTTAAGAACCCACATGAGAAGCCTTACATTCTTCAAATAATTCTAGAACCAAACATTTGGCATGTGGATTCTGCACTTTATTACCTAGCCAAAAGGGAGCCTACTAAAAGAAAGAAAAGGAAGATGCTTCCAAAAACACTTCCTCTTGTTCGGTTGCACCTATGATACTACATATTCAAGGGATCAAGCTAATGACCTAAAATTAGTGCTTGTTGGGAGGCAAGCCAATGTTTTTTTATTTATTTCTTTTGTTAACATTTAGTTTCAGTTTTTTTTTCTTTTATTTTTCTTGGTTTTTATTATTTTATTTTGTAGGTCATCTAACATTTGGAGCGAGTATAAAAGGAAGGCAAAAACTTACTAGGGAAGTCCTCATTTTCTTTTTCTAATTTTAATATTTTTGTCATTGAGGACAATGCCATAGATAAGTGTGGGGGAGGATTCCAAATGTTATGATTATGTTTTTATGTTTATGTGTTTTATTTATTTTTGCATAAGTATTAGTTAAATTCAAAAAAATAAAAAAAAAAGTTCATTAACTTTCAACTCGATTTCACCATATTTGTTGTAAAGCTTGGCCTTAAATCTTTTTTGTTTTGGTTTTGTTAAAAAATAAAGCTCAGTTGTAATTAGAGAGGGATATAGGATAAGTAAGCATTTTTAATTCAATTATCTAATTATTGAATGGTTTATTAATTAAGATGGTTGAACATGGTCATTATGTATGAAAAAATTAGTTTTTATAACCTAAACATGAACTTAAAAGATTGAATTTAAGCATGATTTTGGGACAGAATGCATTTTTGTTTGTAATTTTAGAAAAAAAAATCTATTTTTTCTTTATATGCTTAATTTCTCTTCTTCTAGAGTTATGTTTATTAGATTTCAAAGAGTTATGTGCTTGGATTGTGATGAGTAAATTGTTCATAAAATGATATATTTTTGTCTAATTATCTTTTTTAGTGAACATTTTTCAGTCTCGGTGTTGTTGACTTGCATATCTAAGAAACTACAATTCTTTAGTTGTAGTTGAGATGGCCTTTAAATGTCAAATTTGATTTTTTCTTAAGGATAAGCAAAGTTTTAGTGTGGGGAATTTATTATGTGTAATTCTTTACATATATTTGAGTTGAATTTTTATGAGTTTTGTATAAATATTCAAATTGAATTGTATAGGAATTAGGCTTAAACTATAATTATTTTGATATGATATTTTATTTAGTTTTTATTTTTTCATAATTAATTTGTTTCTATTAGGAATTTTATTCAAGTGTTAACAAATATTATTTTTTTCCCTTAGGAAACTATCTAAGGATTCTAAAGAAATAAAGGATTTACATGAGAAGATTAAGTTAAAGGTAACATGGTTTGGCACACACTTGTATCGTTGCCTATGCAATCTATTAGAATGCAATCTTCATGTCATACAAGTGCAACATGAGTGTGTTGCTACTTATGCATCTTTTTGTTCTAATTGAAGAAGTTTTGAAAGTGGAACATGGTTTCAAGCACGGTCGTGTTTGAAAGTGTGCAACCATCTGGAATCTAAATCTGAGCTCATGAATGGTTTTGCTAAAAATTGTGCTGAAAAGTTTAATGTCACACCAGCTTAACACGGTTGTGTGGTGGGTGTGTTAAAGAAAAGGAGACTTTTCCTAAGCAAGAAAGGAAGATGAATTAAAGGGCTAAGAGGTCTTCTATCAAGTTTTCCTATAAAAGGGATGTTAAGAAGTGTTTTGGGGATGGATTCAACATTAGAAGGAAACATCAAAAGCCATAAATAAGAGCTTAAGAAGAAAAATAAGGATTTCAATATTGAAGCGGTGCTTAAATGAGTTTTATCTATTCTTCTTTTTAACTCTCTTATTATTCATTTTATTATATATAGAACTATGTTTGGCTAAACTCATTTTAGGGTTTAGACTAGGAGTAGCTATTCTATAATGTTATTGAACATAAGTTTTATTAATTTGATTTTCAATTAATTTTATGAGTTGCTCTTCATGTCTTGTATTTAATTAAAGGCCCAATTCATTGCATGTTTATAGGTAGATTCGTGAATGAGAGTTAGGAGAATTTATTAGATTTAGACTCATAGGACTTAGACCACTCGACCTCGAGAGTAGGCAAGCTCTTTGGGATAAAATAATTCTTAAGAAGCTTAATGAGTTAGTATTAATTTCTTAATCACGAGAGTAGGTTAAATCTTATTCTTGACATGCTTAATTGAACTCGAGAGAGTCTTTAGGTATTTTAGAACAATTACACTTAACTGAAATCAAACGGTTTAATAATTAAGTGTTCATGATCTAATAGGAATAGTGAAACTAAACGTAAGCTCTATGTTTTTATCATTTTATTTTCTCTTAGTTTTAATTGTTTAGATTTATATTTTGATTTAATCAATTACGATCCTAAGAACATAAGTGGAGATATTAGTACTCAATATACAATCCTAGTGGGAACAATATCTTTTGTACTATAATTCACGATCCGTGCACTTGTGAATTTTGAGCACAACAAATTTTTAGAACCATTGCTAGGGATTGCCAATATTGATATTAATTTAATTTTTACTTCTCATAGACTAGCCTTTTATTTTATTTTATTTTCTTTGTAATATTGATAAGTAATTTATTATGGATAATTTCATATTTTCTTATCAATTTTTGAGGTCTAATGCATGTGATCCTATATATAATGCAGAACATATGCCATTTAATTATGCTTCATCTTCTTTTTAGGTTTGTAATTAGTGTGGAGAGAACCACAATGGGGTGTATTGCCCATATTAATAATAATCACCTCCACAACCTCAATACAACCCATCTTAGAGCAATTGTCTAAATCATACTTGTAGTTATCAACAAGAAGAGGCCAAGAGTATTAAAGAACAATTATTCATGATTAAGATGGAGCAATTCATGTCTGAAATAACTACACATACAAAAGCTTTTTTTGCACTAATAGAAGATCTAAAGAATAAATGATTACAAATTGATCTAACTATAGAAATTCAAAAAGTAAGCTTCCAAAAATTTCAAATGTGTGCACCAATTAATTGTTCAAAGAAACTAGCACAAGAAGAAAGTGTATGGGATGAAGAGAACACTTTAAGTCAAGATGATGAAGTCGCTTTTGAGCTATGCCATGATGAGCAAGAAGAGATGATCACTAAGGAAATTGAAGAAGTTTCCTAGAATAAGAATTAGTTTGTAGACATCAAGGATGACGAGGTACAAAGTCACTCAGCTCAATTTCAAGATGAGTTGGATGAGAAAATCATAATACAACTTGAAGCTACATGGGTTGAAGATGAAGATGAGCCATCTATAGGTAACAATGCATATGTTCCACGTCCTATTATAGTCATATATAAGGAATCCATGAAAGGTGTTGGATTGTTTGAGAACCCATATGAGAAGCCTTACATTCTTCAAGTAATTCTAGAACCAAACATTTGGCATGTGGAGTCTGCACTTTATTACCTAGCCAAAAGGGAGCCTACCAAAAGAAAGAAAAGGAAGATGCTTTGAAGAACACTTCCTCATGTTCGGTTGCACCCATAATACTACATATTCATGTGGTCAAGCTAATGACCTAAAATTAGCACTTGTTGGGAGGAAACCCAATGTGTTTTCATTTATTTCTTTTATTTACATTTTTTATTTTGATTTTTTTCTTTTAATTTTCTTGGTTTTTATTATTTTATTTTGTAGGTCATCCAACATTTGGAGCGAGCATAAAAGGAATAAAATATCTTATTAGGAAAGTCCTCTTTTTTTTTCTAATTTTAATATTTTTGTCAATGAGAACAATGTCATAGATAAGTCTGGGGGAGGATGCTAAATGTTAAGATTATGTTTTTATGTTTATGTGTTTTATTTATTTTTGCATGAGTATTAGTTAAATTAAAAAATATAAAAAAATTTCATTAGCTTTCACCTCGATTTCGCCACATTTGTTGTAAAGCTTGTTCTTAAAACTTTTTTGTTTTGGTTTTGTGCAAAAATGAAGCTCAATTACAATTAGAGGGGATAGACGATAAGTGTGCATTTTTTATTTAATTATCGAATTATCAAATGGTTTATTAATTAAGATGAATGAACATGGTTATTATATATGAAAATTTTAGTTTTTATAACCTAAACATGAACTTAGAAGGTTGAATTTGAGTATGATTTTGGGAGAGAATGCATTTTGATTTGTAATTCTAGAAAAAAAAATCTCTCTTTTCTTTAAAGTATTACTTAAATTTTTATTTTTTTATGCTCTGAATCTACTCCAATGCTCTAATTAGAGTAAGAGTATCCAAAGGACCCACTTGGCAGTATCCATGCTTATTAATATGAGAACGACAAGGGATGACTAAGAGTGGGAAGATTTGATTAGAGAGAATAAAAAAAATGTTAAGGTAGAGTGTAAAACACACTCATCAAATAAAGAAAAGATGTTGTGAAATGGAGCATGCAACACATTTACAACCAATTTTTGTTTTCAAAGAAAAAATTATGAACTTAAATGTTATTCTTCTATAGTTATGTTCATTGAATTTCAAAGAGTTATGTGCTTGGGTTATGATTAGTAAATTGTTCAAATATGATATATTTTTGTCTGATTATCTTCTTTGGTAAACACTTTTCAATCTCTATGTTGTTAGCTTGCATATCTTAAAAATTGCATTTCTTTGGTTGTAGTTGAGCTGACCTTTAAATTTCAAATTTAATTTTTGCTTGAGAACAAGAAAAGTTTTAGTGTGGGGGAATTTGATGTGTGTAATTCTTTAAATATATTTGAGCTGAATTTTAATGAGTTTTTTTATAAATATTCAAATTAATTTGAGTAGAAATTAGGCCTAAACAAGAATTATTTTGGTTTGATACTTTATTTAGTTTTTATTTGTTTTGTAATTAATTTCTTTCTATTATGAATTTTATTCAAATGCTAACAAATATTCTTTTTTTTTCCCTTAGGAAACTAACTAATGATTTGCATGAGAAGATCATGTTAACGACAACACGATTTGGCACATACCTGTGTCATTACTTTGTGCAATCTACTGGAATGCAAGCTTCATGTCACACGGGTGTGTTGCTATTAGTGCATCTTTATTTTCAAATTGAAGAAGTTTTAAAAATATGACACAGTTTCAGGCACGACCATGTTTGAAAGTGTGCAACATTCTAGAATCTGAATCCAAGTTGACACACGGTTGTGCTAAAAACTATGCCAAAAAGTTTAACATCACACTAGCTCTACACGGTTATGCGGTGGGTGTGTCGAAGAAAAGGAGAGTTTTCCTAAGCAAGAAAGGAAGAGTAATTGAAGGGCTAAGAGGTATTCTATCAAGTTTTCCTATAAATGGGATATTAAGAAGTGTTTTGGGGATGGATTTGACATTAGGAGGACACATCAAAAGCCACAAACAAGAGCTTAAGAAGAAAAACAAGGGTTTAAAGATTGAAGCGGCGCTTAAACGAGTTTTATCTATTCTTCTTTTTCACTCTCTTGTTATTTATTTTATTATTTGTAGAACTATGTTTAGCTAAAATCCTTTTAGGGTTTAGGCTAGGAGTAGTTATTCCTTGACATTATTCAACATAAGTTTTATTAATTTGATTTTTAATTAATTTTATGAATTGATTTTCATGTCTTGTATTCAATTAAGGGCTCAATTGATTGCATGTTGATGGGTAGATTCATCAACGAGAGTTAGGAGAATTTATTAGTTTTACACTTATAGGACTTAGAGCACGAGAGTAGAAGAGCTCTTTGGGGATAAAATAATTGTTAAGAAGCTTAATGAGTTAGTATTAATTTTTTAATCACGAAAATATGTTAAATCTTAATCTTGACATGCTTCATTAAACTCAAGAGAGTATTTAGATATTTTAGAATAATTACCCTTAACTGATATCAAGGGGTTTGTTCATTATCTAACTGGAATTGTGAAACTAAACCTAAGCTCTATGTTTTTATCATTTAATTTTCTCTTAGTTTTAATTGTTTAAATTTTCTAAATGACTTTATTGATTTGCTAGGTAAGAACATAAGTAAAAATATTAGTACTCAATATACAATTCTTGTGGAAACGATATCTTTTGTACTACAATTTACGATCCATGTGCTTGTGAGTTTTGAACACAACAAAAGTTTAAGAGTAGTAAACTTTCAAACTTCTTATAATTTCTGGACTAAATTGAAAAAATAAAGAGATTTAAAGATTAAAATGATTTTTAAGAGATATTTAGAGGATTAAAAAATTTTAACAGTATACTTTTTTAAACAAAATCAAAGTTAGGTGACCAAAAAGAAATAAATTGAAGTTTAGTACCCAATTTTTAATAAATGTAAAGTTGGGTGACCACCATTGCATTTAACTCCTATCTTTTCCCGTTAAAAAAAAAAACCCTATATTTTCCCTTTATTTATTCTATTATAGGAATCATTTTTAAATTTTTTCAGCTTGCATATAGGGGGAAAAAAAACATCTTATACAGAATGCTCGAACTTAAAAGAAATTTATTTTTTATTCTTTATATCTTGTTACATTTTAATCTGCCGTACTCTTGTAGCAAAAGAAATTAAAATCCTAAATTCGTTAATGAGAGAGGATGAGAAATTTCTCAAATAGCTAGTAACGAGTCATTCAAACACTCTCATATCTACCCTTAATTTTGGAGATGAACTAACAAAAACCCAATATACTTCAAACACCATCATCAACAAATATAGAGACTATCAGAATAGGGATGATGAACAAAATTCAAAATTGTATCCATAAATTTATTTTGAGCAAAAAAAAACGGGGGGGGGGGGGGGGGGGGGGGGGGGGGGGAATATTTATTTTTTTAATCTATATTTCACCATTCTTTATACATTTCTAAAATATAATTAAGCTGAAGTCAACACAAATAAATTATATGAAAGGATAAGCAATTCCTTTTCATTATTGGTACAAAATTTTAGCTACCATTAACAAGTTAATATATTAATCGTATGCTCAGGATCAATCCTGTATATTTAATTAACCAAAGAAAGATAACGTCAATATGGCGAACAGTTAAATCCATATGAATAGTTCTACTTGCATAGACTAATTCTTTTAATTGATAAGCTGGAAAAAAATGAAAATCAATAAAATCAAATATTATTAATAACAAAGATTTGCTTGCGTAAACTATTGTTTTAACTTTTAACAATTCCAGTGGCCTGATCTGCTGCAACTTCTGATGTTCTTTTGTTTCTTGGGAAGTAATTGTATTTATGTTATGAGTCATTTTCAGCCTTTCAAGCACAATTACTTTTGGTTGTAATGGGGTCAGCCTCGGGCTTGAAGTAGTTAAATCTGCTTTGCAGCTGCTTAAGTTTGGGCCACTTTATTTGCTTTCTTCTAATATAGTTTTGGCTTACCAGAACACCCCAATACCCTATATATATGAATATATATATATATAAAAGTTTGATATTATTTTATATTATTTTTCTAACAATAAATATTTACTCAAATTATCATATTTAGATACTATTTTAAGTTTGATATACTGTTTTAAGTTTCAAATACTGTTTTGAGTTTTAGATATAAATGATATTCATAAAATATACTATTTTTAATTGTATTACATACAAATAATATTCTAAAAATATAATGTATTTATGAGTTTGAAACCATTTTTAATTTTCAGATTTTGTTTTAAGTTTCATATATTATTTTGAATTTTCAATACTATTTTGAGTTTTCGATATAAATAATATTTAAAAAATACATTATTTTGATTGTATCATATACAATTACTATTAAAAAAATATCATATATTTATGAGTTTTGAGATGTTGTTTTTCGTTTTTAGATACTGTTTTAAGTTTCAAATACTTATAATATTCAAATAATATACTGTTTTGAATTTCAGATATTTATAATATTACGACTAATATTCAAATAATATATTGCTTGTAAATATCATTCTTATTATTTTGTAAGATTGTTGTGTAATAAAAATTGGTAATAAAAAATTAATAAAATTTTAATTAATTTAATTTTTGTATTGACTAAAAATTTAAAAATTAAAATTATCAACTACATAATAAAACTAATATTTTTAATTTTTGTAAATTGTGAGTTTGAGATATTGTTTAAAATTTTCAGATACTATTTTGAGTTTTATATACTTATAATATTAAGATAACATACTATTTTGATTGAATAATATTTAGAAAATATATTGTTTTAAGTATCATTCTTAATATTTCCTAATAAATAATAAAATTAATTATTATTTTAACTAATGATTTTTTTCTTTATCTCCTAACAGTCATTTTAATGAAAAATTTTATTAATTTTGAGTATATTCAAAAAAAAGAATGACACTTAAAAATGAATTAGATAATTAAAAATTAGCTAAATAAAAATGTGACTTTTCTGGAAAAAAAAATACAATTAAATGGCAACACAAGGAAAAGTAAATTGATTAATTCTTTATTGGGTCCGCAAAAAAAAAAAGATTGATTTTCAAAAATAAAAAAAACAAACCAATAACCAAAGTAGCTAAACTATTCAAGTCTATTTTTTTCAAAGATTGGGTTGATTGAAATGGGCATTTTTAAATTCTAATCACATGCTCCACATGAATTCAAATGGAAGAATTTGGTATATTTTTTCACTAGGAGTTGTCACATTGGCAAACTATCAAACAGATAGAGTGCATGCGGGCCATAGGCGCACCAATACGGCTAGAAGTCATTTCCTAAAAATCAAAGTTTTGAGTAATAGTTAGGGAGTAAAGAAGCAAGAAAGGCAGTCACCTAGTGGAGCTTCTTTTCGATTTCAAGAGTGAGAGCACTGAGGTAACTATTAGTATAGTTATATTCCATTTTATGTGAAACTGGAACAAGTAAAACAATATAAATTGTCACACCCTAATCAAGATGAAACTCAACACCTAAAATTCTCAATAGCTCAAAAAGAAAAATACAAGTCCAACTTTCAACATTCTATTAACAAGACTTAGTGTATTAAACATATATGCATTAAAAAAATAATATACTTATCTATATACAACCACAATATATACACATATGGATATGCCCATATTCACCAAGCTATACATACTAAACTATTCTAAAAGTTAAAAACATCACCTAAAAAGCTAAAATGTTGACTTGACCTTGTCTTTAACGTGGAAGAGTGTAGAACGATTTCCAACCAAGCTAAAGATTCACTCTTAAAATAGATTCTCTAAAAAAATAGTAACAAAAGGATGAGTACGAATACTCAGTGAATAGATTAAGAATTAACAATGAGGAACGTGTATTTCTTAATACAATAATATATATATATCATTTATACCAAATTCAAATAACTTACCACCTTTCCATTTCAATACAAAACTTAATCAAATCATAAATAGAAAATCACATTTCCTTCAAGGATCATCATATTTGATTAATATTTATCATAAAAATCAAGAGATTGAGTACATATTCAAGTTGTATAAGGTCTTTAGTGCTAACTCATCCAATATGTTACTCCCCCTAAGTGATTAAAAACATTTAGGTGGTAACCTATCCAATATGTTACTCCCCCTAAATGGTCAAATACATTTAGGTGGTATCTCATTCAATATGCTACTCCCCCTAAATGTTTATAAGTCATATTAAACACACTTAGGTGGTAACCCATTTAATATATTACTCCCCCTAATTGATCAAACACATTTAGGTGGTAACTCATCTAATATGTTACTCCCTTAAGTGATCAAACACACTTAAGTGGTAATCTATCTAATATATTATTCCCCTTAGTTCATCAAACATATTTAGGTGGTAACTCATCTAATATGCTACTCCCCCTAAGTGATCAAACACATTTATGTGGTAATGCATCCAATATGTTACTCCCCTTAAGTGATCAAATACATTTAGGTGGCAACCCATCCAATGTGTTACTCCCCCTAAATGTTTGTAAGTCATACACATATGTAGAGATTACATATATCAACCATAACATGAGTGTGTATCATTATAATTAAGCAATACATATGTATACATTTTCTATTTAACAATCTTTATTAAAATAAAATGCATATTCCCAATATTTAGTAGCAAAATAGCATTCATAAAATCTCTCACAAGATAACTTCAAAACTCATTCATATAAATCATATCATCTTTAACAATACAAACTCATTCATAGAATTCATATTATATTTAACAATAAACCAAACTTTAGAGAAAATATATATTTATATGTATGTGTGTATGTGTGTGTGTGTGTGTATGTGTGTGTGTGTCTATATATATATATATATATATATATATATATATATATATATATATATATAATATAGTTGTAACATGGCATTGTTAATTAGTGATCTACTCACCTTGTCAAAGCAAAATTGACACACCAAAATAAGAAAATTCTTGAACAACACTACACACTCGAGTCTCATTGATTCAGTCTCTTCGAGGTATCTCTCCTCATTCCACCTTCTCCTTCTACCAAACATTATAACCTTAAAACTACAAACAAAACCTAAATACAATAATGATCATAAAGTGCATGTCATGCTTAATTATGCAAATTATGCAACTCAAGCAAATCATACAATATACAACATTTTGTCTAATGCAGCAACCTGAATATTTAAATTAGTTGATTGACTTAATGATGAAATTTTGACATGAAACTTTGTAGCTATATGGTCAACATATCGAAGTATATGCATACCAAAAATCATGTCAAAAAACCCAGTTTAAGGGCCTCAAATACTCAAATTCCAGAACCATACTCTATAGAATTATCTACTGCAACAGCCTCAAAAATCAATTTAATTACCCAACCAAAAAAATTTATTTCGTCCCGAAGTTTTAACACACGATAAACAACATATAAAAATTTTTCTATACCAAAAATCGCATCAAAATGATAGAGTTAATGGTATATACCCATTATCATCATCTGAAATCTTTATTTTTCATGTCTAATTAAGACTCATAAATTCAATACTCTTAAAATCAGCCATATACATTGCTAATTTTATGCAAATCATTTTCATCATACTTGAAATCAAAGATTTTAATTATAAACAAAAACATACAACCACATGCATATGTTTGATTACTTAAAAGATAGAGGAAATTGCTTTTTCTTACCTTATTTTACATAAAACATGGCTTGAATTCAGCTTGCTCAACTTCTCCTCTCCTCTAAATTCTAGCTTTAATAAAAAAAAAAAGAACAAGATAATGAAGGTTTTATCAAGGTTGATTTGAGTTGGTTATTGTGTTTTTAGTTGGAATTTTGATTGGAATTGAAGGAAAAAAGGATTTGGAAATTAGGTTTTGCTCTTCTTCCTTTTCTTCTACTCTCTTCCACATTTTTTTTCTTTTCCTTTTGCAGAGAATTTTTTTTCGGCACTAACAACTTATGGTTTTGGTAAACTACCACTTTAATCGATCAATTTATAACAATTATTCAATTAATCCTCTTTTTAATTACATAAGACACTTATGACCTTCTATTTAATTTAGCTAATAATTATTAAATTAAAATGCTATGAATATGAAAATGAAATGCATGTATGTATGTCATAGGGATGCAAATCTCACAAAGATTCACAAAGTCAAGCATTAACAATTAACACCAGAATTACACAACTTTTCTTGATTAATAAACACTAAGAAATCAAGGCTATTTACACTTGGGTTTTTCTCTTTTATTAGTTTTTCTTTTTGTACATTGCTTATATAATCATACAAAAGTCAACTCATCCAATATTTAAATTCCTTTAAAACTACATGCATTTCTCTAACTTTTAATAACACCAAGCTAGCAACTTTCATCAAAATAGTAATGACCGGTATAAAATTGAAGAAAAAAAATGAGAAGTTGCAAAGAAAGAATTGAATGAAACTACAACACCACAAACTAAAGAAGATGAATAAGAAAACATTACCATAAAATCTAAATGTGTCATACATGAAACCTATCTGATTCTGTCATCTAGCTCGTTTCTTTATTTATTTGCTTCAAATCTAAATTCTTTTCTTTCTTCTCTGTATTTTCGACCATCACAACTGGTACTTGTCAGCTCTCTAACCTCTCTTTAATGGTGACTCTCTTCAAGCTATTTTCACTGCCTCCTGCAACTAAAACTTTTCAAATAGGTAGTTAAAGGCCAAATTATAAAAGGAGAAAGGAGAAGAACTTAGGAGAAGAATGGAAGTGACAAAAAAAAGAAAAAAATGGAAGTGACAAAAAAAAAAAGACATGCATATAATATTTTGAATGTTAGTGATATGCACTAGGTCAATCATGTATGACCATGTTTTAATTTTATCATTTTATTTAATAAAGATGCATTTTTCATTATCATTTTATGTTATGATAATTACTTGAATAGTCAATTTTTACTAAGGTCATCAAGTATATGACTTGATAGTAAAACCCTTAGATTAAATATAAGTTCTATTCAAATTATCCCTAGTCATAACAATGTATTATGGCTAGTATGGTGTTGATTGATGATTATATTTTACTAATCATGAATATGAGATATCAAGCCAAATTATAGGCACTTATTTGAGAAATAAAGTGTTGGATTAACCCATCATAAGAATATTACATAAATAATTGTCATAAGTAATTCTCATCATAGTAATATTGGCTTAGTCCTTTGACCTTGAAATCACCATGGATTTTTACACAATTATTTTGTATTTTGACATAATCTTACATTATCATTAATTGGATGATAAAATAGGTTGTTGTTGGGTATAAAATGAGTTACGTCAGTGATTGAGAAATAATTTGTTCCTCATTTAACATGAGTAAGATATCTATAGGCCCCTTAATAAGATAGACTGAGAAAAATGCATGGTAATGCTAAAGTAAATTGATAAAGAGTTATCATTCTCAGTCTACTTGAAATCAAGAAATTATATGATTGAATTCTATAAGGATAACATAATCTATGCCTTATATTCAATCAAGATATCATGTGACAAAACGGACTAGAATATTCATTGTATATTAGGTTATGTCGGATTATTGACTTCACATGACTTAAGTAGTCATAATATCTTGCTAGAGACCACTTATGACTTGTAGGCCTAAATAGAGATTTAAGACTCATTGTCAATGTCATGTGAACCTACAAGTCACATACTTTGAAAAAGTCCAAAATGAATATAGGTTTAACAAGCTCAAATAAGCTCTGTGGAAATAAATAAATAAAATATTTATTTATTTAAGGTAAAAGTTATCTTAAATAAATAAAATATTATTTTTGATTTCATTTTAAATAAAATCAGAATAAAAATAAGTGATAAATTACCAAAAGGTTGTTTGGCAAGTGAAACCCTAATTTAAATGTTTATAAATATGTTATATTCTCTAAGGTCTTATACACTCATTATTTTCCCTTTTTAGAAAATAAAACATAGAGTTCTTTTTAATTCTTGATTGATGAGAAATCAAGAGAATGTGCTAGCACACAAGTATTTATTTTTAAAATCAAGAGATATTCGTGTGGACACTTGTGGAGGATGAATTCTTTTGGAGACATCTTAAATCCGAATTACTAAATAAAAAGTTCAAGATAGAGTGTCACCGAAGTGAACCTCTTCTCTTTCTTTCAGATGTCTTCCCCTTTCTGCATTTGTGGTAAGAAAACAAAAACTCTAGATTTAATCAATTAATCGAATTACTTGAATCCGATTTTAGGTTTGTTATTCAAATTTTATTTTTCTGCTGCGTATGGAATCATGAAACTCAACACTGAAAATATAGGATAGGCATGTAATATTTTAAAAACATAGAACATTGCATGTTAATGACACCAATTTGGGCATTTTTGTAAACATCCAAAAAAAAAAAAATATTTGGCACTTTTGTTGTTGGTGATAAGCTCTTATCAGATAGCAAATGACGTACGAGGAAACTATTTCAGTAGCTATTTCAGTCCGCTGTGAGTTTATTTTTTTACTCATTTCTAGTGATTTGTGCACCCAAAGTGTAGAAGAATAAAACATGTTGTTTATATCTCAGACCGCAACGCTTAAATTATCATATTTTGTTGAAATGCACTTAGCTACCTCTAGATAACTAAAAAAAATTGAAGTTTATAATCAAATTTTAACAAAATATAAAAATTGCCATACAATTTATTCTCAACTCTTCAAGTTTGTAATACTGGCCAACAACATAGTGTATTGGATTTCAACTAAACAAAAATTTCATTATTTTTTTACTTTTTTGGTAATTATGCTTCCATATGTATTTCTGTTATAATATACAATCGATTGCTCTAGCTATTAGAAGGAAATGCATATGGATAAACAGAAAAGAAAGATTGAACGATGGTGAGCAGGAGGAGGATAAGTGCAGCCACTGCAGACATGAATGACCATGGACTGTCAAAATAGATATGGTTGAATTCTGCCCATTTAATATGCAAATTATTTCTGTAATATCTATTAACATCCTTGAACAACTTGGACAGGTAACTCCTTTGTATATCAAAAGTAACATCTTTGCCCAAGTCAGTGAAGAATTTAGCAACTTCATCGTCAGTTCCATATGAATTCTCAATTATTCTATGATCACTTAAGTACCCAGCATCTTCTGGTGTGTTGATCAGGCGACCCATGAATGCAACATAGCTAGTTATGTGTTTTGAGCAGTGATTGTAACACTGTTCAAATGCAACACAATTGAGCAAGAAACAGGTAAGGAAGTCATCAATTATTAAAGGTGGGATTCTGAGAACTCCATGACTGAACTCAATATCTAAAAAGCTGTTAGTAGTTCTTGGCTTGAACTTGATTCCGCTCAGACGAAGCTTCTTCGCAGATTGAATAAATTGGAGAAAAGGGCTATAAGATTCCTCATGTTCATCATTAACCTTATCTTGTATTGGAAGAATGAAAGTAGATCGAAACAAATCTAGCAAATGCTTCCCTGTAATGTGTTTGTAGCTATCAAGAACTTCACTTGGCCTTTCAATAGCGTAATCGAAGAACACTAAGGCAAGTTCAGTCAGCGAAGGAGTATCTTTCTTAAAAGAAACTGAGATTAGCTCAAACAAAGACTCAAGAACAAAGAAAGGGATTTGATTCTCTAGCCTGAGAAAATCTTTTGTCAAAAAAGATAAAATCCAAGCCATATTGAAAATTGGGTCATCGAGATCATGAGTCAGTACTAACCTTCCAACAATGCACAAGAGCTCGATAATGAAGCATCCATCAAGAACCATCATTTCAATGACTTGATGGCTGCTATATTCAATATTCTCTGAGTAGCACTCTCTGATCTCCTCCTCCTTTGGTGCTATGGCTTTAAAGAAATCCTTAAGGCCAACACCGTGATCTTTTGTTCGATCAAGAACAGCACCAAGATATTTCCATTTGTGTTCTTGAATCATCCGGAGGTTATCTTTTCCATGGTGATAAGGGCCGATAGACACTATGTGAGGTTCATAAGCTTTCTCATTGACTTGAGCAAGGATTTGAGGACCTCTAAAGATACAGCAAGTGCTATTACCAGCAGATTTGTTCAACAACTTTGGTATTTTACATATTTTATCTTCAAGTGAAGCTATCCACTCCTCTTCCTCTGATGATGAAATTGCAATAACATGATGATTAAAGGCTTCTCCATTTTCCTGGTTTTGCATGGTGGGGAGATTTGGTTCTGTTTCCATGTGTTTTTCTATGGTCTATGCAGGTTTATCGATCTAAGTTCTAGAGTCTGATGAAGTAACGTATGTTAGTGCTCCTAGGTTGTCTTCGGATAGAGACCTCCCTTCGATTCGTTTAATAGTAGCAGGTGTGAGAAGATTATTACAGGTCATGGTCGGAAAAAATGCTATTATGTGATTTAGATCATTCTTTGGATCCTATTCAAATATATTATGTCAATCATTATTTATGAATTAATATATAAAATTAGTTATAAAAAAATTTTATTATAAATTTTGTTAAATGGATTTGTTCTAAAGATCTAATCGGTTAAATTACAATTTTAGTCATATTTTATGAATATACTGCGTGCAAATTTTAAGAAGCTGAATATATTTAAATAAAATTTCCCGATTGAGTCTTATATATTAAAAAATAAACCTTAACTATTTTGTATGTTGATATATATATATATATATATTAAATTATAAGCTCTGAAGTTATTAAGTTAATTTTTTTTTTATTTGAGTATTCACTCTAATAAAAGTTAATGTGTTAAACTATTAAAAATCTTAATTTCTTTATTAAAAATAAAATATTTATGACAATTATTTAATATTATTTTTTAACTAAAATACTATTATACATATATTTTGATATTACTCAAATTTTAAAAGTATTTATTTATTACATATTTTTTACCTTAAATTATTTAAAATATATTTTCCAATCCATTAAAAAATTATAGTAATTGCTTAGCATTTTTTTTAACTAAAACAATATTCTACATAATTCAACAATGATTTAATAATTCTAAAAATAAATCTTATTGCAACTAAAAAAGTATGGCAACAAAAATTAATGAAGATAAAATTAGTGTGATATATTTTATTTTAATTTATTTAGTTATTATTTTATTTCAATTATTTATTTAATAATTTTATTTTACAGTTTGTTTGTTGCATGGATTCTTAATTAGTGTCTATTTAATTATGAAGATATTTTTATTATTGTAATTTTATTAGGATTAAATTGAATTATTTAGAACTGAGGCAATTTTTTTAAAAAAGAAAATGCATATATAAACTTTTATTTGCAAATTACAAAAAATAAATTAAAGGATGGCCTTTGGTCATCCATTTGTCCTAACTTTCTTTCATTTTATATTATTTCTTTCGTTTCTCTTTCGGTGCAATATATACTCATATATATATTTATTCATTTGGTAGTGTGTTTTTTTGGACTAGTGATTAAGAAGATAAATAAATGGCTTAACCCATATTTGATTTCCTGCAATTTAATTTTTTTTAATTTTATTTATATATTTTTATTTTTATACATTGAGTTCATACATTTTTATTTTTAATATATTATGTTTTTATTTTAAATTTAAGTAATCAATGTAACAAAATAAAAATGTATTAATTTTAAATTAATAATCTAATGTATGATAAAATAAAAGTGTACGAATTCAATATCAAAAATAAAAATGTAGAAACTTAAGTATAGAAATAAAAATACAATATGAAATCTATATAAAAAAAAAAGTACATGGATCCAAATATGAGTTATGCCCTAAATAAATACCCAAAATTATTACCTACTCTATGGTCGATACCCTCTTGTCTTCTTTTATTATCGTAAACAACATTGGGACCACGTTAATACAAGCAAATTGCATTAATTAATATTTTCCTAATTAGCTTGGGAACTTGTGGGGAAGGTTGTACTTGTGCATCTTGTCCCATATATTTAATATTTTATATTGTTCTAGTAGTTAACCTGCAACAATGAGTTAGCTGCTAGGGTGGATTTGGTTTGAGGCCACCAAGCTAACTCAGGCAATGAAAATTATAGATACAATCAGAAAAGAAAAAAAAAAATTATTCAGTGTGTTTTTTTAGATGAAATATTATTTGGTCTTGAGAGAGAAGAAACAAAAATGACAGTAAAGACAATCTCAAATTCTTACACATTTTCCTTTAAATATATAGCAAAAACATTACAAGCAATGAGGGTGTTAAAATCCAATATTTATACCTACTAATGGGCACGTCTTAATATAATAAGGTGTATATTATTTTGTTTTTAACAACGAGATCAAATGGTTAAATTTTAACACCACAATGAAAGGAGATAAGGAGGGTGGAGGGTTTGATCTTTGATTTCCTCAAACAGGATGTCCATAACTTTTATCACTTGAGCTACTTGTGAGGACATAAGGTGTATATTATCATATATTGTATATATTGTGATTTAATTGAGGTCAAATTAGATTAGTCAGAGTTGATTAAATTTTTTTTTTTGTTAATAGGGAGGTCATATAATCTATGTTTTGATGGATTGCACAATAAACACACATTATCCTTTTAAATTAACGATGATATGAATCAAACTCTGCATCTTAGAATGTTCTTAGAAAATAGTTACCATTTTATATATTAAGGTCGTTTGGTTCATAATTCGGAAGTGGAATAAGAATCAGAATAAAGGGCAATTGGAAATGGAATTAAAATTTTATCAAAATGTTTGGTTTATAAGGGAATTGGAATTGGAATCAATGTTTTTTATATATGAAAAAAATATATATATTCAATAATTATTATTATCAATTTATATTTATTTTATTTTATTACTTCAAAAAATATGTATTTTATAAATTTTAATAATATATGATAGTATTTAAAATTTTGACGAATTTATAATTAATTTAACTTAATTTCATTGGAATGAAAATCATTCATTATTGCTATAAGGGGAATGAGTGATTTCCATTGATGGGGCAATTCATTCCCATTCTCATTCCTATACGAAATTTTAATGAACCAAACACTATAATTCAAAATCACTTATTCTGATTTTGATTTTCATTTTTTAATGAAACAAATGAGTCTTTAGTGGTTTACGAAAAAAAAAAGGTAATACATAATTTATTTTTTCTTACACAAGTAAATAAAAAGCATCAAACAAGACAACAACCATACCACATGACTAATTAAACTAGCTAAATTGCTTAAAGCACCAAAACTAAGTCTTATTACATTAAAAAAGAACTTGATGCATTTGTGGATCCCTCCTAATGGAGCCCATAAGGTTTGAAAAAAATCAAAGTTTGTAGCATCGAATTTGATGTTGCATTTGTTGATTTTTTTAGTTGAAAAATTGGCTAACACAATGGCTATATAAAACCATGGCCATGGAGAAGAAGCAATCGGCAAACAACGGGAAGAGAGCAAAAAATTAAGTGCTCTGTGTGTGCTTGTGAGGTGAGAGCCAAAGTTAGTTAGCTTTGATGAGTGTGAGAGAGTTTTAAGGGTTTTGGAAATCTTTATCAATGTGTGAGTGGCAAAATAATGAGGAAAATATTGTGGATTGTTTGGAAAACACTTTTAGTGTCACTATTTTGGTAAGAACTCTTTTATTCTATATCTATAGTATTTGATTTAGAGAAGATTCTCTCTTGTACCTACTATTTTTATAGTGGAAGAATTATTCAGATTTTATCCCATGGATGTAGTCCAAGAATTAAGGGAGAACAACGTTAAAATATTTGTGTAATTTTTTATTATTAAGTAAAATAGGTTTTACCACTTATTTTACTCACCCATTGGTTGGTTTAACCATTGCCTTCATTTATTTATTTGTTTGATTATTTCTATAGTAATTTTATTTTGTCTCTGTGAACATTATTTTGTTGCGCCAACTCTATTAATTTTCCTAACATGTGGTATTAAAGCTATCGGTTCTTGTTCTAGAGACATTATTAAATACTGCAACGATAGAGACTAAGACTAGCAAAATGGCATGCTTAAATAGAACAAATTACCATATATGGAGAAACAATATGAAGGATCTCCTATTTGTGATGAAGTTTCATCTACTGGTTTTTTCAACAACAAAATCCAAAGGCAAGACGGATAAAGAATGGACATTTGAGCATGAGTAAGTTTATAGCTTCATTTAACAGTTCATTGAAGATAATGTGTATAACCACATTTGTAATGAAACTCAAGCACGAATGTTATGGAACAAGCTTAAGGAGTTGTATACTTCAGAGACCACTAACAATAAATTATTTTATCTAACAAAATTAATGCAGATAAAATATTGGGAATGCTTTTTTGTCATCGATCACTTGAATTAAATGCAAGGGATCGTGGAACAGTTGTCGGGAAAGGGCATGAATCTTGATAATGAAATTCTTTCTTTTATGGTGCTGGCTTCTCTGCCAGAGTCATAGGAGACTTTGAAGATTTCACTTACAAACTCTGCACCAAACGGTGTAGTGAATATGGAATTTTTCAAAAGAAGTATTATGAATAAAAAGATGAGATGCATATCAAAGGGTGTCTATTTAATACAATCAGATATCCTTATTGTAAATTCCAAGGGGAGAAGTAAGACTCAAAGCTTAAAGCAAAGAGATAAGAGCAGAGGAAAGTCAAACAAGTACATAAATATTGAATGCCATTACTATAAAAAGAAAGCCCACATCAAGAAGTTCTGTCAAAAGTTTAAGGACAAGAACAAAGACAAAGATGTGAGAAAAGATGACAACATTAATGATGATGAAGCAAATATTCTCGGAGAATCAATGTCCTTTTCTATGATGATACTGTTAATCTTATTACCTATGAGACTAGTTGGGTGATTGACAATGGTGCTTCCATTCATGATACATCTTGAAGAGAATTTTTCTTATCCTACACTCCAAGAGATTATGGATTTATGAAGGTGGGAAATGGAAATCAAATAAGAGTTGCTGGTGAAGGAGATGTGTGTTTGGAAACGGTGAATGGCACAAGACTAGTCTTGAAGAATGTCAAGTATGTTCCAAATATTCACTTGAATTTGATCTTAACAAGCAAGCTTGATGATGAAGGTTTCTACAATACCTTCCATAACGGCCAATGGAAACTCACTAAAGGCTCCCTAACGATGGCTAGAGGCAAAAAGGACTTAACATTGTACTTTATGCATGTAAATCTCTCCAAAGACATGGTGAATGCTATGGAGAAAGACAATATAGTTAAGTTATGAAATAGAAGACTCGGCCACATAAGTGAGAAAGGGATGACATTACTATCCAAAAAAATGTGTTATATAAAGTAGATCTTATGCATCTGGAGAAATGTGTTGATTGTCTTGTAGGAAAGCAAAATAGGGTTGCTTTCAAGAGTACTCCTCCTTCTAAAATGAAGAATGTACTGAATTTAATTCATTTAGACTTGTGTGGGCTAATGCCAAAGTCACTTGGTGGTTGTTAGTACTTTGTGACTTTGACTGAAGATCATTCTTAGAAGATGTGGGCATGCACCTTGAAGTTAAAAATCTCTTCAAGGAATTTCATTCCTTGGTTGACAAATAAATTGGTAAAAGGTTAAAGTGCATTCGAACAGATAATGGTGGAGAGTATTCTAGACCATTTGATGCTTATTGTAAAGAGCATGGTGTACGACATCAAACGACACCTCCAAAGACGCTATTGTTGAATGGTTTAGCTGAGAGGATGAATAGAACTTTGATGGAGAGAGTCATAACTTCGCTCTCACATTCAAAGTTGCCTAAGTCATTTCGAGGTGAAGCTCTACTTACAATAGTGCATGTGTTGAACATTTCACCATGTGTTCCTCTATAGTCTAACACTCTAAAAAGGGTATGCTAAGGAAAAAGATGTTTCCTATGGTCATTTGTTGGTTTTTGGATGCAAAGCCTTTGTACATATTCCTAAGGATGAGAGGTCAAAGCTTAATGTCAAGACACGACAATGTGTGTTCATTAGCTATAGTTAAGATTAACTTAGCTATAGATTTTATAATCTAGTAAAAAAGAAGCTTGTCAGAAGCCGTGATGCCATGTTTATTGATGACAAGACAATTGATGATATTGCCATAGTTGGGAAGAACATCCCTAACTCTAATGATGATTCAAATTTCAAGTTAGTTCCTCCAACAATAGTGCCAAGGGAAGTTGGAGATAAATATAAAGTTACTCTGCTAGATGTAAGCAATGAAGATACTCCTATTGAGATTCCATATCCATCTGAAGGTCATGATGATGATGGTGTTCATGATCAACCACCAGTAGATGAGGCTTCTCCAGTGCCATTGATGAGATCTGATAGAGTCAGACAACCTTTTACTAGATATCTTAGAGACCAGTTTGTATTATTAACTAACTGGGAGAGCTAGAAAGCTTTGAAGAAGTTATGAATGATGAACACAAGTAGAAATGGTTTGAAGCCATGCAGGATGAGATGAAGTCTTTGCATAAGAACAAGATGTTTGAGCTAGTGAAGTTGCATATAGGCAAGAGAGCTTTTGAAGAATAAGTGGGTGTTCAGGATCAAGCATGAAGAACATAGTCTCCAACCAAGATTCAAAGCTAGATTGGTTATAAAAGGATTCAACCAAAGAAAGGGTATCGACTTTGATGAGATTTTTTCTCTAATGGTGAAGATGACATCCATTTGTACTGTACTAGGTTAGCAGTAAGTTTTAATTTAGAGATCAAGCAAATGGATGTTAAAACTGCCTTCTTTAATGGCAATTTAGAAGAAGAAATATTTATAGAGCAACTAGAGGGTTTTAAAGAAAAGGAAAAAGAGGACTATGTTTGCAGATTCAAGAAAATCTTGTATGGCTTTAAATAGGCACCAAGACAACGGTATAAGAAGTTTGAGTCTATTATGGGAGAGTAAGGCTACAACAAGACCACTTTCAACCAGTATGTATTTGTTAAAAAATTCTCTAATGATGACTTTATTGCATTATTGCTCTATGTAGATTACATGTTGATTATTGGTTGGAATGTTTCCATAATCAATAGTTTAAAGAAGCAATTTAGTAAGTCTTTTGCTATGAAATACTTAGGACCAACAAAGCGGATTTTTTGCATGAAAATCATCAAAGATAGAGGCATCAAGAAACTGTGGTTGTCACAAAAGAAGTGTACTGAGAAGGTAATTCATAGGTTTAACATGTACAATGCTAAAGCAGTTAGCTGTCCTCTTGCTAATCACTTTAGATTAACTTATTAGCAAAGCCCTTCTAGTGATAAGGAGAAGGAAGTGATGGATGGAGTTCCATATGCTTCAACAATTGGTAGTTTGATGTATGCCATAGTGTGTACATGGCTAAATATTGCAAACTCGATAGGAGTTGTGAGTCAGTTCCTTTAAAATCCTGAAAAGGAACATTGGGCTATAATAAAATGGATTTTCAGGTATCTTTGTGGAACATTCAAAATATGCTTATATGTTGGAGATACCAAACTTGTGTTAGCTGGATACATAGATACAGAGATGACAAGTGATGCTGACTCAAGAAAGTCAACCTCTGGTCACCTAATTACATTTACAGGGGGAGTTGTGTCATGACAGTCAAAATTATAAAATGTGTTGCTTTGTCTACCACTGAAGTAGAGTTTATTACAATAAGTGAAGCTTGTAAAGAGTTGCTATGGATGAAGAAGTTCTTAAATGAACTCAATTTTCAGTAAGACAAATATAAGCCATTTTGTAATAGTCAGAGTGCTATATACCTTGGTAAGAATTCATCCTTTCATTCAAGATCAAAGCACTTTTATATGAGATATCATTGAATACAGGATATATTGGAGAAGAAGTTATTACAACTTAAGAAGATCCATACAAATAAAAATGGATCAGACATATTAAAGAAGGCTCTACTAAGGGAGAAGTTTGAATTCTATCGATTGGCCATCGGAATGGTAATGACCTCTATGTAGTCAGGAGGAGGAGAAATGTTACGGGTCCTTCCTAGTAGAGCCCATAAGGTTTGAAAAAAATAAAAGTTTGTAGCACTTAATTTGGTGCTGCATTTATTGATTTTTTAATTGGAAATTGGCTTTGTGTGTGCTTATGAGGTGAAAGCCAAAGTTAGTTAGCTTTAATGAGTGTGAGAGAGTTTTAAGGGTTTATGAAATCTTTCTCAACGGGTGAGTGAAAAAATAGTAAGAAAAATATTTTAGGGTGTTTGGAAAACAATTTGAATGTCACTATTTTAGTGAGAACTCTTTTATTATATACCTCCAGTGTTGATCTAGAGAATACGCTCTCTTGTACCTACTATTTTTATAATGGAAGAATTATTTAGATTTTCTCTTGTGGACATAGCCCATTAGCTGGTTTAATCGCCTCCATTTATTTATTTATTTGATTATTTTTGCAGTAATTTTATTTTATCTCTATGAATGTTATTCCATTATGCCAACTCTATTAATTTTCCTAATAGATACATGCTCCATTAAACTAGAATCACATAAAATTGCATAGTAAGGAAAGATAACATGACATATTTGGACTTGAATTTTTCATTTGATTATGACGTGTTGGATCCAACCCCACCAATTGCATTTTTAACTAAATCAGAAGTCCATATTCTGAGGATGATATTTCCTTTATTATCTAGACTCTTGCAACACTTATACATGTTGCAAAATTCTTCGAGATAAAAGGAATTTAAAGGAAGCTAAGTGAACATCTCTATAAAGCTTCTAACTCTATAATCATCACTACACTCATTTGCGAGCTTGTTGATACTAGATCCTCCAAGCAGAGTAGAAATGATTTTAATCTCCCTTTCCTATTTATCCACAAACAGGCCTTTGAAAAGGGTAATGAAATTTTTCTCTGGAGGAGTACTCCACATCTTTGAAAATTTTTTCTTGATCTGTTGCATATGGTGTGTACCTATTATTTCTAGTTCTTATCATTTGCACTATTTTTGAACTCATAACTAGATCAAAAGTTCTCCTTCTGTGGATTCTCACACTGAGACTAGTAGTACTTCTATACATGTCACTAAAAGTTGAGAGATATTGGTAATGATCTCTAAAAGGAAGTAAAGTGTACATCTTATAAAGGCATCTAGCTCTATAATTATAGTTTCATTCATTTTGGAGCTTGTCAATGCTAGTTCCTCCAAGTAGAATTAAGAGGACTTTGAGCTCTTGCTCCTGTTCGTAAACATCTAGCTCTTTGAATCGAGGCGTGACTAAGTTATCGAGAAAAGGAATATTTTTCTCTATAAATTCAATATCGAACATCATCATCGTCCATATATATATATATATATATAGGGGAAGCATCAATTTCCCCTCTATCTTTGAATTAATTATTGATGAGTGTGAAAAATGCATGCTATTAAGTAGTTTTCATTTTAGAAAAAATTCAATTTCAGTTAAGTTTATGTTTCTTTTATTCAGTTTTTATTTAGTTGAGTACTTACTGCATGTCTTGTGTGTTTAATTATTTTTACGTATTAGTTTGTTTATTTTTGGTTGATTTTTATGTAATTAGGGAAGTCAAAGAACAGTAGAGGAAGGCTACATGGGAGCCATGGGCACTTGAAGTAGGCTCGAAAGGCAATGGAGCTCAATATGTGATAATGCTGAATTAGGGATGTGCACGGTCGATATTTACTTTTTTTTTAGGTAATTTATACCCACTCTAAAGCAGCCTCAAATTCCTACTCATAAATACCTTTCTCAAATATTAATCATCTAGATTCACGTGTTCAATAGAAAAGTAAGCATTAATGTTCATTAAAATGTAAAAATTCTTAACCACAAGTTGCTCTTCTAATTTAAAAATTTAAAACGATCCATTAAGGGAAGATTAAGGCATTTCTTCAAGAAAACTAAGGTTAATGAATAAGGCTCTAAAGGTATATATGTTACAAAAATTCAAATGTAAGAGTAGGGCACAAACACACAAAAAGGGTAAAACAAAATAAAATAAAATAAAATAAAAATAAAGCATGTAAATTCTTAATGTAAAACAAACACACAAGCATACAATCATGAAAAGTAAATAAATAAAAGAAAATTAAAGAATAGTATACTCCCTTTATTCTAGTGAAACTGGAGGGGGAATATATGGTGTGACCATGATGCACTTTGTAGCTTTGTTAATAGCTTTAGATCTTTTGCTTTGAGGAAGAATGCGAAAGATTTCATTAATTTGAAGTTGCAAACTTTCAGCTTTGGATTCACATCGCCTCTCGAACTTCTCTAATTGGTTGGATAAATCCATAACCATATTCCTAATCCTATTGTCAGAGATATCCAACAGCTCTTTGATATTTTCCATGATGTCATCACTCCATTTTTCATTATTCCGTCACTTCCTTGATTGAGTTTCACTCCTATTATCCCCTTTTTCAACTGCATTAGGGGGTAAAGGTATTTCACCATGTTGCATTGCCAATTGATGGATCATATAGCATCTCCTATCCATTACATCATGAAACTCATTGAATTCGATGATGATTTCAACTCTCATTAAGTAATCTTCATCAAGGGACTCGGCTTCTAAAGGCTTCAATTTATGCTTGGCAAATTCAAATGGAGCAAAATACAATGCCAATCCAGTGACAATATGCCCCATTGAGATCAATGCCTTTCTAGCCTGAACAACCCTCCACATCGAACACAAACCAAAGTATGTACTACATACTTTTGTGTTAGTCTTCAAGTACCAGAACATGAATAGTTCATTAGGGAAAACCCTAGTACTATCTTTTCTTCCAAAGATTGTATGTGCCATGAATTTATGCATGATTAAATATGAGTGATCTTTGATCAAACCACTAGTCATTATTTGACCCTCACAAACTTTATCACCTCCAATGATTTCATGCTAAAAACTACTCATATTATAATCCATAAGAGGTTGACAAACACCTCTTTGAGGAAAACCAAAGATTTGAGACATGATTTCATAGTCAAATAAGTATTCTTTTCCAAATAACCTACATGAAAAGATCCCTAGAGGTGCATCTAAAATCTTAAATGTAGTGTAAAATTCTATTGTGAGTTCAAAGAATACATCATATTGGGTTGTAGCCAATTTAGATCACCCCAATTCATTACAAAACTTATCTATGGTTCCTTTAATACCCATATTCAATAGTACCTTATTATCAAAGTATTTCGGCTTGCAGAAATTTCTCTTGACTAAGGAGTAGAATCTTTTCCCTTCTTCTTCAGAATAAATGGCAAAGAAAGCTTCAGAATCATCCCTTATGTCTTTAGGTTTGCTCACGCCATCACTAAGCCTCTTTCCTTGAAATTGTGTCTTTCTAGTCATTATAACAATGTTAGTAAAAAAACAATTGAATGGAATTTACAAGAACAAAAATAAAAATTAGCAAAGTTTAAATAAGAAAACAAAATAAAAAAAATTACAAGAAACAAAGCATTCCAATTGTAGTAAACATTGCTTCCTTTCCTCATTAATTCAAGAAGTTTAGCTTACTTAGGAAACTAAGGTCAACTAAACTTCAATGGGATAAGGAAAAAAATAAAAACAAATAAAATTACAATTAACAAGCTTGTAAAATAAATAAATAAATAAATATATTTATTTTATTTATTTATTTTATTTCCTCCCCACACTTAAAATGTGCAATGTCCTCATTGCAACGTGTAAAACAGGACAAGTTATGAGGAAATCAACAGTGCTGGTGCATCAGGTCGCACAGCTGTGCGCATGGCTGTGCTA
Organism: Mallotus nudiflorus; assembly: GCA_947683625.1. NCBI lineage: Eukaryota > Viridiplantae > Streptophyta > Magnoliopsida > Malpighiales > Euphorbiaceae > Mallotus > Mallotus nudiflorus. The sequence goes on from CANTUR010000323.1 coordinate 741,904, forward strand.
CCTAGTTAACAATATAGCACGCACAACCATGTGCAATTTGCGCATGACCGTGCTACCTACTTTTTTTTTTAGAGAATTGCATCATATTGGTAGGACAAGCCTCACATATTTATTGCACAATTGGGGAATTGTGGAGTGTTAGGAAGTGGAAAAATTCCACTTAAAATAAATTTTATGTCTTTTCTAATAGTTAGGTCTCTCTTGTCACACGGCCATGTGTGAAATGCGCACGGTCGTGTATCGAGATCTAGCGCCATAAGGCGCACGGCCGTGTGCAAAATGCGCACAGCCGTGTGACCTGATGATTGAAAAAATTTGGAGGTGACTTTAATTGCTGACTCATGAGGGACAAGATGGAGATTTCACATGGCTGTAACCTTAGGGTTTGTAATTAGGGTTTTAGAAGAGGGTAGCCATCAGAAATAAAGGGATATAAATAGATTATTATTCATCACTTGGAGGAGGAGATTATTTTTGGAGATACATTATTTTTTTTTTTAGAATTTTGAGAGAGCAATTGGTAAGAACAAGGATTTTTGTTGTTGCTTATGTTGGTTTGAAGATTTGAGAATAAGAACAAGAACATCAAATATTCTATTGAACAGGGGGTTTCTTCTATTCAATTGTGTTTATTCATTCTTAATTTCAATTTAATGATGATGTTTAGTTTTTTTTATTCTTTTTCTTTATCTCTTACAATTGACATGAGTAGCTAAATTATTGGTTGGGGTTCTTATTGCAAATCAACCATGGGCTAATCACAATTAAACCTAAGCCATTAATCTAAATACTATGGTTGTTGTTGAACTTAATTTCTTCTTAGGATTGATCACCCTTTGATTGAATATACACAATAAAACTTGATCGAGAGATAGGTTGTATTGGATTTAAACAATAACCTCTTAGATTCTTTCACTAATATTGATTAAGGGTTGAAGCTTAAACTGAGGCAACCGAACACTTAGTAGGCGAGAGCTTTAAATATAAGATCGTTAATGTACTTGGTTAATCATAGGGTTGTCTTAGGAGGAAAGCCTATGATTCTTGAGAAACCCTCAAATTGGATTAAGGTTAGGTATGGCTTAGTAGTTAATTTATCTTAAATAAAGGTTGAATTTGTAATAAGAACCCTAGCTCTCTAAAGTGATTGTTATCTCATTATGATTTTTGTGTTTTGTTTTAGTTTAATTTTTCGTTTAATTAAAAATACCCTTTTTCATTGTTTAAACCAATAAACACAACTAGTATCACTGTAATCAATTTGTAATCTCTATAGGATCGATATTTAATTACTACTTGTATGAATCTGTATACTTACAGAAGACCATCAAGTTTTTGGCACCATTGCCGGGGATTGCCAAATTAATATTGTTGAGAATTTTGTGTTATTTGATTTAGACGTTATTTTTTTTACTTTTGTTTGTCTTTTTGTTTTTTTATTTTTATAGGAACGCTTGTTATTGTATGCACACAACGCATGGCACAAACAGACAAAGGATCTGGTTGATACCACTTGATTTAGAAATTGAGAAAACTATTCACAGAAAGAGAAGACATAATAGAGATAGGATGAACGGAGGGGAAGCACAAAATGGGCAAGATGGCCAAAATGGGCACATTGCCCATAAAACTATGAGGGACTTTATGAGTCCCAATGTCCAAGGTGACCAAACTCCGATTGTGAGGCCGGCAGTTGCTGCAAACAACTTTGAAATCAAACCCACCATGATCCAAATGATTCAAAACTCACAATTTAGTGGCTTACCACATGAGGATCCAAATGGTCATATGACAAGATTTTTGGAGTATTGTTCGACTTTCAAGATGAATGGAGTATAGCCAAAAGCAATCAGGCTCATCCTTTTTCCATTTTCATTAATGGATAGAGCAAAAAGATGGTTTACTAGCTTGGCGCCTAACTCCATAAACACATGGCAGGAGCTTTATACAGCCTTTTTCAATAAATACTTTCCACCAGTTAAAGTACTCAAAATTAGAAATGAAATCAAGTCTTTCTATCAAAGAGATGATGAAAGTTTTTATGAGTGTTGGGATAGATTCAAGGATCTTCAGCGATAATGTCCACCACAACTGATTCCTTCATGGGATTTGGCACGGTCTTTTTACAAGGGTGTCAATCCTATAATGAGAGCAAAAATAGATGCATCAGGAGGAGGAACTATCATGTCTAAGACACCAGAAGATGCCTTGGAACTTTTTGATGAAATGGCTAACACACAAAGCATCTGGTCCAGTGAGAGAGCTATTCCAAAGAAAGGGGGAGCAATTGAAGTTGACAGTTTGACACTATTAAATGCAAAGATGGATGCTTTATCTAAAAGAATGGATAAAATGAATGTCAATGCCATATCTAACTTGTCTTCCTCTTGTGAATTATGTCAGGGTGGTCATCCAACTATAGAGTGTCAGATGATGCAAAGCTTATCTATGGAGAATGTAAACTTTGTGAATAACTTTAAAGGACAACAGAACCAAGTGCATGGCAACACCTATAATCTAAGTTGGAGAAATCATCCTAATTTCTCTTGGAGCAATCAAGGGAACAACCAGTGGAGGCCACAAGCACCACTTGGTTTTATAGGGAATAATGTGCAACACCAACAATCAAATTACCACCAAGAAAAAACTTCATCTTCTGGGAGTTCTTTAGAGAGCAAGTTGGAGAAGTTCATGGATGTGATGTCCACAAAAATGAATCAACAAGATGAAGCTACAAAAAGGTTAGAAGGCAGATTTGAGCAAATGTATCAAGACACTCAGCTGATGTTCAAGAATCACTCTTCCTCTATTCATAATTTAGAGGTACAAATGGGGTAGTTGGAAAATTCTTTGTCAATGAGGATTCAAGGCTCTTTGCCAAACAACACTAAAAAGAATCCAAAAGAACAGTTGAAGGCGATCACCTTGAGAAGTGGAATAGAGATACAAATCCCAAAAGCAACAATATAATATGAGCAGGAAAAGAATAAGGAAAAGGAGAAAGAGAAAGAGGATGAATGGGTTGAAGTGCAAACAGAGGAGAAGCTGCAAGGGGATAATAATAATAAGGAACGAGTAGTGGAGAAACCTACGCCACCACTAGTGAAACCTTACAAACCTCCAACTCCATATCCTCAAAGACTAAAGAAATAGGAGCATGATCAACAATTTGCTAAATTTTTAGAGAGATTTAAACAACTTCATATTAACATGCCTCTGGTGGAATGTCTTTCGCAAATGCCTAAGTATGCTAAATTTCTCAAGGAACTGATTTCCAAAAAAAAGAAGTTACAAGAATGTGAGACCATCACACTCACAAAAGAGTGTAGTGCTATCATCTTGAAGAAACTTCCCTTAAAAAGGAAGCATCCAGGGAGTCTCACTATTCCTTGTTCTGTGGGAAATTTAAATTTTCAAAGAGCTTTATGTGATTCTGGGGCTTCAATTAATCTTATGCCTTTGTCTGCTTATAGGCAATTAGGATTAGGAGAAGCAAAACCTACAAGCATTCGATTACAACTTGCTGATAGGACAGTGAAGGAACCAGAAGGGATAGTAGAGGATGTGTTAGTAAAGGCTAGAAAATTTATTTTTCCAATGGATTTTGTAGTCCTTGACTTTGAAGAAGACAAGGAGGTTCCACTAATCCTTGGTATGCCATTCCTTTACATGGCAAGAGCAATAATTGACGTCTATGATGGAACTTTTATATTAAGAGTGGGGGATGAGAGCTGTAAGTTTAATATCTATGAAACTATGAAATATCCCTATGATGAGGATTTTTGCATGCGAGTTGAAGTCATTGATGAATGTGTAAATGAAGTCCAACGATGAAGGTTGGCATGGTCTTTAGAAGTTAAAAATATTGAGAAGTGCTTTCAGGTACAATCTTCTCAAGAAGAAATGACTCTTAAATACCCACACTAACCACACATACAATTACCAAACACTGAACCCACACCACCCTCAATCATAAAGCCACCAAAATTAGACTTGAAGCCGTTACCTCAATATTTAAGGTACACTTTTCTTGGTGATGACCAAACTTTACCTGTGATTATATCTTCTAAACTCAGCAAGGAGCAAGAGGATTTATTGGTGAATATGCTGAAAAGAAAAATAAAGGCAATCGGTTGGCAGATTTCAGATATAAGAGGAATAAGTCCCTCTTATTGCATGCATAAGATTTTGATGGAGGATGGACACAAGCCAACCATTGAAAGGCAGAGGAGGCTCAACCCGAACATGCAAGAGGTGGTAAAGAAAGAAGTGCTCAAACTACTTGATGCAGGAATTATCTATCCAATCTCTGATAGTTCTTGGGTTAGCCCAATTCAGTGTGTGTCGAAGAAGGGGGGAATAACAATTGTGCAAAATACAGAAGGAGAGTTTGTTCCTACCATAATTGTGAATGGATGGAGAGTGTGCATTGATTACAGGAAACTGAACTCATCCACAAGGAAAGACCATTTCCCATTACCCTTTATTGATCAAATATTGGAGCGGATAGCAGGACATGATTTTTACTACTTCTTGGATGGTTATTCAAGTTACAATCAAATTGCAATAGCTTCAGAAGATCAAGAGAAGACCACCTTTACATGTCCTTATGGCACATTTGCATACAGGAGAATGCCATTTGGGTTATGTAATGCTCCTGTAACTTTTCAGAGATGTATGATAGCTATATTTGTAGATTTAGTGGAGGAGATCATGGATGTTTTCGTGGATGATTTTTCTATCTATGGAAACTCATTTGAAGGATGTATGAGCAATTTGGAGCAAGTTCTAGCACGATGTGAGGAAACAAATTTGGTGTTGAATTAGGAAAAGTGCCATTACATGGTAGATGAAGGTATTGTACTTGGACACAAGATTTCAGCTCAAGGCATTCAGGTTGATAAAGCAAAGGTGGAGGCAATTGAGAAGCTACAGTACCCCCATAAATTTTAAAGGAGTTAGGAGTTTTCTTGGTCATATAGGCTTCTATAGGAAATTTATCAAGGATTTCTCAAAAATCTCAAAACCCCTTTGTAAGTTACTTGAAAGAGATTCACCTTTTAATTTTACTGACGATTGCAAATTGTCTTTTGATAGGTTGAAACAAGCACTTGTTTCTGCTCCTGTAGTGATGGCACCAGATTGGAGTCTACCATTCGAGTTGATGTGTGACACCAGTGATCATGCACTAGGAGTCGTTCTCAGCCAAAGAAAAGAGAACAGGTTGCATGTGATATACTATACAAGCTGAACATTGACAGATACTCTGTTGAATTATGCTACTACAGAAAAGGAGATGCTAGCTGTTATATTTGCTTTTGATAAGTTTAGATCGTACCTCCTTGGATATAAGACAATTATATACACCGATCATGCAGCATTTAAGTATTTAATGAACAAAAAGGATTCAAAACCAAGGCTCATGAGATGGGTACTTCTGTTGCAAGAGTTTGATATTGAGATCAGAGATAAGAAAGGAGCTGAAAATGTAGTAGCTGATCATCTTTCAAGGTTGGAGTTGAAACACGAGGAAAGTGATCAGCAAGAGCCTATCAAGGAGATGTTCCCTGACGAAATGCTTTTTACTATAGGATTTATGGATGCTCCTTGGTTTACTGATATAGCAAATTTTTTTTCAGTGGGTGAAATTCCAAGAGAGTTCACCCCTCAGCAAAAGAAAAAGTTGATTTGTGATGCTAAGTTCTACATTTGGGATGAGCCATTCTTGTGGAAACTATGCAACAATGGCATAGTGAGGAGATTTGTAACAAATGAGGAAGCAGGAGACATTTTACAACACTATCATGGGAAGGTCAATGGTGGACATTATGGACCATAACGAACAGCTGCGAAGGTTCTTGAAACAGGGTTCTATTGGCCGATAATTTTTTAAAATGCTAGAGACTTTGTAATGCAATGTGACGCTTGCCAAAGGAGTGGAAACATTTCGAAGAAGGATGAAATGCTCCAGTCCGGAATTCTAGAGGTGGAAATTTTTCATGTTTGGGGCATTGATTTCATGGGACCATTTCCAGCGTCAGATGGTAACAAAGGTTATTCTTGTTTGTGTGGATTATGTTTCCAAGTGGGTGGAAGCTCAAGCATGCACAGTCAATGATGCAAGAGTTGTTTGCAAGTTCTTAAAGAAGATATTCTCTTGATTTGGAATGCCTCAAGTCATCATAAGTGAGGGGGGAATACACTTTTGCAATAGGAATATGGAAGCTTTATTAGCTCACTACGGTGTGAAGCACAGAGTAGCTACACCTTATAACCCGCAAACCAGTGGCCAAGTTGAGGTGAGTAATAGGGAGTTAATGAAGATTTTGGAGAGAAAAGTAAGTAAGTCAAGGAAAGAATGGGCAAGGAAGCTTGATGATGCTTTATGGGCATATAGAACAACTTACAAAACACCTATTGGGATGTCTCCCTTCAGGGTGGTTTATGGCAAAGCATGTCATCTTCCCATTGATCTTGAACACAAGGCCTATCGGGCAGTGAAAGCTTTGAATTTTGACTTCAGGAAGGCAGCTGAGAGAAGAATGTTACAGTTGAATGAACTCGAAGAAATAAGGGAAGCTGCTTATGAAAATTCAAGGATTTATAAAGAACGTACTAAGAGATGGCATGATGCAAGAGTAAGAATCAAGGAGTTTAAGGAAGGTGATCAAGTTTTGTTGTTCAACTCACGACTCAGATTTTTTCTTGGAAAGTTGAAAAGCAGATGGACAGGACTGTATATAGTGACTCATTCATATCCTCATGGAGCTGTGGAATTGAGCAACACAAAAGGAGGCACATTCAAAGTGAATGGACAAAGGTTAAAGCTATACCATGGAAGCACATTTGAGGAGTTCCATCAAGTTTCACACTTGAGGGAATTAACTGGATGATCAATTTGATGGTCTAGCTCATGGACCATTAAAAGAGTGCTTCTTGGGGGCTCAACCAAGTATATATATTTTTATTTATATTTGTATTTTCATTTGTTTTATTTATTATTTTTTTTATTTTTTTTCTTTTCTTGTTGACTGGTTATTTGCAAGTTTATTCTATTTTTGATTATTTTTTCTGGTGCATTTTAGGGAATGAAAGAAAGGTTGGAGCTCTAGAAGAGGTCTTGTGAGTTAAATGTTTAGTGGAGTTTTGTTTTGAGTGACTTGAAATTTAAATTTATGATGCATTGTTGTCTATATGTGTTGAATTTTTAATTCAGCAAATTTACGAAGTATGCATATACAGGTACACGACCATGTGCATTTTTTGCATGGTCGTGCATCTTGCATTACTACGTTTGAACCATCAGGTCACACGGTCGTGCACATTATGCACACGGCCCTGTGCCTTACGGTGCCAGATCTCAATACACGGCCATGTGCATTTTGCACATGGCCATGTGACGAGACAAACCTAACTTTTAAAAAAGATGTAAAATTTTGTTTTAAGTGGATTTTTCCACTTCCTAACACTCCACACTTCCCCAAAACCCTAGGGACTCCACTTTTGACCACTTTTCCCACTTCCCAAGCCCTAGAAAACCTAACCCTTGACCACCTTTTCAATTTCTCATTTAATTTGAACCAAATTCCCATCATCCCACCCTATATACATAAATACTCACTTCCTCTCTACACAATTCATTCTCTACACCATTTTTTTGTTCACTTTACATATTCTCTCAAATCTTCTTAAGGAAGTCTCATGGAAAAAGATCAAAGAAGAAAGAGCATAGCAAGGAAGCAAACTAATCCTTCCAAAAGACCAAGACATGGTGGAACTTCCAATAATCCGGGTGGTGCTGAAGAGGAACAAATGGTAAAACCTTTCCCCTCTTAAATTCAATTTAGGCATGGTGAGCATAGGAATAAGTTTCAAGCAATGATGAATAAGAAGATTGTGCCAAATAGATATTTGAGTGCCACATCCCTGATTGAAATTGGGTTATTAGATGAGATTAACTTGTATGTTCATAGGATGGGGTGGAATGATTTTATTTTGATGCAGAATCCTTCTTATGCAATCCCCACTTGTGAATTTCTTTCTTCTTTTGAGTTTAATGATCATACCCTTGTGCTTACTTTTTGTTTGGGGAATGAGGAGCAAACTCTAGGTTTATTTGAACTTAATAAGGTATTTCATTTTCCCAAAAATCAGGATGCAAATGTTGCATATGATAGAAATGAGTTTTGGAGAGAATTAACCGGGGAAAGGGGAGTTTTCTATGAGGCTCATTCCGCAAAAGAATCAAGGATTCGATTGCCCACACTTAAATACCTTCATAGACTCATGGCACATTCTTTGTTTCCCAGGAAAGAGGGTGATTCTGTGATTGCCACCACTGAGCTAAATATTTTATATTGTATGGTGAATGATAGAAAACTGGATGTTTGTCATGCTTTAGCTAGGAAATTAAGAGACGATGCTACAAAAGCTACTGGGGCTATTAAAGTGGGAGGACTAGTGACAATTATAACTAAGTATTTAAACTTTGACATTGAAAACATGCCTTTTGAAAAGGTCTCAGGTCATCATTTCATTGACACTAGTATGATGGAATCCATGGGCATGGATAGAGTTGATCATACTGGGAGAGCTTTCCTTATCCCGCCTGCACCTGTAGAACAAGCTGAAGAGGAAGAGGAAGATCTCTTTCTGAATAATGTGTTAGAAAGGCTGGACAGCTTAGAGTTACAAATTAGAGTCATTGATTCCAATGTCGGTGAGCTGAATTCTGAAGTGGTCGAAATGAGTCGTACTTCTAGGAAAATGAATCGAACATTATAGATGATTAACCATAACCTTAACGCCTATTTCAGCTCCCAAAATTTTATTCCACCGCCATTCCTGCATAATGAAGATATGGCAGCACAAGAGTACTCTTCTGAGGATGAAGGGGAGGAATGAAGATCTTGTTTGAAGTGTTTAGGTCTAGCTTGAACAATATTTATTTTATGTGCTTTCAGTCATTTTAATTGTGATGTTTTATGGAACATTATGTGTTATGTTTCATGTTTTGAATTAAAGTATTTTTTTCTTTTCTTTTTCTTTTCTTTTGTTAAGGATTTTTATTTTAAGAATGTTACTTTTTCTTATTTTTTCGTTCCTTTTTTTTTCTTCTAATTGTGCAATAAATATGGGAGGTTTGTCCTACCAATATGATGCAAAAAAAAAACTGTGCCAGTAGGTAGCACGGTCGTGCGCAAATTGCACATGGTCATCCGTGCTACGTCGTTAACCAGGTAGCATAGCCATGCGCACACCCGTGCGACTTGATGCACCGGCACAGTCGATTTCCTCATAACTTGTCCTGTTTTACACGTTGCAATGAGGACATTACACATTTTAAGTGTGGGGAGGAAATAAAATAAATAAATAAATTTATTTATTTATTTTGCAAGCTTTTTATTTATTTTTATTTGTTTTTATTTGTTTCCTTATCCCATTGAAGTTAGTTGACCTTAGTTTCCTAAGTAAGCTAAACTTCCTGAATTAATGAGGAAAGGAAGCAATTCCTTATCTCATTGAAGTTTAGTTGACCTTAGTTTCCTAAGTAAGCTAAACTTCCTGAATTAATGAGGAAAGGAAGTAATGTTTACTGCAATTGGAATGCTTTGTTTCTTGTATTTTTTTTTGTTTTCTTATTTAAACTCTGCTGATTTTTTTTTCTTGTAAATTCCATTCAATTTTTTTTACTAACATTGTTATAATGGCTAGAAAGACACAATTTCAAGGAAAGAGGCTTAGTGATGGCGTGAGCAAACTTAAAGACATAAGGGACGATTCTGAAGCTTTCTTTGCCATTTATTCTGAAGAAGAAGGGAAGAGATTCTACTCCTTAGTCAAGAGAAATTTCTACAAGCTGAAATACTTTGATAATAAGGTACTGTTGAATATGGGTATTAAAGGAACCATAGATATGTTTTGTAATGAATTAGGGTGGTCTAAATTGGCTACAACCCAATATGATGTATTCTTTGAACTCACAATAGAATTTTACACTACATTTAAGATTTTAGATGCACCTCTAGGGATCTTTTCATGTAGGTTCTTTGGAAAAGAATACTTATTTGACTATGAAATAATGTCTCAAATCTTTGGTTTTCCTCAAAGATGTGTTTGTCAACCTCCTATGGATTATAATATGAGTAGTTTTTGGCATGAAATCATTGGAGGTGATAAAGTTTGTGAGGGTCAAATAATGACTAGTGGTTTGATCAAAGATCACTTATATTTAATCATGCATAAATTCATGGCACATACAATCTTTGGAAGAAAAGATAGTACTAGGGTTTTCCCTGATGACCTATTCATGTTGTGGTGCTTGAAGACTAACACAAAAGTATGTAGTACATACTTTGTTTTGTGTTCTATGTGGAGGGTTGTTCAGGCTAGAAAGCTTTGATCTCAATGGGGCATATTGTCACCGGATTGGCATTGTATTTTGCTCCATTTGAATTTGCCAAGAATAAATTAGAGCCTTTAGAAGCTGAGTCCCTTGATGAAGATTACCTAGTGAGAGCTGAAATCATCACCAAATTCAATGAGTTTCATGATGTAACGGATAGGAGATGCTACATGATCCGTCAATTGGCAATGGAACATGGTTAAATACCTTTACCCCCTAATGCAGTTGAAAAAGGGGATAATGGGAGTGAAGCTCAATCAAGGAAGCAACGGAACAATGAAAAATGGAGTGATGACATCATGGAAAATATCAAAGAGCTGTTGGATATCTCTGACAATAGGATTAGGAATATGGTTATGGATTTATCCAACCAATTAGAGAAGTTCGAGAGGCGATGTGAATCCAAAGCTGAAAGGTTGCAACTTCAAATTGTTGAAATCTTTCGCATTCTTCCTCAAAGCAAAAGATCTAGAGCTATTAACGAAGCTGCAAAGTGCATCATGGTCACACCATATATTCCCCCTCCAGTTTCATCGGAATAAAGGGAGTATACTGTTCTTTAATTTTCTTTTATTTATTTACTTTTCAGGATTGTATGCTTGTGTGTTTGTTTTACATTAAGAATTTACATGCTTTATTTTTATTTTCTTTTACCCTTTTTGTGTGTTTGTGCCCTACTCTTACACTTGAATTTTTGCAACATATATACCTTTAAAGCCTTATTCATTAACCTTAGTTTTCTTAAAGAAATACCTTAATCTTCCCTTAATGGATCATTTTAAGTTTTTAAATTAGAAGAGCAACTTGTGGTTAAGAATTTTTACATTTTAATGAACATTAATTCTTACTTTTCTATTGAACATGTGAATCTAGATGATTAATATTTGAGAAAGGTATTTATGAGTAGGAATTTGAGGCTACTTTAGAGTGGGTATAAATTTCCTAAAAAATAAAAAATCAATCAAGGAGCGAGATGGAGCGTAAAACGCACTCGTTTGGAGCTTAAAATTGAAAAGAAAAATATTTTAAATGCTCTTTCTACTCCAATGCTCTTTACGAGTAAGAGTATCCAAAGGAACCTTTTTGGAGGTTTCCATACTGAGTAATACAAGAAAGGTGGGGGATGTTGAGATTGGGAAGATACTAATTGATGAGCTTCTTAGCCCCTTTATTGTGGCATGAATCCTACTTGTTTTTTATATTTCTTGAGTGTCAATTGTTTGTTTTCATATTTTCACTAGAAAAGTATACTCTCCACATGGTAATAATATATTCTTGACCTCAGTTGTGGTTTTACTTTTCGAGTTTATAAGCTTTTTATTAAAGGGAGATTATGGTAGTTAGTCAAGTTAAAGCTAGTAATGAGTATGATTCTTTAGGTAGATACGTGTTTTCAAGTTTTGCTTGAGGACAAGCAAATATTCAAGTGTGGGGAAATTTGATGAGTGCGAAAAATGCATGTTATTAAGTAGTTTTCGTTTTAGAAAAAAATTCAATTTCAGTTAAGTTTATGTTTCTTTTATTCAGTTTTTATTTAGTTGAGTACTTACTACATGTCTTGTGTATTTAATTATTTTTACGTATTAGTTGGTTTATTTTTGGTTGATTTTTATGTAATTAGGGAAGTCAAAGAATAGTAGAGGAAGGCTACATGGGAGCCGTGGGCACTTGAAGTAGGCTCGAAAGGCAATGGAGGTCAATATGTGATAATGCTGAAATAGGGATATGCAAGGCCGTGCACAAAATGCACACAACCGTGCGACCTGGTGATTGAAAAAATTCAGAGGTGACTTTAATTGCTGACTCATGAGGGACAAGATGGAGATTTCGCATGGCTGTAACCCTAGGGTTTGTAATTAGGGTTTTATAAGAGGGTAGCCATAAAAAAAAAGGATATAAATAGATTATTATTCATCACTTGGAGGAGGAGATTATTTTTGGAGATACATTATTTTTTTTAGAGAATTTTGAGAGAGTAGTTGGGAAGAACAAGGATTTTTTTTTTGTTGCTTATGTTAGTTTGAAGATTTGAGAATAAGAACAAGAACATCAAATTTCCTATTGAACAGGGGGTTTCTTCTATTCAATTATGTTTATTCATTCTTAATTTCAATTTAATGATGATGTTTAGTTTCTTTTATTCTTTTTCTTTATCTCTTACAATTGACATGAGTAGCTAAATTATTGGTTAGGGTTCTTATTGCAAATCAACCATGGGCTAATCACAATTAAACCTAAGCCATTAATCTAAATCCTATGGTTGTTGTTGAACTTAATGTCTTCTTAGGATTGATCACCCTTTGATTGAATATACATAATAAAACTTGATCGAGAGATAGGTTGTATTGCATTTAAACAATAACCTGTTAGATGCTTTGTTAGTTGAGAAACACTTAAGCAACTAATATTGATTAAAAGTTGATGCTTAAACTGAGTCAACCGAACACTTAGTAGGCGAGAGCTTTAAATCTAAGATCGTCAATGTACTTGGTTAATCATAGGGTTGTCTTAGGAGGAAAGCCTATGATTCTTGAGAAACCCTCAAATTGGATTAAGGTTAGGTATGGCTTAGTAGTTAATTTATCTTAAATAAAGGTTGAATTTGTAATAAGAACCCTAGCTCTCTAAAGTGATTGTTATCTCATTGTGATTTTTGTGTTTTGTTTTAGTTTAATTTAAAATACCCTTTTTTGTTGTTTAAACAAATAAACATAACTAGTATGACTGTAATCAATTTGCAATCTCTGTGGGATCAATATTTAATTACTACTTGTACGAATTCGTATACTTGCGGAAGACCATCAAGTAAGGAGCGAGATGGAGCATAAAACGTACTCGTTTGGAGCTTAAAATTGAAAAGAAAAATATTTTAAATGCTCCTTCTACTCCAATGCTCTTTAAGAGTAAGAGTATCCAAAGGACCCTTTTTGGAGGTTTCCACACTGAGTAATACAAGAAAGGTGGGGGATGCTGAGATTGGGAAGATACTGATTGATGAGCTTCTTAGCCCCTTTATTGTGGCATGAATCCTACTTGTTTTTATATTTCTTGAGTGTCAATCGTTTATTTTCATATTTCCACTAAAAAAGTATGCTCTTCACATAATAATAATATATTCTTGACCTCATTTTTTGTTTTACTTTTCGAGTTTATAAACTTTTTATTAAAGGGAGATTATGGTAGTTAGTCAAGTTAAAGCTAGTAATGTGTATGATTCTTTAAGTAGATACGTGTTTTCAAGTTTTGCTTGAGGACAAGCAAATATTCAAGTGTGGGGGAATTTGATGAGTGTGAAAAATGCACGTTATTAAGTAGTTTTCATTTTAGAAAAAAATTCAATTTCAGTTAAGTTTATGTTTCTTTTATTCGGTTTTTATTTAGTTGAGTACTTACTGCATGTCTTGTGTGTTTAATTATTTTTACATATTAGTTGGTTTATTTTTGGTTGATTTTTATATAATTAGGGAAGTCAAAGAATAGTAGAGGAAGGCTACATGGGAGCCGTGGGCACTTGAAGTAGGCTCGAAAGGCAATGGAGGTCAATATGTGATAATGCTGAAATAGGGATGTGCAAGGCTGTGCACAAAATGCACACGGCCGTGCGACCTTGTGATTGAAAAAATTCGGAGGTGACTTTAATTGCTAACTCATTAGGGACAAGATGGAGATTTCGCATGGCTGTAACCCTAGGGTTTGTAATTAGGGTTTTATAAGAGGGTAGCCATCAGAAATAAAGGGATATAAATAGATTATTATTCATCACTTGGAGGAGGAGATTATTTTTGGAGATACATTATTTTTTTAAAGAATTTTGAGAGAGCAGTTGGGAAGAACAATGATTTTTTTTGTTGCTTATGTTAGTTTGAAGATTTGAGAATAAGAACAAGAACATCAAATTTCCTATTGAACATGGGGTTTCTTCTATTCAATTGTGTTTATTCATATTCATTCTTAATTTCAATTTAATGATGATGTTTAGTTTCTTTTATTCTTTTTCTTTATCTCTTACAATTGACATGAGTAGCTAAATTATTGGTTAGGGTTCTTATTGCAAATCAACCATGGGCTAATCATAATTAAACCTAAGCCATTAATCTAAATCCTATGGTTGTTGTTGAACTTAATGTCTTCTTAGGATTGATCACCCTTTGATTGAATATACACAATAAAACTTGATCGAGAGATAGGTTGTATTGGATTAAACAATAACCTGTTAGATGCTTTGTTAGTTGAGAAACACTTAAGCAACTAATATTGATTAAGGGTTGATGCTTAAACTGAGTCAACCGAACACTTAGTAGGCGAGAGCTTTAAATCTAAGAACATCAATGTACTAGGTTAATCATAGGTTTTTCTTAGGAGGAAAGCCTATGATTCTTGAGAAACCCTCAAATTGGATTAAGGTTAGGTATGGCTTAGTAGTTAATTTATCTTAAATAAAGGTTGAATTTGTAATAAGAACCCTAGCTCTCTAAAGTGATTGTTATCTCATTGTGATTTTTATGTTTTGTTTTAGTTTAATTTTTAGTTTAATTAAAAATACCCTTTTTCGTTGTTTAAACAAATAAACACAACTAGTATCACTGTAATCAATTTGCAATCTCTGTGGGATCGATATTTAATTACTACTTGTATGAATCCGTATACTTGTGGAAGACCATCAATTATCAAATTGCCCGTTGAACTTAAACCCAATGGACAAATAAGTCAAATTGTTTACTTTTTTGATAAATTAGGACAAAAATTTCAATTTTTGGGCCAAATAAATTCAAATTGTGACCACCATCCTACGTGTGCAACAATCACTAACTTTTTTAGTTCAAATTTATGTAATATTAAAAAAATGGGTTGACTTTTCAAATCTCTTTTTTAATATTTATTAATTACTTTAATTAATTAATTAGCTAATTATCTTTATTATTAACTCTTCCTATTGCTTTTTAATCTTCTTCTTTTCTTGCCTTCCTTGGCCAATAGCCATTAAAACCTCTCTCCTTTAATTTGCTCTTCTTTGTGGGTGATGGAACAATGCCATGGGAAAATTCATCAAGAAGCCAAGTTGTTGCCTCTCTCAATCTCTCTCTATCTAGCTCTTCAAATCCAAACATAAACCCTTCCTCCTCCGCCTACCTCCTTTGTTATCATTGCTAGTGGGTATCCCTATGAAGAATGAAGAAATTAATTTTCTTTTGAATATTTTATTTTTGGAGAAGTTGATATAAATGAATAAATTATGTGTGCTTGGTGAGGATGTTGAACAGGGCTATCGAGGCAACTAAGGAAGGTGGATGATGAATGAAAGAGACAAGCTAGTTTTTTAAATATGATTATTACATGTTATATTGGGCAATATGCATTGTTTTGATTCAGGTTATCTATTTTTTTTTTGCAATTTATTTGAGTTTTTGTTATTTTTGTGATGTTTCAAGAAATGAGTATTCTTTAATTTGCTAAAAAAATTGATAGAATTTGACTTATTGTTCATGCAACAACTTATTTGATGTTGAGGTCATTTGGTAACCTTTTCGTTCCACTACTATTGAACAATTGCAACATCAGAATATGTGCTTGATTAAAGTTTTAGATGGGTGTTTTGAATTTTTTTCGAAATGATAATTGTGGTGGTGAAGGTTCTTTTATTGTTGATAAGAGAATTGGGTTGGCATGCAACAATGGAAATGCTGTCTATTTGTTTTGGCTTGCCTTGAGGCATGAAATGCCAAATTAGAGTGAATACTAAAGAGGTGAAGGCAAATAAGCATGAACATTATTTTTAGCAAAGGAAGGATACTATATTTTGTTTTAATTTTGTTTTGAGATTTGATTGTTAAAAGTTATTTTGTTTTGAGTTGGAGATGATATGGGTTTGTTGAATTGAAATTTTTTGGGCTTTAAAAGAGGAAAGATGATGGTGGCGGTGGGGGTAGAGGTGGTAACAACAAAGAGGCGATGATGTCCAATGAGGAGGACGGAGATATGAAGTTGTCCGGTGGTTCGTGTTGAAAAGTGTTTCTAAATTAAAGAAGAGTGTTTGGGTCCTATTGAAATAATATTTTTTTTATATAGATTTGTTAATAAAATATTTATTTCACATGCTTGTTGAAGAGTTTGCACTACACGCAATTATTTCAAATCCAATTTGGATTTATTTGGCCTGTAAATTAAAAGTTTTGTCCTAATTTGTCGAAAAAGTAAAAATTCAACTTATTTGCTCATTGGGTTCAAGTTTCGGGGGCAATTTGACCATTAGTTCCCCAAACTTTTATACAAAGACAAATTTAGCTATTTTGTTATCTTTTGGGCCAATTTAGCCATTGAGCTATGCATTAAAGGTCCAATTTGCCCATATAATTACACTTGCCCCCTTATTTTTTGATAGTTAAACAAATGACCCCTAAATATTTACAAAAACCTCCCTAATAGTTTACTTATTTAACAAATTAGTCCATATTATAATAAAAAAGTTTTAAATTTAAATTTTTTAAAATATATTTATAATTATGTTTGTATCATATAAAATTTAATAAATAATACCATATTATATGAAATATGTAAATTTAATTACGCATAAAATATATATTTTTAATATAATCATGCATTATATTGTATTTGTATTTATACCAATATGTACATCATTTATTTTCCTGAACTGGTAGATAATCTAGCTTTATCGTTACCCCAACATTAATTGGAAAATATAGCAAATAATTAATTAGTTGCCAAATGATGAACTATTAATGCAGGCAGTTTATTGACATAATTATCTAGCTAAAAAAAAAGCTTCGTAATTTTAATTTTCAATATAATGAACCACTTTAGATCCTATTGATACATTAGCTTATGACATGACAAATAGCAATCAGCATCGTCTAAGAGAATATACTGATTTTGATTGTTATATCATAAAAGTAAAATTAATTATCAACATCGGTGCTTGTGACGCAATTGGTGCTGAACTGTGGGTAGTATTACAAGGATTGTCTCTGGCATGGGATAAATGATTCCAAAATGTAAATGTGGAAGTCAACTCCAGTACAGTGGTTCATTGGCTTAATGGTAATTCTATTTGTGCGAGTATGCTTGCTTAGATTATCTAAAACATGACTGGCCTGTGACAGTGGTTCATGTATTCAGTGAGGCAAATCAAATTGCAGACTGCCTAGCTTCTAAAACTTTGGAGCTTCCAATGGGTATTACAGAGCTTGTTATTATGCTTAATAATATCATTTAGTTGTTGGTAATGGACAAGTTGGGTGTGGCTTGGCCACGATATGTTGGTGCTGGTGTTTTGTTTTTTCTTTTTTTGGCCTGTGGCCATCCTCTGTATTAAAAAAAAAAAGTAATTTAGGTGCTAAAAAGTTAATATTTACTATTTAATTTAGGGTGAAGATTCTGCACTTTATCTCTTACTCCATATTTATTTTTTTAATAATTTAAATAACTTAATCATCTATATTTTTTAAATTATCTTTTTATTAGCTAATACAATAGTCAACATGAGAATTGCCCAACCCATGAGCAGAAGGCCTAAGGATGAAGACCAAATAAGTGGACCGCACTTAGTTGGCCCAATTCAACCCTTCTTTATGACACTTCTTCCCTCCGACACCTTCATTAGTTGATCACATCCCCTAGATCATCCAATTAGAGCACCGATCCAAAAAGGTATCACTTCTAAATAAACTCAAAATTCCCACACCTTAATTTTTAATTTGCCTCAACATGTAAACAATTTTCATGCACAACCATAATTGTTGAGGAACCTATTTTGAGTTGTGTAATATGCTCATAGTAGCAAATTAAATAAATATTAAACTGTACATCAAGCATATCAATGATAGGGATAGATGGCAAGAGATAACCAATATGTATATACATTATAACTAAGGACTAGTATGTTAGCTTTAAGATACAAGAACTTGGTCATATAAAACTTTATACAAAAATTTATCTCCAAAATGGTTGTAACCCTTCAATCTGTATAAAGTAAAGAAAATGGCATAGCATACATCAAATCCTAAAGTATCCCTAACCTTTGTCTCGTCCTACCTAACTTCCTATCTCATAATCATCTCATTTCATATCATAGTACTATATTAAAATGCTATTTATATGCTATGATATTAACCTAGAAAAGATAAAAGTGAGGGAATGAGTATTTTATTGCAGAAAATACCCAGTGAGTGACAAAGTATAATAAGGGATGTGAATAGCAAGGAAAATATAGCACAATGTACAATGGAAAATGGATATTAAACAAAAATAATAAAATTTACAAGAATGATTATAAATTATCTTGTATTAAAAATTTGTAATGATTCTCACTTTATTCATATTTTATATATGTAGATATTTTTTGGCATTATAATAGCTTCTTTAGAATTCTCTTATAATAATCAACTAGTTTTATTTCATCTTATCCGCAAGCTTTTCCATTGAATAACAGTATAAAGCTCTCAATCTCAGGCTCATAACTTTCAACTATATCAAAAACTATATTTTCAAATAATATTATCAATCACTAATTTCATAATCACAAAGTGCACATAGGACATGAGAATGCAGTGCATAGATGCACATTTTCACATGTTACTATTAATGTGGCGAGTACCATTTGGTGCATCGAAGGTTCAAAACAATTGTATGCATACAAATAATACCACTTAAATGTGCCATAACATCATATTGAATCTCAAGCACTATCCACAAGACAGTTATCAAGCATCTGACTAATATAAATTTCAATTTCCATAAATTCATAAACACATCATATTTAAAAGTATGAATAAACTCTTTAAATCACACGACTTGCTATGTCCCATACATAGTATGACATCTCACAAAACCCAGTCATACCCCGGATATAGTCTTACTACAACCTTTCTTGTCATGTACCCATGTGCTCTTAATTACATAAATTACTTAAATTTATTGATATATATACATGCGCTTCATTTATTCCTTATTTATTCACTTTATTACTTTTATTATTATTATTATTATTATTATTATTATTATTTAATTTGTTCCTAATAAAGTTTTCAACGCTAACAAAATTATCCAAACTACATTATATTCAAATTGGTTTTATGTGATTTACTTACCTTAAATATAATTTAGCCCATGTGTGGCCATATTCACATGACTTCTAAAAATATTAGTTATTGTTATTTTGTCATAGTCTTCACCACTTTCCCATCCCAAGTGCAAGAGTATATATAAATATATATATATATATTGCATCACTCAAATCCAAATAAGTAATCATTGCATTAACCAGTTGGCCACTTCATTGCTACACTTGCCTTCTTCAACTCTTTATTTATTTCTAAAATATCTTATTTACTATTTGTAAATAACAAATTCTTGAAAGGTTAAAATAAGCATTCAACAAGTGTTCTTTAGCGAGTTGGCATCGAAAATTTCAGGATTTGAGAGTAGAATGGTTCGTTTCCATTCTTTGGACAAATATCATTCTATTAAACATTACAATATAGTACAACAAAGTTAACTACATTTTTCAGTTGTTCTCTTCAAGATCGCACACCATAAATGGACTTTTATGCCTAAGAAAAGAAAATAAAACATCCACAAGTCATAGAGTACTAATTCACAAAGAGTACATGTTTCAAATGAATAAGGAGTATCTCAAAGGAGGTCAAGAAAACTAGACAAGAACCCCCAAATATTCAGCAACATGAACCCATATCCAATCAATTATATGTGCTAAGAAGAAAAGAAAACACGTTGGAATTTAAACAATAAGAATTGAAAACATATATGTTGAGTAGAGAAATCAAAGAAGCCAATAGAAACTGAACAAAAAGGAGGTTAATATAGGAATCACTCATCAGTTTGCTCTCAAACTCACGGTCTTCTACTTAGCAGTTCTATGTTGTTCTTTTTTTTTAATTACATGATAAACACAAATGGAGATTTTTATCTCTAAATTATGGATAAGTATTGCATCTTAAACCACAAGAGAATGACACCTAGCTCTCTTCTTTTTTTAATCCTTTATTTAATTTAATTTAATTAATTAATTATTATAATTTTTTGCTTGATCCCTAAATTTTTTTATTACATATATATGTATATATATATATATAATCAAGTCCTAATCTATTCTTTATTTTACTATTATTATTTTATACACATAAATATTTAGTTCTCATACACTAGTGTGGAGTGGGGTAAGTGAATCTGGGGGGGTTGAGATGTACAGTGATTTATGGAAAAGAAAGTGGGCGAAGTGATTTTAAAAGAGAAAAGAGGGCTCTATTATGGGGTTAGCAACATTAAGTAGAAAAATTACATAAAAGAAAAAAAGAGGAAAAAGTAAGGAAAGAAGCATAGGAAGAGAAGAAGAAGTTGACAACAGGGAAGTCAGAGCTGAGGAAGAAAGAGTGGTAGAAAGAAGCCAACTTAGTCCACATATGCAAATCATATAAAGTTTCTAAAGGATAAAGATAGGAGCAGGTTCTTGTACTTAAAACATTAATGCCATTTTACCTTAATTAAGTTTATCATTTTGAAATGTTTCTTTAAGGATTTGTTTTGATTTAATTATTGATTTTATGTGAAAGTTATTTGTGTTAATTTTGTTAGTGTTTAGTTTATGTTTTCATGTTTTAGAAATCAAGCTATTTCATTGAAATTGGTATGTTAAGGTAATAAGGCGACGCCTATTCGTTAAGGTGATGCCTTATCGTTAAAGGGTCGCTCTAAGTTTGATTCTTTTGGTTATTTGTTTTTGTCTTTTAATTTACTAGTTTGGAGGATTTAGATTTTCATTTTTATTTTTTATTTGAACCTTTAGATTTTTTTGTATCATTTACAATCAGAATTCAATTTTTGTAGCAATGATTTTTGGTTAGTTATTTATTTGCTTCTTTGCATTTTTATTTGTTTATTTAATTAAATAGTTTTTAACTTTTTACATGTTTAGTAAATTATTCTGATCATTAGGTATGATTTTATGTTTACATGACATATTTTTGTTGTTTTTAGTTGTTTCATTTGTTCATTTTGAACTTTTAGAAGTCTTCGTTTAATTATTTATTCATCGTTGTTTTCTGTTAGTAAGGTATTGTCACTAATTTTATTACAATCAACTATTTGTTAATCACCATTTACTATTTATTAGTATTTTTTATAATACTTTATATTTTTAGAGCTTAACCAAATGTTTCTTTTGTAGGTTTTTGTTATTCTTTTTTGGAGCTAATTAATTTACCTTTCAAGGATGAATTGGATGATGATTAAATCACCTAGTTTACCTTAGCCTTTAAGATCCTTTAGTTTGTCTTATTTTATTTATTCATTTTTATTATTTTACATGTTAAAAAAGGTTGTAATCTTTTCTCCTCCATCATTTCTTTGTGTTTGCATGTTAAAGGGTTGTAATATTTTCTCCTTCCCCATATCTTTGTGTGTGTACTTATTTTATTTATTTATTTTGTTATGAATGTATATAATTCATTCTCAATAATTGAATCATGTTTATATTGCATGTAAATGACTTAATTAACAACTTGGACTTAACTATAAAAATTTAGAAATAGTTTGGAGGCAATTATAATTTTGCATGTATATAGGGAAATAATTAAATGTTATAAAATGCAAAATACAAATGGAGACCAACTATATGGTTTGGTGTGCCTTGCTAACGAGCTAGTGACCCAGACCTAGCGGAGTTATTCCTTAAAATGAGGAGGTCACACAAGACCACCCCTGGGAGGAACTAGAGGGCAAAGAGAACAAAAATAAATTTACTTGAGAAAATAAACAACTAAAAAAAGACATAGATAAACTCATCGCAGTTTACTAAGAATTCAAAAACTAAGCTTTAGACCTTGTCCAGTCGCAAGGAATCCAGGTTCCTAACCCAAAAGACATAAACACGGTAGCATACATTTTCTTAGAAGGGAAAACATGTTCCCAAATAAAATATGCCACTAAGGCAATTGAAAACACAAATTCGAAAATGATGAAGGAATTTCTCTAAGAACTACAAAATATAATAGAACTATGTATGATCATAATATTGGTTGCAACTCTATTGATGGCAATAATCACAACAATTGCCCTGCATGGTGTTGGTTAGAGAATTGTGTAATGAACTACTAGGGGGGCTTGATCCTGAAAGAATAAGGAGAGGTAGGCAAGTCTACTAAGAATGAATGGACCCTAGCCCCAATGGTGCCTTTGCTTCCCGCGACTTCTTTTACTATAGCTCTGTCGCCATCCCTACTACTACTTATAAAACTGAATCAATAAAAAAACTAGATCAAGTGCTTATACCCCTTTTGCTGGGGGAACCAAGTATTCAATGGGCTATGAATCCGGATATTTACTCCTTTATGGAAAAGAAACTGAGATTCAAGGATTTTTGTTGATGTAATCATTATTAGTCAAGCTTTGGCTCTTAAATGGTAACTGGATCCATCAAAAGGGAAATTGATTCTCAATTGCAATCTGTATTTATTGAAAGTGGTTTTGTATTCGTATATGGGAGATATAATGCTTTTACCTTTTAAAATGGGTCATTAATGCATCAATGGAGTTAACTTAATCTTTTATTTTTTTAGAAGTTAGTCGGCCTTGACGTTTATATACTATACTACAGTTCCCACCTTCGTGTGTATTGTGTGTTTGCTCCAATCTGGGTCAACGAAGTCAATTGCTTTCCTGCCACCAAAGGAACCTATGCCCATGCCTATACCTCAAGTAAATAAATATGCTTTAGAAATAGCAGGTTAGTTGTGGATAGAGAGGTAGGGATTCATATCAGGTCGGGATGCCGCTCTTACTGTTGTACTTCTAGGGCTGGCTACTCTTGACCCCTAAGGAGAGCTAAATGAATACTCATTTTGTTATTATACAGAAAGGGAAGCCCTTCTCTAAATAGGGATGTTCCATCTAAAAGAAGATATAATGAACTGGATCAGAAAAATGAAATCTAAATCATAAAATTATGCACTAACTTAATGGAATGGATATATGAGGAACCATGACATTTTTGGGTTGTCACAAAAAAGTTAAAAACTAGAATTTGTAAGGAATTCTATCCCATGGCACCTGGTTGATCGCTTAACAAAATAGTTGTTTAGCGAATGAGTCAACCTATGCTTCCGGTATTTACACACACTTTACTTTAAGGTGTAAATCACTTAAACTATTTATAAGCCTTATGCATGTATTAATGATATAATAGAAATTTTAACTTTGACTTTGCGAGCCCCCAAGGGAGGGTGAACTCTTATCTCCCCAATCTTCAGGACTAAGGAATTCCCTCAATTGTGACTACCATATTCTACCCTCCACTTGTAGCTAATGCCCATTTTAGTGGAAGGCCACACTATTTGTTTACATCCATTAGTTTGTAAGGGGTTTAATGCAGACTTTGATGGGGATCAAATGGTTGTTCCCTCGAATAAGCTTGTTGAGGAGGACTCATTTACCTAAGCAAAAACCATTTATTACATATAGCTAAAGAAAGATTAATCTTACTAGAAGCTTTTAAACTTTCGGAACACTCTCTTAATATCACCCGTAAGACCGATAGATATATCCATACAAAAAAGAAAAGTATGAAATTTTAAGTTAGACGAGCTTTTAAATGTTCAGCTTTTCATGGTGCTTTGGATGATTGTGGTCTGGATGATTTAGGGTACTCTGGATATAATTTGACTTAGACTAATGGGCAGGTGAGTGAGTATAATATTTAAGAGAGATTAGATAGATATGTAGCGAATATTGATTGGGTATGTATGTTTCCTTCTTTCAGAATTGAGCATCTAGTTAGGCTAGCTTATGATCATTGCCCAGTGTTTCTTTCTTAGGAGAGACAGTGTAGTCGTAGTAAGTGCAAGTATAGAGTCTATCGATTTGAAACTATGTGGTTACAAGATGAGTTCATGATCCAATTTGCTTGGTCCAAGTTTCATGGCCTTTTATCTTATCTCCTTTGACAATTATGACAAAGCTTCAGTCTTGTGGTAGGATCTTAAGAGTTGGGAGCAGTCTCACTTTGGTAATGTTTCTAAGTAGATTCGCACTTGTATAGATTCTTTATGTAAAGTACAGTCTTTACTTGCTAGTCGTAGGGATCATTTGAATTTGCACCATTGAAGGGCTAAAGTGCCTTCTACCTTATGTATTGGAAACCACCAAGACTAATTCTTTCTCTTTTGATGATGCTAGTATAAGAGATTATATTAGCACACTAATGCTGGCTAGTCTTACTTAAGTGCTTCCATGGCGATCGAATAATAGGATACTTGCTATATTAATATAACCAAATAGGTATGATCCATAGGCTCTTATATGGCTTGAAAAAGTTTATAATAAGTATAATTCTTGTAATAAGGCTTTTGAATATAAGGAATAAAGGAATATACGCCCTTTGAGAAAGAGTGTAAGATGCCTTCTCTCTGAGCAAGTTCGTTTGCATCCTCTAGGTGAGTAGAATAGGACTTAGCGGTTCTTGTAAATATAATTCATTAAGATTTCATCTAGTAAAATAGAAGAATTATAAATCTTTGAAATAATAGATAGGAATGCCATAAATAAAGCCATTGCAACACCCATCAAAGGGGTATTTCCCCATCCAGGAGCTACTTTACCATATTTTGAATTCAATGGTTTCAATAAATCCCCTATAATAGTTCTTCCTGGTCCAGATATGGAAGTATCATCAATGGCCTGTTTAGCTATAAACCTTATTACATTAGATCTTTAAACTTTGCTATTCCATTGGAAATGGACCATTCCATTATGGATCCACCATGATCTTAGAATTCCCTAAGAATGGCAACTACAACTTCAATTGCCATCTGCATATCTCGTTCACTTGTGAGCTCAGTTCAAAATAATAAGCTTCTCAGGAGATGAAAAAAAGGATCTTTTTTCTGGAACTTCAGGTGCGCTCCACCCGGAGATAGCAAAATCCCCCAACCTTAAGGTCAATACTAATCCTTGAATGTAGAAACCAATGCTTCCATCTGATCATAGTTTCCAATCATGGAGATAGCTCCATGGATTCCAAAGAAGAAAGAATAGGAATTAGATCTTTTTTAGAATGAATATTCAGTTGAAGTGGAATGTGATAGATTGGAGCAATGTAAATTCATATTTGATTATTTGTTCCTTAGTAGTTGGATCTCTCACCAACCCAGTTTTGGCTCTTCTACCCTTCATTCCACTTGGGCATATGGTTGATACCAGCAAAAGCATCTCGGAATAAGGTCTTAGCAATAGCCTGCCTGATGGGCTCAAAAAAGAAAGGAAGAGATGATCCGATGTAGTATGTCTAAAGGTGAACAAACCCTCAGACCACTATAGAAAACATCAATTTCAAAGGCGATCTGATCAATTTCACCTGCACGTCTATCATCTTTATTCACTGGGATCACCATAACTAAGCTTAGTGAGTCACCAACCATATTACTAAATAATGACACCTACTTGCTTGTTTGATACTAGATATTGATCCTACTCTTTCGGGGAGGCTCTTGCAATTCCTCCTCCAATAAAGGTTTCATGTTTCAAGGCTAATCTTTTTACTTAGTTTAGGGGGGCTACTATTTGATTGACAAAAGATGCTTTCTTTTAAAGGAATATGCATTGGGTCCTACACCACTTATTAATGAAGAATGGATGGATCGCATGAATGATTCCCTATGATACCTAAAACCCCCATGATTCCATTCACTTTCTCCATCAGCTGGGTTAATTCAATGATGGGCCTTCTAGTACTTTCCTTATCCTAAGCGAGAGTGATTGACTATGTACCTTAGTAGATCTAAGATGAGAGAGTCAGTTGAGGGGTGTTCACTAGAGGAGGTGAACTAGAATAGTTGTCCTATCCTTACAGATTCGTTATTCCTGTCCTTAAGGAACTACTTTGGCTTGAGCTTGAGTACTAGAAGAAGCATGAAGCTTGTCTTGTCTAGTCTATACTTTGGTAGTAGGATTGGCCTAGAAGGTATTCCTGTCATGTAGGAATAGGCCAGTTAGTTTAGTTGGAGTTCTCCTATCTCATAACAAGTGAAATAGCTATTAATCTATTAAGTTAGGGCTAAAGAGTAAGCCCCTTCCCTAAAGGTAGACATTATCATGAAAGAGAAAAGTAGGCATCAAGGCTAGAACATAGGGTTGGAGGCCTCATTTCATGTATCACAAAGGAAAGTAGTGGCCGTTCACTTTCACTCACTCAAGTTAGGGATGCAAAAAAAAGGCAGAACTAAAAGCATATATTTGTAATAGGAGGAAGCTGCTTCTTTTTCCTTCTCTTCGACTAGTTCTTTATTCATATAAATAAGGTTCAGTATAGATTGTATGGGAAAGCACAATCAAGGCTTTGCTTTGACATAGAAAAGAAAAAAGAAAGATGAGGCAAGCAACTCTAGCTCAGATAGCTTCAAGCCCTCAACAGCAATAGCTCCAATGTGAGAGTTTGGTTAAAAAACCTAAAATGCTACAACTTTTGAATTTGAAATTTCTTTCTTCTATTCATTCACATTCACAACATACATTTTATTTTGTGTTTCTTATTTTTACTTTATTAGAAGATCCGGGTAAGGAGCAAGGTGAGATGAGAAGACCTATCATAGGTTAAGGAGGAAAAATGAGAGATGAAAGCTCTCGCATCATAGCTATTGGGAAGGAACCTTTTGCTTCACCTACTACTACATTGACAGATAGATGAACGAAGCTTTACTTACTACTCCACGCTAACCCGTGTACTACGGCTTCCATGCTCGCTCACTGAAAGTCTTGCGCTAGATTACATTTCGCTTAACTCTTGGGATGGAATGGAAAGATCTAGTAGTTCCATGTCGGGTATTGAAAGAAGAAAGCACACGCAGGAAGATTGCCTGTGACTCCCACTAGCACATATTGATAGATTGGTTACACCTACACTATTGATAAAATGACTGATCCCGTAGATCCCACTTCATTGCTTTTATCTATGTCAGCAACTTTTTAGATCTTTATTGTCATGAAGAAACATTTCTACCTTTATCTTAGCACGAGAGCAGCATATCGTTGGTTAAAGACCTTTGGTCCTTATCTGTTGATGGAAAAGAGAAAGGGAGATTGGGCTTGTGAAAGGATTGCTGTCAAGAAAGACTCTTCAGCATCAAGATCACATGTTAGATCACTGCCAACTGATCATCATATAGCATGATTCAAACTCCTACCACTTCACTTATTAGATATCCAATTATGCTGTGAAAATGAATATCCATGTTGGTCTTGACCTGACACGAACTATTGAAGCTCTCTTCCTAGCCAACACCACTTCCTAGATGAATCGGAGAGCATGAGCCCTTGTGTTGCACTTGCATTACTAACACCTAAGAAGGATGGCACCTTCTTCTTTAATCTCCACAAGCCATGCGCTCCTACTATCTATTGTCCCTACCCAGGTTACTTTTTATCCTACATAACAAATAGGATCAAGGTCATCATGAACTTACAGTGGCTAAAGAAGCTTATTCCCTTTCTCTCCCCTCCCTAAAAAAAGGAAAGAGATTTCCCATCCCTTCTTTATACACATCCATTACATAGCTAGACACAAAGGTATACAATCCGATAAAAATCTACAGTTCTTGAAGTTCATGAAAAGTCTCTTGTACTCTTACTTACTCTAGTGGCAGGCAAAGGCCAACCAAGAGGGGAGAGTGAATGGCTCAAAAATTGACTGGTTTTGAGTGGACTTGTGGAGCTGTTGCTTGGATTATCTTAGAATAAGAGGAGTTGTCTTAGGTAATTACTTTACTTATGAGAAAGATGGCACCGTTGCGAGGCAAAGGAGTAACTTGTCTGGTCTTGCAGTGTACTCACTCCTATTACGAGAATGAAAAAGTACTATGGATTTCCAACTTTGAAATGTTGTTACTTTACAAGCTTTCTTGCTTTGAAGAGTTTGAGTTCTAGCAATGATATACGTTTAAGCAGAAGTAGGAGGTACCATAACTCCTCCATTCTGGTAAATAATGAGAGGAGTTACTTATTAGAGGGATTGCTCACTTTCATAAATGAGAGCTCTTGTGGTACCTATCCTCTCCTCTTAGTTGAGTGACTTTGTACCTTATAGATAGTTGCATCATTAGGAGAAGGGGAGGAAAATAAATTCACCTAGCTATCAAAATAACTACTCTTGGTATTAGGAATATCATAGGAATGAAGGCAATCTCTCCTCGAAGATGGATGGGCGGTTTAATCCAATAGCCAAAATAGTCAAAGAAGATGACATAGAATGAAAGCTAGGAGGGAGGTGATGATTCATTGAATAAGATGTTCAGATAGCCACATAGACATAACAAAATTGCTTGTGAAAGAAAAAGCTTCATATGAATTGGGATAAGGAGTAGGCGATGTCGAATTGAGAAACCTTCTTACCCAAAGAATCTTTCTAAAGTTCCTAAGGTGCCTTTTTGACTATGGTGATTCCCAACTCTAAAGGGCATACAGTAACTTCCGTGTCTATAGCTAATAGCTAATTCCTAGCTATCTTGATTGACTATATGCCTTGCCTTCCTGCTAGATTGCTAATTGTACTGGAGATCTCTTATTTAGTTAGGGAAGGGAGGAGGATTAGGTTGGTTTGAGTTGGAGATGTGAGAAGGAGTTGAAGCCTCTAAGTGTAAAGAATAAAGAGCTAGACAATCAAGCATATATCTTGTGTTGGCAGATTTAAGCCAGTCCTCTTTAGCATCCAAAACAATTTATTGGTTTCATGTCTGTATCCTGCCCACAAAAGTCACTAACCTTTTAACACTTTATTATGGAAATGCAAAGATATAAAAGCTATAGGCTAGCTGCTTTAGCAGCTAGGACTCAGTCTAACAATGGAATGGTAAGAACTCAACTTCTAGTGCTTGGAATATTGTGTTACCTAAAGCTATTATTATTGACTGGCATAAGCACATGACTCATCTTGTTAGTCAAGCATAGCTAAGGCTACCATAATGCTACACTAAACCTACACTGACGTGACTTGCAAACAACGTTGACACTATATAGCCATATACCCGGACCACCTCCCCTTAAACAATGTGAGACTTCCATTTGCCTAGTTAATGTTTAAGCAAAAAAATCTTGACTTACTCAAGCTCAAGGCAAAAAAATTGACCCTATAAAGGAGGACTTTGTGTATTCTAAGTAGATTTACTTTTCATGAAAGGTGGATTATTCAATAGAAGACTGTAAAAATAGTGTAGCATTGATCACTGAAGGGCAGATTGCTATTAGCGTACGCTTACCTACTTGCTTACTTGACTTAGCCCCAGGATTATAACCATGGTTTCTGCTATGTCCAGAGAAGGAGTCCTAATAAAAAGATAAGGAGGAAGAGAAAAGAGAGAGCTACTCATTAAAGTAAGTGGGAGATTCACGGGCGAGGCCTGAGATAGGATTGAAACTACTTAAAATGCTAAGCCACTTACCATAAGGAAAAGGTAATTTCCACTACCTAAAGGAATGGACCAACTCAAAGCAATGGCCTTGACCAGTTTACACAACCTTAAAGCATATTCATTATTTTAATAAGGACCACACACCGATGGAATCAACTACTCAATTGACAGATCGAATGGAAGACTTCGAACTAAATATCAACTTCTACCACTTTGACTGCTTTGCTTTGAAGACTTAAATTGATGTACGGATTGATAAGGTACTAAAGGAGAGAAAGAGTACTAAAGTACCAATACTTGGGGCTATTGCACCAACTGAAGCTCAGGAAGGAAAAAGGAACTCCACCTCTTGCTTAGCAAAATAACATTTCTCCTTCTTTACGTATAGCTCATGTTCGCAGAGCACTTGAAAGACTTGTTTAAGGTGTTGAACATGCTCCTCAAGGCTGTTATTATACACCAGAATATCATCCAAGTAAACAACCACAAACTTGTCGAGGAATGGGTGAAGTACCTTATTCATTAAGGTGCAGAACGTGGCAGGGGCATTGGCGAGGCTGAAGGGCATAACCAAGAACTCAAAGGCTCCATAACGTGTAATGCATGCGGTCTTTAGCACTTTGCCAAGTGCATTACGGACTTGGTAATAACTAGACTGCAAATCCAGCTGTGAAAAATACCTTGCCTTCCCTAATTGATAAAAAAATTAGCTATCAATGGAATTAGGTACTTATTCTTGATAGTGATCTTGTTCAAAGACCGGTAGTCAATGCACATTCATAAGGAGCCATCCTTATTTCTTTGGAACAAGATTGGGGCACCATATGGGGATTTGGAGGGCTAAATGAAGCCCAAATCAAGTAAGTCTTAAAGTTTTCTTCATAATTCTGCTAGCTCCGGAGGTGCCATTCATTATGGAGCCATGGTAGAAGGTTTGGTACCAGGTTCAAGTTTGATGTGGTGATCCATATCCCGCTTTGGTGGTAGCTTTTTCGGCAGCTCAGGAGGCATGACATCCTTGTATTCATCAAGAACTACCTCGATAGACAATGGCAAAGAAGCGACAGGTTGCATGGTATCCTCTTCCTCATTAAACTATCTTATGGTGGCAACATAACTCTTCCCATTCTTATGACCCAGCTTGAATTGCAAGGAAAAAATCAAAGTAGGTTTTAATTTTGCCAAGCTCTTCAAGGGAATCACTCAAACTTTAGAATCATCGAGTATCACAAGAGAGTAGAAAGAAGGAATCGGGATGGTAAAGGCTTTATAGAAGAATGCTAGCCTAAGGACAACTTTGAAATCATCCATTATAACCACCGTAAAATCCAACGTACCTTGCCAATCACCAATTTGCACCTTTACCCCTTGAGCCATGCCATAAGTAGGTTTTTCCTCCAAGTTTACTACCTTGATGGTGCCAACCCCTTTGGTTAACTTGAGACCTAGGCATTTTGCCTCTTGAGGGTCAATAAAATTATGTGTGGCACCTATATCCAGCATCACACATGTAGCTTTGCCTTCAATGGAGGCATTAGTGTAGTGTAGACTTCCCTCCATAATGGAGGCTGGAGAAAAGAGCTTAGAAAGGGCTCCCAAGTGCTGCAAGGAGCCCATACCAGCTTGAGGCTCTTCTTGGGGCTTTTCCTTATTGAATTCTACCGTAATTGTGTTCATTGCCTTTCGATTGGGATAGTCTCATACCCAATGTGGACCATCGCAAATGAAGCAAGGTTTTGGAGGCTTAGAGGCAACATTGTTTTTGTTTGAGGAACCCTTCTCTTGTATACAGTTGCCATTAGAATATTCCTGGTAGCCACTCTCCTTGCTCTTGTTTGAGTCTATCTTTGGTCCTCCCCCACTCTTGGTAGAGTTGGGTTTCTCACCCTTGTCTTGAGTAGAGTAATCCTTGAGACTCTCCACCGCAACAATTGCTTCATCAAGAGTTTGAACTCCCTAACAGTTGAGCTCTATCTTCAACCAATCTTTGAAGTAAAAAAAGAGTAAATGATCAGACAAATTGGGAATCTCAAGCATTAGGGTAGTGAACTCCTTGACATATTCTAAAATGCTCCCTATTTGCCTCAACCTTCACGGCTTGCTTCGCACCTCATCATTGGCATTGTAAGGAACAAATTGCTTGCAGAGCTTGGCCTTGAACTGCTCCCACGTGTTGATCACACACAACCCTTTCTCCCTTTCAGAATGCTTATGCCTCAACCATAGTTTCATAGTAACCCTAAAGAAGATGGATGCATTACTGATCTTTGTGAGTATCCTTCATATTCATCATAGCGGTCCTTGTCTCTATATTCACCTTCCCCGCCTCTTATGGAGAACCTATGCTATGCTTTTCTACCCTTCACTTTCAATCCTTTCAGTAAGAAGTACAACTAAAATAGCAGTTTCAGTTCTTTAAAAGACTTTAAAGCCAGTGGCACATATGCGTCTATGTATTGTAAGTAAGTGAGAAAGTCTTATCCTCCCATTCTGACTCAGCTCACAATCTTTTTTGCTCATCCATTGGGAAAAATATCTTCTCTCAACTTCTTAAGCGAAAAGAATTTTTGTCTCTTTTTTTATATTGGTTGATTCTTTTTTAAAGCCCATGTTTATTTACTATTAATAGCCTTTCAATGGGTCCCCTCCAAATCAAATGCAAGAATTTTCCTTTTTTCCCGAGTGGATTCTCTTCTCTTCAATTGCTCATAACATAAAGAATTTAGTGGCTCCTTTCCATTCCTTGGCCTTCGAGAGAGTCTAAGCTATTGTCCATGAATCTCCCACTTGCCTTAACGAGTAGTTATTTCTTTTATCATTTTTTATTCCTCCTTGCCTTCTTATTAAAAATCCTCCCAAATCACGAGTTGTGCAGCGATGTAGGGACCAAAATGCCTTTTTTAATTGTTTTTAAACTGACAGAAGGAATATCAAATAGAACAAATGAAGACCAATATATATAGTAGGACTACCAATAAAAAAAGAGTCATGAGGGAAATGTCTGGAGTGCCAGGCATATAGTGGAGGCTGAAATCAATACATGTCGGTGTGACTATTCATCCATTTATTTTTAATTCAATATTGATTTCTGTTCGAGCACTCATTTTTCTTCAATCCAATTAGATCCATCAAAAAGCATACAAGCATCTTTGATCAAATTGGTTGAGTTCTTTCCATTCGAAGTATCCTATTCCCTATATCATTCCCACCTTCCCGTATTCAATTCCCCCATGCCATCTCTTTTTCATTGAACTAGTATTGGTAATTGGTCTTTCTTGGTGAATGAGTGTGAATATAATTTTCTAAAGAAGAATTTGTTATTCTGCTTTCTTTCATCATATGGTTTAGAGCTAGACTAAGTTTGTCCATTACCTTGCCTACCCTATTTCAGAATGTTTTAAAAGACATGTAAGAAAGATGTGTAATGTACTGAATTAAGAGCCAAAATTCTTTTAAAAGAAGGAGTACTACTTGCTTTCTTGCCTTGTTATGAGTGCTCACTCCCTTTACCTTTGTAAATTAGAGTAGTCAATCTTAAAAGTTGCACTTCTTTCAAGCGAAAACTCAGATCAAGGGCTGTCAACTTGATAGTGCTCCATTGGTCCATTTAGTGGATCCTCAAAAAAAAAAAAAGATCATATTGAGCAACAAAGTTCAGATTGAAAAGTAAGGTTGAAAAGTGTAAGTCAAAAGTGAATCTTTAAAGTGATAGTGCAAGTTAATAATGAGCTTTCAAGTTAAGCATATAAGAAGTGAGCCATTATTGGGCCTAATAATGAGAGTGAAGGATAGCAACAGTTTATGTTCCCTTTCATGGGCCTAAAATGGAGCTTACTATGATTAGGCCTAAGATTACAAGTGAGCTTACCGTTAGCAATAGTGAGAGTGAGCTTCCAAGTTCACAGTTCACTTCCCTTTTGCTTGAAGCTACGGGCTAAAGTAGCTCCCTTACTTCTTTATCCAGACATTTTTCTTGGCTTGCTTAGTCACCTTTGCTATATGCATAGTACTTTCTTTCCTTTCTGCTATACTTAAAGAATGGTTCTAACCCATGGAAGCTTATTCATTTGCTTATTTTATTTTGCTTGGCTAGTTGTCTTTCCTTTGGCTTATGTAGTTTGCATAGTTACATTCCTTAGCTATTAGCTTTCACATCATTCCATCTTTCTCAAGGAGGAACTCCCCCTTAAATTAAGCTAAGGCACACCCCCACCTAAGTCCTAATCCAATAAGCTTATCAGCTCAGTTAGCAGAAAAGCCTTCTCCTATAGCAAGAACTTTATTTTTCACTTTTTCCTTTAGGTGGTGAAGTGCCTTGCATTTGTGTGTGATGAATAATATGCGATATAAAGGATCTTGTCTCATTTTAAGTTGGTCTAACTAGCCTTGCTTTTAGTCTGGTCTTCCATTCTTCCTTAATCTTGCTCTAAGCCTTCATATCTCATACCTCTCTTTTTTTGAAATCCATAAGTAGCTTTCCAACCTTCTCTTAGTCTTCTACCTTAATGCGTTCATTTATTTGGAGTGAATGTGAGTTCTAGTCCCACAGATCTTAGTCCTACCACTTTCCATTAGTTGTCTATGCTAGTCCTATTGTCCTAGTGAAATAGTAGGGTTTGCTGCCTGTTCCTTAATCCTTTGAAACTCTTGAAATGAAGTAAGGGGACATCCACTATGATATTAGATCTATAGCCTTCTCTTTCCATTCCTAGTGTGTTATAAATTATTCAATTAGCTAATCAATTGACTAAGTTTCCATTTTCTTTTTTATTATCTTAAAGAGGGTTGAGGAAGTAGTAGGTTGTAGTGCTTTTCTAAGTCCCATAGGTTCCCTTTGTGTCTAAGTGGATTATGCCCTATCTTTGTTATAGAAAGGTCCCGGTGATTTGGCTACTAATTCATGCACTCTAACTGTAGGCACCAATGGCTGGATTGAATCCTATTTTGATAAGGCAAGTGAAAGCCTTACTTGTTTTAGAGTGGGCTAACATGCAAGAAGTGATCGTACACTATGGGACATGGTGAATTAGCATATAGAGACATCATTAGAAGTGCATATGAAATTATTTATATAATCAACAAGCCATTTAGCCCATCTTGAAGATCAAGTTCTGAAATAGACTTTTTTTAATCTTAAGTGATGACCCTTTGTGTTGGTAGCCAAACCCTATGTTTGGATGGAATTTTCTTCTTTAAAAGGGAAGGGTGGTGCAATTTTCCAATTGTGAAGTTAGAATAAGCGTATTTGGGGATTATTGGTCCATGATTTAGATCTAACTATGATAGGTATGGGAAATCCACTTCTTTTCCACTGTCTAACTCTATAGATTGGATGAACTAGAAAGAGATAAGATCTGACAAAGTAGATCTCGAAAGAAGTCTTGAACAAGCCAATCATGAAAGAAGCTTACAGAAGGATAATCTCCTCTTTTGGCTAATCAAGGAATTTCCCTGGATTTCATATGTAGAAGGAGAGTTATTAGTAGCCTCAAGTCTAGAATGGATCCCCATTATAGAATGGAAATGACATCTACCAAAGCATCCGCTGTAATTGAATACACGTACTAAATCATGTAATAGAAAAAGGCCCATTTCCTGGGCTTTCGTCATTTGCTGATATTAAACATTGGTAAGATTCTTTTGCCGCAAATAACCATCCTTATAAAAAGGCAACTCCTGACATCTACGAGTGGAATTCTTCATCTAAAAATTGAGTTCAAAAATTCGAGTTTGAATTCTATTCCAGGTTTAGTTCTTTCAACTTTGATCC
Organism: Mallotus nudiflorus; assembly: GCA_947683625.1. NCBI lineage: Eukaryota > Viridiplantae > Streptophyta > Magnoliopsida > Malpighiales > Euphorbiaceae > Mallotus > Mallotus nudiflorus. Next base: position 777,506 of record CANTUR010000323.1, read on the forward strand.
ATTCTTACTTATCTCTAGCTCCAACAGCTAGGCTAACTCAAGAAGCTCTATTAGAAGTGCTCTAGGAGATCCTTTTTACAAGTTTGAATTTACACTTTTCGGCCTGCTATAAAAGAAAAGCAGTTGCATGCTAACTAACCTATGACTTTTAGTCCTACTTCTGTGACTGGTTGATTCTTCCTTCTTTTTTTCTTTATTAGATGCCATTATCTGACTTTTCAATACTCTCTATTTCAACAAGATTAGAATTAATTTGCTCATCCATCCTTTTCTCTTTTCCCTTCTCTTTGATCTTTACTGCTCTTCTAGTCCTTAGGACCTTAAATCAAATCAAGTACCCTATCCAAATAAAGTCCTCTATCCAGTGCTACTGCTGGTTGATGCTCCTTTATGGTACATCTAATTCTAGTTATGATAATTCAGTTATTCACAGTAGCTCCATCAAACTCTCGACTATCTGCTTGACTTCCTGCTTTTTCTCATTCCCCTGGGGAGCCCTTTCAAGACCCTTTCAAATACTTTTGACATTTCAAATTTAGGCCTAGGCTGGATAGGACCACTAAATAATTATCTTCCACAACTAACTTGACTAAGAAGGGGAAAGTAGGATGATCCTATGTGAAGAAGGAGGGCTACTCTTCCAGATTGTGTGAGGCCGACTTCTATGAAACTAGCTGCCAATGTCTGACAATATAAGTTAAGTAAAGCATCTAACTTGATGCATCAATCTTATCCTTGGATCAATGAAAATGAGAAAAAGGATAAAGGCAATATTCTTCTCATCAGGAAAGAACTATGAATAGACACACTTTTAGAACTCAGCCTATGCATATTACTATTTTAGTCATTCCTTTTCATTCACCACATCCAAGGTGAAAGGATTCAAACCCAAAATAGTTACGCTAACCAGACTATACAACATCTCATCTTACCCTTGTCTCCCCTCACTTTGTTCGCCTGTTAGGCCTCAACGATTGAGATGATAGCCCAACCAGCGACTGAGCTTCTTTAGTTTTTGATATTTCCTTTGCTTTGGTAATGGGGCAAGCGCAATCACTCATGTTCTAAGAATCTCCCTCTTAAGCATTAGTAAAAAAAATCCTTTGTTCTTTTATTTTCATATATTACTTAGGGCATAAGCTTATATAAGATTATTTGAATGTCAACACCCTATCTTTGCTTTTGCCGTGGTCTTTGATAGGGATTTTGATATGGATTTTCTAGAGCAGGGTAGACTTGGTTCTAGGGCTTAAGTATAAAATAAAAAAGAGGAGTATTAAAGCCTAGAGGACTAAAAGTAATAGGACTCATAGATATTCCCCTTCCTTTATATTATTCCGAGTCAAGTTAGAAGTGAAAAGTAGGAATATTGGATTAGGGTCCATTAGAAGTTGCTTGCCAATGAGTGAGAGTACCCAAGCCTGAGAGTACTCAAGCCTAGATCCATTAGAAAGCTATGAGTACAGATAGGAAGCTCTATCTTTTAAACCAGTTGTATAAGGTATCGGTCTCTTTTAAGTATGCACTTAAGTATAATCCATCCTAACTTGTGATAAAGTTTTTTCTTTTTAACCAGTGGAAGGCCTTCCCCTCTAGTGAAAAATCTTCTAGGTAGTATCAATTCTTTGCCCTTTGAAGCTATTTTGGTCATCGTAACATCAGTCAGTAATTCCATTCCTGCTCTTTGAATGAGAAGAGGTCATTCTTTAGACCTTTGAAAAGTAGTTTAGTTCCCCATATCCATTATGGGAAGGAGAGGTGACTTGAGAGTCAGGTTCCTAAGAAATTCCTGAAATGATTGGATCCGAGGGGGAAGGGTAGATATAACAAATTGGATATCTCTTTATTAGCTTGATCAACTTGGGTCTTCCATTTCTAAGATTGAGAGTTTCGAGGCTTGGAATGAACCTCATTGGGAGGATGAAAGGGAAAGGCAGGCTCTCAAAGGCAACGAACCATGAAAAGAGTGCCATGACTAGCTAAAGATCAATTTAATCTCATGAATTGGATTTGAACCAATCAAGCTACTTGCCCTTTAGTAGATCATGAGTGGGTCTATCATCCTCCTCATTATAGTTATTAAAAACAATAGCATTTCATTAAAATAGATATTCTCTTTTCACCTTAATAGTCCTATGTATAGTAAGTACTATAGCTCGCTACTAATAAAATAAAGAAAAAGGTGATGTCAGTCTATTCTTCCTTGTATCATAGGAAAGGTAAAGCACTTTCTTTTAAGAAAGCATCTGGTTCCATCTTTCTTTCTTTAGTTAACCCTCCTTTTTTCTAAAACAGATTTAAGTAATTTTGGGTTTATACTACTTGGAATTGCTCTCTCATATTGAGAAATTCTATCTAGTGACATTCGATCACATAATCCATGGACAGCTGTATAAATGACTAGAATTTGTTTTTCAATTGGAAGTGGTGCATATTGTGATTGTTTCGGTACTTCTGTAAGCCTTGTGCCTCTGTTGAATAATGCCTGAGTCACAAAATCAAGGTTTGAACCAAATTGAGCAAAGGTATCCACTTTGTGATATTGTGCCAATTCAAGTTTTGAACTACCGTTGACTTGTTTCATAGCTTTCAACTGAGCGGCAGACTCGACGCGATTGATAGATAAGCCAATGTTAATAGTAGGTCTAATTTTGCAATAAAAGAGCTATGTTTCCAAATAGATTTGTCCATTAGTAATGGGGATCACATTGGTAGGAATATAGGCCAATAAGTCTCTAACTTATGTTTCAGTAACGGGTAAGGCGGTCAAGCTACTTAGACCTATATGGTTCGATCGTTTAGTAGCTCCTTCTAAGAGACAAGAATGTAAATAGAAAACATCACATGGGAAAGCCTCATAGCCCAGTGGTCAGTGTGACAATAATGACATTTGTCGATATGCCATGGCCTATTTACCAAGATCATCATAGATTATTAATGGGTGCATTCCATTATTGCAGAAAATATTCCCCCATGGCACACCTAGAATATGGGGCCAAAAATTGCAGAGGTGCAGGATCCGAGGTGGTGGCTACTATAAGAATGGAATATTCTAAAGCATTCACTTTTGAAAGCATTTGAACTAATTGTGCCACAATTAAGCATTTCCGTCTAATTGCTACATAGACATAATATAATGTCTCAATCTCATAGGTGGCCCTTGAGTTCATTTGCTTTTGGTTTAATATGGTATCGATAGCAATAGTTAATTTTCCAGTTTTTCGATCCCCGATTATAAGTTCTTATTGATCACGACCTATAGGAACCAAGCTATCTACCGCTTTTAACCCTATTTGTATAGGCTCATGCACAGATTTACGTTCAATAATCCCAGGGGCTTTCACTTTGACACGTCTTCACTTGTGGTCACTTAGAGCCCCTCTTCCATCAATAGTTACTCCCAACACGTCAACCACACATCCTAGCGTAGCCTTTCTCACAGGAAATCCATAATAGATCCAGTGCGCTTGACAAGATATCCTTCTTTAATAGCGGTATCACTACCAAATACAACAATCCTTACATTTTCATTCTTAAGATTCAATGCTATTCCTTTCACACTGCTGGAAAATTTAACCATTTCCTTAGCTTGAATCTCATTCAATCCATAAACATGTGTAATCCCATCTCCAACTGAGACTACTCGACCGATCTCATCAACTTGAAAATTTGTGTAATAATTGGTAATTCTAGTTTATAAAAGAGTTGTTAGTTCCATAACTTTGGGATAAAATTCCATGATGATAAAAGAAAGAAAAATGGATGTCAAATTCAAAGGAGAATGTCGTGGCTGAATACCATATCAAGGTGACATGATTTGAACCTATGGCCCTCTATACCCAAAATAAATGTGCTGACCAGACTACGCTACACCTCATCTCACCCCTCAGAGCATATAGATCCACTTGATAGATGAACACTTGAACAGAATTCGCCCATCCTTTTAGGCACAGGGAAGTGAGAACCAATTCGAGTAATCAACTGCTTTTTTTAGGAAAATCTGCCTCTAGCAAGATATGGAGATCCCAAAAAGCTGTAAAGTGAAAGAGTGCTCATATTTTTTGGCTTCCTCTTTCTTTCACTTGAATTTGAAAATCTGGCTCACTTTTGGCTATGTGTCCTTTGGACCCTTCGCCCGCTTAGAAGTGGATTCAAACCACTGACATAAGGATTTTTAGTCCTTTACTCTAACCAGTTGAGCTACCTAAACCACTTTCCAAAAGTTTGTTTTCTTTATCACACCCTACCTTACTACTTGACTAGTAAGGGAAAAGTCCTTTACTAAAAAAATCTATAGATATAGTATAGGGGGTTGTTTTCACTTGTTTGTCAAGCTTTCAAGCAGCTCTTTCAACTACCGCCTAATCTTCCAACATGCTCAAGAACTAAGAGATTGGACGACCTAAGGGAGCTTGCTTATAGAAAGAAGATAGGCTAGTCAAACAAAAAAAAAAGTGCAACAAGCTCTCTGCTCCTAGTCACTAAGTAATGCTATTTGGGGGACTCCACCAAGAGGTTCTTTCTCTCACACCTGCCCATTCTTCTAGAGGAAATAGGATTCAAACCCATGATACAAGAATGTTGTATGTCGATTTAGCAAACCAATGCTTTAAGCCACTCAGCCATCCCTCCAAGTTCTTGATTGAAATTTTATGTGCGATTGGTTACCCGAAGGGCTATCTGATCCAATCAACTACCTAAGTTGTAGTGCATGTGCTCTTCTTCTATCTATAAGCAAGACTCTATCTAGATCTCCCCAACATCCAAGTCATCAAAATTTGCCCCCCACTACACTAAATGATGAACTTTACACCTACAGGAGGGTAAAGCTAAGTCTGAATGGAATTCATATCTCCTTCATCTGCTCAAGAAGGGATAGTGACTCTTCTATTACATTAGGGAGAAGTCCATTTTTATGATGATCGATCCATGTCCTACCCGAGCTTAGAAAGCTAGCTTACTAAGGTGAAGCACTTTTTTTATTGCATGAGCTAGCCAGCCAATCCAGTCATTTTCTTATTTCCATTCTGCCTATTGAATCTTTAAATAAGCCTTCAACTTCTACCCTTTGTCTCGAGATTTCATGATTCTTCCCATCAGTCACTAAACCACCTTTTGTCACTTCACTACCTTGATCCTCCTCCTTTGATAAACTCTCAGCTATTTCAACTCAAGCAAGAACATCTTGAACAAGAATATTGGATTCAATAGTTGTAGTAAGGCCTTTAGACTCTTCCTATTATCATGCTACTATAGGCTAAGACCCTCTCATAGCCATTTTTTAGATCCTGGCCCAAAGAATCCCATCTGTCACGGAATCCTGAGAGAGGAGCAATTTGAACTTATCTTGTTCACCGAAGCTAATGATTTGATTTGAGATCTTCTACCTTAACCATGTATTATTAGCATCTAGATTATAGGCATCTATCCTAGCAACTACCCCATTAATTTTGAATTTCGTCTATTGCTCTAGGGTTTCTTAGTGAGAGGAAAGAAAGCTCTTTGCTTCCTTTACAATGGCTATTCAAAGCTCTATCCCTTGTCTTTTTGAAAGGGGAAGGCTGCTCCATATGCTTTTTTAATAATAAAAAAATAAACTCTATCATTCTTCCCTTGGGCTACTACCCTAATCAAGTTCTTCCTAGCGTATAGTATTGGACAAATTGAGTCTTTATCTAAGATAGTACTTAATGGTTAGTTAAGCATTAGGCACAATTTCTACTATTATAAATAATATATAGCATTCAGTTAATATCTTCTCTTTCTATCTTCAAGCTTTTGTCTAGGAGCTCGGATTATAGTCCTATCGTTAGAGGGAAGCATAATAGGAATCTCTTCTTATGATGAATAAAGGAAGTTTGTTCAGATTCAGATGCTAAGGAAGAAGTTTAAGTGAAAGATTATATAGGGGGCAAAGTCATCTTAATAATCAAAGAGCCTAGGACTGATGTAAAAAGTCTTTCAAATGCTACAACCTAGAGTGAAAATGATATAAGGGAACAAATCTACCTATTATCTTTTTTAAACTAGAATGGAATTCTCCTTAGCCCTCCTAGAGAAACTATTACCTCCACGAGTATGAGCATGAGTAAGATATTGAACGTCCCTCATATGGATCTACTATATTCACCTATTCCATCTCTTCACTGAATCGACATGAAATGAAAGAGATGTTGAAGGGAAGGCGAAAGCAAAGGCATTAGGATAGGAATGACAAGGATAAGAACTAGACTGCTTCACTCCTAGCTTTTCAACTAACTGGCTAGGAAAGTTTACTTATTACTTCCTTAGGACTATAATAAAGCTTTCTTAGTCACCTCATTAACTCATGGAATGCTTGAAAACTATCAACACTGATCTGATTAAGACTTGCTTTCCAAAACCAAAATAGGATAACTCAAAGGCTTGATTACTAGATGACTTCCTAGGTAAATGCACTATTACTTACCTAAAATGGATGAGTTAGTGGGAAATTCTTGAATATCGATAGAACATTATTCAATATTCAAGAAGAGATTAAGAAGCTCTTTCTACTGCACCTATTTGATCTTTACTGGACTCAGAGCCTCCTACAAAAGGGTAATCCTTCAGAATTTTTAATTCCTTTTAGATTTCTTATAGTGAAGGGGAGAAGACTCATTTTTTATTCTATATTATTTATATAATATAGGGGGGACTTTTTTTAAGCTTAGAGAGGTGAAAGCAGCAAATCACTTCTATTGAGTTCCCCAATAATAGCTTAACTTGGTATCTTAACTCTTTCTAGTAGTGTGGCACTATTGGATGCTTCTGATCAATAGGAAGAGGAGGTAAAAAAAGCTTACCTTATAATGAGCATCTATTTGAGTCGATCATTTCCAAGATCTAATTCAAGTTTTTTCTTATGTAGTGGAAATGCCTTCAATCTTAAGTTTTACGCTTCAGGGAAGAAATGTTCTTAGTAAATGCAAGACTTAGGACCCCTAGACTTTGTATGCAAGATGAGCCTACATGAGTGACAATCAACCGAGCCACCAGGTTTGAAAATAAGGTGGGATCCCTGGGTGTAGTGGTCGGTGAATCAATGATCAAAAAGTAGATTTTGTAGAGATTCTTCATCGATCTAAGGGCAGGTGAATCCATGATCAAAGAGCAGGCAGCTGCCAAGTTTAATGATTTAGTAGGATCCATAGATGTAGTGGTTGGTGAACTACTTCTTCTTCTTCCATGAAAATTTATACAAAACCGAGCTTGGATGGAACTAAACAAGATTTGGTGAACGAATACAAAGATCAAAGGCTTTATGATTGAGAAAGTAAAATGAGGTTATTTAGTAGCCATCATATGTTTCATTACTTTCTTCCATTCCATCCCCTCATAAGGCAAAGGATATTGAATGATCGATATACCATTGAGAGCAGTAATCCAAAAAGGATGAATATTGTGGTGTTTTAACAACAGTAAATAAAAAAAAAACTTGATGAGCGAAATTTGCTGACAAAAAAAAAAGCACTTTTTTCAATTTTGAAGCCTAGAATCTCCTGTAACACTCTATCACCTTAATCCATAATTGTTTTGAGAGTCTGGCACTTCTTCCTTCGGCCCATCGAGAGATATTCTATAACTTTATTGCTTGTGTCCAAGTTCCAACCAAAACTACTCCTGCAGAACTTGAACAGGCCCTACGCCACTAAGAGAAAGAAAGAAATGCCAAGACATATAAAAAAATAGGGTTTCCCTAGCTTTAGAAGGTAACCATCTTTGATACTAATAGCCATAGTCTGAGCACGAGTGTTCATCGCGACTACAACTATTTCTAAAATATTAGCCTTCACTCTGATACTAGTTACCTTCTCCTTCATCGTCACCCCTTTGTTACCTAATTCCCTATACAGAGAGTGAGCTCCCTCATGGTAAGCCTATTAGACTAAGAGATATAGCATGCATTATCATTTTCCCTTATTAGATATATGGTAGTTCTATGGTTCTAAAGATACATGAGATGTTCACCTTTTAAGGAAGGTGGTCTTAGATCAAAATATGATAGGTTTGAATCCATAGAAAACATGAAACTCAATCAAAAATAGAAAAGAAGGAATCACCACCATGTTAAGATTGGCCTCTAGGCTATGTCTTTTGGTAAAAAACCAAAAGATCATACCTTACGAGGAGTTCGCAGGGGAATCATTCATCACCCTAATTAGTTCTAGAACACCCTGCCCGCCACCCATGTGCCTTTCCTAACATGGCCTTCTTAGTGAGGGAAAAAGAAAGAAGGGGGTGGAGATGCTGAGAGGGATTATTTTATGAAGGAATGCTTATAGAAGTGAAATGTTAACTACTTGAATAAGAAGATCGGTGGGATTGAGCTTTCCCCTATAGAACTCGAGGAATTTGGGATTGAAAGTTTCTAAGTACCAAAGGCCTTACTCTAATAAGTAAGCAAGTAAAATACCTTTAAAACTATCTCAAATGGGTTGATACCTTCACCCACCACAACTCTTCTTTTCTTGCATAAATAGAGGTTTATTTACCTGCTGACATTGGGAAAGGCTCATCAAGACTTCCATGCCATCTCTGGCTCTTCTCTTTTTAGCTTTGACATGACATTAGAATACGTACATGGATTCTAAACCTTGGGTATTGCATGAATCCCCTCTTTCATAATAGAATAGAGGGTGCTCATGGAGCAATTAAAGCCCTAACCTCATCCCTTCCCTAAGTGCCCTAATGTACTTAATGTAATTATCATGCCTTAGGCTAGGCCCACATGCCTCATGCCTCGCATACTCATGTTCTTTTGCTTCCCAATGCTTACTTACGCTACCATGCCTACCTGCTCCATGCCTACTACTCTTGCATTGTGGTGTTAGTGGTAAGGGTTGGATAAAAGACTTTCTACTTGTAGCATTAAGGGTAGGAGAATGACCAGGATTACCAAAACCACACCCTTTTCCTCTTCCCCTTCCTAGAACTCTCTTTCATAAGGCAAGGCCTTTAGACTAGCCCTTTTGGAAATGGATTCAATAGCTCCGGAGTCGTTCAAAGAGCTAGAAATCCCTTTTTTCCCACTTGGAGTGGAATTTGAGGTTAGGACTTTGCTTGCTATATTGATTCCTACTACTTTGATTTATCTGATCTTTCTTGGCTCCAGGTAAAAGGACTTTGGCTATTTAAAGTAGAGAAGGACTTTCTGACTACCTCTATGCCTTGCTCAAAAGCAGCTTCTTCTTTCTTAAAAAAGATAGATTCAAATCTTTAACAACATTAAGAACAAGTTCCTCTATACTTGTAGCAAGAGAATCAGGCCCCATTTTGACTTTAACTTCAGATGCCATAGCTGCTTTTTCTTTCTCAATAGAACCCATAATTTATGCTTTATCTAGGACTCCCCTGAGGGTGTACTTTCTCTGCCTAACCTGCTTTCCCTATCCCTTCCCACTCTTCCTCTTACACAACAAGTGAATTTTGGCATTTTATTGATTCAATTACTTGTTCATTACTTGATTGAAGAACTAGTAAACTATACATAAGCATGACAAGCTGACTTTTTCCCTTGTCTTAACTAAAACAAGAAGGACTGTGATTCTTCTTCTGAGTCATCCCCATAATCCTTATAGATTGCTAAGAGTTCTTTTGAAGGCACATCCTTAGCTTAAGATTAAAGAAAGTAATTTAGTTGAAAGACAATGCTACCATTAGTGATGAGGGGACTATTAATGGCATTAGTTATAAGGAAGGGTAAGCCTTAAGCTTCAAGCATGGACACATCCTCAAGGTAAGATAAAGCTTCAAGTAGGTCAACTGGTCAGAATAATAGGGCTTTGCTTTGGGCATGGACTAAGCTTCTTAAGTACCAGGGGTGGAATTAACTGACTCAAAAGCTTAAACAGCCAAGTAAGGAATTGGTTAGGAATTTAATTTAAATTCTGATGGGCTAGTTCCAATAACAAGAACTTCACCAACCCAGTAACCCAGGTTAAAAATGAAGATTTTAGGGTTAGTCTCAAGCTTCAACCAAAGGACATGTTTCGATTGACCTTGCCCAATCGAAAGAAGTACTAGAACTCTTACTTGAATCTGAAACTGATTTTGAGGAAAAGGAAAATGCTTCCATTTTACTAAGCTAATGCTAGATTTTTAAGAAAAAGAGTCTTATTGGGATACAAAGAACTTATAGGAGAGGTTGAATAGGTATTATTAATAAGGTTAGGAAGATAGATAAAGTGAGTAAGAAGAAAATGCTTTCTGTTTACCAAGCTTGAAGTCACATCCTCAAGCATAGCAAAATCGGGACTTTCGCCCTATAGAGAAGAAAAAGCCAAATCCCTAGTATAATGTCCTGGACACGTAACTGGGACAAGAAAGTCAACCATTCCCTCATTAGAAGAAGGCACAGAGGCAGGGGAAGACAAAGATGTTAAAACTGAACCTACTGCTTTGGAAAAGGAAGTTGGTCCAGATAGGGCATTAGTTAAGAAGCCAAGCTAGCTAGTTAGACTTGTTTCACTAGAAAACTAGGATGAGTACTTCCCATGTCCTCACCCAAGAAAAACTCACTTTATTATTATTAGTAGTCAACTGACAGTAATTTCATGTGGATTCATATTCTAGCTTAGAGGTAGGGCTTTACTTAATAGACTCACCTTATGACTAGCTATCAGGCAGGGAACTTCCAATTAATTCAATCATTTTTCTCCCACTCATTAGCACTCTGATGTGAGATAAAGCTCTTAGAGAAAAGAGAGGTCAAGCCCTCACCCTATAAGCTCCTTGCCACCCCTATTGAGTTGACTAGTGGGCATGCCCCTACTAGGACTTATAAAACTATTTATTCTACTACTTATACTGTTGAAGGCAAAGGGAAGACATACATAATCAAAGATGTATATTTAAGTGATTCACTCTCGGGAAAGAATATAAACTGAGAATCTTTTTTCACTTCTAGCCCTATATATGCTTTAGGCCAAAGACAATACATAATAAACCACTGCTTATCCATAGAAAACTCTAACCCAATCATCTGTAAAGGGAAACAATTGGCTCTCATAGTAGGGATGGATTACTAGCTCAATAACTAGATTGCCTATTTCTAAAGGAGAGATCGCATTAAAGTCCCATGGCACTAAACCACCCCTACTCTATTTTCTTCCCCTACTCTTATTAGCTTGTCTTCTTTTTCCTTACCTTGAAATATTAAACTAAGGAATAAAGGCATTAAGCCAAACTTTCCTTGGAGCTAAGTATTGGATACTTTTTCTAATTGGGAAGCTTGGGCAAAATAAAATCCATCCCACGCACGCTACTAGGGGTTATTTCCTTAAGCTGTATCAAGTTAGCCAGAAGGTCTTCGATATAGAAAACTTGTTTGAGTGGGAGTTGCCAGCTATCCATATGGGTCAAGCGCTAAGTGATATGCATAGGTATACAATGCTAATAGATACATTTCTTTCCATGAGAAGGAAATGGAAATAGCTATAAGAAGGCTATGAATAGGGATAGGTAGGACGACTATAGGTTAATGCTAAAAGAGAGATTTTCCTAGTAAGTTTAACTAGATTATAGGTAAGAAGAATAATATAAGGACCTTTGGGCTAACGATTCTATCTTACATGGTAGGGAGATAGCTAATAGTAATAGAGCTTTCCCTATTATACAGTCATCTACTACTCTTTATGGGCTGATAATTAAGGGAAAATGAAATGGAGATGGAAATTGTTTGCTCTTATTTTTAAATCCTTTCCATGCTGGAGCATTGGGAATTTTTAGTATTCTTTTCCCTCTCTCTTTCAAGTGCTACTGCTGCTCAAGATTTTCTCCCATAATTTTAGCTGAATCCAAAAATCCTAGAATAGAAGAGAAAACTCAACTTTCATCAAACCGATTAAAACTGCCCTTTCTATTTATGTTCTTTACTATATCTAAGAAAGATACACTCCAATAATTTTCTTTTTAGAAAACTTGTTTTTTTATGAATCCTCAACATGTGGAAAATAAAGACATCCAAAGGCTTTAAAATAGGAAAAGTTTGGAATCTTTTGAAAAAACTTTTGATAAGGGGAGTCACCAGCAATAGTCGATGAAGGTAATATTTTTTATGCATTGATTTCTTAAACGCTTTGGCCCATAGGTACTGAGGAACTTAGCTTGCATCAATTTTTAGCAATCTAAATGATGTGCCTTTTTTTAAGGGAGGCAAGCAAGCCATTGATCATTAATTTAATCGAAAATTGTTCAATTTTGGCATTTATGGTTACAATTATCACCTACTAAATCTCTTTAAGTTCCCTAACATAAATGCAAAAAAACACAATGCAACTTTGCTAAAAAATGAATGTGGTATAAAAAAAATTAGGGGTTGTGCTTATGGCGCATGGAGTGGTAGTGACTTGTGCAAGTTAAGTGAGAAGGAGGACTTTCTCTCTCTCACCCGACTTGCCCCCCCATCTAATCTAGTAAGGCTTTGACAATAGAAGCAGGGAAGAAAGAAAGAACCTTAAAAAAAAACTTGGCTCTATCTACCTTTAGCAGTTATAGGGATTGCTCCCTATGATCTCAGTTGGTTCGGTTGCGACTGAACCATCTCTTTAATTTCTTTACCTATAGACTTTGGAACACATTCCGTAACTTATATTTCTTTGACACTATGTTGAATAGCCTTTTCTAGATCACTAATTGACTCATAACCAACTTTAGTAATAGTAAATTACTCGATAGAAGGCTTTGACATGATCATTGCCTCAACCCCTATTGCGTAAGGGGGGAAGACCTATTCTTGAACTTCTTTAGCTTGGACTGGTAGTGAAATTCAAAGGATCACTGCTAAAGGAAGGATGACAATAGCCCATTGTAAGCCAAAAGTGAACTCGAGAGGACAAGGAGGAGCATCGGGATTCTAGTTGCAAGGAGGAGCATCGGGATTCTAGTTGCTCCTCATCCCATGACAAAATATGGAGATCATTTCTTTATCAGACAAAATCAATTTGATCAGTTGCTCAGCTACCTTTTTCCTTTCTCCTTATCCTTGGGGTCCTCTGGAGCTTCCTTCACCTTTGTCTTCAGTTCTGTATTTCAAAGCAGCAAGAAAAAAAGAAGGAAATACAAATGTATTACATTTGATAATAAGTATCCCAGTATAAATTCTAAAAGGAGCATGAACAGGCGTCCTAAAAGTTGGCTCAAGAGAGTTATTTACGGCCCTCTCATACATAGCTATATCTCCTCCTCTAATTTTTTTTAAATTTAAGAATAGTGGTATTCGTGCTATACTTTTGAAGGGAAGTTACTCGACCTATAGACAGTGATACTACCTCCTTCGGAGATGTTCTCTTCTCTTATTCACTTGTGCTAGTGGCAGGTCGACGCCTGTGTTCTTGGGGGTGTTCCCTTTCTAAATTATGACGTATTAAGTTGCCATCTAGGTCTTGGTTGTTGGGATTCATGATACAAATGCAATGAAAAAATTAAAATTTTATCACGTACCCAAGCCTGGATCCATGTAATTTGTCTACTTGATTAAAGCTAGGATTTCAAGAATCTCACCAAAATGTAGAAGAGGCAAGATTTTCTAGAAGGATGAGAGGAGGTTCACACCGGTGACACCTTACCTCGAGCTTTTTGGCTTGGTTGTTCGGATCAAGATGTCTTCAAAAGGATGCGTCCTCTATAGGTACCCATACGAACATCCCTTCATAAAATGAATTGGAGTGTGTGTGCTAGCAACCTCCTTGATTGTCTCACAAATCAAGAACAAAAGAAAAACTCTGTCTTTGTTTTCTAAGGAGAAAGTAAACGAATTTTGAGGCAGAAGACAAGTGTATGAAACCCTAGAGAATATAACATATTTATAGACTCCAAATTAGGGTTTCACCTACCAATGACCTTTTGGTAATTTCTATTTATTATATTATGATTTTGTTTAAAAATAAATCATAAATAATATCTTATTTATTTATTTAAAATAACATTTATCTTAAATAAATAAATAAACAAATAAATAAATAAAACACTTTAATTATTTATTTCCACAGAGTTTATTTTGGGCTTATTAAACCCATATTCATTTTGGGCTTGTTCTATGTATGTGACCCTGTAGGTTCACATAACATTGGTAGTGGGCCTAAATCTCTATTTAGGCCTACAAGTCATAATTGGCCTCTAGCAAAACATTATGACTACCCAAGTCATGTGAAGTCAATAATCCGACATAACCTAATTACAATGAATTTTATCATCCCTTTATCACATGATATCTTAATTGAACATAAGGCATAGAATGTCATCCTTATATAGTTCAATATTATGACTTGATTCCAAGTAGACTGAAAATGATAACTCTTTATCAATTCATTTCAGCATGGCCATGCAATTTTTTTCAGTCTATCTCATCAAGGGGCCCATAGATATCTTTCTCATATTAATGAGGGATAAATTCCTTATGAGTCACTCACGTTCCTCACATAACTGATTTCATATCCAATAACATTCCAATTTAATCGTCCGATTAAAGACAATGTTAGAATGTGTCAAAACATAAAATAGCTATGTAGAAATCCATGATGATTTCAAGGGCAAAGGACTGAAATAAAATTACTGTGATGAGAAATACTTATGACAATAATCTTTGTAGTATTCTCATAGTGGCTCAATCCAGTACATGATCTCTCATTATGTACCTATGATTTGACTTAATATCTCATATTCATGATTAGTAAAACATAGTCATCAGTCAACATCATACTAGCCTTAATACTTTAATATTTATATAATGAATAAATGGCTAGGGATAATTAGGATAGAACTCTTATTTTAATCTAAGGGTTTTACTATCAAGTCACATACTTGATGGCCTTGGTAAGAATTAACCATTCATATAATTATCATAAAATTAAATGATAATGAAATACCTCTTTATTAATAAAATAAGAAAGTCAATGCATAATCAAATGATTGACCTAGTGCATACCACTAATAATCTCCCACTTGCACTAGGCCCAATCAACATCGTATCGAATACCCATAGACCTAGTATGACTCTCATTTTTAGGCTGTGGAAGAGGCTTAGTCAGTGGATCAGCAACATTATCATTTGTAGGTACTCTACATATCTTGACATCTCCTCTCTCAATGTTTTCTCAAATGAGATAATAGCGCTTGAGTATGTGTTTGGATCTCTGATGTGATCTGGGCTCCTTAGCTTGGGCTATAGGTCCATTATTGTCACAGTAAAAGTTCACTGGATATGATATACTAGGAACAACACCTAGTCCAGTTATGAATTTCTTGATCCAAACAGCCTCCTTAGCTGCCTCAGAGGCAGCTATGTACTCAGCTTCTGTTGTAGAATCAACAACAGTGTCTTGCTTGGAACTCCTCTAGTTCACTGCACCTCCATTCAAACAAAACACATATCCTGACTGTGATCGAAAATCATCCTTGTCAGTTTGGAAGCTAGCATCTATGTAACCATTTAGAACTAGCTCATCTTCCTGACCACCATACAGTAAAAATGCATCCTTAGTTCTTCTCAAGTACTTAAGGATATTTTTAACTACTGTCCAATGACTTTCATCTAGGTCTGACTAGTATCTGGTCGTTGTGCTTAAGGGATATGAAACATCAGGTCGAGTACACAACATTGCATATATGATAGATCAAATAGTAGAAGCATATGGAATTTTACTCATGCGGTCTCCCTCATCTTGTGTTATAGGAAACTGAGTCTTGATGAGACTAATGCCATGCGACATTGGCAAGAATCCTCTCTTGGAATCTTGCATACTAAACCTGTCCAATATCTTATCAGTATAAGTGCTTTGACTTAGGCCAATAAGCCTTTTCGATCTATCTCTATAGATCTTGATGCCTAATATATAAGCAGCTTCACCTAAGTCTTTCATTGAGAAACAATTCCCTAACCATGATTTAACATTTTGTAAAATAGGGATATCATTTCCAATGAGTAGTATGTCATCCACATACAGCACTAAAAACACAATAGCACTCCCACTAACTTTCTTGTATACATAAGGTTCATCATCAATTTTAATGAAGCCAAATTCTTTGACTACTTCATCAAAATGAAGATTCCAACTCCGAGATGCTTGCTTCAATCCATAAATGGATCTTTGAAGCTTGCATACCTTTCTAGAATTCTCAGGACTAACAAAACCCTCTGGCTGTGTCATGTAGACATCCTCAAGTAAATTCCCATTAAGAAATGTTATTTTGACATCCATTTGCCATATTTCATAATCATAGTATGCAGCTATGGCAAGGAGAATTCGAATAAATTTTAGCATAGCCACTGGTGAAAAGGTTTCATCATAGTCTATACCATGTGTTTGTTTGAAACCTTTTACAACCAGTCTTGCCTTAAAGGTATGCACATTGCCATCCATGTCAATTTTCTTTTTGAAAACCCATTTGCACCCAATAGTTTTTAAACCATCATTTGGGTCAATCAAGGTCCATACTTGATTATCATACATGGATTGCATTTCAGATCTCATGGCTTCAAGCCATTTCTCAGATTCAGGACTATTTATGGCCTCCTGATAGGATGTGGGCTCATTTTGGTCCATAATTAACACATCATTATCATCGGTTATGAGAAATCCATATCTCATGGGGATTTGACGTGTCCTACCAGACCTCCTTGGGCCTTCTGGTACTTGTGTAGGCTCAACAACTTCTTGTTGATTCAGCTGCGGTTCCATATTAGGTACAAAGCTATTTTGTGGGCCTTGAATTTATTCAAGTTGCACTATGCTCCCACTGGTTCCTTTGGAAATAAACTCTCTTTCCAAAAATACACCATTCCGAGACACAAACACTTTATTCTCAGACGCATTATAGAAGTAATATCCTTTAGTTTCTTTAGGATATCCCACAAAAGGGCATTTGTCAGATTTGGGTGCTAGTTTATCTGAGATTTGACACTTGACAAAAGCATCACATCCCCAAATCTTTAAAAAATACAAACTGGGAGTTTTTCCAGTCCATATCTCATATGGTGTCTTTTCAACTGCCTTCGATGGAACTCTATTCAAAATGAATGCAGCAGTTTCTAAAGCATATCACCAAAAAGAGATTGGAAGATTAGATTGACTCATCATATATTGAACCATATCCAATAGAGTTCGATTTCTGTGTTCAGACACACCATTCCATTATGGTGTACCTGGAGGAGTCAATTGTGAAAAAATCCCACAATCTCTAAGATGATCTATAAATTCTTGGTTTAAATATTCACCACCTCGATTAGATCTTAGTGTTTTAATATTTTTACCAAGTTGATTGTGTACTTCATTCTTGAAAATTTTGAACTTTTCAAAAGATTCAAATTTATGTTTCATTAGATAGAGATAACCATATCTACTAAAACCATCCGTGAAAGTTATGAAGTACTGAAAACCTCCTCTAGCAATTGAGCTTAATGGTCCACTTACATCAGAATGTATTAGGCCCAATAAGTCATTAGCCCTCTCACTTTGTCCATTAAAAGGTGTTTTAGTCATTTTTCCAAGTAAACAAGATTCACATGTATCAAATGATTCATAATCAAATGAATTTAAAAGCCCATTTTGGTGTAGCTTTGAAATGCGTTTCTCATTTATATGGCCTAAACAACAATGCCAGAGATAGGTTGAGTTTAAATCATTAGATTTAGACTTCTTTGTATCTATGTTATAGATTGGAATTTCATTAGTGTCTTCAGCATCTAAAACATAAAGTCCACTAGTGCATGGAGCACATCCATAGAAACTGTTATCCTGATAAATACTGCATTTATTATTCTTAATAATAAATTCAAACCCTTTATTGTCCAAATAAGAAACAGAAATAATATTCCTACGCATAGTAGGTACATAATAACAATTTTCTAAAGATAAAATAAGTCCACTGGGCAAAGGTAACTCATAAGTTCCTACAGCTAAAGCAGCAACTCTTGCTCTATTGCTAACTCCTAGGTACACTTCACCTCTTGCCAATGATCTACTCCTTTTTAGACCCTGCACATTTTTACAAATGTGAGATCCTGATCCAGTATCTAATACCCAAGAATCAGAATTAGAAGCAGATAAATTTAATTCTATAACATGAATACTTGAAGAGGTAGTCTCACCACCCTTTTTCTTCTTCAGATCATCCAAATAAAGCTTGCAATTTCTTTTTTAATGGCCTAGCTCATTACAGAAAAAGCAAATTCTTTCCTTTGCTTTGAGTTCAGCTTTGGATTTGGGCTTAGGCTTTGCCTTGGGCTTTTGAAAGCCTTTAAGAACCTTGCCCTTTCCCTTTCTAACCCTTTTCATCCCCTTTCCCTTATTGACCATGAGAACATCCTTGGTGTTACTCTTGATGTTCTTTTAAGCAATTTTCAGCATCCCATGCAATTCTGAAATAGTCTTCTCCATCCTATGCATATTGAAATTCATAACGAAGCTATCATAAGCTTCAGGCAAAGATTGGAGAACAATATCCACAGCCAGTTCTTGTTCAATCTTGAGACCATGCTTGTCCAAGTGATCAAGATGACCTTTCATCTTGAGAACATGAGGACTGACAGAACCACCAATAGTCAGCTTGCAGGAAAGCAATGCCTTGATGGTATTGAACCTTTCAATTCTAGCTTTCTCTTGGAACATTTCCTTGAGATGGCCTATCATAGTATAAGCCTCCATTTCCATCAGCTACTTTTGTAGCTCAGAGTCCATACATCCAAGCATAATACAAGTGACATCAATAGAATCATTGAGATGCTTGGTATAAGCATCCCTTTATGCTCTAGGAGCATTGGCAGCTGGTTCCTTAGGGATGGGTTGATCAAGGATGTATTCCTTTCTCTCATGCCTAAGAACAATTCTTAGGTTTCTATACCAGTCAAGAAAGTTAGTCCCATTGAGCTTATCCTTCTCAAGGATCGATCGCAGTGACATGGTAGGTGTAGTGTTTGAAGTCATTATCTACAACAAATATATGCAAAGTCCATTCAGTATTTTATTAAATATGTATGAGGCATAATAAAAACTCCCACTAAATTTACTCAAATCAATAACCCTCTAAGTTAATTTTAGAAATTTTAGTGGGCCAAGATCCATATTTCACCATACTCTAAGTGAGCTTTGGCTCATCGCCTAAAATATGGTTATTTAGGTAGACAACTCTTATCAATTACATCTCATGTAACTCTTGGATGGTATAGGATTTGACATCACATGTCATGGTAAAAAAAATCCCATCTAATGCCCTAGGTCCAAAACCATTTTGATAACCTAGTTAAGTCAAACCATATCAAACATTTGGATAGCACCATTATCCAACTTGCCTTCCCTAGATAAATTTATACACCCTGCTTTGGCAGGCTCATATATAACAATTTAAGGCTTGACAAGTGTTGAACTTATGGAAGGCATTATAATAACTTAATATTAAATCAGGGTTCATTTTTATTTAATCTTATTTAGTTATTGTTATGTTGTATTGCATGGCATCATATGGCATCACATACATGGCATCACATGACATCACATACATAACAACAAAAATAAATATGACATAGCATGGCCCAAATCTAAGTTGATCTTCATAAGCCAATATGAAGATCAAAGGTCAAAGGTAGGTAATATTACAATTACAAATTGAGCCTCTAACTTGAATCGCCATCTTATACCATGGATCTCCTTCTTTGGTTCCCACCTTAGATCTCCTTCCTAGGCCTCCAACTTGAATTGCACCATGGGTTTTGATTTACAAAAATTATTGTAATTTATTCTACACTATTCTAATAAAATAAATACAATAAAATAAAAATGACTCGCAGGCCGTATTTAAAATTACAACCTATAAAAAATAAAATCCAATCACATTGGTCTAAGGGCCATGCTATGCACCATGCATAAAACAACAAACATGTATAACATAATAATCTATTTAGTTATTAAATCCAATAATTATATTAAAAATAAAATAATATGATAATTCTTTCGAGGTCAAGGGGCAGCACCCCTAGTAGGGTTCCAAGGGGCATCGCCCCTTGGCGGGGTCCAAGGGGCAGCGCCCCTGGCGGGGTCCAGTGGCAGCGCCCCAGGTGGTGGTCCCGCTAACTAACCAATTTTCGTCAAGGAAGCAATTAACCAATTTTCGTAATCATATTACTAAATCAACTTGTTGCTTAAAAACATCACTTTTTGTAAACATTTTACAGTCTGAAAAATTCATTCAAAATAGATCAAAATTTTGTTTTTTTATTAAAATAGATGCATCCATTAAGAAAACACTAATTTGTGTAATCAAAATTACAGCTTGAACGAATCTATATAAAACAGATCCATTTTGCATAATCTGTTTAACATTTAAACAGATTGCCCTTAACACATAATCTGCATAATCATAAAAATTCTATTTCAGATTTAATCAAAAATGATTTTCCTGAACAAAATAGAAAATGATTTTCCTAATTAAAACAGGAAATAAATATGTTGTTTCAATTAATCATATTAATCAAAACAGAATACATAACAGATATATATCCTTAAGTGATTAGGTTTTCGAAAATAGAATTTTGGTTTCATTAAATCACATTAATAAAGCATTATACCTAATTCATTTTTCCATAAAAACATCATATAGAATTCATTTTTAGTAAAACAACAAACTGAATACATTTTTTTTTATGAAACAGCATTCTAAATTCATAAAATCAAAAAACTGCTTTTAGTTTAATCACATCTTACAAACATTAATCAAATTAATGTTTAATTCCATTTTCACATAGATTACTAAGAATTATCACACAATAAATCAAAACCCCTTTTGATAAATTTGAAAACCCTTTTCAAAACGAATCATAAACCCTAACATATATCATATATACACATAATCAATTAATCGAATTACCACTGTCGGGATTCATGATACAAACACAACAGAAAAATTAAAATTTTATCATGTACCCAAGCCTGGATCCATGTAATTCGACTACTTGATTAAAGCTAGGATTTCAAGAATCTCACCAAAACGTAGAAGAGGCAAGATTTTCTAGAAGGATGAGAGGAGGTTCACACCGGTGACACCTTACCTCGAGCTTTTTGGCTTGGTTGTTTGGATCAAGATGTCTCCAAAAGGATGCATCCTCTATAGGTATCCACACGAACAACCCTTCACAAAACGAATTGGAGTGTGTGTGCTAGCAACCTCCTTGATTGTCTCACAAATCAAGCACAAAAGAAAAACTCTATCTTTGTTTTCTAAGGAGAAAGTAAATGAATTTTGAGGCAGAAAACAAGTATATGAAACCCTAGAGAATATAACATATTTATAGACTCCAAATTAGGGTTTCACCTACCAATGACCTTTTGGTAATTTCTATTTATTATATTATGATTTTATTTAAAAACAAATCAGAAATAATATCTTATTTATTTATTTAAAATAACATTTATCTTAAATAAATAAATAAACAAATAAATAAATAAAACACTTTAATTATTTATTTCCACAGAGTTTATTTTAGGCTTATTAAACCCATATTCATTTTGGGCTTGTTCTAAGTGTGTGACCCTGTAGGTTCACATAACATTGGTAGTGGGCCTAAATCTCTATTTAGGCCTACAAGTCATAATTGGCCTCTAGCAAGACATTATGACTACCCAAGTCATGTGAAGTCAATAATCCGACATAAACTAATTACAATGAATTTTATCATCCCTTTATCACATGATATCTTAATTGAACATAAGGCATAGAATGTCATCCTTATATAGTTCAATATTATGACTTGATTCCAAGTAGACTGAGAATGATAACTCTTTATCAATTCATTTCAGCATGGCCATGCAATTTTCTTCAATCTATCTCATCAAGGGGCCCATAGATATCTTTCTCATATTAATGAGGGATAAATTCCTTCTTAATCACTCACATTCCTCACATAACCAATTTTATATCCAACAACATTCCAATTTAATCGTCCGATTAAAGACAATGTTAGAATGTGTCAAAATATAAAATAGCTATGTAGAAATCCATGATGATTTCAAGGTCAAAGGACCGAAATAAAATTATTGTGATGAGAAATACTTATGACAATAATCTATGTTGTATTCTCATAGTGGGTCAATCCAGTACATGATCTCTCATCATGTATCTATGATTTGACTTAATATCTCATATTCATGATTAGTAAAACATAACCATTAGTCAACATGATACTAGCCTTAATACTTTAATATTTATATAATGAATAAATGGCTAGGGATAATTAGGATAGAACTCTTATTTTAATCTAAGGGTTTTACTATCAAGTCATATACTTGATGGCCTTAGTAAGAATTAACCATTCATATAATTATCGTAAAATTAAATGATAATGAAATACCTCTTTATTAATAAAATAAGAAAGTCAATGCATAATCAAATGATTGACCTAGTGCATACCACTAACAATCTCCCACTTGCACTAGGCCCAATCAACATCGTATCGAATAACCATAGACCTAGTATGACTCTCATGTTTAGGCTGTGGAAGAGGCTTAATCAGTGGATTAGCAACATTATCATTTGTAGGTACTCTGTATATCTTGACATCTCCTCTCTCAATGTTTTCTCGAATGAGATGATAGCGCCTGAGTATGTGTTTGGATCTCTGACGCCTCTTTTGAAGACTTTTCTCCCCTAAGGTAAAAAACCTTGATTTGGTGCCCTCCTCAGGCTTAGGGGGCCTTTGCCTTCATTTCATGAAGAGCACAAGGTCACCTCATCATCAATATAAAGGAATGCCATAAAAATGTTGTGAATTCCCCCCATAACATAAGAAAGTCATAAAGTGCATAAGCCCCATTAGAGATAGGGGCTACTTTCTTGTGGTAGTAATTATGAACTCATTCCATTTTTGGAGGATTCATTCCCTGTTACTACAGTTGAGAAGCCTCCAGCTTCACCTCCAACCTTTATAAAAAAAGCCCTTTCCCCTTTTCATAATAATAAGGTAAGCTCTAGAACTAGCGGAATTGCCAAATCCTATATTTCCTTGAAGCAAGTCTAAAGCGGGAGCAACTTCTACAACAAATTTAGGCTCCACTTGATCACTTGAGGGGGGGAGGGGTTTATGAGGTCTTTTTGAGCACATATTAATCATTTTGAACAAGTTGGTTTCATCTCAATTTTTAGAAAGCCTATCATACTATTCCACTTTAGGTAAGCTAATGAAAAGGATTTGTTTGTAGATGATGTCCACTCCTAACTTGATGCACTTAATGAAAAGGAACTCCTTCGATTAAAAAAGAATTTCCTTCATAATTAAGCAGCATCCTTTAAGTGAGTAGGGGTGCATTGAACCTCCGATGAATAATACGTACCCCCACTCTAGGCAAAGTTAGTGAGTCATGTAATAGGTGAAAATTTTGCACAATTTAAGGGGCACTTGAGTCAACTGCCAGAACCTGACTACATCTTGAACCCTATCCCATTTTTAGGCCAATTCCCCATTTGTATTACAAAAAAATGAGATTCTTACCTAATCTGAGTTTGCTGCTCCAACCATTACTAAACTAATACCTATTCTATTGAGTACTTCAAATTCTTCTATTGCGTATAATGTAAATCCCATAGCGGATCAATTCTAGCAAGCCTTTTAAACTAGTACTTTTTACAATTGACTTTATAGCTTCTTCAGTAAACGTTGGTTCTTTGATCAAGTGTTGAATGACTTTCTAGTCAGATCCTTCATGCATTTTGGATATGAAGTCTCATTTGAAGCTTTAGACAAAGGTACTATTGAGATATTGGGCCCTTATGGTATCTCATACACATTCTGATGATTGGCCAAGGGAATAAGTCAACTTCAAATTGGATTTTTTATGCGAAGAGTACGTTATGACTTGTGGCTGCCTGCCTAGTAGGGGTGGCTCCTCCATTGTGGCTAAATGGGAAACTTGACTCTACGAACTTGAGGAAAGGCTGCACAGTAGTAGTAAGGGCATTAAGATCAGAGCTTTTTATAGTGCTATTAGGAATGCAAGTGAATGAATCCCATCCCCTAGTGAGTGAAGTGCTTACGCCCCTTTAGAGAAAGGGGTGCGCTAGCACTTTACTAATATAGTAGAATCACTCTCATTATATATATATAATAGAAAGTCAAAGGGGCTGAGAAGCTATTGCTTGCTGTCTACTTCGTGAGCCCATTATCGTCCCATTCTGTAACTTCCTTTTTTTATTTGTCCATAAGGCAGTAAAAGAGAGAAAGGGGCTACTATCTAGTGGGAGTCATTTCAGTTGTATGCCATGAAGTCCCTATGGGTAAGGGGACAAGTGAATCATTGCTTTTAGGTGCAGGCTGCCCTCTACCATTCATCCCATTGCATTCCATCATCTCATATTGTATTGTACCATATCAGACCATATACATCCATTGAGTGAGATAAAGGTAGTGTAACTAATTATATATATATATATTTCATTTTTATATTGATATGGATCCCCATTCATTCCTAGATTCCCATCACTATGGATTAATTGCCCTTACCTAACTACATGGTAATGGTCTAGGGAGCGCAATTGCTAGAGCACGGGAGAATGAAGAGTAATGATTTTAGTAAGAGCAGCTAGATGGACGAAACTCACAGGAAGGCTTTGACTACTAGAGTAGAGTTAAGTCAAAAGGTATGGTATAACAGCCTTTTGAGGGAGCCTCTAGGATCTCCTGTAAACCCCCGTTCAATTAAAAAGCCTTTATCTTTTATGGAAATATGCACAAATAGTTAGAGGGATTAGTTGGATTTGATTGAGAAACCCACCTTTTGAGGCTTTTTTTTGGCTATATCTATAGTACATACCAAACATCTCCTAAGGAAGGCCCTTAAGGGAAGGTTTGGAACCCTAACTAACTAATTGGTTTTGTTCTACCTACTAAACTTGACCCCAGGCCAAGAGAAAGACATACTTTATTATCACATTGAAACAATTCCTGTAAAAAAGAATCTACTTTCCTCTCAAGTAATGCCTTCTCCATTTGACTCCACTAGTTGAGAAATCTATAGCTTCATCCCAGATCCTTCCCAAATCATCATCCTAGCATAGTAACAATATCTTATCTTCCTTTTTCAAAGCCTAAAAAATCTTATCAATTGATAAATAGAAATTGATGAAGACGATTTTCCTCATGTTTCTATCATTGTGCTGTTCTACCCACTGCTTATCGATAATGAATTCCTTTCATTTCATTTATGGTAGGGTTTTTCCCCTTTATACCCCTTTATCCAATTCCCTACTTATTATTTATACTCATATAATACTTCTATTCAAACATGATGGATATTGAAACTAGCAACTTATTAGGGGATTAGGTAGCAGTTGAAAGAGCTGCTCGAAAGGTTTACCAAAAAAGGGTGTGTTAGTGCACACTTCCATTTTCTCACTAGGTAGGATTAGCTAACAATGGATGAGCACATTATTTGAGCCTTATATAATGAAGGAGAGCCTTTGATGGACAACCTGCCTATGGTATGCAAACCTATAGATTGGCTGAGTGCCTAGTCGGGGAATCGATTTCATGTGCTATGCTTTATTCGCCTAGTTTTCTGGCCAATCCTATTGGATGGGTGGCAGTGTTGAAAGGTGTAGATCTTCATCTTCTAGACCTAAGCATGTTTTTCATAGTTGATCATGTGCTTAGGGAGCAAGAGATGTTAGGTGGGTAGCTATTGTTGGCCCAATCAATAGTTACATATGGTTGGTCATCATATGCCACCGCTTAATCATTCAGACAGATGCACGATTTCTGAGATAGAATGCCCACCTTTATATAATCCATTTTTACTTGCCTCTCACAAAAGTTCATACTAAATGGGCAATGCTTAGACTAAGAAAAGAGAGGCAAAGTTATGGAGGGTAGCATCCATCGTACTACTTCATTCGAGGTGGTAGGGAAGGAGAGATTACAAGCAAAGAAAGAAAGGGATCCATGTACTGGTTAATTATTCGATCTCACTTGAGATGTGTCGCCTCTACCTAGTAAAGATATTATTTGTTGTTAAGTGGGTCAACCATCCTTTACTTAGTAAGACATTTGCTTCCTGTCGTTAGGATGTCTATCCCCCCGATCCATATCATTTAAGTGATAGGAGTCAGGGTCTTAGTCTTTGAAACTATAAATCATTCTCCTCGAACGGAGGGTAGGGTTCTCATGGTATGATGAGCCTTTCAAAAACACAAAACCTAAGATGCTTCCTAGGGTTATACTAACCACTAAGAACTAAAAATTCCATAAATTATGTGTTTATAATATGGTGGAGTATCATGTGATAGGGGGTGGGGTGATGGGAGATTATGTATTAGTGCTGCTGCCTACTTAAATAGAAATTAAGAATTGAGATGATGGCTAATGCACCCAAAAAATCAAAATATGGATGTGGAGGACAATCCGTGGCTTAGGGGGGAGATCACGTTTGAAGAAGTTTTAAAGAATGATAATTTGAATAAAACCCCCTAACCAAGGGAGTGATTATGTCCAGTATGTCCCTCCTTATTCCTACCATGATATTATACCCTGGGATGCGTAGGAGCAAGTCGAGTCCATATTGTTGTAGAGCAACAGCCGTGTCCCGATATGATCTATCTACTTGATAATTCATCCAGTGACTTTATAGTCACCAAAGAAGCCCCAAGAAGCATCAAATATTTTCAATGAGATCCATGGAGCAATTCTTAGATAGAAAGCACTATCTCCTAGTGCAACTTCATAAAAAGCAATCAAAGATAAGAATGAAAAGAATGAAACGTATATAGTGGTCATTATAATGGTTCCTTCTAATCCTATAAAATGTTTGAAAAACCTTGCTATAGAAATACCAAGTAGAGGCAAAAATATGAGAAGTAGATACATAATTTTGAGTGTAATCAAACAACCAAAAATCAGACAATGACAAAGCGGCCTGTGATTGAGTGATAGATTGATTGACATTTGAAGAATGCTCAACCATGAGTCCCAAAGTGAAAGGAACTTAGCAAATGGGGTTTGGCTTTATGAGCTCTTGGGCAAAGGTTTCTCAATCAACTATCTTACTTCAAGAAAGATAGAAACAACTCTTCTTTATATACACAATTATAAAAATGGAACTCATTTCACTACCTTTCTCCGAGTGACTAGTCTATTAGGGAATGGGGGCTTTTCACAGTGATTTATGTCAGCCCTATTGAAGCTTTGAAATATAAATTATAGGAAGCTTTGTTAAATGAGACAGATTAAATTAATAAGCCTTGGCTGCTTATGGGTGATTTGAACACTTATAAATCCCTAGATGATAAATGTGGAGGCTCAAGCAATATCATGAGGAAATGCATTAAATTTGCTAGATGGATTGATGATTGTGGGTTGATAGATTTGGGATTCATAGGCTCGAAATTCACATGGTGGAAGGAAGTTGGTGGAAAGCCATATATGAAGGTGCAGTTGGATAGAGCCTTGGCTAATGCTGAATGGCGTACCTAGAGGCATCTATGAGACACTTACTGAGGGTCTACTCGGATCACTGCCTAATCCTAATTTACATAAATGGATCCCAACCTCCCCCTTTTGCTTCTCGGCCATTTTAGTTTCAAGCTGCCTAGTTTACACAAAAAGAGTTAAAGGATTTTTTTAAGGAAAACTTGAGCAATAGTGTGTGGTCTTAATGGGGAAACTCTTAGTAATTTTACAACTAAATTTTCCAAATAGAATAAACATGTATTTAGTAACATACATCTCAGGAAAAAAAGGATCCTGGCTAGACTAAAGGGAATTCAAAAGAATCGAGCTAAAAATGATTCAGGGAATTTATTTAGTAGGGTTGGAAAAGAAGCTGAAAACTTAATTCAATGAGATGCTTCTTCAGGAAGAGATTTTGTTGTTTAAAAAGGCAAGGGTAAAGTGGATCAAGTTCGGTGATCGAAACTCAAAATTCTTTCATACCTCCACATGGAGGAAAAATAATAAGAAAGAAAGCTTGCAAAAGGAGAATAGAGACTGGGTGTCTGATAATTAAGGGCTTAAGTAGATGGCATTGGATTTCTTTCAAAACTTGTATGTAGAGGAGGTAACATCATATAGATGGTATGTGCTACCATGTTACTTTCCTGAGCTCTACATTAAATCCTTGCTGAGATGGGTATCTATTGGTGAAATTAGAGATGCCATTATATCCATGGATCCTTACAAAGCTCTAGGGGACAATGGGTATCATGCAGTCTTTTACCAAAGAAAGACTACGGGACGTAGTGGGGTGTTCTTTGTACAACATGGTTAAGCAAACTTTCCAGGAAAGTGAACTTCCCCATAAGATTAATAATACACTGATTCAATTAATTCTGAAGGTCCCAAGTCCTTAGTCCATTACTCAATTCAAAATGATTCGCTTGTGTAATGTGACTTAAAAGGTCATCACCAAGATTATTGTTGATCGATTGAAGATTTTATTGTCCTCATTGGTATCCCCTACCTAGAGCAGTTTTATTCTGGGTGGGCATATTATTTAAACTTTTATCATTTTTATTATACAGTAGATAGTTTATATCGTGCATTGAAAGAAAGACAGCAGGGGGATGATTTTGGTTAAAGTTGATTTGGGGAAGGATTATGATGGAGTTTCATTCATGACACGTTAAAGGCAATACCTTTCCCTGAACTTTAGAAACTTGATTACTTCGTTCCTCTCTTCCATGAAAATTCTTTGGAATTTTGAAAAAATGGAGAACTTTTTTCCTACTAGAGGGGTACATTATGGGTTTTTCCTTATATTTTTGTGTTGTGCACAGAGCGGCTTTCATAATTGATTTAGGAAGTGATGAGGGACAAGGAATGGAAATCGGTGAAAGCTTCTAAGTCAGGCCCTTTCTCATCTCACTTATTTTTTGTCAATGATTTAGTTTTATTTGTAGAGGCTTCGATTGAGCAAGTACAAGTCATTAGTTAATGCTTTAAAGCATTTTTTCATTGAGTCGAGGTAGAAAATGAGTGTTAATAAGTCAAGGATCTATTGCTCCTAAAATGTATTGAAAAGGCAAATGAGGGAGAGCTGCTTCCATCCCTTTGACATCTAATTTTGGTTGGAAGGTATTTGGGAGTGAATATTATCCATGAACATGTTGGAAAGAGGAATTTTAAAAATGTAATAGATAAAGTGAAGAATAGGCTTGCGGGTGAAAGGCCTGACAATTATCCCTCGCTAGGCGAATAGCTCTTCAATAGTTAGTTCTATCCGCAATCCCCTCATACACCATGCAAACTATGAGAATGCCTCTCTCAGTGTGTGAGGAGCTAGATAGGCAGAGTCGAGCTAGGGGGATGAAGAGTGAAAGAGAAAGGTGCACCTAGTAAGCTGGATTAGAGATTCTTCATGGAAAAGGATAGATTATGGACGAGAGTGCTGCATAATAAAAATCCCATGCCCTCCTAAAAGAAGAAGAGTCATTAATTCCTTTGCCAAGAGGTAAACATAAAGCAACCTTTACTGCTCTCATTACTACATCGAAAGGGGTAGGGAGGGTTCTAGGGTTAAGCCCAAAAAAATTCACATAATCAAATTCTTTTTCTGTATAGTAGGAGAAGTCTATCAATGATTTAAAAATGACACCCTTTAAAGCCCTTGCTCTTATGAAAGAGGACATTCATGAACAACCCCTTAATTCAGATTAGTGAAAATTGAACTAGCTAGATTTTTTAGAATAGTGATTATTAACCTAAGAGCACTTATTATAAGACTGGATACTTTCATAACATAGGAATGATTGATAATCCTACATCTGATTGTTGCCATATCCATTATTCCCGTATCGAGTGTTACAGTAACCTGTGCTTGTCTCTTTCCTAAAGTAAGGAACTGATAGTGACATCAGATATAAAATTTCAAACTAATGGCACATCTTCCTCAAAAGGGCTCTTGAAGGTGCATCTTTAGGGAGTTGAAGGGATTTCTTGAAAATACAAATAATAAGAGTAGTAGGATTCATGGTCAAGATGGATAATTTGGTGACGAGTGACGAGTGACTTTCTTCCTTTATTTATGTCTACTCATTCTCAGTAGTCTGGAACAAACTAAGAAGCAGCAAAAGACTAAGAAACCTAAGAAAAAGAGGAAGCAGAACCTCAACCTGAACCTCCTCTAGAGTAGCCTCTATCGATAGTTGTTCCCTATCTCGACCTTCAATAAATGCTATAGCATAAGACTGTCTGTCATCAGGGATGTTATTTGCAGCATTTTCTAAGGGGCTCTTTATGTTCAAATCTACATCCATCCTGGAGGCTTCATTGCCGCCAACCTGTGCCTCCTTCTTTTTTGCAGCATCTCCCAGATCTTCAGTAGTAGGAGCTGCTACTTCTTCCTTACTGGTTGGTGACTTGGGTGTGCTAGTGGCTACAATGGCCTCATCCTGGGCAACTAGTTCAACACAACTTGATGGCAATGGGTTTTCAATGATTGGAATGGTTGCTTGTTCTCCTTTGAACCTCTCTAGAACCATTTTTACCATAGCCTCTAAGACCATGGCTGGAGTGCTTATTGCTATTGGCTTTGGCTAGATATGTTCATTACCATTGGCATCATGCACATGGATGGTTTGCTCCTGAGCAACTGGTTCCATAGTTTCTTTCTTCACAGCCATCTTTGCTTCTTGCTCAGCAGCCTCCTTTCTTTATGTGGCCTTACTCGCCTTTCTCTCGGCTAAAGCTAGCTCTTTAATCTACTCTCTTTGTTAAAGCTCCTAGGGAACCTCTCTTTGTTTAGGGTAAGCTCTCTTCTTTTGGCATAACCATATTTTAAAGAGTTTTTTTTTCTTTTATTTAAGGTTGAAAATGTCAATCCTTATTTTTTTCCTTAGCAGTCTTGCTTAAGATACTAAGCATGGTCTTGTTTATGGCCTTAGCTTGACCGGAGGGGTGCTAAAATAATTAGTAATCCTAAACTCTAGTTGCATAAATTCCCTTGGTTTGGGTACTATTATCTAAGACTATATATAGACATAGGAAAACCTATTCAATAAAGAAGATGAGTGTAGATTAAGCATGCCACGCCTTTCCAATCAGTTAAGGCCTTTGGTATTGCTTCAACCCAATTGGTGAAGTAGTTTGTAGCGGTGATAACAAAATGGTGACCATGACTAGAGGAAGAATTGGAATATTGAAACCAGGTGTGAAAGACAGATGTTGAAGGGGCATGGATGAAATCCCCATGAGTCTGACACTCCTTACACTAACGCACAAACTCTATGCTATCCTTCTCCCGTTCCCCATAGTAAGCCAGCTAATAGTACCCTAACCTAAGAAGTTCTCTTAGCTACCGAATGTCCATTAATGTGACCACCGCATGCTCTTGCATAGGTTTAATGAATGGTTTGTTGAGCTGTGTCGTCACATCTAAGGTTGGTTCTGTCGAAGGATCTATGGTACAATACATTTCCTAGAACAAAAAAGAGCCTTTGTAGGGCAGTGCCATTAAGAGAATTTAGAACCAGGAGTGGCTATCTATCAGTGGTATTTTTATGGTCAAAGCAAAACCCTTCCTTAAAACCAGTCAGCCAGTGCAACTTAATCAAAGTTCTCATCCATAGGGATCCGAGCTAAAACACTCATCAACTACTTATTATAGGGATATAAGAAAAGAGTCTTTATTTAATTTCACTTCCAATGGCAAAGATTTGTCTCTTTCCCGCTCCCTCAATCACCTTACCCAACCTCCCTCCCAAAATCACCCTGATATTCAAACTGTTCAAATGTGGGCAGTTTTGGACCTAACCAACGCTCAAAGCAATTAAGATCTTTATTAGTCATCTTAATGTTAGTTGGGCCAAGGGCTTAATTTGAATCCTTATAATAGTTTATAGCCACATTTCTTCTTTCAACCCCATACTATGATGTCATTGGGCAGTAACAAGCTTAGGAATTTCTTGACTAGGTAGTGCAAGTCCTCCTAGCAATTCTTCCTACAACAACTTATTCTCACACCATTAGGTCTCATCTACCTTTTTAAGAGGACAAAGGTGAACTCATATAATCAACCTATTCAATCATTCTCTCCCCCTTTTTAATGGGGTTTTACCCCAGATGCTACGCTACTAACCTCTATGTCCAGAAAGGAGAGATTCTTCAAATTTTGCAATTACTGATTCCTACTTTTGCCATACAGTTTCATGTTCGGGGACAATGAGTACTTCTTCATGTCACCCTTCAAGAAAGCATAGAAAAGAAAGCATAACCCCCTAAAGTCTTCCTCTTTGAAATAAAGTGACTATCTATGCTTGTAAGTGCTTATTTATGGGATATTTTTTTCTTTATGGTGGCTAGCAAAGCAGGGGAGGTAAGAAAGAGTATAACCATTCGTTATATCCTTAGCTTTCCTTCTAATCTTTTTATCTTTCTTCTAAATTAGGGACTTCTAGCTCTTAAGCTAGGTAGGAAGTAATTGTTTACTTGTGTTAGTGGGAAATTTCTATTCAATAGGACAATCAAGTAGCTTGTCAAGTGAGTTACATACAAAGTATAAGGAGCATATAGTCTATCTATATATATACATAAAAGTAGTTTCATTAGAGTAGCTTTTCTGATTAGATCCATCTTTATTATAGACAACCTCTGACTCTTTTTCTATTAAGAAACGTAAATGAGAAAGTTAGCAATAGGGCATTTAGTGAAGGTGTATCAGTATTTCTTGCTCTTCAAGAGAGGGAGCAGTTTCTTTCTTTCTAGAGATTACCTCATACTCTTCCCCTTAGCCTTGAAGCAGTAAGTAAGTTAGTAGGAGAGTATGATAAGGCAAGTTCATTATCTAAGATCATATAGCTCTAAAGTAAGTAAGGCAAGTTAGCTTGTAATCTTGTAGTTGGCATGTAAGTAGTCCATAGGAGAGGAGACACATGATAGAAAAGAGAAGGCCAACAAGCGATAGTAGCAAGGTTAGCTTTAAATG
Source organism: Mallotus nudiflorus (assembly GCA_947683625.1). Lineage (NCBI taxonomy): Eukaryota > Viridiplantae > Streptophyta > Magnoliopsida > Malpighiales > Euphorbiaceae > Mallotus > Mallotus nudiflorus. The sequence continues at coordinate 810,418 of CANTUR010000323.1, forward strand.
TTTTTAGTGTTTACGGGTTACGTGAAGATAGCCCTACCAGTGAGTATTCCTCCCAGCCTATTTCCTATACTCGATCATTAAAAGCCTTCAACCCCTAAGTGAGATGGCCAAGAAAAAAGGAAGGAGGGGAAGAATCGACGAGACTACTTGAAAAAAATCATGAATGAAAAAGCATGATGACTATTGCTTATCATGATTCTCAGTTGAGGGTTGATTATTCTCATTAGGTAATTTAGATGGTATTGACTCATCTATGGCTCCCTCTTATTTTTAGCTTTGATTTGAAAGCCCTAGCCAATGATGAATCCCTAGTAAGATCAAAGTATTGAATTCTTCCTCCCTTTACCAACCCGCCCTCCTAAATGAAGAAGAGTCACTCACTCCTCTGCCATGAGGTAAAGGTAAAGCAACCTTCGCTGCTCTCATTACTGCATCGAAAGGGCTAGGGAGGGTATTCCTAATAGTAGTCTTTTTATACATCCCTCTAATGGCCATTTCTAAGTCAAAATGTCTACATACAATTTCTAGAAAAAAGATAATCCCTTGTAGTAAAGCCAATTGCAATGAGCGAGCTCTTTTCTTTTCCAAGCTAGTTTGAAAGTGCAAGGAAAGAATCAATATAAAAAAATCTTTCTTCTTAGAGGGATGTGAACAGTGAGACGAGAGTTAAGGGAAAAGGTCAATACTTTTGCTCTTGTTCAACTCGATGAGATTTTAGCTCTACTTTTATTTGAAAAAGAAGAATAATCAATGAAATAACACCTTTAAGAGGCTCTAATCACTCTACCTTGACACCCGAGGGCTCGCCTTTCACTAACTCTCCGTAGACTTACTTCTACAGATGCTTCATTGGCATCTTATTCATCTGAAAGAGTATGAGATGCATTTTTCATATATTTCCTAATTTGATTGGATTACACCTTTATTCTAGCCCTTTATTCTGATACTCCCCCCTTTATTCTCTCCTATAATTTTAATCAAATTTGAAAATCCTAGAATAAAAGAGAAAAATCGACTTTCATCAAATCGATTAAAATTGCCCTTTCTATTTATGTTCTTTACCATATCTAAGAAAGATACACTCTAATGATTTTCTTTTGAGAAAACTTGTTTTTTTTATGAAGCCTTAATATAAGGAAAACAAAGACATCCAAAGGCTTTAAAATAGGAAAAGTTAGGAATCTTTTGAAAAAACTATTGATGAGGGGAGTCACCAGCAATAGTCGATGAAGGCAATATTTTTTATGCACTAATTTCTTAAATGATTTGGCCCATAGGTATTGAGGTACTTTAATGCATTGTTCTTAGTAAATGAAAGAAACTGCTGATTCCATAGTTCCTTCAGTGCTTTTAAAAGAGCTGCTTCTGTGAATGACTCAATGGATATAAAAAAATCATATAATTTCATGGAAGGAAATGGAAATTTTGAGAAAACAATATTGAAGGATAGTTGAAGGACTAGCAACCTAATAGTCCTAAGCAACTTGGAACTAACAACATTACATATACCATGCTACTATAGAAGACATAAGTACGAATTAGACTACAGGACGTGTACACCCAAACTTAGTGAGCTACTTACTGCCCCTTAAGTCAAGAGCCAGTAATACTATCAGTAAAGGATATTGTAACTATGATGAATATGTTTTTCTTACTTGCCATATACCCGGAATGTGAACTAAGCAGGAACATGCGAACTAAGCCCAAGGCATGATCCTGAATTAAAGTTATGGAATTATGGACATAGGGTGGAGGCATACTAGGCTTAATAATGATTAAAGACCACTGGACGATCAGGAAATAACACTGAACAAGCAGGGGCTAAAAGCTTCTTCTCCCAATCTTCTCCCATAGTCTCAAAAGAGGGCCAATACAATCCCTTTCAGAAAGGACAAAAAATTCAACTATTAGAGCTATTGCCTCAAAAGAGGGCCAATACGATCCCTTTGAGAAAGAACAAGAAATTCAACTATTAAAGCCATTGCAGGTTATTTCTACTTTGAAAGCCATGAGCCCCATTCACAAAAGCCTATGGAAAAACTTGCTACTTTTAATTAACTTAACTCGTCACTACTTCTGACCCCTCTATGTACCCTCTTTTTTCAATCTAACCCTTCCATGTACCCGACACTGATTCCTAAGTAGAGGGAGTAGAAGGAGGATCTCACAACTACATCATTTATTATTACAACACTTAATATTAAATAAGAATGACAAAAGCTCGTTGCTAAACAAGCACAGATTGGTAAATAAGCATAAAAATAGGTAAAGGAATGGAAGCACATCTTGCACCTTATATGATCCATTCAACCAGCCTTCAAGATGAGAGATAGGCTTTTAGCAAGGAGATATTGCACAAAAACCTGGATTAGGTCTTATAATCAAGACTTCTTTTATAGGCCTTAGTCCCTTTATGAGATTACCTTGAGGCTTAAGAAAAGATAGCCATATAGGTGACATCCTAGCCAAAGAAGAGCAACAGGAGCTATATTTAAGAAATTTATGGACTGGAATTAGAGATTGGATGGACATCCAAAATAGAGAGGAAAAGAGGAAGGAAATAAGGCTAGCTCACGAAAGAAAGCTTTGCAACTACACTATATATTGATATTGCAACTGCGCTAAAAAGGGCACATTAGCTTTCTCTGTATGTGGATTTTAGAATTGCACTGATCGACAGGAAGGGCTTAAATTAGTAAATGAAAAAGAAGATGCAAAAGCTTTTGCACTTACTCACATACACTTTTTTCTATATTTGGTACTTGTACTCCATGTAAGTCTCATTTGTTAATAGTTGAGCTTAGCTAAACTAAGCGAGGTAGTACTTTGAGCCATATCTGAGACTATTAGCATTAGTTCCCCTCTCACCAAAGCTTCTGAACATGCCAAGAAGTGGCCTATTCCTACAGTATAGGTCTCTATCAACTAACTCAAGCACTAAAGAGCGATGGGGCAGGACATCAATAGAAAATAGACCAAGGAGCGAAACTCAATTGCTTACTAAATCGAAGAGAGCATAAGGCACCTCACCTAACATTATAGGAGAAGGGGCTAAAACTACTCAAATATTCTTTATGAAATGGGCATGAAGCTTAGACTCTTTCCCGAAGAGAGCTCTAACCAATAAATCATTATTATATCTAATCAAAAACTCATCAAGTCTCCAATCATGGGCTCCATCACGTTAGCCAATACGAGGAGTGACTTTTAATATAGTATATCACAGTTAATGCACTTCTCGATTCACAAGACACCTGTAAGCTGGCCTCAATCTTAAACTTTGCTTGTATATACTTTAGCATATAAAGACTCTTTGACGGGCTACTCTCCAAGTAGCACGACCTCACTACTTCTTGAAGCTGCCCAGTCACACAATGCAATTGGAGCTAGAGACGAGGATGGACTAGGCTTAGCCAGAATAGACCAAGCTAAGCAAAAAGGAACCTACTCCATGTAGAGCATCAACTATGATAAACATGGTCCCTTCAGCTATGAAGGAAGGAGGAGATACACAATGTAAAGAAGCACATAGATCAGGAGAGAGAAAGAAACTACCCTAACACAGAAATGCCCAGACCACACTAAGGAAAGAATGGCACTTTAAAAACTATGGGGGAAATGAATGCAGAGAGAAAGCCCCAGGCAGTGGTGTGTAGCACTTTAAAGAAAAAACCTATCATGTAGTATGAGATCAATCCCCTCCATGGGTAGAAATGAAGGGGGAATGGCATACATTGGTTGTTAACAATAAAAAAAATTATATTTGGAGACTAGTCATTTACTTATGACAGTAGCAGCTGGCATGGAATCTTATCTATAAGCTTTGTTAGGTGATCGATATAGAAGGCATTAGTGTGAATAGGTAGGTAGACTGAAGTGGTAAGGCTTGGGGGATCATAATCTATAAATAACTGATACCTATGGCTATCGATATGAAAGGGATACATCGAGCTTTCAAACTACTAGTTATGTCACCACCTTTGCTTCTTCAATTGATGATTCTGGGTAAACCAATGACGTATACTGAGTTACCTCGATAAATGAGGCCCTGCATCTCCATCTGAATTTGGGATTGGTCAATCCTTGTGCTTATGGTTATGGCTCAGGAACTAAATATGAAACGTGTTATGGATCTCAAATTATAGAATGAATTTCATTTGGATATGCTATTGGTGGTTTGTCCAGCAGGCTCTGTATATGTATTGTAACACAATACCATTTTATGAACTACATCCATAATTGAGCGAAGGGATGCCACCACTGCTTGATCAACTAATAGGTTTGCTTATCCATCGATAAATGGGTGGCACACACTACACTCAAGGGCTTTGACTTCCTTTACTTGTTCAGTTAATCTTTCATAAATAAGCAACTAGTGCTCCCTGAGCCTAAAGCTCCGCACTCCTTACTACTCTCATTTATCATTATTATCTAGAGCTTCCCAATCCAAGGTTGCTCTACTCCCACCTATCGGTTCACTAGGGGTTTACAAGGACAAGGGATTTAATTATCCTAATCTTTTCCATATCAGTGGAAGTATATGTTCCAGAATTAGGAATAGCTATAGAAGTAGAAGACCTAGAATTAGGAATAACTATAGAAGTAGAAGTCCCAAAGAATGTACCAGCTTTCATTTTAGTAATAGTATTCCTAGTAGCACTATCCATAGGAGCATAAAGGGTCTAACATGCCTAAGTAACGAAAGAAGGATAAGGAGGCTAATTGTAATCCCCGGCTCACCCTTTGACCATTCTCAGTTTCAGGCCATCTACCTCTCCCTTGTTCCCTGTTACAGCTACAGTTGTTGTCCTTCCTCTTGGAATACTGGTTAGAGTTGTTCTAGCCCTTATCCTTGCCCTTCCTGTTGTAGTGACAGTTTGGATGGGGGTTGAATATCCATAACCTATAGAACACTATCCAGTTATATTCTTAAGGGTCTCATTTGGTCTTTCTACCTTTCCTGAATTATCAGTTCGAAAGGTTTGAGTTGCTTGCTTTTCTTTTGCTTTCTATTCTTAAGTTTCCATTGCTAGACTAGCTCTGATTGACTTTATACTATAGTATTGTAATGCATTTTCTTACCTGATCGATAGAAAGATTATATCCCTAACTTTATCAACCAACAACGGGCATTTTCGAGGACTAGCCCACTTCCCATTACTTAAGAGGGCAATTCCCCATGAATAATTAAAGGAGCCATTTAAAGGTGACTAAAACAATAGAAATAGAGACTACCTGAGCTAATGATAAAGGGAAGAACACTTTCTGGCCAAGTCCCATTAATTGATCATAAGGATATCATGGAAATGCTGAAAGGACCCATACATATAGAAAGAGAAAGAGAATCACCTTGATACTAAACTAGATTGAGCCCGACATCTTTTTGAAAATAGGAAGATCTAGGATAGGCGGCCAACCTCCTGGAGAGAGCGATGTGCATCGACCAGGTGAGTAGGGATGCAGCTCCATGGACTGCTCATCGGGCCTGATAGGTGGTTGTATCACACCCTTCTTAAAGGAACCGTATGTGACACTCTCAAGTCATACGACTCAATCTCAAAATTAGGACCTCCCCTTTCCTTTAACCAATGGGTCCTTGAACCAAGCTTTCCCCTTATTTTAAATCTTCAATAAACATTTTCTTTTCATTCATTGATTAATTCAAGGTAGTTGTAGCTTGCTTCCAAGTCCAAGCGCTAATGGTATAAGTGAGTCACCAGAAGCAGACTCCCTAGCCAGGAAGGAGCCAAAAAATGTGAGCGCCCCTGTAATTCTTCTAAGCGAGAAAAATTTGAGAAAGAAGGGCAAACTATTCTAATATTATTAAAGGTGTGTTAGCCTATCTATAGTAAGGGGCTTTTTTTTTCTTACTCATTAGTGCTTTAATTTTCTTTTCAATAAGGACATTTAGGCTTTACTAATAGAAAATAAAATAGATAGGGCTTTTCTTGCTTATTTAGTATTGCTTTAGTTTCACCATCCATATCTTGCTAGCACGGAAGCTACCACAACTAAAATAAAATGAATGAAAGAAGAAGGAGCGGAGCAAAATACTAAGGAGGCATTTCGGGCCACCTATAATACAAGTCATGAACGATAACAAAGCCAAGCCGGATAGGCTTTTTTACGTCGAAAGCCCCAAAACTAACTATCTTATAGTAGACAAATAATGCAAGCCTACTCAACTAATCTCATAAGTAAATGCCTATTCACATCGCAACTAATAAATAAAAAATAACTACTAGACTAGACTAGTAGTTAAGTGCTCCTTGTTGTTTGGAACTTGCCTGAGTCTAAGCTTCCCAAGCTCTATGCTATTGGGGAACTCTATAAGGGTCTTACCACCTTCTTTATTTACTATATTTGAGTCTTTGGAGTACTTTGGGATTATATTCCGCATCAAGGATTTATGCTTGTGGGCTAGGGTGAATATTGCAAACCAGCAGATCTAGTGGTCGATAATAATTTAAACTCGGTAAAGGTTGTCATAACACCTGCAATAGGACAGAGGACTTATCACGATGCTTGTGGACCAATTTATGATGTCTCTGTCACTAATGCTCATCAAGCAAGCCATGTGGATTGGCCAAGGTCTTTTTTGACTAATGATACCTCGACCCTGAAGCCTTCAGAGTATCTTTTTGATAGGTGCCTTTATCTGTAAGGGGAATTCATTAGTGATAGTTCTCGCCTAGTGTCCTCCTCCTTCCCATACTACATTATAACCCACGGGAGTATACAGTGACAACTTCCAGACACTCATGCCCGATCGTGAGATTGCCTGTTGAACATCTGTTGGCACCTTGCCCTTACCTGAGCTATGCAATAATAAGATCCCCCTTCATCCTTGCTGGAATTGATTTATAGTCCCCCATAATATGCTCACTTAGGGACTTCTTACTCCAGTTGTTCTAAAAGTCTCCGCTAGTTGAACCCTGTCTAGTAGACTCCTTGTTTCACTCATTTCCTTTATTGGCTATTTGATTTGGACACTATTACCTAGGTTCCTAAATATGGAATGGATGGTGGAGTGTAAGTGGCAAGAAGTTATATGGTTACGATGCTTTACCCATAGACACTTCTCTAGCTCTTGAAAGAATTGTATTGGAGTTGTCCTCTGAGCAACTTCCTGAATGACCGTACTGAGGAATTCTATCGCACTCTATGCAGTTATTATTATTAATCCTGCCGAGCCAACCCAAAGGTTCAATCTGAATTATAGGAATTGGGCGATACATTTTTGTATTTCTATGAGAAGCTCTATGGCACCTACGATTCCTAATAGTAAGTCGTCACATATCATGCGTAAGAAATATTTATTAAGTAATGGCTTTCTAAGGGAACTAGATTATGGGCTAGGTGTCAATCTAACCTAATAACTAATATCGCCTCACCACCTAGCTCTATCAGTAGGCCCTTTCTTTTGCAATACTTAATAAGGTCTCTCATGGCCCAATTATTATTATAGCATTCTCTACCATAGAATTTGGTCTTTGAGGTAAAACCGACGGATTCTATAAGGAAGATAGCACAAACGAGGCTCGAGGACTTGTTAAGAAAGGTGGCAAGTGCTGATAAAGGGGGGAAAATGAAAGGCATTTTTTGGTCTCCCTTGGGCCTTGGGGTGCTTTTTAGGGGGGTGTGCCATGACGAAATAAGGGAATGAAAGGCCACTTTGCATTGAATGCTCTTTACCCTGATGTCAAATTCTAAAAACTAGCAAGAGTTTCCTAACTCTTCTTTGATTCATCTTAGGACCGAGTGGCAGCCTCGACCCGAGCAGAAGTGCAATGTGTCCAGAAACTTGGAATCATAAATGGATTCGAGTACCATTCTAATCGCCTTTTTCATGATCTTTTCTATGGGTAAAACTACTGTGAACGGTCTAAACTTCAACCCTTATTTCTTTCTTCATATTGTAAATGGGAGCAAAGCCCTTTTTTGCTCCTAATGATAAATCAAGGGCATTTATTGTTTAAGTGACTCATAGGGCTTCCCTAAACTCAGTCATTTGGTTCTTAAGAATGATCTCTGCCTCTCCCAGGACCAGAATGATTATCCCTACCCGATGGGTCTACATCTATCCCTAATTTCATTAGGTATTGTTCACTTCCCTACCATTCTTGTAATTTGTGTAGGTGTGTTTACACCACCTTGAGTGGATGATAAAGAAAGGATTTTTTAAAGCAACCCCTGAGAGTAAACTTTCCCGTATGAGTATTCGATACATGTATCAGTCCATGGAAGAGTGAAAGGGTCACCACTATTGAGGATCTCCCCCCTAATCTTAGATAGGTCATCTAAGGGTTCACCGCATTCATTACTATGCTTACACACTAGGCTACCCTTCTCCGAAAGCTCCACGAGACCACCTACTACTAATCTTTAGCTGAAAGGGTTTATTGTACAGAAACATCAGGATGTAGGCTCCCAAAGAGGGAAGCCCAATGAATGTCAGATGCAACACCCTGCACCTCATTAAAATCATATTGGCATACTCTCCCAAAAAAAAAGAGCAGACCTCATTGAAGATAAGAGTGAGGTACAATAAGGTTATTTTTGTCCATCGCCCTTCTCATGGAACTGTACGTGGACATTACCACTCATACAGCTCCTAGCCAGTAAGTAGTTAGCCTTCCTTTACAAGGAATGGAAGTGTGGATGAATCAACATCAAATAGAGGAAATCAGTTTTTCTTTTCAACAATAATATGATAAGAGCATCCCTTTCACAAAAACCTATAGATCCTTTCCTATCCTACCACTTTAGCAACTTTTAATATTCTCAAAGATCATAATGAGCACTCTCCTATAATGTTTTTGTACATTCTAAAAATTCCATGGCGAATCAGGACGAGAATGAATCCAGGAATCTAGGACATACTCATCCTGGAGCTTCCACTCTCCTTTGGGGAGGGATTTTTATAGATAGAGAAGGGGTAGCCTCTCGCTTGATCGATTTCTCAGAGTTAGAGGAAGATCTCTCATCTGATGACCTTGAACAAGAAGGAGCTGCTCTTGATGTGACATCAACAATAAAAGAAAAAAGAGGAAAGGGATGCCCCAGAGCAGCATTCCCTGGATAAGCCTTAAAAAAACACACAACATACCGGACATAAAAAAAAGAAAGAAGAAAAGGGCCATGATGCTGATTCTATGTTCATTTTTGTCCTACCCTGATGATGCGCTCTAGAGTTACATACTAGAAAAAGAATGTCTTTATTACTTTAAAAAGAGAATCATTGGTTTGATCAACAGACTATGTGGGAAATACAATATTTAGGCAAGCCGCTACATCTTCTCCCCTTGCCCTTAAACGATAGAAGAACTACTCATCTTCTCTTAGATAGCAGTCAATGGGTTGGTATCTAAGGATCACAATCTTCGAGGATTAGGGACCGTAGCCCCCCTTGTAAGTAGTAACCATGTTCTAATGGTGGTGCCTTTCTTTTTGATTTAGTAGGGGTGGCTTTCTTGGTTTAAAGAATATATCTTAGAGGTTAGCTCTCTGGTAAGTGAATAAGGTAGTGCTAACTATCTTCGTAGGATAAGAGCAAGTCCCTAGAGAAAGTAAGCAGGTAGTGCTTTCGCATATAGCTGGTCTTATGTGCATGAATGTGTTGATTGCACCTTTGTCTTTAATAAATATCTCTTAGCTTTGCTAACTAGTAGGACTTCATGCATTGAAAGCTTTGAAAAGTAGAGAGGAAAGAAGATGCACAACGAAGAGAAGCTAATACCTAATACCTAAGGATGAAAGGGAGAACTCAAAAAATTGAGTCAAGTGATTGGACTTAAATCAAGTATATCATAGACCATGTACAAGAAGAGAGGTGCAATAAGATAAGAGCAGAGGGGCTAATTCATTTTCTTATTATGTTCTATTTTCTAAGGATAAGAAGCTTTTATTATTCCCCTTTTTCCAAGGATTCACCACTCTTGCCTCCTTCTCAAGATTCATCACTCTATCCATACTACATCATAGAAAGGCTTGAAGATAAAAAGAAAGATCTTCCTATACTAAAGAAAGTGAAGGCAACTCACCTATATCTTATAAGCATCAAAACCTTAATGATTCCCCTCAGATATTTAGTATCACCTTATGCATATCCTCCTTTCCCCTTACTCTATATCACATTCTGCTATGTTAATTACTTATCATTACTCTATATATATAAATGAGTGAAAATTTCCTATAGTAGTAGGGTCAAAGGCGTTAGTTAGAGCATCTTCGAACATCTTTTCCTCTTTATTCTAGTACTTTTTTTTCCATGAGAGTAAGGCAATAGGTATAGTTAGTAAGGAAAGTTCTCTAAGGTAAATGAGCAAGTGCAAGTGTCAAGCTCTATCGCAAGTAAGGTGTGGATACATTAAGGTACGATAACCACTTCCTCTATTAGAGTTTGAGAATGGACTTGGTTGGTTTAGTAGAAAGCTTGTTAGAGTAAAGTTAAAGAAAGCAGATACTTTATTCTAAAAGGATGGGCATTAATTCTACTAATAGAGGGAAGTTTGACTCTACTACTAGGCCGACTGGCTTACTTGCTACTTTGACTAGAAGACATAACCTAACTCAAGCCAATATTGCAAGATTAATGGACCATATAGCTCCCCATTACTCTAGATAGTTTGAAGGGGGCTTCTTTCTAGATAAAATAGGCCATAGAAATACACTTTTAAATAGAAGCTATAGGGTAGTCTTCAATGGCTCTTCCTATACAAACATAGATTGCTACTAATAATCTTCCATGCCTACTAGAGAGCTCACTTAAGCTATATTCGTTATATAAGAACTCTAACTACTTACCTCTCATATACTTGATTCACTCACTCAAGCTCATGACACTCCATTTTATATTTGTGCTGAGAAGACTGATGGTTCTGGGAAACATTTATCTAAACTAATCATGATGCATGAAAAGCTAGATCATTATCATAGGTAAAAAAGAAAAACCCTATCAACTAGTTGGCAAAGAAGAATGTTTGATATTGGGAAGAAGCGTAGGCAACTAAGAGATAAAGATATCTTACCAGCCAGCTCATTAGCTAGACCAACAAAATTATAAAAGAGTTTCCAAGCATCTTTTATAAGAATAAGAATAAGAGATAAGATCATATACTAGAAGGTTGTGTTCAGATGGAAGTGGACTAGCTTTAAAGATTTGGCAGAGATCAGATCTAGCAAATATTGCTAGAGTGCATATTTATCAGTCTTATGAAAGGAATTTTTTACTAATGGGGGAATAGAATTTAGCAAGTGGAATACCTGGGACCAGTGAACATAATTGCCTGAACCGACTAATGAATAGGGAAGAAGATAATATATTAAGAGTTCAATCTTCGGTGCTGATAAGCTATCACAAAGATGGTTTGGGGATTTGGATGAGTCAGCTCAGATCATGATGGTTGGTCAAATGCCCATAATGAATAGATTGGGATGCTAGAGCACAAGTAAACAAACTGATAGGGGGGAGCTTTGCTTTTGCTCAAGTGGGTAAGAAAGATCTTCTTTCTTCTATACTTGGAAACGAGCTAATAAACATTAGCGAGCATATAAGAGGGCATGAAATAGCTCTACCAGGAAATTATATCTGGGTTTTGTCTCGACAAGATTATGAAAGTGAGCTTTAACTCATTACTGAATTAGAGGTAAGATGTGCCATTCATGAAACCAAAACTCTGAAATGAAATCTGTAACCTCGTTATTATTAGGGTTAGGGCCAGGACCTTCCTATTTTGTTTCGGGTGGGAGAAGAATAGGAGAGGGACAAAGTGATTTAATTGAAAGGAGATGTTTGGATGCATATTTTCAACTTGATTGAAATCCCTACCATGCCCTTGTGTGAGAAGCCTGTGATAGGACTGCTCTAAAGTCCTTCTTCATTTATGCCCTTTTTAAAGGTCTTCCATTCAAAGGGAAGAGTGTGGTGATAAGAAATATAGCCTTGGTCTTTGTACGCCTTGGTTTAGATTCGATACCAACTCGAACTCTCCTTTAAGCTTAGCCTCATTAAGAATGTATTCGGGGTAGGGTTTTGAGATATGTGGACCCACGCCCATAAGATAGCCAATTAATCCATTTTAGTTTAGCTTTAAGTCAAGAGTAGTGGTAGGGAAAGAAGCTGGTATAGTCTATATGGGAAATGAAACCTTTTGCCAGAATTCCTAATAAAGAAAGGAAAGTGGTTCGACCATCATAGTACTAAAGGAAGAACGGGCAGGGTCAAAACCATTGAGCAAGAGAATCAGGAAAGAGCATAATCTACTTTTTGATAAGCACCTCTCCTTCAAATACGAGTTATGGAGTCAGGTATAAAATTGCTACCCTGATAAGCTTTAATGGCGGGGGGAAGTAGCTAAACTTCATATTTTGGGTAGGAATGGTTTAGCTCACTATAGGGGAGGGAGATAGTTTATGTGTCAGTTGAAAGTGGGAAAGATCTCAAGCAGCAAGTACTTTTTTTTATCCCTTCACATTCAAGTCAAGTATTAGGCTTTCAATGAAGAGCTAGCCAGTGAGGTAAGTTAACTAAGGAAATTAAATGACATAGTTTACTATTAGCTTTTCAAGTGCCAACCCAGCCCTATTTACTTACTTTAATCAGCGGATAAGTTTAATAGTTTAGATGTAGATTAGCTACCTTCAGTCGAGGATTTGTAACGATGAGTGTGAAAGAGAAAGATTCCTACCATCACGAAGGATTCAATAAAGAGATGGCACACTAATCCTCCTTCACTGACACAAAAAACTCGAATGGCATTGCTGCTATAAATAAATATAGGTGGGTTCTCAATTCCTCAATTTTGACATGCCACTTATAGGGAAATGCTATTTTCCATTTTTCCTAGAGGCCAAGTAAAGGCGACTGATTGATACCGTATGGAAATAGGAACGAAGGCAAACTTCTTGTTTTACTAGCTAACCCATGATCTCAAGTTATGCCTCATCATCATAGTATAGGCCAGCTCCCCTATAAGTCACTCCAATCACTAATTGTTTTAAGAATCTATTTTATCCTTTAAATTGTGATTAATTGTTTGTCTATTAAGCTCAGGAGCTAGGACCCTTCCTTCTCCCATTCATTCTTTTCCTTCTTGGAGAAAGTAAATTAGATGATGAATCAAAGAAGAAATATGACTATGAATGGCTTAGGAAAAGTGTTTGCTCTTTGCCTATTAATTGGCTTAAAAGCTAGTTGGCTTAAAATGGCCGATATGAGATGAGATAGTCTCAGTCCTGTGAATCTTACCATACTTCCCGAGCCCGATTAAGCACTCTATAATATAACCATTTTTAGTCGAATGCAAAGAGTGGGCCTCTCGATACATTCTGCCTTTGAGGTTATTCCTACCCTTTTTATTGGCCCAAGGATGTGAAGCTCTTACCCACTGTTTAATTACTAGACTTTCTAACTATTGAAGGCTAAGGTGGCTTGATTACATAGTCCATGTGCTAAGCTTTGATGATGCTCGACTGATAAGGAAAGGAAGTTAGCTCTTTTCTTTCAAAAGCTTGAGTGGTGCCCTCTCTTTCTTCTTATTGGTTTGGTGGCATGCTTTGTCACAAAAAGGCTGCCTTTAGCTGAAAGGATTGAGCCCAGTCATTGCATTTATAGAGATGAGTGCCATGGTTTCCCACATTGGATGTCTTGCTTTAAATAGAACTAGTTGATGAACCAAGCATTGGAGGAGACTTGACTTATGATCCTCATTTTTTTCTATGGCTATGGGCCATGAATGGTAGAGGAAGAAAGGAAAAATCAAGACTAGAGGTCAGTACTTTCTATTTGTAATAATCCTATTATCAAATTTTCTCCCGACGATTAAGTAAAGGTAGTAGGATTCGACTAGCTTGAACGTGATGAACTTAGGGCCAGTCTTATCTCAAGGTATCGACATGAAATCAAACATATTACATGTGTGCCATGAGTGATACGTGATTGGAATTTTTTTGGAACTATAAGCTCAGACCCGACGAATGGCACATCGGTATACTTTATTGAATGAAAAGCCTTTGCAGGCTAAGGGGAGATTGATTCTTTTATTAAAGCATTTATTGATGTGAAACCTTTTAAGTGGCAAAGCCAGGGAAGCAAGGATTGTAGAATATCTAATTTCCCACGAGCTAGGAGCCCAACCCAGGTGAAGCAACATCTCTTTGTCACCCTATTTTTCCTGGGGACCAAGAGCAGGAGTTCAAGCATAGCGAGAGGGGCATCCAAAAGGCTTGGTCAATGAAAATCTATTTCACTCTTTCTAGGCTGGAATCTTCGCCATGTGGCTAAGGCATTAGTCCATTCCTCTTTTTCCTGCACTACTTGGCTATTGATATTTCCCCACCTGAGAGATCCCCAAGAAAAGAAAATAGCATAATATAATAAAAGTGAAAGATTTGATTGTTATAGAAGACCAAATAGAGGGTCTATGTTAATAGAGCTCTACCTAACAATCAAAGAAAGAAGCCAGCTTAAACCCTAATAAAAGCGAAGAGCATGCAATGAGGGAAGAGAGAGACCACTAATGCAAGTGGATTGACTTAAGCATGATTTCAAAGGTCACAACACAAAGCATGAAAATAGAGCCAGCCACTTTTATCATTAATAATGTTACAAGCAATTATGAGAAAATACGCTCTTAGATACAAGCCCCTATCTCCCACCCATCATCCTGATCTTGGCTTAAAGTATCCAAGCTAAAATGAAAAAGTGAACTATTGTAATTCTTTAGCATAGCCCTCTTTTACATCAAATCAATAACAAGCACTGAGCAAGGATGAAAGAACCCATGATCTAGATCGATCATTTCAAAGCCAAGCTCTAGTCCTATTTGCTCAGAAACTTTTTACTCTAATATCTTCCAACTGACTGACTTCCCTAAGACTTTGATAATAAGGGTTCTATACTAGGGCTTCTATAAACTTATGCACTCCTCTTTGGTGATAGTGACCCATGGCCATGGACCTTTCTTCTTTGAGTCTGTAGATGCTTCCATCATACTTGGCCTCCTTCATGCCTCCTTTCTTCTTTTTCATCTGAGCAATCAGAGGGTTCTCCTTAAAAATAAGTTATCCATTCAATATATGTCACCCCAACTAGTTGGGATTGGGGGGCATTAGTGATCCCTTCCACAGGTTTTATAACCTAGGACAAATAATGATAGCCAAAAAAATCTCCCAATGAGCGGCATTTACACTTCTTGGTGCTACGAGAAAAAAGATCATCCTATTCAGTTGCAAGTGACCACACATTAGATTTCTAACGACATGGGAGCTCTGATGGTTCATTAGACCAAGGAGACATATGTTCCAAGATCATATGCCTAGCAAGTAAGGAGAAGCAGGTTCAGATGGAGGGAAAAATTCAACCTACCATGAACTAGAACAATTGTTTAGTTCTAAGGTAGAATATAGTAGGGTATAGCATAGATCTGCTTCAAGCAAAATCCTTGCCCAACCAATAGTAGAAGATGATGAGGAAGGAACAAGCAAAGGCTTATCATTTTCAAATCTAAGGAGAGAGAAGAATGCTTTCTTTTTTTGCCATTCATTAAGTTTATAGAACAAGCTAGCAAGCAAGACTGCGAAGAAAAGAAAAGCTCAACATGGCTCACTACATTATAGCTCTCTTTAATTAAAGAGGCGATAGGGTTCTGCTTTCTCTATTTGATCAAGGGGTTCTATCTAACTCTAACTATGCTTAACACATTGACTTTGAAGTAACTCTCTTCTATCTCTAAATTTTTTTGCTCTACCTTTAGTTGAGTTCCATGCCTATTAAATAGGCTCCCCCTCTGGTTGAGTTCCATGCCTATCAAATAGACTGAATGCCATAGTTAATGAATGAAAGGGTGAAAGTTATGAGTCAGGGGCAAACAAGGGTTAGCCAAACCCAAGGCTTTCTTCACTTATGAAGAAAGCTATATTCTAACTGCTCATAAGGAAGGGGCATGTGTCTACTAAGAAAGCCACTCCCTTTGATGTTTATTTCATTTTTGAGCTCAGAAGGTTTCATTAATTTTCCTTACAAAAGGAAGGCCTTAAAATGAATGAAGTAGGAAAGTGGTTTTAGAGTCATCTAACTTTATCCCTTTCATTCCCTAGGTTAGTGAAAGATCTTAATCCAACTAAAATTAAGGTGGACACTTGCATAGGGATAAGTCACTCCTAACATTTTCTCACTTGTTGGTGCTCATGTAGTACAAAAGCAAAAAATCCCTTATCAGCTTGGTTCTTAACTTTGCCATCTCAAAAGCACTATTCAAGTGAAGTGCAACATCCATGACCATGACCCGATCGCTTAGCCTTTATAGAGGGAAGATCATACCGAAATTCAATTTTGCCTTTAAAGAAGGACTATCAAGTAAGTTATGCATAGGAAAGATAATATAAGGAGTAGGTGATGAGTGTGAAAAATGCATGTTATTAAGTAGTTTGTGTTTTAAAAAAAATTCAATTTCAGTTAAGTTTATGATTCTTTTATTCAGTTTTTATTTAGTTGAGTACTTACTCCATGTCTTCTGTGTTTAATTATTTTTACATATTAGTTGGTTTATTTTTGGTTGATTTTTATGTAATTAGGGAAGTCAAAGAACAGTAGAGGAAGGCTACATAGGAGCCATGGGTACTTGAAGTAGGCTCGAAAGGCAATGGAGGTCAATATGTGATAATGTTGAAATAGGGATGTGCACGGCCATGCGCAAAATGTACATGGCCGTACGACCTGCTGATTGGAAAAATTTGGAGGCAAATTTAATTGCTGACTCATGAGGGATAAGAGGGAGATTTCACAAGAATATAACCCTAGGGTTGGTAATTAGGGTTTTATAAGAGGGCAGCCACCAGAAACAAGGGGACTCTCTTTTCTTATCATCACTTTTTGGAGATACAATTTTTCTTAAAGCAGTTTGAGTTTGGAAAAACAAGGATTTTTCTTGCTTATGTTAGTTTGAAGATTTGAGAATAAGAATTAAAGAACATCAAGCTTCCTATTGAACAGGGGGTTTCTTCTATTCAATTGTGTTTATTCATTCTTAATTTTAATTTAATGATGATGTTTAGTTTCTTTTATTCTTTTTCTTTATCTCTTCCAATTGACATGAGTAGCTAAATTATTGGTTAGGGTTCTTATTGCAAATCAACCGTGGGCTAATCATAATTAAACCTAAGCCATTAATCTAAATCCTATGGTTGTTGTTGAACTTAATGTCTTTTTAGGATTGATCACCCTTTGATTGAATATACACAATAAAACTTGATCGAGAGATAGGTTGTATTGGATTTAAATAATAACCTGTTAGATGCTTTCTTAGTTGAGAAACACTTAAGCAACTAATATTGATTAAGGGTTGATGCTTAAACTGAGTCAACTGAACACTTAGTAGGTGAGAGCTTTAAATCTAAGAACGTCAATATACTTGGTTAATCATAGGTTTGTCTTAGGAGGAAAGCCTATGATTCTTGAGAAACCCTCAAATTAGATTAAGGTTAAGTATGGCTTATTAGTTAATTTATCTTAAATAAAGGTTGAATTTGTAATAAGAACCCTAGCTCTCTAATGTGATTGTTATCTCATTGTGATTTTTGTGTTTTTTTTAGTTTAATTTTTAGTTTAATTAAAAATATTCTTTTTCGTTGTTTAAACAAATAAACACAACTAGTATCACTATAATCAATTTGCAATCTTTGTGGGATCAATATTTAATTACTACTTGTACAAATCCGTATACTTATGGAAGACCATCAAGTTTTTGGCGCCGTTGCCAGGGATTGCCAAATTGATATTATTGAGAATTTTGTGTTGATTGATTTAGACATTATTTTTTTTACTTTTGTTTTTGTTTTTTTTTATTTTTATAGGAACGCTTGTTGTTGTATGCACACAACGCGTGGCGTAAGCAGACAAGGGATCCAGTTGATACCACTTGATTTAGAAATTGAGAAAACTATTCATTGAAAGAGAAGATAGAATAGAGATAGGATGAATGGAGGGGAAGCACAAAATGGGCAAGATGGCCAAAATGGGCACATTGCCCATAGAACTATGAAGGACTTTGTGAGTCCCAATGTCCAAGGTGAACAAACTCCGATTGTGAGCCCAGCGGTTGCTGCAAACAACTTTGAAATCAAACCCGCCATGATCGAAATGATTCAAAACTCACAATTTAGTGGCTTACCACATGAGGATCCAATTAGTCATATGACAAGATTTTTGGAGTATTATTTGACTTTCAAGATGAATGGAGTACAGCCAGAAGCAATCAGGCTCATCCTTTTTCCATTTTCATTAATGGATAGAGCAAAAAGATGGTTTACTAGCTTGGCACCTAACTCCATAAACACATGGCAAGAGCTTTATATAGTCTTTTTCAATAAGTACTTTCCACCAGCTAAAGTACTCAAAATTAGAAATGAAATCAACTCTTTCTATCAAAGAGATGATGAAAGTTTTTATGAGTGTTCGGATAGATTCAAGGCTCTTCAGCGACAATGTCCACTATAGCTGATTCCTTCATGGGATTTGGCACAGTCTTTTTACAAGGGTGTCAATCCTGTAGTGAGAGCAAACATAGATGCATTAGCAGGAGGAACTATCATGTCTAAGACACCAGAAGATGCCTTGGAACTTTTTAAAGAAATGGCTAATACACAAAGCCTCTGGTCCAGTGAGAGAGCTATTCCAAAGAAAAGGGGAGCAATTAAAATTGACAGTTTAACACTATTAAATGCAAAGATGGATGCTTTATCTAAAAGAATGGATAAAATGAATGTTAATTCCATATCTAATTTATCTTCCTCTTGTGAATTATGTCAGGGTAGTTATCCAACTATAGAGTTTTAGATGATGCAAAGCTTGTATATAGAGAATGTAAACTTTGTGAACAACTTTAAAGGACAACAGAACCAAGTGCATGGCAACACCTATAATCCAAGTTGGAGAAATCATCCTAATTTCTCTTGGAGCAATCAAGGGAATAACTAGTGGAGGCCACAAGCACCACTTGGTTTTGTAGGGAATAATGTGCAACACCAGCAATCAAATTACCACCAAGAAAAAACTTCATCTTTTGGGAGTTCTTTAGAGAGCAAGTTGGAGAAGTTCATGGATGTGATTTCCATAAAAATGAATCAACAAGATCAAGCTACAAAAAGGTTAGAAGGTAGATTTGAGCAAATGTATCAAGACACTCAGCTGATGTTCAAGAATCACTCTTCCTCAATTCATAATTTAGAGGTACAAATGGGGCAGTTGGCAAATTCTTTATCAATAAGGAATCAAGGCTCTTTGCCAAGCAACATTGAGAAGAATCCAAAAGAACAGTTGAAGGCGATCACCTTAAGAAGTGGAATAGAGATACAAATCCCAAAAACAACAATAGAATATGAATAGGAAAAGAATAACGAAGAGGAGAAAGAGAAAGAGGATGAATGGGTTGAAGTGCAAACAGAGGAGAAGCTGCAAAGGGATAACAACAATAAGGAACGAGTAGTGGAGAAACCTACGCCACCACTGGTAAAACCTTACAAACCTCCAGCTCCATATCCTCAAAGACTAAAGAAATAGGAGCATGATCAATAATTTGCTAAATTTTTAGAGAGGTTTAAAGCACTTCACATTAACATGCCTCTGGTGGAATGTCTTTCGCAAATGCCTAAGTATGCTAAATTTCTCAAGGAATTGATTTCCAACAAAAAGAAGTTACAAGAATGTGAGCCCATCACACTCACAAAAGAGTGTAGCGCTATCATCTCGAAGAAACTTCCCTTAAAAAGGAAGCATCCAGAGAGTCTCACTATTCCTTGTTCTTTGGGAAATTTAAATTTTCAAAGAGCTTTATATGATTTTGGGGCTTCAATTAATCTTATGCCTTTGTCTGTTTACAGGAAATTGGGATTTGGAGAAGCAATACCTACAAGCATTCGATTACAACTTTAAGATAGGACAGTGAAGGAACCATAAGGGTAGTAGAGGATGTGTTAGTAAAGGCTGAAAAATTTATTTTTCCAGTGGATTTTGTAGTCCTTGACTTTGAAGAAGACGAGGAGGTTCCACTAATCCTTGGTATACCATTCCTTTACACAGCAAGAGCAATAATTGACATCTATGATGGAACTCTTATATTAAGAGTGGGGGATGAGAGCTGTAAGTTTAATATCTATGAGACTATGAAATATCCCTATGATGAGGATTTTTGCATACGAGTTGAAGTCATTGATGAATGTGTAAATAAAGTCCAACGACAGAGGTTGGCATGGTCTTTAGAAGTTAAAAATATTGAGAAGTGCTTTCAGGTACAATCTTCTCAAGAAGAAGTGACTCTTAAATACCCACACCAACCACACATACAATTACTAAAAACTGAACCCACACCACCCTCAATTATAAAACCACCAAAATTATACTTGAAGCCGTTACCTCAATATTTAAGATAAACTTTTCTTGGTGATGACCAAACTTTACCTGTGATTATATCTTTTAAACTCAGTAAGGAGCAAGAGGATTTATTGGTGAATATGCTAAAAAGAAAAATAAAGGCAATCGGTTGGCAGATTTCAGATATAAGAGGAATAAGTTCGTCTTATTGCATGCATAAGATTTTGATGGAGGATGGACACAAGCCAACCATTGAAAGGCAGAGGAGGCTCAACCTGAACATTCAAGAGGTGGTAAAGAAAGAAGTGCTCAAACTACTTAATGCAGGAATTATCTATCCAATCTCTGATAGTTCATGGGTTAGCCCAATTCAGTGTGTGCCGAAGAAGGGGGGAATAACAATTGTGCAATATACAGAAGGAGAGTTTGTTCCTACTAGAATTGTGAATGGATGGAGAGTGTGCATTGATTATAGGAAACTGAAATCAGCCACAAGGAAAGACCATTTCCCATTACCCTTTATTGATCAAAAGTTGAAAAGCAGATGGACAAGACCATATACAGTGACTTATTCATATCCTCATGGAGCTATGGAATTGAGCAACATAGAAGGAGACACAATCAAAGTGAATGGACAAAGGTTAAAGCTATACCATGGAAGCACATTTGAGGAGTTCCATCAAGTTTCACACTTGAGGGAATTAACTAGATGATCAATTTGATGGTCTAGCTCATAGACCATTAAAAGAGCGCTTCTTGGGGGCTCAACCAAGTCTATATTTTTTTTATTTGTATTTGTATTTTCATTTTTTTTATTTTTTTCTTGTTTATTGGTTATTTAAAAGTTTATTATATTTTTGATAATTTTTTCTGGTGCATTTCAGGGAATGAAAGAAAAGTTGAAGCTTTAGAAGAGGTCTTGTGAGTTAAATGTTTAGTAGAGTTTTGTTTTGAGTGACTTGTAATTTAAATTTATGATGCATTGCTTGTCTATGTGTGTTGAATTTTTAATTCAGCGAATTTACGAAGTATGCATATACAGGTCACACGGCCGTGTACATCTTACACATGGCCATGCGTCTTGCGTCGCCACGTTTGAACCATCAGGTCACACGGCCGTGCGCATTTTGCACATGGTCGTGCGCCTTACGGCGCCAGATCTCGATACACAGCCACACGCATTTCGCACATGACTGTGTGACGAGAGAGACCTAACTATTAGAAAAGACACAAAATTTATTTTAAGTGGAATTTTTCTACTTCCCAACACTCCACAATTCCCCAATTGTGCAATAAATATGTGAGGCTTGTCCTACCAATATGATGCAATTCTTTAAAAAAAATAAAAATAAAATAAATTGTGCTAGCAGGTAGCACGGCCATGCACAAAATGCACACGACCGTGCATGATACGACATCAATCAGGTAGCACGGCCATGCGCATTTTGCACACGGCCATGCTACCTGATGCACAGGACAATTCGAATTCCTTAAAATTTTCCTATTATGGACGTTGCAATGAGGACATTGCACATTTTAAGTGTGGGGGAGGAATTAAAATATTTTTTTATTTTCCAAGCTTGTTAGTTGTGACTCCAGAGCTAAAAGGTTGCAACTTCAAATTGATTAAATCTTTCGCATTCTTCCTCAAAGCAAAAGATCTAAAGCTATAAATGAAGCTGCAAAGTGCATCATGGTCACACCATATATTCCCCCTCCAGTTTCACCGGAATAAATGGAGTATATTGTTCTTTAATTTTCTTTTATTTATTTACTTTTCATGATTGTATGCTTGTGTGTTTGTTTTACATTAAGAATTTACATGCTTTATTTTTATTTTATTTTATTTTATTTTGGTTTACCCTTTTTGTGTGTTTGTGCCTCGCTCTTACACTTGAATTTTTACAACATATATACATTAACCTTAGTTTTCTTGAAGAAATGCCTTAATCTTCCTTTAATGGATCGTTTTAAATTTTTAAATTAGAAGAGCAACTTGTGGTTAAGAATTTTTACATTTTAATGAACATTAATGCTTACTTTTCTATTGAACACATGAATCTAGATGATTAATATTTGAGAAAAGTATTTATGAGTAGGAATTTGAGGCTGGTTTAGAGTGGGTATAAATGTTTATTTTTTTTTTTTAAAAAATCAATCAAGGAGCGAGATGGAGTGTAAAATGCACTCGTTTGGAGCTTAAAATTGAAAAGAAAAATATTTTAAATGCTCCTTCTACTCCAATGCTCTTCAAGAGTAAGAGTATCCAAAGGACGCTTTTTGGAGGTTTCCACACTGAGTAATACAAGAAAGGTGGGGGATGCTGAGATTGGGAAGATACTGATTGATGAGCATCTTAGCCCCTTTATTGTGGCATGAATCCTACATGAGTGTCAATCGTTTGTTTTCATATTTTTCACTAGAAAAGTATGCTCTTCACACGGTAATAATATATTCTTGACCTCAGTTGTTTTTTTACTTTTCGAGTTTATAAACTTTTTATTAAAGGGAGATTATGGTAGTTAGTCAAACTAAAGCTAGTAATGAGTATGACTCTTTAGGTAGATATGTGTTTTCAAGTTTTGCTTGAGGACAAGCAAATATTCATGTGTGGGGGAATTTGATGAGTGTGAAAAATGCATGTTATTAAGTAGTTTTCGTTTTAAAAAAAATTCAATTTCAGTTAAGTTTATGTTTCTTTTATTTAGTTTTTATTTAATTGAGCACTTACTACATGTCTTGTGTGTTTAATTATTTTTATGTATTAGTTGGTTTATTTTTGGTTGATTTTTATGTAATTAGGGAAGTCAAAGAACAATAGAGGAAGGCTACATGGGAGCCATGGGCACTTAATGTAGGCTAGAAAGGCAATAGAGGTCAATATGTGATAATGCTGAAATAGGGATGTGCACAGTCATGCGCAAAATGCACACGGCCGTGTGACCTGGTGATTGGAAAAATTCAGAGGTGAATTTAATTGCTGACTCATGAGGGATAAGAGGGAGATTTCACACGAATATAACCCTAGGGCTAGTAATTAGGGTTTTATAAAAGGGCAGCCACCAGAAACAAGGGGACTCTCTTTTCTTATCATCACTTTTTGGAGATACAATTTTTCTTAAAGCAGTTTGAGTTTGGAAAAATAAGGATTTTTCTTGCTTATGTTAGTTTGAAGATTTGACAATAAGAATTAAAGAACATCAAGCTTCCTATTGAATAGGGGTTTTCTTCTATTCAATTGTGTTTATTCATTCTTAATTTCAATTTAATGATGATGTTTAGTTTCTTTTATTCTTTTTCTTTATCTCTTACAATTGACTTGAGTAGCGAAATGATTGGTTAGGGTTCTTATTGCAAATCAACCATGGGCTAATCACAATTAAATCTAAGCCATTAATCTAAATCCTATGGTTGTTGTTGAACTTAATGTCTTTTTAGGATTGATCACCCTTTGATTGAATATACATAATAAAACTTGATCGAGAGATAGGTTGTATTGGATTTAAACAATAACCTGTTAGATGCTTTCTTAGTTGAGAAACACTTAAGCAACTAATATTGATTAAGGGTTGATGCTTAAACTGAGTCAACTGAACACTTAGTAGGTGAGAGTTTTAAATCTAAGAACATTAATATACTTGGTTAATCATAGGTTTGTCTTAGGAGGAAAGCCTATGATTCTTGAGAAACCCTCAAATTGGATTAAGGTTAGGTATGGCTTAGTAGTTAATTTATTTTAAATAAAGGTTGAATTTGTAATAGGAACCCTAGATCTCTAAAGTGATTGTTATCTCATTATGATTTTTGTGTTTTGTTTTTGTTTAATTTTTAGTTTAATTAAAAATACCCTTTTTCATTGTTTAAACAAATAAACACAACTAGTATCACTATAATCAATTTGTAATCTCTGTGGGATCGATATTTAATTACTACTTGTACGAATCCATATACTTGCAGAAGACCATCAGTAGGTCCTCTTTCTTATAGTATCAGTATCCCTCTATCCATATGTCTTGCATTGCTTTGCTTCATTGGAGCTTATATAAAGTATAAAGCAATGATATGAAGAATAAAGAGAATCTATCTTTATAGTGTAGATGGCTGACTTTACTACCATCAAAGCTTTTAGTTCTATTCCTTTTTGTTTGAAGTAAAGGCTTGTTATCGGCAAAGAAATAAACTCTTTCTACTTAGCATTAAAAGCTCATCCTAAGGAAAGTAGTTTTCACTTGAGAAGATAGCTTAAGTTATAGTTATTATAGCTAAAGCGATAGCAACTCATGAATGAAGTGCTTGACCATAAGGAACGACCAGAAAAAAAAGTAGCAAGTTAAGGGTTAGGTAAGTAGCAAAAAACTTAGGTATCTTCTACCAGGGTGATAGACTTACATTTGTACAATGGAACATAGCTGGAGAGCCCTTCTTTCTTTTATCCTCTCATATTATACCAACCCTTTCTCGGCTAAATGATAGAGGCGTAGGAGATTTATTCGAGTTCTTAGCTAGCTTCCATGTATATCTCTTCCTGATTAGACATTTACCCTGACTAGGAGCAGAGGTCAGGCTTATTCGGGTGATTGATCCTCCCTAGTATTCAATACTTGGAAATAAAGTGAGGGCATCTCTTTTCATTTTTGGCCCTTGTAGAGTCTAAAACTCATAACAACTAGGTCCGAGCATCTTTCTCAACAGGTCTAAGGACAGGACCATTCTCTAGTTGGCTGAAGCAATTGAGATGATTAACCCTGAACCTGAGCAAGATTCCCTGTATCCAAGAAGCATGGTGTAAGAGGTAGAGAATAAATACTCGCCTATGGAGAAGATGTGCTCAGGCATTATTATCTCTTGGCACATCAAACCTTGCTCATATCCAAGGTGGACCTCATTAAATACGTCATGACAAGATCAACACTATTGGGGAATTTAGCTAAATAGGCAGTCTTACTAATGGAGCTTTATATCCTATCCTATATGCCCCATAAAAATTGATTAAAGGATAAGCCCTTGCAGACTCCTTGGTAGTGCATCTAGTTCTAGATGATTCTCTCTTGAACATGGACCTTCCTAATTGATAAAGAAGTCTTTATGGTTGAGGCCATATTTTTTAAGTGTGAAATTTTCCTTTTAAGCAACCACATTTAGTAGTGACATTGAAATATGATATTTAAGCCTTTTCCTTCGCATTTGCATGTTAACAATGAGCCAACCTTCTAAGCTAGAGCTTCTTCCCCTCATGTCGTTGAAGGGCACCTAGCTTAAAATCACTAGTCAAAGAGTGCTAATTGACCCAACTAGCGAATCTTTTTATAATCATTTAATATTCATTTCCGTGAATACCGCTCAAAAGCAGTCATTGAAAAGAGCAGTAATTTATTAGATTGATAGCACAAGCATGATCCACCTATCAAGTTTAGAGCTGGTGAAGAAAAATCTTCAATTCATAACCTAGGATAGCGAACGTTACCTTGCTTGAAGACATGGGATTGCCGTCGGAGTCACATGCTGAGCAATTTCTTGCCTCCTCTTCCTCTACCTATCTCGGGTAAGCTATATCCATACATAGTCTAATCCTATGATTGATTGTACTAGGTACAAAATCTTAGTCCAAAAAGTTCTACTGAAGCAGGCTTAGAAAGGGAATTCATTGAGTAAGGGATCACATTCGATGAGAACAAGCAGAAGCCCATAGGTTGAATGTGTTAGTGGAATGAAAGGAAGAGGGAAGATAAATTCTTTTAAGAGGCAAAAGCCCCTTTAGGGGTCTAAGGTGAGCTTTCCTAATGCCTTCATGGTATTATGGGAAATTACTTTTGAAGAGATCCACGACATGAAGTGGAAGAGATAAATTTCAAAGTGGCTAGGTCTGGGATTGATCCCATCTAGAAAAAGAAAACAGTTACGCCAAAAAGTCAAGTTGCCCTCATTCCTCCTTTCAAGCTATTATTTTAAATTGAATCTAATTCCATCAAGATAAGATCTTTCGCTTTATGGCTATGATCTTCCTAAATAGGATTGAACTTTATTATGTTATGCTATTATCCTGGCCCCAATCCCTTGTTGATGTGATGTGTTTTACTTCGTACTGATGCCATTGTGTTTGTGTGAAGCTCGAGAGTCAATAAATGCAGGAATAACTCCTCTGATGACTCAAGTAGAGTTGGTTTATGATTCCCTAGCTATAAACAAAGAAGAGATAGATTTATGGGACTTTACCCCATATGGTTTCACTTTGGTTAAGAAAAATTAGCCTTTCTTTTGGAACATCCTTTCGAAAAGTAAGAGAAATTTCCTATTTTTACTATGCCTTGAGCCTGAAACTCTTCCTTCTTGTCTACCTACATCATTCTTATGAATTCAAGTAGATGGAAACAAGTTCACTAAAATAGCTAGAACATTAGTTAGGCCCTTTTCATAGCCCCTAGCTAGGTGACTTGACTTATGTGGATAAGGCAATAGGGTCCTTTTCCCTAAGTTTATTTCATTCTGGGCTGATGATTCAATACCATTTCATGGTGAGGAAGTATCTTTACTAAGGAAAGCAGCTATATTTGACTTACCATCACATCAAACTCTCTTTTTCCATCAAACAGTAGGATGGCCCAGCTCGGGCATGAAACCGCATAACTTGGAAGTAAGGGGTAGGTTTATGTACCAGCTCTCCTAAAGTCATAATGCTTGTTCCCTTCAGTGTTTTCATCTCCGAACACAACCATTTCACTGGTGGCCCTAATACCTATATATTATTTACTAAATTTCACCATCAACATCCATAGAGGAAAAGTCCTTAAAGGGAAGAGCCTTGTTGTGTTCATATCGCTCTTGCCTTGAGAAAGAGTGACTGCTCCTTTTTCCTTTTTTTTGTTACAAGTTATTCTCCTAAATAGCTCAGTAATGACAAGGTTAAAAGTCCTTTCCTTTTCAGAGAATCAATCCATAGCAAGGTTGCTTTGAACTGGTAGAGCTAATGACAACTAAAACACAGCAAACCAATGTGAGAGCAAGGCAAAAAAACTTATAAGGAAAACGCCCGCAAAGAAAGTACTCCAACTGCTTTCAAGCCTGAGATTGAAGAATGGAGGTACCAAGGAGATAAAGATAACTATGTAAGGCTTAGACCTTGTGTATATGACTCCTTTAATGGATAGCTCTCTCTTCAAGCACTCTTAACTTAAGAAGGGCTAGTTATGTTTCAAGCTCTCCTTGAAAGAACAACTAAAAAAACTCTTCCCATTCAAGCATTACTTGACTTATAGCTACTTATCCCTAAAACTACTAAACGCTATAAAAGCCATATAACTACTCTATAGTTAGAAAGCATTCTCCTCTTATATATAATATAAAGCAACTAGAAAAGTTATACTAATGATATGCCTGATATGAAGTTAGTTAGGCCTACTATGAAAATGATACACTTGCTCTACTGACCTGTGGCTCTACCATTTGTAAAAAAGAAAGAAGGTGAATTATCGGGTCCAATGGGAATTGTTTTTTTATTTAGGAAACCATAAGGAGGATTGGAAAGCTTATATGATGTAGATAAAGAGTAATGAAAGGATTGAAACAAAAAAGAAGGTACTATGAATCAATCTAGATCGATAGCAGCATGTCCAAAATTGACAACATTGCTAAAAAGAATTCAAAGCAATAAGCTCCTTTTTACCTTAGTAATTCAAGCATCTTCTTTCCAGCTTTTGAAGCCCCTACCTTATGGCTTTTTTCATCCAATCAAACCAATAGGAATCATAAATTTCTTCCATTTTCAGTTCTTCGATCTCTCGCTTCAAATTCATATCACCGCTTTGAAAAGCTAACGTGCTCATCTTTGCTTCGACACAATTTAAGAACTCTTAAGCTATCCTCAAAGCCTCTTGGACTATGGAAAGAGAAATCTCAGCTTAGAAGAATTCATCAACAAACTTGTCCATTTTCAACTGAGTATAGGATAAGAGTGATTGAGCTTAGCCTAGCCTAGCCGATTGCATATTTCAGCCAGCCTCGTCGTCTTGCGCTGTGACTCAGTTGCCATCTCTCGAGTGAAAGAGGAGTGTGTGCGGAATTTTTGTGCATAAATAAGTCAGGATATACTGGAGGCATGCAATAATTGGCTGATCGTATAGAGGAATAGTTGGGTGAGATTGAAGCTCAATCTTGTATAGATGTATGGTATGGTGGAATCCCGACATGGTTGAGTAGTCTCGGAACAAGGTTGACATGGTATATAGGCCACTCAACTAATCATCATATCTTCTTCTACTTTACATACAATCCATGTACATCAACTCTTTCCTCGTATACACATACGCCCATACACGCACATACACATACATGCACACACGTGTATACACACATATACACGCACGCATACGAATGTATGTGCGCATGCATGTGCGCAACTAATTCTTGACTCTATGGCTGTTGATGTGAGCTTTAGGGCATGTTTAAACTTTTTTAGAGCATATATATTATAAAATACAAACTCTATATTTTTTTAAAGAAAAAGAGGTATATACACAATACCCCTTTTTCTAGTATATAATTTATCTAGTTTTCCTACCCTCACTAAGTGCTCCTCAACCGACTAGGCCGAGTAGCCCTTAGCTTCAGTTGATTGATGAACCCTACCCCTAACCTAGCCCCTTTTGGGGCTATCCCCTTTGGACTCACTTTTTTGAGTTAATTCCTTACTGTCATTTCTCCTATACTTCCACTAGTTTGGTTCATTCTATGGCTTCTCTCAAATTTTGTAGGTGATGTTAGAAACTGCTAGTATACCCTGCTCAAGGCTTAACCCACAAACCTTGCGATATAACCTTGGGCCATGGTTCATAGATAAGAAGGCTAACATTGTGCTCCCTCAAGTATTAAGGGAAGAGTATCGCCTCTTCTTGGGTGAAGAGAAGCCACTAACTTAATACCTTTTCATAGTTAGTAGATAGGAGGGTGATGATCTCCTAGGCTACTAACCTCGAATGCTACTGGCTCAAAAGAGCCAACTTAGACTCGACAACGTTCAGCTCTATACTGTTAGATGCGTATTTATTATGCACTTACTTTAACAAATTATGCAATTGTTAAACACCTAATAAATACATGACGAGTGGAAGAATGGAGGAAAGGTAGCCCTCACTCATGCTCCCCCTCCGATAGGGAAGGCATCGAGGTTGGGGGGAGCTATATGTTTTACTATGTTATAAACTCTTTCCTCATGTACACATACGCCCGTATAAGCACATACACATACATGCACACATACGTATACACCCGTATACATGCATGTACAAGCATGCACACACACGTATGTGCGCATGCGGACACGCAACTAATTCCTTACTCTATGTCTATTTACATGAGCTTTAAGGCATGCTTAAACTCTTTTAGAGCATATATATTATAAAATACAAACTTTATATTTTTTTAAAGAAAAAGGGGTATATACACAATACCCCTTTCTAGTATATAGTTTATCTAGTTTTCCTGCCCACACTAAGTGCTCCTCAACTGACTAGGCCAAGCAGCCCTTAGCTTCGGTTGAGTGATGAACCCTACCCCCAACTTGACCCCTTTTAAGGCTATCCCCTCTAGAATCACTTTATTGAGCTAACTCCTTATTGTAGTATCTTCTATACTTCCAGTAGTCTGGTTGATTCAGTGGCTTCTCTTAAATATCATAGGTGATGTTAGAAACTGCTAGTATACCCTGCTTAAGGCTTAACCCATATACCTCATAATATAGCCTTGGGCCATGCTTTGCAAACAAGAAGGCTAACATTGCAGTCCCTCAGGTCTTGAGAGAAGAGTATCACCTCTTCTTGGGTGGAGAGAAGCCACTGACTTGATAACATTTTAGGGTTAGTAGATAGGAGGGTGATGATCTCCTAGTCTACTAACCCTAAAGGCTACTGGTTCGAAAGAGCCGACTTAGACGCGACAACATTTGGCTCCATACTGTCAGATGAGTATTTATTGGACACTTACTTTAATAGATTAAGCAACTATTAAGTGCCCAATAAAAACTTGATGAGTGGAAGAATGGAGGAGAGGCAAGCCTCACTCACGCTCCCCCTATAGTAGGGAAGCCATCGAGCTTGGGGGGAGCTATATGTTAAACTATGTTATCAACTCTTTCCTTGTGTACACATATGCACATACACGTATATACACATACATGCACACACGCGTATGCATGCATATAAAGGCATGCATAAGCACGTATGTGCGCATGCACGCGCGTAATTAATTCCTAACTCTATGTCTGTTTACGTGAGCTTTAAGGCATGTTTAAACTCTCTTAGAGCATATATATTATAAAATAAAAACTCTATTTTTTTTAAAGAAAAAGGGGTATTGTGTATATTCCCCTTTTTCTTTAAAAAAAGATAGAGTTTGTATTTTATAATATATATGCTCTAAGAGAGTTTAAACATGCCTTAAAGCTCACATAAATAGGCATAGAGTCAGGAATTAGATGCTTGCACGCATGTGCACATATGTGCATGTGCGTGCCTGTACATGTGTGTATACATGTGTGTGCATGTACATGTGTGTGTATATGTATGTGCGTGTACGGGTGTATATGTACATGTGGAAAGAGTTGATAACATAGTAAAACATATAGCTCCCCCCAACCTCGATGCCTTCCCTGCTGGAGGGGGAGCGCGAACGAGGGCTGCCTCTCTTCCATTCTTCCACCCGTTAGGTATTTATTAGGTGCTTAACAATTGCTTAATCTATTAAAGTAAGTGCCCAATAAATACCCATATAATGGTATGGAACCAAACAATTTTGAGTCTAAGCCGGCTCTTCCGAGCTAGTAGCCTTCAAGGTTAGTAGCCTAGGAGATCATCACCCTCTTATCTACTAACCTTGAAATGGTATCAAATCAATGGCTACTCTTCCCATAAGATCTGAGGGACCACAATTTTAGCCTTCTTGTCTACAAAGCATGGCCTAAGGCTATATCATGAGGTATACGGGTTAAGCCTTGAGTAGGGTATACTAGTAGTTTCTAACATCACCTATGAAATTTGAGAGAAGCCATTGAACGAACAAGACTAGTGGAATTATAGGAGATATGACAACAAAGAACTAGCTTAATAAAGTGAGTTCAAAGGGGATAGCCCTGAAAAGGGGCCAGGTTGGGGGTAGGGTTCATCACTCAATCAAAGCTAAGGGCTGCTCAGCCTAGTCGGTTGAGGAGCACTTACCGAGGCAAGAAAACTAGATAAATTATATAATGGAAAAAGGGGTATTGTGTATATACCCCTTTTTCTTTAAAAAATGATAGAGTTTGTATTTTATAATATATACACTCTAAGAGAGTTTAAACATGCCTTAAATCTCACGTAAAAAGCCATAAAGTCAGGTTTTAGTTAAGCACGCATGTGCACATATGTGCATGTGCATGGCTATGCGTGCGTGTATACGCATGTGTGTGTGTACGTATATACACGTGTATGAGTGTATGTATACACAAGGAAAGAGTTGATAACATAGTAAAACATATAGCTCCCCCTAACCTTGATGCCTTCCATGCCGGAGGGGGAGCGCAAGTGAGGACTGCCTCTCCTACATTCTTCCACCCATTAGGTATTTATTGGGCTCTTAGTAGTTGCTTAATCTATTAAAGTAAGTGCCCAATAAATACCTATCTAATGGTATGGTGTTGAAAGCTGTCGAGTCTAAGCCGAATCTTTCGAGCTAGTAGCTTTTAGGGTTAGTAGCCTAAGAGATCATCACCCTCCTATCTACTAACCCTAAAGCAGTATCAAGTCAGTGGCTTCTCTCCACCCTATAAGAGGCAATACTCTTCCCTCAAGACCCGAGGGACCATAATGTTAGCCTTTTTGTCTATGAAGCATGGCCCAATGCTATATCATGAGGTGTGCGGGTTAAGCCTTAAGTAGGTATACTACCAGTTTCTAACATCACCTACGAAATTTGAGAGAAGCCACTGAACAAACTAGACTAATAGAAGTATGGGAGATACGACAATAAGGAATCGAGTAGTGCATTAGCTGTGATATACTATATTAAAAGCCACTCCTTGTATTGGCTAACGTGATAGAGCCCATGATTGCAGACTTGATGAGTTTTTGATTAGATATAATCATCTTTCCATTTACTATAAGCCTTATTCTATGGAAGCCTTAGTGACTCGTTCACTTGATGGGTTCAATTGTTAGTGGACTAGCAGGTTCTATTACTCAAAACTTGAAGAAAGTACATCATTGAGAACTATGTTCTCCAACCATAAGGGACACTCCTCTACCCATACTAGTTCAGTCTCAACTATGGCAACAAACTTAGCTAAGTAATGAGTAGCTGTATTACTGACCCTTATAACATGAGTAAAGGAACAAGACCAAAATTGGTTTAATAGTTAAAGAATATCCTCTAAAATAGAACCAAAATGAGAAAAAGAGACTTCCTTCTTTTGTAAGGCTCTTATTGTATAAGCAGAATCCCTTTCAATAACTACATATGGGAATCCCATTTCTAATGTAAAAAGGACTCCATATCTAACCACAACAGCCTCCATTGACATACTTTCAGTTAGCCTAGAACTATGGATTGTCTTGACACCCAAAACAACACTATCACCATCCCAATGATTAGTGCAAATCCACTGTGTAACTTAGTAGCATCAACATTGACCTTTATACATGCACCTGTTGTCATTGGAGGATGCCAAATAGCAGGTTCAGTTGTGTGCTAAGACTGTATGTCTTCGTTGCATGAGATGGCATGCAAGTATTCACTAGATAGGTCACAGGCCTTCTGGATTAACTTCACACAGTCTAAGTGCTTTCCATCATGCAATAGCATATTACATATGCACCATAGCAGCCATATGATCATGGTGACCAAGTTTCTGTCATTCAATGTTACGGACTGGAATATATGCTCAATCCACTCCAGCATAGAGATAGAAGGATAGCTAGGGAGAGAAATATTTACTACACATCTTTTCCATATCTTTTTTGCCAACCCTTGATAATTTGCAAAAGTGAAACATGGTGGTATCTCCTTAATGTGAACAATGTGGTGCTTTTGGTAAAACTATTCAACTTGTACTTCATGATTACTTCAAGGAAGTAAAGTCACTAAAAAGAGCCTGATTGATTTAAGGTTTAATGTTCGAGGAAGTAGATAATCTAAGAGAGAGGAAAGGGTTTACCAAAAGGTCTCTAGGCTGGTAATTAACTGATTGCCCATTTCTAAAACCTAAACCACTAAGCAAAGAATGCGCTCTTTGCCTTTTGACTTCCTTCATCTAGTAAGGTGAGACTCGACCCGAGGCAGGGCTCTTCCCCATCATCAACCAATTAAGCTAAACAGTAACCTTGAATTGAAATGGGGTTGGGTTTTCTAGCATCAAGCTCTAATTCTTAGGATGGAGATTCTTTACCAACTCAAACCCCTATAGAAGAGATGGTCATACGTTGCATCTTGAGTATTCAAAATTAAGGGTGAATACTCCCTTACTGGTCTAGTCCCTTATACATTGAACTTCTTGGTGCATAAAAGAACAAAAGTGAGAGGCCCAAAATAAACTAGAAAAATTTAGTTGATTTATTGGTATTGAGAACAATCTACTCTTTATGGCAGAAAATCGTTGCCATCTCTGACTCTAATAAGCAGAAGGATAGCCTATAATGGCGAAGCAAGGATTTGAAAAAGTGACAGTTTCTACTTTTAGCACTATCATATAGTCTCGATCGCATGGATGTACACATTGATACAGTGGGGCTCATGGGCCTCTTTCAGTGTCACCTTCTGATGATCATGTAAAACATATTTTTAAGTGTTCTGTGAGAGAGGGCATCTTTGTAGCACTCTCTTATGGCAACATTGCTCCTAGATGCCAATATCATATTATTTAGGTGAGTATGGTGATAGTAATCACTATATAAAACCAAATACCACTATCTCTCAAGAAGGCAAGCATTATAGTGGCAGTGACCACTCAGCTACTTAAGCCAAATATGAATGTAGTTATGAACATTAAGCGCTTTAGCACAGATGGGTCATGTTAATATGCCCTTGTAATAATGAATCTTTGTCTTGTAGAAGGACTCAGTAGCGTCTCGCGTAAGGGGAAAAAATAAAGATGAGAAAGAAAGGCATTATACAAAAGGTGTCATGCCACCTTGACACTAATCGCAAAATGAATGGTACCAAGATAGAATGTCCTAAATAAAATTAGGGCATACAGTCTATATGGTCCTAAAAACTAGAGTGGAAGGCTTTGGATGGCCTAGGCGACCTCCTTATAATTCAAACCTCAAAACTTGCTTTGTTCACATTCTATCCCCTACACAGGACAAAAGATCCAACTTATATTCACCCTGTGTGTTTTCTTTAGGTACCCCTCATCTCAAAAGGGGTACATGTGTTAATGATCCTTTGAAAGCCTTTCTCGACATGTCATGTTTTTTTAACCCTTACTATTGAGCTCTAGGCTTTGAGATTCCCTATAATGGTGGGCCATTATGTTCCCTTGTCGAACGAGGGGAAAACTATGGAGGATTTTCTATGAGATAGTATTTGAATTCTCTAATTCGATAGAGTCAGTAACTTTATTTATGAAAACAACCTAAGGTTTATTATTTCTCATTAAAGAAAATAAGGTCAAGTTTTAATTCTTCATCTTGATTCCTTAGTAATAAGATCGGATAAGCCACATTTGGTCATCCATGAGCAACTATTCATGGTCATTATGGAGAAATCCTTCACGAAGGAGATAAATTAGTTACATTTCTATATGAAAAATGGAGATATGGTGATATAACTCAAGGTTTTCCAAAAATGGAATGGATGTTCGAAGTTCATTCGATTAATTCAATATCGATGAAACTAAAAAAAGATTTTAGGGTTAGAGTGAACATATGATAGGCACTTCAAAGAAGCCTTTGGTGGAGTTTTTTTTTTATTAGTGCTGAGCTAACCATAGTGCAAAGCCATCTCTCTTTGGTTAATAAGATAAAAAAATGCTTTATCTATCCCAGGGGGTGCAAATCCATAATAGGCATATAGAGATTAATGTATGCCAAAAAAATCCAAGGTCTTGGTTTTAAAAGATGGAATGTCAAATGTTTTTTCACCTTAAGAACTAATTGGATTGTTGTGAGTTGAATGAATGGGTCGTTCTTTGGAAGAAGCAATATCTTACTGAGCATTCTTTTTGGGAATAATGATAGCATCTCTGAATACTCAAAGTTTCATATCAAAAGCAAGTTTTAGCAAAAGCCACTCTACAAGGTCATATTGATTGGTTGAAAGGAGTCAAAAAAATTTATTCTGGGGCCCTATTAGTACCGAATTCAAGGGATTGGTTCACCATTCAAGGGAAGATAACAATATTCCCTTGGAAAAAAATGGAAAAAAAAGAAGAGCATATTCGAGGGGGAAATGATAGATATTTTGTTCCACCATAGAAAATTACTTTTTCTTTGATCTATAATTTCTTTCTTTTGAATCCTTTATTCAATCAAAATATTCTAAATCAAAGAGAGGTAGGGAGTTTATAGGATGAAGTAATTCATTCGGTGTATATTAGGTAGGAATGGGTTCGCTTACCCAGCCTTTGGACTATGGAGGAACTATTAGGTTTGAAAGGGCTCTACCTTCTTTATTCCCAATTTAACTAAGAGTCAATCCCTTTATAACTCACTGCCAGAACTAGTCTTTAAACAACTCCTTTCTTTTTAGTAACCAGTTCAATTGCAAAGTAAGGGTCGGCCTTTGCTTTCTTTGAAAAAGGGAAAAAATGACTCAAAGGATTGGTCTTCTTTCATCGATCAAGCTTGAGTTAAGGTTTTCCCCAACTCTATCTTGTACATTCATTGGTCTAATCGTATGCTTTACTATAGTAAAATACGAGTTGAGATAAAGGGTGGTCCAATCCTAGGAAAGCATCCATTTATAGTAATCCCTTTTTCATACTTTTGTAGACTACTTTTTGGCACCTCCCCACTCTATTCGCCTCGCTTCCTTTCATGATAGGGTTGGCTCTCTAGAAGTGTATGCCATCTTCTTGCTTTGGCATTAGCATAAGGTAGGTCTTTCTTAGAGGGATCTTCCGCTTCTCCTTGTGTAATGCTTGTCACTCTTTCTTTTCACTTTATGCATTTGCACCCGACCTCAACTCTGAGTGGAAGAGATAATAATAAGTTAGGGTGCTTCCCTATCCTATTTCTTGGCTTAAGATAGTTTGATTACCCAATTGGCTGACTTAGACTGACCCTTGTTTATAAACTCAAAGAGTAATTACTGAGTTGACAGAAAATTAAGAAAAGAAAATATGTTTCAAAAAAGAGGTTACACACATTTTAGGATAAGGGAGCATTCTCCTTTTAAGTCATTAATTATCAAACTTAAACTTGTACTAAATCCGTGACATACAAAGAAGACCAACCTAATCGAGATTCAAGGTGAAGTCAAATAATTAAACTAGCATACAATCGAATGTACTCTAGTCTAGCCTACGATCCTTACTTTCTTCTCTTATTCAATTTCTTATTAGAGGGAATTACCGAGCTTGTGGAATAAGAGCTCTAGCATTCTCCTTTTCCATGGCGAAGGAACTTAGTGCACCAAGGCAGGATATGGTTCCCTTCTAATTTTCCCCTAGGAGATAATTTCCCTGTTAGGGCCAACCAAACTATTAGTTAGGTCGATATAAACCCCTGTCCTTGCTGGGGTGAGTTTTGGTTTCAAGATTTTTCTTTTTGAGCCATGAATCATTCTCTCAAACTTTTCTCAACTTCAGAATCTTTGGCCTAGCTAATATCAGTGAGCCTCTTTTTCTTTAGCTACTTTAGGGAACCATAGTCTTTTCTTTAATTGGTTTGGACTCAGGAGAGTCAACTATATGTATGGGGGATGAGACCTGTATTTTGGATGATTCTATCCTAGAATGCTTATTCGGTAATGGGTTAACCTCATCACCTGAATCCTTATAAGAACCTAGAAGAGTGATAGATAGACATGAAGCTTTAATCATTTGAGGCATCATTAATGGAATGAGCATCTCTTCCTTCGTCTCTAAGGCTACTTTAAGGAGGGAAAGAATCATTGAGAGTTAGAGTACTTATGTTAGGTTGGTTGAATTAAAATTCTCTAATTGATGACTGATTTTTGCTACTCTTTCTTCTTTAAAGCCATAAGCCATAAACTAAATTAAATCATTTTCAAGTAGGAGCTTTCCCCTTACTAATTTCCTTGCTTTCAAACACAAATAGATAGCCTACCTATTGAGTTATCTCCTTTTATGTTCCTTTACTTAGAGTAGTGAATCCAGTGAAAGCTGAAGACTAAGAAGAAGGTACGAAAGTTAGGAAAACTTCTAAATCAGTTAATCCCTAAGTTCCATCACTACCTAGAGAGCTAGAAGAAGACTAAATAAGCCTATTGGTTAGGTTCTTTTGGTTCTAGAGAATCGCTAAGAGTCAAATCTATCTTATCTTCTTGAAAGATTAGAAAATGCCTTTCATAAAAGAAATTCTCTCCTGGTAAGTAACCAGAGATCAAATTCGCGAGGTGACTACGAATCGACTAGGAATGAATTCTTAGCTATGAGCAAAATTAGCAAAGGGACAGGGCAGGCTGAATCTCAGAAGTAGGACAGTGAGAAGTGACTTCACACCTGAGGATATCGTTTTTGTGGACAGTGAAGTTTGTCTCAAGTTAGAAGCAACCTGTGTATCCATGGTTCTCTGCTTTTGAATAGGCTTCATTCGAGTTCCTTACAACAAGTACAGTACCAGAACCCCGATAATGTAGCCAGGCTTCCCAGGTAATGAGTATGGTCCCTACCTTATCTCCTGTCATTCATATCCTCCCCAATGGATGATGGAATGAATCAAAATCGGTGCTTTGATGAAGAGTGTAGTTTGGGCAGTGAAGTCAGTCTCGTACCCTACTAGGCAGACTATAACATGTCCTAATTTTGGAGGTTTAATATCTTCCATGCCCAGAGAGGGGTTTTCTTTATCTTAAAACATTTTGTGACATATGATGGAGGGAATGCTAAGGAAAGAAATTCCATAAGCTAAGAATCCATATCCAACGGCAGCAAAGGCGATAGGATAAACAAACAACTTTGGATCTTTTTTTATGGGCTATCCAGTAAGATAAAATATATAAGGAGTTTACTTAATAGGGTTCTCTAGATCTGTAGTGGCATTCCTAGTACAAGTCTTTCTATACGTCCCTCTAGTGGCCATTGCTAAGTCAAAAAGTCTACATACCATTTCTAGAAAAAAGATAATCCCTCGCAATAAAGCCAATTATAGTAAGAGAGCTCTTTTCTTTCCCAAGCTAGTTTAAAAGCGCAAGGGGAGAATCAAGCTGCAAAAATCTTTCTTCTTAGAGGGATGTGAATGGTGAGATGAGGGTTAGGGGAAGAGGTCAGTCCTTTTGCTATTGTTCAACTTGATGAGATTTTAGGTCTAGTTTCATGTGAAAAAAAAAGAATAATAAGTGAAATGACACCTTTAAAAGGCTTTAATCACTCAATCTTGAGACCTGAAGGCTTAACTTTCACTAACTCTCCTTAGACTTACTTCTACATATGCTTCATTGGCATCTTATTCATTTGAAAGAGTACGGAATGCTTTTTTCATATATTTCCTATTTTGATTGGATTATGCCTTTAGTCTAGTCCTATATTCTGATACGCCCCCTTTAATGCTATGTCAAGGCCACAACAAGCAGAATGGAACTTTTATTTCGCTATTTATTTTATTGGAACTCTGTAAACCCCTTTTTAATTGAATGATTCATTTTGATTTTCACACTCACTCTCTCTAGACCCAACCAAAGTCCTTCACTCAACTCAAAATAGCATATATTAAAAAGCATCTCATGAGTTGAAAGACTTGTTACAACTTGTGCTTTTGTCAAGGGCAAGGGAATCACCCAGCTCATTCACTAGAAATCCACCTAAGAAAGAAAGACCTATCCAAAAAAAAGATGGCTAATTGGTCTTTCTGGCGAACTATCTTCTAGGGTAGCCGATTCTCTAGTGCTATCATAGAGAAAGGGTTTTCTTTACCTTACCTTTTCTTGCTTACTATCTTTTCCATCATTGTAAGAACAAGTTGAAGCTTATTTTCAAGGTATGATAAATCGCAGCTCAGGACATCTTCACCATCAAGAGCGTATTTCAGTGGGGCAGTTTGATTATAGGTACTATCGTTTAGTAGACATCGCAAAATGCACATTGCCCAATCATTGTAAGGTTTTAAAATAATTGTTTAACATAGTTACCGATGATACCTAAAAGTAATAAAATGAGTTTATATAGGCAGACATTAGCCTCTGAGCGAATCTACCCTTCTTAGGTGTTTTACCACTATGATCGTCCAATGTATT
Organism: Mallotus nudiflorus; assembly: GCA_947683625.1. Lineage (NCBI taxonomy): Eukaryota > Viridiplantae > Streptophyta > Magnoliopsida > Malpighiales > Euphorbiaceae > Mallotus > Mallotus nudiflorus. The sequence goes on from CANTUR010000323.1 coordinate 850,163, forward strand.
GAAGCCTAAACAATAAGATCCAAGCCAGGAGCTTTGGGTTGCCCATCAGTTCATTCAGTTTGGATTTCCTCAAATATAGGCACTATAGGTGGCTACCTAAGAGATCAATCATCATGCAAGGAATGTGGCAAATGGCTTGGCAAAGGCATCTTCTATAGATGGATCGAAATCAGACCTAAAGGATTTGCCTGGGGTAGAAAGTGAAAGTGGCTAAAAGACTTCACCTACACCAATTATTGCTAATGATGCTTCTTATTTTTTTTCACCGACACAACAAGCCCAACAGGAACCTCTAAAAAAGAGGAATTTTTATAGTAAGTAGGGCAGTCAAAGGCTCTTAGAGGATATCTATTTCCATATGAACTAAGGTTATCCAGGTATAAGCCCTAAGAACATATGCTAAAGCACCTTTCTGATGAGAAATCTACTGAATAGGCTTATGGGGCAGACTCTACTGCTAGCTTAGATCATCTTGTTTTGGCTTTCTTACTTGTTAATGGGTGGGCCAAAGCTCCTAGCGTTAGTGAGAAAACTACCTATTTCAAGTTAGAAATCATATTGATAGATTTCTTCTATAGCGAAGGAGTGTAGCCACTCGACCATAAGGAGAGGATCAAATTGGTCTGAAAGTGCATAAATAGCTTCTGAGAGAATCCAGCTACTTAGGGTCTTCTTTTGAAGAGGTGTTTTACACACTGGAATCTTTATCAATAACAATAGGAAAGAGCTTGCCTGATGTTAATCATTAGGAAGTGCACTTATTTTTTTATGTTAGGACAGGGAATTATATGCTGTGACACAACTAAAGTGAAAGACCTCCGGTTGTAATGGAAGCGATAACGAAACTTGCATACCTCACGATATAGCCTTGGACCATGCTTTGCAGCTAAAAAGGCTAACATTGCGGTCTCTCAGGTCTTGAGGGAAGAGTATCGCCTCTTCTTAGGTGGAGAGAAGCCACTAGCTCATTACCATTTTAGTGGTAGTAGATAGGAGGGTAATGATCTCCTAGGCTACTAACCCCAAAGGCTATTGGCTTGAAAGAGCCGGCTTAAACTCGACAACATTTAGCTCCATACCATCATATAGGTATTTATTAGGCACTTACTTTAATAGATTAAGCAACTATTAAGTGTCCAATAAATACCTGACAAGTGGAAGAATGGAGGAGGGGCAGCCCTCACTCTCACTCCCCCTCCGGTAGGGAAGCCATCGAGGTTGGGGGGAGCTATTGTTTGGTTTCGTGATACAAACACAGCGGAAAAATTAAAAATTCATCTCATTCCCAAACCTGGATCCATGTAATTTGACTACTTGATTAAATCTAGGATTTCAAGAATCTCACCAAAATGTAGAAGAGGTAAGATTTTCTTGAAGGATGAGAGGAGGTTCACACCGGTGACACCTTACCTCGAGCTTGTTGCTTTGGTTGTTCGAATCAAGACGTCTCCAAAAGGATGCATCCTCTATAAGTATCCACACGAACAACCCTTCACAAAACAAATTGGAATGTGTGTGCTAGCAACCTCCTTGATTGTCTCACAAATCAAGAACAAAAGAAAAACTCTCTCTTTGTTTTCTAAGAAGAAAGAAAACAAAATTGGAGGCAGGAAAAATAAGTGTGTGAAACCCTAGAGAAATATAACATATTTATAGACTCTAAATTAGGGTTTCACCTACCAATGACCTTTTGGTAATTTTCATTTATTATATTCTGATTTTGTTTAAAAAAAATTAGAAATAATATCTTATTTATTTATTTAAAATAACATTTATCTTAAATAAATAAACAAATAAATTAATAAAACAAACACTTTAATTATTTATTTCCACAGAGTTTATTTTTGGGCTTATTAAACCCATATTCGTTTTGGGCTTTTGCTAAGTGTGTGACCCTATAGGTTCACATAACATTGGTAGTGGGCCTAAATCTTTATTTAGGCCTACAAGTCATAAGCGGCCTCTAACAAGACATTATGACTACCCAAGTCTTGTGAAGTCAATAATCTGACATAACCTAATTACAATGAATTTTATTGTCCCTTTATCACATGATATCTTAATTGAACATTAGGCATAGAATGTCATCCTTATATAGTTCAATATTATGACTTGATTCCAAGTATACTGAAAATGATAACTCTTTATCAATTCATTTCAGCATGGCCATGCATTTTTCCTTTAGTCTATCTCATCAAGGGGCCCATAGATATCTTTCTTATATTAATGAGGAATAAATCCCTTCTAAATCACTCACATTCCTCACATAACTAATTTCATATCCAACAACATCCTATTTAATCATCTAGTTAAAGACAATGTTAGAATGTGTCAAAACATAAAATAGCTATGTAGAAATCCATGATGATTTCAAGGTCAAAGGACTAAAATAAAATTACTGTGATGAGAAATACTTATGACAATAATCTATGTAGTATTTTCATAGTGGGTCAATCCAATACATGATCTCTCATCATGTAACTATGAGTTGACTTAATATCTCATATTCATAATTAGTAAAACATAACCATCAGTCAACTTCATACTAGCCTTAATACTTTAATATTTATATATAATGAATAAATGGATAGGGATAATTAGAATAGAACTCTTATTTTAATTTAAGGGTTTTACTATCAAGTCACATACTTGATGGCCTTAGTAAGAATTAACCATTCATATAATTATCATAAAATCAAATGATAATCAAATACCACTTTATTAATAAAATAAGAAAGTCAATACATAATCACAAATTATTGACTTAGTGCATATCACTAACAACTATATGTTTTACTATGTTATCAACTCTTTCCTTATGTACACATACACCTATACATGTTCATACACGTACGCGCACACATGCGTATACATAAGTATACATGCACATACAAGCATACACATGCACGTATGTGCGCAACTAATTCCTGACTCTATGGCTATTTATGTGAGCTTTAAGGCATGTTTAAACTCTCTTAGAGCATATATATTATAAAATATAAAATCTATATTTTTTTAAAGAAAAAAGGGTATATACACAATACCACTTTTTCCAGTATATAATTTATCTAGTTTTCCTACCCTCGCTAAGTGCTCCTCAGCCGACTAGGCTGAGCAGCCCTTAGCTTCGGTTGAGTGATGAACCCTACCCCCAACCTAGCCCCTCTTAGGGCTATCCCCTCTCAACTCACTTTATTGAGCTAATTCTATATTGTCGTATCTCCTATACTTCTAGTAGTCTGGTTCGTTCAGTGGCTTCTCTTAAATTTCGTAGGTGATGTTAGAAATTGCTAGTATACCCTACTCAAGGCTTAACCCACATACCTCGTGATATAGCCTTGGGCCATGCTTCACAGACAAAAAGGCTAACATTGCGGTCCCTCGAGTCTTAAGGGAAGAGTATCACCTCTTCTTAGGTGGAGAGAAGCCACTGACTTGATACCGTTTTGGGGTTTGTAGATAGGAGGGTGATGATCTCCTAAGCTACTGGCTTGAAAGAGTCGGCTTAGACTCAATAACGTTCAGCTCCATACCATCAAATGGGTATTTATTAGGCACTTACTTTAACATATTAAGCAACTATTAACCACCTAATAAATACCTGATAGGTGGAAGGATGGAGGAGAGGTAGCCCTCATTCGTGCTCCCCCTCTGGTAGGGAAGCCATCGAGGTTGGGGGGAGCTGTATGTTTTACTATGTTATCAACTCTTTCCTCATGTACACATATGCCTATACACACGCATACATGTACATGCACACATGCGCATACATGTGTATACATGCACATATAGGCATAAAAATGCACGTATGTGCGCATGTGCATGCACAACTAATTCTTGACTCTATGGGTATTTATGTGAGCTTTAAGGCATGTTTAACCTCTCTCAGAGCATATATGTTATAAAATACAAACTCTATCTTTTTTTTAAGATAAAAGGATATATACACAATACCCCTTTTCCTAATATATAATTTATCTTATTTTGTTGCGCTCACTAAGTGCTCCTCAACCGACTAGGCCAAGCAGCCCTTAGCTTTGGTTGAGTGATGAACCCTACCCGCAACCTGGCCCCTTTCTGGGCTATCCCCTCCGAACTCACTTTATTGAGCTTATTCCTTATTGTCGTATCTCCTATACTTCCACTAGTTTAGTTCATTCAGTGGCTTCTCTCAAATTTCATAGGTGATGTTAGAAACTACTAGTATACCCTGCTCAACGCTTAACTTGAATACCTCGTGATGTAGCCTTGGGCCATGGTTCACAGCAAAGAAGGCTAACATTGCGGTCCCACTATTCTTGAGGGAAGAGTATTGCCTTTTCTTGGGTGGAGAGAAGCCACTAACTTGATACTATTTCAAGGTTAGTAGATAGGAGGGTGGTAATCTCCTAGGCTACTAACCCCGAAGGCTACTAGTTTGAAAGAGCTGACTTTCGTCTCCATACTGTCATATGGGTATTTATTAGGCACTTATTTTAATAGTAGTCCTATCTACCTAGAAGGATTCTATAAAGAGAATGTGAGTGGTGAGTGGGAAAGAGATCAATAGACATGGAAAAAGAAGAACAAAAAGAGCAGAAGGCACTCAGTTGTTTATGTGAAATCAAGGAGTAGAAGGTTCAACTTTTACACTTTCTTTAACAGAGCTCAAAGCAATAAGATGAAAGATGGGATGAGATGCTAGCCTTAGCGTCTAAGATCAATCATTAAGCCTTAGACCACTACTGAGTGGAGGATCATAAACTGCCTATACTACTGGGATGATCCCTACTTGAAAATTTGGAGACAATACCTCTTATTGCAACAAATCAACTTTCAAAAACCAATTTTCCAATCAAATTTTTAGGGCACACCAAAAAGCCACTGGACCCATGAAAGTCCCCTTTTTTACTAATATACACAACCTTTGCTAAGATATCTTTCATCAAGAAAAATAAAAAGAAATGCAATAAATGAAATGAAGTAACCCCAAAGGATGATCTCAAATTGAAATCCAAGGCATGGTCCCATTGAAAGCCCAGGGAATTATGAAAAATGGAAAAAGGTTATTCATTGACCTGTCTCTTACATTCTCGCTTCCTTTAAGAAAGTCTCCAGGTGTGGAATCATAGACCATTCACTAGCAAGGAATAAACTCTATGACTTAGTTCCAGCCTTCCCCCCATACTGAGATTGGGTGATTGGATTGCTATAGACATTTCTTACAGTGCCATCATAACACATGACCACATCTCAAAAGATGGTCATTAAGTTTTTTAAACAATGTTCTAGGTTCAGACAATACTCTCGATAAGTGGACGATAACTCCTCCGATAGAGCTAGAATGAACCATCCCCTTATGTGGATGTCACTAGAAGGTTTATAAACATCATGTTAATTAGTTCATCCCAACTATATGGGACTAAAGCCCGTGTTATTCTGTTGGGAAGCTTGATAAACATACTGAGAGGCTCAGTGCCCTTTTATTGTAGAGTAGTTTATCCCAGACTGAAGTTTAGATTTATTTTGAGGGTTTGCTAATATGGCTACTCGACCTATAGGTTTCAATATTTATCATCTGTGCTTTCTTATTTTTCTTTGTTGTGATTAATTCTTAAAACAGCTTATAAGGCTTACAGCTATTTCATTGTTTCAATATTCATTTGACATAACAAACTTGAGGATTAAGGTGCACGTGTGATTGAACAAACAAGTTTTGCTTGTGAATTCATGATGTTTGTTTTAGATTAAATGACAAAGCAAAAAGGACAATGATTGGTTTATGCAAACAAAACTTTCATGGAATTTATTTTATGTTATGGTTAGGAATGTAAAAATCAAAAGATGCAAAGGATGTAAAGTTAAACAAATAGTCAATAACATAATAAAAAGAGAACTTCCTTTTTTTTACTTCCAATGATGATACTAACAATGTATAGTGCAGGTTATGCCAGGATTACTATCGATTTTTCCCATGTGGTGTCAAACTTTGCCCCCGCTCTTGAAGATAGAACTCATTCTCCAGGAAATGACTTATCGACCTCTCTAGTTTAGCCAAAGTGCTTTTTCTGGTTTGTTTTTTGACTCAGTAAGGTATCCTTTTCCTAAAGCTTTAGCTCTCACCTAGACCGCCTCTTTAGGTTTTTTCTGAATGAGCTCTTGCTATTTCCCTTTCTTCTTTATTTCCTATAGGATAATTAAACACCCTTTCGAGCTTCACCAAAATAAGATTCTTATATCTATGTTAAAAAGCTAAACTAATAGCCTGTTGAGAATGCTGTAGGAAGGATACTCTCCCAGTCTTTCTGAAAAAGAAATGGGTTGCAAAAAGGAATCAAACTATTTTCATTAATAAAACTAATTGAGATTATGGATTTCAAGTGTAATTCTTTTTCACAGCATTTGAGTTCATGGGGTTTGGTAGTTCAGCTCCATCCATGTTGGTAAAAAGAAGGGCACTCCCTAAAAAGGCTCTCTTAACAACGTACGGACCTTCATAATCATAATTGGAGGTCCACTTTCCACGATGGTTGTTATGAATAGGGATAATCTTTTTCAACACTAAATTCCCCTTTTTTTTTAGTTGATTCATTAGGGTCATCACCTTCTACCAAACTAGTGGAAGTATCCACTATTTTCTTTGTATGTTAAGCCTCACAGCTGTGGCACTTCCTAAAGAAAACTACAATCATAGTTTACACTCACAAGACCACCGAGATCTTTGACTTAGCTCCCAAGGTTAATAATCCACCTAGCCCTTCCCCAACTGATAGTAGAAGATAAAAAAAGGGATACAAAGTCCTAACAAATCATAAAACAAGGTACCCATTCCATCTATCATATCAGTCGAGTTGATCTAATCCATTCTATAGAGCAAAACCCCCTAAATCAAATCATGAGTCAGTCAATGAAAAAAACTCTAATCTTCTTTCATCATCTTTTTTTATTATACCTTCAATAATTGGCCGTTAACCTTCTTCTTTAAAGAAGTAAGGGTTACAGGATCAGAATCAGGTTACCTTACTTATTTTTAGGTTTCCCCTTCTGTTAAGTTCACAATGGGAGGCATGTTATTAAAAAGGAAGGAAACTAAAAGTGTACTATTTACTAATACCTTAAGGATTGCCTTAGATCTCCTTCTGTGAGCCCAAAATAAAGGCTTTAGGGGCCCCTCAATGAGGGCTCTCGTGCTGGCACAGGGCTATATAAAAAAGTGGGACTGTGATTTCTTGGGGGAAGCCCTAGCCTCCTGTTGAAGGTGTTAGATAGCTTGGTAACATCACTTCTAATTATATTTTTAAAAGCAAGGGGATAGGGAGTGAGTGCCCTAAGTTGATATTGTTTATAGACTAATTGAAAGCATCAATTCCATTCCCTTAATAGCAAGCTCTCTAATCGGTAAGAATGACCTTGTCATGTTTCTAATTTTTTTAGTAAGCATTCTCTCATCCAGGCAAGCAATAGCATTCTAAACAGTAAATGACACTTGCACCTTAGCCCTAAAGGGGACTGGATGAGCCGGTTCAATATGCTATCTTTCTCTTCGAGATGAAAAAGTGATCTTTTTAATTCTGACTCGCATCAGATTTAGCGTAAATAAAAAAGTAGGCATGACTTTAGTTCACCCCACCTTAGTGTTTTAATGCAAGGTAGGTATGGAACTAGATCTATAATAAAGCTCCAATGGCTAAGATCGGATTCACTTCCCATGCTAATGCGATAAAAAAAACATCGACTAAAAATCATAAGTGAGATCTTTTTGAATGCACTTTCCCAAGTGAGTGGATTCATGAATAGTTGAAATAACCTATCTCCATAACTCTTGAAATATTAATTAAAGCTAAGATTAAAACTTCAAGGAGAAGAAAAAAAAGAAGCTAGTTATCATAAAAAAGGCAACTTTAAAAAAGGGTTCTAAAAACGGGTGTAATCGGGCTTTCACCAAGAGTTCTTTACTCTAGTGCTACTCCGCATCTCCCCTTCTGTTCACAGTTGAGAGGATCTCCATCACCACTTATAAAGGGGAAATCTTTGATTCTCCTAAGTCATTTCTTCAGCCTGGTCAGCCTAAGCTAATGTAACAAATTTCTTAGCAATAATGAAATCGACATATGAGCCAGATCTTACTTGCTTGTGGCAGAAGAGCTACTTGCTAAGCTTCTAATGACACACTTTCTATATAAGATCGGCCTTAGATAAATTCTTTTAAATGAAAGAATAGAGTTTCATCTAGTTTTCTTAGTAACAATGGAGAGATTAGATGAGTGAGAAAATAGATAGGCTTGCTAAAGACTCAGCAATGGCATCAATAGCACCTTTGTTATCTCTGTTCTCAAGAACTCCATTCTCATAACTCCAGACTATGTATCAACATTTAGGCCAATAACTAGAATCTGGGGGTGCATAACTAAAAAGTAAGGGGCAGGTTTATGCATTGGCTCTCCTAACATCATAATGCTTGTCCCGTTCAGTGTTTTAATCCACAAACATAACCATTTCACTGGTGGCCCCAATACCTATATATTATTTACTAAATTTCATCGTTAATGTCCATAAAGGAAAATTCCTTAAAGGGAAGAGCCTCATTGTGTTCATATCGCTCTTGCCTTAAGAAAGAGTGACTACTCCTTTTTCCTTGTTACAAGTTATTCTCTTGAATAGCTTGGCGATGACAAGGTCAAAAGTCCCTTTATGTTCAAAGAATCAATCTATATCAGGGTTGCTTTGAACTAGTAGAGCTAATGACAGCTAAAACATATCAAACTAGTGTGAGAGCAAGGCAAAAAAACCAATAAGGAAAAGGCCCATAAAGAAAGTACTCATGCCGCTTTCAGGTCTAAGATCGAAGAATGAGGGTGCTGAGGAGATAAAGAAAATTATGTAAGGCTTAGACCTTGCGTATAGTACTCCTCTAAGGGATAGCTCTCTCTTCAAGCACTCTCGACTTAAGAAGGGCTAGCTATGTTTGAAGCACTCCTTCTTGAAAGAATAACTAAAAAAACTCTTCCCATTCAAGCACTACTTGACTTGTAGCTACCTATCCCTAAAAATACTAAATGCTATGAAAGCCATACAATTGCTCTATAGCTAGAAAGTGTTCTCCTCCTATATATAATAGAAAGAAGCTAGAAAAGCTATACTAATGCTATGCCTACAATGAACCTGCTATAAAGTTAGTTAGGCCTCCTATGAAAACAATACACCTACTTTACTGACCTGTGGCTCTACCATTTGTAAAAAAAGATAGAAGGTGAATTACTAGGTCCAATGGGAATTGTTTTGTTATTTAGGAAACCATAAGGAGGATGGGAAAGCTTATATGACTAGTAGATAAAGAGTAGTGAAAGGATTGAAATCAAAGAGAAGGTGCTATCAATCAAACTAGATTGATAACAGCATGTCCAAAATTGAAAACATTGCTAAAAAGAATTCAAAGAAGACGGTTTAAAGCAGTCAACTCCCCCTTACCTTAGCAACTCGAGCGTGTTCTTTTCAGCTTTTAAAGCCTTAGCCCTGTGGCTTTATTCCTCCAATTGAACCGAAAGGAATTATGGATTTCTTACATTTTTTGTTCTTCAATCTCTCGCTTCAGATTCATATCACTGCTTTGACAAGCTAATGTCCTCATCTTTGCTTCAGCAAGATCGAAGAACTATTAAGTTATCCTCAAAGCCTCTTGGACTACAAAAAGAGCAATCTCAACTTGTAAGAATTCATCAACAGACTTGTATGTTTCCGGCTAAGTTGAGGACAAGAGCGATTCAACCGAGCCTAGTTGATTGTAGATTTTAGTCGGCCTTGTCATCTTGTGCTACAACTCAGTTGCCATCTCTTGAGCGAAAGAGGAGTGTGTGCAAATTTTCTGCTCATAAATAAGTCAAGATATACTGAAGGTGTGCAAAAATCACTGATCAGACAGAGGAATAGCTGGGTGAGATTGAAGCTCAGTCTTGTATAGACGTATAGTATGGTGGAATCTTGACATAGGCAAGTAGTCTTGGAACATGGTCGATTTGGTATATAGGCCACTAAACCAATCATCATATCTTCTTTTGCTTTATGTATAATACAAACTCATTTCAATCTTTCCTTACAAAGATATTAAAAATTTAACTTCAGTCATTATGTATTGAGCACTTCTTTTTTTTACTATTCCCACCTAAGTCCCTAACTTTGGTTACTTGGTCTACCATTTGAGATATTCCCCTTGTGAACCATGTTAATAGGAATCATAAAAGACCTTTTTGTATCAAAGTTCTTTCACTAGTGGTACACATAAGTGGGTTACTTTTTGTTATCCATTTTTACTATTAGATAATTTGAATAGACTCCTACGAAATTAGTTAGTAGAATCTATCCCATTAAAGAGATCTGTAAATGGACCAGCCAATCATCATTGGCTTGGTCAACCTTTACATGACCAACTACCTAATATCTTTCTATGTGGATCCTTCATACAAGTCTACTACTAGGAGCCCTCTCTGGAGAGGACTCAATTCAAGGTTGGACAAAAATAGGACTGTCTTCTTAATAAGATAAATAGGTCATCAAAGGACCTAATGACTTATTAATTCGTGAAAGCAAGGGCATAGGAATCCTAAAAAATTTATATAGTTTTTCTAGTTGGTTGCCCTTAATCTTGAAAGCTTAGTATAAAAGTTTGGATACTATCTTATTCAATTATTCTATTCTATCCATTTATCTTATAGTTATTACTAACTGAGTGCCCATCAATGGAATCATGGATGGCATACAACGAGTTTACTTCTTTCCTGCCAAGTTCTCAAACTTTCCTCCTTGACTTTATGGTGATCGATTGAACTAGGAACATTTGTCAGATCATAGGATGTAAGGGATTGCTTTTTTGGTTCTAACATTGAGTAGTGCTATAGGTTGAAGAGTTGTATTAGAATTGCATGAGTCATTGGTACTCCTTGCAATGTTATTGTTGCCATAATTAATGCAGGAGCAAAGCCACTCAAATGAATGTGAGAGGGATGACTCCTTAATTCCTAATTAGAATGTGCTTTGGTTCATTCCAAACTAAGGACAGTGATGGAATAAGAAAACTTACAGTTCTAGCTAAATTAAATTAGCTTAGATAATTAGTTTAGAAATGGTCAAGAAAAAGATAAGAAAAAATATGAAAAATGGCTTTCTTACAGGAATCCAAGGGCATTTAGAACCTCTCCTTCTTTTTTGATTCTGATAGTTGAGCAAGTGACTTCCCCCCTGGGCCAGGACCTTACACGGTATTGTACTCTAAAAAATTCCTACTCGGGCTCCCATAATGTCTTAAGGTAAGGGAGGTGGGTCGATAAAGGGATTGAGCACTCATAGTAAGGCAACTGTAGTCTATAGTGCATAGAAATGTCGTAAGATGACAAGTTTATTTTGCTTTCTACAAGCAGCAAAATGACCTTTTTGGTGATCCACATGTTGTAAATGAACCCCGAATTCTAGAGATGTGGAGATGGATTTGTTAGGGGTTACTCTAAATCACTCGCGTTTGATTTACATTGTATAGAGTAAAAAAGGTGACCCTCAAAACCTGATCTGTGTGGAGCAGGAAAGACGAGATCGGAGTAAAAGGAAAGGATAGCACCAAAGTAACACACCTACTTTAAGGCAAAGAGAGCAGACCAAGCCAGCAAGTCAAATCTCAAGGATGAATGAGTTCTTAAGTCAGCAAGCTTTCTCCTCTTTGGCCCCCTTTCTAGCACCAATTTACCAATAAAAGTGAAGCGTAGTGACCAAATTAAAGAGGGAGAAGGAAGCTTACTCCGCTTAGAGAGACTGGAGATTATAGTCTCAATCCTAACCTCATAGATGGTCTTTTCATGGTATGCCTTCCTTGCTCGTATGATTGTGTTGCCTTCCTTGCTCGTATGATTGTGTTGCCTTCCTCACTGGTATTGCCATATCGGGATTAGGGACCAAGACGAAGCGTAACTCCATACCCAAACCCACCTCTCACTAGTCTTTTTTTTTCCATTTTAGTGGTGGAAAAGGGAATAAAGCATGATTGCAAACTACACTAAAGTGCATATAAACTTATTAGCGGGAAGAACAATGATTAGCAATACGAGGGGGCAATTTAGTAAGAGAGGAACACCTCTATTATTGACCTGGTCAACTTGTTTTAACTCAATAAAACCCAATTTATTCGTATATGTGGCTTCCTTTTGAAAATTGAGTTAATAAAATGAGTTTTTCTCTTTCAAAAGGTTTTGAGTTTTCTCCCAATAAGAGGAATGAACTAAGTTAAGTAAGTGGTCATCAGTTGTATCTTCCCAGAGAGATAGCTAGGCTCACAGGCACAGCCCTCTGTTGTAAAGTTTTTTAAGCTTTCCTTGTATGAGCAAAGAGCAAGCAACTTACTTACCTAAGAAGAAAGGGCAAGATTTTATTTAGAAAACTCATGGGTTTTTGGCTTGGGATGTTATATGAGGGATTGGCTTTATTGAAGTAAAAGGGCTGGTCAAAAGCTAAAGCAGTACAAGGAAATCTGATAAAGAGGACAAGTAGGTATGCTTCAACGAGCCTCACACTCAAAGACAATAGAGCTAGCCTTGGACTGCAACCGTGCTACCAACCCTTTCGCTCGCACCCATAATGCTCGAAGAAAAGGAACTTTATTTCAAGAGTTGGATAGCCCTTAGGGCAATGATATTGTTCTTTCTTTTTACCCTATCAGGTTTCTACGCCCACCCAAGAATATAGTGCAACTGAAGATAATGCAATTGTTGAATTTTGCACCATCTCAGCTTCCTCACAATACTTTGTTTATCCTAAAGTGAAGGTTTCAAGTTCATTCCTGCCAAAGCCATATAATATTAAAAGGTAGGTAGAATAACCTTCATGGATAAACTTCCCCAATTCAAAGGTAAAAACTAAAGAAAGGTACAAAAAGTCTCACCTTATTGAATAAAAGAAGGAGAGGAGCAGAACCTCCACATACCACGAATTGGTTCAAGTTTATATAATTTTAGTCAAAACCCTTCACAATGCTTGGAAGTGTAGTATACATAGTGAGTATGTTGAATTGGTCCCGCCCCTCATTTTCTAATGCATTAGCTACGTCCTTGCTCTCCCTATATGTGTGTATCATATTAACTTCTTTAAATTGAGTTATGAGCCATCGACAATAGTAGAATCTCATGAGTTTCACCGAGTGTGTATAATGTTAATTACCACTTTTGAATCTCAATGTATCTTGAGGCTATTTTCTTTGTTAATGAAATTAGTAGGCCATCCCGAAGAGCTTTTCATTCAGCTTGTATGCTAGTACACCATGGTAATTTCCTTGACAAAGCACATATCCATTGACCTTGACTAAGTACTCCTCCTACACCTCCAGGTCAAGGATTTCCCTGATAAGAGCCATCTGTATTTAGCTTAGCCCATCCAAGTAAAGTAGAATACAATTATATGCAAGACATTTATATAATCGTTCCAGCATAAGTCTCATCTTCTTACAACAATTTTCCAATGTAAATCATTAGTCCAGAAAAACCTAGGTCAATCATCTTATATGGAAAAATTATAGAAAAAGGAAACATATTAAAAGGAGCTATAGATAGATGGAACTCGTTGGAGCCTTCAGAACTCATCTTGACAAGAATGATATGAGTTTCTTTGCTAGTTTTTGAGGGAATGAGACATAGAAAGGGGCCTTTGCCATGCAACTTCACCTTGCTTTATCATCAAGTTATTGAACATTGCATTTTTTTTAAAAAAAGTAAAAGTAGAAAATTAAAGCCAATAGCAATGTGAACCAGTCAAATATAAGATCGCAAAGCTCTCAAAAAGGCTTTCAATCATTTACAAAGAGATGGACATAAAAACTATCCCCTGCATTGAAACGAGAGCAAGGCTCTATAAAGTATAGTTAAGCTAGAGGAAGGCATAGGTAGTTGGCCTTGTTTTCACCTACCATGCTATGTCTTGATCTCATGGGGCAGTTAGCATCCTCACCTTAGCTAGTAGCTTTAGCTATTTGCTCTTGTGGGTGGTAAGTAAGATATAGACTTTTTCTAGCTTAATGGGTTTGTGTTTAGGAAGTAAACACAAGACAAGCGAGCATAATCTATGGTCTTCCCAAAAGGTCCTGTCTTGGACCAATTAATGGTTGAGGAGCATCATGGGCACATAGAGATTCAGGCATATCATATTAGATGTAATGATGGAAGCTATAGTCATTCTTTCTTATCTCACTCATGTATCAGCGAAAGGTCCCTAATCACCAATTAGGTTGGCCTTGCTATCCCGCATGGAGTCATTCTGCTTTCAATTTTTGAAACTCCTTAATAGGTGTAATTCGATAGAGAATATGGCTTGAGAAAGAAGTCCTCATTTCCTAACTTCGGATGCATATTTTCACTTACCCTTCTTATATGTAGGGGACAGCGGATTTAGGTTTGTTCAAATTTGGTCAATCAGTTTACAGGAAAGAGATCGATTCGCCACCCCTCTGTTCCTAAAAGAATTACTATATTATACACTTTATACCTACAGTTCCCATAGTACTATGAGCTCCCTGAACAGTTACATAATCATTTCTATAAGGGTTGCCTACCAGCCACCACCCTCATATTTTATTTAATGTTATTGCGGTTAGCACGATGCCCAATAGGGCACTCCTTTAGACAATTGTGTGAGGAATGCGAGCTCTTTTCTCAACTTTAGATATAAAAACTAAGTTGTAGAATTCATGTATAAAGAAGTAGATTAGCACATGCAAGTAGTAATTCTACTTTACCAACATCAACTGATGTTGATCTTTACTTGCGAAGAAGATTAACATTTATTAAGGTGCGGAGCAACTTTTCAAAGTCCTTTAGCTTTAGTAGAGTAAGGTTAGATTGTAAAGGGGGAGGATGGATTAGAGTTCAAGAATTTCTCATTAAAAGAATCATGCAGTCTGACATAGTAGAGGTTAACTGCTTATAATTTAGCAATTGGTCCACTACTTGAGTCCTATGGAAAGAAGGAGAATTGACCAAGCCTAGTCTAAGAGCAGGATGAAGTAGCAAAGTGGAACTTCATTCCCTTATAGGGAATGGGGAATGTATTATGCTGACTAGAACTAGAATAGATGAACTCCTCTAATATATATAGCGAGGCTCTTTGAGGCTTAAGGGCTATAGTGAATAGGCCAACAGCTGAGATGGGGATAGCAATGCTTAGGAGCATATATGCTTTTTCCATATAAGCATCTCGTTGCCTCCAACAATGTTCAGCCCCTTACTAGATACCACTAACTTGGCTCTTGTTATCTCCTTCCTCACTACACTTCTCTTTCCTTAAGTTGGAGGTCAATGTCCCTGAAGACTTTTCTTTTGAAAAAGCTAGTTGACTGCTTTTAACTAGACAAAATCATCTGATTGACCGGGTCGACCTTAGGTAGGGTTTTCCTTACTCCTACTCCAGTTTGATGAAATAGACATTCAAACTCCCACAAGGTACAAACCTCCTATGGAGGATCAATTGAAAGTGCCATCAAACATTTTTCATGAGCCTTTGAATAGGAATTTGGTAAAAGAATTGCATTCCACTCAAGATAAGGCTAAGGAAGTCAATTTAGGGTTACATAAAAAGAATGCCCGAAATTGACACGAAGACTTAGGTTCAATACTTTTTTTGAACCAAATATTTGCGGTTACTATATCAAATTGATCTTCCAACATGGGTGGCACTCTAAATGAGACCAAAATCATTTAGTAATTTATCTAGATTTTTTGTTCCAGTTTTACAAATTGGGATGACTCCCATAACGGTGAAGAAATTTCATATTTTTAACCCAACGAACAAAGACTAGTGCCATTTTTGATTCTATACTAGGTTGATGAGTTCTCTCTTATCCTAAATTAGACCCAGACTCGGGTTTCCAACCCATATCCCTGATGTTGCACACTCAATCAAAAGAATATACTTTTATGGAAAAGCCAAAACCAATTCCGAAGTAATCACGTATTTTAACTTATCAAATGCTTGTTGCGCTACCCTACTAAGATAAGGTCATGCAAAAGCCCCTTTTTGAGATCGGGCCAACAAACCTCTAATGAATCTTTAGTCTAGTTGCATAAGCCCATAAAATCCCAAAATAGTATAAGGGTCCTTGGAACGGGCCACTGATGCATCGCCTTAATCTTGATCATCATAATATACAAATTACAATGTGTAAATGCCCGTAAAAGAGTAGGTCATGTATCCTATCTTATGGATTACTATAGGAACTGAACCTACTGAGAGAGTGTAAATAAATGAAGAAGTTCGTTAGCAAGAAGGAGGACCTCAAAGGTGATGGGATTTTCTCATCGTCAACTCCAGAACCTGTGGATGCCTCTTTCATCATACTAAGAGGTTGGATCAAGCCAAAAAGTAGTTTTTAATCCTATGCGCCTTTCCAAAGCAGCTCTATGAGCATGATCGAGTGAACTCATTCTCGCCAGTGGAAGGAGGCACCTATGATTTACTATAGTAATAGATAAAGGAATTTTTTCCTATTTCATCCTAGTTAAGTTCACTTTAGTATTATCGTATATAAGATATAGAGTCCCTACTCAATAGGGCTTTCTTCATTCAAATTGATTGAGAAAGCTATACCCAATAGCGCTCTATAGAAGTGCCCTGCGGGGTCGTAGAGCCAGTCCCTAGTAGCCTAAAATCCTTAATGACTTATGAAGAATGATATATGCTTAACACATCCAAGTCAAAATCTCATTAAATAGGGGATAATAATTTCTTTAACTTGTAGTATAATTTAATATAATATAAAAGGTAGGGGTGGAACAAAACAAGAAGTACTTGAATCGAGTGGGTTGTTCTATTTCATTAACCAAATTGCTACCTTAACCTTAGCTGGGGCTATTTCTTCTATATATTCTATTTTTTACTACATCTATTTGATTTGTATTGATTCCAATCCTTATCTCATATTGAGGAATTCCGTTAGTTACTTGATTCATACTTTAGAGTACTTTTAGTAACATCAAAGTACTCGTTCGGGCCTAACGACTAGTTAGTCCCTCACTATGAGGTTGCCCTCCTGGTAAGTAATAGGGAAGATCTTTCTTACTCCTCTTGCCTAGGGCTATAGACATAAAAAGATAGTTATTTGCTTACACAAGCGATTTGAACAAACTACTTCCTTTACTATTTAAGAGTAGCATTTGAGGTAAGAAAGCCAACACTTTTTATTATGAGCTCTTTCATTTCACCTGGCGGCTGGCTGGGCTGGTTCTCCACTCCTAGGTTTACTATTTCATTCATAGCTTTAGATCCCTCTAGCCCTTACATCCCTTCTAACTATATGATTGAGATTAGCTAGCCTTCCTTGGCTTGGTTAGATTGGTTTGAATAGCCCTATCTTCTCTTTTACCCTAAGATGCAACGAATCGACTTCACTTTCAAACATACTTTTTTATCGATCCAATCACTCAACCTATTGATTGCCCAAGACCATCCCTCAATCCAAAAGAAATAAAAAAGATCGCTCTTAGCATACGACATTAGCAGTTAAGACAATGGCTAGATCAACTATTAGATTAGATTTTTGCACGAATGCCCTCTAACTGTTCTCGAATTTCCTGTTGAGGTGTGGCATGGCATAGAAGAAGCTGTGAATGCTGTTGATAGCAGAGTAGTTAAAGGAACTAACATCTAAGTGATGAGAGAAAGAAAGAAACTTTTAGGGGGTTTCTAAAGTGGCCAAATCCGGTTTTAGCAAGACTGTTTGTGATGAATAAACTTTTAGAAGGACAAATGCCAGGAATGAAAGCAGTAAAGGCAATCTAGCCTTCAGCAGATGATCCTATTAGTTAGATAATAAAAGTCCATACCATATAATTTCTAGCATAAAAGAAAGAGAGATATTTTCACATGGCGAGGAAGACTCTCATTAAAAGTCCTTAGGCCTCAAAGCCAATAGCTTCCTTATTCTAGTTATTGCTCCCTGGCTTTCTTCCTCCAATTCGTCCTCCAACAGTTGTAGATGAATTAGCTATAGATAGTCCAACAACAAGCTTTTCAAGTGAAATCTTAAAATATGCCCTTCTTCTTTCAACCTGCATGGATGTCTTTAAATTAAAAGATAAGAAAATCCTCCCGACTCAACCACTCTATTTTATTAATTTAGCTTTTCAACAAGCTAGAAGGGCTAATATGGCATTCATTAAGGGCTAGAGCTTCAAGAAAAAGGGCTTCTGCCACTAAGGAAGAGGAGTTGTTTGCAGGTTTTACATTACAAATATAAAGGTTTAGAATCCTCCATTCTTGATGGGGAACCCATGGGAGACTAGTTTAGTGAATGCCCAATTAGAAGTAATTATGAAATCAGAAGCATCAAATGAAAGGTTCTTTCTAAGACCTCTGCTATTTCCCACCATTCTTCTTCCTAGTGACCTAGGAGTTGGGTGCATGACATGAATCTTTTCTTTCAGCTATTCAAGTAGCCCGATCTGGTAAGTAAGGACTTTGCTCTCAATAGAAGTAAAAAAGCCTTCAACAAGATCATCTACTATTGAATCAACTTTTGTTATTGGGTAAGGTTCTATATTTTCCTTGTAGTCCATGGAATTTTACTCTAGGGAAGCTCATTCCATGGATGGAACAGAACTGATATGATACAAAGGATAGTCTCTGTAAGATGGACCAAAGCGCACAAGTAAGACTGAAAGAACGTATTGATTCCTACCAGTCATAACAACTAAAATGGGTTAGCCTTCATTTGTCTCATTAGCAAAGTCACAAGTAGTGGTGAATCTATGTTGCTACTAAAAGTGCCTTCCATAGTTCAATAGAGAAAAGAGAGAAGACCAGGTTCTCAAATCCCTTGCATGTGAGTGTGCCTTGATGTAAAAAATAATCCCAAGGATAAAAGTTAATCAAAATAGGCTTTAAAGAAGAAGGAATCCCCAACTATTGACTTAACTACTATTGAAAACAATCCTAGGGCATTCAAAGAAGAGTATAAGTTAGCAAGGTTGACTCACCTTGGGCTTCTTGGCCTAGCTTTTAGTGGAATAACTGTTGTAACCTAAAACTCCCCTAGCTGCATTACCATCCTTAGCACTTTCCTCTTTTCTCTCATGAGGCAAGCAAGGCCATTCAAAGTGAATTTTTGAACAAGAGGAAGCATGGAAATATCAGTTATTGTGCTCAAATCAATGGCTTTGAATGTAAACTGTGACTGAACTACCTGACATGGCTTATTTGACAGCTACCCTTAGAGAGCTTGAAAGTTGATTGGCTATAAATCACACATTATAGATAATCAAACCTTTATAAATAGGGGGAGCTATTAGCTAAGCTATATAAGGAATACCATCTATAGATGGAAAATGCAGGGTAGCTAAAGAGTGGATGGCACCCAAAGGAAAGAGTGAACCCTGAATTAGGTATTCAATATTCAAAAAGAAAAAGGGATACCAGCTATTCACTTAGCTACTCTACAATCCACAATGTCATTTCCCTCATTGGTCTCTTGGCTTAAGGACAAGGTTTTTCAGTTCATCAGGAATATATGGGAAAGAAAGTGTCTTTGTTTGGCACATGTCACAAAAGCTTTTTCATTTTTTTTCTTGAAAGGTGCCATAAGCCCAGTCCTTTTCCCATAATTAAGTTCTCTTTTTTCAATTTTTTGATCGGATGGACCGAGAGAAGGAAGGATGAGAGCTAATCAATCCAATTGTTGGAATAACGGGAGCTAGACAGGAAGCCAGCTGCTATGTGGCTGATCTAAGAATTAATGAGAGGACTATTTCCAATAGGTGATGGGATGCAGTAACAAAAGACAGATAAAGGTGAACCCAAGTTTAAGCACTCCTAAACATTTTTGCTGTTATGCTTCATTAGCATATCAACAAAGAGAATCTAAGTAGATAGGGATAAGGTGGCCAAGCCTTTCACTCTTTTAGAATGTAATTAATAAGCCTTTAAACTACTACAATACCAGTATCAACTTCTCTGATATCTCCAATTCCCATTAGCTTGGAAATGGGATCCAAGTGTGGTACCTACTTTTGTAAGAGATCGCAGGCATAAACACTGTAAGGCGATGGAATTGAACTAGCTTAGGCTCTTTGCCTTATAGTAGGGAATAAAGTTAATCCCGCTTCATAAGTTATTTGATCTATAAAAAAAAGTTAGAAGAGGTATAAAAAGACTCTACTCTCTAGAGAGGGAGAGGCAACCATGGAATAATCCAAAGTAAATCTCAAAATAAAGATGGGTAGGGGCAAAATCTTAATACCTCACAACTGGATCAATGGCTGGCCTTAGGCTTGCAAATGCAAAACCCCTGCTAGAGTAAATTAAGGGGCAGGTACTACTTAAAGTAAAGGTTTAAAAGGGATCGCTCATAGGGGAATATCCTTAAAGAGAGGACATTCTAAAATCGATTAGCATTCCAAACTCGCTCGCAAGGAAAAGAGATTCTTCCTAGAGCAATGCGGCTTACATAACAAGAGTAATCCTCTGAATAAAGGCTCTCTTTCTATTTTTATATTAAGGTGAAACTCTCATTAGCAATGTGGGAATCTAGATCTCTAAAGTAGCTTACTAAAATGCTAGTTATGTCAGTGAGACCAAGTCCCTAATTAGATATAGAATTACTTTTAATACCCTAGGTGCTAAATGACTAAAATCCCTATTCTTTTATTTTTGAAATCCACTACTTTCAAGTGAGTTCTAATCATCCCATTCATTGCCTACTTTTACTTTTAAGGAACTATTATAGTTAGAAGTCTTTTTAAAAGCCGTAGTCTTCGATTCTCTTCCTAAAATCCATCTTTTGTTATAAGCCTTCCAAGTATCTTCCTTCTAGTTTTTTATGGTCCAGCCATCGTAGTTAGTTATCCCATTCCTCCCGTATGTCCCTTATTCTGTTAGAAAGTAAGGTTTTGAGGATGCCCTTTAGTTCTGTAATGGTCTATGCACTAATTAAGGGTCAATATCTTATGAGATTACTATTTCCCTATCCGCTATTCATGCTTGGGCTATCTTTCAAATTAGAATGATTACTTAATTAGCCTTTCTTCTTTGAAGGACTAATTTAATGATTAGGGCAGTCTCTATTCATAAGAATGGAATCTATATGCTTTTCTTTTTATCTACTATCATTAGCTTTGAAGAAAGGAATAAAGAAGAACTAGGTTCAGAGAAGAAGGCTCTTCCTCAGCAGGGACGATTCTGGTACTTATCTTACTAGAGCAGTTTACAAACTTTGCTAATAATAGCTCACTCTCCTTGACTTTATAAAGAAAATCTAGATGTGACTGACCCACCATGTTCGACTCATGCAAGGCTTGCATCCTAAGATGGGAGGACTACCCTAGATGAGGGTCAGCGCCCGTACTAGCCCTTGACTAAGCGAAAGCACTAATAGATGTAAATTTCTTCATTCTTATACTAAGGGTGAGCTTAAGAAGCTTCAAGCTAGGCTTTCCCTCCATTATAAATTCTTTCCCTAGGCTAGTAAGATAATCTAAGGGCAAGAAGGAGACATTTCAATCAAGAAAGATAAAGGAACAAGATGGGATAGTCGCTTACAGAAGGGCAGAGGATTTCATAGTTATCAAATCTTTCTTCTGAACTATCAAAAAATAGCTTACTCTCTTTTAAAACACTGGATACGTTAAGATCTAATTCTTGCACAACCTCTTATGTAAGAATCCATTCTTCTTAAACTTAAAAAAGACTTATAGTGATTATTCCCATAGCTTCTTCTACCCAGTCTTCTCCTATAGTCTCAAAAGAGGGTCAATACAATCCCTTTAAGAAAGAACAAAAAATTCAACTATCAGAGCCATTACAGGTGATTTCTACTTTAAAAGCCAAACTCAACATATATTTAACTCAAGGCCTAAGAATAGCAGAACCATGAAAGTAGAGCTAAAATCTCATGCCAAAGCATCATACAGTTGCTTCCAAATGTGGTTTCATGTCCGAGCTAGGCCATCCTATTGTCTGATGGAAAGAGAGAGTTTGATGTGATGGTAAGTCAAATATAGCTACTTTATTTGGCAAATGTACTTCCTCACCATCAAAAGGTATTGAATCATATCAAGAGGGAAGCAACTCATTGAGTCGACCATCAGGCTAACTTGGGTGTTAGGCTGCAGTCTTGTAGTCAATGGATGGGAGGTCTTCCCTTCCATTCCAGAAGAGATTCCTATTTCACTCTTTTTCTCACTTATCAACTCTCTATGGGACTTGTTCCATCTTTAACTCAGCACTTGATATTTATAGATAGACATTTTTATTGAGAATTCTTTAAGGGCCCACCCACCTTACATTAAAAAAAGTAGCCGAAAGAGCTCTCACAAATAGAATTTAAGTACCACAGAGAAAAGCTAGCTGGATAAACAAGATAGGGATCGCCCGCTCGGCAATGCTACTTTGGGGAGGAGACAAAACACTTTAATAAAACATTTAAACTCATATTAATAAGTTTTTCTGATATATGAACAAGATTACTATGGAAGAGTTTGTGAATATTGTTTTAAGTTATAGCTCTAAGATGACTAGCATGAATGAGCCAGCTTTAATACCACCTAGACTCTTAATCATAAACAGACTTACACTAACCTTAAAATAAAATAAAAGGATTAACCTTCTCTATATATTTGTAGACATTGGCTTAATTCACTCCCATAGACACTGCAAAGAAAAGAACACATAATGAAAACTTCCTGGTTAGGGTTGTACAAGGGAACGAGAAAGGGGTTTGATAAGAAAGAGTTTGGGAATGTCCTATTTAGTTAAAAACATTGAGTTTAGGGTTGGGGTAGCATGGATACGAGGCTATTGAAGTGAAGTTTGGAATCATTGTGGTTTTCTATCTTCATATTACTAAATAACCAAGGCTTTTCAGCAATTCAACGCACCCCCCTTAAGCTAGACAACCTGACCTCAGAGAGAATAGAATGAGTCACCCTAGCCTTAGCCTTACTAAGAGTTTGAATTCCTCTATAGGATAGTACAACAAATGAATTGCATTAGTGCAATTTGGCTAGCTGAATCGCCTAGCAAACAAATTGCCTCCTTGCTATCTTAAAAAAAGAGGACCCATGTGAATTGCGTCTTTGATCTTGCATATATGCATTATAAATAGAATAAATATATTTTTATCAATATATTTGTCAACTAGGTGAACTGATGCCAGCATTACCACCATGGAAACAAAATTTCCTTAGTCCTTTTTTTATGAAACAAAGCCAAGCCTTTTCCGCCTTCCACTTTGGCTGGACAGTAGTTCCAGGAGCCAGTAGCGATAACAGGTTGAGGGATATCAAAGAGAAGGTGCAATTAGTCAAGCCTATAATTCGAATATTGCAGTTAGTTAGTACGGCAAGTAGAAAGGCAAAACCAAAACTCCTTACTCTTTGTAGAAAGGAAAAGAAGTAAGCTAGATGATGACTTTCTATCATAGGAAGTATGCACCAGTTTAGGTAGTGGTTATGGTAAGACTGCTTTGAAAAGAGCAAAAACTCCTTGCTTCATTCCTTTCTGTATAAGTTAGCTCAGGGAAATATAGAGATAGAAGGTAGGTCGGCTAGTCTGGTGCCGAAGTGCACTTAGGAAAGAAGAGAAGCTTGGCTTAGAGAATAAATCTATGCCCATCATGGTAAGAGGGTTCTTTCTAGGACTGATAGTTAAGTTCAAGCATATCATAGATCAAACTCTTTCAAGACTTTCAAATCAAGCTTATTGTAAGGCTAAAGCCCCTTTACTAATAGAGGCAAAATAAAAAATTGGAAAGCAGTCAGTCTTTCTGGTAAGTTAGTGTTACAAGTCTTATGGTCCAAATAGAGTACAAAGTCAGCACTCTTGGAAGCCTATAGGGAATAGGGAAGGAAGGCCATATAGAGCTTGAGCCTAAGAGAAGGAAGGAATATTGCTAAAACTAAGACTCCAAGACTCCAGTCAAGGAGATTAGATAGATGAAAAGTACTTTTTGGAGAACAAATCCTATCTCTTATCTCTCTAGTTCTAGAACTCTTAGTAAGCTAAGTTTCTTTGAATATACCTTTCAAGAAAAGACCTTTCTTTTATTTTATGCCTTATTCATTATGAAAGCAAAACCTGCTCAAAAACCAACTTAATTGATTCAGTACTTGGATTAGGTTCGGGTAGAGAATAGGTAAGGGCGGTAGGCTTTTCACTTTAGCTGTTCTTATTCAAGACCTTACTCATTTAAAGCTTTTTTTTATCCCCTCTTTCTTTCTAGTTAGGGAGACCATAGATGAAAGCCTATTCAGGGCTAGTGAGTTACTATATGTTTGTGAAGGCAAATAGGCGCTTGTAGATACAAAACCATTTTTGCTGAGCGACTTAGAGAAAATAAAGAACTTGTTGTTTTGAAAAGCGATGCATATAGTTTCGGGGGTAAAGGAAACCTTCTCTCTCTTACTATTGATCCTACGTCTCTCTTTCAAGGGTTCCAATTTCTTTGGTAGCTTTAGGCAAGGTAGTAATGGTACTCAGTCGATCTTACTCTAGCCACTTTTGACTTAAGTAAGGGAAGGTTTCCTTTCCATGAAGTTTTTGTTCCAGGCCCCCTTCTTAGACAATGGACTAATAGTTGAAGGGACGGGATCATGACTTTTACTTATAGGTAAACATGTATGTGAAGGAAGGAACAACTATAAGTGAAGGTTTAAATGGAGTTGAACTCACACCCAAGAAGAGCCTTTTTTCCTCTTGGGGTAGCCCAATAGAAGATCATTAAAAGGCCTTGAAGAGGCTTTTCTCTATCTATCTTTTGGTCTAATTCATCTTTGTATATAACTAACAAAATAGAATATGGTTAGCTCTTTACTCGTTATATGGTTAGCTCTATGCACTCTTTGTGATTTCTTTCCTCAGAGTGTGGGTTCATCCCTCTATATTAAGGTCTTTTTAAGTGCAATCCTATAGTCTCAGCAAGTAAGAAACTTGGCCCCAACTTTATCAACCAACAACGGGCATTTTTAGGGACTAGCCCACTTTCCATTACTCAAGAGGGCAATTGTCTGATCCTCTTTCATCTGGAATCATTTTAGATTGTACCTGCCTATACTTTCTTATATGAAAGTGCTCCTTGCTTTATAAGAATGATCAGAATACAAATAAGATCAGAAAGGCCATCATTAAGGCAAACAAAGAAATTGCTTTGGTTAGAGCAAATCCAAAATGGCATAACCTAATCATTGTTTAGCTAAGGATGGATTTCGTGCCATATAATGAATAAAAGAACTAAAGACATTTCTAATCCCGACAGCAACTCCCACTAAAGCAATTTTAGCAACTCCTGCACTAATTGATTTAGCATCTTCTAACATCTCCACTTTTGAATTCTCATCACGCTTTTAACATTCTTTCTTGTATCTTTCCTCATCGACTCTTCCATTCATTCCTTTCACATCTTTCTTTTGAAACTGATCACTATACCTCTCAAGCATTGTAGTTGTATCACATACAAAATAAGGGTTAACTTGCACCACTCTATCAGTTCTTTCTTAACCCAATCTTCAACCTTCATAGTTAATAAACTCGTTGCTTTCTCCCCTTAAGAGAAGTCAAGGTCTAAAGGAGGAGTTGAGATTGGCACTTTAGATTGCCTTTTTCTTCATAATATGCCTGTTGGTTAATCAGATGTTCTTCCATTCCTGGCACCAAGCTAAGACTAATTAGCTCGAGTAAAGTGCCCCAAGGGCAAGAAGAGACAAAGAAGGTGGAATCTTTTCCTTTAGCTTGGCAGTAGGAATTGTCTATGTCTAAAGGCATAACCGCAATATTAGAACATCAAATAGGAATGGTTGGGAGCTCAAGAATAGGCTTTTTAGAAAGCCAACCATAAGGCACTTGAGGTATATGGTCTTGACTTACCTGTGTGAATGATGGATGACCCAGAAAGATGGTAGGTACAAAACTATAGGAATGTTGTCATAAGCTAGGGGAAGAAAGTTTAGTTTGAAAGGTGTTTCAATTCCCATCTGGTGAGAAAAAGCTCTTTGCTTTGAAAGCTTTTTTGTAGGCAATATGCAGTGGTAGGCTAGAAGGAAGTGCAGGAACTTCTGGAATTAAGGAAAGCAACTTGAGGGTAGTAGGTTACAGAATCCGATTTGTAGCATCTTTTTTAGTAGATTTATTAGAGAAGGACTTCTTTCAAAAAATGTTAATTATTTTGTAATTCCATTCAATAGGGAGGGAGGCATGGAATTAGATGCTCCCCCCCACCCATCAGTGCAGGAAGGACTGCTTAGTGAAATGACATACTTAGGATTCCCTCACTGTCAAGTAAGGGAGTGACGAGGGGGTCTCAAAACTACTCTTTAGAAAGATAGCCTACATTGCACCAAAGGAGTGTTCCCTATTCTGAATGAGATGTAGTATACATAAGTGCTCTTTTTATTGCATGCATAAGCACTGCAAACATGGCTACTTCAACTCTTTTCAGAAAGGAAGAGAGTTCAGTTACTTCTGGGCTTAAAAGAGTTCCCCCAAAGGAAAGACAGTCAATAAGAATTCTCCATACTCTAGAATCATAGGCCTAGGAGCAATAGACTAAAGAGGTACATCATATGTAACAAAGTCAGTAACAAAGAGAAGAAGGAAGAAAAAGCCAGGGATGAAGAGGAATAGAAAACCTCATAGAAGGCCATTAAGTAGCAAAATAGGACTTTCGATTAGTTCAAGTACAAACCATTAGAGGTAGGAATGCTCTCACCTGTGCATGGTATAATAAGGGAATACCCGCCCTTTTTACTTGAATTGATCTTGGTAAGGTGCGAAGCACTCTTAGGGTGAAAAGCAAGTAGTGAAGGAACACTTCTTCTCTTTCAATACTAGCTACTAGTGAACACTCTTCTTGTACACTTTTCAAGCATAGTAAAAATCATTTAAGTTAGTTAGCCTTAGCCTCTTTGTTCTCCTTTCTTTATAGAAGCATATTAAAAAGTGCATTAAAAGCTGCTTAAACAAACTGTAAATGCATAATCAACGGAAGGCTTCCTTAAAACCAACCACCTTTCCTTCTTTCACTCCTAACCTAATAGAAGCTATAAAACCATCCATAGGGGAGGGGTGACTAAGCTCCTAAATCGAATGGTTAAAAAGCCAACTCTGTGTAATGATTGCACTGCTCCCTCTTGACAGCTTGCTTCTGTTAAAGCTATTCTATCACTGTCTTTCCTTACTTTCTCTATCGATACTGAACACAGTTTCTAACCTCTTAACTAATTACTTTTTTTATTGACAAAGTGGCTCCGAGTGACAACTAGACTTGCATACTCATGACTTCTACTATAAGCTATAAAAAAAAGAGGTAGGGAGCTTGTGACTAAGCCGTTAGGGAGACTAAGACTAATTTGAATCAGGGGAAGGATCCATAAATAGCATTATGGATGGAGTACCAATAAATTCATTCTCTAATGAATGCAATAATGGAACAATTGGTAGTGTTGAAAGCCCTTACCTATGCAAGAAGTAAAGGGGATGGGTAATCACATTCTCTAGTTTGCTACTTATGACTGCCTTGGCCACTCTATTGATGCAGTACCCTTCACTACACAAAAAAGGTAACTCTTTCTTCTATGCTAATAGAAATTCTGTGGTACAACTCGTGGGTTGGATATACAAATGGAAAACAAGGATTTAAGACCCTTTAGAAGACTGATCTTCAAACTGCCATGGGTACGATCATGACTAGATAAGAAAAATGAATCTAATAATTCATTTGGTGGAAAAGGATGTTAATCTTTCAATTACCACCCAATACCTGATTTTCCTTAAGTGGGCTGGCTGATGAGGCATGCTATGACAAGGGATAGATAGTCACTATCTCTAAGAAGGTACTCCTATGGCCATATACATGCCCTCTGGATACGACCGAAAAATTAATTATTATCTACCTTCTTAGTACCTTTTTTTGAGCACAGGTGACTCTTTTAGTTATAATACTTGTTCATTTAAGATGTACATAGTCTTAAGGGTATGGTCATTATGTAGCAATATATCTTCTCTACTAGGTGCGTATGGTAAAATGAGATATATCCTCTAGGCCTAAGTCACTCCAAAAAGAGTATCTTCAATCTATATTTAGAGCCTCCATCTAAGTAGAGTGAAAGATGGGTAGTCCCAGTAAGGGCAAGATGAAAGAGGTGGTGGCATTGTATATAAGATGAAAGTGTAACCACTTTAACAAATGAGCCTAGCTAGCTTAAAACCCATTACATCACTAGATGCCATGTACTTTGCCTCTTCTCTGTGTGTCTTTCCTCTGCTGGTAGTCACTTAGTCCTACTTCCCTTGTTTACTTTACATTGAGTCCTAACCAGACCTTGTGTATGTCTAGAGAAAGATACTTGATTTATCATTGAGTCTAGCTAACTCTAAGCCTATATAAATCTTGAAGAGTTTGCTTTCTTCTTTCTTAAGGTAGGTTCTCTTCTAGCTTATGGAAAGATAAGGCTGATCAATTGGAATATTTAAAAGCGGGAGTTCATCCTGCACCTCCTGGTGTGCTGCTTCCTACCACTACTTTTTGAGTCTCCCACTCCTTTATTAGTTTAATTCATATTCAAGAGTTAAATGAACTAGTGGAATTAGGCCTTCTCTCTTCTATTTTAGATAGGTATCAAACTCCTTATTGGATTTAATAAATATGGGAATAAAGAGCATTAACATAAAATATTTCATCTTTCCTCGATGTGGCAATAAAGAGTCCTTACTTGACTGAAAGCTTACTAAGGTGTGACGCTTGATTGTGAGTCTCATAGCCATATGAGAGCTTGGAATTACACCTTAGAAGGAGTTAGTCAAAG
Organism: Mallotus nudiflorus; assembly: GCA_947683625.1. Classification (NCBI taxonomy): domain Eukaryota; kingdom Viridiplantae; phylum Streptophyta; class Magnoliopsida; order Malpighiales; family Euphorbiaceae; genus Mallotus; species Mallotus nudiflorus. The sequence continues at coordinate 878,950 of CANTUR010000323.1, forward strand.
CCTTCCTTTCATGCCACTCCACCAATATTCAATTTTTTCCATGGCATGGGTGGGCTTTGCTAAATAACTTTGATCATCTTTGGAGATGGGCTTGGCCGGCATTAAAGCTTGAATAATTTGAAAACTTCAAGGTCTCTAACATGTAACGGATTCTTGCAAGTTTCTTACCAACCACCCCACTTTAATAAAATTCCTTGCTTACACCCCTTTCCAAAAACTTCACTATTTGGAACTAGCCAATAGGCAAGTCTTGACATTCTATTTTCATCATTCACCCAAGTCTTTTATAGAAAAATGTTTGACAACTTAGACATAACCATTTTATTTTGGGCTTTGCTCTAACTGAAGAGCACTTCATGTTCCACGTTCTTTATGCCTTAGCAAATTGATGCCTCTGTTAGGCAGTATATGGAATGGCCGAGAGCGAATGCTAGAAGAAAGATCATTGGTTTAGGCCTTTAAGTTAATATTCGATTGCATGAATAACTCTTTCACAGCTCTTACCTAAAAAGATTTTTTTATCCTTTTTTTTCTTATAGTTAATCAAGGGTTGGTTTCCTAAACAGAAACTGTAATTAACGGAAGCCCATTCATAACTTTTGGAAGATGGTTCCCCATAATGAAACAATCAACTCATCCAATAATGATGAGGGAATTAACAAAGAAAAGAAATAAAAAAAAATCTAGGAAGACTCATTAAACAATAAAATCATCCTTGTTATATGCTTCCTTTATAATTTTATATGCATCATAAAAAAAGGGTATAAACAAAAAAGGCCTATATGATCCCTCTCTTGCAATCCTTCCTTTACGAGGCCTAGCCGATCAACTGACTATTCGATGCTATCCTCACTTATTTTATCCACTCAATCCTACTTTATTTTATAAAAGACATTTGACAGTCAGGTGAAAAGGAGAGGCTCATAAGCTCTACTCAATACTGGGATTCACTGACCCACTTCAAGACTACCTTCAACTGAAGAGAAGTGGATTGACAAGAATGTGCCTTAGCTTACTGAAAAGGAATGCTTATGAGGCTTTGATTGACTAGTTTGGATATCATCTCCTCCTGAGCTTGCTAATAATAATAAGTAGCATCAATGGATTAAGTGGCTTAGCCCTCGATTTGTGGCATTAGTGGTTTGTCACACTCCCTATTAAAATAGCCCTCAAGTAAACAAGCTACTACAATAACAGCTACTACTCCTAGTACTACTCATAAAAAATCTTTGGGAAGGCAAACTCCATTTATCACAAGGGCATGACAAAGACATGAACCTAAGATCTCTAGTAAAAGCACAACAGATAGCTTAATGACTTAGGGCTTACTTACTAGAAGAAAGTTAGGACTATGCTTCAATAATAATATCCTATTGACTAATAATTGTGTATATAAAGATAAGTCTTGAACCTACTCTTATAGTAAGAGATAGTTAATGAGAAGCCTCCGCCCAAAGAGACTAGCCCAAGAGACGAGTTCTCTAGTATGAACCAAAATGGTCTCGCAAAGCCTGTCCCCTGATGGTCTAAGTCCCTCTCTAACTCTTGAAGAGCAGCAAAGTAAAATAATAGAAGAAAAAGTGCTTTTATGATTTTTTTTCACCTATTCTCCAATCGTATAATAGTCTATTTTTTGAGTTAATACTACGGGTGGAAATTCCTATTCGATATTCCTGTAGGCCGGTGGGCTTTTGTACCAGATATGAAAATTAGTTTATTTGCTTGCCTTCTACGGTTCTTGTTGTCTTTTAATTTTTCTAGTGCACTTTTTAGTGTTAGGTGTTATATGGGTTCCCACCTCTGCTTGAGAATGGACTAATGGAAGGGCCTATTCAAGGCAATGATAATTATGGTGGAGAGGGGTAGGTTTATTCATCTAATGAATGATGAAATAGTTAACATCCTTTTTGTGAGTTGGAGCGCTTAATGATTCCAATCGAACAAAAGAGAGCCTCTTTCCCCTGAACCATAAAAGACTAGTTAACAACATCGATGAAAGCTAACCTTCCAGCTAGTGGAGTGAATGGAAAAGAGGGAATTATTCACCATAGGACCAACGAAGAGGCTCAGCAGTTGATGTGGTTGTTGTTGCAGCTTCAATTACAATTTATGTAGTGCAGGACCTGTTGATATGGCAGATAAGGTTTTCTATTTAGCCTACCCCGATGTATACTATGAAAATTTCCTAGCTTGTGTCCATAGATTGATGGGCCCTTTGTTGCTTTATAATCTTTTGAATCAATACAATATTATTGCTTTATAATCTTTTTAATCAAGTCATTCATTCTTTAAGGATAAGCCCTTCCTTTCACTTCAGGAGAACCAGTTGTTACCTTGGATTTGCCTTAGCCTATTCCTTTTCTTATGTCACTTGGAGTTTCTAGAAAAGGAAAGAGACAAAGAGAAGTTGAATTTCATACTAATAGGAGAAGAAGTCCTAACTCAGGTATCTCCATATTAATTCTTAACATTTAGTTTAAATAGTCATATGCGTAAGAACTATCTTTTCATTGTAAGCCCCTCTTAGTGCATATCGATCAGAATGTGGGTTGGTGTCTGGCGTTTCCCGAGGCTCTAAAAGAGTAGACCATGGATCTGTGATGAGACAAGTTTCATGCTCTACTAAATAAAGTATCTTGAAGGCAGGCAGGGGAGGAAACCCAATGGACATAAGACTAGTGACAACTCTAACAAAGACACTTTCTGGTCATCCCACTAGTGAACATAGGCTAGGACAAACTCACTCCTTCATGAAGGTGACAATTATCAAATGGGACAATGATTATCAAAGGGAGAATAAGGATTGAAATATGACTTTTGATTCATATGTATGAGTAAAAGCAGAGGGGGGATTAGGATGGATTGCTTGATTAGTCCTATAACTACCTATTTCTGTAGGTGTAGGTTATAGTGTATTGATTGGCTTACGATGCTTCCCACTATGAGATGATGGCATATAGTATAGTTAAACTATGATTCAACTTGAAGAATAAGAACAAGCGAATGGGGGCGAGTCCCAGTTAGGTACACCAAGCTACCCACAAGTCATCTATATAGAGTAGGATTTTCTGGAAGCTCACCATCATCTTTACCATACTCCACTCAAATTGAATGTGACTAGAAAATGAAGGTTCAAACTAAGGAGTTATGGTTAGTCGACACAGTCCAAGAGTGTCATATTTTTTCTTTACAGATGACAACCTATAATGCATTACCAAAAGGAGAGCTACCATCACTAATAGCTAGAGGACCTAGAACTACATGAAGAGAAAGAAGTGAGAGCACCAGTGCTCAAAGAGCAGATAGGTTATTTAAGTGAAGAAGAATAGGCTCTTTGTCCTACTATTCTTTTAGCCTTATCATAAGCTACTAAAAGAACTACAATAGTTTTTGTACGAGTAAGGTATATAATAGTAACAAGAATATGCTCTGAATTTGATGCTAGTCTCTAAGTCTCGAGCATCAGAAGAATGTATAAAGGGAGCATCCTATCCTTGAATTCTAATCATTGATGTACATCATTGCTAATAGTCAATTTCTCAATTTAGGAAATAGGGCCAAAGAATCAACCAACATCTATCATATCATCATGGCGCTTAATGGCTTTGAGACTTTTTTCCATAACTTCCACTTTTTCCATTAATTTCTTTTCTCTCTCGGTGAGTGTTAGGGTATTATCTTGGAGAGGATCCAAGTCAAGGATAATGCTCAGGACAGGTGTCTATGTTTATTTACTATTAATAGCCTTTCAACGGATCCCCTCTAAATCAAATGTAAGAATTTTCCTTTTTTCTCGAGTGGATTCTCTTCTCTTCAAATGCTCATAACATAGAGAATTAAGTGGCTCCTTTTTGCTCTTTGGCCTTTGGGAGAGTCTAAACTACTGCCCATGAATCCCCACTTGCCTTCTTTTATCATCTTTTATTCCTCCTTTCCTTCTTATTAGGAATCCTCCCAAATCACGAGTTGAGCATCAATATAGGGATAAAAATGCCTTTTTTATTATTTTTAAACTGATAGAAGGAATATCAAATAGAACAAGTAAAGTCTAATAAAGAAAAAGTCACGAGCCAAATGACTAAGTGGAGGCGAAAATCAATACATGTCTATGCGGCTATTCATTCATTTATTTTTTCGTTCAATATTGATTTCTGTTCGAGCGTTCATTTGTCTTCAATCCATTAGATCCATCAGAAAGCATACAAGCATCTCTGATCAAATCAGTTGAGTTCTTTCCATTCAAAGTATCCCATTCCTTATGTCCTTCCTGCCTTCTCGTATTCAATTCCCTTATGCCATCTCTTTTCTGTTGAACTAGTATTGGTGATTGGTCTTTCCTGGTGAATGAGTGTGAATATCATTTTCTAAAGAAGAATTTGCTATGCTGATTTCTTTCATCATATGGTTTAGAGCTAGACTCAGTTCTTCCATTACCTTGCCTACACCATTTCGGAATATTTTAAAAGACAAGAAAGATGTGTACTATACTGGACTGAGAGCCAAAATTCTTTTGGAAAAAGGAGTATTGCTTGCTTTCATGCCTTGTTATGAGTGCTCATCCCCTTCACCTTTATAAATTAGAATAGTCAATCCAAAAAGTTGCACTTCTTTCAAGCGAAAACTCGAATATAGGGCTATCAACCCGACAATGCTCCATTAGTCCAATTAGTGAATCCTCCCCCAAAAAATAAGATCATATTGAGCAGCAAAGTTCAGATTGAAAACTGAAAGTGAAAAGTAAATCTCGAAAGTGATAGTGCAAGTTAATAATGAGCGTTCAAGTTAAGCATATAAGAAGTGAGCGGTTACTAGGCCTAATAATGAGCGTGATGAATAGCAATAGTTTGTGTTCCCTTTCCTGGGCCTAAAATGGAGCTACCATGACTGGGCCTAAGATTACAAGTGAGCTTACCATTAGCAATAGTGAGAGTGAGCTTTTAAGATCACAGTTCGCTTGAAGTTATGGGCTAAGGTAGCTCCCCTACTTCTTTATCCAGGCATTTTGCTTGGCTTGCTCAGTCACCTCTGCTACATGTGTACTACTTTCTTTCCTTTCTACTAGACTCAAAGAATGGTTCCATCTTATAGAAGCTGATTCGTTTGCTTGTTCTGTTCTGCCTGGCTAGTTATCTTTCCTCTAGCTTATGCAGTTTATGCAGTTACATTCCTTAGCTATTAGCTTTCACATCATTCCATCTTTCTCAAAGAGGAACTCCCCCTTAACATAAGCAAAAGTGCACCCCCACTTAAGTCCTAATCCGATACACTTATCAGCTTAGTCAACGAATAAGCCTTCTCCCGAAGCAAGAACTTTGTTTTTCACTTTTTCCTTCAAGTGGTGAAATGCCTTGCATTTATGTCTGATGAATGATATACGATATAAAGGATCTTATCTCATTTTAAGTTAGTCTAACTAGCCCTACTTTTAGGCTGGTCTTCCATTTTTCCTTTATCTTGCTCTAAGCCTTCATGCCTCATACCTCTCTTTTTTCAAAATCCGTAAGTAGCTTTCCAACCCTCTCTTAGTCTTTTAGCTTCATGCGTTAATTTATTTGGAGTGAATGTGAATTCTAGTCCCACAAATCTTAGTTCTACCACTTTCCATTAGCTGTCTGTGCTAGCCCCATTGCCTTAGCAAAATAATAGGGTTCCCTACCAGTTCCTTAATCCTTTGAAACTCTTAAAATGAAGTAAGGGGACATCCATTATGATATTAGGTTTGTGGCCTTCTCTTTCCATTCCTAGTGTGTTATAAAGTCTTCCATTAGCTAATCAATATGCTAAGTTTCCATCTTCTTTTTTTATTATCTTAAGGGGGGTCGAGGAAGAAGTAGGTTATAGTGCTTTGTTAAGTCCCACAAGTTCCCTTTGTGTCTAAGTGGATTTTGCCCTATCTTTGTTATAGCAAGGTCCCGATGATTTGGCTACTTCATGCGCTCTAACTATATGCACCAATGGCTAGATTTAATCCTCTTCTGATAAGGCAAGCAAAAGCCTCATTCATCTTAGAGTGGGCTAACCTGCAAGAAGTTTGCTTACACTATGGGATGAGATGACTTAGTAGATAGAGACATCATTAGAAGTGCATTTGAAATTATTGATATAATCGATAAGCCATTTAGCCTATCCTGAAGATCAAGTTCTGAAATAGCCTTCTTTCATCTTAAGTGATGACCCTTTGTGTTGGCAGCATAGAAGAAAGAGTTGCCTTTGTTGTGTAGTGAAGGGTACTGCGTCAACAGAGTGGCCAAGGCAGTCATAGGTAGCAAACCAGAGAATGTGATTACCCGTCTCCCTTACTTCTTGCATAGGTAGGGGCTCTCAGTACTGCTAATTATTCCTTTCTTACATTCATTAAAGAATGGAGTTACTGGTACTGCATCCACAGTGTTGCCTATGGATCCTTCCCCTGATTTGGTTTAGTCTTAGTCTCCCTAATGACTTAGTCATAAGCTCCCTGCCCTCTTTCGTTATAGCTTATAGCAGAAGTGAGCAGTGTGCAAGTCTAGTTGTCACTCAGAGCCACTCTGTCAACAAAACAAGTCGTTAGTTAAGAGGTTAGAAACCGTGTTCAGTATCGACAGAGAAAGTAGGGAAAGACAATGAAAAATAGCTCTAACAAAAGCAAGCTATCAAGAGGGAGTAGTACAATCAGTATACATAGTCGGCTTTTTAACCATTCAATTCACAAGCTTAGTCACCCCTCCCCTATGGATAGTTTTATAGCTTCTGTCAAGTCAGGAGTGAACGAAGGAAAGGTGGTTGGTCTTAAGGAAGCCTTCGATTGATTGTGCATTTATGCTTTGTTTAAGCAGCTTTTAATGCACTTTCTAATATGCTTCTATAAAGAAAGGAGAACATAGAGGCTAAGGCTAACTAACTTACATGATTTTTACTATGCCTAAAAAGTGTACAAGAAGAGTGTTCACTAGTAGCTAGTATTAAAGGAGAGGAAGTCGTTCCTTCCCTACTTGTTTTAACTACTAAGAGCGCTTTGTACCTTGCCATGATCAATTCAAGTAGAAAGGGTGGGTATTCCCTTATTATAGCACACATAGTTGAGAGCATTCCTACCTCTAAGGGTTTGTACTTGAACTGATCAAAAGTCCTATTTTACTGCTTAATGGCCTTCTATGAGGTTTTCTATACCTCTTCGTCCCTAGCTTTTTCTTCCTTCTCCCTTTATTACTAACTTTTGTTACTAACTTTGTTACAAATGACATGCCTCTTCAATCTATTGCTCCTAGGCCTATGGGTTCTAGAGTATAGAGAATTCCTGTTGACTGTCTTTCCTTCAGGAGAACTCCCTTAAGCCTAGAAGTGACTAAACTCTCTTCCCTTCTAAAAAGAGCTGAAGTAGCCATGTTTCCAATGCTTATGCCTGCAACAGAAAGAGCATTTATGTGTACTATAAATCATTCAGTTAAAAGACAATGCTACCATTAGGGCGGCTGAAGTAACACGGATATCTCCAATAGTCAATCTATTTCTATTAGCTGGCTAGTGGGAGCAAGAAGTTTGGGATATGTTTGGTGTTTCTTCCATCAATCATCCGGATCTATGATGTATATCAATAGATTATGGTTTCGAGGGCCATCCATTACAAAAAGACCTTCCTTTGAGTGGATATGTGGAAGTACACTATAATGATCCAGAGAAACGTGTCATTTCTGAACCCATTGAGATGACTCAAGAAATTTTCTATTTCAATTTTTCTAGTCCTTAGGAATAGCGTAGCAATAGATAATTCAAAATCAGAATAGGTCTAGTCCAGGGGACAAATCAATAGGAAATTCTATTTGCTTTGTAAGAATAAGAATTAACTTCTATAAAATGAAAGAGTTTCACAGGAATTATCTTGATCGTATGATATCATTGAGAAATAGGAAGAAGTGTTATTGAATGATTTCCTTCAATTCTTCCCGGTATGGAATGAGTAGAGAATCAAGCTACAAGTCTCGATCTATACAAAATGCACTGGGGTTTTATCTTTCTTTTAGTTTCATTGATAGTAGAAGAGCTTAACTCTATAGGGGCGCTAGCACTTTATTAATAGAATATCAAGTTAAGAGTCCTGAAAAATTTAATAGGCTACTACTCTAGGCTCGCTTCGCTTCTTCAAGCTTCGCCCCTTATTGATGACTAAAGTGCTAATAGGCTAACTATTTTTTAGTAAAGCAACACTTCGTGCTAGGTGCTTGTGTTTGGGTGGAAGTTGGCGGCAAGGCTTGCTTAACTGTATACACAAGATTAGGATAAGAAAGCGCTCTTAGTTCAGTTCGATAGAATGTGGGTCTCTAAAACCTAATGTCGTAGGTTCAAATCCTACAAAGCGTGATTCTATTTTTGTTTTGTTAGGGTTAAATTTATACAAAAAAAATAAAAAAGCAATCTTACTTTGACCCCCTACGGATTAAAGAGAGGTAAAAAAATAAGGTGTTAATTAACTAAAGGTCTAACTGATCACCATGTCTGTATTGTAAAAATGCATTTATGAATAATCTGGCCAAAGTAATAGGAATTAAACCTAAGACTATTCCAAAGAGAAAAACTTTAATAATTTCAATTTATTTGAAAAAAGGGAAAAAGAGAAGTTAATATCTTTCCTTAAATATTAATACATATCGCCCATAAATCTCAATAAGCAAGAATTAGAAATTAACATAGTTAAAGAACTAGAGAATAGATGGAATACTGTAAAAAAATTTGCTTTTATTTTTATAAATTGTTCATTCAATTTATTTCAAATAAGTCATATCTTACTCAGACTAATAAATAGAATTGAGGTTATAGTTAAAGCCACTAGTAAAAACCCAAAATAACTAGTTGGCCTTTGATGTCTCATTTCCTCTCCAAGTAACATTACTCTAATAGATAGCTCGATATTCTCTCAAACGCTCCATAATGTTATTCCCTTTTTTTGCTATTTTATATATGAACGCGACTACGCATTATATGTAATTATTTCTTTCAGTATAGTCTTGGTAATATTAAGTTGACATAGTCTTAGTCTCCTTTAGGTAGTGATCTCGGGCCATTATGAGAGAAGTCTAGATACTATACTAGGAAGGCAATTAGCCAACCTTTATAGAGTCATTTTTTCAATTAGTGGGAGCTCTTTCATTTGACTATAATGAACACCTATTATTTATTATATTCGAAAGAAAGTTATATTACAACTTGTTTATGTAAGTCCTATCCTAGATATCTTGGCTTACCTCACATCTCCTACTCTTGCCCGGGAATCTATTAAGGAGGCATCCATTAATTCAATAGCTGAGGTATTAGCCTTTTCTTTCTTACTAACTAGTTGTTAGCACCAAACCTCTCAAAGGAACTTAAGCCTTCGTCCAAACTCTTTTTGTACTTGCATATGTCCCTTTTCTTTTACTTCCTTTGCCCATGAGGTAGTGCATTCTATGTTTAGAAGTAAAAGGACATTATTTTGCCCATTCGTAGATGCTACTTTTGGTACATTAAGGTAAGGAATACATAATATTAACCAAAATTTGGAGATAGGACTGAGTCAGGTATTTTACTTCAGCTTAACTGCTTAGCGAATGCCCTTGTGATGAATATCCCCCCTTCTGCCCTTCTAGCTGTAATTTTGACTCATTCATAGAGATAGATCACATCAACAATAAGAGCCTCTTTCTAGTCCTACTCCTCTTCCGACAAGACTAGCTATCCTTCTGCCTTCTACGTTGTCCATTATTTATGCCACTGACTCAAGAATTTCATCAACAGCCAAATCTAAGCTGAGAGATGAAACCTCTTCTTGCACTTACTTATTCCTATTCTATTAATTGGGATTAAGCACTTCAATAGCAGATATGCGACCTTCATTCACTAGGGATCTTTTCATCTCTTTAAAGAAAGTAGCATTGAGAAGCCATGGATACACTTCTTGATAATGGAATCCGCTTTATTAGCAGGTACATCAACCGACATAAACTTGTTAAGTAAGAAGATGGGCCTCTGGTCATACTCTTGAGAGTGTCCTCAGGGATAGAGAAATTATTGGATTGCTATAAATGTAACTTTCTATTTAGTGTAATGAAAGAAATTCTTTCTTGTTTCGGGAAGAGAATCAGTGAGACAATTGAGATTACCTCAATGTAGGGCTTGCCTTAATATCAGGACAGATGGAGGGCTAGGAAACTACTACTTCATAATAGACAGGAGGACTCAAACTAAAAGGAAGGGAAGGCCTAGTTAGATTCTGGAGATGAACCAATGAATTCCTCTATTAGATAGGATAGAGAACGAAGAACCGATTCCATTACTAAAGAGGTTGCTGACAAAAAGCGCTTGCTACCAGAAGAGGCAAGCAAACTCATTTCTATTTATTGCACTAACAAGGGATGAGACTAGGAGACCAAGATACCTAGATATAAGGAGGGGTCCGCCTTTAGCCCCGTACTTAATAAAGGGAGGCAAGATGAACTTCTTCTATATTGAATTCACAAAGATAATCAATTGATAAATCATCTGATGAAGAGTTCCCCAACTAGACGATTTTCCACATGGAATGAATTAATAAAATAGTATGGTAGAATTGTATGATTATACGATTAGAGAACAAATAACTAGGAAAGACAGAAAGGGAGAACCAACCAGGGCCTTGCCCTTACTTTTGCTTTAGGAAGAAATCCAGACTTTTGTACTCAGCTTAGGGATCATAAGCTAACCACCTAGTATGGTACACAATTAGTTTACTAAGACAATTAGAGTGACCAAGCTATGAAGTCCACCCAGCTTTTTGAGTTTACCGAGCTTAACTGGTGGAATGGCAATTCTACGTTAAGCTAATTTGCTTGGATTGAAAGTGTGACCCCTTTGATTTTTGGGGTTATTGCGGTTCCATCAACTTGAGTTTTGGGATTAACGGGACCCTTATTTACTCAGACTTAGATTAGTAGGCAATTAACAGTCATAACAATGAGATTCCTCACTAACTGCCTCTATCAGATAGTACGCAGGTTTTTATCCAGAAAGAACTCATTTTCTAATTGAATCGGTTATGTAATAAGATGTGCTACTCCTCCTTCTCTTGACAGGTCGCTCAGATAAAGAGTAATCCATCCTTGTACCCATATAAACACTCACTCTTTAGGGAAAGTAATTTATTCTTCTTGGCGAAGAGAATCAGTACGATAATAGGGATAGTGGAATGCATGTATAAGGGGGTACCGAGAGGATAGGAAAATACTTCATAATCAATAGGCACACTAGAAAGAAAGCCCTATTTCTAGAGATCTAGGATGGAGGAATCCATAATAACCTTAAATTAGAAAGAGGAAAGCGAGAAGACCTTAAACCACACAAGATCTTTGCTACACCCTTTCCTCAATCTCTGCTTTGCCTTCTTCTTGTGGTTCCTTCCTTACTAGTGGAAGAACTCTTAGACTCACATTGCCTTATTAAGTTTGTTATCCAAATGAGTCATCAGCTTCATCGAGAGTGAGGCTTTCCCATAGTAACGGAAAGGTCAACTTCATGCGTACCGCTCAACTCCATTACATGTAAGAGGAAAGAAAGCCGATATAAACAGCATACTATTAGCAAATTGCCTCTGACTACTCTTCCCAAGCTGGTAGAACTATCAGATTGCCATTCATTTAGTTAACTTATTAGATAGATGGGTCAACCACTTGACCGAGGAGAGTGAGGTTCATCACCACAGTCTCAGTTTAAGGTCTCTTTCTTCTATTCAATAAGTCTTTCATTAATTGCTCTTTTCTTTATCAAATAGCACTGGAATCCAAGATTTTTTGCTATAATATGGTGTAATTAAGCTAGTGACATAAGAGATTCAGTATGAACTTGACTCTATAAATGTAACTTTCTTTGTCAGTTCCATTTGGCATGAGAAGGAATTAGTACATGAAACTGACTCAACAGTTAGCTTCTACCACTCTCACTCCTCTACTTAGACTTAATCAAAGTCAACTTCCGAAAGAGGGTATACCTTTCCTAGCTAAGATTAATTTTAATCACATCCTTTAACATGAAGGAAAGGATTATGGTTTACTAGCTCTCTTGGAAGGGAAGGCTATCGCATTAGTATCCCACTGGATCATAAGTTGAACCACCCACTCGAGGTAAGATTGTCTAAAGTGATATGCCAGTACATAATCCCTCCTTCTTGCTACTATCAAAGCACTTAGTATTGAGACTACCTTACACTAAAGATTGATTATAATAGATGTAATAGACCTCCTAATGAGAAGGCCCAGAAATGGCTCACAAAAATTATGAATTTCTCTCTCAAGGGATGCCTTGATCCATCAAATATTGTAAGTTTTAGAGAGCTTTAAGAATGACATGTTTGGGATTCCCTTGAATGGATTTAGGGCAACACCAATGGGATCCATGGCTCTCACCTCTACATATGGATTTGTGCTTGGAATAGTCTTTTCTCTTCTACATTTGCACCTGAAATATCTCGAGATCAAGACCCATAAAGAGCTATAACAGAGGAATTTCAAAAGGCAGGACCAAGGAGTGAAGCCAGTTATTTACCTTGAACCAATTAATGATCTAATGGTAGAGCCTGTGAGATGGACAATTGACCTTTCCACGCCACAACAAATTTCACGAGGCAACCATCATCGAACATCCTTATGTCCTTTTTTACACCTTGATTTGTACCCAATCTATCAACTAGTGGGTAAAAAGATCAATGTCAATTTAATGCTTGTCTTGGAGCACTCAGCTTGAGTACTATATACAAGTAGATTTAGAGAGCATAGGGACTGATTTACCATAGAAGCTAATGCCCAGCACTGACCAGAAAGCTAATTACTGGGGAACTTTCCTAGGAGGAAACCTTGCATTAGAAGCTCATATTGGAATACTACCTAACGAGTACCCATTGACTTTCAATGTCAATTTTTATATGTTTACTCTCGCATATACTCTTTGAATATGAGGCAATGCTGATTGTTGAAATGCCACTCAATTGAAAAGCATAATAGCTCGACAACTTGTGTAAGGATAAGGGGGGATTGGAAACTTCTATCATGGTAATAAATTGACCTATTCTCAGTCCTTTCAGGGAAAGATCGTCAACTAGTTAGAGCGAAGGGGAGGTTAACTGATGGCAAGCAACTCCCAATGGTTAAAAACATCCTAGTTCTATTTTATAAGGTTAGTAGTTTATTCAATATTAGAATACACGAACCCAAGTTAAAGAAGGAAAGGGCTTATGTCATCGATTGAAAGAAAGGTGTAGTAACCATTTCAAGTTGTTCCTACGATTGAGGTTGGCTATGACTATTTTACTCAGCTGAAAGAAGTGGAACTACTGATTCTAATATAAATATGTGTGACAGAACAATAAGCATTTGAAATGAAATTACACAAAGAAATTATCATTGAATTAGTAATGTAGTAAATGAATCGATGTAGTAATGTAAGTGAACAAATCCAATAGCACAAGTGTTGGCTAAAGAGTACAAAGTAGATGAAGTGTGAATGCAGGTTCTGGATTCTAAGATTTCGACCAGGTAGGAATCTCTAATCTGAATTGGAATCATTGCTCTAGTCGGTTTAAGTCCAATCATTTAGGGAAAAGAGAAGCTTAGACTTTAGATATAGGGTGAATCACGAAGAGGTAGGTGAATCGAATACTAAAATTCCACTATTAAAATCCCCTAGAGGGGGGCCAACTTACCAATAGACAGATCAAGAATGCCTAAAATAAAGTGTATGTCAACTCCTTTCTTGGAAAGGAAGAGTTTACTTTTATGCCAACTGATGGGGAGGCCCGACGCTTTTGCAAAGTCTGAGAGTCATTATGAAATTCCAAGGGCTGAATGTAGACTAGCTTTAGAAAAGAAAATTAGATCATCGATGAATAAGAAGTGAGAGATTGGATTTTGATCCTAGGGGATCCTCAGCTATTATGATCGTAGCATGTCACGCCACGGTAATTGATGGATTTTCCTTCTAACGGTGCCATTGTTTCATTCCCTAGCTGACAGCAGTTAGGTTCTTGGATTGAGTTTTAGCCCGGTAACTTGTCCATGGACTACTAGCTATATGCATAACACATGCAAGTCGAAGCTCCAAACCAAGGGCGGTGGGAAGGAGAGAAGCGAAAGCGAAATGAGCAGAACATACGCAGCGAATAAGAAGAGCACATTAGTGTTGCTTCCCCTAATTTACTACCATTAAGAAAGGCTAGGATCAATCCAGATCATCAGAGAAAGTCTATCAAAGTCAATGTACCCTTAAAATGATTGAGAGATTAAAAGAGACCAAGATCATATCGGAACAGGGATGACCCTTGGCCCCCACTAAGGGCTCTCTCCTTTTGTCGATTTATCTGCCTGATTGTTCACTCCTCTATCACTATGCTTGTTCTCCACTTCTTTGAGTACAAATCATATGAAAACAGATTTCATTAAATACTCTCAATTAGTCGAGAATAAACAAACTCAAATACCCACTTTGGTATTTCAGTGTACTTGACAACTTCTATTGCCAAAAAAGGGGCCCTATAGAGTAGTACTTGATAAAAATTATTTTCACACTATATAAGTCTAACTTTTATTCTCCCCTTCCGCCACTCTTGAGCACATCACTTCTCTGATCCATGGCTAAAGGAAGAATTAAGAGCTGGTGCTCAGTTCCTCGGAGCTTTTGAATGTGCCATAAATCGTTCACTATCAGCTGTCTGAGCAAGGCATTAAGCATGAAGTTGGTGAGACCATGAGACAGTTTCTTTATTTGTCCCTAGAAAGAAGATCCTAATTGGTACCAATTAGGTAGTCTCACGGTATGACTCCCGGGAAGAGAAAGTTCAGGCTAATTCCCCTTCTCCATTCTGTCATAACCAATTGCTTGATCCTTCTTAACTACTTAAGAAGAAAGTCATTTCTTCATTGATTTTGGTACATTTCATTGATTTCCCACTCCTAAGTACCGCCAGCTAAATAAAAGAAAAAGAACCTCCTAACCTATAGAAGAGGGAAGTCTATATAAAGATATGTAATATATTCCATATTTTAATTTCTCATGTCTTCCAATATCTTTCTGATTCTGGAGCAAAAGAAGTTTCGAGTTCATCTATTGAAACTACTAGTGCTTTCCCAAATGCTACCCAAAAAGGAAATGGAGTCTATTTATTTTTATTCTATTGAATTCTTGTCAATATCTTTCCCTGTTTAAGGTCTTCTATACACCCACCACCTTCAACCATTTGCTTGATTGCGATTAGGAGTTATTGTCCACCTATCTATTTTTCTCTGTCTTCCTTGATCAATCCACCTTTGATCATTAGTCCATTCTAGGTTCCATTTTCTTGCCGCTCATTACTTTTATCTTCCTCTCATCTGGCCGCAATAGTTAGACTTAATAAAGAAATTCTTTATAAAACTCAACTCAATAAGGCTACACTCCTTACTACTCAATTTATCAGTTTAGGCCCACCTGTATATAAAGAATAAAAAGTGATTCTTGCATGCTATTGATACCTTAAACAAAGATAGACTAGATTTAGAGAAAGACGAATTATAAGAAAGAGATAGAGCTTTCCTAGTTGCAAGGTTTCAAGCGAACTATGCAATAAGATTTGCTTTAGCTCTTCTTTCCCCCATCAAGGTTCGGGCTTTTGGAACTTATCAATCTTTGTGTCATTGCCCCTTTCCCCTGTTCACTTCAGTGACTTTAACCTAGGAGCCGATATCTACACCTTGTCCATAAGTTTTATAATCATCTAGGAGTCCTTCGGGGACCTTTGAAGGAATTAAGATGGATATGTACATCATCTAAAAGATAGAAGCAACACATCTCAAATATGGGAGGATCGGTCCTAGAGTATAGAGTGTGTCTCCTCGAGTCTGCGTATAGGATAATCTCGGTAGACTAGCAAAGGCACTTACATAAAAGCCTGTATCTGATCCCCCTCTTCCAAAGATGGAAAAACTTATCAAAGAAGAATTGATGTTCATTTTCCAGTACAATCTTCATTGGATGGTGGGATCTATCTTAAGGAATCTACAAGTAGGTAGTGAATTAGCTAATGAGAAAGCTAAAATGAATGAATTTTGGGCCAGCTCTATTGGAATTTGTATGGCGCCCCTCTGGCTAGTTCTATTTACAGTTGAGTTGGAGAGCCTAATGCTTTATCTTTTTCTCATCTTTATCACATCTTTTATGAGAATCTTTGTGTTCAACCACAAATCCTAGCAAAAGAACCCATTCTCATGTAAAGGTGGGATGAGAACCCAGGTCCTAGGTATTCTCACCAAAAGACTTTACCAGCTAGACTAGTGGAGCTACACTCATAATGCCTGAACCCCTCTTAAGGTGAAAAGGCCCTGCCCATTAACTTCTATAATGGAAGCTTTGATCACTTCCTAGTTAATAGCCTACAACTAGCTTGTCCCTTTAGAAGAAATGTTTTAACATAGATAGGCAAAATTGCAAGACTCACTACTTACGAGCAATTTATCCGACGATAAAGAGAACTTCAAAACACTAATGCCAATGGTGCATACCTAAAAGGTGAAAAAAAGTCTTAAGAATTTCACTTTGAAAGAAAGACCATCATTCGCAAGCTATTCAAGAGCCTGGAACTCAATTAAAAAAATTCTCTTTTATCGGGAACTACTACTAGTCTACCTATGCAACTCCGCTTTGAGGTGAAGTAAGAGCTTATTTGATCATGAACCCAATCGCTAAGGGAAGTTTAATCCCACAGGTATGAAACAGCAGCAAGCTATAGGATCATGCATAATATAAAGTAGTGATGAGTGAAACAAACTGCTTTGGCTGACTACACTCATTCTATATTTGAGCACCAATTTTAGCAACTTCAGACCCTTTCTTTACTAGTAGATGGATGTGCATAGTGAGGTACAAAATAGGAATATGTAACTCAGCATGGAGTGTGCTAGTGAGTCCCAAGCAAAGGAAAGAAGGATATGAGAGGCATAGATAGGACTCCATTACAAGGCAGGACTCAGACCTTGGCAACTCATTCAATGAATCTTCTTTCATTCACCATGCAATTGAATTCTACTCTATATTTACCAGCAATGGAATGGAACAGACATCTAAAATGAGAAAATGGAGGCATTTAACATAAGGGGTCTTGAACTCTAGGGATCTGATACCTGGCTCTCTTGGTATGAAGAGCAGGTTATTTAGGCGAAACTATGAATAGGTTGCTTGATCACAAAAGGCCAAATTCATCATCATCAGAGCACTTATCCAATCTAGCTCTATAATGTTCATTGCCTAAGAAAAGAAGGATGGTCAGGTAAACGTTGGAGCCCCATGGATTGATAGGAAGAGAAGTAGTTGGGCATCTCTAGAAATGGGCATTATTGTAGGTATTGTTTTGCTTATCTAGAAGGTTTTGAGGAAAAGCAAGAGCATAAAGCCTAGCATGATAGGCAGTTATGCCAAAAATTGATTATTTTTAAAGGCTACTAGACTTAAGGTTAGCTACATGGAGCATCTCTTTATTACCCTTCGGGTGGTAACAAGGAAGCTTTCTAATAGATCACTTAAGACAATGGAAATGAACTATAGCCAAGGACTTCAAGTTAAGAACACAGATAACCGTTTTCAAGAATCATAGTAGAATTCACCCAACAGCTCTATTCTCAGTAGGAGAGGAGAAGACTCATGACTAGATACATTTGTTCGATCATTTAGCACGACCTTAGTAGGAAAGCCCCTCACCTTCAGTAACATCCTTAGCCCCAAGAACATGAATAACACTATTGCATCAATGATCAGCCTATTCAACAACAAGACTTGTATCGATCGGGTGGAAACCAAGTGCAAGATCATTGTTGTTCGATCAATCAGGTCTAGTATCTCATGTTGTAGTCTTTCATCTAGTAGCTATTTATTCAATCATTGCATTAGCCGATTAGGAAGGCAAATCAACAACAAAATCTTGTATATGTCATGGATCATCTTGTATAGAAGAGGGGGCATGAGGCCCAATCATGGATTTCATTATTTATGAAAAATCGTGGATCTA
This sequence comes from Mallotus nudiflorus, assembly GCA_947683625.1. Classification (NCBI taxonomy): domain Eukaryota; kingdom Viridiplantae; phylum Streptophyta; class Magnoliopsida; order Malpighiales; family Euphorbiaceae; genus Mallotus; species Mallotus nudiflorus. The sequence continues at coordinate 896,957 of CANTUR010000323.1, forward strand.
AAAATCTATATTATGTCAATTCATCTTATATCCATTAGCTGTTTTCTAATATGAATATGGGCTATCTAAACTAAAAACCAATTCTTGTTGTTTAGTCAACCATTGCATTGGTAGAAAAAAATATATAGATTGATTTAGGAGAGCAGGTCTCTCTCTTGATTTAGCATATGTCTATGCAATTACATATTCTATCATCCTTTTTAGGAAAAGGTTCTTACTTATATGATGAGCTTTGTTCTGAAATTACAAGGAAGGTTAGGTTATTACTTTATTAGTCCCACCTCTCCTTTACCTTTACGTGCTAGCTTATTTAGCAATTTCCCCATTAATAGACTTAAGTTGTTTTTGTGCATTTTGATTGTTCATTTTTAACTTTTTAACTTGGATTTTGAGCTTTTGAACTTGAATTTGAACTAATTCCTAAGACCGATTTGAATGCTTCTTATTTGTCTTTCCTCTATCTTAGCAGACTAGGGAAAGTAAAGCTAACCTTTTCAAATTTCATTTCATGTTTCACATTTCAAAGTTGCCTCTCCACCGTATTCGCTTAGCCAGGTATTCCTACAATAGGGGTAGCCTCGTTTGCCGCTCTATTGATTGTTATTCTCTTAGTTAGCTATTTAGGGGGAAGCCCTAGATTGTATATGGTTATCTATGGGCTTCACTTAGGACCTCACTCGCCTAGTCATTAGTGCAATAGTAGTCTTAAGTCTTTCCTTTATCACTAGTTGATACCCTGTTAAGGGTAAACTATAGATAGGCTAGCTTGCACCTCAACTAAAGGAAAAGAGCCATACAATGAATAAAGTAAGCACCTAGAGCTTTTCCTTAAAGTCAAATTAATCTGTTGGGTGGCTTTCAATTGACCTTAGGCTTGAGCTATAAAACCTTAGTTATCCCCTGATTTATAAAGTAAGGAGAGCATGATTAAGCCAAAGCTTTAAGTGCGCATCATCAGGAATTCCATTTTTGTCTCCGTAAAGGTTCTATTGAAAGACATCATATGGCATTGGTAGATTCAGAGCATAACAACTCATCAGTAGCCTATCTGCCCACTTAGAGGTGCTAGTCCCATCATACCATACATACCTACCTTTTCCTCTTCCACCTTTCCCAGCTTGCATATCTGCCCCTGCCATGGGTGCAATTGTCCTTCCAGAGTACCTCAAACAGTCCTCTTATGAAGCCTTTTCCCGGTTTCTTTATATAGCTTATCTAAGGGATGTGCACAAGAAAAACATTATGGCAAATAGTTTTTTTTAACCCCTTGCAGGTTCATTATAGTAAGTGTGAAAGCTATGAAACAAGTCTGTGATATTCAGCCATCAATGTCTATCATCTTGTTCTCACTTTTTTCTACCTCGAATTTGATATCAGGTCCAATTTGTATTGAGGTCCTAATTGTACATTTTTTAATGAATGCATCTTGGGTCGATCCCGAATACACAAGAGCATTGGACATGTTGCTTAGGGATCAATCTGAAGATCCATTGGTTTGGTTTTTTTCCTCTTTTGGAAGTTGGAACTATGAACAGCGCCTAAATCGAATTCTCTTTGATAAAAAAAAGCTCTCATTTGAGAAAAGACTGACCCTAAATTCATCACATTCAAGCTAGTCAAATACTACTGCCCTTACTTAAAGGAGATTCATTAACAGGATTCTTTAAACTAAAGAAAAAGTGCTGACCTCTCCTCCAGTTATTTGTTAATCAACTAGTTATTCTATTTGAAGAAAGATATAAAGGGCTAGTAACCAAGGAATCATTTCTATCAATGCAATAACTTAGGGTAGGGGGACGGCTAACTCTTTTCAGCTAAAAGCAGCCTTTATTTACATATGAAAGCGCCAGGTACATTTGATTATGAAATAAAACAAGAGTAGCTTATTATGTAATAGCTTATTAAACCTCCCTTTGGGAAGTAAGAGCAATTAACCACTCCTACTAACATGGAGAAAGGACAATCTGCCTTCTAACCTGAGGTCCAAGTATTCCTACCTAGAGAAAGAGCATTGCAAAGCTCAATGAATAGACAAGGGATGGACAGTCCTCCCTGAATGTGATGTCATTCCTTTGGTACCTCTCCTTACTCAGATGCTCTTACCTTTGCATCTCTTACCCTTGTTGTCGAAGCCTATGCCTCTATCTCTACCACCGGTGCCCTTGCTAATGGTGCTACTATCCAAGCCCTTCACTACTTATGAAAACCAATAGAATCCTGATAAGAAAGATAAATACTATAAGCTACCGAGTGAACCCACCCAACCTAAGATAGAAGACCCCCTAAACTAGTTCACCACCAAGATGCTTACGGACCACCCTAAGTATCCTTCATATTCATTGTAGCAGTCCTTGTCTTTATATTCTCCTTCCTTGCCTCTTATGGAGAACCTATGCTATGCTTTTCTGCCCTTTGCTTTCAATCCTTTCGGCAATAAGTACTACTACAATAATAGTTTTAGTTCTTTAAAAGACTTTAAAGCCAGTGGCAACCGTGTGCCTATGTATAGTAAGTGAGAAAGTCTCGTCATCCTATTCTGGCTCAACTCGCATTCTTTTTTGCTCATCCATTGGGAAAAATATCTTCTCACAACTTTTTAAGCGGTAGGAATTTCTAACTTTTTTTTGTGTTGGCTGATTCTTTTTTAAAGTCCATATTTATTTACTATTAATAACCTTTCAACAGGTCCCCTCCAAATCAAATGCAAGAATTTTCCTTTTTTCCCAAGTGGATTCTCTTCTATTTAATTGCTCATAACAGAAAGAATTGAGTGGCTCCTTTTTGCTCCTTGGCCTTCGAGAGAGTCTAAGTTATTGCCCATGAATCTCCTACTTGCCTTAATGAGTAGCTATTTCTTTTATCATCTTTTATTCCTCCTTGCCTTCTTATTAGGAATCCTCCCAAATCACGAGTTGAGCAGTGATGTGGGGATGAAAATGCCTGTGTTTAATTATTTTTAAACTAACAGAAGGAATATCAAATAGAACAAATAAAGACCAATGGAGGTAGCAGAAGGACTACTGATAAAGAAAAAGTCACGAGGCAAATGATTGGAGTGCCAGGCATATAGTGGAGGAGGAAATCAATACATGTCAGTACAGTTATTCATTCATTTATTTTTTCATTCAATATTGATTTCCATTTAAGCACTCATTTGTCTTCAATCCAATATATCCATTAGAAAGTGTACAAGCGTCTCTAATCAAATCAGTTGAGTTCTTTCTTTTCGAAGTACCTCATTCCCTATGTCATTCCTACCTTCCCGCATTCAATTCCCCCATGCCATCTCTTTTTTTGCTAAACTAGTATTGGTGATTGGTTTTTCCTGGTGAATGAGTGTGAATATCATTTTCTAAAGAAGAATTTTCTATGCTACTTTCTTTCATCATATGGTTTAGAGCTAGACTCAGTTCTTCCATTATCTTGCCTACCCCATTTCAGAATGTTTTAAAAGATGAGTAAGAAAGATACGTACTATATTGGACTGAGAGCCAAAATTCTTTCAGAAGAAGGAGTACTACTTGCTTTCTTTCCTTGTTATGAGTGCTCACTCCCTTCACCTTTATAAATTAGAATAGTCAATCCTAAAAGTTATGCTTCTTTCAATCAAAAACTCAAAACAAGGGCTATCGAATCGACAGTGCTCTATTAGTCCATTTAGTGGATCCTCCCCCAAAAAACAAGATCATATTAAGCAGCAAAGTTCTGTTGTCCATGGGGGTGTCTGTTGTCCGCTAATTAGTAAAGGCAGCTTTGTAAGAAGGTCTGAAATATACTTTTGATGAGTAAGTAGATAACCATAAGGGGAGTACTAACCTTAAGCCCAAGAAAGTCATGAAGATGAATAAGATCTTTCAAACTAGTATTGTAGCTAATCCTACATTATTTGAATCTACTGAGGATCGATCATGTCATCCGTATAGAGAAGAATGACATGTGATCGAGCAGTGGCGCAACAAACATCATCGATTCATGCTTACTACGAACAAAACCTGCCTCTAACATAGTGGTAACAAAGTGCTCAAACCATGCACGAGGAGTAGTGTAAAGTAGCAAACAAAGGGGTGCTCCTGCTTAGGCATTAGGCATGAGAAAGGACATCGCTCTCCATCGTCCCTTCCTTCCCAGAAAAAAGCTCTCTTAATTCTTTTCCATCCCCACCCTTCTACCTTTAGGGCTTTCCCAAGAAAGAGGGGCTTCTCTGAAGGGCTCTTCAAGGTAAGCAAAGCATTATTAACCAAAGAAGCCAATGAAGACACTCTTGCTCAAAAGAGGTCGCTCTCTAGCTAGGATCTGATTTGCTATGTCCTCATTCCATCGGTAGAGAATCTGGTTCCTATCCCACTCATCAATTTATCTATTTATGATTGAGCTAACTGACTAAAACCTTTCCATTGTGGTCAAGTGGGACCTAGATGGCTAGTGGATAAACGGTGAGCCGTTTAATCAAGGACATTTCAATATTTTTTTATGTCAGTTCCTATTCCAATGAAGTAAGAGATCCCCTTAAGGAGTAGAGATTTGGTCGCCACTATTAACCTCTTGTTAAAGGAGGTTAATGGTTTAACTGTAGCCACTAGTGGTGATTCCTGTGGGAAGCACTTTTCTTTCATTACCTTCGTAGGCACTTTGGGTTAGTGACCAGTCTCCAGAGTTGCTTGTTCATAAAAGCCACATGGAACTTTTTCTTTCCTCCTACAGACCACAGGAAATTTCTTTTAGAGGGTCTCAATCTAGGAGGATGCTAAGGAGTAGGGTTTTTTAATCAGCTAAGAGATGTTCGATGTGATCGATTTTATGAGGGTCACCCTCCCAGTAAAGCTAATAAATTTACTCTTCTATCCTTGGCTTAAATTCTCACTATCATTGACTTTAGGTGGTCAGTTGTGATGCATCCACTCAATGGTGGGATACCTATATAGGTTTTCATTATTCCCTCATGGATATTCCTAGGATATCTGATAAGACAAACCTAAAGGAGTAGGGGGTCCTTCTCGAGAAATAGACCATGGACTTTTAAGGGTGCACTTTCTGGCCTGCTTCTTTATGGGAATCTTATAATTATTTTCTTGATGGTCTAGCAGGATCACCAATTAGACTTGGCAAAGATGATCATGTCATCAGTGAAGATTAAGTGAGACATTGGGGGGCCATTCTTAGATATTCAAAAAGGTTCAAGCTCCTTGTTGATGACTGCTCTGTTAATGGTAGCTATAAGCACCTCCAAACAAATGATGAACAAGTAAGGGGAGATGGGGTCCCACTAGTGAAGCCCTTTAGTGGGTTTGGAGCTCCTAGTTGGGGTGCCATTGAATAGGATCGAAAAGGTTAGCGACCTAACACATGCCATAATCAACTTTACCCAGTGTTGATCAAAACCCATTTGGAGGAAGGTGCTCTCAAGGAAATTCTAGTTTAGGCTATCAAAGGCTTTCTCAATGTCTAACTTGATACACATGCCTCCTGCATCCATCTTTTGGCTGGACTGAAGGCAGAATATGAGCTGCTTAAAGTTTGGATCCTTGCAATTTTAGAGGTAGAACTTGAGTTGTACTTTAAGGAAGAATTCAAAAACTCAGACTTTAGCAACAAGTTACGGTCGTGCTTCACCTTATAGGAACCACTCCCTTTAACTACAATAAAGGCTTCCACTTATATCACTAAATTAAAAAGAAAAGAGAAATTGAGGCCAAAGCCTATTGTTCTATCATCCATCATAACACCAATGACAAGAACCACTTTACAATAGTTTAAAGAAGGCTGTCATTAGGGCCTGCAACAGATTTGAAACACACTTCCCCCCAACTACTATTCAGTACTAGAGGATTAAGTAAAAGATAAGGGATGTGGGAAGCTAGAAATGCTTAGGGTGGTGTGAACTAACACTGAAATTATTGTGACAATAACGAATAAAAGGGCAAAAAAAGAGCAAGGTAGAGTACATAATGCATGCTGCCATCTGACCACTCATTCTAGGGAGAGAGGGGGTATGGAGCAGAGGTTCTAATTAAGGGCCACATGTTTAGAGCTCAAGAAGATACGAGGCATGGACCTACGAGAAACTTCTTTTCATATTCTATGCCTATTTCCAGAAGCTAGAGAAATGAAAGGTGCTTGAGTTTGAAAAGTACAATAGGACTGGCTGCCCGATTTCCCATCTTAAGGCATACTGCGGTGATCTAGCTCACTTGAGAGGAGATTAACTCTTATTAAGTTCTTTCAAAAGAGCCTCACCAGTTTACTTCTCTTAACAAACCCTCTCTTACGTCTTAGGAGCACCTATCTCGATTGTTTTCAAGTAGTACTCCTATAACTTTGACGTCGGGAGGACCTTGAAGCCCTAACCCAAAAGGTTGACAAATCATTCAACAAGTTCATTGGCGGGGCTGCGCAAGTCAAATATAAATCGACCAAAGAGGAATCGATCAACATGGTGGTTATTAAGTCTACTCAATCCATTCTTTCAAGCCTGCTTTCTATCAACCATTACAGTGACTTCCCTAACTTAATACACGCTGGAACTCGAGTAGAGAGAAATCTTATAAGAGAACAATAGATAAGAGCCTCTTTAGTCATCGAGTGAATTAAGTGTAGGGCCTATAAGACTCTCCAATCGTGCATCGAAATGTGGCTGGAGAGTCGGTAACCTTTTTTTGCCTACGATCCTTTATGACTAGAAAGAGTGGAATCTTTTTCTTTCTTTGCTTTGATCATGCTTCTTCGGCGGCATGCTTAACACATGCATCTAAGGTCAGAGATCAAAGACTATTCTTTTAATATGGTCATTTGAAGCTCCTCCATGGCTTCCTAGTAAAGTTCTGCTATGTGCCTATCCTCAATGACAATGTCATCACTAAGAATAGCGTACTTTAGAAACCTTTGATATCAGAATATAAGGATCAAAGGAAAAAGAATTACAGATAGGAAAAGTCAAAGAACCATACCTTTTCACACTGGAGGATCTGAAATTGATTACAAAAGTAATGAAGACAATGAAGCATGTCACCCTATCCCTTCCGTACACTCCAAGTACGACTTCGAGAAAAGAAACTCATATCAACCTCTGCTCGACGAGGATGCCTAACATTGATATACTCCCAGAGCCACCATTACAAGACCCAAGACATAAGTTAGTCAAGAAGAATAAAAAATATAAGGACTAATGAAAGAATTATAAGACCGTGATTACCTAAATCAATGGGATGAAGCATATAAGTCCTGAATGTGGAGCTTTACAGCTATCCACATGAGTTCGAGTGTACAAAGCATGGTACGTGTATGCTAGCAAAGTTACTCCCTAAGCATACTCACATACCCAATTTAGGTCCAACACAAAGTATAACCATCAGGCACTAACCTCCAGGAAAAGCACCTGACTGAACAACTAAGAAATATCTGATGGCTCTCCTAGGCCAACAACTATGAAGCTACATGCTCAGTGGAAGAATGACTCAATCTTAAAACCAGCTCAAAAATTCCCTTGATTACTGGTTCTAATAAGAAGGAAAGGACTCACCAAACAATTGAAGGCTTAGGCGATGATAATCTATCGATTAAGGTTGAACTACTAGACACCCTATAACAGGAAGACCAGTCAAAACCACCGTGTCGAGAAGCATGATCATCAACTCACACCTAGAGAGATAAAAGATGTTGGCCTCGAATCCCCAACACTCAACTCCAATGTCCATATAAGGCACATCAATGACATAGGGATTGATGGAAAGGAAGTGCCCGAAAGCCCAAGTTACCAATATACTTCTGAATATCATCAAGATAACTATGATAGAGATTGTAAACAATATGCCAATTTCCTCGATGGTACGACTCTATGAAAGGCTTTACATGCAAAGTAGGAGATCCAAAAATTTGAACAAACAGATAAATGCTAAAATCAATGCAAATAGGCAATCTAATAAGAAGAATGAAAAGGATTGTGATAATCAAATACCTGAGAATCGATGGTGTACTAGGCTATGTGGTCTTTGGAAATGAACCCAGCATCATGCATCTCTAAGAAATCCTCCAAGTCCTCACCAATGAATGGATCCTTGCCCTCTCTAGTGAATTGATACACCAAGAGCAAGGGCTATTGGACTGGGGCCAGCTGGGAACACAAGGGGATTCGGCATATCCTATAAGTCATCTCTAAACTTGACCCCCACTAGAAGATTGTCATCACTGAAGCAATCTAGAGGAGGCGGTCTCACATTTCCAAACCTATCCATCCGACTAACCGCCCTTAGCTCTGTTCTCTTCATGTATTGCTTATCTTTTTCTACCCACCACCCTTTCTTAGCTTGCTAGCTTGCCCTGGCTTGTCTTATATCTTAATTAATCAGAAGAGTCAATGTCTATCTTGTGCTCAATAGGAAGAACTCAACTCTTTGCAAAGCAAGAGGCATCGCTCTAATTACTTATGCAATAACCTTCCTTCTGATTGTTGTCGGTTGTAACCTTTATAGCAATAGCAAGTTAAAAAAAAGACCTTTTAATTAGAAAATAAAGAGCTTTCCCCTTTTATCTACTACTCTCGTCAAGCAATAGACCTAAGACCCCCTTGCTATAGGAAGGAAGAACCAAAGTAGTTAACCGGGTGGCAATGCTTGGGCAAGAGAGTCAATCTGTGTTTAATAGAGTGCCTTCTGATCCTTTGATTGAAGATAAAGAGTTTGAGTTCCACTAATAACCATAACCACCTTGCTTCTAGGGCTTCCATTACTTCCTTCAATTGCATTGCTCCGCACTTTAGAAAGGAAAAAGTCTATTTTTAAGGGTAGTGGCTTGGGGTATCTAGATTAGAAGATGGTAGAGGCCAGTCCGGATGAGGTTTGTTAGGCCCTCGCTCTCTCAAATCCTTCTTGATGTCTTTCAAAAATTAGATTTTTAAATCATTTATTTATGCCAGGGTCAACCCTTGGTTTATTCTTTCAATCTCATTATGCTCCTTATCCATAAAGTCTTTCAAGACTTCCCCCAGATGGTAAATGTTGGTGGCATTCTCAAGCAAGGCAGGATGCTCATTAAGTAAATGTTTATAAATGGTGTAACATGAGTGTTTTAGCTCCTGGATCTAGAGATCACAATTCTAAAAATTTAGGATTTGGTCATATTCACACTAAGAGGGAGCTGGGTCCGTAGCTCATGTTCAAGTAAGGGTTTATACACCCACCCAGGACTACAGTACTGCTGAAGGTAATGCAATTGTTGAATTTCACACCATCTTAGCTCCCCCTTAATACTCTATTTATCCTAAAGTGAAGGTTTCAGGTTCATTCCTGACAAAGTTGTATAATATTAAAAGGTAGGTAGAATAACCTTTGCAGATAAACCTCCCTGATACAAAGGTAAAGACTAAAGAAAGGTACTAAAAGTCTCGCCTTATCAAATAAAGAAAGGAGAGGAGCGAAACCTCCACATATTCATGAATTGGTTCAAGTTTATATAATGTTAGTCAAAACCCTTCATAACACTTGGAAGTGTAGTATACATAGTGAGTATATTGAATTAGTCTCGCCCCTCATTTTCTAATGCATTAGCTACGTCCTTGCTCTCCCTTTATATGTGTATCATATTAACTTCTTTGAATTGAGTTATGAGCCATTGGCAATAGTAGAGTCTCATGAGTTGTACCAAGTGTGTATAATGTTAATTACCACTTTTGAATCTTGATGTATCTCGAGGCTATTTTCTTTGCTAGTGAAATCAGTAGGCCATCCTGAAGAGCTTTTCATTCAACTTGTATGCTAGTACACCATGGTAATTTGCTTGAGAAAGCACCTATCATTGACCTTGACTAAGTACTCCTCCTACTCCTCCACATCAAGGATTTCCTTGACAAGAGCCATCTATATTCAGCTTAGTCCATCCGGGTAAAGTAGAATACAATCATTAGCAAGACATTTATATAACCATTCCAATGTGAGTCTCCACCTCTTATGACAATTGGTCAGTGTAAATCATTATTCTAGAAAAACCTAGGTCAATCATCTTACATGGAAAAATGATAGAAAAAGGAAACATATTAAAAGGAGCTATATATAGATGGAACTTGGTGGAGCCTTTAGAACTCATCTCGACAAGAATGATATGAGCTGCTTTACCAATTTTTGAGGGAATAAGACATAGAAAGGGGCCTTTGCCATGCAACTTCACCTTACTCTATCATCAAGTTATTGAACATCACGTTTTAAAAAAAAAAGAAAAAGTAGAAAATTGAAGCCGGTAGTAGTATGAATCGATCAAATATGGGATCGCAAAGCTCTCAAAAAGGCTTTCAATTATTTACAAGGAGATGGACATAAAAACTATCCCCCACATTGGAATGTGAGCAAGGCTCCATAAAGTATAGTTAAGCTAGAGGAAGGCGTAGGTATTTGGCCTTGTTTTCGCCTACCATGCTATATCTTGATCTCATGGGGCAGTTAGCATCCTCACCTCAGCTGGTAGCTTTAACTATTAGCTCTTGTGGGTGATAAGTAAGATATAGACTTTTTTTTAGCTTAATGGATTTTTGTCTAGGAAGTAAACACAAGACAAGCAAGCATAATGTATGGTCTTCCTAAAAGGTCTTATCTTGGATTGATTAATGGTCGAGGAGCAACATGGGCATATAGAGATTCAGGTGTATCATATTAGATGTAACAATGGAAGCTATAGTCATTCTTTCTTATTTGACTCATGTATCGGCGAAACATCCTGAATGACCAATTGGGTTGACCTTACTATCCCACATGGAGTCATTCTACTTTTGATTTTTGAAACTCCTTAATATGTGTAATTCGGTAGAGAATATGGCTTGAGAAAAAAGTCCTTATTTCCTAACTTTGGATGTGTATTCTCACTTACCCTTCCTATATGTAAGGGATAGCAAATTTAGGTTCGTTCAAATGCAGTGAATCAGTTTACTAGAAAGAGATCAATTCACCACCTCTTTATTCCTAAAAGAACTGCTATATTAGATACTTTATACCTATAGTTCCTATAGTACTATGAGCTCCCTGAATAGTTATATAATCGTTGCTATGAGGGGTGGCTGGGCAAGAGACTGGGCTAACTTACTACCATGCCATGGTTGAAGCTTTAAGCTCTATTGATGGAACTATTTTTTAAGTATTAAATAGAGGATAGAGGACACCACTCAGCACCCCTCAACATATGTGCAAGTCAGGAGCGGTATAATAAGTCCTTACTTTGGTTCTTCCTCTATCTTTCTTTGCATGCCCTACTAAGTACCTTGCCATCTTAAGCTTTTTGGTGGATTTCTCCTCGGCATATGACTCCTAGTTAATTTAATAGACTACTTTCTATTAAAAGGCTAGGGCTCCTCTTAAAAGGCTACACACCTCTTATTACTTTTTAGTATAAATTTTTTATGATTACTCTATGACATTTTTTCTAAGGAAAGGCAGAACGACAGCCCAATGTGAAGTTCTAAAAGCTGAAAGGCGTCAAGGTGATACCATATAGGCTAGGTGAATATCATATCTAATTCTGGGGTCTGAGATAAAGAGATAGAGAGATGTGGAACTTTTCTTCCTCTTTCCTATGAATAGAAGAATAATTCATTTACACAAGATGAGTTCAAAGCCAAGCAAGGGCCTAATTTATGTATGTCAAAGGAATATCCAAGCAAGGTCAGTGAGGAAGGCAAAAAGATAATAAAATAGTAGAATAGGAGTAAGAAGAGTATTGGCAGAAGAAAGCAAACGAAGGAAGTGCTGAGGGAGTTCCAATATTTGAATTTTTTATTATTCAATGAGAAAAAGCATCCGTGAACTACTTATACCCAGTACTTACTTAAGATGAAAGCCGATAAGAATGTTAAAAGCTAAAGAAAGGGAAATTAGAAGGGCGATTCATGGAAGGAACATGTTGAAGAGTGGAAAATCTGATCAATGAGCTTGCACATATAGTTCTCTTTGCTTTGGTTGGTGCTTAGCCAAACTAACGAAAAAGGTCCTCAATCTTCTCTTCTTCATCACTTGTTTTCCCTAGAAACTTTAAGGCACTACTACTAAAAGCAATAGAGGAAGTTTCTTATGTATTAGTTGATCATAGGTGGTAGGCACAACTTCGTAGGCAGCTTGGCTAATATGTATATATCAATCATATCTGGCATAAGACAACTAAATCAACTTAATGTTGAGGAAGACCAATAAGTAGGTTTAAGGAGAGTGGTAAATAGGCTTCCTAAGGAGAGACCAACTGAGTAGAAATTCCCACATGGAAACCAAAAAAGACATGGAAGAGGCTTTAAAGTACTTATGGGAATAACCTTGGCCTAATTACACTGAGGTCGATAGGACGTCTGTGTATGCTCGCATTTGGGAGCTTATCGACAAACACTGTCGCCCCTTGCCTTACACACATCTCTCTTTCTTAACTTCATGCTGGCCTTGAATGAAAGTCAGTCTTTTAGTATATAAGCATCTCTTTAATGACCACACCCAAAGGTATGTACAATGGAGGTTGGTTAAAGATGATGTTACACGGCATTCAAAACAAGCCTTAAAGTGAATGAATTAGAAAGAACGAAGAAGTAAGGAAATAAGACAACTCTTTCTTGAAATATATCATAAATAGATCTTCCCCTCCATACCAATCATGAGCTTTTCTTCATTCCTCTCGTATATCATCGTAACACCTTTAATGCTAGGTTTTGAAAAAAAATTTCATGTTATTCCCATTTAGGTCTGATTCGAATCTCTCTGTTGTTTCCATTTCCTCCCGTACCTTTTCCTTAAAGTGAGAAAGAACATGGTACACTCAAATTGTATTATTTAAGTGCTTATTACTTGCTAAAGATCCTACTTCTACAATTGGTAGGTCACTGGGTTATTTAAATAAGTTGTGTTTTTCATGGTTTTCCCATGTTACAACTTCCATACCAATTTAGTCGATCCAGAATGGATTGGTTAAACATTCTATTAGGGAGCCTAGTCTTGACTCTTCTGTGTAGTATTCATTCTCGTTGGACTCTTGGAATCACATCCAGCAGTGGTTAGAACAGCTCACAAAATCCAACCACTTCACCTACTTTATTGCCCCCAACCATTTCTCATACCTCTATTAAAACAGAATGGCTTCATGTTCCTTCATCGATTGGTTATTCCTCTCTATTCCTATCTTTGTTTCCAATTTTAGTCTTGATTAGTTTAGAAGATTGAATAGCCAATTCTCCTCTGAACCCTCGATTCAATTATTTTCCAAGAATGTTGAGTTGGGTATGTAAGTCATGTATCTAAGAGGAATTTAAAAGAAGGGCTTTTAGGGTGAATGACATTTTGTTGTACTACTAACAAACACTAGTTGCACTACAGTAGTTTAGTAGCGCCTTTTGATAGGTGAAACCCTTCTGAAAGGTGAACAGCCATCATTACAAGTAAATAGAGAGCCTCCGCCCGTTTGAGTCGCATTATCTAATTATAAATAGATAGATAATATTCTATATCTATCTATAAATAGTAAGATAATCCTTTTTTTTCAAATTCTTCATTCTAGAAGAGTAAGAAGCAAATAGAGCAAAGGCCCCATCTTTCCGTCCACTCTTCCCAAAGTGAGAACATTGCATGTAGAGATCCGTAGAGGCTTATAGTTTAATTGGTTAAAACGTACCGCTCATAATAGTGATATCATAGGTTTGAGCCCTACTAAGCCTACCACCCCTTCTTTTCACCCAATACAAGGTAGTCGAAGTCCCTACCACCCCATGGATCTCAATGACGAGATGGCACCTGGAACCACACAGTTGTCGTTGCCCTTCGGGCACGCCTCTTACGCTTACCACTCACCCACGCTCTTGCAACATGCCCTTCGAGTAATATGGCTTTCATAATACACAAAGAAATTGAGCATCTTCAATCGCTATATTCTTATAATAGTGAAGGTTTAACAATAAAGTTACAGCTTTAGGTGAAGAGTGAAAGTGAAACCCTTAATTCTTATTATTTTATTCTCAAACGATAACCATTCATTATGACCAGCCTGACCAAAGACTTCAAGCCCGACCTGGGCAAGCTAGATTATGGAACTGATCTGACTGAATTGGGTCTAATGGAACAAAATCTCAATCTCAATAAGGAATTGGAATCTAGAAGAGCCAATAAGAATCAATACGATAACGAGGTTGAGCAGTAGCAAAGGGCATAACGAAGGTGTGGTTAATCCTCTACTCTAAGAAGAAGTTAATGTGAAGGTTCGGATCAAAGTTTTAGGCCCATGAATCTCGAGAATAGAGCGTGGGGCTTGAAGACCCTATCATATTTTAACCCTTAATTGGACCTTTCTTTCTCCTCTTTCACCAATGAGTAGTGCGTTTCCTTTCTCTCTTTCTAATTCTGACTCATATTCTTCCTATGGAGTCTGGTCTTTCATCACCTTGAGCTCATTATAGAGCGATGGAGCTCATTAGTCAGCATTCTATTATCAACTCGCCTACGTCGACAGCAAAGGAAAGATATGCCATTTTTTCTCCACGAAGTCAATGGCAACTAGCACTTAAACTTGATATCCCTCTGCCATAAACTTTGTGATGATATGACTCTTATGATAGTTGGACGATGAAGAGTTAGAACGTGGCTAATCCACTTTCTCGACCCCTTTGTATATTACAGCATATGGAACTCGCTTTCTCACATTTCTATTACTGGCTTGTCTTGTACGCAATAACTGAGGATAGAGAGAGCTCAATACCCCGGCCTTCTACTAAGAGTGTTGCAAATTCCCTTTCTTATCCCTTGCCGAGAAGTCTTTCCAAATTTTTTTTGAGAAAAAGTCCCATCCATCACCGCCCATCTAGACTAGCCTCACTGTCAAACGCTAGGGCAAAAAATAAAAAGGAAGTAATGAGGGCCCACTATCTTTTATTTTGTCATTGTTCGACAGTTTCACATCATTTTAGACATTTTCTGGGATCGGAAGGAAATTCTATGAAGCTATCTATTAGATTTATTCCATTTTTTTTGTTATTGTTATTGTTCATTTGCTATCTATTTGGTAATTATCATTTAACGTTGAGAAAGAAGTTTGGCTATACAGTCGAATTTGTTGTCTATGCATTTATCTTTCTTCTTATCTCATTATTGGTTACATATTTTTGGGGCTACCTACTTTCTCTAATACCATTTACTATAATATATGTGATGGTTTCTGAAACTGGGCAAGGATATCCTCTTCCAACTCTTCCCGTCCTATCAAGTGGTAATGAGTCAGAAGTCAATAAATGGTTTAATTGGGAGGGCCATTTGACCTCAACCGAGGTTCAACAACCTCTGAGGTCTCCTCAGGCTACCACAGGAACCTCATCTCACTATCCCTTGTTACATCACCAGAGGTAGTAGCCAGACCTAGTGGAGTTATTCCTCAAAATGAGGAGGTCACTCAAGACCACCTCTAGAAGGAACTAGAGGATGAAGAAAACCAAAATAAATTTGCTCAAGAAAATAAACAACTAAATAAAGGCATGGATAAACTCATCACAGTTTACCAAGAATTCAAAAATTGAGCTTTAGACCTTATATAGTCATAAGGAATCTAGGTTCTTGACCCAGAAGACATAGATAGGGCAGCTGACATTTTCTTAGAAGGGAAAACATGTTCTCAAATAAAATATGCCACTAAGGCAATTCAAAACACAAATTCCAAAATGATGAAGGAATTTCTCTAGGAACTGCAAAATATAATGGAACTATGTATGATCATAATATTGATTGCAACTCTATTGATTGCAGTAATCACAATGATTGCCCTGCATGGTGTTGGTTAGAGAATTGTGTAACGAACTACTTGGGGGCTTGATTATGAAAGAATAAGGAGAGGTAGGCAAATCTACTAAGAATGAATGAAGGTGGACCCTAGCCCCATTGGTGCCTTTGCTTCCTACGGCTTCTTTTACTATAACTCTACCGCCATCCTTGTTATTGCTTATGGGACTGAATCAATAAAAAAACTAGATCAAGTCCTTATACCCCTTTCGCTGGGGGAACTGGGTATTTAATGGGCTATGAATCTGAATATTTAATCCTTTATGGAAAAGAAACTGAGATTCAAGGATTTTTGCCGAGGTAGTCATTATTAGTCAAGCTTTGGCTCCCAAATGGTAACTGGATTCATCTAAAGGGAAACTGATTCTCAATTGCAATATGTATTTATTCAAAGTGGTTTTGTATTCGTATATAGGCGATATAGTGATTTTACCTTTTAAAATAGGTCATTAATGCATCAATGGAGTCAACTTAATCTTCCATTTTTTTAGAAGTTGGTCAACCTTGACATATATATACTATACTGTAGTTCCCACCTCTATGTATATTGTGTGTTTGCTCTAATCTGGGTCAATGAAGTCAACTGCCTTTCTTACCACCGAAGGAACATGTGCCCATGCCTATACCTCAAGTAAATAAATAAGCTTTGGGTCAGTTATGGATAGAGAGGTAGGGATTCGTATTAGGTCGGGATGCCAGTGTTACTGTGGTACCTCTAGGGCTGGCTACTCTTGACCCCTAAGGAGAGGTAAATGAGTGCTCATTCTATTATCATACAGAAAGGGAAGCCCTTCTCTAAATAGGGATGATCCATTCGAAAGAATACAGAACGAACTGGATCGGAGAAATGAAATCTAAATCATAAAATTATGCACTAACTTGATGGAATGCATATATGAGAAACCATGAAATTTTTGGGTTGACATGGAAAAAATTAAAAACTAGAATTCGCAAGGAATTCTATCCCATTGGGTTTTAGGAGGACTAGTATATTTGATGGTAATATGCCAAGGAAAGGGCCAAGTTGTACAAGTATACCTCCATTAAAGTACCAAATAAAGGGTTCCACAAGCAAGCTATTATTCTCAGGATCTCCATTGAGGAGCATCAAACCCTAATGGAAGATCTCTCCCTAGTAACAACAGGTAATCATTTTCAAGCCACAAGAAGGGATCTCCTACTAAATAATAGGAAAGTTAGTTCTTCCAGTTGGCATTTATTAGTCTGGTTAGGTAGGAGCACCTAGTTGATCACCTAATAAAATAGTTTTTTAGCGAATGAGTCAACCTATGCTTTCGGTATTTACACACACTTTACTTTGAGGTGTAAATCACTTAAACTATTTATGAGCCCTATCCCTGTATTAATGATATAATAGAAATTTTAACTTTGACCTTGTGAGCCCCTAAGGGAGGGAGAACTCTTATCTACCCAATCTCCAGGACCATAAAAAAGATGAAATTTTCCATCTTCTTAGCCGACATAAGACCTTCATCTAGCAACAAAAAGCTGTTCCTTGAAGCAGCTCAAACTTATTCCGGGTATGAAGAAGCGGGAGTGTAGAACCCTACTCGCTTTTGTATGCCAATACATAGAGTGAGCAGGTGTACCTTCATTATGAACTTTTCCTATTCTATTCTCATTACGAGATAAGCAAGTTGGAGAATAAGATCAATTAGTCAATCCATTTTTTCCATTAAAGAGGTACTTAGCAACAGACTAAGAGGGAATTTACAGTTCATACACTATTTATGGTAAATCAAGAAAAACTGACATATTACCTATGTGCAGAGAATTAATTTTTTCAAAACTAATAAATTAGGGGATTGGTCTTGCCATTTTTCTTTTCTTTTTATGGTTTCTCTTCTTGGATGGGATTGATGAGTTGCTTGAAAGACCATCTAATCTAGCGAAGCTAAAACCTAGTCTTTATTCTCCCTTTAGCTATATTTACAACCTACCTTCAGAGGACAGTCAACAAATTAGAACCTTAGTTCGATATGCCATCAACCCTTAAACCACTACATTAGCTCTCAGGATCGGATTCTGACTGTCTTCTAAGCTAGCTTTTTTAATCATCATAATAGGAATCGAATTTCACTATTCTTTTATTTTTTTTTTTAAGGTATTGTCATCATCTTTTTTTTCAACATTTTTTCTCAATTTTTTTTTCTCTTCAAAACTTTTTTAAGGTACTATTTTCTTTTTTTCCAATATTATTTTTTTCCTCAACATTTTTTTTCTATTATCTTCATCTTTTTTTTCTCAATGTTATTTTTTTGCTCCACTTTTTTTTTACTGTTTTCAACTTTTTTTTGCTCAATGTTTTTTATGCTTAACATTTTTTATATATTTTTAAGGTACTCTTAACATTTTTTGCTCAACTTTTCTTTTTATTCTTAAAGTATTGTATTAATCTTTTTATTAATATTTTCTAGTGTCTTCAACCTTGATTTGCTTGAAAAAACAAATAACGCTTGATGCAAAATCATTTTCAATAATAGCATTCTTATCTTAAATTGTTTGACATGCTAAAGTTCTCTTTAAATTTATGGTGCTCTACTATTCAAAGAGGGGATGCTAACAGTGTACAATTATGTATAACATGGCATATGTGCACATAGCACTTAAGTGAATAAACAACTAAATGATTATGTATATACCAACTTGATGAATCCTCAACAAATGCAAAATTACATTACATGGAGAAAATACCAATAAAGATCATAATACTACAATAATTTACCAACTAATTTTAATGTTATTCCTTCCATAACCCTAAGACACCTCCATACATTCACAACGTAAGACAAAACCAATAATTTACATCCTTCTATCCTTTTCTTTTCTTAAATTATCATGGTTTTCCAATTTTCTTTTGCATTTTTTCTTTCGGCACATGTTTTGGGCTTTTTTTTACGTGTGGGGATTCAATTAATCCCTGGTTCCAAATCTTTATCAGGTAATACTATAGTCAATAAGGAGTACTTAACCTAGAGAGAAATCATGGCCTTCCCAATAACTAATCTTGTACAAGCCACAACGCAATAGACAAGAGATTCCTAAGGGGCCTCTTATCATCCCTATTGCATCAATAAATTTTAGAAGCTTAGGAACCTAAACAAGAACTAGAGAGCCCACAGGATATACAACCACATGTATATTCACATATGTTAGTCTTAGAGGTGGCTTTTGAACTGAAGTAAAGTGACAGCTAATTAAAGTTTTTCAACAGTTTGTCTCTTTTCTGGGCTCACCAATGTTACTCCTCCACACAGTTTCACCAATTTGTCCTCCATTTCCTTTACTTAGAATAGAAATAAGAGGCCTTGAGTTTGAAAACTTATTTATAGAACAATAAAGAAACATAGCTATAAAAGTTATAAGGTATTTTAAGAGAAGAGCATGTATAAGGACTAAGGGAGTGAAGTACAAGAAAACCACACATATACAAGCCAATCTCAAAATATATTAGTCAGACAAAAGGACACATGTAAGAGTTTAGATAAATAGTAACTATCACAATGCATAGTTTAAAATGCATGCATATCCATAATTATGCTCCCTTTCTAAAGGTTGATTGTGTACAATTATGAAAAACATAAATGTCAAATAATTAATTTGAATCATTGAGATATAGTAAAATAAAAAAATTGAATAGTGCAAGTCAAACCAGCTAGAGTTAAATAAAGAAAAAAGCAAACTCCATCGCCCTCTTTAGGTGTTATGCAACAAGTACATATCAAAATGAAATATACTTGAAAAGCATTAAAATGCTTTACCTCCTTTCTCAATTTGGCTTCTTTATTGTGTATCTATTCAATGGTTAAATTTGACTACAAAGCCTTAATCTTTGTGATAGTAAACATCAATCTGAACCAATGAACACCACAATTCTTATAATTCTCCTAGCATCAATGAAACTTACACAAACCACCAGCAAAAATGCTCATGCACATAATGCATGCTAATACTTGCTTACATTAGTAATAAGACAAATTTATTTACACATTTATAGAATTCAATCACAAACAACATAGTATAAATATGGTAAGATGGTTTTAAATGCAAAAAAAAAAAAAATTAGTTATAGGATGAAGGAGATAGAGATACCTCCCTCAATGGCACTAATTGCTTTTTTCTGATCTTCAAGCTATTACTGAAGCTTAGAATTTTGATTTTTCATAAGGTTAAGGTCTTTAAAATTAGGGATATCAAATAGGTATTAGCAAGCTAGGTATATCTTTTGTTTCCTATAGCCCTTGAACGAAATCTTATCACTATCTACTAGATTGTCTAGTGCTTTCTGTGTAGCCATCTTTTTGAGATTGTACTTTTGCAATGAATCAACCATATTATGTGAATTCACCAGTCTATTTTACTGATCAAAACACCATCAACACATTAAGCTAAACTACTCTTCTAAAATCAAAATTACACTAATTAAAAAAAAGTAATAAAAAGCAACAACAATAAAAAAAAATAAAAAGCAACAACACTAAAACAAAAAGCAATAACACTAAAAAACATAAGCAACAACAATAAAAAAAGAAGCAACAACATTGAAAAAAGAAGTAATAAAAAGTAACAACACTAAAAAAAAGCAATAATGCTGAACAATAGAAGCAATAAAAAGCAATAATCTGAAAGCAATAATAAAAAGCAAAAAAAACAACAATATGGAAAAATAAATCATATGCAAAAGTAAACTTTAATTAAAAACTTGCAAAAATAATGCCATTTTGGCATAATTTCATTTGCTTCCTGAATGACTTAGTAATATCAAGATGGAATAACTAAATTCTAGCAACTTGAAGCTTCCTAAAACTAATTGGCTAATTGAAATCAGCTAATTGAAATTAGCTAAATTAAAATTTTGCACCTTTACACTTTCCAAGCACACACTCAATAGCTTCATAATTTCATATCTTTAGAATTTCTAAATAATCTAAGTTCAGTAATTACGATCCCTCCAAATATAAAGAATTAACCAAATTCAATTCAGTTCTTAACTTTCTAAAACATTAAGAAAGCAATTCAAATAAAAAGTCAGAACTTAGAACTTGAAAACCCTTTAATTTAGCTTGCTCCAAATAAGCCTTGTTACTCAAATACCCCAAAACAATCTCTCTTAAAGTAGCTTGTAATGGACCTAATGGAAGAGGTCTAGCTTTAAAAGCTTTTCAAAGCTTTCTAACTTTCAAATTCAAAGCAGTATAATGACACCTATCTCCATTAAGAGTATGTTCAGAACATATAGCTCCATTTTCTAGCAACATTCTCGCAGCATCCAAATGCCCAACTAAACAAGCATAGAACAAAGCCACCAAGTCCCACTGGTCACTTACGTTCACACTAACCCCTAATTCTAGCAAGTACTTTAATCGATCAACATTGTCAGCATGCAAGGCCTTGAATATATCGCCATTTGGGACCTTTTTAAGCGGCAAGGAGCATGTGAAATCTGATGGGTCTAAGTCTATTCCGTTAAAGTCTGCATCTAACGTCTATTTGAGTTTTGTCGCTGCTGCCATTTTTTTGGGTCTTAAAAAAATTCCTTGTTATTGCTATATTAGTTGTGGAGGTTTGGCAGTTTTAGGCTCTGCCTTGAACATGAGGTTGAAGAAAGATTGGGTTATTGTTCAATTCAACCAAAAAGAAAAAAAACAATACATATCAAAGTGAAATTATCAAAATAAAATCAATCACCTGAACAAAAATCTCGAGATCTTTACCGATAGGAATGAAATCCATTCTAAGATCAAAATAATAAAATTTTGAATCCCTAGGAAATCAAAGAACCAACCAACAAGAAGTTAAAACAAAGAAAAAAAAAAACTGAGAAGAGCCACTGAAAGAGAGAAAGGCTAGAAATGAAAAACAGAAAGATGAAGGTTAGAAAAGAAAATGGAAAAACCAATAATGAAAAAACGGAATCAGTGGGACCATAAAAGAAAGACCCATGATCAAATGGGCTATTTTATGAAATTTCCTCTAAATTTTTTATATCACACAAAAGATAAAAATGAAAAATGAAAAATGAAAAATAATTAATATTTCCAAATTATTAATTAAAAAAATTGTACATTCTTGGTTTTTTTTCTATAAAAAATTTATTTTATGAAAAATCAAATATACCCCCATTTATCTTTTATAATCTAATATCATTATAATTGATTCTCCAATTATTTATTTTATGTTCTAAAAATTATTTTTTAAAATAAACAATATATTTAAATTTACATTTTAAATATACAATATAAATAAATTCTTTAATAATAACTTGTTGTGTTGAAATAAACCTCAAAATATATATTTAAATAATTAAAAATATATAAAAATAAAAAAAATTATAACAAAATAATGAAACTCACCATGCCTAAAATTTTAATCAAGAATCTGCATTTTTAGTCAATAAATGGCAAATATAATGTTTCTGTTTTTTATTTTTTCAGTTTCTCTTTTTTTTTTTTTTTTTTTTTTGTAATATGAAAAATTCACGTATTTATTTAAGACTCAATGTTGGACATTCAAAAAATAAATAATGTGTTAAGATAATTAAATATATAATTTTAAATTTTGTACTAGTAGTCATTTAGGTGTAAGGCTAATTATGTCATTAAATGTGGAGGACATTTATTAAGAGGTGGACTGCAAAAATCCTCACCATACACTATGAATTTCACTTTTTAGTAATTTAAATGACATAGTTATCCTTACTTTTGAATACCCTTTTATTAGCTAAAACAACATTGATATTAGAGTATAAAAGAGAAATTATGAACATATTTGATTTTTTTCATAAAATAAATTCTGTACAGAAAAATAAATATATTTTTACAAAGTAAAATAATTAAAAAAAAGTAAAAATTTTTATAACAAAATGCAATAAATTAGGATATTTGAAATATTTAAAATATTAAATAGAATGTTTTAAATAGGGAATAATATTGTAAATTAATTAAAAATTAAAAAAATTATAACAGATAATTTATCAATAAAATAAAAATGTAATTTTCAATTACAACAATTTCAATTTAATTTTTGGTTAGATTTTAAATTCTTTAATTAAAAATTTTTAAAAAAATAAGAACAGATAATTTATCAATAAAATCAAAATGTAATTTTCAATTACATCAATTTCAATTTTATTTTTGGTTAAATTTTTAAATTCAATAATATATCATTTTTTGATAAATGATTTATTTCATTTTTTTTTTTACTTCTTTCATATTTAAACTTAAACGACAGAAGTATCCTCTACTTAAAAAAATACCTACTTCATAATTAAAATATTTGAAATATCTTTTTTAATTGAACGTTTTATAAAATAATTTTTAAATTATTTTATTTTTAAAAACATATTTAAATATATAATGAAAAAATAAAATATGTCCTTGTATAGATATCAATATTTCTCTTTCTTAATCTAATATCAATATAATTGGTTCTCCAATTATTAATTTAATATTCTAAAACTTAATTTTTTGAAAATAAATCATATATATAAATATACATATTAAATATACAATTTAAATAAATTTTTAAATATTAACATGTTGCATTGAAGTAAATATCAAAATACATATCCAAATAATAAAAAACGTCAAATTAATAAAAATTTATAACTAAGTAATGAAATCCACTATACATAACATTTTAACCAATAATGAAAACATTAATACATTAACTCGCAAGCCGGCAATGCATTAATATTTGAATATGAATTGTACAATACATTCTTTTTAACTTATAATAAATATAAAATATTTACTTAAGTTTGTCTGAATAAAATTATAATTATAATTGAATATTTTGTAAATTCTAAAATAGAAATTTTTATTTTTATTTTTTGATGAATTATTTTAATTTAATTAATCCGCTCAAAATTAGGATAAAAATTAAAAACACAAATTTTCACATAAAAATTATAAACTTCAAAATTTTTATCAGTAAAAAATAAAAACCAATTACACAAATAAAAATTAATTAAAAAACCAAAAATTTTCACTTTTCGTATCCAATTTTTAGTAAAGACCTCATTATGTTGATATGTTAGACATGTAAATATCATGTCAACGTCACATTATATAAAGTGTGTCACATAACATTACGTCAGATGGTGCCATGTTAATGCCATATGGTGCCACATTAGCACCATAACATGTGATGTCATGTCAAATATCATGTGGCGTGTCATGTACTCATTTATAGTAAGAAATGGGGTTCAAATATTTTATTAATAATAGAAAGAAAAGTTATACCATTTTAAATATTTTAAAAAAATATAAGATAACTTAGTAAAACTTCTGTTAAAAGTTGGGAAAAAGTTACCCCTTTTACTTCACGTTCATGAAGTCAAAATTGGCTGGCGAGAGTTTTTTTATTTTTTAGGGGACACGTATAATTTGTATCCATCATGTGGCCGTTGATCATGGTAAAATTTATACAAGATTCACAATAATTTGAAAAATTATAAAATGAACGGTAATTCCAATTCATACAAGTCTAGTTAGTGCAACAATATCCACTAAAAAAAAATTCGTTACCATATTCAAATATGTATATTAGTAGGTGGTTTTTATTTTTTTATGTATGTTTTTATTTATTCCATCAATGTGAGAACATGGTGGTTAGATTTTTCATAAACTATGGTTCAAATATATTTATTGTAAATATAATAAATGAATTATAAAAAAAAAAATAAAGCGTAATCGTTTAGCATTCTGTTACGGGATATTAACAGAGATCAGAGGTTCAATTTCCTAATTTCCTACCATCTTTTTTTAAAAGTTCTAATATAAATAGAATATTAAAAAAATTATATAAAAAAAAATTAAAGAGCCGTGAATCAAAATAAAAATTATAAAGTCTAGCGATGATCAAGACGTAAAGTACAAAGACAACATGACAAAATCTGAGACATTGAACGCTAAGTTGTTGGTGTTAGTTGATAATCAATACCTGATTAATGTTAAGTGTTTGAATAATTATTTATAATTATTGCTGTTCAAATATTTAATGTCTAATATAGACATTTAATAAATTAATTTAATAATATTATAAAATTTATGTCCAAAATAATAATTAGTATCATGTGGATATTTGGGACAATTAAATATTAAATAAGAAAGTATTTTTTTTAACTAAATAAATTTAACATTAAAATATAATAATTTTAATTTTGCTATAACACTCACCCCCTTACACACTATTCATGCCTCTCTCAAAGCACATAACACACAAACATATATATGGAAAATGTTGGATGTCGTGTGTGAAATCGCAGGGGTCATTTTGGAGTTATTTATCGTGAGCTACATCGCAACTTACGACATGTGCCAGCAGCAAAATATATATATATATATATATTTTGCTGCTGGCCCAAAATAAAAAAAACAAACAAACAATTAAAGCTTTGGTTTCGATAATATTTTGTTTTTTTACAGTTAGCTTAATTCAAGTAGACTTAAAACTTTGGATTGGATAAGGATCAAGAATTTTATTTTTTACCGTTAGTTTAAATCAATAAAGTAGAAGGATATGAGGATAATTTTGGAATGATATTTCAATACAATACAGTGGTTCATGAAAAGTTTCAAATTGAAGCCTATAAAAATTGTAGATGTTAGGTGTCCTATCAGCTACCAGCTACTGTTAAAAACATTACCAAACATATTTTGAGAGCTGTTGGGAGATGAACTGACACTAGTTGCATCCCAACAGCTTAGCCAAACATATAATTTTCTTTTCGAGTCTGTGGGGGTTGAGTTTCAAAGGGATTGAGTTTCCAGTCACATAACCCCAGAAGATTAATTATTAAGGAAGCAAGACACAGAATACTAAGTAGTCTTCAAACTAGATGAGATAGAACCCATAAATGATCAAGAGCTAAAGTACATCATGATCAATAACAACAAAAACATTTATTTATGTCTTCTTTCCCTAGCAGGTGGTTGTTTTTAAGGGGGTTGTGTTTCTGGGTTTGAGCTGGTACAGGTGGTTGAGTTTTTGGTGGCTTGTAATAATTAGGATTAAATCCAACAATTTTTCCTCCAACTGTTATAGGTTTTCCATACGTTGCATGACGGATAGTGCTGCAATAGCTTCTTCTTGTTTCTTGAAGGACAAAATATTGAACATTGCCATATGATGAGGTGATGGAGTTGGATTGGCGTTTGCCATATGTTTTTTTGTCCTTTATGTTGTGCTGCAAGCAAATGAACTGTATTGATATTTATGCAAAAGGAATGAAACAACAAATGCTTTTCGTTTTTTTATTCAATCCAGTAGCAGCCAACGGGTTGTGGGCTACATAAAATACTTACCTCTTTAACCCTTACAAAATTGGCAAATTATATCATGCACCTACTGTCCATATAGCAATATGAACCAGGTCATCACACGTGGGTGGGAAAAAACGTATCCAGGTCAGAGTGGTCGGGCTCCACAATATTTTATTGCCAAATTGGGTATCTGTTTTCGGAGCAAGCCGAGGTCCACCTCCAATAAGTGGCATCTTCTTCTCTTCTTATTTTTTCCTCGAACAATCGCTGCTGCTGCCATTAATAGCAGAGGGCAGCGTTAAGTTCTCTCATATTCCTTAGCTAAAACCAGAGATTTTTCGTATTTATTTTTCTTCGTCTTCTTCACTCACTCTCATAAAGTCAATGGTGCTGCACCTTCTTTGCTTAATTCGATTCCAATTAAAAAAAAATATCTGCCAAACCCTATAATATCCTATGATTTTAATAATTAGTGTTCTTATGATTAAATTTAGCTGTTTATGTTATTCATGCAAACATAAGCAAAGTTGTATGGTGTAAACGAAAATCAAGGTACGAATCTGAACAAGTCTGTGTAGAAAACAACTTGGGAAGATAAAGATGTGCAAAGTATTATTATATCCCAGAGTAATAATAGATGACTGTGAAGTAGCTAGTACTGGTGGTTCATTTTGTTTTTTATTTGAAAAAACTGAAGTGTTTATGTTAATAAATATGAATGTTGTGTTCAATGCATTCATAATTTTTTTACTGATGAATCTATATAAAATAATGAATTAAAGTATTAAAAGTGACGAAATTATAATTGATAACTAATGAATATTCATAGTTTAATCAATGAACCTATATTAGTTAACTAATTAACTTATTAATTTTATAATATTAAAAGACTTGAATTAGTTTAAGCAATGAATCTACATATTTAATGTTTATAAACCAGTATTATTTAAGTAATGAACATATACTATTTAACTAAAATAAAAATACAAATTATTATGATTAAAAAATAAAAAATTAGATAATTTATAAATGAATAAATTTTTTTTACTAAAATTATGAATAAAAAATTAAATTCAACATACTAATTAATAAAATAAAAAGAAAAAAATAATGCAAGCTTATGGGATCTATATTTTGTATTAACATTCTCTACTATCTCTGTCAAAACATATATAAATTTTCTCACTTTCCATAGCACGGCCATAGCTATGGAAACGAAGACGGTTGTTTGCAAAAACAAAAGGCGTGTTTTTAATTTTTACATGTCATGGATCCCTGTGGACAAAGATCCATGGTAATTGATGTATCATTATAAAATTTCTTCCACAGAGGATTCAAGTCAAAACTTTTACAATTTTTACAAATAACAATACTCTGATTGGCATTTTCTGATTGGCATTTTTTATTGATTAAAAATAAAATAATCTCATACGTGGATTAATTACATAAATTTTGTTTTGTAAAAATTTTTTGTACGGCAATAGTTTTATTGCGTGTCGTGAATTTATTTTAGAGCCTTCGCTGCCTAATTCATTTCCTCGCTATGTCATGGGTCAAGATTAGAAATTAATTTCTTGCTAAAAAAATATTAGAAATTAGTATTTTTTGTTATTGCAATACCTATCATTACTCTTTGCAAACGAATAACTTAATCTTCAATAAATGTGTTGACACCCAGTTTGATTGGACCAAGATAAGAGGCGAATTGTGTATACTCAATTTAATCGGTCTACCATAGAGCCCGATAATGAGAAATGAAAGGTTTGAATGCAAGAAAGAAGCCCAAACCTTCTTGAAAATGGACCTAAAAGCTTAAAACTCAAAATCTCAACCCAAACTCATTAAGTAGTAAGCCTAACACACCTCGGCCGATTTAACCCAATGCAAAACTAAGCAAGACAAGTGATGCCTCTTCGAAGAGGCGATCGCCTCTATGGCAATAGGCAATGAGGAAATTTTCTTATCGCCTACTGCCATAGAGGTGATTGTCGCCTCATTGCAGAGGTGTCGTCTCTGCAATAGCCACTTACCTCTGCATTAAATGCAAAGATGACCATAGTAGCCAACTTGGTGGGCACATCTTCCACTGAACTCAGCCTATATTGTTAAGAAGGGGATTTTTAGGAAGTGGAGAGCTAGAAAGGGCAATGATGAGTAAAAAGAAGAGTATGGGCTATGCATGGGATAAAAAGGGGGAAGAAGATAGAGAGAAAAAAGAGGTTGGCAATCATAATAAGAAAGACTAAGAAAAAAAAGGCAGCTCTGAGAGGAGAAGAAAAATGTCCTTGAGTGAGGGAAGAAGGGGAATCAAGTTCAAAGGTCATTTTCTTAAAGGAAAAAGGTGCAAAACTTGTATTCAAGTGGAGTTTAACACCCACAGCAAACTCTAAGGGCTAACTATTTTGGAAAGCTCATATTTTAGTAATGATTTTCATTTCTCTTCAATGTTAAATTATAGATTCGTATAAATTCTTATTTATTTGCTTATTTATTCATTTTCTTATATCCATCACCTATCCTATGCCTTATCCCTAACATGATCCATTAAGGTTTTAAGTGTAGTTTTAAGTTTTGTTCATTTATATCACTTATTGCTTGCTTAAAATTGAAGTTTACTATTTTTAGGAGTTGCTTGTGTTTGTTGGTCAAGCAGCGCTTTTGCAAAAAAGCATTGTCCCTTTGCCATGAGGTGATCGCCTTATAACAAAGGTGATCACCACTCTGTTAGAGTCTTTCACGACCTTGTCTTGACTTTCTCGCAAATTGTGCATGATTCTTGAGAATGCCCATTTGTTATTATGTTTAACCAATGTTTGATATATCTATTGTTCTTATTAGTATTTTATTTGATCCAAGAGTTAACTTTGTGATTT
This sequence comes from Mallotus nudiflorus, assembly GCA_947683625.1. Taxonomy (NCBI): domain Eukaryota; kingdom Viridiplantae; phylum Streptophyta; class Magnoliopsida; order Malpighiales; family Euphorbiaceae; genus Mallotus; species Mallotus nudiflorus. The sequence continues at coordinate 925,880 of CANTUR010000323.1, forward strand.
CCTCCTATAGGTTTGTTTCTTTTGTTTTGTAAGAAAGGGCTAACTTGTGTTTATTATAGGGGTTATTTAGTGATTCTTAATCATTAGATATGCATTCTAGTAATTAGTTCTTAAGAGGTTTTATTGGCCATTCAAGAAGTTTCCTTTCAAGTTATTTATGGTTTATTTTCTGTTTACAGTATTTCTTGTATAAAGTATTATAATCCCTAATCCCTTCCTCATTCATTCGGAATGTATGGATGTAAATTATTACTTGTTTTATTCATATTAAATATTGGGACTCAAAGCATGAAATGGGATTAATGTGAAAATTTAGACCTTAATGTAAAACTTGACTAATTATTTGATGGAAAGTATAATTTGCATGTTAATAAATAAACAATTAAAGAATAAAAGGTGATGAATTATGAAATTCAATTGGAGGCCAACCGCAAGGTTAGGTGGACATTCTAAAAGCCCATACTTAATTTTCTAACTCATTCTCTAATGACTTTTAGGAACCTCTATGGAATTCAGTTGTCATATAATGTGTCTTGGGTCTTATCTTTATAGCAGCTCCATTTTCAATTAGGCTTTATGATCTACTTTGTATTTCCTAATGGGCCTTAAGCTCATACAATGTCGTGGTCATCAAATACTTAGGTGCATACTAAACCCTGTCGCCTATAATGGTGACTCCACTAAGGATAAAGAAACTGATTCCAAGTGTTTTGTAATTTATCATATTTAATTATTCCTTTATTTCTTTTACATTTCTACTGTATTCACTACACTTTTTGCACATAATGAGTACTTCAGTCCTAGTTAACACAATGATAATTATTATTTTACTACCTACATTTCACTCAAATTTGGTAGTGAAATATTTGATTATTATCACTTATGATACATTCTTATTTGTGTCGCATGGACCCTTGAATGGAATACATTATGGGAGCCAATGCCTACTACCTGAGACTTAAGCTCATGTAGTGGCCTAGAAATTTCCTTTAGGAATTTTCCAATTGCACATGTTTTATGACCTTTAATGGATCCTCAAAATAAAACTCAAGCTCGTTATAAATGGACCTTATCAACAGGGGCCTTTTTTATGTCAATTTTTAGCCTATCTCGAGTGGATGTTACCAAATGGGCCTCTCATGCTTATTATGGCCCATTGAGATAGGTTTTGACAAGATAAGATTGTAGCGTCGTTCTTGGCCCGTTAAGGATGGACTTTTGATTTATTTAGAGGATCCATTACTTGGATGTTCCATTTTTTAGAGTTATTTTGCATAGCGTCAATTTTGTTATCCCCTATTGATAATTAAAACCCAAACCAAAAATCCTAAGATAAGAAACTCACCATTAAACTCATGTGTGGGAGAAATAAGGGTAGAGGTTATCATTTTTTGAAGCTTTGTATTTTGTCTCTATGTTATGTATATATTAAGTATGTGTGTTTATATTCTTGCTTTCTTTGAATAAAAAATCATGCATACATGTCATGCATAATTCTAACATGTGGTATTGCAGCAATATAGATCCTTCGAGCTAATGGGAGAAATAATCAAATTAATTAGAAAAAATCAACCTGCACAACCAACTATCTTGATTGATCATAATGTTGAAATCCTGGTAAGAGAAAGGAAAAGAGATTATGTGACAGTACTAGCTGATCCACTAAACTAAAGGAATGTGAACCAAAATTGAGAATGTGGAACAGTCTGATTAGGCCAGGAATATAACCAAGCCCATGTCTCAAATGCAAATGATGATGAATGAGAAGGGCATGGATACTCTAATGAACTACATTGATTTAAACCTGGATGAAGAAGATGACCTTTTACCCTGGATATTAAAATTCCTGGATATAAAGAAGTACTAAGGGACCGAAGAGCTATTTTTACATCTAAAATAGTATATGACTTATATGAAAGCTACCAAGTTGACTAAAGCCCAAATAGTTAAACAGTTCCCTATGTCACTAGAGGGTGCACTAATTCAATGGTATTATGATTTGGAAACGTATGTCTAGTTTGACTGGAAAGAATTATATGCTATATTTACAAAGCAGTATGGTTTTAATGTGTAATTAGAGGTATCTTTGAGGGATCTATCGAATACTAAGCAGAAGTTCCATAAGACTTTCACTGACTATGTAACTCATTGGAGAGGGAAGTTAGCCCAAATGAGACATAAACTTACTGAGTCGGATCATTTGACGTTAGCAATGGAGGGATGTATCACAACATTGTCTAAAAAGCTAAGGGACCTATGAATCCAGAACTTTAAAAAGTTATATAGATTTGGGGTCCAGATAGAGTCTGACTTAGCCCACGAGAAAAGGTTCTTTGGAGGAAGATCTAGGGGCAATGATGGAATCGGCTCCAACAGCAATATGCAAATCAATGCTATTAGATAACTAAGTAGCATAGTAGTAGTGTGTAGATTGTCACTGTTAGCCACCTTGGGAAGTTTTCAAATTTAGGACAGCCTCTTTTTAAGGTCCTTAAGAAGATGATAGAGAAGAACTTGTTAAGATCCTTGCCTTCAAAATAATCTATGCCAAATGCCAACCCAAAAAAATCTTTTGCAAATTTCGCCAAATCATTAGACATGAAACTTATAATTGTACCCAATTAGGACATAAAATCTAAGACTTGATTGATGCGGGTAAAATCACTGACCCTAAAACCTGAAAGCCAAACACCCAGAATAACCCATTTGTCTAATTATCAGAATGTATCATCACCAAATGCACCTATCCTAATGATCAACACGGGTTTAATAGAAGAGCAAGTCTTAAACTCTTTTGTTAATACCACCCCTAGCTCACTAAAACCTAAACCTGAACCAAAAGACCTAAGCCAAAATAAATAACCTATAGAGCTTGCCATGCATGTTTTGGATATTTAGAGCTTTGTTGATGAAAATGGGGGGTGAATAGATCTATAGGAAAATGAGGAGAGTAGAGTGAGCCAGCCAGTGGGGAAGGTTAAAAAGAAAGAAGAAGGAACCAAAACTGCCAAACCTAAACAAGAAAATATAAAGAATTCAAAGGAAGAGGTGAAGAGAAATGAAGAGACCATTGCTAATGTTTAGGAGCTACTTATGCATTCTAGAGACCATCAGGAAGTAACACTTTTGCCTTTGGACCACAAAAAGATGTCCACAGGCTGTACCCCTGAATAAATAGTTAGTTCATTAACAAAAACCCCTCAAGGAGCCATTGTATTTTTTGGTGACAATCTACCTTTAGAGGGAAGAAATCACCACAAAGCTTTGCTTATTAAGGCTGAAGTAAAGTAAAGATGACCTGTTGTGTGATGGTATATAATGATTTTACTATTAATGTGCGTCCATTAAAGATTTTGTCGAAGTTGTGGTTGACTGTAGCTGACTTAAAACCTTTTAAAGTGATTATCAAGGCTTATGATGATATGAAGAGGCCTATTGAGGGGACATTTAAGGCTTTGGTTAATATGGTGCCTTTCAAGATTTATGTCAACTTGCATGTAATTGATATTTCCATGGCCTTTGCTATCCTATTGGATGGTATGCCTTCCACTTTCCATCAGAAAATTAAGTTTCTATACAAAGGCAAGGTTATCTCCATCTCTATAGAAATTGAAGTTGTTGTGGCCGCTTTGAAGATGGCTCCTAAGGAGATCCCCATAAGTCTGAGTTTTGAGGTTTACATAATTTATGAGGATTAGATAGATAAGAGGGTTTTGAACATGATGTGCAACATGAAATTCATGCTTGGCATGGGATTGGGAAAGAACCAAAATGGACCCCTAAAATTTATGGAGCGTAAGGTGCCAATTCCCTCCCTTTATGCGTAGCTTTTTAGCCACCAATCTTTCTTTGTGTCAAACATTATCCATGTTAAAAAATCCATCTTTCTTTGCATATACCCATTTGTACCTAATTGTCTTCTTTTCCTTCAAAAGACTAGTTAGTTTCCATATATAATTCTTTTGAAAGGATTGCATTTCTTCATTTATAGTGATCCTCCACTTATCTTGTTCTAAATTTTGGGATGCTTCATTATAAATGGTAGGAATGTCATCAGTGACAATTGGTGATGCAGAAGAAACCATATCATCATAGCGAGTAGGTTGTCTAATGCTCTTCTTTCCTTTCTTTAATGTAATTGATTCATGTTGCTATGGAGGTTCTTAGGTTTGAACCTCTTCTTCATTGGACTATTTTTCTACCATAAAAGAGTCATCATCAGTTTCTACATTAGTTAGGATAATTATGTTGCCATCAAACTCCAATTGTTTGGGAGTACCATCTTTTTACTCCATTTTTTGTGAAGTCACCTTTCTCAACATGGTAGATTCATTAAAGGTAATAACTGTACTGAAGATTACTTTCTCTGTTTCTGGATACCAAAGACGATAGCCTTTTCACACTAGAAGTGATGCCCATAAAGATTGTCTTTTTTGCTCTTGGGTCCAACTTTGACTCCTTAATATGGTATTATATAGTGGAACCACACACATATAAAGAATCATAATCTATAGTAAGTTTTCTAAACCATTTCTCCAATGGCATTTTACCACTAATAGTAGTCGATGGTAAGCGGTTGATAAGGTGACAAGAATAGATTATAACCTCAGCCCAAAATTCTTTACCTAGCCTAGCATTGGATAACATACATATAACATTCTCCAGTAATGTCTGGTTCATTCGCTCTACCAACCCACTTTATTTTGGTGTATATTTGATAGTGAAGTATCTGACAATACCTTCATCTTCATAGACTTTCAAAAATGGATCATTTTTAAACTCTCCATCATTGTCTATGTGGAGACGTTTGACTTTTCTGCCTGTTTAAGTCTCTACCATCTTTTTCCATTTAAGAAAAATTCCTAGCACCTCATCCTTCATCTTCATTGTATATACTTATAGTCTTCGGGAAAAATCATCAACAAAGGAAACATAATAGTGCTTTCCTCCCAATGAAGCATTCTTTGAAGGCCCCCACACATCTGAATGAATATAATCTAGAATACCCTTAGTATCATGAATGGTTGTTCCAAATTTCACGCTTGTATTCTTCCCTTTGATGCAATGCTCATAAAAATCTAATTCGCAAGCCCGAACTCCTTTCAATAATCCTTGATCTATCAACAATTTCAAGAATTTTTCTCTACCATACCGCAAGCGCATTTGTCATAACCTGGTTGCTTTTGACTCCTGACCATTAATAGAAACTGCCACTACTAATGTCCTAACAATTGTACTACCCATAAAGTAATACACATTATTTCTTTTCTGAATCCCCTTCATTATCATAAGTGCACCAGAGATTATTCTCATTATCCTACCTTTTGCCCTTACTTTGAAACCTTTTAACTTTAAGGTTCCCACAGAAATAAGATTCTTCATCAAATATGACACATAATGAACACATGTTAAGGTTCTGATTGATCCATCCTAATTGCTCAAGCAAATTGAACCAATCCCATGTGTGTTAAATGGGGCATTATTTACTGTGTACACTACTCCACCTTTTGGTTTTTTAAAGTCAAAGAACCATTCTCGATTGGGAGTTATAAGGTGACTACAAGCTGAATCTAATAACTATTAACTCGAATAGCTGGTTAATGGTGTAGCAACGATTAAAAGATCTAAATCTGCATTATCACACTCAGTTATATTTGAATTTGAGATAACATTTCCCTTTCCATGTTTGCTTTTTTCCTTTACAATCTTTCTTCCAATGCCCTTTTTCTTGACAAAAGGCACATTTATCTTCCTCAGTTTGGACTTTGACTTTAATCTTTGTCTCTTTCCTTTATTCTGACTTTACGTACAACCTCTAACAATAAGAGCTTTTGCTTTAACACATGTATTTTCCTACTTTTCTTTCTTTCGTAATTCATAACTATACAAGGTTATAGTTACTTCACTTAGAGACACAGTAGCCTTACTATAAAGTAAAGTAGTTTCAAGATACTCAAACTCATCAGGAAGCGATCCCACTAACATTAAAGCTAGATGTTTATCATTAAAAGTCACATCCATATTCATCAAATCATTTACCAACTAATTAAAACTAGTAATATGATTATTCATTGTGGTACCTACAACATAATTAAAGTGGAACAATCTTTTTTTCATATAGATTTTGTTTTGACTACTTTTCTTTAAGAATTTCCCCTTTAGTGTCATCCATAATTTGCTTACAGAAGTTTTTTTAGAAAATGCATACTTCTGCTCTCTAAAAAGACATGATCAAATTGTACCACATGCCAATCTATTAATCACCTTCTATTCTTTCTCCTCAACATCATCTGGTTTCTCTCCTTTAATAGTAATATTTGGACCCTACTAAAAGAGGGCATCTATAACCTCACTTTACCACATGCCAAAATGATTAATACCATAAAAAATCTCCATCGTAAATCTAGCATTTGTCACAACATTTCTTACCAAAATTGAAGATGAAAAAGTTGTTGATGCTGATGTGGATACTTTTGTACTATCTAGAATTTCTGCTACAAATTCTATTGAATAGCTATCAATGCAAAATGCCAATTAGCCCAAGGATATTTTTCCTGATGTGGAAGATCAACCTAAGCTGCAACCATAGAGCATACTAAAATAAACCAAGAGCTCTAATACCAATTATTATGGAATTCAGGTTAATTTCTAACGATACTAAGAAATTCACCTTGAAAACTATTGCATATGTGACTACAATATAAATGATCATACTAAAAATCACTCTAAGGTAGATTCCCAAGAACGAGTGGAGGGGTAACAATGGTGCCACTTAAAAACTACACTCCTTAAACAGAATTTTACCAAGATAAATAATTTTAATAGTACAATAATTAACAATAACTATACTCGACAATAGCTATTAAATAGACATAAAAGATAACACCAAAATTCAATGAGGTTCGGCCAATTATACATACGTCCTTAGACACTACTAAAATAATATTTCACTAATTGAGAAAATAATAAAAAGAGAGAGAAAGAATACAAATAGCCTAAATATTGGAGAAGACTAATATTTTGTGGGATGTTTTTAACTAAAGGGGGAGGAGTCCTTTTATAGCCTAAGGACTCCTCCATTTTCTTTTTGTCTTCCCAATGTGGGATTCCACATTTTGCCAAAAAAACAACAATGACGATGATGAGAGGTTTCTCCATTTTCTTGGTTTTTCTTAGTAGGGAGATTTGGTTCTATTTCCATGTCTTTCTTTGTGAACTATACAGGTGTATTGATCAAAGATCCAAGCTCTTATGATGATGAAGTAATGTGTGCTAGGCTTCCCTTTAATTCGTGGAATAATAGCAGGTGGGGTATGATCGATAAAGCCAATAACTTTTTGCACCACTGATCATACCACACACATACATCACAACCATGCATTATTTAAAATTAAATATCTAATTTTCAGCGTCCAATTTCGTCATACAAACAACACTCATAACACTTATTCACACATAAAAAAAACACACACACACACACAAAATTATAATAAAAAAGAAAATAAAGCTTTATATGACAAAATTATAAATAGAAAAACACCAAAAATAATAATAATAAACAAACTTTAACACACCAAAAGATTTTCAAACACTTTTATCTTAATTTGCATAAATTTCAACACAGACACCATAAATTTAAACAATAATTGATAAAGAGAAATTTACTGAATATATTCTTTCTTTTCATCTAATTTATGTTTTTTATTCTAAATACACACAACAAATATGCACCAACATTGCCACAACTCCACAACAACTCTATCAATGTTTGTTGATGTAATTCATTAAAAATTTGCTTTTTTAAAAAATAAAGTATTTAATTTAATTTTTATAAAAAAAGAAAGCATTTAACAAGTTTTTTTTTTTCATCTATTAAATTCACTAAATTATTAGAAGAGTTCTATTTAATTATTAGAAAATTTTGTAATTTTTATAGTTTTATTCAAATTAAGCTAAAATAATTATATTTTTTGTTAATAAAAAAATTATACAATCTTTTTTTTGAAAAGAAACAAAATCTAATTATATATAACTGTGCAATATATACTAATTTTTTTTAAATCGATAATTATAAAATTTAAATGAGTCTATATTTTGAAATGAGTTTAGAGGAAAATTTAATAATTTCTAAAAGATATTGATGATTAAAAATATAAAAGTTGCTCATCCAGTTTAAAAACTTTAATTTGCAACAAATAAATTAATGGATGGTCTTGGTCGTCCATTAATCCTAGCCCTTAGTTTTATATTGTTTCTTCTGTTTCTCTTTCGGTGTAAACGTTTCATTTGGCAGTGTGTTTTCTTGGACTGAGTGATGAGGAAAGATAAATAGTCCAATTTTTACTTACTCCATTGTTGGCACCCTCTTGTCTTTTATTATCATAAACAACATTGTGACCACGTTAATAGAAGCAAAATGCATTAGTTAATATTCCCCCAGTTAGCTTGTGAACTTGGGGAATGTTGTATTTGTGCAACTTGTCTCTTTGTTTAATCTTGTACTATTATTTAACATGCAATAATGACATAGCAGGTAGAATTGAGGCCACCAAGCTCACTCAGGGAACGAAAATTATAGGCAATGAAAAAATAAAAATAAAAATAAAAAATTGTTGGGTGTTGAGAGCAAAAATGAAAATAAAAACAATAAACATTGTTGTTTTCTATCAGTAAAACAAAACATTGATGGTCTCTGCAATGTTAAACAAGTTAAACAAACTAAATAGCTTAAATTACCAAAGCTAAGTCTCTTTACGTTCAAAGAGAATTCGACACAGGACATAGCCTTGGCATGCACAACATGACATCTTTGGATAATCACATAAAACTGCTTATTAAAGAAAGACAACATGACATACTTGGATCTAGCTTCTCATCTGATTTAAGACTTGCTGGATCCATCTCCATCTGTTGCATTGTGAACTAAATCAGAAGTTCTTATTCTAAGGATGACATATCCTTTATTATCATAACTATGGCAACACTCATATGTGTCGCGAAATGCTTCAGGATATAGGGAACTTGAAGAGAGCTGAGTGACCATCTCTTCAAAGATTCTGGCTCTATAAGCATCACTACTTTCATTTGCGAGCTTGTTGATACTAGCTCCTCCGAGTAAAGTAGAGAGGATTTGAATCTCCTGTTCCTGCTTATCCACAGTCAGGCCTTTAAAAAGAGTCATAAAATGTTTCTCTGGAGGAGCACTCCACATCTCTGTGAATTTCTTCAGGATTTGCTGCATTATAGTGTGTCCTTGTTTCTGGTTCTTGCCATTTACAGTGCTAGATCCATCTCCATTTTTGGATCTCTTAACTAAATCAAATGTTCTCCTTCAAATGATGTGTGCACCGAGAAAAACAGTACTTCTATATGTTTCGCTGAAAACCTCAAGATATTTGACATATTTACCAGGAAGCGAAATGTTCATCTCGCGAAAGCATCTGGCTCTATAATCATCATCGCTTTCATTTTGGAGCCTGTCAATGCTAGCTCCATCAAGAAGAATTGACAGGATTTTGAGCTCTTGCTCCTGTTTATAAACATCTAGCTCTTTAAATCGAGGAACCATTAAGTTATCAAGAAGAGCAATCCTTGTCGCCATATAATCTCTCCCGACAGCCATATCTCTACAATTGTTGCTTGGCTTTGTTTCTTTTTGAGTGTGTTAATTGTTGTTCTAGCAATTTGGGTTTATCGTATATATATTAGTCATTTTTTTTTTTTTTTTTGGAAATTATATAGTCAAATACTGGCAGGTCTTTCTTTAGTAGTTATCAGAAGTATATTCTAGAAACTTCTCTTTCAAATGTATGAAAAAAGAATTGAAAATCAATAATTGTTCGTATTCGTTGTCCCGAAATTGTCCTCACTTTAAATTTGGTTTTAAGTTTAATGTCTACATTAAATTAGTTATTAGAAAATTTTTATCACTCTTATAATTATATAGGATTGAATTGAATTAATTAAATCCGATGTTAGAAAAAAAAAAATTATATGTGAATGATGGAACTAAGCCCAAAATTGATTGGAAAATATAACAAATAATTAATTAGGTGCCAGAGATATTATCTTTTAATATAGGCAGTGATTAATATAATATAAAGCCAAAAATGTTCAATTTGTTTGTGTTAAACTAAAAAAAATTATTGTTAGTGATATTTAATTTAATTAGATTGATTAACTGAAAAATTTTAAAAGCGAATTCGAAATATAAAATCTCATAGTTTAAAAACTTCGTATAATCATAATGGAAAGGGCCAGCATTGGCAGCACTGTCCAAGGAAAATAAATAAATATACATTTTTTTTTCATTTATTACTTGACCTGAAAAAAAAAATATTGTAACATCCAAGTTGAGAATTCTAGTATTGAAATATCATAAATTTTATTAAAAATTCTTTCATGGGACATTAATGGTAAGAAAAAAAATATATTTAGCTTCTTCTGATTGAAGGCGTCGTTTTTCATATATGTTCATGAAGCCAAAAATTGGCTGGTGAGAGATATATTATTTATTTATAAGGGAAACAGGTAGTATCAAAACTTTTTTTTTTGTTTTGAAATAATGGTAGTATCAGAACTTTGCTTCTAGAAATTATATAATATATCCACTACGTGGCCGTTGATCAATGTAAAATTTACACGACATTCACAATAATTTACAATTCATATAACTTGTGTATATTAAATTCAGCAATGAAAGCAAAGCCCACCCCAACATGAAAAGCGAAAGCCCCTTTAATAATAAAGCACAAGCCCCTTTAATAATAAAGCCTCTAAAAGAACCAATAGCCGAACCAGAGATTCCCAAAGAGTCAATAGTTGAACCATCTGTGTTAACCTTAGTTCAACCCGAAATAAAAAGTTGCCAAGTAACACTTAATATTTTAGGAGATTTAGCAGGATTAGCAGCAATATTCAAGAGAGAAATGGTATGAAATTTAGAGATAGAATTGGATATAGTACCCTTCTTGAAAAAATCACATTTTTTAATCACCTTCCAAAGACTTTGGAGAGCTATAAAGATATCAGGTTTTGCATTATAAAAAATAATCATAATCAACCAAATAACACTCACAATGGTAGTATTCCAAAGAACTTTAACTTGCAAACTAAAATTGTATTCCATGGCAACATGGACAAGGGAAACAAGAGCACCCAAAGATGGAAGAGGTTTGTGAAAAGTTGCCATGTTTGCTATTCAAAAGGCAAAGGATATGGGTTGGGATAATTTGTGGTTGGAATGTGATTCCACTTGGGTTGTTCAACTGTTTCAAACACGTTTTGTGGAGGTTCCTTGAATTGTTCGACATCAATGGGACTCTTATTTGGATAACTTGAAGAGTATGTGTCTTGTTGTTTCTCATATTTATAGTGAAGGCAATGGTGTGGCAAATAAATTGGCTAGATTTGCAGATTTTCACTGGTGGAATTCTTGTCCTCTGTTTGGTTTGCATCTTCTTTTTGAGGATTTTAATTCCATAGAACGTTTTCATTTTTGTTGTTCTTTGGTTATGTTGTATCTTCTTTACATTTTCCTTTCTATTAATAACATTTTGAGCCCTTTTAAATGATGAGAGTACTAAGATTGTGCAACCTAGTTAGGATAATTGGGTGTACTTACTGATATTAGGCCTCAAATGTTATTAAAAAAAAAAGAATATACCAAATTTTAATATAAACTAAGTGGTTTTATATTGTATTGATTCAACTTCAGTTAGATGTCTATATGTACCGCATATAATTATCAAAGTTTGTATTAGAATGATGATAAGGATTGTGATCATCTTGTAAATTTTGTTATCTCAATCTTTAAGTCATTCAACGAACTTAGCACTAGGTTCATCTTTTGGCCAAATACCTTATTTCACATATGAACTTTACTATATTGGTATGTTGCATAACTCAGTTTTCAATTTTTTTTATTACACATATGAACTTTTATTTTGTGCCTATATCACACATAAGTCTAATTTTTTTGGTTCTATTGAACATGTGAGTTGCTAGCATGGACAAGCACTTGAAGTGAAACACTTGAAGGCGTATTAGTTCAGTGTTGGAAATCTGGCGTGGTTGGTTGCATCTATAAAAGTGAATAGAATGGAAAGAATAGATTTTGTATAAATTGAATAGTTTATGTATAATTAGTATATATACACCCATAAGTTACAAGAGATTAGCATGATAAATAACAAACTAATGTATTATATAACAAACTAATAACTAATAAGTTACATAAGTATTTTATTATGTTTATACCCTTTTGCAAGGTAATAGAGAGTGAGGAAGGAGTCACAACTTAGAGAAAAGTGCTGAAATTGTCAAACTCCTAGTGGCTTGGTAAAGATGTCACTAATTTGATCCTTTGAAGAGATAAAGCCAATTTCAATAAGTCCCTATGCAACTTGCTCTCAAACGAAGTGAAAATCAAGCTCTAAATGTTTGGTTCTTACATCAAAAATAGGATTGGAGGACATGTAGATTGTGCCAATATTATTGTTCCAGAAAATTGGCTTGGATGAATATCAAATACTAAGTTTGGAAAAATAAAGAACAAATCTAAATTAATTCAATAATTTCATTTGCTAATGCCTTATATTCACTTTCATATGAAGATCGTGCAACTATTACTTGCTTTTTGGCACTCTAAGAGATGAGTGAGTTGCCTAAGTAAATTCCATAACCACTGGTGGACCGACGGTTGTCTAGACATTCACCCCAATCAATATTAGAATAGCATTGAAGGGAAAGTTGATTTGTGGAAGCAAAGTTGAAACAATGATTTAGGGTATGCTTGAAGTACCGTAGAGTCTCTCTACTATTGCCCAATGATCATCATTAGAGAGTGAATGAATTAGAAAAGGTGATTCATAGTAATTACGATATTTAGTCTTGAAAATGTGGCATATTGTAGTGCACCAACAACATGTCTAAACAATTAGGGTTGGTCAAAGGGCGTTCTAACATGCTTAGACAATGGTGGAGTGGTCGCCATTGGAGTGAGGTAGCCTTTTTTATTTTAAAGGCTGGTTTTAACAAGTAGATACTACAAATATTTTTATTGATTAATTGAGACACCAATTGGGGATTGAGTCACCTGGATACCAAGAAAATATTAAAGATCTTGAATATCCTCAACAAGAAATTCACTTTGAAGCCAAGAGATAACCTATTTAATAAAAACATGTGAAGAACCTGTAACAATAATATCATCAATGTAGATTAGTAAAATCACTAATTCAGTATGTTGATGCAAAATAAATATGGATGAATCAGCTTTTGAAAAAGAGAACCCATGTTATATGAGAAAAGTGCTCAATCTTGAAAACTAAGCACATAATGCTTATTTTAATCTATAAAGAGATCACTTGAAAAGACAAATATAGTCAAGCTATTATTGATTGATGAACCCCTATGGTTGTTCCATATAAACTATATCATTAAAATCATCATGAAGGAAAGCATTTGGAATGTCTAATTGTTTCAAACATCATTTATTCATCATAGTCAAGGAGAGAATTATGTCAATTATGGTTGATTTAACCACTAGACTGAATGCTTGGTCATAGTTGACCCCATCCTATTGATTGTAGCCTTTGGCAACAAGGCATGCTTTTTATGGAGAGATAATGTTATCTAGATTTCTTCTAATTTTGAAAATCCATTTGTTTCCCATAATGTTACAATGGAGAGGTCAGGGTATAAGATGCCATGTTTGGTGTGAATGAGGGCATCACTTTCATCCTTTATAGTGCTGTGGCATTTAAGATATTTGTTAGCTACAGAAAAGGATTTTGGTTTGATTTGAAGAACGATTTAGTTCAATTAAGTATATGTTAGCTAAGCTTGGTGTTTTTGCATGGAGGAGGGGCGTAAATGCATGGAATGGGTTCGAGTGGTAATAGGTTGTTGAGAAGTGTTCGGGCTTTTGGGAGTGTTGGTTGGAATAGGAGGAAAGGTTAACCAATAATTATAAATTAGTGGGAGATGTAGAAGGGGTGGGATGAGGTGATAATTGATTTGAACACAATAAATATAAGGTTGGTTAGTGATTAGAAGATGTATATGTATGGGTAGTAAAAGAAGGGGATAAGGAAGAGGAAGTAGTAGAAGGATGTAAAGAAGAGGCAATAAAAAAAAGATAAGGAATTGGAAATTGAAGATTTACCTAAGAGATTTGGATAGACATGATTTGTAGTCAATTGCAACCAATTTAAAGAATTTTAAGGTGGAGAAGGAGATGTTGAAGTGGAGTTATTGGTGAGAAATTTGGTTTCATTAAAACGCATATGACGAGCGATGTAAACACACTCACTAGATTGTACAAGGCATCAGTGACCTTTATGCATAGTGGAAGGACCTAAATAAATGCACAATTTTGTATGAAAATTAAATTTCATATAGAACAAGTTGACTATGCAACTCTTTAAAAGTGACAAGTTCAGCTCTCATATTTAAGGAGGAAACAATCCCTTTGAACTCAGCAATAGTTATGCTCCTTCCTGTTGCTGCCAATTTTTTAAAGAGGGATTTTGCCTTGTGAAGATATTTTGTAACTAAGAGATCATTCTTTTTAAACTCTTACACCTTGATATAAAGTTATAGTTGTCTATTTTAAGATACAGCATTGAAGGTGTTGGTGAGTGCAACCCAGGCCTGATTAAAGGATGTAACACCCACAATGTATAGAAAAACATCTTTAGAGAGTGAAGAAAGGATATAGGAGAGTAGCATCTGATCCTTTATAAACAAAAGTTAAAATTTGAGGATTTGGGATTGGAGATTGAGGAAAAGGTAAAAGAAGATGACAATAAGGAAGAATTAGGAACAATTAATTAAGTTTTAGTATTTGAAGCCATTAAGCTCTGATACCATATAAAAGTGAATAGAATTGAAAGAATAGATTTTGTATATTTTGAATAGTTTATGTATAATTAGTATATATACACCCATATGTTATAAAAGATTAACATAATAAATAACAAACTAATGCAGTACATAACAAACTAATAACTAAGAAGTTACAGATAGCATTAACTCCTCCCTAGCTTCCCCAATTTACATTGAAATCAAACATTTAAAAATAAAAACAAAAATGGGTTTCAATTCATAAATCCTTCTCCTACACATCTATTCATTCATATTGTTGGGTTTTATTATTCAAAAACGCAGCGAAAATTAAAACAATAATCACAAACCTTAATTCGAATCCAAGTAATTCAATTAATTTATTTAAAGCTAGGGTTTTCAAATCTTACCATAAATGCAAAAGAGGTAAGATTTTTGGAAGGCAGAGAGGAGGTTCACTTCAGTGACACCTTACCTAGAGCTTTTGATTTTGGTAGTTCAAATCAAAACGTCTACAAAAGAATCCGTCCTCCACAAGCGTCTACATGAACAACCCTTGATTAAAATGGAAACTTTGTGTGCTAGCACTTCTCTTGATTTCTCATAAATCAAGAACAAAAAAAAACACTATGTGTTTTAGTTTTTCTAAGAGGAGAAAAAGTAATTTTGGTGTCTAATGATTAAGTTAATGAAACCTTAGAAAATATAACATATTTTATAGACCTCTAATTAGGGTTTCACTTATCAAAACAACTTTTTAGTAATTTCTCAATTATTATTGTTCTAATTTTATTTAAAATTAAATCAAAAATAATATTCTATTTATTTAAGATAACTTTTACCTTAAATAAATAAATAAATAAAATATTTATTTATTTCACAGAGCATATTTAGGCTTCTCAAACCCATATATGTTTTTAGGCCTGTTCTAAGTGTGTGACCCTATAGGTTCACATGACATTGGCAGTGGGCCTTAAATATCTATTTAGGCCTATAAGTCATAAGTATCCTCTAGAAAAAAATTATGACTACCCAAGTTATGTGAAGTCAATAATCCAATATAACCTAATTTCTAATAAATATTGCAATCCCTTTATCACATGATATCTTAATTTAATATAAGCATGGTTTTTATCATCCTTATATAATTCAATCATATTATTTCTTGACTAGACTGAGAATGATAACTCTTTATCAATTCACTTTAGCATGGCCATGCATTTTCCTTAGTCTATTTTATCAAGGGGCCCATAGATATCTTACTCAGATTAAATGAGGGACAAATTCCTTCTCAATCACTCACATTCCTCACATAACTCATTTCATATCCAACAACAATCTATTTATTCATCTTGTTAAAAACAATGTTAGATTGTGTCAAAATATATAATAGTTATGTAGAAATCTATGATGATTTCCAAGTCAAAGGAATAAATCAATATTATTATGATGAGAATTACTTATGACAATTATCTATGTAGTATTCTCATGATGGGTCAATCCAGTATATTATTTCTCAAATAAGTACCTATGAGTTGACTTAATATCTCATATTTATGATTAGTAAAACATAATCATCAATCAACATCATACTAGTCATAATATATTGTTATGACTAGGGATAATTTGAATAGAACTCATATTTAATGTAAGGGTTTTACTATCAAGTCACATACTTGATGACCTTAGTAAGAATTGACTATTCAAGTAATTGTCATAACACAAAATGATAATGAAAAATGCCTCTTTGTTAAATAAAATGATAAAGACAAAACATGGTCATACATGATTGACCTAGTGCATATCACCAACAATCTCCCACTTGCACTAGGCCCAATCTATATTAAAACTAATACCCATGGACCTAGTATGACTCTTATGCTTAGGTTGTGGAAGAGGCTTAGTCAGTGGATCATCAACATTATCATTTGTGGGTACTCTACAAATTTTCACATCTCCTCTCTCAATGATTTCTCGAATGAGATGATAACGCTTGAGTATGTGTTTGGATCTCTAATGTCATCTAGGCTCCTTAGCTTGAGCTATAGTGCCATTATTATCATAATATAAGTTCACTGGATTTGATATACTAGGAACATCACCTAGTCCAGTTATGAAATTCTTGATCCAAATAGCCTCATTAGCTACTTCTGAGGTAGCTATATACTTAGCTTTTATTGTAAAATCAACAATGGTGTCTTGCTTGGAACTCCTTTAGCTCACTGTACCTCCATTCAAAAAAAACACATAACCTGACTGTGAATAAAAATCATCCTTGTCAGTTTGGAAGTTGGGATCCGTGTAACCATTTGCAAGTAGCTCATCTTCCTTACCACCATAAAGTAAAAATGCATCCTTCGTTCTTCTCAAGTACTTAAGGATATTTTTAATTAATATTCAGTGACTTTTACCTGGGTCTGACTGGTATCTGCTCATTGTACTTAAGGTATATGAAGCATCAGGTGGACTACACAACATTGCATACATGATAGATCCAATAACAAAAACATATGGAATCTTACTCGGTCTTGCTCATCTTATGTCATAGGACACTGAGTCTTACTGAGACTAATGCCATATGACATTGGCAAGAATCCTCTCCTAGAGTCTTGCATGCTAAACCTGTTCAATACATTATCAATGTAAGTGCCATGAGTTAGGCCAATAAGCCTTTTAGATCTATCTCTATAAATCTTAATGCCTAATATATAAGCGGCTTCACCCAATTCTTTCATTGAAAAATAATTCCCTAGCCATGATTTAACATTTTGTAAAATAGGGATATCATTTCCAATAAGTAGTATGTCATTAACATACATCACTAAAAACATAATTGCGCTCCCACTAACCTTTTTGTAAACACAAGGTTCATCTTCATTCTTAATAAAGCCAAACTCTTCGACTGCTTCCTCAAAATGAAGATTCCAACTCCGAGATGCTTGCTTTAGTCCATAAATGGACTTTTAAAGCTTGCATACCTTTCTAGAATTCTCAGGATTGACAAAACCCTCTAGCTGTGTCATGTACACATCCTCAAGTAACTTTCTATTAAAAACATTATTTTGATATCCATTTTCCATATCTTATAATCATAGTATGCAGTTACAGTAAGGAGAATTCAAATAGATTTCAGTATAACAACTGGTGAAAAGGTTTCATCATAGTCTATACCATGTGTTTGTTTGAAACCCTTTGCAATCAGTCTTACCTTGAAGGTATGCACATTGCCATCCATGTCTGTTTTCTTTTTAAAAACCCATTTGCATCCAATAGTTTTTAAGCCATCATTTGGGTCAATCAAGGTCCAAACTTGATTATCATACATGGATTGCATTTCTAATTTCATGGCTTCTAGCCATTTCTCAAAGTCAGGACTATTTATGGCCTCTTGATAGGATGTGGGCTCATTTTGATCCATAATCTACACATCATTATCATCAGTTATGAGAAATCCATATCTCGTTGGAATTTGATGTGTCCTACCAGACCTCCTTGGGCCTTCTGGTACTTATGCAGGTCCAACAATTACTTATTGATCCAGCTATGGTTCCATACTTAGTACAATGCTATTTTGTGAGTCTTGAATTTCTTCAAGTTGGACTGTGCTCCTACTAGATCCTTTGGAAATAAATTCTCTTTCCAAAAATACACAATTTTGAGCAACAAGCACTTTGTTCTCATAAGCATTGTAAAAATAATACCCTTTAGTTTTTTTAGGGTATCCCATAAAAAGGCATTTATTAGATTTGGGTGCTAGTTTATTTGCGATTTGAAACTTCACATAAGCATCACATCCCCAAATCTTGAGAAAAGACAAACTGGGAGGTTTTCCAGTCCATATCTCTTATGGTGTCTTTTCAACTGCCTTTGTTAGAACTTTATTCAAAATGAATGCAGTAATTTCTAAAGCATATCCCTAAAAAAAGATTGGAAGATTAAATTGACTCATCATTGATTGAACCATATCCAATAAAGTATAATTTCTTCATTTGGACACACCATTTAATTGTGGTTTACCTAGAGGAGTCAATTGTGAAATAATCCCACAATCTCTCAGATGATCTACAAATTCTTGGCTTAAATATTCACCACCTCGATCAGATCTTAGTGTTTTAATATTTTTACCAAGTTGGTTTTGTACTTCATTCTTGAAAACTTTGAACTTTTCAAAAGATTCAAATTTATGTTTTATTAGTTAGACATAGCCATATCTACTAAAATCATCTATGAAAGAGATGAAATACTAGAAACCTCCTATAGTAGTTAAGTTTAATGGCCCATATACATCTGAATGTATAAGGCCCTATAAATCAGTAGCTCTCTCACCTTTTCCAGTAAAAGGTGTTTTAATAATTTTTTCCTAGTAAACAAGATTCACATGTTTCAAATGATTCATAATCAAATGAATTCAAAAGCCCATTTTGGTGAAGCTTTAAAATATGTTTCTCATTTATGTGGTCTAAACGACAATGCCAGAGATACATGGTGTTTAAATCATTAGATTTAAATTTCTTTATATCAATGTTATAGATTGACTTTTCATTAGTGTCTTTAACATTTAGAACATAAAGACCACTAGTGTGTGGAGCAAATCCATAGAAAATGTTATCATGATAAATATTGCATTTATTATTCCTAATAATAAATTCAAATCCTTTCTTGTCCAAACAAGAAACAGAAATAATATTCCTACACATATTAGGCACATAATAATAATTTTCTAAATTTAAAATAAGTCCACTAGGCAAAGTTAACTCATATGTCCCTACAACTAAAGCAGCAACTCTTACTCCATTGCCAACTCATTGGTCCACTTTGCCTCTAGCCAATGATCTACTCCTTTTTAAACCCTACACATTAGTACAAATGTGAGATCCTGATCCAGTACCTAATACCCAAGAATCAGAAGTAGGTAAATTAACATGAATACCTAAAGAGGTAGTCGCACTACCTTTATTCTTGTTTAGATCATTCATATATTGTTTGCAATTTATTTTGTAATGACCCTAATTCATTGCAGGAAAAGCATATTCCCTCCTTTGGTAGCTTTGCTTGGGGTTAAGCTTTGAACTTGGGCTTGGGCTTTGGTTTTAGCTTCTAAAAGCCTTTAAGAGCCTTGCCTTTTCCAATTCCATAAGTTTTCATACCCTTTCCCTTATTGACCATTAGAATATCCTTGATGGAATTCTTGATGTTCTTTTCAGTAGTTTTGCATCCCATGCAACTTTGAAACAGTTTTGTCCATACTATGTATATTGAAATTCATGATGAAACCATCATATGCTTCAAGAAAAGATTAGATAATGATATCAACAAATAATTCTTGTTCAATCTTAAGACCAAGCTTGTCAAAGTTTTCAAGATGACCTTTCATTTTAAGAACATGAGGACTAACAGAGCCGCTAGCAGTCAACTTGCAAGAGAGTAATGCCCTGATGGTATTAAACCTTTCAATTCTAGCTTTCTCTTAGAACATTTCCTTGAGATTGCCTATCATAGTATAAGCTTCCATTTCCATCAGTTGCTTTTGAAGCTCAGACTCTATGCACCTAAGCATAAGATAAGTGACATCGACTAAATCATTGAGATGCTTACTATAAGCATCCTTTTATGCTTTAAGAGCATTAGCAGTTAGTTCCTCTGGGATGGATTGATCAAGGATATATTCCTTTCTTTCTTGCCTAAGAACAATTCTTAGGTGTCTATGCCAGTCAAGAAAGTTAGTCCCATTTAGCTTATCCTTCTCAAGCATCGATCACAGTGACATAGTAGGTGCAGTGTTTGATGTCATTATCTACAACAAATTTATACATAATACATTCAGTTTTATTATGAAAGAGGCATAAGAAAACTCCCACTAAATTTTCATAAATAATAAAACCCTAAAAATAATTTCAATAATTGAAATTTCTTAGTGGGCCAAGATCCATATTTCACCTTACTTTAAGTAAGCTTTGGCTTATCACTTAAAGTGTGGCTATTTAGGTAGGTAACACTTTACCAATTACATCTCATATAATTCTTGAATAATTATTGGATATCACATATACCAAAATATCCTATCAAATGCCCTAGGTCCAAAATCGTTTTAATAACCTAGTTATGTCTTAACCAATTCAAACATATGGATATCACCATTATCCATCTTATCTTATTTAGATGGCTTTATATACAATGCTTTGGCATATCTTGTACATAGCAATCCAAATCTTGATAAATGTTTATTAATGGGAGGCATTTTAATGACTTAATATTAGATAAGGGTTTAGATAGTGTTTATCTTTTTTAGTTATTGTTATATTGCATCTCATACATGCCATCTCATGGCATCATATGCATAACATACTAACATAATAAGATAAATGTGACATAGCATGGCCCATAACTAAGTTGATCTTTATAAGCCAATATGAAGATCAAAGGTCAAACCTAGGTGATATTATAAATACAAATTGAGCCTTCAATTTTGGATCTCCATTTTCTACCATGGACCTCGTCCTTGGGCTCCCACTTATGATCACCATCACAGGCCTCTAACTTGAATTTGCATATCGGGTCTTGATTTACATTACATGTTGTAATTAAAACTATTCTATTACTATCTAATAAAATAAAATAATTACAATAAATAAAACGACTCGCAGGCCATATTTAAAAAATTACAACCCAATAAAATAAAATAACAAAATCCAATCACATTGGTTCATGGGCCATGCTATGCACTATGCATTTAACAATAAACATATATAGCATAATAAATCAAATTACACATTAATTTAATTATTACAATGAAAAATAAATTATGTGTCAAATCCATTCAGGGTCAAGGGACAACGCCCCTAGCGGGGTCCAAGGGGCAATGCCTCTTTATAGGGGTTCAAGAGCAGCACCCCCGAAGGTAAACGATTTACCTTAACTCTTTGAATGAGTTGTTGTTGAACCCTAAAATGACAATAATTTTCCCAATCAAATTACTATCTAATTGATTTATTCAAAATAGATCATTTTCCTTTATGTTTAACATTTAAACAGTCGCCACCATAAACCTTAATTTATTCATAAATCATATTGCAGAATAATTAATTTGTTTTAAATAGATTTATTCAATTTAACACTTAAAAATTTATTCTATATGATTTGTTTAATTCTTAAACAGATCGCCCTTGGACAAAAATCTATATACATATTCATTGTTTCATAAAAATAGAATATTTAAACCAGAAAATCAAAATTCTAATTACTGTTTAATCATATTAAACAATTATAAACATTAATCAAATTAATATTTACTATTTTTTTCATATAGATTTAAGCGGACATCACACAAACAAAACTGTTTGGATAAAATTTTTGAAAACTCCTTTTTAAAAATGAATCACTCAAAAACATATATATCACATATATATACATATATATAGAATTAAATTAACCATATTACAAGTGACTCTAATACCACTGTTGGGTTTTGTGATTCAAAAATGCAATAGAAATAAAAACATTTAATCACAAACCCTAACCCGGATCCAAGTAATTCGATTAATTAATTTAAAATTAGGGTTTTCAAATCTTACCACAAATGCAGAAGAGGCAATATTTCTAAAAGGCAAAGAGGAGGTTCACTCCGGTTACACCTTACCTCAAGCTTTTGATTTTGGTAGTTTGGATCAAGATGTCTCTAAAAGAATTTATCCTCCATAAGCGTCCACACGAACAACCCTTGATTAAAACAGAAACTTTGTGTGCTAGCACTTCTCTTGATTTCTCATAAATCAAGAACAAAAATAACACTATGTGTTTAGTTTTTCTAAGAGGAGAAAAATGAATTTTGGTGGCTAATGATTGAGTTAGTGAAACCCTAGAGAATATAACATATTTATAGACCTCTAATTAGGGTTTCACTTACCAAAAAAACTTGTTGGTAATTTCTCAATTATTATTGTTATGATTTTATTTAAAATTAAATTAGAAATAATATTCTATTTATTTAAGGTACCCTTTACCTTAAATAAATAAAATATTTATTTATTTCCACAGAGCATATTTGGGTTTCTCAAACCCATATCCGTTTTGGGCCTATTCTAAGTGTGTGACCCTATAGGTTCACATGGCATTAGCAGTGGGCCTTAAATCTCTATTTATGCCTACAAGTCATAAGTGGCCTCTAGCAAGATATTATGACTACCCAAGTCATGTGGAGTCAATAATCCAACATAAGCTAATTTATAATAAATATTGTAATCCCTTTGTCACATAATATCTTGATTGAATATAAGGCATAGTTTCTGCCATCCTTATATAATTCAATCATATTATTTCTTGACTTTAAGTAGACGAAGAATGATAACTCTTTATCAATTCACTTTAGCATGGCCATGCATTTTCCTCAATCTATCTTATTAAGGGGCCCATAGATATCTTACTTAGATTAAATGAGGGAAATATTCCTTCTCAATCACTTACATTCCTCACATAACTCATTTTGTATCCAATAACCATTTATTTAATCATCTTGTTAAAGACAATGCTAGATTGTGTCAAAATATATAATAGTTATGTAGAAATCCATGATGATTTCAAAGTCAAAGGACTAAATCAATATTATTATGATGAGAATTACTTATGACAATTATCCATGTACTATTCTTATGATGGGTCAATCCAATACTTTATTTCCCAATTAAGTACCTATGAGTTGACTTAATATCTCATATTCATGATTAGTAAAACATAATCATCAATCAACATCATACTAGCCATAATATATTATTATGACTAGGGATAATTTGAATAGAACCCATATTTAATCTAAGGGTTTTACTATCAAGTCACATACTTGATGACCTGAATAAGAATTGACTATTCAAGTAATTATCATAACATAAAATGATAATGAAAAATGTCTCTTTATTAAATAAAATGATAAAGTCAAAACATAATCATACATGATTGACCTAGTGCATATCACTAACACATATAATCTTTCTTTTTTCTCAATTATGCTTTT
Organism: Mallotus nudiflorus; assembly: GCA_947683625.1. Lineage (NCBI taxonomy): Eukaryota > Viridiplantae > Streptophyta > Magnoliopsida > Malpighiales > Euphorbiaceae > Mallotus > Mallotus nudiflorus. The sequence goes on from CANTUR010000323.1 coordinate 949,731, forward strand.
GGTTGTTGATTTTGTATATCTAAAGACTCTATTTCTAGTTAATGGAGAAGGCATAGTTCTTTACTCTAATGTGCAATTATGGTGAAGTCGTTGCCATAAAGACATCTTAGACCAGTGTTAATCCTGGCCAATGATTTTTTAGGTGTAGGAACTATGGGGTAAGACAATGTAAATTTCTTTGTTAGTAGCTTCTATTTTTGTAATTAGGGTTTTCTATATTTTAGGTAAATTGATTAGTAATTAGTGGGGCTCAATGATAAAAATTGCAAACAATTAGAGCATATAATTACTTTTGTTAGTTGGACCCATCTGTTACAAATTAATTAGGGCATGTTATTCTAGGTTTGCTAAAAAGAATTAGAGAAATTCAAGTGGAAAGAGATAAAGAAATCACAGCTGAGAAGATGCAAAGGAAGTTCATGTTTATATTAATTTTGATAATATTGGTATTAATAGTGGGAAAACAAATGGTGAATAACAGTTAGGAGTAGTTTTTTAACTATATTAGCTAGTGTTTATATGTAGTAATGTGAATATATAGTTGTCTGCATAAGTAGCTTTTTTATGTTTGCATAATATAATGTGTTATACAGCTAGTGAATATATGAATTATCGAACCGGTGTTGGTTTTAGTTATGTTTCTATATTATATGAATTTGACGTTATAATACCTTTAAAAAAACACGTTCTATTCAATATAAGATAAATGCTAGAGGTTATATAAAATGGCTTTATAACATAAAGATTGTCATAATAATACTTAACATCAAGATTGTACTAATTTAGATAATTCTTATCTAGCATAACTTTTTCTTGTCCAAAATAAGTAGTATTATAAAAACCATTATTAAAATTTAGTTACAAAAAAAGGCCTATCCATAAAAATACTTGTTAAAATTAGTTATATATGTCTTAATTTCTTTAAGAATCACTTTAAGACGGTGCTTCAGAATCACTTTGGGATGGAACTTCAATAGGTGCAACATATTGAGTTGGGCAAACATCATTCCTTGAATTACTTGGAGCAACTTCTTGAGAACCACCATAACACCATTGCTAAGTAAACAGACCCATATCTAGTAAAATTAGGTTGTTTTGCTCTAGATGGCTCTATTGAAATAGTAAACCTTTTAGATCCAATACTATCTTAAGTAAGGCCACTATTTGACTCCATAAGTGCTATGCGCTGAATCTCTACCCCTCCCTTTTCCTTGACTATTATGAGCTAAACCTCTCCCTCTCCCCTTTACCTTCACTACTTTTAGTTGAACCTCTACCCCTCCCTTTGCTTATCATAGTATAATATAAACATAACACTATATTGAACATAGGATAAAAACACATGTATAGAAAGCATATAAAATAATGATCTATTGATTATAAATAATACCAAAAACTAATTTGGAACATTAATGATTCTCACATTAGTTGCAAAAGTTGTTTCAGTAACTCTTGAAGTACTCTTGGTGGTCTAATTTGGCAAATAAAATATGTAAGCTGAATATTAAATTTACAAAATAAGTAACATGTATCAAACTTAAGAAACATTAACATATATGTCACCATATTATACCCTAACTTTAAATGTGCTCTCAACATTAGGTACAGTTGTAGGGTGACTTGGCTCTTGATTAGTTTGCATTGGTGTTGCATGATTGGTCTAACTATTTCACATTATACTTAACTTACCCTAAAAAAAATTAAATATTATCAATATGTCCCCATCCTATAAAAATATATCACACAAATGTCTACAAACAAATGTAGTTATATACATTTACCTAAGCTTGTGGTCCACCTCTTCTTGGATAGCCCTACTTATTATGCCCTTGAGTGTGGAATAATTAACAAGCCATTTGTACACCTCTCCTTGAAAACTTCCCAAACTTAGGTTGCCTCTTTGGTTCATCTTTATCTCTCATTCTTTGCTTTTTTGGCCTTCTTGGTTTTTTTATAATCTAAGGTGGTTGAATTGTTAGGTAATTGGACTTAGGCCATAAGCTTATTCCCTTTACTGGTTGCATGACTATATTATAACATTTTAGAAAATATTATTTAGTGTACCATTCGCTAATAAATGTATTAGGATTCAATTTCCTATTAAACATGGCATATATATCATATGAACATGGAAAGCCTTTAAGTTCCTAGTACCTATATATACATGTCTACTTGGACAACTTTACTATATGTCTGTAATTACCATCAACTACTTTAAATCCATGCTCTTTATTAACACTATATTGTATTCAAATGCCACTTTTTATTTTTCTCTAACTTTGCCTAAATAGTTGGTGCTATTTCAGTCTCCTATCTATTAGTAAATTCTCTCATGTCCCTAGTTTATTCCATCACTTTAACTCTTATTTCATCAAGCATGGTGTAGATGGTCTTAAATCTTGCTTGTAAGATCCATCCATTGAATTTTTTTGTCATATTGTTTTCGATAACATCACACTTGCTTAAAGTGCCAATAAAGGCCCTACACCACTGATGATGGGCATAGTAGAGTAAGTCCTCAACTATTCATGTCCCTAACTCAGAAAATTCTTAAAGATTGTCCTTGAATTATGCTTCAAAAGTTGAATAGACACATTTCCAAAATAAGGCTTTCTTGTTTTCTCCCATCCACTTATTTCTCCAAACCGATAAAATGTGTTGAGCATATATTCTGTGCACACATTCAAGAGGAACTTCACTAACTGCACCCAATAATCCCTTGAAAATACATAAGAAATAAATTAGATATTAGTAGTATTCAGTTTATGTAAAAAGAGAGAAGAAATAACAATTTTATACAAGTAAACTCTAACCTTCTGCATATCAGTCACAATGACCAATCCGTATCCATCTTATAGCTTTAAATCTTCTTCCAAAATTTTAATAAACCACGTCTAGCTTTTGGTGTTTTTAATTTCAATGACAACCCACACAATGGAGAACATAAGATTATTGGCTTTAGATATAATTGCTAAAAGTTGTCCTTATATTGCTCTTTTAAGAAAATAGCCATCTAAGCTTAGGACTTTAATACACTATTGCTTCAATCACACTTTTAATGCATTGAAACAAGGATAACATATTCTAAAAATCTACTATCTTATTTCTAGACCTCTCTCCCACTTAATAAAAAATGTAGAACTATGGTTTGACTTTTTTATTTTATTAACATAGTCATGCAACTTAGCATACTCAATCCTAAGATCTCCTATTATAGCTACTAACACTTTGTTTTTAGCTCTTCAATAGATGGTTTTCCAAACATAAATGTGCAAATCATTTTTAACTAAATCAACCAAATCTCCAAGCTTTATGTCTAGTTGAGATAGAATTCTATCTTTATAATGTCTAGCAATATAGTTGTTATTACAATGAACTATCTTATCATACCTATGACATGTAAGCCTAAAGTCATATGTTTTAGTTATAAAATTATGTATTTTCCTATCTACTAAAGCATCAAAATTCCAAGGACAACTTGGTTCTCTACACTTTGCCTTAACTTTATCTTGTTGGTTAGGTCTTAAATTTAACTTAATCCCTTTAGCAACAACATACTTATAAATAACATCTCAAAATTGCTTAATATTAATGAATATCATACCTAATTCCTAAGTAGGCAAAGCTATTGAAGGGTCATATGGAGCCGCTTGCAATGGTCCTCTTCGTGCCTAATATGCATTTTCATCATTAGACACAGGTGCATCACTTCTATGCTTTTCACTATCATACACTGATTATTCACTTGGTACCTTTCCTTTATTACTTCTTCTCCCCACATGTTGATACCTGCATCAACACATGTTTGCCCTAAGTGTATTTCCTCACTAGATCAAGTAGTTAGATTGGTAGATGCATTTCTCCTTAAATTTCTATCTTCCTCTCTTACTGCTCTAAGTTCTTTATCAACATCATAATCGTGCTCTTCTTCACTATGACTTAACTCTTTAAAATCTTCATCAGCGGCCTCACTACCTGTAATGCCCTTACCATCCTTATCAATATCATTACTACTCAAGCCATCTACCTCTACATCTGATTATGTAAATTCACATACCCCTGGATTTTGTAATTCATCAACTTCAATGTTATTAAGGTCTTTTGATAATATAGGTTCACTAATAACATTAGTGATATAAAATTCAATCTAATCCCCATCCTTGAAATCCTTAAATACTTATAGAATAAGTGCATCTAAGTTTAATAATATGAACTTATCCCCACTTATTGGCCTATAATAAACACCTTAAGCTTCTATATACCCAAAACATCTAACAAACCATAATAGCTCAAGCATACTTAACTTATCATAGTCCTTTTTTTTTTAATTGTGACAATGTTACCCATATATTTTAACCCTGGTTCTCTCATAAATGAACCCCCATGATGTCACTTGACCTGGATGTACCTCTCAGCCATCCTACAATAAAATATTCCCATATCAATACCTACTAAACAACTCAAAAAAGGTCAAAGCTTTTAACAATAATAAGACAAACACCATGGCCACATGCAAATTTTTTTTAAAAAAAAGTAAACACAAAAGCCAAAGACATTACAGTCTTTACTACAAGTACCATTCAATATACACCCTTTTTTTCCTCTTAAATAACTAAAAAACCAAGCACTAAACTATGTAAATACCCCATTAACCATTTCTTACAGCGTACATGTATATCTTTTTTAAGTTGTGATTCAATAGCAATAGCAATGATAGACTTTGGCTCTTTTTTTCAATGGACTATATTTTTAAAATCAGCAAGAGATATAGGTTTTTAAAAGGATGATGCTTGGCAGAATGGCCTTTTAATAAGATTCTTTAGCTCTTGTTGACTATGTTTCGGACATTCGAGCTTTAGAAATTTTAGGGATTTGTTAGACCAAGGATTTAAATGTTAAGTAGTTAGGGACTACAATTTGGGAATTCAATTAATTTACTTTTGGTCAAATTGGGTAAAAAAATTTAAATATAGCACTAATAGAATTTATCAATTTAGAAATGAAATATTTCTATTTTTAATAGGAAATGATTTTAAAACAAATAATTTAAAATGGAATGAAAAATAATAATATTAAAATGGAATAGAAATGAAATAAAAAAAAATTAGAAACTTTTCAGTAATTGTTTCTAAATTTTGCACCAAAGAATGGCGGTGATCTAAAAAAAAGGGATTCAAAACGAAATAATAACAGAAATTTTGGAACAAAAAGTTGTTCTATTTTTAAATTAAGGATATGACAATTTGGCCAATTTAGAAACAAAACTTATATGTTTTAAATTAAAACGGACGTTGGAATCGTTGTTAAATGTTTTTTTTTTCTTGTTCCTAACAACGGCTTGCAATTGCATTTGTAAAATTACAAACGAAAATCATTTTTTCATGTCAAATTTTAAAACGATTGCAAAAATTTTCTTTAAATATGCAAAAATTAGGAATAGACTTTTATTTATTGTGCAAACTTAACAATGAAAATTAGAGTAGTTTCTAAATTTTTAATAGCTAACCCTTAATTTCGCCTTTAATTTATAAACTTTTAATTCCTCTTTCTCTCCTTGCTTTTTTCGATCCAAAATTTCTTCTCACTTAGCAACAACAATAACAATCACCTTTCTTAAGACTCTAATTCTGAGAAAGCATTTAGATTGCACATTTAGGCATTTGAGACATTTGGGCATTTAGGCATTTGAGAATATGGTTCGTAATGAAATTTTGTTGAGGTAGTGAAATTTCTTTTACAGTTCATAATAAACATATATCTTCTTGTTAACAATAAAAGTTTTCATTATCTCACGCTCAATATAAGAAAAGAATGGTATAAAATGTGCTAAATTGATAAAAAAATATATATATGTGTTGTTATACATATGTTTTTTTTCAAATCCCCATTTTTAATAGTGGATAATGCAACTTAATGTTTGTAATTTTTTACTGTTATTTTATTATTAACATATGTTTAGTATGGTTTTTTTAATTTATTTTTTTAGGCAATTGAATTAGAACGAGATTTGAAGGAATCAATTACGCAACAACTAAATGTGGTAAGCATATGCCTTATATAGGGTAAAATTTTAAAAATTTTACTTACATAACCCTTCATCACATGAAGAATTCTATTCACATAGATCCAATTTGTATTTTACACATAGCTAAACCACACATCAACATGTAAAACAGCATCCTAAGAATTCTAAATTTAAGAAAACTTACCAACTCCTAAGTTTGATGTAGACCACAATAGTTCATCTACAAGCTTTGGATGCTTTAGGTTTAATTCTTGAATCAAATGCTGCAGTCTTCAAAGTATTAGGCCTCTAGTTTGAAATATCAAAGCTTCACCAATCATCTTCTTGCTTTAATTGTGATTAATAGCAAGTGCCCTCCCTATTGACCCTTAGAAACTTGCATTAACTTAATCCCTTGGGAAGAATACTCAGGGTTTATTTTGAGTATATGTTGTTTCTCTCTTTTATGTGTCTCTACACAAAATTCTCTAAACTTAAAACACTCCTTAGGTTATATATATATATATATATATTGAAAAAGAAAACCCTATTAAATAAGTATACAACTTGTCGTGATAAGTATGCAAGCTGTAAAGTGTGTAGAGAAATAATACATCCCATGTATTATATTTACATTCATTCTCTATACATTCCAATATGATATACACCTTATCATAGCAAAGTTAAAATTTTACACAAAAAAAATTAATGTGTGCCTAATATGACAAATTTGTCATAGTCAACATTTTACACATAAAAGATAATATGCCTAACATGACAAATTTGACCACATCAATTTGTATGGACTTGGGCTTGGTAATTGGGTCAACACTTGGCCCAAGCCCAATCCATTAGACAAATGGGCCAAATAAGGTTTCTGGGTCTTCTCAACATCTTGGACTACTCTTTAGTCCAAAACCCTTTTGGGCCTAAACCCATGCAACTTGGACCATTAATCCAAGTTCAATTAGAAACAACATTTATTATTAATTTAATAGTTTAATTAATAATATCGTATATTAATGAAGCATTAATTAATAATTAAACCCTTAGTTGAATTAGATTTCATGATGTACTAGAATAATTGTTTAAAATATAAATCCAATTCTATTAATCTTAATTAATTGATTAAACTTGTTAACCAATAATTAGATTAATATTGATGATGATTTGGTAAAACTCTTCTAGGTGTGACTTACTAGGTTCATGTCCAATTGGCAATGAGAAGATAATATCAACACTTGATATTATTTGAAATTCCTTTCAAATATAAATGTGAAAATCTCAATTATACACATTTAATTATCATAAGTTATGAGTGACCTCTAGCATCGATATTACAACTACCCAATTAGAAACGAATGCATGTATTGATTCACACAAACCTAAAACCTTTATTAGAAGATCCTAATATAGCCTAGAGTCAAGGTTTAGTCAAACTCTAATAGCTACATCATATGATCTGATCTCAAGTTGTATTAGAAATAAAACATAACAAATACTAGAAACACTTTCTAGCATTGGAACTTTTTTAGACTATGTCCTAGCTATGAACTTATTCATCAAGAATAAACTTGGATAGCATAAAATCTTAACCCGTTTCACTCCAAGTAATGAATCTCATCTTGGTCGAACAATCATCTTTACATTTAACCAACTAGAGCCATAACACACCATATACCTATGTGTGATTAACATGAGTATGTAAGTGGTAGCAAAGCCTAACCACTTAAATATGGATGATCGTGTCACCTCAAGTCAAAGACCTATATGCACTATTATGACTGACGTAAGGGAAGGGTGGATTAGTAACAATCGATAATTGTTGAATCGCGCATAACTACTAATTATCAATCTTCTATGGCCAAACTAGGCTATAGGCATTAAAATGTTCATAAAAATTTTGAAAATCAGGAAAGGATTCAATTATTATAAAAAACTATTGTCCAACAATGAAAATAAAAAACTTAAATAGTAAAACCCTAAAACAATCCTAAACGAAATAGGAAAATTAAATCCTAAAATAACAAAAATACAAAAATTATTCATTTAATAGCCTAAATGATAGAATTTGTCCAAAAAATGAAGGATATCACGAGTGAAGCTGGTGACTTGTTTTTGTTTGTCATTATTGTAGGATAGGTACTTGGCTACTAGAGAGAACATGTCTCAGCCAAATGAGCAGCATAATGGGTCTAAGGAAGTAAATAAAGTCGAATTGTATTTGGAGGCTATTGGAGGGTTGAAGAAGCAAGTTTATGGACTTGGCTCTCAATCTTCTAGTTTTTATTCCCATTATCGACTTCTACAATTTCTTGGAAAGAAGCATTAGAGGAAGAAATTTGACAATTATAGAAAACAGTTGCTGCTCAACAAACATAAATGCAGCAACAATAGTCATATATGCAGGAGCAGATGCAATTACTGGTTGTCATACTTGAGATCAGCCACTTCCCACTACAAGTGTTCATTTTATCATTAAAAATTTGATTTTTATTTATGGGCCTACTTGGTGCTAAATCGCATGTGCTGAGTGCATTAAATGGAAGTTATTAACAAAATGTTAACTTTTAAGTTATAAAGAATTATGATGGATAAATAATGGCTAGCTTTGTGCAGACAAATAAATCAAAGAAAAAGGATTGTTTGTTTGCGCAATATTTGTACATTTTCACTAATAAGTTAATGATCACGTGTCTTTCACTCAAATGAAATAGGTCATGAAGTTTGAGGACGCATATGAGACATCTGTAATGTAACATTCGTATCCTCGGACATGCAAGCTGGAGATTGTAGATATTAAAATGAAAAATTAATTAATTAAATTAAATCTCAAATTGATTAGAATAATTAATCATTTGGCTTAATTTATATTTATATTAGAGAAGTGAGAACCTAATAAAAAAGAGAAATAAAAGGGATGGACATTTAGAATGATTGAAGGAAGGAAAAAAAAGAAACAGAAACAGAAACAAAAACAAAACACAGATCAAAAGAAGGAGGAGGGGAGAAGTTACTGAATATACAGTAAAAAAAAAGGGAAAGAGAGGTATTGCAGAAGGATTAGAAGAGCATTGAGGAGCTAAATACTTGGGCTAGAATTAAGAAAAATTCGAGGAATTGAAGATAACGATTAGAAGGAGATTGAAGGGGTGTTAAGAATTGGGTAATTGCTAGAAAAAGGTGAGTGACACCTTTCTTTTTTCTTTGCTCTGTTTTCATTGAAAGCTCTGAAATTCTGGGATTTTTATCGTTGATTTTCTCGGTGGTAGTTATTATTGATAAATCTTCACATTTGTTATTTATTCATGTGAAATTTTCATTGGATCATGGTGATTTTTAAAGCTGTGATTTGCTGCTTTACTAAGTTTTTCTTTTCTTTATTGCTGTTGGAACGAACAAAAGAAAAATAGTGCAGATCATGAATCTTTCCATCCATATTGGTTAACTATGATATTCGAGTGCAAATGTTAAGCTTGACCAAGCTTAGTGGATAATTAAGTCTTGCCAAAGAAATGAAACTTATACATATCTTGAAGAGAACTGCTAAACTTAGCGTTATAGATAAGGGTTGGCCTGGAAATTTAAAAAAAAAATAAAAAATAAAATAAAAATTAAAAATAAAATAAAAATAAAAATTGAAGCTGCAGTACTTGGTATTGCAGTGAGGCAGCCTCTCCCCTTCGGGGTGAGGCCCGAATGATCAGGCGATAGGGAAACCCACTGAGGCGACGCTGGAGTGGTAGAGTTGTCGCCTGAGAACGAAGTGCTACCACCTGAGTTTTTGAAACTGTCGCCTTAGTGCCCAACCTATTTGCAATCTGAAACAAAGGAAGGTGCAACTTTAAAATATAAACAAAAGAGAGACCACCTGTGACATATGTATTGTGTACAACACTACTTGGTCTGCTTAAAACGAATTGAACTAAATAGGAAAGAAAAATCAGCTTGTATATATGCATGTATATTCATATAAACTAATATTCATGTAAACATGCATCTATGAAATCTCACATGTACATTAACTTGCACATGAGCCATGTAAACTCTATTTTGGGCTGGGTTATCATGCTTTACAAATTTAGTTATATATACATGGACAATACGGGTTTCAAGTTAGTGGAAATTGCCTTTGAACCATAAATATAACTATGTATATATAATAAGTAAATAATATAAAATAAAAAATTTTAATCGTTAAATCAAATTTTGGTCTAGGAAAAGATTATATGTGACATATAATGGGCCAAGAAGATGTTTTAACGTTAGAGAAATTTTCTTGTAAATTAATGTTTTGGTAATACGGTGTAGCTATTTCAATTCAAGAGGGACTCAAGTATATCCTTCTTTTAATATTTAAGTTAATTAAGAGTGGACTTACCTCATTATCAACCATTACGAGTATATATTTTTACAAACAAATTTGATATACAAGAATTAAAGAATTGTCGACCAACAGAGCTGTTGGCCACTATTTGAACTTAACCGCATTTAAGTTACCAAAGTGTAACGATGTTTCAACTTATTTAAAATAATTAATTAGAAAATTTCTTTTATATATATATATATATATATACCGAAGTTAAATTAGTAATGAACACACACAAGAAATTAAGTGTGAATAATACTAGATAACTAGAACGGGATGTCCGTAATTACAAGAAGTTAAAAATAATATTCTCCCTATAAATAAAATTATTATATCGGTAACTCAACAAATAAATTTTATTATCAATAAATTATAATTTTAACATTAGTCGGATACAGTGAAATTAAATGCCTAAAATTTCAGCAAGTTGATGATAACATAAACTTCTAAAATTTTGGGCAACTCCTTAAGTCTCTTAAGAGATCACAAATGAGCTTTAAGAGCAAACATAAACCAAAGTTTTGGAAGTGTTAAATTTTATATATACAAAAAGAGTACACATAATAGTGAGAAATAACGAATGCATTGTACACGTGTGAAAACATTGTTTGTTATAATTGAAATTGTATCAGAGCACTGTCATGTCTGTGTTGGTCATGGTATTAACTTGAGTCATGTTTTTGGTATAAGTGGTAATACAGTCATTTTTCTGTGTGAAATGGTTATAAGTGAAGATTGTATTATTCGTCAACTATTAAAAATTGTCTTTGGGACATCGTGTAAATTCAAATGTCTACGGGATGAATTTAGGTGGTTATTAAGTATGCATATTGATTCTATAATTTAGTTTTCTCTGTGAAAGAGCTAGTATTCATTTTGCAATGAGAAAGAGCTTTAATTTGTTTTGCTCTAAGAGAGATCTACAAAATTTTGTGCTTTGTGAAAAGAGTTAAAGGTCACAATCCCATCAATTTTATAATTTTATATATGTTTTGGAACTAGAATTAGTGTGCTCTAATGTATAAAAAATTATTTGTGGACTATAACTACAGTTGTCTAATGCAAAAATTTGGGAGAAAAATCACCTTTGAGATTATGAGGAGTGTATACAAATAGGTAAAATATATCAATTAAGAGTTATTGAATTCCAATCTTAATTGCTATGTTGCTAATCATAATTTCATGTAGCTCTTTTTATAATCATTATTTTAGCAATTATGATTCTTATTGTTTCACCAGTTTACATCTATTGTATCTATTCTTGTTCCTGAGTTACTAACTGAGTAATTTCCATACGAAATTACTCGCACTCTATTTTCTTTTATGCTTTCCAGTTTAAGGAGAGTCACCGGATGCTGTGGCTAGAGATGTGCTAGTGCATAATGCACATCTTTGGATTACCCTATCGAGTTCTTTTAAAGAGAGGGTTGTCAAAGCTATATTTGACCATTTACTTGATTATGTACTGGTATAACATGTACTCTGTTGCATGTTTTTATGAGTAAGTACTATAATAAAATATAATTCAGTCATGTATATATGTAATTTGTGAAGTTTTATGTAACTACGGACAATGAGAATGACACTTGCCAGCGATGAATGGATTTAGTGCCACCTGATCATTACTATTTATATATTGGTGTTGTATGAAGAAAACAAATTTCAAAGATGGTTATAGTCGTCGATGAACAATACTGGCAATACTTCATTTCATCATTTCTTCATATGGAATACGTTTACCATAAGGAGACGACGGGGTGGGGTGTACTGTCACATGTAAGTCATGGCAGCGAAACTTTGGTGGAGTTATTCTTGTCCCCAAATTGCCCAAATTGCCAAATAAGGTTTTTGGTTCAATTTCCTAGCTATGAACATAGATTTTAGATTCTAGTTCAATGTCCTAACTATGAACATGGATTTTAGACTATGTTACTTATTCTACCATGGTAGAGCTAAAAATTGAAGTAGGCAATTTTTTTTATTAGTTTTATATTTGGAACAATTAGTTGTATGCAAGCTTAACATGATGACAATTTCAACCGTATGTCCTATCTTATTTTTACCATGTCTTCTATTTTATGAAAAGTACTCTAGTTAATTATTAAATTTTATTATCTGAAATTATTAACCCATGTAATTTTTATGCAAGCATCTTTTTATCAATAATGAATTGTGGATTATTAAAACTACTGAATAATACTTTATGTAAATTTATATAATCAGTTTTCTTACCGGAAATGACAAAAATTATATAAAAAACAAGTTGGAAATTAGAAATAGAGTATAAACTCCATTTAAAAATTAAAGATGAAACATATTACATTTAGAAATGGTAAATCTGTTTCTAGTTGTTGCTAAAATAGAAATGGAATCCATTTCTACCTTTATACATTCGTTTAAAAACGGAAATCGTTTCTAAAATAAAAACAAGCAATTTCTAAATTTAGAAATGGAAAAATTTTATTACAATTTTGTATCTAATTAGAAATAGAAAATAAAATTGTGTTTCTAATGTGATTTGCAACGAGTGTTTTACCAACTACCCATTTCCATTTCTAAATTCATTTATAATTTGATTAGAAATGGATTTTTAAATATTTAGAAATGGAAAATTTTGTTTCTAAATTGCATTTTTCTTGGAGTGTAGGTTAATTAATTCTTTGACATGTATATCCATGCGTTCAATTTTAATACACATCATACTGTGTTCTAAACATGCGCAAACCTATAGTTTCTGATGTGTGATATTGGCACAAAATAAAGTCTATATGTGTAATCGAAAAAATTAAAAGTTGAGGTGTGCAATACACCAATATAGTAAAGTTCATGTGTGAAATAAGGTATTTGGTCTTTATCTTTTTCTTGTGCAAGTTTATCAGTATCTTTAGTAGTTACATGCCTAAGTTCACACCCAATTAAAAAAACTTTTACACTTTGAACTTAAAGATTTAGTTTGAGCCAGTCAAAATAGTGGTATTTGGTTTGGAGATATCAAATTTCTTCATGGAAAAATTTTAGAAACAAGTCCAAAAATGAGTTTGACAAGAAAAAAAAACCAAAAACAAATGTGTGAGTGACCATTTTATGTATACGCCCGTCACTTTGGTGATGGCCGTGGCTTCTTTTTTTTTTTTACAGTGTAGCAAGCCTTTCTATTTTCGAGGGACATGACAACTTTACTGAATAAGGACAAGTGATTGGTCTCCGGGGGATAAGATGCTTTTGATTTTAAGGAGTTGCCACCTGACTTTTAGAAAATCATTAAAAGAAAGGAACAACATTAGGTCACTTAGCGAGTATTATCCCCAACAGAGATTTTCGAGCTTGGGAGATCACATATACTTTTTGACTATTTCTCATTATATGATATTCGATGTATAGCTACCGCAACACCCTAGTTTTAGTAATGACAGTTTATATAGCATTCACACGGTACATTAGATAGTATATAATAATAAAGCTGAAAATTTATTTATTACATCGCTTTCCTAATAAAATACATATGAAAAGAAAAAGGTTGCAGAAAAGTAAATCTAATATGATAGATCTGCAAGAATAACATGACCATTTACATAGTTTGTTCAATGAATAGTAGGATGATCATGCTTACCATGACTATTTATGTTATAATGATGTATGATGATAATATGAGGTCATCACTGGGTCGAGAGCATGATGACTCTATTCTGGGATATGAACTTTTCACATTATTGGTATTTATAATGTGATTTTATGATTTCAAAAATAGAGAATGTAGATTGATGACATAAAATAAGAATAATGAAGCATATATTATTCACGTAGCATGCAAGATTACCAATCTCATCACGCGAGCGCAACAGTATTCTCAAATGCTGGCGATAGTAAAATAAATTGTAATGCGATAAAATAAATGTGCTAAAATAATTATGTGATCCTTAGACTTAACTCAGCTTGTGTGAACTTTGAAGCATTAGCTTCGTAAGAATATCAAGCTTTCCTCGTCAAGAGGTTCAAAATGACAGCAAAATGATACTAGATTGTATACCTTTGAAGCATGCTTGGATAGAAATGAGGCTAGATTTGATGGAAAAAGGGATCTAACAACCTAAACGAAAGGCTGTGGGAGAGAAAAAAAATATGGGAAAGGGTTTCCTGTGCTTTCGACCATATTGATTTTTGAATGTGTGTGTGTTTCCACTTGCTCCCCCCCCCCCTTTAAAATGGGGTGCAAATGGGACTATTTATAGGGAAAATGTATAGAATGAGGTGGTGTAGGCATGGTCAAGCGCATATAAAGGGATAGTATGTGCGTGGTCACGTGATTGACACATGGCTATGTGCTCACGTGTACATTTTCATTCGCTTTTCCAAGGTTCTATGCGTAATGTTCTGAGGTTGGTTCCTAGGGTTTTTTGGGCCTTTTAGATGCATTTATGGAGTCCATTTTGCTAAATTCGGCCTTGATTTTAGTACATGACAATTAGGAATGTTTACACGCACTATTGAGCAATACGCGTTGATACCCGAGTTATGTTAGACCATTCTAGGACTACTTTTAAAGGTTTTGGTGTCTTTTGGATGTGTTTCTGAAGTTCATTTTATCAAAATTGATTTCCATTTTTTCACAAAGTCAGGTCCCAATCTAAAGAAATGCGCACTGGCCTAATGAGCAAAGTATTTTGAGGAGTTTTATCAAAATAAACCTCTCATTATTTTGATAATTCATTTTTCATAAGGTCAGAGCATAAGTTAATGACTCGGTGATTGATTTTGCACACTGGTGGGGTTAGTTAGGTGTTTTAAGGTTGCATACTTCAGAGGTGTTACAAATGAGCAGACTCTAGTAATCTAGGGGATTTATTTCATCATTAGACCTTTTTAGGGACAGTCAAATTAAGGTATAAAAGTTGCCCCCTACTTCATGTGTGTTGCATAGCCACCTAGCACTAGTGTCATTACACGTAAAGCAAATGCAAAGGTGCAAAAATGTTTTAGCAGAGAAAGAGGTACTTACATCTGGGTTGTCTCTAGATGTCTCATCAAGATTTGAATGCTAATGTCATGTTTTATTTGTTACTATTGTTCTTTTATTTGGTTGTCATGCAAGGTGCTATTTTGGGACATATGCAAGCCCGTGATTGATGCAAAGTGTAGAGTACATATGCGATTGTAACATTTTTAAGTGTCATGCAAATTAAGATGCTACTAAGCAAAATGCGAATGTGACTATAACCTTTTAGGTGTCACGTAAATGAATCGTGCAACTATAACCTTCTTAGGTGTCACACAAAATGAACATGTGACTACAACCTTGTTAGGTGTCATACTAATGAACATGTGACTATAACCTTCTTAGTTGTCACGCAAATGAACATGCAATTATAACCTTCTTAGTTGTCACATAAAATAAACATGCAACTATAACCTTCTTTGGTGTCACATAAATGAACATGTAACTTAACCTTCTTAGGTGTTATGCAAATGAACAAGCGAATGAACATGCGAATGAACATGTGACTATAACTTTCTTAGGTGTCATGCGAATAAACATGTGACTATAATCTTCTTAGGTGTTATGCAAATGAATATGTGACTATAACCTTTTTAGGTGTCATGCAAATAAACATGCGACTATAACCTTCTTAGATGTCATGTAAAATGAACATGTCATTATAACCTTCTTAGGTGTCATGTGAATGAACATACGATTATAACCTTCTTAAGTGTCACGCGAATGAACATGTGACTATAACCTTCCTAGGTGTCACGCAAATGAATATGCAACTATAACCTTTTTAGGTGTCACGTAAAATGAACATGCGACTATAACCTTCTTAGGTGTCACGTAAATGAACATACGATTATAACCTTCTTAGATGTCACACGAATGAACATGTGACTATAACCTTCTTAAGTGTCATGTTAATAAACGTATGACTATAACCTTCTTAAGTGTCATGCAAATGAACATACGATTATAACAAATGAGAATGCTCCTAAGCAATGAAAGTGCTTTTAAGCAATGTGAGAGTGCTTCTAAGCGATGTAAATGCTTCTAAGCAATGTGAGTGCTTCTAAGCAATATGAGAATGCTTCTAAGTGATATGGGTGCTTCTAAGCAATATGAAGCGGCATCAGAGTGCTTCTAAGAGATGAGAATGCTTTTAAGCAATATGAGAGTGCTTCTAAGCGATATAGGTGCTTCTAAACAGTATAAAGTTGTGTGAGAGTGCTTCTAAGCAATGTGGGTGCTTCTAAGCAATGTGAGTTCTAAGTGATGTGGGTGCTTCTAAGCAATGTGAAAGGGTATAAGAGTCCTCCTAAGTAGTGAGACAGCTTTAAGCAATGAGCGAGTGCTTCTAAGCAATGAATAAGTGCTTCTAAGCAATGAAAGAGGTTGTAAAATGATGCAGTAATGATGTAGTGATGATGTAGTGATTTTTTCATGTTGAGGATATTATTTTGATGGTTTAGATTAAGATATCCTTATAGTGAATTTTCCTTATTCTTTTTCTTTTGTAAATGTTGAGTTTTCTAAAGAAAGCGGTGCATGTACAGTGCCTTTAGATAGATGGAGTCCTCATTAGTGTACTTTTGTGTGAGTTTAGTGCATATCTTATGCTCAAACAAAATTTTAGGACAATAGAAGTGAGTATACAAAGTCTTGAAGTGCGTGTAAAATAATAGAAGAGTGCATGGAAGGGGGAAGTTCGTGTGACTATGCATGGAGGGCACTGATCACATGTCTGGTGCGTGGTCACACACTTCCCACCCCCCTCTCCATGCTTATTGAGGCAGTTGTTTCAGAAATCTTAGGAGGCTTCGTCTGGACTTCTTTGAGTTTTTTCTAACTTTTCTTGAGCCTTTTTATGTTTCAGGCGCTATCTACTATGTTTTTGTTTCTGTACTTCCATTTTTCTTCTACATAAAATGGAGTTCTCCGACATTCCTAGGGGTCAAGAGGAATTTTTATTGATGTTGATCTTGATCTTGATCTTGAGGTTGACTTTACAGAGGCTATTAGAGCTGGGACGTCCACTACAAGGACTAGCACATCTAGTCCTCAGAGTTCTCAGCCATCCAGGCTTTCTCAAGGAGATCCAATCCCCATTGTTCTTAGCTTGGAGACCCATGCTTGGGTGCGTCATCGTCGTGAGGTAGGTCCCTTTTTGCCTTATTTTCTAAGGCTTGTTGTCACAACCCAAATCAGGGAGTCATAACCGGCACTAGGGAATGAGAATTCTTTTGAATTTGGTACGTACATAATCCTAGTACAGCCCATTAAGTAGCATGTTCTACTGCTACCCTTTAATAAATTTTATAATATTAAAAATAATAAAATGTATAATTTAAACATGATGACATCCATTTTTAAATAAACATACCACTTGTATACCAAACATATATGGAATATATACCAATTGTATACCAAAAATATACCAAATACATGCTGAGTATATATAAAAAATATACCAAATATATATTAAAAATATACCAAATATATATGTCACATATATACCAAATATATACATAATCATTTGGTAAATAATTCATGATCAAATACATTATGAAAATATGATGCTCATAATTATGTATTCTATATGCAATGCATATATAAAATAATAACTCATAGTATTACTACGCTCCACTGCTTTTGTTTGGCTGGCTCCGTCCGGTCGGCCTAGCTTGCGGTACAGCTAAAAAATAATATATTATTATTAAAATAAAATTCCTAATTTAATAACTCTAAAATTTCTAAGAATGACTCGATGTAAACACGATTCGACCAACTGCTCAAGTTGAGCCTTTGAACTACTCATAATGGCCAATCGAGCCTCAACAATCCACAAGTGTATATATATAATTGCAAATAATTCACCCAAAAATCATAAAATCCATATAAAACTATAATAACTTCTCAAATCACCAAAATGTCTCATAAAAATATTAAAAACCTTTACTTTCCAACTAAACAATAAAATTCTATTTGCTAATGAGATTCATAAATGGAATAAAATTTCCATTCTACAATTAAATTAGCATAGATTGCAAATAATTATTAAATTCACTATTTAACATCATAAAATAATACATACCCATTTAAGCTCAAAAATAATAAATAAATTTATTATTCACATAATATTTCAAAATTATCACAAATTAACTAATAAATGGAAAATAATATTAAAAATTACTTTTTATACTTTTATTAATCCATAAATAGTTTAAAACAAAATAAGTAACAACAATTTCAATTAAAATCAAATAATTTACTAACTTCCAAAAATACATATGTAGATATAAACTATCAAAATTCAATCAAATACCACAATAAATAAACTAATAATAAAACCATTAATTCTTCCAAAATTATAAAAAAATCTCATTTAAATAATATGTACTAAATTTTTCAACCAAAATTATAAAAATCTCATTTAAATATCAAAATCAACATATTTATATAATAAAAGCATCAAAAATATTTATTTTTCAAATTAAATAATAAAATTTCAAATATAAGTAAATAATATTAATTAAACCTCATTCTTTTAAATATTCTAAATTAAATAGCATTTAATTACCGTAATCAATTAAATTATTAAATTATCCAATTTAAACAATTAAAATTCATTTAATTTTAAAATTAATAATTAAAATTATTATTGGGATATAATTCTGAAAATTCATATTAATTAGCTAAAAATAGTAATTAATTTATAAAAATTATTTTAATACCAACTATTTCTCAAAAATTATCCAAAACCTATTAATTATCAATAATATCAATTAAAACTAAAAAATTACTTGTTTATATTAATTTCTCCAAAATTCTATTTTTACGTAAACATTCAAAAATTCGTAATTAAAATTCGGTACGTATTTTAAATAAACTTCCTTTATGAAACTCGCTATAAATAATATATAGAATTTAATAAAAATAAGAAAAATTTTGGACCTGGGACTGTGAACAGTAACCAAACCTGAAAAATATGCATTTTATTATTAAAAATTTCAGAAAATAAATAAATATAATATTTAGGTAGATGTTAACTCAAAAATCAATTTATCTCCTACCACATCTCCAAATAAAATTAAACTTAATAAGAAAAATAAAATTAAACATATTGACATAAATATAAAATCAAGTTTTTGGAGTTCTTAACAGTCAATTCACTCGAAATGAACCACGTATTATTGAAGCTCATAGAATGAGCTTCGAAATGAGCCCAAGCTCGACTGGACGTGCAATCTGCACTATTCCTGCTACTTGCTACTGCTCAGATTGATGGCAACGAGGTGGTGCTGATGGCGTTGTAGATGGTGGCATGGTGGTGGTTCAGTTTTGTAGGGAAAAAAGAAAGAAAGAATGAAATAAACAAAAAGAAAAAGAAGGGGAAAAGCTGCTACCTAAAAAAAATGCTTGTCTTTTTTTTTTTTTAAATATACACACACATATATATATTTATATTTATTAACTTATTATATACATATACACATATATTTATATAACAATTAATTTAGATTTAATAAAGGTACACCACAAATAATAATAATAATAATCAAATCTTAATTAACACTAATTAATCCCCAACTTAACCTTAATAATATTAAATAATAAATAACAATAAAATTTAACTTTAATTTTTAAATCTAGCGACAATGCCAAATAATATAATAAATAATAACTCTCGAAATAAAATTTAATCTCATTAATAACCAAATGATACTTTTACTAAAATAAATAATTACAATAATAATAAAATTAAATTATTAAAATAATCATTAATAAAAATATTTATTAACACTACATATCTCATAATTTAATTTAATAATTTATAAAAAAAATTCGAGTCATAACACTTGTTCATCGACTGTTTTGCTATTTATATTGTTGTATGAGGTTCTCATAGTTGTAGCTCTATAACTCTCGATGTAATTGTCTATCTAGCTTTATTGTAAATGTTGGTGGTTGGTAGCTCTTGCTTTACTTTCTCTTCGTGATTGTCTACCTACCGCAATGCTTTCCTTTTCGGCCTTTATTCTTTTGATCATGTTAAGTGACACAGAGAGAGAGATGAATTAGTATTTAGTAGCTGTGCAAATGTTTGATAGCATCCTTGTTGTTTGTAGCCCCATAGGTATGTCACCATGATGCCTGGTAGTTTCAACAAGGTTAACATATACTATCAGGGTCTCTTGATGTGAGTAAAGCAGATGGTTATCGGGAACGACTTCAATGGAGTGATTACTAAACTATTTTATGACTTGTATACATTAAGTCAAATTGATATATATGCATTGATAGAGCGGTGAATAGACATATCGCATACTTTCCATATACCTATCAAGGAGATGACTATTACCCCCTTGGACTTTGCCGCCATCACGGGCTTGAGCTTTTATAGAGAGCCCATTCCTTTTAGTGATGTGGAGTGTTCCATAGTGTGGCGAGGAGGCATCTCATAAGGGATTTTCCTAGGGTAGTCACTCCTATGAAGTCTAGTTGTCCGTATTTCGCTTGATACACACAGTTTGTTTCTTCTGTTCAGGCTTTGTATGATGATGGCCTTGTTTCAACAGAGCAATTGGCTCGCTGCTTTTTATTTTATTTTTAAAGTGTTGTTATGTTCTTAAACCGTTTAGGTATGGGTGATTTACGATTGCTACCTATTTTGAGAGATCTGGATGGTTTGCCAGGCTATTGCTGGTGCACTGCTGCCTTTGCTCATATTTTTTCTAGACTTAACACATCATGCCATGGTGGTTCGAGGATCTGAGGATGCTTATTCATGTTGGACATGACTAGGAATTATGTTGTATGTTCTCTTATTTTTAGTTTGTTATTTTTGACCCTCTGATTTTGATAGATCTGGGCATATGAATTCAGGATTCTCCCTTGTCTGTCTATTAAACATTTCCAAGAGGATGGCTTCCCTCGTTATTCTCGCTAGATCTAAAAGACTATTTATCTGATTGAGGATTTCATGGTAGCTCGAGACCATGTGAGGAAGTTGTCCCCTGATCAAGTATGTCTGATTCATGTTATGTTAGTTATCCCTTTCTTAAGGATCATTTCTTTGTTGTTACCCTTTGAGTAGATCTTTTTTTGCTAGTGGGTGGCGAGATCTCACTGGACGGCAGAGATGGTGGTTGTATAGTAATTGACAGAGAGACGAGTGTTGCTTTTTGGCCTCGTCAGCAGGGTATGGTGTTTAGGTGACCAAGTCTATCATTGGTAGGATGGCCCATATATGAGAAGATTTCCTGCCCCTCCCCCTAAGGACATGTTCTGGGGCCATGAGCTCTGCGACGATGATCTTACTGCTATTATAATTGGATTCCCATTTGAGACCCTCTTAAAGACTGACAGTTTTCCTTATGTCGATGTACTGATCCCTCAACTAATTGATGTCATAGCTAGTGGGACCTTTCCTTCACCCCTACTTTATCAGGCAGATGCATCTCGTCCCTCGAGTTCGAGGGTTAGACCATCACGCGGTTCATCGAGAGTTGCTTCTTCTAATCCGGTAAGCTTTTATTTTTATTTTAGAGCAAGCATGTAACAAACTTTATTAGTAATAAATAGTACTCGACATGAGTTGTGAGAACTCATCTGCAATGACGTTAGAGGAGATCTAGATCCTACTTTGAGGAGGATGAGGGCATGCTTTGCACTGAGGTGACTGCTCATGCCAGTAGTGTGGCTTTTAGCAATACTATCCTTAGGGATTTTACAATTTAGCCATCTTTGTCTTTGCTTAGGATGGATATTCTTGGTAGAACAGTGAGCTTTGATTTGCCTAGGCCTGGTTTTCCTCAGTTGGTCTTTGCTAATGCTACCTATCTTTATGTTCTTCACTTATTCTTACATGTGTTTCATTTATTTAGTAAGTGATGATTGATTTTTTGTTTGCTTTTGTAGATTCTTATTTCCTCATGTTAGTACTGGTATACTATTGCGGGGAATGTGCAGTAATGCTTTTTGGAGTTTGCCACCACTCAGAGGGTATGCCTTCTCTATTATACCTATTTATTCTGAGTATATATTTTATGTATGAGTGTATTATATGCAATATGTAATGCATATTGAGCACCATCTCTCTAGTCATGAATGGGAGCAGGAGCGTGCAACTTATCATGATTGTATTAGTGAGCTGGAGTTATAGTTAGCATCCTTTGTGGTTAATGATGATAAGTTAGGATCAGACGAAGGGATGCTTGAGTAGGATCAGTGCTTGCTTTTGATGGCAACCATGGCTAATGTAGTTGTTTTAGGAACTAGGTGTAGGACTTTTGGCATGTGGTTTACTTTGTTGTATTATTTTCTTAAGATTATGGACTCTGGGTGTTGTATTTGGGTATTTATCTTGCATGTTGTATGATGCTTGTACGATAATGATTGTATATACTTCATGATGTGTATCATTTATGATGATATTTACCATTACTATCGTCTGCCTTTTTTTCATTTTTTGCCTAAAGCGTCTCCATTTAGAGCTTTTCATACTTAGTTGGGTTTTCTTTTTCTTCCTTTTTTTGCCTAAGGTGTTTCCTTTTAGAGCTTGTCACACCTAGCTAAGCTTCTCTTTTTTTAGCAATATGATAGTGGCTAATCTCGAAGAGAGAGCTCAAAGAGGATGGTAAGAACCATGGTCATGTAATGAAGGAAAATGCAAAGCATGCTTAATGCAATTCATGATGATAAAATGTGTTACACTTTTCAAAAAAATTTTGCATAAATTGGCAATCATTCTCATTTCACTATAATCATTTAAGAAAAGCACAAGTGCATTCATACAAATTTTGAATTTGAGGTTACCCCTCATGTTTTTTAGTTAAGTATTTTCTCTTTTCCTCAAATTTTTGCTTGAGCTGCCATTTTTAGGCTTTTAACTCATCGGGATGATGATTTTTTTTGCCTTAGATGTAGTACTTTTTTAGGCTATCTGTGTTGATAGGTTCAGAGAATTCATTACCTTCAAAATCCATCAGTATGACTGCTCCTTTCGATAGGACAAGCTTGACTAGGTATAGGCCTTTCTAGTTTGGTATGAATTTCCCTCTAGGTTGTTTGGAATGTTCTAACTTATTTGCTTTAGCACCCAGTCTCCTACTTTCACACTCTTATGTTTTACTTTTCTGTTGAAGGACTTGGCTAGTCAAGCCTAATACAACTATGCGTGGTATAGAGCCTAGAGCCTGTGGCTATCTAAGAGAGTGAGATTTTCATGCCTCTATTAAGCCCATTGTACTTCTGGTAATTTAG
Organism: Mallotus nudiflorus; assembly: GCA_947683625.1. Lineage (NCBI taxonomy): Eukaryota > Viridiplantae > Streptophyta > Magnoliopsida > Malpighiales > Euphorbiaceae > Mallotus > Mallotus nudiflorus. The sequence continues at coordinate 973,353 of CANTUR010000323.1, forward strand.
ATTCGATTGCTACCTGAAGAGACATAATCTCTATTTCGATTGGAAGAACTGCTTCTAATCCATACACTAATGAGAATGGAGTTGCTCCTGTTGAAGTTGTGACTGTCATTTGGTACCCTCATAAGGCATGTGGCAATTTTTCTACCCAATCTCGATAAGTCCAAGTCATCTTTGACAAGATCTTTTTGATGCTCTTGTTTGCAGTTTCGACGACCTCATTTTCTTGTGGTCAGTAAGGAGAAGATTTGTGATGTTATACCTTATAACTCCTTAGTAGCTCTCTAACTTCCCCTTGGAATTGGACATTATTATCAGAGATGATATGTTGGGGGATCCTATATTGATAGAACATGTTTCTTTTGATGAACTTAGCCACTTGCTTGGCTCCTATACTTGCGAATGATTCTACTTCGACCCATGTTGTGTTCAAACTTTGTAACCAACATTCTACCAAACTTTCTATGTAGTTTGAGTCCAATAATTGAAATAAATAAATTAAATTAAATTAGAATTAAAATAAAATAAAAATAAATTATAAAAGTTTTTAATCAATCTCTTCACCAGATAGTTCATAAAATTTTTAATGTATTTGTTAGTAAATATAAGAGTCTAAATATAATTGCATTATACTTGATGAGTCTAAAATAAAGTTTAACCTCACTTCATTTAACTTAATAAATAATCTTAATAAATAATCTTGAACAATTTTTTTAGAATGGAGTTTTACTTATTTACACCTCTAACTAATATAAATACAAAAATATTAAATTTTATAATAATTTAAACATGAACTTTCTCACTATTAAATATTTTCACATAAAACTTTAATTAAACAGCACATTATGAAGTTAATATTCTGGATTTTTAAGAAGTATTTTTTAATAAGCAGATTATATGATTTAATTATTAATAAATTGTATAATAAAATATAATTCTTTTTTTTCAAATTAATTATGACAGATTTAAATTTTACCCCTTATAATATTCATAAAAAAAAATTACCACTTGATAATTTCTTCACTTGCCGACGAATTCTTCTTTTTATCCTTATCGTGATTGTTATTTAAAAAATTGTTTATGAAGGAGGGTAGCCAATGTAATTGGATCACGTCATGCCTCTATTTATGTACACTTACATGGGGTGGGTGTGAATTTGTTGAAACAATTCTTAGAACTAGACAAGAACGTGCCCTATGTTATTATTGTTTCATAGTGTTCAATTCTTAATTTTATCTCTTCCGGAAAGATAAGGAAGAGGGTGTGGAGGTGGAGATACTATACGTTAGTTCTAGTTCTGTCCTTTATTAAATTGAAATGTTAAATTAATAAAAAATATAATATTTAAATGAAGTGATAAAATTAAAATTTAATAATACATGAATTAACTCATTTGATATTATTAACTTAGCCTTTTCAATCATCAAACGTCAAGATCATTATAAAATTTATCATATTGGGAGTTATTTTTAATTAAAATCTTTTAGTAATTAAAGTAAAATATTCACTTAATGATGTAAAATTTTATTTAACTTTTATATGAAATTATTTTATGATAAAAATTTTATTATTATCAAATTTTCACCATGTTAAATCATTTTGAGCCAACACCAGCCATGAAACATGAATCAAAATTAATTTTATGTCAATATAATATAAGGATATCTCCCCATTATATATAAAAAAAAATCCCTAAATATTTGGATAAATTAAGTTTAAGCTATAAATTTGTTTCAAACTTTTTTGTCTAGAGTTCTAACTACTAAATGTAGTTCACAGCTTCAATTAAAAAGTAATAACGCACCAAAACATATCCACTTAAAGCAAAAAACAAATAAATAAATAAAATGACATTTATAACGTGATCTTCTTAATCTCAATTAATATTGGCTATTTGCTAATTCACTAGCTAGCTCTTCCTACCACTAGAACTTGAAGATCCATTTCCTCCTTGATTTACTCCTCCTCCTTCTCTTAGATGGAATGTTTTCACCTTGAAGTGTTCAAGCTTCAATTTGGAGAACTCTTCATCATCTTTACCAGGTTTGGAATCTTCTTCCTCTTTCTGTGCTAGTTGTCCGGTACATCGAACATAGTCAGAGACTGGAGATAACGATTATCTGAAGGTTCTAGGATCAATAAGAGAGCAATCAAGTAATATTTTACAAACTTTGTCATCTCTTACGCTCTTACCCGCCAAGGGAATTCTTATAAACCTCTCTTGAAGCAGTTTCAGCTTTAAACGTTCCACTATTTTCTTTAATGATCTTTATGCTTCTTCTTTTGCCTTAACCTCTTCAATGATATCTCCTCCATAGCCCTTATAATGAGATGTCGTTTTAATGGCTCCATTGTCGCCTACCGGCTTTTTGGCTACAATAATTTTGTTGGCGTTTTCATCTTTAGGGTTTTGTTTCCCCATTGAAGTCTTCACTTCTTCTTAATTACATGACTTAGTGAATGTGTCTAATCAAGCAGCACGGAGCTAGTATATGTATATGTGATATTATCTAAAAGGTATATATAATATGTTGCAAAGTTTGATTTAATCGACAATGTTTTTTACTTTCTATATTTATTAAAAGAAAAAAAAATGGTCCCAACCTTGAATTGGAAGCTTATGTGTTAGTGGGAATAACGATGAAATCATTAGAATTGTAAAGAAGTGGATTTGGAATGAAGTAGCTTGGACTCATGTCAAGAAACATGTATTTTGTTGTTAAGGATTTACATATTCTATCATGGGAATTGTCTTTTAGAATTTTTTTTTAAAAAAATAATTATGTGAAAAATTATTCATGATCACTTTGATGGATAGAATCCTCAACCTCATGCCTCAGCACCACATAATGGGCCTACAAATGTATAGATTTCAAAACTAAATGGACGTTTGATCAGCAGCCCGAATCCTATAGAAAGCTAGCTAGAGAACTAAAATCTACATTTTTATGCATTTTCGAGAATTTTCACCATTCATTATGATTTTCAGAATTCACTAGACTTTATAGATTTTATTTTAATTCATTTAGGATCATATGTTAATAAAAAATCTTAATAACTCATTTAATACAACTGTATATAATATTGCGTACACTTTCTTGCAAGTTTATAATCCTCTAATTCAATATTACATTTGTGAAAGGAATTACTCAAACAACAAACAAGATCGTTTCTATTGTGCTAGTTATGTATTGTGAGATGGTTACTTGGATTTGCTAGACTCTTCCTCTTCACCTTGCCAGTTACTGAATTGAACTTAATTGCTTCATGGGATGAGTATGTGTTGTGAAATTTGGATTAATTTCCACCAATAATAATAAAATTCACCTTGAGAACTATTGTACAAGTAACTAAAGTTTAAATAATTGTACTAAAAATTACCTCAAGGTAATTCCCAGGAAAGAGTGGTGGGTCACAATGGTCCCACTTAAAAATCACACTCCTTATCTTTTACCAAGACAAGTAGTTTTAATAGTACAATAATTAACAACAACTATACCCAACAATAGCTATTAAATAGACATAAAAGATAACACTAAAATTTAACGAGGTTCGGCCAATTATGCGTACATCATTAGAACTACCAAAATAATATTTCACTAATTGAGTAAATATTACAAAAGAGAGAAAAAAATATAATTGTCTAAATATAAGAGAGAGGCAATTTTTGGATGATAATATCAAAAGGAGGGAGGAGTTCTTTTATAGGGTAAGGACTCTATTTTATTTTTCTTCCCAATGTGGGATAGTTATTTTGCCAAAAAAAAGCAACAAATCTCCACCTTGGCAAAATCTCATATAATTCCCTCACAAATTCATCTTTCAATAGTATCTGCAAATTTCATCTTTTTCAATTTGTGACAATGTTTATAAAGTCTAAAAAATATTTAAACTTGACCACAATTACCACTTTTGTCATCATATCAGCAAGATTCTCTGTAGTCCGAATCTTTTGGATTATGACTCTACCTTCTTCTAAAATCTCTCGTACAAAGTGATATCAAACATTGATATGCTTCATCCTTGCATGATAAACTTGGTTTTATGCTAAATGAATAGCACTTTAACTATCACAATGCACTTTGATGTGCTTCTGCTCGATTCCCAGTTCACCAAGCAATCCTTGAAGCCAAATTACCTCCTTTACAGCCTCTGTAACTATCATATACTCTGTCTTTGTAGTAGACAAAGCGAATGTTAACTGTAAGGTGGACTTCCAACTAACTGGTGCCTTTGCAAAAGTAAACACATAAATAGTAGTTATCAATGCTTATCTAAATCACCAATATAGTCAGAATCACAATATCTAACTACACACTAACCATCTTGCCTATCCTGTTGAAATACCAAACCAATATCTATGGTGTTCAGAATATACCGTAGAATCCATTTCACAACTTCCCAATACTCCTTTCCAAGATCATGTATGTACATGCTCACAGCCCCAACTACTTGTGAAATATCGACCCTTGTACACACCATTGCATACATCAAGCCACCAACAACACTTGCATATGGTGCTTTTGACATATGTTCCCATTCTATATCATTCTTTAGTAATATGGTTGCACTAAGCTTGAAATGAGGAGCAAGTGATATACTAACTGGCTTTGACTTTTCGTTCATGCCAAAATGTTTTAGTACCTTCCTCAAATATTATTTTTGAGATAAATAAAGTCTCCCCAATTTCCTACCTCTGGATATTTCCATGTCAAGAATCTTCTTTGCTTCACCAAGATCCTTTATCTCAAACACCCAGTTCAATTAAGTCTTTAATTTCTCAATCTCTATCTGACTCCTGGAATCATCAACATATCATCAATATAAAGAAGAAGATATATATAGGATCCATCTTGTAACTTGCATAAATACACACAATGATTATATTTGCTTCTCGTGTACTTTTACCCTATCATAAACTTGTAAAATCTTTTGTACCACTGCCTCAGAAATTACTTCAATCAATACAATAATTTTTCCAATTTGCAAACCATTTTTTCTTTACTAACAACTTTGAATCCATCTGGCTGAGTCATGTAGATTTCCTCATCCAAGTCTTCATATAAAAATGCAGTTTTTACATCCATTTGAACTAGTTCCAAATCCAATTGTACTACCAAAGCCAATAAAATTCTAATGGAGGAATGCTTTACAACTAGAGAAAATACTTCATTATAATCAATTCCCTTCATCTATGCGTAGCCTTTAGCCACCAATTTTACTTTATAAAGAATATTATCCTTGTCAGGAAATCCATTTTTCTTTGTATATACCCATTTGTACCCAATTGCCTTCTTTTCCTTTGGAAGACTAACTAGTTTCCATGTCTGATTCTTTTGAAGGGACTGCATTTCTTCATTCATGGTAATCCTCCACTTTTCATGTTCTTAACTTTGGACTACTTCATTATAAGTGGTAGGAATGTCATCAATGGAAATTGGTGATGTGAAAAAAACCATATTAGCATAGCGAGCAGGTTTTCTAATGGTCCTTTTTCCCTTTCCTTAATGTAATTAATTCATGTTATTGTGGAGGTTCTTGGGTCTGAACCTCTTCTTCATTTAACTCTTCTTCTACCATAGGAGAGTCATTATCAATTTCTACATTAGCAAGGACAATTCTGTTACCATCAAGCTCTACCTATTTGGGAGTACCATTTGTCTGCTCTATTTTTTCTAGAGTCACCTTTCTCGACATAGTAGATTCATCAAAGGTAACATCCCTACCAAAATTACTTTCATTGTTTCTAGACATTAAAGATGATAGCCTTTCATAATAGAAGTGATCCCTATGAAGATTGCCTTCTTTGCTCTTGGATCCAGCTTTGACTCCTTAATATCGTAATATGCAGTGGAACCAAACACATGTAAGGAATCATAATCTATAGTAGATTTTTCAAACCATTTCTCTAATGGCGTTTTACTACCAATAGCAGTCGATGGTAGGCAGTTGACAAGGTGATAAGCATAGACTATAGCCTCAGGCTAAAATTCTTTGCCCAACCCAGCATTAGACAACATACACTAAACCTTCTCTAGTAATATCAGGTTCATTCACTCTGCTACCCCATTTTGTTGTGGTGTACATTTGTCGGTGAGGTGTCTGAAAAAACCTTCATTTTTAGAAACTTACAAAAATGGATCATTTTTTTAACTCTCTACTATTGTCTATGTAGAGATGTTTGACTTTTCTGTCTGTTTGAGTCTCCACCATCTTTTTCCATTTAAGGAAAATTTTTAGCACCTCATCCTTCATCTTTATTGTATACACCATACTCTCAGGGAAAAATCATCAACAAAGGAAACATAATAGTATTTTCCTCCCAATGAAGCATTCTTGGAAGGCCCCCACACATCTGAATGAACATAATCTAGAATACCCTTAGTATCATGGATGGTTGTTCTAAATTTTACCCTTATCTTCTTCCCTTTAATGCAATGCTCATAAAAATTCAATTCGTAATCCCGAACTCCTTTCAATAATCATTGATCTATCAGTAATTTCAAAGATTTTTCTCCAACATGCCCCAAGCGCATATGTCATAACCTGGTTGCATCTGACTCATGATTATCAATAAAAGCCACTACTGTTGTCCCAACAATTATACTACTCAGAAAGTAATACACATTATTTCTTTTTTGAATCCCCTTCATTATCATAAGTGCACTAAAGATGATTCTCATTATCCTATCTTTTTCCCTTACTTCAAAACCTTTTGACTCTAAGGTTCCTACAGAAATGAGATTCCTCATTAAATCCTGCACATAATGAACACCTGTTAAGGCTTTTATTAATCTATCCTTATTGCTCAAGCGAACTGAACCAATCCCATGTGTGTTAAGAGGGGCATTATTCACTGTGTAGACAACTCCACCTTTTAGTTCTTTAAAGTCAAAGAACCATTCTCAATTGGGAGTCATATGGTGATTATAAGTTGAATCTAGCAACCATGAACTCGAACAACTGGTTGATGGTGTAGCAGCAATTGAAAAAATCTGAATCTGCATCATCACACTCAGCTACATTTGAATTTAAGACAACATTTCCCTTTCCAGGTTTGTCTTTGTCCTTTAGCTTGGGACAATTTTGCTTCTAGTGCCCTTTTTCTCAACAAAAGGCATATTGATCTTTGCTCAATTTGGACTTTGACTTTGATCTCCCTTTCCTTCCTTTCTTTTGGCTCTACGAATGGTCTCTGATAATAAGAGCTTCTGCTTTAACACTTGTATTTTCTTGCTTTTCTTTCTTTCACAATTCATAATTATACAGGGCTGCAGTTACTTCACTTAGAGACATAAAAACCTTCCCATAAAATAGAGTAGTTTCAAGATACTCAAACTTATTAGGAAGTGATCCCACCAACATCAGAGCTAGATCTTCATCAATAAAAGTCACATCCATATTCATGAAATCAGTTACCAGCTAATTAAAGTTAGTAATGTGATCATTCATTGTGGTACTTAGAACATAGTTGAAGCGGAACAATCTCTTTTTCATATAGAGTTTGCTCTGACTACTTTTCTTTAAGAATTTCATCTCCGGTGCCTTCCATAATTTACTTGCAAAAGTTTCTTTAGAAAATACATACTTCTGCTCTTTAGAAAGACATGATTAAATTGTACCACATGTCAATCTATTGATCACCTTCCATTCTTTCTCCTCAATATCATCTGGTTTCTCTCTTTCAATAGCAATGTCTAAACCCTGCTGAAAGAGGGCATCTAGAACCTCACTTTGTCATATGTCGAAATGACTAGTGCCATCAAAAATCTCCACCGTGAATCTAGCATTTGTCACAACATTTCTTATTAAAATTGAAGATGAAGAAGTTGTTGATGCTGATGTAGATACTTTTGTGTCGTCTGCCATTTCTGCTACAAAATTCTATTTAATAGTTGTCGATGCAGAATGCCAATTAGCCCAAGAAATTTGTTTTTCTGATGTGAAAGATCAACCTAAGCCACAACCACATAGCATACTAAAATAAACCAAGAGCTCTGATACCAATTGTTGTGGAATTCAGGTTAATTTCCATCAATAATAACAAAATTCACCTTGAGAACTATTGCACATGTAACTAGAGTATAAACGATTGTATAAAAAATTACTCAAAGGTAATTCACAGGAAAAAGCAGTGGGGTCAAAGTATGATTCAAACAATTCAAATAATTCAAGATTATTGCAGCACTACCATCATCACCTTGGAGATAATGCTCATCTTGATCAACTAGTAGTTGCTAATTAATTTTGATTCCTTGCTAGCTAGCTTGCTCTTAGTACCACTAGTACTTGAAGGTCCATTCTGTTCTTGATTTCCTCCTCATCTTAGATGGAACGTTTTCACCTTGAAGCGTTCAAGCTTCAATTTAGAGAACTCTTCTTCATATCACAACCAGGTTCCTCTTCACTTAGTACTAGTCGTGCTCTATATAGACGATAGTCAGAAACTGGACATTTTGTTGTTTTGAAAGTTGTAGGATCAATAAGATAGCAATCAAGTAATATTTTACAAACTTTCTCATTTCTTACACTCTTGCTAATCAAGGGGAGTCTTACAAACCTCTCTTTAAGTAGTTTCAAATTTAAACCTTCCACTGTTTTCTTTATTGTTCTTTCTGCTGCTTCTTTTACCCTTGGCTCTTCAATGATATCTCTTGCGTTACCCTTATGATGATATGTCATTTTCATTTTTAGGCTTTGATTTCTCCATTTAACTCTTCTCTTCCTCTTACATTCCTTCGTAAATGTGTCTGATCAGAACAAGCATTGATTACATATATATATATATATATAATTTGTGACATATACTGTAAATTTTGATGTAATCGATAATTTTTGTCCCTTCTAAATTGGAAGCTCATGCATTAGAGGGATTAACGATGAAATTATAAAAACTCTAAAGAACTCGATTTGGAATGAAGTAGCATAGACTCTTGTTAAAAGACATGCATTTGCATGCAAATTTCTTGTTAAGGTTTTAGTTATACACAATTAATTTTACATTACATTGTCCGCTACATGATATTTATTTTTTAAATTACATAGTCTCTTATTTTTTTGGCCCAATAATATAAGGGCATATAATCTTGGTCATTTCACGCAGCCTGCGTTTGCAGGCTGCAAATTCTATCTTTTTCTTTTACTTATCATATTATAGGAATCCTTTTCAGCTTGCGGATAGGAAAAAAAACATTTGATACAAAATGCTGGAACTTAATAGAAATTTATTTTTCATTTTTTATATCTCGTTACATTTTAATCTACAGTACTCTATTGTGGCAAAAGAAATTAAAATCTTAAATTCGTTAAAGTATAGAAAGCTCGACACAGAGCTAAAGTAACTATTATTATACACTTCCTTGCGGTTTTTAATACTCTGATATTACTCCAGGAAAAGAAATTACTTAGACAATAAACAATATCGTTCCTATTGTGCTAGCTTTACGTAATTATGAGATAGTTACTTGGATTTGCTAGACTCTTCCTCTCCTTGTGTTCCTCTTAAATCAAAAGTTTTCACTTTGAAGAGTTCATTCTTTAACTCTGAATCAATGGGTTTGAATCGCTTTTGCGGTGGTTTATAACATTCCTCGTCGTCGTCATCATCATCATAATCACCACTTTAATATTCATCATCTTCATTCTCCTGCTCCTTCTCTTTCTCCTCCACATCACTCTTGTCATCATCGCTGTCATCATCTATCTCTTTGTGTTCAAAGAATGTCCTATGGAACTCGGAATTTGCAGGAAGTATTCTAAACAGAACTGAGAAACGTCTAATTATGTAGTCCTCCACACTTTCGCTTGGAACTTTGTCAACTGTAATGCCTTCAACTGTGCCCGAAAGCTCTCTAAGTTTCTCTTCTTGGACACCAACAGGAAGATCTTTGAATAACATAATCGCTTTGTGGGATGAGGATGATCCAAATAATTCTTCCGAATGTTCAAAGCCTGGAGTACCATCATCACCTCGGAGCATAGATTTTGGCAACTTCGTTTCCTCCATTTCTTCATGTGTTTTGAAATCTTCTTGGCTATTACCACAGCCATCCTGATGGTTGTCTTTCGACATATATATGTGTATATGTATGCGTGTGTGTCTAGCTCCCTCTGTCTGTTATGATGAAAGACTTCCAGGCTAATCAGTGCGCTTGGGTTGCATCTATATAGTGATCTGATCATGTGATCTAACAGACGTATGAGAATTCATGGGAGAAGTAAACAATGACATTTTAAATGAAAAAAAAAATCACAAACAAATCTTATATATTTAAATCTATACACTTCTTTGCTTAAAAAAAAAAATTCTATGCACCTCTTTTTTGGTGGTCTAAATCTAATAAAAATTTATTGAATTTTAATTAATTCAATTTAATGTAAAATTTTAATTATTCTAACTTAACCTAAACAAGATTATAAGAGTGTTTGTGATATCTCTGCTCTAATAATAATAATAATAATAATAATAATAATAATAATATTATTATTATTATTATTATTATTATTATTATAGAAACAAATGGAAGAAATAGGTGGCACTTGAATTGGGAGTTCATGCGTTAGTGGGAATAACGATGAAATTATTAGAATTATAAAGAACTCGATTGGGAATTGATAACTTATATTAATATCCTATTATAATAAGAGATATATTCCCCCAAAGAGAATGATTACTTGAATAAAAGGAAAACTCAATAAGAAAGTCTATTTCAATTAGGAAGACTATTCTACAAAGGAAATATTCTCCTCTCATAAATAGGTCAATCCTACAAGATTAAAGAATCATATTCCTGTTAGGTTTGAGCAATATCTTCTCCTATAAATACATCTCATGACGTCTCATATCATTCATGTTCTCATCATACAACATCACCAAGACATCATTCCATCATTCCATCACCTCATCATCACAAGCAATGATTATTTGTTCTTTTATTCTTTATTCTCTACTCTATTATGCATGTTTGCTTTATTATTTTTTTATCCTCATACTATTACTGACTTAAGCTTTAGAGTGTTTATGGGGGAAACCCTACCCTTTTACCCGTTCTCCTCGTTGATACAGGTTCCACAAGCAAAAATACCAATTCGGAGTTATCAGGAATGAAGTTGCTTAGACTCATGTCAAGAGACATGCGGTTTTACATATTCTATCATAGGAATTGTATTAGATTGTGTTGTGCAAATACTTAATTTGAAATTTTAGATTTTAAAAAATAAAATTTTAAATAATATATAGTTATATGTTATTTTAAAGTTTTATTAAATAATTTTTTAATTTCATTGTAAATATGTTTTAGATCCTCACAATACAAATTTATGTAGTTTCAAACAATAAATTCAATTAAAATCTAAATTCATACCTAAATCCCTTACATTAATTATAGCATTATAATTTTCATATCTTGCTATATTATTGGTGGAATTACTACCGTCGTAAACAACACATAATGGGGTGTAATTACCATGGATATATATATATATATATATATATATATATATATATATATATATATATATATGTGTGTGTGTGTGTGTGTGTGTGTGTGTGTGTAAACTATTAGTATCCAGAATTCATTATACTCGAATTAGTTTGGTTCAACTAAAATGAGAATCTTTCGCATACTGACGGTTCGGCAATAGGCTCTCCTGAGATTTTTGGTGCAGGTGGAGTCTTTCGCAATTCTTGAAGTTATGTTAAAGGATCTTTTGCTTTTAACACAAGTACTTCTTCTGATTATATTGCTGAATTAAAAGCTGTTATATTTTCTATCCACAAGGCTAAGGAGTTGGATTGGTGTAATTTGTGGATTGAATGTGATTTCACTTGGGTAGTGCACTTACTTCATTCTTGTTCTCCTCCATGGAATGTTCAACATCAGTGTGATTCCTGCTTGGCTAATTTGCAAAGCTTATGTGAGTTGGTTTCCCATATTTATCGTAAGGGTAATGCAATGGCAAACAAATTAGCTAAATTTGGTGTCCATCAATAGGATATGCATTGGTAGACTTCTCCTAATTTTTGTTCTCAGCTTCTTTTTGAAGATTTTAGCTTCATTGAATGGTTTCGTTTCTGTTGAGCCTTTATTTCTTGTTTGTAATCTTTTTCATGTACTCTTATTTATTTTAATAATATTTTGAGCCGTTTTAGATAATGAGAGTGCTAAAATTGTCTCAACCTAATTGGGATTATTGGGTGCAGTCACAAATATTTAGCCTCAATCTTTAATGAAAAAACTAAAGTGAGAGTCAACGACAGCATCTTTTTAAGTTTTTAATTTTTATATATTGTTATATTATTGGAGGGATAATTATCTACCAATGCAAAGAGATATACTTGAAAACTATATGGAAATTTGAAACTAGATCAAGATCTCAGAACATGAATTTTTGGATCAATTTCATAGCAAAAGAAATTATAAAAAAGAGAAATGAAAACCAACACCTTCCTCTAAGAGATAAGATTGAATCAAACAAAAAGATCAAAATCATGCTTCAGCCAAGTATCAATCACTATGCAATGGGCAAGATAGCCTGCAAACCAAATATATATATATATATATATATATATATATATAGAAAGTCATTTAACCATTTAGGTTAGGGCTCACTGGCATTACCCTATAATTATATAGAGAAACCCTTGTTTTGCAAGTGCAGTATCAAAAGAAAAGCCAAGAATATAAATACGTAGAGATTGCGACAGAGAGAAGTGAGAAATGTCTAACGCCAACAATCTACAAAGGACAGAGGAAACATCTCATCCTGCGGCAACAACCTCTATAACTACAGGAAAAATAGGGCTACAGCAAGCAAGTGTGTAGCTACAAGACCAGAACATTAACCACCAACAAAGATTGATGCACAGGAACCAAAAGTTAAGTAGAACATATATTCAATTGCGCAATGAACTTTAGAGCAAGGTCCTGCAAATTCTTAAAGAAATTAATTACTTAACTATTTTTCCTGTAACTAATTTTTAGTGATGAAATAAAATCTGCTAGCAATCTTTTATTTTTTTTATAAATATATAATTTTATTAATTTTTTTGTGAGTAGAAAAACAATTTGGCAAATAATGAAGTGATGAGCCAGTGAGTGAGAAGTCAAGTAGTAAATACTCTCTAAAGATATGCTAAGGTGCATAGTTCGAGTTCTACTATTATCGATTTAAAAGTCTATTGATGCAAATTATTATGACCTCAAAAAAAAATAAAGAATGAATTGATCGCATCGAGAAATTAAGATACAAGATGAAAAGAAAAACAACCTAATCAAATATGAGAACTTGAAAAATAGAAATAATAGCTAATAGAAACATGAAACAAAAAAAAGCGGTGGGAACACCATTAGGCCAGCAACAACATAAACAGAAGTAGATAAATGATAAATAGCAGAAATGAACTCCAATAATGATTGATGATTGAGTGTGTTTTGCATTAATTCTTTAGGTTGACTTTTTTATGTTTTCTTAGATTATTTGTTTGTTTAGGTTGATTTTTATTTGTTTAGTTTAGTTTTTAGTTTTTACCTGTGTTTTGTAGGTTAGAGGTGTTAATTGATGGAAAAGGACACTTTAGAATGCAATTTGGCGTTGTGGAGTCTGCGGCCGTTGCATAGAGGTTCTGATGTTGTAGGATTTTGTGCACGGAAGGGAAGGGGAGGTGTTATTGCTGCCATCACAGCCGAAAGACACAAAGGAGAAGCTTATATTCTGCTGCAATCGTATCGAGAAGGCTGTGATTGCAGCTGACCCTGAGTTGGTATTTTTACGCGTTCTAGCGAAGTATTTTCAGGGGCTTTATAGTCTTTTAAGTGGGACTATATATTGATCATTTTCAGAGCCATTTGGAAAGGAGAAGACCCCAGAAAAAGCGCAAGAACGCTAGAGTAAAATTAAAGAATATTGAAGAGGCAATTGAAGATTCGAGACATCTTGTTTTTACTCGCTTTTTACTCTTCTTTATATTTGTAACTTCCATGAGTTTAACTTGCGTTTATTTTGGATTGGATTTTATTATGTTTGACTAGATTTTTCATTTGTTAGGAATTTAGAACATGAATTGGGTTCATTTCAATTATTTTCATCTTTGATTTCTTGCATATTGTAATCTTGATTTTAATTGTGTTGAAACTTGATCACCATTGACTTATTTAAGGGAAGATTTATAGATTGATAAATCATATTCCTTGTAGAGTTAAAAATGTAAATTTCATTTTATTGATTGGCGGAGACATTACTAATGGTGAAATTCTTGATTAGGTGAATTTATAAATTCTTAATTTTGAAGTAAGTATTCTTAAATTTCAATGAGAATTAGGTTTGGATGTTCTAAATTCAAATTGCTAATTAGTTTAATTAACTCTTGAGAAAGGTTAATTAAGGTTTTAGAAAATATAAGTTGTTGGATAATCAATTGATTACTTGTTTAAATGACTGAATGATTGTGATTCGTCCAATGATTCCTAACAAAATTTCTACACATATAGTTTATTTATTTGTTATTTGATTTCTTTATTCTTAATTTAGATTTCTTGAGTTTTAATTAGTTTAGTTCATATAACAAGATTAGTGAATAGGCGGTTAGACTTAAATTCCATGTGGAACAAGTTTTTTTTTTTTTTTTTTTTTTTGATAAGCAAACGAACTTTTTATTTCATTGTGAGGGGAAAAACAACTTGATAGAGTTTCAGGTGATGAAAAAACCCCTCCCTAGATCAAAGCAAAAGAAAAAGACACTGGTTTCAAAATAAAACAGAGCAGCAAAATCCTAAACCAAAGCAAAAGAAAAACAGAAACTTGCAGACCACAAGAACAGACCCAAGTACAAGAAACAAAAAGACATTCAGATACAAAAGACAGCATTAACTAAACCATCACCAAAATTAAGAAAGTCAAGAGCAGAAAAGAAGGACCCAACAGTAGCCACTAGAACAAACCACCCATATACATCAGATTCCACCGTGCATAATAGAAGCTCTCTTCGACTTAGCGCTTGAATGAATTCAATCTGAGGACTGAAGAAGATCAATTGCCAAACACTGGAAAGATGAAGAAAGCGCTTTACGCCAAGCAGTAACTCTAAAAAAATTAATTTCTAAATTTTGAACTTGGAAACATCTTTGACTTCAAAAAGAACTTCATTTCAGTGAAGCCAAATTGTCCAAATAATAGCGTAGTACAAGCACAACCAAAACTGAGACTGAATATAACCAGAAGCAAAATACTGCCATTGCTGAAAGAATAATAAAATATTCTTTGGAACCACCACTTGAATACCCCACCAATTGCAAAAGAAACACCACACTGACTAGCTAAAAGAATAATGTAACAATAATAAGTGATCAGTTGTTTCACCAAAACAACCACAAAAAACACAGACATTGCTAGCTAAAGGGCATAATCCAATCAGAAAAAGTTGATCCCTTGTAGGAAGCTTATCTAACATCGCAAACCAAAGAAAGAGCTTAATCATAGCCGGAGATAAATTTAACCAAATGTCAGGCATGATCACTTGGTCATGAAATGCAATAATCCTCATAACCTCTGGGTACATGCTACTAACAGAAAATGGCCTATTAGTAAAAGCCTTCCACACAACCCGATCTTTATTCACCAAAGAGAGAGACACTTGATGAAGAATAAGAAGCATAGCCTGAAAATCTTTGTACTCCACCTCATTCAGTTCCCCAATCCAATGAAAATGTCACAACCAACCACCATCATGATACACTCCAAAACTAGAAATAGAATCCCAAGGCTATGTCGAAAGAGAAAAAAGATTCGGAAAAAGATACTTAAAACAACCATTAGAAATCCATGGATCATGCCAAAAAAAAAAAATAGAATGACCATCACCCACTTCAAAAGAGAAGCAATTCAACAACACAATACTAAAGTGATCATTGTCTAAAATCACTTTAGAAACATCCCACCAAATCATAGAGCAATGTTGAGAGGTAAAGAGAAAAACATTATCAATCCTACTTACTAAATATTTCTGACGGATTATGCTCACCCAAAGAGAATTCTTGTCATCCTGTAAGTGTCATAACCATTTAGTTAGCAAAGCCTGATTATGAACATCTGTCAGGGGATCATTACCCTCTCCCCAAAAGACTAGCCTATTAGGGTGTGCAGCATCCCCATTTATAAGCCCAAGATTTTCCCCATAACTTTTCAATGTGGGATTTGTAACATTCTACCCCACCTGATTGTGCAACGCCCTCATTGCACCAGCTCCTTAACCAATAGAGGAAAGGGACCCACCCGGTCCGGACCTACCTCGATCTTGGTGTCTCTCGTGAGGGTCCCATATTGGAGAAAAGTAGGGTTGGCTCTGATACCACTTGTTACGAGACCATTACCCTCTCCCCAAAAGACTAGCCTATTAGGGTGTGTAATGTCCCCATTTATAAGCCCAAGACTTCCCCCACAACTTTCCAATGTGGGATTTGTGACATTAAAAAATGTTGAGTTGTTTCTGCTTAGTCATTATTTTGTTGCTTAGTCAAATAAAATCCCTACTCTTCAGGGTGATTTTTTCTGTTATGTTGTTTAGTCCTTCCATGTCTCTAGGAGTTATTAGACATGGGTTGCTTTTTTCTTGTTCAGTTTGTTATGTAAGGCTATTTATATAGCCAACACTTTTTAGCTTGAAATACATATACAACCTTTTCATTCTCAATATTTTGTTCGCAAGTTTGTTTCTTTTTATTTTTTAACATTTGATATCAGAGCCTCCTCACGAGGCCTAATTAAAATTTGAATATACAATCTTTAAAAATGACAACAGAGAATTCATTTGTGCAACCATCAATTCCAAAATTTGATGGGCATTATGATCATTGGGCAATGCTCATGGAAAATTTTCTACGTTCAAAAAAATATTGGGGCTTAATAGAGAATGGAATTTCTGTTATGGCAAAAGGTGCAACTCTTACAGATGCTCAAAGAAAGACAATTGAAGATAAAAAAAACTAAGAGATTTAAAAGCGAAGAACTATCTGTTTCAAGCATTAGATTGTTCAATCTTAGAAATGATCCTTAGCAATGATACAACAAAGAACATATAGGATTCCATGAAGCAAAAAGATCAAGGAATAACTCGTGTTAAGCGTCCACAGCTGCAAGCACTTTGTAAAGAATTTAAAATTCTCCACATGAAGGCAGGAGAAACTGTAAACGAGTATTTTGCTCGAACGCTTGTAATAGTAAATAAAATAAAAGCAAATGGTGAGAACAAAGGAGATTTAGTTTTCGTTGAAAATATTTTGAGATTTATGACTCCCAAATTCAATTATGTTGTCTATTCTATTGAGGAGTCCAAAAATATAGACACCTTGACAATTGACGAGTTGCCAAGTAGCTTGCTTGTACATGAACAACACATGAGTACTCACATTAAATAAGAACATGCTTTGAAGATCACTCATGGAGATTATCCAGGAGGAAACAGTATAGGTCGTGGAAGTTTTAGAGGAAGAGGATAGGGACAAGGCAAACCAAACTTTGTTAAAACTATAGTGGAGTGTTACAACTGTCACAAACTTTGGCATTTTCAATGGGAATGTCCAAGTAAGCAAAAAGAAGCACACTATGCAGAGTCACAAGAAGAGCTATTGTTGTGGCTTATATAGATGAGAACAAAGACAACAAAGAAGATACATGGTTCCTTAACTCAGGATGCAGCAATTATATGTGTGGAAAAAGGGAATATTTTTCAAATCTAAATGAGAGTTTCAAAGATTCGGTGAAGCTGGGAAACAATACAAGTTTGGCAATAATGGGAAAGGGAAACATAAGGATGCAGGCGAATGGAAAAACACAGATTATTACAAAAGTGTTTTATATGCCAGAGTTAAAAAATAACTTGTTTAGCATTGGAAAATTACAGGAAAAGGGGATTACTATTATGTTTCAACATGGAAGGTGTAAAGTGTTCCATCATAAGAAAGGGTTGATCATGGATATGAAGATGTTTGCAAATCGAATGCTTATTCTACAAGCAATATCTCAACCACTATCATTTGTTTGTTTCAACTCAATTGTTGAGGATAAGGAGCATTTTTGGCATTGCAGGTATGGACACTTAAGCTTTGTCGGATTAAAAAATATTCAACAAAAGCAAACGGTGAATGGTTTTCCTCAACTAAAGCCTCCTTCTAGGTTGTGCAAAGACTGTTTAGTGGGAAAACAACAACTGGGTTCATTTCCAAAGCAAAGCAGCTAGAGAGCTTCATAAATTCTTCAGTTAATACATACTGGCATCTGTGAACTGATCAAACCGAGCTCCAACAATAATAAAATCTATTTGCTTACCTTTACTAAAGATTTCATTAGAAAAACATAGGTTTTCTTTCTAACAGAGAAATTTGAAGCCATTGATATTTTCAAAAGGTTTAAAATCCATGTTGAAAAGGAGACAAATAAATCAATTAAAGGCTTGCACACTGATCGAGGAGGTGAATTTACATCGCAAGAATTTACTGAATTTTATGAAGAGAATGGTATACACAGACAGTTGACAGCTCCATACACGCCACAACAAAATGGAGTCACAAAATGAAAGAATATAACCATAATGAATATGGTACGCAGTATGCTTTTAGAAAAGAAGATTCCTAAATCCTTTTGGCCTAAAGCAGTAAACTGGACAGTGCATGTCTTGAATCGAAGTCCAACTTTGGCTATAAAAAATAAGACACTAGAAGAAGCCTGGAGTAGAGCCAAGCCCTCAGTTGATTATTTCAGATTTTTTGGTTGTCTTTCTCATGTTCACGTACCTGATAATAAAAGAACAAAGCTAGATGAAAAAAGTTTAAGTTGTGTTTTATTAGGAGTTAGTGAAGAGTCAAAGGCTTATCAACTTTATGATCCAATTTCATAGAGGATCATAATAAGCCGAGATGTTATGTTCGAAGAAGACAAAGGTTAGGATTGGGATAAGAAATATAAAGAAGCAATTGTCTGTGATTTGGAATGGAGTGATTAAGAAAAGGAAGTAGCTGAGTTTGATGGGAATGAGGGAGAACCTAATCTTCATGCTAATATAAAAGAAGGGTTCTCTGGTTTTTTAGTTGAGGGAAGCTCACCTAGTTTGGCTGAAAGAAGGAGTAGGAGACCATCAATTTGGATGCAAGACTATGAATCAGGAGAAGGACTTTATGAAGAAAAAAATGAAACTCAGTTGGCTATGTTTGTAACTACTGATCCCATCCATTTTAAAGATGTTATCCAAAGTGAGAAATGGAGGAAAGCCTTGGATGTAGAAATAGAATCAATTAGAAGGAATAGAACATGGGAATTAACAGAATTACCTGAAGGTGGAAAGAAAATTGGAGTGAAGTGGGTTTATAAGACCAAATTTAATGAGAATGGAAAAGTAGACAAGTACAAGGTAAGGCTTATAGTAAAGGGATATTCACAGTAACAAGGGGTAGATTATACTGAAGTATTCGCACTGGTGGCATGTATGGAAACAATTCATTTGGTGTTGGCTCTTGCAACTTAAAAAGGATGGGACATCTGTCAGCTTGACATAAAATCTACATTTCTATATGGTGAGCTGAATGAAGAAGTTTTTGTTGAGCAACCGTGTTGTTATGTGAAAAAAGGAGATGAACACAAGATTTATAAATTGAAGAAAGCACTTTACGAGCTTAAGCAAGCGCCACGTGCCTGGTACAACCGTATAGAAGCTTATTTCATGATAGAAGGTTTTGAGAAATGTGATTATGAGCATACTCTCTTCATCAAGACAAGAAAAGAAGGTAAAATTTTAATCATAAGTCTATATGTTGATGATTTGATTTTTACTAGAAATGATGATTTAATGGTCTCTGAGTTTAAAAACTCCACAAAGTATGAATTTAAGATGACTGATCTTGGAAAAATGAGGTATTTTCTAAGTCTTGAAGTTTTGTAAAATTCTGGTGGTGTGTTTATTAGTCAAAAGAAATATGCATTGGAGGTGTTGCAAAAGTTTGGAATGGATGGAAGCAACTTAGTCCAAAATCCGATTATTCCAGGCAGTAAGCTCATGAAGGATGAAGAGGGAGTCAAAGTAGATAAGACTTATTTCAAACAAATCATTAGCAGTCTCATATACCTTACAGCTACTCGCCTAGATATGATGTTCATAGTAGGTATATGGAGAATCCAACTGAGATTCATCTGCAAGTGGCAAAGAGGGTGCTGAGATATTTGAAGGGAACAGTGGATTTTGGAATTTTCTATAAAAAGAGAGGAAATAGTAAGCTTATAGCTTACACAGACAGTGATTATATAGGAGACTTGGAAGATCGAAAAAGCATATCAGGTTATGTTTTTTTATTGAGCTCAGCAGTTGTATCTTGGTTATTGAAAAAATAACTTGTTGTAAGTCTATCTACCATAGAGGCTGAATTTATTGCTGCGACTTCATATGCATGTCAGGCAATATGGTTAAAAAGAGTGTTGGATATTTTAGGTTTGAATCAAGATAAAACTACTATTATTCACTATGATAGTAGTTTCGCAATCAAGTTGTCAAAGAACCTAGTAATGCATGGTCATAGTAAACATATAGATGTGCATTTTCATTTTCTTTGGGAGCTCTCAAAAGCTGGTTGTAGACGACAAGATTCAATGCATGTCCAAGATTTTAGCAATCACGACACTATTTAAGCCCAGGGCTTTAGAGAACACACTAACCACTGTCACAAAGACATGGCATAGAGATGAGGAGTCGTCACCTAGGGTAATAAATGGGACATATCGAAAAGGTGGTACTTGATTCCCTAAAAGAAAACTAGCACCACAACTAGGAGATTTTGGATACGGAATACCATCTTCTTTCAGTCTTGTGTTCATTTAGAATTACTTTATGAATTATTATCTTATTCTCTATTTACATACAATTTCATATAAACCCTAAAATTAATCAACTCCAAGGTAAACTAGTCATGAAATATATAAGTAAATAATGCATTCAACAAATCACATAACCCCTAAGTTAGTCTAATCTACATGGATTTTAAATAAATGAGTTAAATCTACATGTTTTAAATTATAAGTGAACCTAAAGACTTAATTCCTTTTGATTTTAATTAAATGAACTTAAGTCTACTTATTTTAATAAAAATGGGCCTAAATATACAAATTATGGAATATTTAAATTAGTGGGCCTAATTCTACATGTTTTAATTAAATGGTGATCTTAAATCTACAAATTATGAAAAAAACTAAATTAAGTGGGCTAAGTCTAAATTAATTAAATTAAATTAGGTGGGTCAATGTCTAATTAACTAAATAGGCCTAAGGATATTTCTAATCTAAAATCTAATTAATTATGGACCTAAAAATATATTTTAATTAATTAAACCTAATTAATTATTAAGTGAGATGTGCTAAAAGAATTACCTAAACTTAAATAAATAAATCAAGACCTAAAATGGGCTTAAGGCCCCAAAAACACATAAAAATAATAAATAAGCTCAAAAACAAATAAAAACATAAAAAAAAAATTAAATAAGATCAAACAAATAATGAAATTAATCCTTACTAAAATCCTAATTTTTATTAACATGCAACCTAAATTAATCTACTTCCTTCATTGATTTTAAATAATTACCTAATTAAAACCTAATTTTACTAACCAATTAAATAAAAAATAAACAAACAACCATACATGTAATTTTATTACTCCCACTACTGGGGCTATTACATTAATTCATAAAACAATTAATAAAATAAAAATACAGCAATAAATAAAAATAAAGATAATAAAAATAAAAGTAAAACCCTAGAAACTAAGTCTCTATGAGGCTTTATCCATAGCTTCCACGGACTTCTCATGAATTCATCCCTCTTACATGATCACCATGCATTTTCCTCCATAATCACCATAAAAAAAAAAGATAAAATAATAATTAATGAATAAATTATGATAATAACTTGAAAGAATAATAATAAAAAAATAATATGAAAAGAAATAAATAAACAAATAAATAAATAAAGAATAAGAAGAAAATGATATAATTATGAATGATTTAGGGTATTTCTCATATTAGTAGTTTACCATTTTTTATAAATCTTTCAATCTTACCCTTCAAAAATTCTCTACGAATCTTGAATTAATTGTTAATAAAATGATTTTTTGTAAAAAATTCAAAAGAAAATCACGTTTCCTTCTTCCTCCCTTTTTTTCTTCCTTCTCTTTTTTTCTCTTCACCGTTTTTCTTTTTTTCTCTCCTTTCCCCCTTTTTTATATAGTGAAATTAGGAAGCCTAACCCCAATCCTAATATGATTCTAATTCCTAAAATATAAGATTAATACTTAAAATTATATTTAGGAATTTTAAACCAGCTAGGACTTAATTAATTAGGAATTTTAAACCAATTAAGACTAAATTAAAAAAAAACAGAGAGATGGAAGAATTCAATTCCAATAGGGTTTGTGTAATTCCAATCGGAATTATGGAATTTCGACATATAATTTTTTTAACATTTAATTATAAAAAGGCCCCTGGAAGAATTTAAATTTTTCAATTAGGTCCTAAAAAAACCTTGCAATTTAGTCACTGAAAACATTAAATCCTTCCTTTAAAAGCTGCATTTAAACCCTTAGAATTTTTAAAGATTAAGTATCGAAGACATTTTCATCACTGGAGTCCTTTGCTGCATCCATAACACGTCATCCTGAAATTAGGTGTCTACACTGGTGCTGTAGAATTAGTTTATTATAGCACACTAGAGCAATTAGTTGATATAATGACAAAGCCTTTGAAGTTAGATGTCTTCTTGAAGTTGAGAGCGTCATTAGGAGTTTGCTCTGAAAGTGATATAAACTGATGCTTAAAGCATTCAGTTTAAGGGAGGAAAATGTTGAGTTGTTTCGTCTTAGTCATTATCTTGTTGCTTAGTCAAATAAAATCCCTACTCTTTAGGGTTTTTTGGTTATGTTGTTTAGTCCTTCCATGTCTTTAGGAGTTATTAGACATGGGTTGCTTTTTTCTTGTTCAGTTTGTTATGTAAGGCTATTTATATAGCCAACATTTTTAGCTTGAAATACATATACAGCCTTTTCATTCTCTATATTCTATTCGCAAGTTTATTTTTTTTTCATTTTTTAACAATATCAGGATCCAAAATTCCTAGGCCACCCAAGTCTTTTGGACGAGAAATTTGAGTCCACTTGACTTTATGTTGCTTCATACGATGTGAGCCCCCAGACAAAAAAAAATCCCATAAATGAGAATTGATAGTATTTAGCACTACTTTAGGCAACCTGAAAATAGAGAGACAATACAAAGGCATAGCCAAAAGAGTATATTTGATCAGAGGAAGATGCCCCCTTGCCATAAAACTTGACCTCTCAAAAGAGAGTTTATTTTTAATCTTTTGAATTAAAGGCTGCCATAAAGAATTACACTTAGAGGAAACTCCTAAAGAAAGACCTAAATACATAAAAGGCAATTTAGAAGAAAGGCAAAAAATCTCTATAGCCGACTGATTAATAAATCAGAATATAGAGCAGTGCCAATCACTTGACTCTTGTGAAAATTAACTTTCAACCCTGAAACCACAACAAAGCATCTCAATAAACGGACCAAATTGATAAGATAAAATTATTCAGAGTGTAGAAAGAAGATAGTGTCATCCGTAAAATTCAAATGACAGATTGTCGGACCATTATTCAAAAAATGAAATCCCTTAAAAAGACCTGCATCTTCCAATTTAGTAAGCAAAGCCAATAGAGGCTTCATGGCTAAAATGAACAAGAAAGGAGAAAAAGGGCATCCTTATTTAGCACCATTATGCAAATCAAATTCTTAAGTAGGCGACCCATTCACTAAGAGCAAAGTTCTTAAACCATATGAGCGTTCTTTCATCCAATTAATCCAAGTATTACCAAAGCCCATTTGATCCAGCACCCAAAATAAGTAATCCCATCAAATAGAATCTTAACTTTTTCAAAGTCAATTTTGAAAACAAAAGATCCAGTCTTAGAAGACAAAAAGGAATGAATAACTTTATTGGCCACAAGAAAACCATCTAAAATTAGCCTCCCTCCCACAAAAGCTAACTGAGTTTTGGAAATTAGCTTATCTAAAACACCTTTTAAACGGCTAGCTAGCATCTTATCAATAATCATATAAAGGCCATGAATCAAAGAAATTGGCCTATAATCCTCAACACGTATAGTAAGAGACCTTTTAGGAATCAAAGTGATAAAAAAAGACTTAATGGAGTGAGGAAGTTTACCAGTATGGAAAAAGGAATCCACCAAGCAAATCAGCTCATCCTTAATAGTTGCCCAAGCCTTCTTACAAAAATATAAATTAAAACCATCAGGGCTAAGAACTTTATGTGAGGCACAACTCCAAAATACCGCCCGAATTTCTTCCATAGAAAAACATTGTTTAAGAAAAGAAGTCAGCTCAGTAGAAATAGAAGGCAAAAGTAAATCATCAAAAACACCATTAACAGGACAAGAGATACTAAACCTTTGCTTAAAGTGAGATAGCAACAAATGAGAGATTTTAAAAGGTTAATCAATAAGACGGGCCTCATCAAGCATCTTCAAAACAAAATTACAATGCCATCTGTTTGAAGCTTAAATATGAAAAAATTTAGTATTACCACCAAGCTTGCACCAAGACACACATTATTTTTGCTTCTATAAGGACTTAACCCTCTTCAAAAAAATCTCCTTTTAAGACACTAAAGTAGTGTATTTTTCATTCTCAACCGTAAACAGAGCCTTTAATTGTGCAATGCCCTCAAGCAACTTGAGCCTTCTTCCAATAATTTTTAAAGTGTTATCAATATGGCCAAACTTGGACTTATTCCAATCTTTCAAAGAAACCTTTAACTATTTGAATTTCTACGCAATAGGCATATGACATGGAATAGAAGCCCAAAAATTACCTATAACCTTTTGAAACCTAGGACTGTCCACCAACAATCAATTATACTACTTATCGATACCATATACTGGTGGTTTTTCATCAACAATTAAAAAATGAAACTTGCAGCAAAATTGAGACTGCATCCATCAAAACTATAGCATCACTTAAAACTGTCTTGGCCTTTTTGGCTGAGATAAGTGCAACGTTTTCTTACAATTTTTGGATGAGATAAGTGTAGCGTTTTCTTACAAAAAATGTCATAAAACTAGTGATGGACTAGATTTCCATCTTTAAAAATGAATAATCAAAAGGCTAATTCGGTCCCAACTTGAAGTTAAAGAAAATCAGGATGAGTACATCAACAAGATTTTATTATTAGTATGGCGTGATAGATATAATTACTTAGATTTACCAGACTCTTCCTCTCCACCTTATGTTCCTCTTAAATGAAAAGTTTGTACTTTAAACAATTCATTCAATAACTTAGAATCAAGAACCTGTTTTCTACAACTTACTCGTAGATATTCAACTTTGTCGTGATCGTCTTCCACGTCATCACCACGACCACGAACACCACCACCACCACCATCATCATCATCGTGATCATATTCATCATCATCTATCTCTACGTGTTCCCAGAAACATCTGATTCTATAATCATCCTCAGTCTCGGATGATAGTTTGTTGATTGAAATGCCTTTAACTATGCTAGAGAGCTCTTTAGGTTTCTCCTCTTGGCCATCAACGGGGAGATGATTAAACAATATAGTTGGAGAATTTTTTTTCCCGATGGGTCGATTAGTACTGAAATAATTTTTTTCAAATATTTGAATATTCGGAGCATGGATATTTGCAGCTTCTTTTCCTCATCTTCTTTATGCCTTTTAATATCTTATTGGCCATCACCATTACCGTCTTGATGTTTGCCTTTTGAAATATCTCTGTCCCTCTTTGTTATGTGCGTGAGAGTACTTGCAGATTAATCTGTGATCTCATACGACATTAAATGGACATACCAAAAAAAAAAGGAGAAGTAAACAAGGAATGCGACATGGTTTACCTAGCCTCGTTATAGCTATTTATGTGAGACTTGCATTCTCATAACCTACATGCATTTCATTTTCATGTGCATGACATTTTGTTTCATATATATATATATATATTAATTAAATTAGCTAGAGGGATATAAATATTATATAAATAAGAAAGAGGATTAATGGGAAGTTATTATAAGTTGTTTGGGTTAAAGTGGTAGTTTGTCATGCACATAAGTTATTAGTGCATAATCAAATAAAAAAGAAATTCTCTACGGGAAGAAAAAAATTAGAAACCAAGAGAAGAAAGGGGAATAACAAAACCTAATTCTCAATTCCTTCCTTCCCAAATTCCAATCAAAATCCCAACTAAAAACCTATCATTCAACTCAAATTAACCTCAATACACCTCAATTATCTTGTTCTTTGATGATTGAAGCCTAAAATTAGAGAAGAGGGGAAGTATGGGTAGCTGAATTTAAGGAGATTTCAGCAATGTTTTTGTTGGTTAAGGTAAGTAAGAAGCTAATTGTCTCTAGTTTTGAATGATCAAGCATCTTATACATGTGATTGTATGTTTATGTTCATGATTAAATCTTTTGATTTCAAGTATAGTGTTTGGTGTAAATTTTAGGATTTGAGTAGAGAATAGATATGTATATGGCTGATTTTAAAAGCTTTAAGTCGATAGATATTAGTGGGAACTTGATTAATGGAAGTGAGTTGCTGATGTCTCTGCAGAACTCTATTTTTACAAAGCAGGGCTGCTCTATTTTTCAGTGTTTTCAGGCCCCTAACTCTGTCATTTTGACTCCATTTTCGGTATGAATAGGATTTTATATGTTTTTTATCATGTTTTAAAATTTCACAATAAAATACATTCATTTTGTTGGGAAAATAAATTGATTTCCAAGGCTGATGCGGTAGGTGATTCTGCAGGGGCTGATTCTGAAATCTGAGTATTTGAGACCCTTAACTCTGTCATTTTGACCATATTTTTGGTATGAAGACACCTTTATATTTTTTTTATCATGTGGTAAAATTTCATGATGAAATACATTTGTTTGGTTGGGTAATTAAATTTATTTTCAAGGCTGCTGCAGTAGCAAACTTTGCAGAGGCTGGTTCTGAAATTTGTGTATTTGAGGCTCTTAAACTTTATGTTTTGACCTCATTTTTGGTGTGCATATACTTAAATATGTTGAATATATATCTGCAAAATTTCATGTTCAAATTCAGTCATTAGGTAATTTAAACAATTAGGCTGCTGCATGAGGCAAAATTCTGTGAATGGTGTGAATTGCTTGAATTGCATAACTTGCATCATGAAGCATGGCATATGCACTTCATAATCATTCTTGTATTTAGGTTTTGTTTGTAGTTTTGAGGTATATGTTTGGTATTAGGAGATGATGAAATAAGGGGTAAAGCTTTGGAGAGATCAAACCGAGGAGGCTCAGGCGTCTAGTACTCTTCAAAAGTCCACCTGTTTTGGTGTGTTAAACTTGATTTTGGATTTTTGCTTTGACAAGGTGAGTAGATCACTAATTAACAATGTCATGATTACAAATTGATTCAATATATATATATATATATATATATATATATATATATATATATATATATATATGTAATTTGGTTTATTGTTAAAAATGATATGATTTCTATGAATGAGCTTGGATCCTATTTTGTGAAAGATATTATGATTGCTATTTTACTACTAAATTACGGGAACATGTATTATATTTTAATAAAGATTTCTACATAGCAAGTATATATATATGTATTGCTTAATGATAATAATACACACTCATGTTATGGTTGATATTTGAGATGCTGAAAATATTATTGATGAATTGACTATCTTTGGAACAATGCTTGATTACACTAATGCCTTTGGGGCGTGTAATTGGGTGGTTTGCCCCTTGGGGGTAGCTCTATACACATGTATGACATGAACATTCAGGAGGAGTAACATATTGGATGGGTTACTACCTAAATGTATTTGATCACTTAGGGGAGTAACATATTGGATGAGTTACCACCTAAGTGTGTTCAATGCTCTTAGGGGACTAACATATTAGATGGGTTAGCATTAAAGAGCTTAAAATGCTGATTATGACTTGAGTGTGTACTAAATCTCTTAATTTTGATGATGAATACTTATAGAAATTCATAATGCTTCTTGAGAAGTATGTGAATTGATATTTACGATTTGATTGAGTTTTATGTTAAAATGAGAATGTGATGATTTTCTTTGAATTTGGTACAAATGATGTATATATTTATATTGTTTATAAGAAATACAGATTATCTGTTGTTAATTCTTAACCTACTCATTGAGTATTTCTACTCACCATTCAATAGTATAATTTTTTCTCAGAATATCTACTTCGGGAGTGAGTTTTAGTTTGGCTGATCGTCATTTTGCACTCCTCTGTGTTAAAGCCAAGGTCGAGCCAACATTTTAGTGTTTAGTGTTGTTATTAGTTTCTAGAATAGTTTAGTCTATATAATTGGGTGAATATGGACATACTCATATGTGTATATATTTTGGTTCTAAATAGATAAGTATGTTGTTTGATTAATATATATGTATACTTAATACATAAACCTTTTTAATTGAATGCTAAAAGTTGATTACTAGTGAGCACATTTCTTCTTGGAAATATTGATAATTTTAATTTATATACTTCTATACTGAACGGGGTGTTACAATTTATATATAATACAACCATGATGGGTAGCTTGGCATATGAACAATTGTTTTTTGAATTTATTATGTTAAATAAACTATTAAATATATGATTTGTTATTATTATTATTATTATTATTATTATTATTATTATTATTATTATTATTATTATTTAAAAATGATAAACTGTTATTTATTTATAGAACAAATTAATATTTTTAATAAATTTTTATTAAAATAATCACATGACTTTTCTTTAATATTTTTATAATCAATATTTTTTTCAACTCTAAAACTGATTATAGACATAAAAAAGATACTATGGTTATAATTAATCATAAGATAATAAAAAATTACTAGTTATTTTTAATCTTTAAAAAATAATATAAAGTTATATTTTTTTATAACAATCTAATATTACAATCTTATTAAACATATAATTTATTATTTAAATAATGATGCATTGTTTCTTCAATATTTTTAATATAAATACTTTTATTTATTTAAAAGTAGATTGATGCAAATTTTAAATTTCAGCTAATAATTAAATGAAATTTAAATAAAAATATCTAAAAAATGATAATTATAATACTTTTCATATAACAAAAAAGCTGCTCGCAAAAAAATAATATACTCAATTTCTTAGAATATGATTATAGATACATGAAAAAAAAATGTAATTAATTTAGTTTTAATTTTTAGTTAATAATTTTTAATTTAATAAATTTTAAAAATAATAAAAGTATTATTTTATTTATATGGCAATTTAATTTTTCAATCTTCATAGAGTTACATTTTAGTATAATAATTTATTAAAATTTTAATAAATTTTCTATTAAAACAATTATACAACATTTTTTTTGACATTTTCATCTAAAATAAATATCAAATTTTATAAATTTGGTAGATTTATAATATAATAAATTATTAATTTATTTATATATTTTCTATTTAAATTGCAATAAAATATTTTAAAAAAATTTTGACATTATATTTTTCATAATTAATTATTTTATAAAATTTGTTAATTATGATTTCAATTATTTACATGTTAAATTTAACTTAGTAAGACTTATAAATTACATTACCTATTTCGATTTATATTTGTTAAAATATAACTAAACCTAATTAAAATAGAAAAAAGTATATATATATATTTAGCAATATTACAACTAAAATTTTGATTAATTTAATTTTATATAGAGATAAAATAGAAGTTAACCTAATTAAAATAAAAATTATATTTTTAATTAAATTAGAATTACATTTTTTATTAAAATATATAAGAAATATACTTTCAATTAAATTAGAATTACATTTTGATTAAATTATTTTATT
Organism: Mallotus nudiflorus; assembly: GCA_947683625.1. NCBI lineage: Eukaryota > Viridiplantae > Streptophyta > Magnoliopsida > Malpighiales > Euphorbiaceae > Mallotus > Mallotus nudiflorus. The sequence goes on from CANTUR010000323.1 coordinate 1,003,310, forward strand.
AGTTAATCTAATTAGAATAAAAAATATATTTAAATTCATTTTGATGAAATTATTTTAGTAGCTAACCTAATTGAATAGAAAATATATTTAAATTAAATTAAAATTACATTTGAATTGATTTAATTTATTTTTTTAGTAAATAATTAAATTATCCATTTTTTTCAGTAAACACTAAAATGGACTTGGCCTAAAAAGGTTTTGGGAATTTAGACTCTACCGCAAATCAAAAGCTAGCACTCTATGTCTTCAGTATTTTCCTCTAATTTTTATTATTATTTTTTTTAATCGTCCTTTCCTCATTAGTATTGCTTCTGAATGTATTTGGGTTCCTTTTCCCCAAGGATTGCCATCATAGTTAAGAGATAAAACTTGTAAGGAAATGCTTACTTGCGCCGTCAAGGTGTTATATTTGCTCGCACTACTAAAGTCCTTGCCTTCTCAAGATTCTAAAAGTTACCCTCCTAAGGAACTTGTGCCATGCTCCTACTAATATTATAATAGTATCACATATATATATATATATATATATATATATATATATATATATATATATATATATATAGATATATATTTGGGTGAGTATTTTATCTATGTAGCAAGGATTAGAGATAACTAGTTATGCTAATGCTTAATTCATTTGATTACGAATATATATTTTTTAATCTATATTTTACCATTCTTTATACTTTTCTAAAATATAATTAACCTGAAGTCAACACAAATAAATTATATGAAAGGATAAACAATTAATTTTCATTAGCTACCATTAACAAGTTAATATATTAATCATATGCTGAGGATCCCCCCTATATATTTAATTAAACCAAAGAAAGATCACATCAATTTGGCTAACAGCTAAATCCATATGAATAGTTCTGCTTGCAGCTGCTTAATTTTGGCCCACTTTATTTGCTTTTCTTCTAATAAAGTTTTGGCTTATCAGAACACCCAAAAAAGCAAATTGCAGTTAGGAATATATGTAGACACAGAGTCCTAAGGTTGTAAGCCCCACCGTCTTCGATAAAGAAGCTTACTGTCCCTCTTGTATAGTACATTAATATTTAGATTGTATAATTTTTTTATTAACAAAAAAAATTAGAATTTAGCACTTTTGTTATTGGTGATAAACTCTTAGCAGATAACAAATGACATATGAGGAAATTATTTTAGTCCCTATTTTCACTTCTTTCTCGTGATTTGTACACCCAAAGTGTATAAGAATAAAAATATTATTTTATGGGTTCATGACATATTGTTTATATTGCAGTCCTGAACGCAACACCTAAACTATCAATGTACCGAGTTACCTCGAGATAACTGAAAAAAATTGAAGTTTGTAATCAAATTTTAACAAAATATAAAAATTGGTAACCATCCAAGCAATTTATTCTCAACTTTTCAAGTCTGTAATACTGACCAAGAGCAGAATGTATTGGATTTCAACTAAACAAAAATTTAATTATTATTTTTTCTGTTTTGGTAATTATGTTTCCATGTATTTCTGTTATAATATACAATCGATTGCTCTAGCTATTAGAAGGAAATGCATACGGATAAACAGAAAAGAAGGATTGAACGATGGTGAGCAGGAGGAGGATAAGTGCAGCCATTGCAGACATGAATGACCATGGACTATCAAAATAAATATGCTTGAATTCTGCCCATTTGATATGCAAATTGTTTCTGTAATATCTATTAACATCCTCGAACAACTTCGACAGGTAATTCCTTTGTATATCAAAAGTAACATCTTTGCCCAAGTCAGTGAAAAATTTAGCAACATCATCATCAGTTCCATATGAATTCTCAATTATTCTATGATCACTTAAGTACCCAGCATCTTCAGGTGTGTTGATCAGGCGACCCATGAATGCAACATAGCTAGTTATGTGTTTTGAGCAATGATTGTAACACTGTTCAAATGCAACACAATTGAGCAAGAAACAGGTAAGGAAGTCATCAATTACTAAAGGTGGGATTCTGAGAACTCCATGACTGAAATCAATATCTAAGAAGCTGCTAGTCGTTCTTGGCTTGAACTTGATTCCGCTCAGACGAAGCTTCATCGCGGGTTGAATAAATTGAAGAAATGGGTTATCCGATTCCTCATGCTGATCATTAAGCTTATCTTGGATTGGAAGAACGAAAGTTGATCGAAACAAATCTAGCAAATGCTTCCCTTTTGTGTGTTTCTGTCTATCTAGAACTTCACTTGGTCTTTCAATGGCGTAATCGAAGAACACTAAGGCAAGTTCAGTCAGTGAAGGAGGAACTTTCTTAAGTTCAGTCTGTGAAGGAGGATCTTTCTTAAAAGAAACTGAGATTAGCTCAAACAAAGACTCGAGAACAAAGAAAGGGATTTGATTCTCTAGCCTGAGAAGATCGTGCATCAAAAAAGATAAAATCCAAGCCATATTGAAAATTGGGTCATCGACATCATTATTCAGTACTAACCTTCCAACAATGCACAAGAGCTCGATAATGAAGCATCCATCAAGAACCATCATTTCAATGACTTGATGGCTGCTGTATTCAATATTCTCTGAGTAGCACTCTCTGATCTCCTCCTCCTTTGGTGCTATGGCTTTAAAGAAATCCTTAAGGCCAACACCGTGATCTTTTGTTCGATCAAGAACAGCACCAAGATATTTCCATTTGTGTTCTTGAATCATCTGGAGGTTATCTTTTCCATGGTGATAAGGACCGATAGACACTATGTGAGGTTCATAAGCTTTCTCGTTGACTTGAGCAAGGATTTGAGGAACTCTAAAGATACAGCAAGCGCTATTACCAGCAGATTTGTTCAGCAACTTTGGTATTTTACGTAGTTTATCTTCAAGTGAAGCTATCCACTCCTCTTCCTGTGATGATGAGATTGCAATAACATGATGATCAAAGGCTTCTCCATTTTCCTGGTTTTGCTTGGTGGGGAGATTTGGTTCTGTTTCCATGTGTCTTTCTATGGTCTATGCAGGTTTATGGATCTAAGTTCCAGAGTCTGATGAAGTAACGTATGTTAGTGCTCCTAGGTTGTCTTCGGATAGAGACCTCCCTTCGATTCGTTTAATAGTAGCAGGTGTGAGAAGATAGTTACAGGTCATGGTCGAAAAAAAAATGCAATTATGTGATTTAGATCATTCTTTGGATCCTATTCAAATATATTATGTCAATGATTATTTATGAATTAATATATAAAATTAGTTATAAAATAATTTTATTATATAATTTTATCACAAATTTTATTAAATTGATTTGTTCTAAATATCTAATCGGTTAAATTACTAATAGGTATAAATAATTCCAAAAACAAATCTTATTACAACTAAAAAAGTATGGCCACAAAAATTAAGGAAAATAAAATTAGTGTGATATATTTTATTTTAATTTATTTAGTTATTATTCTATTCCAATTATTTATTTAATGATTTTATTCTACAGTGTGAATTCTTGACTAGTGTCTTTTTAATTATGGAGATATTTTTATTACTATAATTTTATTAGGATTAAATTGAATTATTTAGAAGTGGGGGAGTTTTATTTACAAAGAAAATGCCTATATAAACTTTTATTTGCAAATTGCAACAAATAAATTAAAGAATGACCTTTGGTCATCCATTTGTCTTAACCTTTTTCGTTTTATATTATTTCTTTTGTTTCTCTTTCGGTGGAATATATACTCATATATATATTTATTCATTTGGTAGTGTTTTTTTTTGGACTGAGTGATGAGGAAGATAAATAAATGGCTTAACCCATATTTGGGTCTCTGCATTTTTATTTTTTTTGGATTTTATTTATGCATTTTTATTTATTTATATTTGGGTCTCTGTACTTTTATTTCTATATATTGAGTCCATGCATTTTTATTTCCATATGTTTAGTCCATTCATTTTTATTTTTCGATTCATTGAATCCTTATTTTAAAATTAAAAAGCCAATATATAACAAAATAAAAATGAATTAATTTTAAATTAAGAATTCAATGTATGATAAAATAAAAGTATAAGGACTTAACATATTAAAAATAAAAATATAAAAACTTGATGAAATCTGGAAAAAAAAAAAAAAAAAGGTTATGCCCTAAATAAATACCCAAAATTATTGCCTACTCCCTGGTCGATACCCTCTTGTCTCCTTTTATTATCCTAAACAACATTGGGACCACGTTAATAAAAGCAAATTGCATTAATTAATATTTTCCTAATTAGCTTAGGAACTTGTGGGGAAGGTTGTACTTGTGCATCTTGTCTCATATATTTAATATTTTATATTGTACTAATAGTTAACCTGCAACAATGAGTTAGCAGCTAGGGTAGATTTGATTTGAGGCCACCAAGCTGACTCAGTCAATGAAAATTATAGATACAATCATAAAATAAAATAAAAAACTAAAAAGATTATTCAGTGTGTTTTTTTAGATGAAATATATTTGGTGTTGAGAGCGGAGAAACAAAAATGACAGTAAAAACAATCTCAAATTCTTACACATTTTCCTCTAAATATATAGCAAAAACATTACAGGCAATAAGGGTGTTAAAATCCAATATTTATACCTACTAACGGGCACGTCTTAATATAATAAGGTGCTAAATCAAGTGATTAAATTTCAACACCACAAGAGAAAGAGATAAGGAGAATGGAGGGTTCGATCTTTCATCTCCTCAAATAGAATATCCACAGTTTTTGCTATTTGAGCTACTTATGAGGACATAAGGTGTATATTATCATTTTTTGCATATGTTGTGATTCAATTGAGGTCAAATTAGATTAGTTAGAGTTGATTATAGTTTTTTTTTTATTAATAGGGAGGTCATATAATCTAAGTTTTGATGGATTACACAATAAGGACACGTTATCCTTTTAAATTAATGGTGACAAGAATTAAACTCTGCATTTCATAATATTTTTAAAAAGGAATTACTGTTTTATATATTAGGGTCGTTTGGTTTATTATTCGGAAGCGGAATAAAAATTGGAATAAAGGGCAATTGGAAATGGAATAAAAATTTTATCAAAATGTTTGGTTTATAAGGGAATTGGAATTGGAATCAATGTTATTTATATATGAAATAATATATATGAAATAATAATTATTATCAATTTATATTTTTTATTTTATTACTTTAAAAAAATTATATTTTATAAATTTTAATAATATATGATAATATTTAAAATTTTGACTAATTTATAATTAATTTAACTTGATTTCATAGGAATGAAAAATCATTCATTACCGCTATAAGGAGAATGAGTGATTTTCATTGATTGGGGAATTCATTCTCATTCTCATTTCAGGGCGAAATTTTAATTAACCAAACATTACAATTCAAAACCACTCATTCTAATTCCGATTTTCACCCTTATTTTTTTTTATAAAACAAATGAGTCTTTAGTGGTTTAGGAAAAAAAATTAATACATTATTTAATTTTTCTTACACAAGTAAACAAAAAGCATCAACAAGACAACGACCATGCTACATAACTAATTAAACTAGCTAAATTGCTTAAAGCACCAACGCTAAGTCTTATTACATTCAAAAAGAACTTGATATTATTGTGGGTCCCTCCCAGTGGAGCTCACATGGTTTGAAAAAAAAATTAAAATTTGCAGCACTAAAATTGATGCCGCATTTGTTGATTTTTTATTTGAAAAATTGACCAACACAATTGCTATATAAAGTCATGGCCATGGAGAAGAAGCAAAAAGCAAACAACAGGAAAGAGAGCAAAAAATTAAGTGCTTTGTGTGTGCTTGTGAGGTAAGAGCCAAATTATTTAGCTTTTATGAGTGTGAGAAAGTTTTAAGGGTTTGAGAAATCTTTATTAACGGGAGACTGATAAAATAATGAGAAAAATATTTTAGGGTATTTGGAAAACACTTTGAGTGTCACTATTTTGGTGAGAACTCTTTTATTGTATACCTCTAGTATTGATATAGAGAAAACTCTCTCTTGTACCTATTATTTTTATAGTGAAAAAATTATTCAGATTTTGTCTTGTGGACATAGCCCAAGAATTAAGGGTGAACCACGTTAAAATATTATTGTCATTTTTATTATTTATATGGCAGGTTTTTTCGCCTATTTTGCTCACCCATTGGCAAGTTCAACCGCCTCCATTTATTTATTTGTTTGATTATTTCTACAGTAATTTTATTTTGTCTCTGTGAATATTATTTTTGCGCCAATCTGTTAATTTTCCCAACAAGTAGTATCAGAGCTATTGGTTCTTGTTCTAGAGACATTATTTAATATTGCAACGATGGAGGCTAAGACTAGAAAGATGGTAAGTTTAAATGGCAAATTACCATATATGGAGAAACAAGATGAAGGATCTCCTATTTGTGATGAAGTTGCATCTACTGATTTTTGCTACAACAAAACCCGAAGGCAAGTCATATGAGGAATGGACATTTGAGCATGAGCAAGTTTGTGGCTTTATCTGATAGTTCGTTGAAGATAATGTGTACAACCACATTTGTGATGAAAATCATGCACGGATGTTATGGAACAAGCTTGAGAAGCTGTACACTTCAAAGACAGATAATAAAAAATTATTTTATTTGAAAAAATTAATATAGATAAAATATCAGGAAGGCTCTTCTGTCGTTGATCACTTGAATTAAATGCAAGGGATCATGGATCAATTGTCGACAATGAGCATAAATTTTGATAATGAAATTCTTGCTTTTGTAATGCTAGCTTCTCTACTAGAGTCATAGGAGATTTTAAAGATTTCACTTACAAACTCTGTACCAAATGGTGCAGTGAATATGAAATTTGTCAAAAGTGGTATTCTAAATGAAAAAATGAGATGCATATCAAAGGATGCTTTTTCAACATAGTCATATCCTTGTTATAAATTCTAAGGGGAGAAGTGAGACTTAAAGCTCAAAGCAACAAGATAAGAATAGAGGAAAGTCAAACAAATATGCAAATATTGAATGTCATTACTGCAAAAATAAAGGCAACATTAAGAAGTTTTGTCAAAAGTTCAAGGATAAGAACAAAGGCAAAGATGTGAGAAAAGATGATAGCAGTGATGATGAAGAAGCAAATCTTCTCTGAGAATTCAATGTCCTTTTTTATGATGATACTATTAATCTTAGTACCCATGAGACCAGTTGGATGATTTACAGTGGTGCTTCCATTCACACTATATCTCGAAGAAAATTCTTCTCATTCTACACATCAAGAGATTCTGGATTTGTGAAGATGGGAAACGAAAATTAAACAAGAGTTACTAGTAAAGGAGATGTGTGTTTGGAAATGGTGAATGACACAATACTAGTCTTAAAGAATGTCAAGCATGTTCCAGATATTTGCCTAAATTTGATCTCAATAGGCAAGCTTGATGATGAAGGTTGTTGCAATACCTTCCATAATCGCCAATGGAAACTCACTAAAGGCTCCTTAGTGGTGGTTAGAGGCAAAAAGGACTTAGCATTGTACTTTATGAATGCAAATCTCTCTAAAGACATAGTGAATGCTATACAAAAAGATAGTACAGTTGACTTATGGCATAAAAGACTCGGTCACATAAATGAGAAAGGGATGATGGTGTTGTCCAAGAAAAATGTGTTATCTGGAGTAGATCTTATGCATTTGGAGAAATGTGTCGATTGTCTTATAGAAAAGCAAAATAGGGTTGCTTTCAGGAGTACTCTTCCTTCCAGAATGTGCTCAATTTAATTTATTCAGACTTATATGGGCTAATGCCAAAGTCACTTATTGGTTGTCAGTACTTTATGACTTTTATTGAAGATCATTCTTGGAAGATGTGGGCATACACATTGAAGTTAAAAGATTAAGTGCTAAATGTCTTCAAGGAATTTCATACCTTGGTGGAGAGATAAACTGGCAAGAAGCTGAAGTGCATTTAAATAGACAACTATAGAGAGTATTCTAGACCATTTGATGGTTATTGTAAAGAGCAAGGCATACAACATCAAATGACACCTCCAAAGATGCCGCAGTTGAATGGTTTAGCTGAAAGGATGAACAAAACTTTAATGGAAAGAGTCATATCTTTGCTCTCATATTCAAAGCTGCCTAAGTCATTTTAGGGTGAAGCTTTAATTATAGCAGTGCATGTGTTGAACCTTTTACTATATATTCCTTTATAATATAACACTCCAGAGAGGGTATGGTTAGCAAAAGATGTTTCTTATGGTCATTTGTGGGTTTTTAGATGTAAAGCCTTTTTGTATATTCCTAAGGATGAGAGGTCCAATCTTAATGTCAAGACACAACAGTGTGTGTTCATTGGCTATGGTTAAGATTAACTTAGCTATAGATTTTATGGTCAAGTTTAGAAGATGCTTATCAGAATCCATGATGCCATGTTTATTGATGAAAAGAAAATCAAAGATGTTGCCAAAGTTAGGAAGAACATCCCCAACTCTGATGATTATTCAAATTTAAAGTTATTTCCTCTAACAACGGTGCTAAGGGAAGTTGGAGATGAAGATGAAGCTATTCTGCCAGATGTAAGTAATGAAGATGCTCCTATTAAGATTCCATCTGAAGGTGATGATGATGATGGTGTTCATGATCAACCACCAACATATAAGACTTCTCCAGTGCCATTGAGGAGATATGATAGAATCAGACAAATTTCTACTAGATAACTTAGAGACTAGTTTGTATTACTAACTAACAGGGAGAGCCAAAAAGCTTTACAAAGGCTATGAATGATGAACATAATAGAAATAGTTTGAAGCCATACATGATGAGATGAAGTCTCTGCATGAGAACCAGACGTTTGAGCTGGTGAAGTTGCCTATAGGCAAAAGAGCTTTAAAGAATAAGTGGGTGTTCAGGATCAAGCATGAAGAACATAGTCTCAAGCTACGATTCAAAGCTAAATTAGTTGTAAAAGGATTCAACCAAAGAAAGGGTATTAACTTTGATGAGATTTTTTCTCTAGTCATGAAGATGACATCCATCTATACTGTGTTAGGTTTAATATCAAGTTTTGATATAAAGATCATGCAAATGGATGTTAAAACTGCCTTCCTTCATGGTGATTCGGAAGAAGAAATATTTATGGAGCAGCTAGAGAGTTTCAAAGAAAAGGGAAATGAGGACTATGTTTGCAAATTGAAGAAAAGCTTGTACGGCTTGAAACAAGCACCAAGACAATGGTATAAGAAGTTTGACTCTGTTATGAGGGAGTAAGGTTACAAGAAGACCACTTCCAACCATTATGTATTTGTTAAAAAATTCTCTGATGATGACTTTATTGTGTTGTTGCTCTATATGGATGACATGTTGATTGTTGGTTGGAATGTTACCAAAATCAATAGCTTGAAGAAGCAGTTGAGTAAGTCTTTTGCTATGAAAGACTTGGGACTAACAAAGCAGATTCTTAACATGAAGATCATCAAAGATAGAGGCATTAAGAAACTATGGTTATCACAAAAGAACTATATTGAGAAGGTACTTCAGAGGTTCAACATGTACAATGCTAAAGTGGTTAGCTATCCTCTTGCTAATCACTTTAAATTGGCTTCTCAGCAAAGCCCTTCCACTGATAAGGAGAAGGAAGAGATGGATAGAGTTCCACATGCTTTAGTAGTTGGTAGTTTGATATATACCATGGTGTGTACACGGGCAGATATTGCACACTCGGTTAGATTTATAAGTCGGTTCCTTTAAAATCTTGAAAAGGAATATTAGGCTACAGTAAAATGGATTTCTAAGTATCTTTGTGGAATATCCAAAATATGCTTGTGTTTTAGAGATACCAAACTTATATTGCCTGGATATATAGATACAGACATGGCAGACGATGTTAACTCGAGAAAGTCAACCTCTGGTCACCTTATTACATTTGCAGCGGGAGCTGTGTCATAGTAGTCAAAATTATAAAAATGTATTGATTTGTCTACCACTGAAGTAGAGTTTATTACAACAACTGAAGGTTATAAAAAGTTTTTATGGATGAAGAAGTTCTTAAATGAACTTGGTTTTCAGAAAGACAAATACGAGCTATTTTGTGATAGTCAAAGTGTTATCTACCTTGGTAAGAATTCCTCATTTCATTCAAGATTAAAGCACATCGATGTGAGATATCACTATATATGGGATGCACTAGAGAAGAAGTTATTACAACTTAAAAAGATCTATACAGATGAAAATAGATCAGACATATTAACGAAGACTCTACCAAGGGGGAAGTTTGAATTTTATCGATTGGCCACCAGAATGGTGATGACCTCTATGTAGTCGAAAGGGGAAGCAATGTTATAGGTCTTTTAATGGAGCCCATAAGGTTTGAAAAAAATTGAAGTTTGCAGCACCAAATTCGGTGTTAGATTTATTGATTTTTTAGTTGAAAAATTAGCCAACATAATGGCTATATAAAGCCATGGCCATAGAGAAGAAGCAACAGGTAAACAACGGATAAAATAGCAAAAAATTAAGTGCTTTGTATGCTTGTGAGGTGAGAGCCAAAGTTAGTCAACTTTAATGAATATGAGAGAGTTTTAAGGATTTGGAAAATCTTTCTCAATGGGTGAGTGATAAAATAGTGAGGAAAATATTTTAGAATGTTTAGGAAACACTTTGAGTGTTACTATTTTGGTGAGAACTCTTTTATTGTATACCTCTAGTGTTGATCTAGAAAAGATTCTCTCTTATACCTACTATTTTTATAATGGAAGAATTATTTAGATTTTGTCATGTGGATTTAGCTCAAGAATTAAGGGTGAATCACATTAAAATATTGGTGTCATTTTTATTATTTATACAACGAAATTTACCGCTTATTTTACTCACCTGTTGGCTAGTTTAACCACCTCCATTTATTTATTTACTTGATTTCTACAATAATTTTATTTTGTCTCTATAAACATTATTCCGTTGTGTCAACTCTGTTAATTTTCCCAATAGATACATGCTCCATCGAACTATAATTCACATGAAACTGCATAGTAAGGAAAGATAACAGGACATATTTGGACTTGAATTTTTCTTCTGATTAAGACGTGCTGGATCCATCCCCACCTGTTGCATTTTCAACTAAATCAAAAGTCCATATTTTGAGGATGATATTTCCTTTATTATCTTGACTCTCGCAACACTTATACATATTGCGAAATGCTTCGAGATAAAGGGAATTTGAAGGAAGCTGAGTGAACATCTCTGTAAAGCTTCTGACTCTCTAATCATCATTACTCTCATTTGTGAGCTTGTTAATACTAGCTCCTCCAAGCATAGCAGAAAGGATTTTAACCTCCCTTTCCTGTTTATCCACAGACAGGCCATTGAAAAGGGTCATGAATTGTTTGTCTAGAGGAGCACTCCATATCTCTGAAAATTTTTTTCTTGATCTGCTATAGTATGGTGTGTCCTTGTTGTTTTTGGTTCTTTTCATTTACACTATTTTTCAAATTGGTTCTTTTCATTTACACTATTTTTCAAACTTATAACTAGATCAAAAGTTCTCCTTCTGTGGATTCTCACACCAAGACCAATAGTACTTCTATACATGTCACTAAAAGTTGAGAGATATTGGTAATAATCTCTAAAAGGAAGCAAAGTGTACATCTCACGAAGGCATCTAGCTCTATAATTATAGTTGCTTTCATTTTAGAGCCTATCGATGCTAGTTCCTCCGAGTAGAATTGAGAGGATTTTGAGCTCTTGCTCCTATTTGTAAACAGCTAGCTCTTTGAATCGAGGAATGACTAATTTATCGAGAAAAGAAATTTTTTCTCTATATATTCAATATTGGAAATCATCTCTATGATTGTTACTCGGTTTTGCTGCTGTTTGAATGTTTTCAATTCTATATATATATATATATATAGATCTGTAGAGTCATACACACACAATATATATAAGGAATAAGCGTCAATTTCCCCCCTAACTTTGAACTAGTTATCAAATTGCCTTCTGAACTTGAACCCAATGGGCAAATAAGTCAAATTTTTACTTTTTTGACAAATTAGGACAAGACTTTCAATTTTTAGGCCAAATAAATTCAAATTGTGACCATCATCCTGCTGTGCAAAAATCACCAATTTTTTAGTTCAAAGTTATGTCACATTAAAAAAATGTTTTGACTTTCAAATCTCTTTTTTTAAAATCTTTATCAATTACTTTAGTTAATTAATTTTTTTCTTTATTATTAACTCTTCCTATTCCTTTTTTATCCTCTTCTTTTCTTGCCTTCCTTGGCCAACAACCACTAAAACCTCTCTCCTTTGATTTGCTCTTCTTCGTGGGGGATAGAACAGCGCCGTGGGCAAATTCATGAAGAAGCTTTTGCCTCTATCAATCTCTCTCTGCCTCGCTCTTTAAATCCAAACATAAACCCCTCCTCCTCCACCTACCTCATTCGCCTTGGCTGTTAGTGAGTATCCCTAGCTCTGGAGCTGTCATCTTGTTAAATGAAGAATGAAGAAATTAATCTTCTTTTGAGCGTTTTGTTTTTAGAGAAGTTGATATAAATGAATAAATTCTGTGTGCTTAGTGAGGATGTTTAACAGGGTCACTGAGGAGAGTGAGGAAGGTAGATGGTGAATGAAAGCTAGGTTTTTTTTAATATGTTTATTATAGGTTAAATTAGGCAATATTCATTGTTTTGATTCAGGTTATTTGTTTTTTTGCAATTTATTTGAGTTTTTGTTATTTTTGTGATGTTGCAGGAAATGTGTATTCTTTAATTTGTTAAATAATTGATAGGATTCAACTTATTGTTCATGCAACAACTCATTTGATGTTGAGGTCATTCACGAACCTTTGCACCCCACTGCTGTTGAACAACTGCAGCAGCAGCAGCAGCAGTAGAATATGTGCTTAATAAAAGTTTCAGATGGGTGTCTTGAATTTTTTCGAAATGGTAATGGTGGTGGTGAAGGTTCTTTTGTTGCTGATAAGAGAATTGGGTTAGCATGCGATAATGGAAATGCTGCATGTTTGTTTTGGCTTGCCTTGAGGCATGAAATGCCAAATCAGAGTGAATACTAAAAAGGTGAAGTAAAATGAGCGTGGACATTTGTTTTGAGTAGATAAAAGATATTGGATTTTGTTTTAATTTTGTTTTGAGATTTGATTGTTTCATGTTATTTCGTTTTCAGTTGGAGATGATATGAGTTTGTTGAATTGAATTTTTTTGGACTTTAAAAGAGGAAAGATGATGATGGTGGTGGTAGTAGCAGCAACAACAACGAAAAAGCAATGATGTCCGGTGAGGTGAATGGAGAGATGAAGCTATCCGGTGGTTGGTGTTGAAAAATGTTTTAAACAACAGTGTTTCTAAATTAAAGAACAGTGTTTTGGTCCTATTGAAACAATAATTTTTTTATACAGATTTATTAATAAAATATTTATTTCACATGCTTGTTGAAGAGTTTGCACTACACGTGATTATTTCAAATCCAATTTGGATTTATTTGGCCTGAAAATTGAAAGTTTTGTCCTAATTTGTCGAAAAAGTAAAAATTGGACTTCTTTGCTCATTGGGTTCAAGTTCAGGGGGCAGTTTGACCATTAGTTCCCCTAACTTTTATACAAAGACAAATTTAGCTATTTTGTTATCTTTTGGACCAATTTAGCCATTGAACTATGCATTAAAGGTCCAATTAGCCCATATAATTACACTTGCCCCCTTATTTTTTTATAGGTAAACTAAAGACCCTTAGATATTTACAAAAAGCTCCCTAAGAGTTTACTTATTTAACAAGTTAATCCATATTATAATAAAAAAATTCTAAATTTAAATTTTTTAAAATATATTTATAACTATGTTTGTATCATATAAAATTTAATAAATAATACCATACTATATGAAATAAAAAAATTTAATTACACATAAAATATATATTTTTAATATAATCATGCATTATATTTTATTTGTATTTATACCAATATGTACATCATTTATTTTCGTGAAATGGTAGATAATCTAGCTTTATCGTTAGGCCAACATTGATTGGAAAATATAGCAAATAATTAATTAGTTGCCAAATGATTTACTATTAATGCAGGCAGTTTATTGACATAATTATCTAGCTAAAAAATGCCTCTTAATTATAATTTTCAACATTATGAACCACTTTAGATCCTACTGATACATTAGCTTATGACATGACAAGAGCAATCAGCATCGTCTAAGATAATATACTGACTCCGGTTGTTATATCATAAAAGTAAAATTAATTATCAACATTGGTGCTTGTGACGCAATTGGTGCTGAACTGTGGGCAGTATTGCAAGGTTTGTTTCTAGCATGGGATAAAGAATTTCGAAATGTGAATGTGGAAATCGACTCCAGTGGTTCATTGGCTTAATGGTAATTCTGTTTGTGCGAGTATGCATGCTAACCTTGTGTACGCTTGCTTAGATTATCTAAAACGTGACTGGTCTGTGACTGTGGTTCATATCTTCAGTGAGGCAAATCAAGTTGCAGACAGCCTAGCTTCTAAAGCTTTGGAGCTTCCGATGGGTATTAAAGAGCTTGTTGTTGCGCTTAGTGATATCATTCAGCTGTTGGTTATGGACGAGTTGGGTGTGGCTTGGCCACGACGTGTTAGTGCTGTTCAGTTTTTGGTGCTGGTGTTCTGTTTTCTTTTTTTGGCCTTTGGCCATCCTCTGTATCTTAAAAAAAAAAAAAAAACAATAGTAATTTCGGTGCTAAAAAGTTAATATTTACTATTTAATTTAGGGTGAAGATTCTAACTTTATCTCTTACTCCATATTTATTTTTTAATAATTTAAATAACATAAATATCATTATTTTTGAATTATCTTTTCAACAGCTAATACAACTGTTGGCACAAGAATTGCCCAGCACACGAACAGAAGGCCCAAGGATGAAGACCACATAGATGGGTTGGACTCGATTGGCCCAATTCAGCCCCTCTTTGTGACACCTCTCTCCACTGACATCTTCATTAGTTGTTCGCATCTTCTAAATCATCTAACTAGAGCACCAATGTAAATAGATATCACTTCTAAATAAACTAAAAATTCCCACACCTTAATTTTTAATCTGTTATAACTAAGCTTTAAGATACAAGTAACTAGTCACACAAAATTTTATACAAAAATTTATCTCCAAAATAATTGTAACCCTTTTTGTATCAAGCAATCTATATAAAGAAAATGGCATAGGATACATCAAATCCTAAAGTATCCCTAACCTTTGTCTCGTCTTGTTTAACTTCCTATCTCATAATCATCCCGTTTTATGTCATAGTACTATATTAAAATGCTATTTATATGGTATGACATTAACCTGGAAAAGATAAAAGTGAGGGAAAAAGTATTTTTTGGAGAAAATACTCGGTGAGTGACAAAGTACAATAAGGAATGTGAATAGCAAGGAAAATATAGCACAATGTACAATAGAAAAGTACAACAAGAAATATTAAAAAAATAATAAAATTTACAAGAACGATTATGAATTATCTTGTATTAAAAATTTGTAATGATTATATATTTTTTTAGCATTATAATAGCTTCTTTAGAATTCTCTTATAATAATCTACTAATTTTATTTCATCTTATCTGGAAGCTTTTCTATTAACATAACAATATAAACCTCTCAATCTCAGGCTCATAACTTTCAACTATATCAAAAGCTATATTTTGAAATAATATTATCAATCAACAATTTCATAATCACAAAGTGTACATGCTTATTAGCACCAAAGTATTTAAAAATAAGAGCATGAAAATGCAGTGCATAGATGCACCTTTTTACAGGTTACTATCAATGTAGCGGATACCATTTGGCACATCGAAGATATAAAATAATTGTATGCATACAAATAATACCACTTGGATTTGTCACAACAACATATTGAATTTCAAACCTTGTCCACAAGACAGTTATCAAACATTTGGCCAATATGAATTTCAATTTCCATCAATTCATAAACACACCATATTTAAAAGTACAAATAAACTCTTTAAATCACATGAGCTGCTATGTCATAGGCACAACATGACATCTCGCAAGACCCAGTCGTACCTTGGCTATAGTCTTACTACAACCTTTCTTGTCGAGTACACATGTGCTCTTATATATATATATATATATATATATATATATATATATATATAATGCCCTTCATTTATTCCTTATTTATTCACTTTATTACTTTAATTATTATTATTATTATTATTCCTAATAAAGTTTTCAACCCCAACAAAATTATCCAAACTACATTATATTCAAATTGGTTTTATTTAATTTACTTACCTTAAATATAACGTATCCCATGTGTGGCCCATATTCACATGACTTCTAAAAATATTAGTTATTGTTATTTATTCCTAGTCTTCACCACTTTCTCGTCCCAACTGTAAGAATTTATACATATATGCTAAAGAACACTCTACTTCACTGCCCCACTTGCCTTCTTCAACTCTTTATTTATTTCTAATATATCTTTTTCAGTACTTGCAAACTAAAAATTCTTGCAAGGCTAAAACAAACATTCAGCAAGTGTTCTTTAGCGAGGTGACACCGAAAATTTTAGGATTTGAGAGTAGAATAATTTGTTTCCATTCTTTGGACAAATTTCTTTCTATTAAACATTATAACATATTACAACAAAGTTAACTACATTTTTCAGTGGTTCTCTTCAAGATCACAAACCTTAGATGGTCTTTTATGCTTAAGAAAAGAAAAGAAAACATCCACAAGTTGTAGAGTATTAATTCACCAAGAGCACATGTTTCAAATGAATAAAGAGTATTTCAAAGGAGGTCAACAAAACTGGCAAAGAACCCCTAAATATTTAGCAACATGAACCCATGTTCCAATCAATTATATGTGCCAAGAAGAACATAAAACACGTAGGAATTTAAACAATAAGAATTGAAAACACATATACTGAGTAGAAAGATCAGATAAGCCAACAGAAACTTAACAAAAAGGAGGTTAACACAAGACTCACTCACCAGTTTGCTCTCAAACTCGCGTTCTTCTACTTAGCAGCTCTGCGTTGTTCTTTTTTATTTTTTTATTTTTAATTACAAGATAAACAAAAATGGAGATTTTTATCTCCAAATTATGGATAATTATTGCATCTTAAACCACAAGAGAATGACACCTAACTCTCTGAATGACACCTAGCTCTCTTCTTTATTTTAATCCTTTAATTAATTTAATTATTTATTATTATTATTATTATTATTATTATTATTATTATTATTATTATATATATATTCTTTAATTTACTATTATTATTTTATACACAAATATTTAGTTATCATTCATTTACTAAATTTAATTTATTTATAAATATGTTTTAATGTTAATCTCAAATACATATGTGACAATTCTCTCCCACTAAAAAGAATTTCATCCTTGAAATTTGGTAGATACTTTTCCATAGTACCTTAACTAAATGAATCACTTTGTCATACACTCAAACTTTTTATATCCAAAATCTTTTCTCAAAACTCTTCATATCACTACACAATTTCACATTTTTTTCATTTATTTTTAAATCAACAACATATTTTGAACTAACAATAGTCACTACTAAATTAATTATTGTGCCATAAAATAAATCAAACTTCATTCTAGTGCCTTAAGTTAACACTTTCAATAATATTACCATTCTTTTATTAAATTTGATTTATTTATAAATATGTAATTTTAATATTAATCTCAAATACATATGTGATATTCTTTCCTTCCAAAAGCCTGTTAGGCCCAATCAAGCTCTCAGTCTGGCTCGTTAGTAAAGCACATCTTAGTGATAAGGCATCACCTTATCATTAAGGTGAGCTCCTTAGTACTAAGACATCGCCTTAGTAGCATATATTTCAAAAAGTAATAATGTTGGTTGTTGGCACGACCTCCAAAATAACAAAGATACACTACTAACATTGTAGAGTGGGGTGAGTGAATCCAGCGAGGTTGAGATGTGAAATGATTTATGGAAAAGAAAGTGGGGGAAGTGATTTTAAAAGAGAGAGGAGGGCTCTATTAGGGGGTTAGCAACACTAAGCAAAAAAATTATGTAAAAGAAAAAAAGATGTAAAAGTAGGGGAAGAAGTAGAGGAAGAGAAGAAGAAGTTGACAACAAGGAAGTTAGGGCTGAGGAAGAAAGAGTGGTAGAAAGAAGTTAGCTCAGTCCACATCTACAAATCATACAAAGTTTCTAAGGCCAAGGATTAAGCAGCATTCTTGTACTTAAAATAGTAATGCTATTTTACCTTCATTAAGTTTATCATTTTGAATTGTTTCTTTGAGGATTTGTTTTGATCTCATTGTTATTTTTTATGAAAGTTACTTGTGCTAATTTCACTAGTGTCTGGTTTATGTTTTCATGTTTTAGAAATCAAGCTATTTCATTGAAACAAGTTTGTCAAGGTAATAAGGCGACGCCTATTCAATAAGGCGTTACCTTATTGCCATAAGGCAACGCCTTATCATTAAGGGGCCACTCTAAATTTGATTCTTTTGGTTATTTTTTTTTCATCTTTTAATTTACTAGTTTGGAAGATTTAAATTTTCATTTTTATTTATTATTCGAACCTTCAGATTTTTGTGTATCATTTACAATCAAAATTCAATTTTTGTTGCCATGATTTTTGGTTAGTTATTTATTTACTTCTTTTGTATTTTTGTTTTTTTTATTTAATTAAATATTTTAATTTTTTACATGTTTAGTAAATTATCGTGATCATTAGTTATGATTTTTTGTTTACATGACATATTTTTGTTGTTTTTTTAATAATTTCATTTGTTCATTTTGAACTTTTACATGTCTTCGTTCAAATAATTATTTGTTTATTCATCGTTGTCTTATGTTTAGTAAGGTATTGTCACTATTTTTATTAGACTCTACTATTTGTTAATCCCCATGTACTATTTATTAGTATTTGTTTTATATTATTTTATATTTTTTGAGCTCAATCCAATGTTTATTTTGTAGGTTTTTGTGATTCTATTTTGGAGCTAATTAATTTACCTTTCAAGGACCAATTGGGTGATGATTAAATCACCTATTTTACCTTAGCCTTTAAGATCCTTTAGTTTGTCTTATTTTATCTATTCATTTTTATTATTTTACATGTTAAAAAGGGTTGTAATCTTTTATCTTCCCTCATTTCTTTATATGTGCATTTTTTGTTTTATTTATTTATCTTTGTTTGCATGTTAAAGGGTTGTAATATTTTCTCCTCCCCCATTTCTTTGTGTGTTTACTTATTTTATTTATTTATTTGTTATGAATGTATATAATTCATGTTCAATACTTGAATCATGTTTATATTGCATGTAAATGACTTAATTAACAACTTGGACTTAACTATAAAAATTTGAAAATTGTTTGGAGGCAATTGCAATTTTGAATGTAAATAGGGAAATAATTAAATAATTAAAGATTATAAAACACAAAACACAAACGGAGTCCAACCGCATGGTTAGGTGGACATTTCAAAAACTCATATCCAGTTTTTGAATTCAGTCTCTAAAGACGACTTCTGGGTAACCTCTGTGAAATTTAGTTATTGTAAAACCTTTCTTAGGTCTCATCCAAGTAGTGACTTCATCTTTGACTTGGGCTGTAAGTCATTGTTGTATTTTCTAATGGGTCCTAAACCCATAAAATGCCGTGATCGTAAAAAATTTGGGTACATGTTGAACCCCGCAGCTTACAACAATGTTTTAAACTTTTTATGTTTAATTGCTTAAAATATTCTTTATTTTTGAAAGTCCAACATATATATTGAGTCTTAAATATACAATTAAATTTTTGGGATTTAAAAAAAAAGACCAAAAACTAAAAATATTATCAAAAGCCACATTGACTAAAATCATTTTCAAAAACTATATTTTTTTTTTCAAAACTAACTTATCTAACTTTTTTCTTTCAAATATGTACCACTTTCCTTTCTTCCAATATTTTAGGTTATTGTCTTTTTTAAAATCAATGTTATTTTCTTCTGTCTTCATTTTTTCTCTCAATAATTTTTCTCAACATTTTCTTCTATTTTTAAGGTACTCTAAACATTTTTCTTTTATTTTTAAGGTATTGTCATCATTTTTTTCTTCAACATTTTTTTCTCAATATTTTTTTCTCTTCAAAACTTTTTTAAGGTACTACCTTCTTTTTTTCCAATATTATTTTTTTTCCTCAACATTTTTTTTTCTACTATCTTCATCTTTTTTTTCCTCAATGTTTTTTTTTGCTTAATTTTTTTTACTGTTTTCATCTTTTTTTTTTCTCAATGTTTTTTATACTCAACATTTTTTTAATATTTTTAAGGTACTCTCAACATTTTATTTTTTCTGCTCAACATTTTATTATTTTTAGGGTATTGTATTAATCTTTTTATTAATATTTTCTAGTGTCTTCAACTTTGGTTTTCTTGAATAAAAAAAAGTGACGCTTGATGCAAAATCATTTTCAGTAATAGCATTCTTATTTTAAATCATTCGACATGCTAAAGTTCTCTTTAAATTTATGGTGCTTTGCTATTCAAAGAGGGGATGCTAGCAATGTACAATTATACATAACATGGCATTTGTGCACATAGCACTTAAGTGAATAAAAGCTAAATGATGATATAGATACCAACTTGATGAATCTCCAACAGATGCAAAATTACATTATAAGGAGAAAATACCAATAAAGATCACAATATTACAACAATTTGCAAACTTGTTTCAGTGCCATTCCTTCCACAACCCTAGGACACCTCCCACATTCACAACCTAAGACAAAACCAATAATTTACCCTTCTATCTTTTCCTTTTTCAAATTATCCTGGTTTTTCCAATTTTCTTTTGTATTTTTTCTTTCGGCATATGTTTTGGTTTTTTTTTTTTTGCATGAGGGGATTTAACTAATTTGTGGTTCCAAATATTCATAAGGTAATACTATAGTCAATAAGTAGTACTTAACCTAGAGAGAAATCATGCCCTTCTCAACAATTAAGCTTACATAAGACACAACCCAATAGCTAGGAGATTCCTAGGATCCTTTTGTCATCTCTGTTGTATCAACAAATTTTAGAAGCTTAGGAACCTAAACAGGAATTGGAGGGCCCCTAGGATATACAACTGAATTTATATTCATATAAGCTAGTCTTGGAGGTGGCTTTGGAACTGACGTAAAGTGATCGCTAATTAAAATTTTTCAACAGTCTGTCTTTCTTCTAGGCTCACTAATGTTACTCCTCCACATAGTTTTATCCAGTTTTCCTCCATTTCCTTTACTTAGAATAGAAACAAGAGGTCCTAAGTTTCAAAACTTGTTGACAGAATAATAAAGAAACATAACTATAAAAGTTATAAGATGTATTAGGAGAAGAGCACATATAAGGACTAAAGGAGTAAAGTGCAACAAAACTACACATATATAAGCCAATCTCAAAATATATTAGCTGAAAAAAAGACACATGCAAGAGTTTAGAGAAATAGCAACTACAATAATGCATAGTTTAAAATACATGCATATCCATGATTGTGTTCCCTTTCTTATGATTATGTTCCCTTCCTAAAGGCTGATTGTGTACAATTATGAAAACATAAATGTTAAATAGTTAATTTGAATAATCGAGATATAATAACATAAAAAAATTGAGTAGTGCAAGTAAAACCAACTGAAAAAGAGTTAAATAAAGAAAAAAGCAAACTCCATCGCCCTCTTTAGGTGTTATGCAACAAGTATATATCAAAATGGAATATACTTAAAAAGGATCAAAATGATTCACCTCCTTTCTCAATTTGGCTTTTTTTATTATTTATTTGTTTAATGGTTAAATTCGACTACAAGGCCTTAATTTCTTTGATAGTAAACATCAATCTGAACCAATGAACACCACAATTCTTATACGTCTCCTAGCATCAATGAAACTTACAAAAACTACTAGCAAAAATTCTCATACACATAATGCATGCCAATACTTGCTTACATGAGTACCAAGACAAATTTATTTACATATTTATAGAATTCAATCACAAACAACATAGCATAAACATGGTAAGATGGTTTTAAATGTGAAACAAGATTTAGTTGTAGGATGAAGGAGATAGAGATACCTCCCCCAATGGCGCTAATTGCTTTCTTCTGATCTTTAAGCTATTGGTAAACCTTAAAAATTTTGATCTGTCATAATGTTAATCTCTTTAAAATTTGGGATATCAAATAGGTCTTTGCGAGCTAGGTATATCTTTTGCTTCCTATAGTCCTTAAACAAAATCTTGCCACTATCTGCGAGATTGTCTAGTGCTTTTTATGTAGCCATTTTTTGAGATTGTACTTTTGCAACGAATCAACCATGTTTTGTGAATTCACCAGCCTATTTTACTGATCAAAACACCATAACACATTAAGCTAAACTACTCTTCAAAAATCAAAATTACACTAATTACAAAAAAAAATAACAAAAAGCAACAACAATGAAAAATAAAAATCAATAACACTGAAACAAAAAGGAACAACACTAAAACATAGAAGCATAAAAAATGCAACAACACTAAAAATAGAAGTAACAACATTGAAAAAATAAGCAATAAAAATCAACAACACTAAAAAAACCAACAACACTGAAAAATAGAAGCAACAAAAAGTAATAATGAGAAAGCAACAAAAAACAACTATATGGAAAACTAAATCATACGCAAAAGTAAACTTTAATTGAAAACTTACAAAAATAATGCCATTTTGGCATAATTTCATTTGCTTCCCGAATGTCTTAGTAATATCAAGATAGAATAACTGAATTCTAGCAACTTAAAGCTTCCCAAACCAAGAATTAACTAATTGAAATTAGTTGAATTAAATTTTTGCACCTTTACACTTTCCAAACACACACTCAATAGTTTCATAATTTCATACCTTCAGAGTTTCTAAATAATCTAAGTTCAGTAATTACGATCCCTTCAAATATAAAGAATTAACCAAATTCAATTCAGTTTTTAACTTTCTAAAACACTAAGAAAGCAATTCAAATAAGAGGTCACGAACTTGGAACTTGAAAACCACCCAATTTAGCTTGCTCCAAATAAGCACTGTTACTCAAACACCCCAGAACAATCTCTCTTAAGGCACTTATAATGGACCTAATGGAGGAGGTCTAGCTTCAAAAGCTTTTTAACTTTTAAATTCAAAATAGCATAATGACACCAATCTCCATCAAGAGTACGCTCAGAACATATAGCTCCATTCTCTAGCAACATTCTCGCAGCATCCAAATGCCCAACTAAACAAGCATAGTACAAAGCCACCAAGTCCCATTGGTCAAGCACATTCACATTAACCCCTGATACTAGCAAGTACTTTAATCAGTCAACATCACTGGCACACAAGGCCTTAAGTATGTCACCATTTGGGACCTTTTTTAGTAAGAAGGAGCAGGTAAAATCTAATGGGTCTAAGTTTATTCCATCCAAGTTTGCATATAACATCCATCTAAGTTTTGTTGTTGCTGCCATTTTTTTGGTTCTTAAAAAAAAAATCATGGCTGTTTTTGGATTAGTTATGGAGGTTTTGCAGTTTTAGGCTCTACATTGAACATGAGGTTGAAGAAATATTTAGCTGTTGTCCAATTCAACACAAAAGAAAAAACAGTACAGCTCAAAGTCATCGAAATAAAATCAATCACCTGAATAAAAAGTTCAAGCTCTTTACTGATAGGAACGCGATCCATTCTAAGATCAAAACGATAAAATTTTGAATCCTAGGAAATCAAAGAAACAACCAACAAGAAGTTAAAACAAAGAAAAAAAACCGAGAAGAACTGCTGAAAGAGAGAAAGGCTAGAAATGAAAAAGACGAAGGCCAAAAAAGAAAATGGAAAAACCAATACTGAAAAAACAGACCCATGATCAAATGGGCTATTTTAAAAAATATTCTCTAAATATTTTATATCAAACAAAACATAAAAATGAAAAATAAAAATAAATAAGATTTCCAAATTATTAATTAAAAAATTGTAGATTCTTGGTTTTATTTTTCTATAAAAAAATAATTTTATGAAAAATCAAATATACCCTCATTTATCTTTTATAATCTAATATCATTATAATTGATTCTCCAATTATTAATTTTATGTCCTGAAAATTATTTTTTAAAATAAGCAATATATTTAAATTTACATTTTAAATATACAATATAAATAAATTCTTTAATAAAAACTTGTTGTGTTGAAATAAATCTCAAAATATATATTTAAATAATTAAAAATAACAAAATTATAAAAAAATAATGAAACTCACCATGCCTAAAATTTTAATCAAGAATCTGCATTTTTAGTCAATAAATTGCAAATATAATGTTTCTATTTTTTATTTTTTCAGTTTCTATTTTTTTTTGTAATATAATAAATTCATGTATTTTTTTAAGACTCAATGTTGGATATTCAAAAAATAAATAATGTGTTATGACAATTACATATAAAATTTTAAATTTTGTGCTAGTAGAGTCTAATTTGAAAAATCATAAAATGAACGGTAATTCCAATTCATACAAGTCTAGTTAGTGCAACAATATCCACTAAAAAAAATAATAATTCGTAACCATATTCAAATATGTTAATTAGTAGGTGGTTTTTATTTTTTTATGTGTATGTTTTTATTTATTCCATCAAAGTAAGAACATGGTGGTTATATTTTCAAATTATTTTTCATATACAATGGTACAATTAATATAATTGGCCAATAATTTATGGTTCAAATATATTTGTTGTATATATAATAAATGAATTATATAAAAATTAAAGCGTAATCATTTATCATTCTAACAGATATCATAGGTTCAATTTCCTCTCATTTTCCTTTAAAAGTTCTAATATACGTAGGATATTAAAAAAATTATAAAAAAAATTAAATAGTCATGAATCAAAATAAAAATCATAATATCTAGTGATGATCGAGAGCTAAAGTACAAGACAACATGACAAAATATGAGACATTGAACATTAAGCTATTGCTATTAGTTGATAGTTAGTAGCTGATTAATGTTAAGTATTTGGATAATTTCTTATAGTTGTTGCTGTTTAAATATTTAATGTCTAATATAGACATTCATTAAATTAGTTTAATAATATTATACAGGTATATGTGTGTTACATTTGACAGAATATAATTTAACAAAAATAAAATTATACATTATTTTAATAATATTATGAAATTTATGCTCAAAATAATTAAAAAAATAATATTAAGTATCATGTGGATATTTGAGACAATTAAATATTAAATAAGAATTTTTTTTTTTAACTAAACAAATTTAACATTACAAGATAATAATTTTAATTTTACTATAACACTCACCACCATACACATTCATGCCTCTCCCTCAAAGCACATACCACACAAACATATATATATACTGCTGTTGGCCCAAAATAAAAAAAAAACACACACAATTACAGCTTTGGTTTGGATAAGATTTTGTTTGTTTGTTTGTTTGTTTTTTTATTTTTTTTATTTTTTTATAGGTAGTTTAATTCAAATAGACTTAAAACTTTGGATCGGATAAGGATCAAGAATTTTGTTTTTTTACCGTTAGCTTAAATCAAATAAACTACAAGAGGATAATTTTGGAATGATATTTTAATACAATAGAGTAGTTTATGAAAAGTTTCAAATTAAAACCAATAGATATCCTATCAGCTACCTGCTACTATTAAAAAGTTTACTAAATATATTTTGAGAGCTGGTGGGAGATGAACTGCTACCAACAGCTTAGCCAAACACCTTCTAAATCATTAATCATGTCATCTTCTTTCCGATTCTGTGGGGGTTGAGTTTCAAAGGGATTGAGTTTCCAGTCACATAACCGCACAAGATTAATTATTTAGGAAGCAAGACACAGAATATTAAGTAGTCTCTCAAACTAAATGAGATAGAACCCAAAAATGATCAAGAGCTAAAGTACATCATGGTCAATGACAACAAAAACATTTATTTATGCCTTCTTTCCAAGCAGGTGGTTGATTTTAAGGGGGTTGTGCTTCTGGGTTTGAGTTTCAGGGGGTTGAGCAGGTTCAGGTGGTTGAGTTTTTGGAGGCTTGTAATAATTACGATTAAATCTAAAAATTTTTCCTCCAACTGTTATAGGTTTTCCATACGTTGCATGGCGGATAGTGCTGCAATAGCTTCTTCTTGTTTCTCGAAGGACAAACGATTGAACATAGCCATATGATGAGGTGATGGAGTTGGATTAGTGTTTGCCATATGTTTTTTTTTTTTTTTTTTCCTTTTATGTTGTGCTGCAAGCAAATTAATTGTATTGATATTTATGCACAAGGAATGAAACAACAAATGTTTTTCATTTTTTATTCAATCCAGTAGCAGCCAACTAGTTGTGGGCTACATAAAATACTTATCTCTTTAACCCTTACAAAATTGACAAATTACATCATGGACCCCTGTCCATATAGCATGGACCAGGGTATTCACACCTGGATAGGAATAAACCAATCCAGGTCGGAGAGGTCGGGCTCCAAAATATTTTATTGCCAAATTTGGTATCTGTTTTCGGGGCAAGCTGAGGTCCACCTCTAATACGTGGCATCTTCTTCTCTTCTTATTTTTTCCTCGAACAATCGCTGCTGCTGTTAATAGCAGAGGGCAGTGCTAAATTCTCTCATATTCCTTAGCTAAAACCACACATTTTTTGTATTCATTTTTCTTCGTCTTCTTCACTCAGTCTCCTAACGTCAAAGGTGCTGCACCTTCTTTGCTTAATTCGATTTCAATTTAAAAAAAAATCTGCAGAACCCTATAATATCCTATGATTTTAATAATTCGTGTTTTTATGATTAAATTTAGCTATTTATGTTATTCATGCAAACACAAGCAAAGTTGTATGGTGCAAACAAAAATCAAGGTACGAATCTGAATAGGTCTGTGTAGAAAACAACTTGGGTAGATAAAGATGTGCAAAGAATTATTATATCCCAGAATAATATTAGATGACTGTAAAGTGTGAAGTAGCTAGTACTGGTGGATTCATTTTGTTTTTTATTTGATGAAACTAAAGTGTATAGTTAATAAATATGTGTGTTGTGTTCAATGAATCTATAGTTTTTTACTGATAAATCTATATAAAATAATGAATTAAAATATTAAAAGTGATGAAATTATAGTTAATAACTAATAAACCTTCATAGTTTAATCAATTAACCTATATTATTTGACCAATTAACCTATTAATTTTTATAATATTAAGAGACCTGTATTATTTTAAATAAAAAACCTACATATTTTATGTTATAGACCTGCATTATTTAAGTAATGAATCTATATTATTTAACTAAAATAAAAATACAAAGAAAAGTTTATTTATTATAATTTAAAAATAAAAAATTAAATAATTTATAAATGAATAAAATTTTTTAGACTAAAATCATGAATAAAAAATTAAATTTAACCATTCTAATTAATAAAATAAAAAGAAAAAAATAATGCAAGCTTATGGGATCTATATTTTGTATTCCCATTCTCTACTATTTCTGTCAAAACATATATAAATTTTCTCACTTTCCATTGCATGGCCATTGCTATGGAAACAAGACGGTTGCTTGCAAAAACAAAAGGCATGTTTTTAGTCCATACGTGTCATGAATCCCTGATCCTTGTCGCAAAATGGACAAAGATTCATGGTATAACAATCCTACAAAATTGATGTATCATTATAAAATTTCTTCCATAGAGGATCCAAGTCAAAACCTTTACAATTTTTACAAATAACAGTACCAATCAGATAATTCTGATTGGCATTTTTTATTGATAAATTTTATTAATTAATTATATAAATTTTATTTTGTAAAATTTTTTTGTATGGCAATAGCTT
Source organism: Mallotus nudiflorus (assembly GCA_947683625.1). Classification (NCBI taxonomy): domain Eukaryota; kingdom Viridiplantae; phylum Streptophyta; class Magnoliopsida; order Malpighiales; family Euphorbiaceae; genus Mallotus; species Mallotus nudiflorus. Next base: position 1,031,091 of record CANTUR010000323.1, read on the forward strand.
TATTGCTGGCCGTGAATTTATTTTACAACCTTCGCTTCTCAATTCTTTTCCTCACTATTTCATGGGTCAAGATTAGAAATTAATATCTTGCTAAAAAAAAAAGATTAGAAAGTATTATTATTATTTTTTATTGCAATCCCTATCATTACTTTTTGTCAAATGAATAATTTAGTCTTAAACATATGTGTTGACACCCGGTTCGATCGGCTCAAGATAGGAGGTAAACTGTGAATACTCGGTTTGATCAGTTTGCTATAGAACCCGATGATGAGAAATGCAAGTTTTGAATGCAAGAAAGTAGCCCAAACTTTCTTGAAAATGGATCTAAAAGTTTAAAACCCAAAATCTCAGCCCAAACCCATTAAGAAGTAAGCCTAATCCACCTTGACCCATTTGACCTATTATAGAGCCGGGCCAGAGAGGCGATTGCCTTTATGGTAGCAGGTGATCACTTCATCAACTGTTGCCATAGAGGTGATCGCTGCCTCATCGTAGAGGCGTTGCCTCTATAGTAGCCACTTGCCTCTGCATTTAATAATGCAGAGGTAACCATGGCAGCCAACTTGGTGGGCCCAGCTTCCAGTGAACTCAACCTATTTTGTGAAGAAGGAGATTTTTGGGAGAAGTGGAGAGCTAGAAAGGGCAATAATGAGTAAAAAAAAGTAGGGATATATGGTTTATGCACGAGATAAATAGGGGGAAGAAGAGAGAGAAAAAAAGAGGTTGGCAACCATAATAAAAAATACTAAGAAAAACAGGGGAGCTCTGAGAGGAGAAGAAAAATGTCCTTGAGTGAGGAAATAAAAGGAATCAAGTTCAAAGGTCATTTTCTTAAAGGAAATAGGTGAAAAGCTTGTATTCAAGTGAAGTTTAACACCCACATCCAACTCTGAGGGCTAACTATTTTGGAAAAGCTCATATTTTAGTAATGATTTTCATTTCTCTTCAATGTTAAAATTATAGATTCGCATAAATTCTTATTTATTTTCTTATTTATTCATTTTCTTGTGTCCATCACCTATGTTATGCCTTGTCCCTAACATGATCCATTAAGGTTTTAAGTGCAGTTGTAAGTCTTATTCATTTATATCACTTATTGCTTGCTTGAAATTAAAGTTTACTATTTATTGGAGTTGCCTATGTCTGTTAGTCAGGCAGTGCCTCTGCAAAGAGGCATTGTCTCTTTGCCATAAGGCAATCACCTTATGATAGAGGCAATCGCCTTATGATAGAGGCAATCACCTTATGATAGAGGCAATTGCATCACGACAGAGGTGATCGCCACTCTAACAGGGTCCTGCACAACCTTGTCTTGACTTTCTCGTAAATTGTGCATGATTCCTGAGAATGCTCATGGTTTGTCTTTTCATTTATCTTTTATAATCATTTTATTATTATTTTTTATCAATATTTTAGATATCTATTGATCTTATTAGTATTTTATTTAATCTAAGAGTTAACTTTGCAATTTCCTATTGTAGGTTTGTTTATTTTCTTTTATGAGAAAGGACTAACTTATGTTTATTGCAGGGTTATTTGGTGATTTTTAATCACTAGATATCCATTCTATTAATTAGTTCTTAAGAGGTTTTATTGGTCATTCAAGAAGTTTACTTTCAGTTTATTTTTCATTTAGTTTACCTATTTCTTGTACAAAGTATTGTAATCCCTAATCCCTTCCCCATTCATTCGGAATGCATGGTTGTAAATTATTACTTGTTTTATTCACATTGAATGTTAGGACTCAAAGCATAAAATGGGATTAATGTGAAAATTTAGACCTTAATGTAAAACTTGACTAATTATTTGAAAGTAATTATAATTTGCATGTTAACAAAGAAATAACCAAATTAATAAGAGAAAATCAACCGACATAACCAATTAACATAATTGATCTTAATATTGAAATCTAGGTGAGAGAAAGAGAAGGAGATGATGTGACAATACTGGCTGATCCACTAAACCAAAGGAGTGTGAACCAAGTTGAGAATGTGGAACAGTCTAATTGGGCCAAGAATATAACCAAGGCCATGATATGAAAGAGAAGGGCATGGATACTCTAATGAACTACACTGATTTAAACTTGGATGAAGAATATGATCCTTTACCCTGAAAATTTAAATTCCCCGACATGAAGAAGTACTCAAGGACCGAAGACCTATATTTATATCTAAAATAGTATATGACACATATGAAAGCTACCGAGTTGACCAAAGCCCAAATAGTCAAATAGTTCCCTATATCATTAGAGGGTGCACCAATTCGATGGTATTATGCTTTGGAACCATATATCACATCTGATTGGAAAGAATAATGTGCTGCATTTGTGAAGGAGTATGGTTTTAATATGTAATTTGAGGTATCTTTAAAGGATCTGCAGAACACTAAGCATAAGTTCAATGAGTCTTTCATTGATTATCTGACTCGTTGGAAAGGGAAGTTGGCCCAAATGAGATATAGACCTACTGAGTCGGATCAATTGATGTTAGTAATGGAGGGATGTGTCCCAGTGTTATCTAAAAAGCTGAAGGAAATAGGAATCCAAAACTTTAAAGAGTTATATAGATTTAAGGTCCAGAAAGAGTCATACTTGTCCCAATAGAAGAGGTTCTTTGGAGGAAGATCTAGGGGCAAAGATGGAATCGGCTCTAGTAGCAATGTGCAAATCAATGCTATTAAACAACCGAGCAATAGTGTTCAAATTGGCATTGTTAGGTAGACTCAGAAGTTCTCAAATTAGGGATAACCTCTTTTTAAGGTCCTTGAAAAGCTGCTAGAGAAGAAATTGTTAAGACCCTTTCCTTCATAACAACCTATGCCAAATGCTAACCCAAAACTCTTTTATAAATTTCACCAGACCATTGGACATGACACTGATAATTATACCTGATTGAGATAGAAAATCTAAGACTCGATTGATGTGGGTAAAATCACTGATCCTGAAACTTGAAAGCCAAACACCTAAAATAACTCATTGCCTAATAATTAAAATGTACCACCACCAAATGCACCCATCTTAATGATCAAGACGGGTTTAATGGAAGGGCAAATCTTGAACTCTTTTGTTGACACATCCTTAGCTCACTAAAACATAAACCAAATGACCTAAGCCAAAATGAACAACTTATAGAGCTTGCTGTGCATGTTTTGGACATTTAGAGCTCTAATGATGAAGATGGAGAGTGAATAGATCTATAGGAAAATAAGGAGAGTAGGGTGAGCCAACCAGTAGGGAAGGTTGAAAAGAAAGAAGAAGGAACCAAAATTGCCAAATTTGAACTAAAAAAATATAGAGAATTCAAAGGAAGAGATGAAGAGCGATGAAGATACTATTGCTAGTGTTTGGGAGTTGCTTATGCATTCTAGAGAACATTGGGAAGCACTACTTTTAGCTCTCGACCATAAAAAGATCTCTACAGGCTGTACCCTTAAAGAAATGGTTAGTTCATTAATAGTAACCCCTCAAGGAGCCATTGTATTTTTTGATGATGATCTACCATTGGAGGGAAGGGATCGCCATAAAGCTTTAAGGTTGAATTAAAAGGAAAAATGACTTACTATGTGATGGTAGATAATGGTTTTACCATTAATATGTGTCCATTAAAGATTCTGCTGAAGTTTTGGTTGATTGTAGTAGACTTAAGACCTTCTAAAGTGATTATCAAGGCTTATAATGATACGAAGAGGCATGTTGAGGGGACATTTAGGGCTTTAGTTAAGATGGGACTTGTTAAGACTAGGGTCAACTTGCATGTAATTAATATTCCCATGGCCTTTGCTATCTTATTAGGAAGGCTGTGGTTTCATGTTTTAGGTGGTGTGCCCTCCACTTTCCATCAGAAAATTAAGTTTCCATATGAAGGCAAGGTTGTCACTATCTTTGCAGAAATTGAAGCTGTTGTGGCCACTCTGAAGATGGCTCATAAGGAGATCCTTATAAGTCCATATTTTAAAGTTTGCATAATTTATGAGGATGATAGATGAGAGAGTTCTAAACATGAAGTGCAACATGAAATTCATGCCTGGCATGGGATAGGGAAAAAACCAAAATGGACCCTCAAAAGTTATGGAGTGCAAGGTGCTAATTCTGAAGCATGGGGTAGGATATGAAGGGTCTGATGATTTTGAGGAAGATTTTAACATTTGGGATCAGAATTCATGGTTGAGAGAAAGGTTTTATAGGAGACTTTCATGAGGGAAGGCACTGGTTATCCATATAAGGGAGCTCCTGAACCTCTTTTGATGGTTAGGGAAGTGGTTCTAGGATTTGAAATCTTTGCAGAGTTTATGAATGAGGTAAAGCAAGTAGCTATTAAGGAAGTTCCTATGGAAGAGTTAGTACCAGCTGAGGAGAACATTACTGCTATAAAGCTGAAAGATGCCGATAGTCAGAATGAGGAGCTGGATCTCAAAAACTATGTCCTCAATTCCATCATGGATGTTTTTTATGATGACTTTGATGTTTTCCTTATTACTCTATTTGAAATTTATGACTTATTGTTTTTGAAAGTGAATGCAATGAGGTCTGATTTTGCTTATTTATGTGATGTGTTTCCTAATGGTTATTCTATTTGTAATGATTATTTCATGTATATATTTGACATTAATTCAATGCAAAATGAATTATTTAATCTAGGAAAAAATGATAACCCTAAATATATAGTGCTTGCTTTTGATTTAACTCATGGTAAAAGAGAAAAAAATGAAAAAAATGTTAAAAAGAAGATAAAGATTATTTACTTAGGGCTATGAGGACATGCTAGGTATTGATAGGGAAATGACAAAGCATAGGATTCCTACTTATCCTCCTATATCATCTATAAAGCATAAGAAAAGAAGATTAAGGTTGGAATAGCTTTTTTAATCAATGAAGAAGTTGAGAAGTGGCTAAAGGTGAAATTTTTAGAAGTAGTAAATAACACCTAGTGGTTAGCAAATATAGTGCCAGTCCCCCAAAAAAAAATGGAAGGGTCAGAATGTGCATGGATTATAAAGATTTAAATAAACCTTGCCTTTAATATGATTTTTTGCTCCCACATATTGACACACTTATTGATAGTGCAACTTCTAGTGCAATGTACTCTTTCATAGATGGGTTCTCAGGGTACAACCAATTCATGATGGCAGTAATAGATAAGTTAAATACATCTTACACCACTAACTAGGGCATCTATTATTATTTGGTAATTTTTATTGGATTAAAGAAACGGAGGCCACTTATTAGAGGATGTGACTGCTCTATTACATGATATGATCCATAATGAGATAGAAGTGTACGTGGATGACATTTTGAAGCTCTAGACAAGTTCCTAGCATGGGTAGAAAAGTACAATCTCATACTAAATTCAAAGAAGTGTGTTTTTAGAGTAACATTTGGGAAACTGATGAGGCATATTATTAGTCAGAAAGGAATAAAAGTGGACCCAGACAAGGTCAAGGCAATTAAAGAGATGCTTGCACTAAAAAATGAAAAAAAAGTTATAGGGTTCATTGAGTGATTATAGTAAATTAGCAGGTTCTTAGCCATGTTAACTATAATTTTTAAGGCAATTTTCAAACTTTTAATGATGAATTAACCGATGATATGGGATGATAAGTGTCAATAGGCTTTTGAAACAATTAAGAGTTATTTGATGAATCCTCTTATCTTATAGTTGCTAAAGCTAGGTAAAACCTTAATTCTTTATCTGGCAATTGAAAAAGATAATGTTGGCTTAAGAAAATGAAGGGAAGGTTGAACATGTAGTGTATTACCTGGGTAAGAAGCTCTTACAATACTAAGTCCATTACAGTCTTGTAGCTCAGGCATTACTTCAAGTCTCACAGAGTATAGGCAGTTTCTCAACATGATCACCTTAGATACCTTCAGTAGACTCCATCACTCATAGGAAAATTAGATAGATGGTTGGTTTTGTTCATTGCGTTTGACATAGACTATGTAGCAAAAAAGGTAGTAAAAGGAAGGGTAGCAGCAAACTTTCTAGCTCAGAATCCAATAATTGATGAATAGGAATGGGAATTGGAGTTCTCAGATGAGCATTTAGGGGCAATAGAGGTCCAGGGATGGAAAATGTACTTTGATAAAGCCATTAACAATAAAAGAGCTGGTATTGGTGTAATCCTGATCATGCTATAAAGAGAAATGTTCCCAATCGCAAAGAGACTCAAATTTGAGGTAATGAATAATGAAGCTGAGTATGAGGCATGCGTCTTCAGTTTAGAAGCATTATGTAGTGTGGCGCCAAAGGATGTCACCATGTATGGAGATTCTATGTTGGTTGTAAGACAAGCTTCTAAAGAGTGGGAAGTAAAGGAAGATAGGCTGCATCTATATTGGGGTTATTTGGCTATTGCTTCATTATCCTTTACTCAATGCAAGTTTATTCATCTACCAAGGGAGGAGAACTATATAGCTAATGCCTTATCAACTTTGGCTTCTATATAGGAGAGTGGGAAATGAACAAAAGTTAAGCCTTTAATTTTAGCGAAGTCCTAAAACCCTTGCTATAAAGAAATAAGGGTAATGCCAGTTGATGCGGTTGATGGGTTGTGGTTTTATAATTTATAGTGATATTTGAAAATGGAATAATTCCTAGAGGATGCTAATAAGAAAAAAAAGATGTCGCTATGAATGCAGTCACGATAGTTCATCAACTATAATGGTATGCTATATAAAAGGATTCATACTGGTGTCCATTTGAGATATGTCAATAAAGAGGAAGCTCAAAAACTTATGGAAGCAATCCATGAGGGAGTGTGTAGGCCATATCTGAATAGGACAGTCCTTATAAAGAAAATAGCTCTTTAGGGTTATTTCTGGCTAACCATGGAAATAGATTGTGTCAAGTTCATAAAGAAATGGCATAATTGTTATGCTTATGGAGATGTGAGTAACCTACCTTCAATGGAACTTTAGGGAATGGCTTCTTATTAGCCCTTTGATATTTAGGGAATTGATATTATAAGAGAGATAAGATTAATAGAATTAAATGGCCATTGATACATTGTTGTAGCAATTAATTATTTATCTAAGTGGTCAAAACTGAATCTCATATACCATTGTCAGCTCTAAGCAAGTGGCAAGATTTATTGAGAAAAACATAATTTGTTGATAGAGGTTACCTCACCATATTGTCATTAATTATGGTATTGAATTTCTATCAGAGAGGACTATGTTTTTAAAAGAATATAAGATTGAGCATCACAAGTCATCTTAATATAGGCCACAAGCAAATGGGGCAGTAGAAGCTGCAAATAATAATGTAAAGAAGATCCTAGTTAAGATGATGGAGAATTGTCAAGATTAGGTAGATTACTTGCAGTTTGAATTATAGGGATACAAAACTACTACCAAATGTCAATTGGGGTCACTTCGTATTCTTTAATGTATTACCAATAAAGGTTAAGATCCAATCACTAAGGGTTCTCTTAGAGTCCAAGATCCTCGAGTACCAATGGGTGGAAAGTCGATTGGCAAAGCTAATGTTGCTAGAGGAGAAGAGGATGAGAGCTATGTATGACTCTCAACTATATCAAAAGAGGATAGCCTGGGTTATAATAAGAAAATCAAGCTAGGAAAGATCAAAGAGGGAGATTTAGTGTTGAAGTGTACAAAATCGATCATGATCGACCTGCAATGAAAATTTAAGCTGAATTGGGAAGGCCAGTATATGGTGAAAAAGTTATTTTACAAGGGTGCTGCTATCCTATCTAACATAAAAAGGAATGAATTCAGAGAACCTATTAACCTGGACTAGCTCAATTAGTACTTTCTATAAAAGTCTGGCTAGAGAGAAAACCTCAAAAAGAGGTTATCTAGGAAAAAGTTAGAGACAAGAAAAAATTAATTAAAAAATTTAAAATCCTACTGGATTGAAAACCTTAAAAGAGATAGTCCAAACAAAAGTTAAGGACATATAAAAGGAGAGAGAGGAAAAATGGTTAGTTGGAAAACTTGCAAGGACAAGCCAACTAATAGCATGAGATGTGTCAAAAACAAAATGTATATGCCAATTGTACTTAAATTAAATGAAATAGATTACTTTAATTAGTGTTAAACATCGTGTTAAGTGTCTATTATAAACTGTTTAACTACTAAAGGAAATTCTATTTAAAAAAAAGGGAAATGATGACTCGATTTATAAACTAATTTTGTTTTCTTTTCTTTTGTTAAACATTATGAGCACTCAACATTTGCAACTCTCTTGTCCTTTTTTTCTATTAAACTCATATTTTTCTATTTATTGCAATTGAATCCATACCTTATAATTATCATCGATGGTTGGATCTCCATTGTAGTTTATGTTCCTCTAAACCATTTTGTAAGGCCAAGTAGCCACTAAGTTATCTAAGAAGTTTTAGGAGAGGGGTCGTGGTTCAAACTCATGCATTAACTCCATAATCAGTTGCTTCTATCCATATTGGTAATAGAGATGAGCAGGGGCTATAGAAAGTGGCAAAATGGAGCCTAGCAATCAGAACATAATAAGTATAAGATCGAATAGTCATGTGCTACAATCCCCACCATGGACATGCCCATTGGATCAGAGTATTAGAGAATATTGATAGCCACCCTTGGACATCTTCTCGTAGGGGATGCAACTTTTAGGTTCAGTAATGCTTGGCTCTATAGCATGTTATGTCTTAGGGAGAAGTAATCTTAATTTCTCATGGAACCACATCTGTAAGAGTAATGGGTAAGTAAAATGTCAGTAAATTAGAAAGCAAAAGTCAAAGAAAAAGAATCTTGCCTCCAACAAGAGCAGACATTCAGAGAATTGATTGGTTTTTGCAAAGTTTTCCAATCCAATGATGGTTTTTACTAGAATGAGAGGAAAAGGATTGAGTCCTGCTTCCACTTGGTCCAGAATATAAAGGAGTTTTGAATCATAATTTCTAGAAAGGGAAATGAATATGAATTGAGCATATAAATAGTGGGTCGTCATCTGGGGCCAATAAACTTCTCTCTTATATATATCCATGACAACTTTAAGGAAGGGTTCTAATGCGATCTTTGAGCTGAGAATGTAGTGAGATAAAGATTGGGGTGGAAGATTGAATAGCAGGGCCATCTAATATTGGACAGAGTATAAGTTTAGAATTCCAAAGGTAGGGACTACAAGTTAGCAAGTGGAATCTATTTGACAACCTAGAATGGCTTCAAACTCCTTTGGTAGGGGGCATAGTTATGATGTGTTAAACCAAAAGACATGTTTTTGAGGATCCCATAATTGAGCTATAGCATAGAGGAAAGGGAAGTTGGTTCTTCTAGCATGCAATGATCTAAAGATTGATAAGTGAAATGGCTCTAATTTAGACTATAATCCATTTTCTAAGCCTTTTAAGATTGGTTATATTAGTTTGAGGCTTCTTTTAGTCATGATTCAAGCTCTTAGTGGTGCCTAGGGGAAGAAAATGGAGGTTTAAGGAGAAGATGTTTGAAGATAGGGCTGAAAGTGAAGAATTAAAGATTTAAAAAGAGAAAACTGACCTAACATTGAGATGATCACCTCTTTGATGAGGCGACGCCTTAGCATGAAGAAGCAATTGCTTCTTCAATAGAAAGTGAATAGGTGACGCATCAAGGTGAGGCGATCACCTCTCCAATAGCAGAAAGGGTGATAATTTTCATTGGAATCATGTATTTTTAGCCTTAAAATTAGAACCTCATAGCTTAAAAAGAGAATTATGTAATCATTGATGCTAAATTGTATATAAAGATGAAGGTTGATTGAAATAAAAGTTAAATTTTGCAAATATCTAACTATAATAGGATATGAAAATTTTGTAATATTAGAATTAAACAAGAAAATATAGCAGTCTCAAGGAAAGAGCTAATGGGACCTAATCTATCAGATATCTGACTTAGTGCCCTCAGGATCATTCCTCCCTCTAGGCCCATCATCACCCTTATCCTCGTCGTCATTATCCTTATCCTCATCAATCTGAAGCACCTCTATATGACATTTAAGGGTGGTAATCCTTGTTTGACTAGCCTCATCATGATCCTATTTGAGCAGACTAAAGGTTAGTAAATCATGCAAGCATGCATACATATAGATGTAGGAAGAATAATTACCCCCCTTTGCTAGGTGACGTCCAATATATAATCCCTTTGAGCCTTAATCATCCTGTACATGTATAAACCTTACTATAAAGGAATCTATGTTATTAATAGAATATTATAACTAACAAACCTATCCAAAGTGATTAAGGGGATAGGTTAAAGGCAAACTCATATAAATAGTGCCCCCAGGGGTACATGCGGGTGTGAGGTCCTCATCCAAGGTCAAGAACTAATGAGATAGCTCCCCTAGAGGAACCCAATGAATGAAAGGGTTAGGAGTATAAGTGAAACTATTAGCAACTAGCTACAAGCTAGGAGTAGTAGGGGGTCACATCTGCTTAGTCACAATCAAAGAGCCCTCTCAGCTCAGATCGATTTGGGTCTTTGAGGATCTCTCTCTCATTTTTGAGGCCTAGACTAAGGTACAAGTCGGGTAGCAGGAGCCTGAAAGTGAGAAATCATGTCAGAATATGATAATCTTAAATGCAAGTTTAGCATAAGATGTTTGCTTAAGAGGTAGAAGCAACAAATATAGGAATTATCAACAAGAGGTGGGTTTGGAAAAACTCTAAATAGTAGCTCTTGCTTTATATAGTGTAGTCCATAGCTAGCTCTCTACGAATAGCCTGATCAAGCTCAACACCCTCTAACTTATATGTCCAAAGTATACTCCTTCGAGGGGACTTAGGCAGTCACCTCTCCCCAGCTCCCAGATCCCAATTAAGGACTTGATCACCAAGATAATAGACTCGATAGCTTGGCCCATAAACAAGGACTCTCCTCTGAGCTAGTGGTCTAGAATAGGTCATCTCGACATTCCATCCATTCTCAGGCCCCTACAAGTTATTTTGAATCTGTAAAGGGAACACCAATAGGTAAGTGTGTCAAATTCATAAAGTTGCTAATATAATTACAAATGTTATAGGTATTGCATCTTGTGTTAGAGAGTTTAGGTGTTATTGATGGATGTGCACTCGAGCTAGATGCCTCTTTAGGACATAACTGGTGCCTTACCTTCCTATGGTCGTGAAATCATTTACTATATGCATTACCTTAACCAACAACTCTAACTCTAATGCCTAAACCTACCAAAGAAATATTGTAACAGGTGTCGATAAATGGGTATTAGAATAAATTAGGGGGAAAATAAAGAATATAGCTTACTAGGATGGTGTGCCAAAAGTCACAGAATCACTTAGCTTCAAGCACCATCTTGTCCATACACCTGTACATATAAGCTAGAGTGCAATTGTCCTAATCATACATAGACACCTGATCCAAGTCTCATAGGTGTAGTAGGAACTTCAAATCCATTGAGCTAACAGTGTCAGGAAAGAAGGTGGCACCAAAAAGGTAAACCAGAAATGCTCAAACCACCTGGTTAACCTCATGGGGAGTGACCATTACTATAGCTCTATCTTGGGTATAGAAGCTTCAAATTGAGTCAACCTTGATGGTATGCATCCCCTTCATGCCTAGGATCATACCAAGGAGATGCTCAATATAGACGGCCTTGTTTGGAGTCAATTGATACAAGCTTGCATTAAGAGGAATAAAATCTCTGGCATTTGCAATCTTAGTAATGGCAGCGAGTGAAATGAGATCCAGAGTGAGTTCCCTAAAGGGGAGGTGGAAAGTGTGAGTCATGTCAAACCATCTCTCTAGGAGTGCATAGAGCGGTTGATAATCTATCCATCCTTATTCATCGAGAAGCAAACGAATAAAGTCTTCAAACCTGGTCTCTTAGATCTAATCCTTTTGATTCTATGTCAAGTCATTGTAAAAGATTGGGGCCTATGGAAGTTCTTGACACCGTTGAATGTTTATGCATTATGTTGTAAAAGAAATAAGGGAAGTTCAATTATATAGCATAATTTTGTTGCTTTTTGGAAGTAAAATGAAAAAGGGAGAAAGGAATGGTCAATGTGCCCTACTGCAAAAGCATAGTGCCTCATGGATGAGGTGATCACCTCTGAAAAGGGGCGATGCCCTCTCATTCTAATATAGAGGTGACTGTCTCTCGATAAAGGGCAATCGCCATAGTGATGGGGTGATTGCTTTAATGTAAAGACGATCGTCTCTACACGTCAAAGAATAGCGGGTAGTTTCTAATTTTTTCTCTTAAATCCATGAGATTCACATTTAATCAATCTTATTTCTAATTCTATATGGCAAGTAAACATGAATGCACTCTAACCCAGTATGATTTGTAGAAAAATAAAGAAGATTTAGATGCCAATCGTTCTAAATGTTGATGAACATATGTGTCTCCTCAAATTTGCTAAAAGAGGAATTGGGTCTCCTTTTGATAATTCAAGGTTGCATAGGGCATTTTTAGAAGGCAAAATGTGATCCCACTCGAGCATAGGCGACTTCCTCTTGTCATTCATTTTTTAAAAGAATGTGGGCATGGGAAAAAAACAGGAAAAGAGAAGAAGAAAATAAAAAGAAGAGAGAAAGAAAGAAAGAAAAGAGAGAAGAGGAGATTTTTATAGAAAAAATAAAAAAAGATTATGTAAATGAAAAAAATGAAAAAAATGATAAAAGCGAAGGTGAAGGTTTCCACGAGCTTATTTTGAAATTTAGTGTTATGAATGGAAGTTTTCTTAGTTAAAGAAAGGGAGACTGGTCAGGTTGTATTCCTGAAGTTCATAATTTTAGAATTGATAGGTCAAGTTGTATCCTTGAGTATCCTATTCTAGATAAAGGACTGCCTCCTGGACTAAAAAAACCCGAGGATGACTAAGGGACTGATTCTCAAGCCATGAAAACTTGAGGATGAAGGCATGAGTTTCCCATTTCAAATTAGGGACTGCCTTTTGGGCTAGAAAATCTCAAGGAAAATGGCATGAGTTTCCCAGTATAGATAAGGGACTACCTCTTGGGCCAGAAAAACCTAAGGATGATGATATGAGTTTTCTATTTCAGATAAGGGACTACCTCTCGAGCTAGGAAAACCTGAAGATGACGGCATGAGTTTCCCATTTTGGATGAAGGACTAACTCTCGAGACAGGAAACTTGAGAATCATGTTTTGGATGAGTGGTGTATCAGGCTAGGAAAACCTGAGAATCAGGTTTTAGATGAATGGTATACCAGGCAAGGAAAACCTATGAATCACATTTCAAATGAGTGGCTAATCGGGCTAGGAAAACTTGAGGATCATGGTCACATTTCTAAATAATTGATCAATTATTAATGAGTGGTTGATCAGCTAGGAAAACCCAAGGAACATGGTTATACTTCAATTTGAAGAATTCACCTTTCGAGTGAACCTCAAAGGTTAGGTTCATTCCTTACTTTTGTTGTGCATGTAATTTTTTAAAAAACTATCATTGCATGTGTTTGGTTTTTTGAAAAATTAGGGTGTACACTATTGACACTCGATTTGATCGGCCTAAGATAGAGGGTAAGCTATGGATGCTCGACTTGATTAGATTGCCATAGAGCCCGATGATGAGAAATGCAAGGCATGACTGCAAGAAAGAAGCCCAAATCTTCTTTAAAATGTACCTAAAAGATTTAAACTCAAAATCTTAGCCCAAACCCATTTAGAAGCAATCCTAACCCACCTCGGCCCATTTAGCCCAATGTAGAGTTGGGCCAGAGAGGTAATGCCTCTTTGAAAAGGCAATTGCCTCTTCCTCTATGGTAGCAGGTGATAAGGTGATGGCATCGCCTATACAACAACCACTTACCACTGTATTAAATGTAGAGGTGACCATGGCAGTCAACTTGATGGGCCCACCTTTAATTGAACTTAGCTTATTTCACAAAGAAGGAGATTTTTATGGGAAGTTGAGAGCTAGAAAGGGCAATAATGAGTAAAAAGAAGTAGGGTCATAGGCTATGCATGGGAAAAAAAGGGGGAAGAAGAGAGAGAAAAAAAGAGGTTAGTAACCATAATAAAAAAAACTAAGAAAAAAAGCTAGCATTGAAAGGAGAAGAAAAACATCCTTGAGTGAGGGAAGAAGGGGAATTAAGTTCAAAGGTCATTTTCTTGAAGTAAAAGTGAAAAACTTGTATTCAAATGGAGTTTAACACCCATATCAAACTCTAAGGGCTAACTATGGAAAAGCTTATATTTTAGTAATGATTTTCACTTCTCTTCAATGTTAAAATTATAGATTCGCATAACTTCTTATTTATTTGCTTATTTATTCATTTTATTGTTTCTATCACCTATGCTATGCCTTGTCCCTAACATGATCCATTAAAGTTTTAAGTGCAGTTGTAAGTGCAGTTGTAAGTCTTATTCATTTATATCACTTATTGCTTGCTTTAAATCAAAGTTTACTATTTTTTAGAGTTGCCTGTGTCTGTTGGTCAGTCGATGCCTCTATAAAGAGGCTTTATCTCTTTGCCATGAGGCAATCACCTTATGACAGAAGTGATCACCTCATGGCAGATGTGATCGCCACTCTTACAAGGTATTGTGTGACCTTGTCTTAACTTTCTCATAAATTATGCATGATTCTTGAGAATGCCCATGCTTTGTCTTTTCATTTATCTTTTACGATCATTTTGTTATTATGGTTGACTAATGTTTTAGATAACTATTATTCTTATTAGTATTTTATTTAATCCAAGAGTTAACTTTGTGATTTCCTCTTATAGGTTTGTTTATTTTATTTTTTGAGAAAGGGCTAACGTGTGTTGATTGTAGGGGTTATTTAGTGATTCTTAATCACCAGATATCCATTTTATTAATTAGTTTTTGAGAGGTTTTATTAGTCATTCAAGAAGTTTACTTTTTGATTTATTTATGGTTTATTTTTCATTTATTTTACCTATTTCTTGTACGAAGTATTATAATTCCTAATCCTTTCCCTATTCATTCGAAATGTATGATTGTAAATTATTACTTATTTTATTCACATTGAATGTTGGGACTTAAAGCATGAAATGGGATTAATGTGAAAATTTAGACCTTAATGTAAAAATTGACCAATTGTTTCAACACAATTATAATTTGCATGTTAATAAAGAAATAATTGAATAATTAAAAGTGATGAATTACAAAACATAAATGGAGGCCAACTTCAAAGTTGGGCAGGCATTCCAAAATTCCTTAGCTAGTTCTTGAACCTATTCACTGATGATGGCTTTTGGGAACCTCCGTGGAATCTGGTTGCCGTATAGTGTTTCCCGGGTCTCATCTAGATGGTGACTCCATCTCTGATTAGGCTTTATGACCTACCTTATATTTCTTAGTAGGCCTCGAACTCACACAGTATCATGGTCACTAAACACATAGGCAGACACTAAACCCCATCGCCTACAATATGTTTTACTGAGTCAGAAGAAGCTAAAATTTTTTAAGAAAAATATCAATCTTGAATATTATTTATAAAAAAAAACGATAATAAAAAAGTATCATCACTTTTATAAAATTTATCTAATTCAATTTGAATTAATTTAATTTTTATAAATTTTTTGTATCGGAGATTTAACAAAATATCAAACCAATCAAGTCTCTTTCATATTTATAAAGTCAATTCTAGCTCAATCTTTCTTTAATAATTATCAAAAGGACCTACAATAGCTAAAGCCGAACAAAAAATTATAATTCAGTGACAAAAATTAAAATATTTTTGGAAACAAAATTAAGCGCATAAAAGGAATTTTAATTTTTATGGACAATACTATTCATGTAGCTACTATTTACATAAATCAATAAATTGTTTTTTGAACAACCGAAAGGTAAAGAGGAAATGGGAGATCAAACCTATGACATCATTTTATAAATGTCCATTACTTGAACCATTAGATTGTAAAGGGAGAATATAAATCAATAAATGTTAAATATTATAAAAAGCCTAGAAGTTTGTTTGTTTGTTTTCTTACTTAAACAATTTGATAATTATTTATCATTAAAAAATTAATATTACAACTATTCTCGTACCAACTCCTAATTGTTTTGACTTTGTAAAGACGTTATGGGAGACCATTGCTTGCTTGATAGGGTAAATTATTTTACTAGTTACTAAACTTTAGTTAATTTTTTAAAAAGTTCACTTAATTTTAATTTGTGATATTTTGGTCACCAAATTTTGAATTTTGTTTTAAACATAGTATCTTTTTAAGATTTTAAGTTTTAAAATTATATAATATTATCATTTTAGTTCAATAGATTATTTAATTGTAAATAAGTTAATAGGTTTTAAAGATAATAAATAAAATAAATATATACATTTTTGTTTTCTCCATGCCTTCCATAGTAGAGAGTCTTGTCTATTATTTATGTTTATTTGACTGGTCTTATACTAATTGTTTGATAGTTTTAAGACAAAAATTATTCGACGTAGGATAAACAGAAGTTAGTATTCATCAAGAATATTATAATCAATACTGTGACTGTGTTGAATATAATAAAAAGTTGTGTATTATTAATATTATGATTACATTTTCAGATCATTTGTTTGTTTTAGATTAAAATAATTTCTAAATAAACGAGAAATCAAATAGAGTTCAGATTCTAATAATCCATTAGGATTACAATAATTGAATTTTTTTTAAAAAAATTTAATACGAACTGTACAATAATTTTTTTTATTAATAAACAGTCATTTAAAAGTCAAATTATAAAATAAACTTATAACAAATTATAAATATTTAATTTTTTTTATAAAATACGATGATAAATGTTAAATATTCTAGCGACAATAGTTCATTTAATTCTTACATTCTTTCTCTGTGTTCAAAAATTTTTCTAAAAATACTATGTTTTGTACAAGAAAAAATTATTAAATTTTACTTTATTGTACAGTTCTTATTAATTTTTTTTTTAAAAATGCTCAATTATTGTAATCCTAATAGATTATCGGAATCCGAACTCAATGTTTGATTTTCAATTTATCTAACAATTATTTTAATTTAAACCAAGCAAATAATCTAAAAAGTATAATAATAATAATAATAATAATAATAATAATAATAATAATAATAATAATAATAATAATAATACATAACTTTCTATTGTATTCAATACACACTACAAGAAAATAAGTTTTTAATTACAACATATTAATGAGGGTACAAAAAATGCCTAGTTAAAGGGTTAACTAATAGTGAGGAAATTTTATGTTCCTATCATTAATGAGTAAAATTTTTGGCTCCAACTTCTCCCCCCAAAAGAAAGTTATTTTTAATTAAAAAAAGATAATATTCAATAAATATCATTTAATTAAGTAAGTCATATTATATAATATAGACAATACTAATTAAATTAGTAGTAATTAATATAAAATATTACCTATGAAAAAATTATGCACTAATGATAATATTATATAATCTTTTACATGTAAATTAACATTAACGTTATAATAGGTAAATATATACCATACTAATTATATATTTAGTAAAAAATAAGTTTTTTAACCTCAAAACAATCTTTAGAGGTCATATTTATACTTGAGCAATCCAATTATAACTGTTGGAAATAATAATTTTGTTCCTAACATAAACCAAGTCCATTTGAATAAAAAATTGAACTTTTGAGCTGCATTTTATTAGGTCCCAATCAGGATATCCTTCATCCTGATCAGGACTAGCATTAAATAGCCGTTGCAAGCTGTTACTTTTCAAAATCTGACCTGATCCCGATCGGGATGACCATGTCCCAATTGGGACGTTCAATCAGGATGGGTACTGCCCATTTTGTGAATGTTTTTCTCTTTGGTCCTGCTTAGGACTACTTTGGTCTTGATTGGGCTTTTGATCCAAATTATAACTTTTTATGCAATTTAGTCCCTCTGATGAGTCCAGTTGAGATAGTACTTCCAATAGCTTTTTGTAATAATTTTTCTTTGATTATTCATTATTATTTTGACTTCTAAATTGTTCCTAACTTATACACACTTGATGCAAAAAACTTAGTTGTTCAAAATTAAGTTTGTTAAGATCAAAATCAAGATTAATAACTTGCTAAGGTCAACAATCTCCCCCTTTTTGATTTTTACAAACTTATTTTGAGTTCAATAAAAGAAATATAATGTAATGTGTGTGACTGATAATAGTATTTGATAATAATGAATATATGAGATGAAAAGAAATATATTTCTTTATTTCTCCCCCTATGAACATGGACATGATAAGAAATATATATAATGCATCATAAAATAGTACAAACATGATCATATAGAGCTTAGCTAGTTAGTTGATCATGTGGCACTTAGCATATTACAATCATGAACATTAAGCATAAATATCACATTTCTTTTTTGTTAAACAATAGAGGAAACAAAAGACTATGAATCGAAACAATAAAAAAGCAAACATACATAAACTCTTTGTGAAATTAAAATGTTATTTAAGCAAATTTTCTCCCCCTAAATCAATGAGGAAATTTTTTTTCTCCCCCTAAATCAATGAGAGAAAAAAATTTGATATTAAGGACACACTATCATACAAACACATCTTTAAAAGAAAATTATTTTTAAAGTAATTAAATAACTATAGATGAAAACTCAACTAATGTTTCTTTTTAAAGATCAAAACAATTCCTAAGAGGAAATTTTCTCTACATGAATATGTTTTGCATGTATATAAAAAAATTAATATTAAAAGTATAAAGCATAATATAAGTTAATCACATTATTAAAGCTCAAATATTTCTCCCCCTTTGACAAAAGTCAAAAAGGATAAACTGAAATAAATATTTTTGATTAAAAAGAAAAATTTCATTAACAATAAAAAGATGCAGTACAAAGATAAGATATTGAAAAGAAATGAAAAATAAACTAAACATAAACAAGGATATAATGAACCTAAAAATAAACTAACAGCTAGAGGCTCATATATAGAAAATAAACCAAAAATAAAACAAACAAAAAATACAAATAAATCTATTCTTAAGGAGGGAAAGGAGGAGGAGGATAGGTGTATGTGTAGCCTTATTACTTATAAATATAATGAACATCATGTAAAAGATGAGCAATGTTATCATTAATTTGATTGAAGCGCACATTAAGGTTAGATTCAACTTCATCAAAGCATGAATTGAAGTTGGACTCCATTAAGGACATGCACTCAAAAATTTGGCCAACCTAAGATGGTTCATCCTCTTGAGCTTGAGCACCTTGACTTGAGGTTCCTTCACTTCTTATTCTCTTTCTTAAAGGGGCAACTTAAGGTTGAGGATCTTGTTCTTCTTCCCTTTAAACTTCTTGTTCTTCTAACTCTTAAAACATGGCTTTAATATTTTCACTAGCATTAAGATCATGTTTCCATACCCAAACTCCATTGATAGAGGTGAATTGCTTAGAGTTTTGAATGAAAGTAGTATCAAAAAATAATGGTTTTGTAGAGGGTAGAGAGTAAAGATTAATATTGTAAAACTTAGCTAATTTTATGACAATCCCACTAATACAAATTACACTGATTTAACTATCATTAATTAGCCAAATTCTCCATTGTAAAAATTTTCCTAAAGTAATAGAATGAGTAAATAAGTTTCTTAACCATAAAAAGATCAATCTTCAAAGGTCATATTTATACTTGTGTAATCTAATTATAGCTATTGAAAGCAATAATTTTGTTCTTAACATAAACCAAGTCCATTTGAAAAAAAATTTGGACTTTTGAGCTGCATTTTGTCAGATCCCAGTCAAGATATCCTCTATCCTGATCGGGACTAGCATCAAATAGTTATTGCAAACTGTTACTTTTGAAAATCTAACTTGATCTTGATATGGATATTCAATCGGGATGGATACTGCCCATTTTGTGAATTTTTACTCTCTTTGGTCTCACTCAGGAATACTTTGGTCCCGATCGGGACTACTTCCCAATTAAGAATTTGATCCAAATTGTAAATTTTTATGCAATTTAGTCCCTGTGATGGGTCCGATTGAGATAGTACTTCCAATAGCTTTCCAAAATTAATTTTCTTTGATATTTTATTATTACTTTGAAGCAAACACATTAGTTGAAACAAACACATTAGTTGTTCAAAATTAGGTTTGCTAAGATCAAAATCAAGATTTCTAACTTGCTAAGGTCAATAATCTCCCCTTTTTGATTTTGACAAATTTATTTTGAGTTTGATAAAAAAAATATATTGTAAAGTGTGTGACTAATAACAACCTAGTCATGAATGAGGATATGTGGTTGATTGGATCTCTAGTTCTATCAAACTGATCTAACTATGACATTCTAAATTTGGTTAGAATCTTCGTCCAAATTATTCTGCTTACAAAGGGTTTCTTTCTTTCCATAACGCATTCATCTTCTTTCCTTGGTCTGATACAAGCTTTATGCATGACTTCTTTAACTTTTTGAGCTATCTATAAATCGTCTAGGTTTAGGATTATCGAGCTGGATTCTCCTTTTGAAGCTTTATGTTTTGCTTTATTTCTACCAAAAACCTTTGAAGCTGCTACTAATGGCGTTATATTATTTCCTATATAAGTTGCTTTAAGATTGCCGCTTTAAATTAAGGCATTTAGTTGTTGTTACATTAGGGGTCATCTAGGTTTGAATATTTTGAATCATTGCTTCTTTGCTCATTGGGAATAGGTTGAGTGTTTGGATTACTGTGTTTAGGTTAGGCATGTTTATGGAAGGAGTTTTTGATAGGCTTAGAAAAGGTACAGAAGGTATAGGTCTGTTATGATATTAAAAAGGAGCATAACAAGGAGGTCAGTGCCAAGAGCTAGCTAACCCTGCATATTACTAGGTGGAATGTATGTTCCAATCAGAGCCTAAGATAAGTTTCCAATATACTAAAAGGGGCCCGATGAAATTATCATCTAAAAAGGTACTGACAAGTTGATTGGAGGAATAGGAGCATATGGATTGATGTGTGCACCGAGAGTTAAGATTGGTGGTGGATTGGAAGTCATAATGTCAAGATCTTGGTTGGCAGATTCTTAAATGGGTTTTAACTCGAGAGTTTCCTATAGATGGCACCACTTGATAACTTGTATATGGAATTCTTGAGCTAGAACCTTGTAAGGGATTAAAGAAGGGCAAGATGAGAGGTGGGGAGGATCCCTACAAACCCTCTAATGTCTAAGTTAGAGAATATAGAGAGAGAGTTTTAAAGAGATAAAGCGATAAAGGAATATGAGAGAATATAATGAATGAGAATGAGGGATATGGTGTCCTATTTATAGGGATAATGATGCTCACACCTAAGAGGAATATGATTCCACTTTGATGAAAGTCTTATGCCTATTAGGAGAGTGTTTCTTCCTATTTGGGAGTCTCCTTAATTAGGAATCTTTTCCTATTTATTTTGGGTTTCCTTCTTTTGCAAGCGACCCTTGTGTAGGAAAATAAAGACCTTAGTTAAATAGGAATATGTATATAGAGGTATCACGCACTAAATATAATATTAGCAATAAAAAGTCCAAGAAGTCTATAGTGAAATCCTTTATAGTTTACATTTAAATGGTTTCAGAGGTGCAATATTCAAATATATAGAAGAAAAAGTTTAATGTTATTGAAAACAAAAGAACAGTTATGTACAAAAGCTTCAGGCCATATAGAACCATGCTTAAGCTTAAGAAAGATTGGGCAAACTCTCTAATGTAGTCCAAAACTTAATTCCTCACCTAGCACTCATTAAGTTCAAAAGCCAATGAGGTTATAATCATAGTGCCATAGAAACATGATTGGGTTAAACTCACTACCATTATATTCCTTTTTCAACCTTTCTGAGATCAAAAGTCTTCACCTTGAAGAATTGATGTATTAAACCATTGTCTTCATCATATGCAGCTAGAATGCATTGAGGGGACAAATTTCAATTACAAAAAAATTTCTCCACACTATATATATATATATATATATATATATATATATATATATATATATATATATATATATATATATATATATATATATATGGTCAATCACCAAAGAATATATTTTATTGCTCCATAAAAGCACGGATACAACTTTAAAAAACAACAAATAGTAGGTAAAAAAAATAAATAAATAAATAAATAAAAATAAATAAATAAATAAATAAATAAATAAATATATATATATATATATATATATATATATATATATATATATATATATATATATATATTCTAAAACATTCAATTCATTGGCTATAACTCAGAGTTATAACAGATGCAGCTGGAGAATTAAAAGGAGATAATGTTTTGTCCTTAAGTCGAGGTGACTAGGATTTCCTGTATGGACCCAAAATTCTTCCACCATCTGATAAACAAAGCAGAGTATTTTGAAATATCTGTTTGGTCATGGAAGTGGAATAGTCATGAATGAATATATTTAGGGATAATACCCTTTAAGGTTTGACCATAATTACTACTTCATTCCATTTAAAAAAAAAAAAAAACTAAAAACTTCCTTAGTTTTAGATTCCCTAAACAAATTTTCTCCTCTATTGAAAAAAAAGTTAAATGTCATGAAAAAAATGTTTACCCTCAATACCTAATTAAATTTAGAATACTATACCATATCTAATTAAATTTTTTATTTTTTTTAAAAAAATTATTAATTTTTCTTTTGTGCATTCGTTGGTTACTTTGATTTTCACAAAGTAAAATATACTCGATTAATAACCACCATTAGATGATAAATTACACTTTCATCCAATAATGACAAGAATAAAGTAAAATAAATGTAGCTACAAATCAAAATAACCATTGAATTTTCCTTTTCTTTTATACTACTATAACATTAAAAATAATAAAAATAAATGTAGTAAATTAAATCTAATTAGATTAAAAATTATAACTTTAACATTTTTTTTTTCAAAAAATCAACTTAAATAAAAAAGATATATTTATTCTCATTTTGTTAAATCCATAGTATTATACAACCTTTAACTTCTTGCTTTCAATTTTTTTTGAAAAAAAAAAAACCTTTTATATACTATTATAATATTTAAAAGTAATAAAAATTTTAAGCTATGATTTAATTAATTGAATTAAATTAAAATTTTAAATTTTTTTTATTAAAATTAAATATTATAAAAATACATATGTCTTCTCAATATTTGATTAAATTCATAAATTTAACATCGGACATCGTCTTTACAATTGTTACTCAGCTTTGCTGCTTATTGATTGTGTTTCATTGTTCTAGCAATTTGGATTGAAAGTAATTATATATATATATATACACACACACCAGTTTGATTGGTTCGTGATAGGGGGCGAACTGTGGATACTTAATTTGATCGACCTATAATGAAGTCTGATGATGAGAACTTGCAAAGTTTGAATGTGAGAAAATTGCAAAACCTTCTTGAAAATGGACCTATGAACCTAAAATTTATTCCAAGCTGCCTAAACCTATGTAAACATAAGCCTTGAACCCATAAACCTAGCACAAGCACGCTTTGGCCCAAAGGCCCAATTCAGGGCCAAGGCTGAAGAGGCGATGCCCTATCGAAGAGATGTTGTCTGTGTGGCCACCACTTAGATGAGGCGATTCCTCATTAAATATGTGCCGCGTCTTTAACAACCACTTACAGCTACATTAAATACAGGCATGGAAATGGTGGGTAAGTGGGGTGGAGCCCACACCTTACAAACCTGAATGTTGCGTGAAAATGAGACTTTTTAAATAAAAAAAGGAAAAGAAAAAGGGGAGTAATTATGGGGAGTGAAAGGGGAATGCCTTGTATAAGCATGGAGGACTTAAAAAGGGGAATATGAGGGAGAGAAGAGGACATTAGTAATTTTGAATAAGGAGTTCTAAAAAAGAAAGGAGAAAGAAAATGAGAGAACTCTAAAAAAAGATGAAAAAAAAACATTCTTAAAGAAGAAGGAGAAGAAGAGAGCAAAGGGATCCATTTTCTTGGAGGAATAACGAGAAAAATCTTGCATTCAAGTAAAGCTTAAGATCAAAACCAACCTCTAAGGGCCAACTACTTTGGAAAATAAGTTTCAAAAACAATAATAGTCCTTATTTCTTCTAAATTTTGAGTTATTTATAGTTATAAAAGTCTTGTTAGTTTGCTTATTTATTTAAGATTTTCTACTTGTTTCTTGTGCTATTCATGGTATGATCACTTAAACTATAACATATAGTCATTAGTATTTAGTTATTTGCATGAAGAGTTACTTTTTCTAAAAGTTAAAAGATCCAAAATGTATTACTTTGCTTGTTAGTCGGGTGATGCCTATTGAAAGAGGCGTCACCCTTATGTCTTAAGGTAAAATTAAATCACCTTTATAATTAAATGTAATGCTTTGTTAATGAGACATCATTACATCAGCTGAGCCCAACACATTTTTTAGCCCTTTGTCTCTAGAAGGGGCTCCAATTCATTGGTATTATGCCTTGGAGTCACATGTGCGAAATGATTGAAAAGAGTTTTATGCTACTTTTATGAAGTAATGCAATTTAAATGCCTAAATGGATGTATCTCACAAGGACTTGTAGAATACTAAGTAATGATCAAATGAATCTTTCGTCAATTATTTGATTAGATGGAGAGAAAAATTGGCACAAACCCGCCAAGGCCGGTCAATTGGTAATAGCAATGGAAGGGTGTGTCCTTCCACTTTTTAAAAAGCTAAAGGATCTCAAGATTTAGAATTTTAAGGAATTGTATAGGTTTGGGGTCAAAAAGGAGTTTGACATACCCTAAGATAAGTAATTCTTTAGTGGGAGATTTGCTGGCAAAGAAGCAATTGGTTCAAGCAGTAATGTTCAAATCAGTACTATGAGACAACTGAACAATAATGTATAGATTAATGTCATTAGATAGGCTTAGAGGTTTTTAAACTTGGGTATGCCCATATTGAAAGTTCTAGAGAAACTAATGGTGAAGAAACTTCTGCAACCTTTGCCCCAATTACCACCTTTACCAAATGCCAACCCAAAATTCTATTACAAATACCACAAAGCCATTGTACATGATACTAATGTCTATACCTGATTAAAGCATGAAATTCAAGACCTAATTGACTCAGGTAAAATCACCGACCTTGAAACCCAAAAATTGAGCACTTAAAACAACCTTTGCCTAACTACCAAAACATTTCACCACCAAATGCACCCATTCTCATGATTAATATAGGATTCATAAAAGAGAAAATCATGAACTCTTTTTGTGAATGCAGAACTTATCATACCAAAATTTGACCTTGAACTAAGTTCATCATAATCTAGCCTCATTACATAAAATGCACGTTATTTATCCCTATAACCTATTAAACATGTTGAACTGGTAGTTAAGTTCTAGATATTTAGAGTTCTAATGATTAAAAGGGAAGAAAGATCGACCTATAGGAAAATAAGGAGAATAAGAAGAGTCAATCAGTTAGGAAAGTTGAAGAGAAAAAAGAAGAAATCAAACCAACTAGATCTGGACCAAAAAAGAAGGAAGAGAACTCAGAAGGGGAAGTAAAGAAATAAGAGATTATTGTTATTATTTAGGAATTAATTATACATTCCTAGGATCATCGAGAAGCATTGGTTCTAGCTTTGGTTCAAAAGAAAATATGTATAAGCTGCACTCCTAAGCAAATTGATGTTCATTAATGAAGACCCCTAAGGTGCCATTGTGTTTTCTAATGATGATCTCCCATTGGAAGGAAGGGAACATCACAAGGCCTTATTCATTAAAGATGAGGTAAAAAGGAAGCTAACTTACTATGTAATGGTGGATAATGGTTAACCATTAATGTAAGTCCACTGAAGATTCTACCAAAGTTGGGACTGACTATGGCTGACTTGAAGCCTTTTGAGGTGATTATCAAAGCCTATGATGATACAAAGAGGCCTATTGAGGGAATATTTAGAGCATTACTTAAGACTTGACCTATTGAGACTTGGGTCAACCTACATGTAATTGACATTCCTCTAACTTTTGCTATCTTACTAGAAAGACCGTGGTTTCATCCTTTGGGTAGTGTGCTATCCACCATCCATCAAAAGATAAAGTTCATATATAAGGGTAGTGTCATTACCATCTCAGTAGAAACTAAAGCCGTTATAGCTGCTATGAAGCTAGCCCCTAAGGAGATTCCCATAAGCCCAAATTTTGAAGTTTATATAATTTATGAGTATAAGTTAAATAAGAAAGTTGTGAGCATGATGAATAACATGAAGTTCATGCCTAGCCTAGGACTAAGAAAGAATCAAAATAGGCCTCCTGAGATTATGGAATCAAAAGTCCCTATTTTAAAGTACGGGATTGGGTATTCTAGATCTGAGGATTCTAAAGATGAAGAAAAGATTGCATATAAAACTAGGAAATGAGAACTATGGGATGTATTCACTAAAGAAGGCACCAGTTATTCATACATGGAAACTCTTAAACCTCTTCTGATGGCTAGGGAGGTGATTTTCAGATTTAAGATATTTACTGAGTATATGAATGGGGTAAAGAAAGCTGCTACTGGGAATGTCTTATAAAAGAGTTGATACTAGGTGAAGAAGAATCTAAGGAGGTCATTGCTGCTTTGGAGTTGAAGGACACTGTTAATAAGAACAAGGATCTAAATTTCAAGACTTATGTATTGAATTCTATCATTGTTATTTTTTATGATGATCTTGATGTTTCTCTTTTTACCTTGTTTGAAACTGATGACTTATTCCTTTCTAAAGTTAATGCAATAAAGTCTAACTTTGCTTATTTATGTGATGTGTTTCCTAATGGTTATTCTATTTATGATGATCATTTCATGCATATGTTTGACATTAATTCTTCGTAAACTGAATAATTTAATTTAGGCATAAATGATAACTCTAAGAATATACTAATTGCTTCTTATTTAACTTTTTATGAGTGAGAAAA
This sequence comes from Mallotus nudiflorus, assembly GCA_947683625.1. Lineage (NCBI taxonomy): Eukaryota > Viridiplantae > Streptophyta > Magnoliopsida > Malpighiales > Euphorbiaceae > Mallotus > Mallotus nudiflorus. Next base: position 1,057,891 of record CANTUR010000323.1, read on the forward strand.
AAATGAAAGAAACATTAACAAGAAGATAGAAGGTATTTGCTTTAGGCTATAAGGATATGTCTAGAATCTATAAGGAGATCTCAAAACATAGGATACCTACATATCACCAATAAAGTAGAAAAAGAAGAGGTTAAGGCTAGAATAGGCTCTTTTGGTTAAGGAAGAAGTTAAGAAGCAACTAATGGCAATGTTCCTAGAGGTAGTAAAGGATACCCAATGGTTAGCAAATACAGTTTTGGTCCTTAAGAAATATGGAAGGGTTAGGATGTGCATGGACTATAGAGATCTAAATAAATCTTGCCTAAAAGATGACTTTCCACTATCATATATTGACACGCTTATCAATAGTGTGACTTATAATGCCATGTATTCTTTCATGGATGGCTTCTCGAGATACAACTACATCATGATGGTAGTAATTGACAAGCTAAAAATGTCTTTCACTATTGAATGGGGTATCTACTTTTACCTAGTCATGCCATTCAGTCTAAAGAATGCAAGGGCTATTTATGACAGATTGGTTACAACCCTACTGCATTACATGATCTATAAGGAGATAGAGGTATACATGGATGATATGATAGTAAAATCTTCTACCAAAGAAGGGCATTTTAAAGCCTTAGACAAGTTTCTCATGAGAGCTTAAAGGTATAATCTCATATTAAACCTGAAGAAGTGTGTTATTAGGGTAACATATAATAAACTGTTGGGACACATTTTTGGCAAGAGCAGGATAGAAGTGGACCCAGATAGAGTTAAAGCAATTAGGGAAATGTCTGCATTGAGAAATGAGAAAGAAGTTAGAGGATTCATTGGAAGATTGCAATATATTAGTAGGTTCATAGATAATTTGATAATTATTTGTGAGCTAATCTTCAAACTTCTAAAAAAGAATCAACTAGTGATATGGGATTATAAGTGTTAACAAGCTTTTAAAAATATTAAGAATTATTTAATAAATTCTCCAATCTTACAGTTGCCAAAGCTAAGAAATCCCTTAATTCTTTATTTGGCAATTGAAAAAGATATAATAGGCTCTAAGTTAGCTCAAGAAAGTGTAGGGAAGGTTAAGCACGTAATATATTACTTGATTAAGAAGCTCTTGCAGTATGAAGCTAATTATAGTCTCATAGAGAAAACCCCTAGCCATGATTTGGGGGATGAAGAAGCTTTGGCAGTACTTTTAGTCTTACAGGGTGCAAGCAGTCTGTAAACATGACCTTTTTAGATACATTCAATAGACTCCCTCACTAATAGAAAAATTAGACAAATGGTTGGTACTGCTAGCCGAATTTGATACCAACTATGTAGCAAAAAAAGTAGTGAATGGGAGAGTAGTAGCAGACTTTTTATCTCAAAATCCAGTGAATGACAAACAAGAGTGGGAGCTAGAGTTTCGATATGAACATCTGGAGGCAATATAAGTCTAGGGATGGAGAACATACTTTGATAGGGCTGTTAAGAATAGAGGATTAGGCATTGGGGTAATTTTGGTCATGTCAGAATAGGAAATGATCCTGATGGCGAAAAGATTAGAGTTTGAGGTGAAAAACAATCAAGCAGAATATGAGGCCTACATTTTTGGATTGGAGGCGCTATGAAATATGAGGATAGAAGATGTCACGATATATGGGGACTCTATGCTAGTTGTAAAGTAAGCTTTTAAAGAATAGGAAGTAAAAGAAGATAAGTTGCACCTATAGTAGCATTATTTTGTTATCATTTACCTAACCTAAGCCAATAAGTGTTAAGCCCCTTCTTTTAGTAAAATCCTGAAAACCTTTGTATGAGGAGACAAGGGTTATGTCAGTTGATATTCCTGAAAAGCCTTGGTTTCATAACTTATAATTGTATTTAGAAACAAAAAAATTTCCAAAAGAGATAAATAAGAAAGAGAGAATGTCTTTAAGGATGTTGTTCCTTAAGCAATTTATTAACTACAATGGGATGTTGTACAAAAGGATGACAACTGGGGTTCACTTGAGATGCATTGATAGAGATAAAGCCCAAAAACTTATGAAAGTGGTACACAAAGGAGTATGTGGGCCACACATGAATGGGATAGTCTTGGTAAAGAAGATAGCTCACTAGGATTACTTTTGGTGAACCATGCAGAAAAATTATGTCAAGTTTGTGATGAAGTGCCATAATTGCCAAGCTTATAGGGATGTCAGTCATCTAATGTTCATGAAACTTCAAAGAATGACTTCTCCTTGGCCATTTATAGTCTGAAGAATTAATATTATAAGGGAGATAAGCTAAGAGCATTAAATAGTCATTGATACATTATGGTGGCAATTGGTTTTTGCTCTAAATGGATCAAAGCTGAATCTTATGCTATTATTGGCTCAAAGAAAATGGCAAGGTTCATCGAGAAGAACATAATTTATAGATATGAACTGCCTCCTCATATTATCATTGATAATGGGGTTCCATTTTGGGCAAAGATAACTACATTGCTAAAAGAATATAAAATTGAGCATTACAGGTCATCTCTATATAGGCCACAAGTGAATGGGGAGATAGAAGCTACAAATAAAAATATGAAGAAGATCCTAGCTAAGACGATGGAGAACTACCAGGATTGGGTGTATTACCTATAGTTTGTGTTGTGGGGATGTAGGACTATTGTAAGAACATTAACATGGGTCACTCTATATTCTTTAATGTATAGATGTGAAGTTTTATTTCCAATAGAGGTTGAGATTCGATCATTTAGGGTTCTCTTAGAATCTTAAATCCATGAGTACCAATGGGTAGAGAACAGATTGGCACAGTTAACACTGTTGGATAAAAAGATAATGAAAGCTATGTATCACTCTTAGTTATATCAAAAGAGAATAGACCAGGCTTATAATAAGAAAATCAAGCCAGGAAAGATCAAAGAGGGTGACTTAGTGCTAAAGCTTACAAAGCTAATTATGACCAACCCGCAAGGAAAGTTCAAGCTGAATTGGGAAGGTCCTTATATAGTGAAAAAGTTATTCTCCAAGGGTGTTGCCATTCTATCTGACATGGAATGAATTCAGAGAGCCTATTAACCTAGACAAGCTTAAAAAATACTTTATGTAAAGGTCTCACTAGGGAGAAAACCTCAAAAAGAGGTTATCTAGGAAAAAACTAGAGAATAAAAATAAAAAAATAAAAATAAAGTCCTACTAGATTAAAAACCTTAAAAGAGGCAATCGAAACAAAAATTAAAGACATGTAAAAGGGGAGAGAGAGAAAAAATGGCTAGTTGGAAAACTTGCAAGGACAAGCCAACTAACAACATGAAATATAGCATAAGCAAAATGTGTATGCATATTGTGTTTAAATTAAATGAAATATATTTCCTTAATTACTATTAAACATTGTATTAAGTGTCTATTATAAATTATTTAAATAAGAAGGAAACTCTATCTAATAGAAAGGGAAATGATGACTTAATTCTTTAACTAGTATTACTTCCTTTTCTTTTATTGAATACCCTGAACACTTGAATTTTGCATTCTCTTTTCCTTTTATCTCTAATGAACTCATCTTTTTTTGTCTGTTGCAATTAAATCCATGCCTTGTACTAATCATTAGTGGATGGATCTCTGTTGCAGTCAATGTGCCTTTTAATGATTCTTCATGGCTAGGTAGTAGCCAAATTATCTAAGAAGTTTTAAGAGAGGGATCTTAGTTCAAACTCGTGCACTGGCCCCATAATTAGTTGCTTCGCTCCATATTGACAACATAGGTGAGTAGGGTTATGGAAGGTAGTAAGATAAAGTCCAACAATGGGTATAAGATCAAATGGTAACATGATGTAATCTCCACCATGGGAACATCCACTAGATTAGAGTATCGGGGAATGTCAATAGTTAGCTTTGAACATCTTTTATTATATGATGTAGCCTTCCAGTCTAGTAATGCTTGGTTTTATATTGTGCAATGTCTTAGGGAGGTTAAAGTAATCTTAATTTCTCATAAAACCACATATGTAAAAGTGATGAGTGAAAAAATGCCGAAAAAGTGGGAGATAAGAGTAAAGATGAAGAAATTTACCTCCAATAAGAGTGGACTTCTAGAGAATTACTTGGTTATTGTGAAGCTATTTAGCCTGATGATAGTTTCAACTAAGATGAGAGGGAAATGATAGAGTCTAGCTTCCACTTAATCTAGGATCTATGGCCAGTAGGAATTGAGCATATAGGCAAAGAGCAAGCTTTTATGGCCAGGAGACTTCTTGTTTATCTATAGTGGCAATCAGCTCGAGAAAAGGCCCTACTAGTACTTCACTACCAAAAATGTAATGAAAGGAAGATTAGGGTGAAAGATTGAATAACCTAGCCATTTGATATTAAATGAAGTGCAAGTTTGGGGTTCCAACCTAGGGGATTGCAATTTGACAAGTTGAATCCATGTGACACCCTATGATAGCTTTGAATTACTCCAGCAAGAGGCATACTTCTAGAGTATTGAATCAGACAACATGTTTGCTTAGATCCAAAGTTGAATTTGTTAGTGATATGCACTAGGTCAATCATTTGATTATGTATTGACTTTCTTATTTTATTAATAAAGAAGTATTTCATTATCATTTGATTTTATGATAATTATATGAAGGTTAATTCTTACTAAGGCCATCAAGTATGTGACTTGATAGTAAAACCCTTAGATTAAAATAAGTGTTCTATTCTAATTATCCTTAGCCATTTATTCATTATATAAATATTAAAGTATTAAGGCTAGTATGATGTTGACTGATGGTTATGTTTACTAATCATGAATATAAGATATTAAGTCAACTCATAGGTACATGATGAGAGATCATGTACCGGATTGACCCACTATGAGAATACTACATAGATTATTGTCATAACTATTTCTCATTATAGTAATTTTATTTTGGTCTTTTGACCTTGAAATCATCATGGATTTCTACATAGCTAGTTTATGTTTTGACACATTCTAACATTGTCTTTAATCGAATGATTAAATAGGGTGTTGTTGGATATGAAATTAGTTATATGAGGAATGTGAGTGATTTAGAAGGAATTTATCCCTCATTAATATGAGAAAGATATCTAAGGGCCCCTTGATGAGATAAACTGAAGGAAAATGCATGGCCATGCTAAAATAAATTGATAAAGAGTTATCATTTTTAGTCTACTTGGAGCCAAATCATAATATTGAACTATATAAGGATGACATTATATGCCTTATATTCAATTAAGATATCATATGATAAAGGGACAATAAAATTCACTGTAATTAGGTTATGTCCGATTATTGACTTCACATGACTTGGGTAGTCATAATGTCTTGCTAGAGGCCACTTATAACTTATAGGCCTAAATAGACTACCAATGTTATGTGAACCTACAAGGTCACACTCTTAGAGCAAGCCCAAAACGAATATAGATTTAATAAGCCCAAAATAAACTATGTGGAAATAAATAATTAAAGTGTTTTATTTATTTATTTGTTTATTTATTTAAGATAAATGTTATTTTAAATAAATAAATAAATAAGATATTATTTTTGATTTGTTTTTAAAATAAAATCAGAATATAATAAATGGAAAATTACCAAAAGGTCATTGGTAGGTGAAACCCTAATTTAGAGTCTATAAATATGTTATATTCTCTAGGGTTTAATACACTTGTTTTTCCTTGCCTCCAAAAACAGTTTTCTCTCTTCTTAGAAAACAAACATAGAGTTTTTCTTTTATGCTTAATTTGTGAGACTATTAAGAAAGTTGCTAGCACACACTCCAGTTTGTTTTGTGAAGGGTTGTTTGTGTGGATACTATAGAGGATGCATCCTTTTGGAGACATCTTGATCCGAACAACCAAAGAAAAAAGCTCAAGGTAAGGTGTCACCAATGTGAACCTCCTCTCATCCTTCCAGAAAATCTTACCTCTTCTTCATTTTGGTGAGATTCTTAAAACCCTAGATTTAATCAAGTAGTCAAATCACATGGATCTAGGTTTGGGAACATGATAAAATTTTAATTTTTCCACTGTGTTTGTATCATGAAACCCAATAAAATTATGGTGTGAAGGAAGGGGAAATTGAACCCCCTTACATAAAGAGATCTGAAAGCTAACAAGTGGAAGGGCTCTAGTCTTTCCCATGATTCACCATCTAATATTTTTAGAATAAGTTGTAGTTTCTTGAGGCTTCTTTTAGTCATATTTTTTGGTTTTAAGTTATTGGGAGAGAGAAAATACAGAGTTTTGGTAATGATGTAAGAGAATGAAGTATGAAGGAGATAGGATTTTTAAAAGGTGGATCTGTAGTAAGGCAGTGAGGCATTTATGTCTATAATGAGGTGTCACCTCATTATGAAGAGGTATCTCCTTATCGACTCTTCACAAAAGGTGATGCCCTAGTTAATAGGTAATCACCTCTTCCCTCTATGACAACTTGGGGGGCATGATTTGCTTATATTATTCAGTTCAATGCTCCATGTTTTGATTCATTAATGGAAGATATTCATGATTGAATGAATTTTATGAAACATTGTGCCAAGAATAATAAGAATTAATTCTTTACTAGAATGAATTAAAATGTTCAAACATCCATTCAAATGTGAATATGAATGTCCAAAATGAAATTAAAGAAATTATTCAATATTAGAATTAAAGAATAACATAGTGGAAAAAAATTTAAATCCTAGTCTAAGTGGCCTCAAACTCAGTAGCCTCAACATCAACTCTGCCATCATCTCCATCTATACTATTACCACCCTTATCATCAATGCCCTCTTCATCTTTCTCCTCCTCAATCTGAAGGGTAGTAACTTGACATTGCAGGGTTGTAGTTTTCACCTGGTTGACTACTTTATGATCCTATCCATACATAACCTAAGGTGAGTACTCATACAAGCATGCATACATATAGAAATAGACAAAGACATTACCTTCCACCACTAAGTGACAGTAATCCAATAGACCTACTGACCCTCAATCAGGCGATACATGTATACATCCTGATCTAAGGAAATTTGTGCAATCAATGATCAATTATTACTAATGTCTTATCAAGTTTAATTTTGAAAATTGGAAAAAGGGAGGAACTTACATATATAGCATCAAGAGTGTGCATATATATTAGACTATCAGACAATATAAAGAACTCATGAGATAAGTCCTTTAGAGGCACTTAATAGTGAGTCAGCAAGTTAGGCATGTGGATCAAGCAGCCAGTAACCAGTTGTGAGGCGGACGTGGAAGGACCTCTACAGGGTATTAGACTTGCTAAAGTGCCCTTTCCACTATCAATATCAGGACACTGAAGGGGCCTCTCATGTGTAGGAGGTCTGACTTTATGTGTAGGACCTGTGGCTGCCATCTATGAATAAAAGATCAAGTTAATACACAATCTAAAAGAATAGAGAAAGAAAGAAGAATTCAGATAAGTACCTAAGCTAAGGAAGTGGTTGTAAAGGGCACATGCTATAATAGATTGGATCGGATGAAATCTAAATACTGGCTCTCACTCCTTATAGTATAGTTCTCAATAGCGTTGCCTATAACCACTATAGCAAGCTCATCGCCCTCCAAGAGGTGTGTCCAGAACAAGCCTACAGGAGGAGATGTCAAGATGTGCCTAGTATGAGCACCATGGTTCCAGTTAAGGATCCTTTTACCGAGATACTAGACTTGGTAGCTAGGTCCAGGAAACAGCACTTGACATAATGACAAAGGTCTCGAGTGAGTAATATCTAGGAGCCACCTATTTAGAGAACCCCACAAATCCTAAGGCAACTGCAGAAATACAAAATAGATAAGTAATTAACAGTAATATTTCTATTATAATAAGAAAAAATTTGTGTCAGGCAGATACCTCACCATAAGTAAAGGATTTTAGTCACTCCTAATGAATGCAGATGTGAGTTAGATGCCTCTTCCATGTATAAATAGTACCCTAATAAGCCAAAGCTGGGAAGTGAACATCGCTGACAGGAACTATACCTCAAATCAGCTCAAGCTCTAAAGCCCAGACCTACAGTAAAAAGTTATTAGCAAAAATTAAAATAATCAGTAAATAGAGCTAAAGAGGAAAAGAAGGGCACTCACTAAAATAATATGCTAGAAGTTGTAGAATAATTGGACCCCTCAGACTACCTCATCCATGCTCCTATATAAGTAAGCTAAAGCATAGCTACCCCAGTCATAAGAGGAAACTCAGCCCAAGTCCCAAAGCATCATTAAGAATATCAAATCGATCAAGTTAGTGGTATTAGTAAAGAGGTTAGTCCCTAAAAAGTAGATTAAGAATGCCCTCATAATCTGGTCAATCTCTCAGTTTGTAGTAGCAGCCTCAACCCCATCACAAGAGTAATGACTTTAGATGGAGTCGATCTTGATCGTGTGGGTCCTATATGTCTAGTACCATGCTAAAAAGCCATTTGATGTAGGCCACATGATCTGGGGTCATCTATTAGAGGCTCGCATTGAATAGGATAACATCACCTAAACATACTATCCCAATAATGGTAGCAAAGGAAATTGGGTCCACTGTAAGCTCATTGAAAGGAAGGTGAAAGGTCTTAGTGGTCTCGAACCACTCTCCATCAGAGAGTGCAGTGGTTAGTAATCGGTTTGACCCTAGGCATCTAAAAGTGAGAGGATAAAGTCCTCAAAGTGTATGTCCTGGATGTGATCCTTGATATTGTCAGTGAGCTCATTGTACTAGACTTAAGCCTCACTAAAGTTCTTAGGACCCTTAAAAGTGTGTGCATTATGTTGAAAATAAATAGGAAAAGGGAATGATTTGGGTACTGACCTCTTCAGAAGCCAAGGCATATCAATGGGTGCCCAAGTCTGCTATGAACAAAAATGTTGTCCCTAATATAGAATCTGAGGGTCTATAGAGGCTCTATTTGAGGAGTCATGGGATCCCATTATAGAGCATCAGGGGTTTAATTGGCATCCATATTTAGGAGAATGGAGATATGGGGAAGAAGAAAAGAAAGAAAAAGAAAGAAAAAAAAGGTTTTGTAAATTAGGTGCGTCCCAAAGTTGATTATGTAGAAGATGAAAGTTAATTTTACCAAAGTATTAATGAATGACTGATTGAGTTTGAATTCTTGAGGATCACAGTCATGTTTCAAATTGAAAAATTCCTTTTCCAATTTCATCGGCCCATATTGGGGGCAAACTATAGACACTTAGTTCGATTGGCCCATAATAGGGGGTGAATTGTGGATACTCGGTTTGATTAGCCTATAACAAAGGGTAAACTATGGATTTTATCTGATCAAAGTGTTAGAATTGGGGGACTGCCTCTCAGGTTTATATATACAAGAATGACAACATGAGTTTCCCATTTCAGATGAGTGGTGTATCGAGCTTGAATGAGTTCCTAAGAATCATATTTCAGATGAGTAGTATATTAGGCTTAATTAAGTTCCTGAGAATTACAATTCAAATGAGTGGTGTATCAAGCTTGATCGAGTTCTTGAGAATCATGTTTTAGATTAGTGGTGTATCGAGCTTGATCGAGTTCCCAAGAATCATATTCTAGATAAGTGGTGTATCAGGCTTGATTGAGTTCCCAAGAATCATATTTCATATTAGTGGCGTATCGGACTTGATAGAGTTCCTGAAGATCACAATTCAAGTACTAATGAGTGGCTTCTTAGTTTAAAGAAATTAGAATTCATGATTCAAATATTAATGAGTGGTTGATCGGGCTAGGAAAACCTAAGGAACACAGTCACATTTCAAGTTAAAGAATTCAACTTTTAAGTGAAACTCAGAGGTCAGGTACATCCTTTACTTTTTTTGTGCATGTGATTTTTCTAAAAATTGTCATTTCATGCATTTAGTTTTTCAAAAAATTAGGGGGCACATTAAAGACATTGCCTTGATTGGCTTGTGATAAGGGGTGAATTATGGATGCTTGGTTTGATCAGCCCACAATGAAGCCTGATGAGAAGAACATGTGAATATAAGAAAAGCTTAAAACCTTATTGAAAGTGAACTTAAGAACCTAAAACTCATTATAAGCCTACACCCATGTAAACATAAGCCTTGACCCTATAAACCTAGCCCAAGCCTACTTTAACCCAAAGGCCTAATTCAGGGCCAGTGTTGAAGAGGCAATATCCCATTAAAGAGGCATCACCTGAGTGGCCATTTCTTCAATAAGGTGATGCCTCATTGAAGAGGCACTGCCTCTTTAATAGCCACTTGGATTTGCATTAAATGTAGACATGGAAATGGTGGGTAAGTAGGGTGGACCCTACACCTTATAGACTTAAATGTTGCATGAAAATGAGACATTTTAGTTAAAAAAAAGGTGAGGAAAAAAAGGAGTAATGATGGGGAGTGAGAAGGGAATGTCATGTCTAAGCATGGGGGACTTAAAAAAGGGAATGGGAGGGAGAAAAGAGGAGGTTATCAATTTTGAATAAGGAGTTCAAAAAAAAAAAGGAGGAAAAAAAAGAAAAAACTCTAGAAGAAGAAGAAAAAAAATGTTCTTGAAGAAGAAGAAAAGGAAGAGAACAAAGGGATCCATTTTCTTAAAGGAAGAAAGGGAAAAATCTTACATTTAAGTAAAGCTTAAGATTAAAACCAACCTCTAAGGGCTAACTTTTGAAAACAAGTTTAGTAATCAGTAATAGTCCTCATTTCTTCTAAATATTGAGTTATATAATTCTTGAGTTATATATAGTTGTAAAAGTATTATTAGTTACTTATTTGTTTAAGATTTTCTACTTGTTTCTTATGATATTCATGGTATGATCACTTAAACTGAAACATATAGTCACTAGTATTTAGTTATTTGCATGAAGAGTTGCTTTGTCTAAAAGTTAAGAGATCCAAAATTTGTTGCTTTGCCTCTTAGTCGGGTGATGCCTCTTTAAAGAGGCACCACCCCTTTGTCTTGAGGCAAAATTAAATTGCCTCTATGATTAGAGGAGATGCCTCATTGATGAGATGTCATCATGTCAATAGAGTCCAGTATGCTTTTTAGCTTTTAATTTTAAGCTTTATTTTGTATGATTTATTTGTTCTAAGTGCTTTTATATCTTCATGTTGTTATCTCCTTTTCATGTAGTTATTCTGCTATTATGTTTAAATAAAAAATGTTCATGGATTTGTCTTTTTCTTTTAATTATGTGTATTTGGTGTTATTTAGAATTAACTTGATGGTTTCATTATATAGAGTTTTGTTATCCTTATGGAGGTTAATATTGTGATTTATTATAGAGAACCTCGGGATGACTATGGTCATCAATTAATTATTCCCCTTTTGAAGCTTCTTTATATTTACTTGCTTAATAGCTAGTTTATTTTTGGTTTATCTTTAGTTTATTTTCAATTTATTTTACACATTCTTGTGCCAAGTGTTGTAATCCTTAATCCCTTCCCCTTATTTTATTCGAATGTACTATTTTGTGGTTATTTGTGATAAATATTAGGACTTATAATGGATGAAATTGAATTAATGTGCATACTCGGGTTTGAACATAAAGTTCAATAATTTATTGGAGAAAATTACAATTTGTGTGTTAATAAAGTGATAATTGAATAATTAAAAGTAATAAAATCAAAATACAAATAAAGGCTAACTGTAAGATTGGGTAGGTTGTCGAAAAAGCCCATACCTAGTTTCCAAAGCCATTCTCTAATGACAACTTCTAAGAACCTCTATAGGATCTAGTTGTTATACATTATCTCCTAAATTTTATCTTGGTGGCAACTCTTTCTCTGATTTAGGCTTTAAGCCTATTTTTTATTTCCTAATGGGCCTTGTCATACCTTAAATTTAATTATCCCCAAAAAGGTCCAATGATGAAATAAATCCTCGAGATGACTAGAGTCTGCTCGTCATAACACCTCTGTAGTGTGCAACCTTGAAAACTTAATTGAACCCACTAGTGTGTAAAATTGATCATTGAGCCAATAAGTTGTGCTCTGACCCTACGAAATATGAATTATTAGAACAATGAGATGTTTATTTTAAGAAAACTCATCTCAGAATACTCAGCTCATTATGTCATTACACATTTCATTAGTCTGGGACCCAGCTTTATGAAAAAATGGAAATTGATTTTGGCATAATAGAATTCAAAAACACATCTAAAAGGCTCCAAAAACTCTAAAACTGGTCCCAGAATGGTCTAACATAAACCGAGTATCAATACATATTGCTTAAAAGTGCGTGTGAGCATTCCTAGGTGTGATGTGCTAAAATTAAGGCTGACTTTGGCAAAATAAACTTTAGAAATGTGTTTAGAAGGCTTTAAAACCTTGGGAACCAACCTTGGAACAATGTACATCAAACTTAGGAAGTATGCACAAAGTGTCAAAGTGCACATAGAAGCGAATGCATGCACGCATGGCCATGCCCCAAGTGCATCACCACTCACACACTATGTGCGACCACATGCACTAAGTGTGAGTACATGCTCAATTCTCTATATATGCACATGAACACACCCCCACCACCTTATTTTACCCAATTTTCCCTATAAATAGACCCTTTCACACCCCATTTCACAGTGGGAAGCAAATCAAGTGGAAACACACACACTAAAAAAATTGGTTCAATCAAAGGTAACTACTGAGGGCCAAGTACTTTGGAAAATAAGTTTAATAATCAATAATAGTCCTCATTTCTCCTAATTTTTGAGTTATGTAATTCTTGAGTTATATATAGTTGTAAAAGTCTTGTTAGTTACTTATTTGTTTAAGATTTTCTACTTGTTTCTTATGATATTCATGGTATGATCACTTAAACTTCAACATATAGTCACTAGTATTTAGTTATTTGCATGAAGAGTTTCTTTGTTTAAAAGTTAAGAGATCCAAAATTTGTTGCTTTGCTTGTTAAAGAGGTGTTGCCCCTTTGTCTTGAGGCAAAATTAAATTACCTCTATGATTAGAGGAGAAGCCTCATTAATGAGATGTCGTCACATCAATAAAGTCCAGTTTGCTTTTTAGCTCTTGATTTTTAGCCTTGTTTTCATGATTTATTTGTTCTAAGTGCTTTTATATCTTCATGTTGTTAGCTCCTTTTCATGCAATTATTCTACTATCATGCTTAAATAAAAAATGTTCATGGATTTGTCTTTTTCTTTTACTTATATGTATTTGGTGTTATTTAGAACTAACATTATGGTTTCATTGTTTAGAGTTTTTTTATCCTTATGGAGGTTAGTATTGTGATTTATTATAGAGAGCCCCAGGATGACTCATAGTCATCAATTAATTATTCCCCTTTTGAAGCTTCTTTATATTTACTTGCTTAATAGCTAGTTTATTTTTAGTTTATGTTCGATTTATTTTACTCATTCTTGTGCTAAGTGTTGTAATCCTTAATCCCTTCCCCCTATTTTATTTGAATGTACTATTTTATGGTTATTTATGATAAATATTAGGACTTATAATGGATGAAATTGAATTAATATGCAAACTCGGGTTTGAACATAAAGTCCAATAATTAGTTGGAGGAAATTGCAACTTGTATGTAATAAAGTCATAATTGAATACTTAAAAGTAATAAAATCAAAACACAAATAAAGGCTAACTACAAGATTGGATGGGCTTTCTAAAAGCCCATACCTAGTTTCGAAAGCTATTCTCTAATGATTGCTTTTAAGAACCTCTGTGGGATCCTATTGTCATACAGTGTGTCCTAACTTTTCTTCGGGTGGTAACTCTTTCAGTGATTTAGGCTTTAAGCCAAATTTATTTTTCGTAATGGGCCTTGTCATACCTTAAATTTGACTGTCCCCAAAATGGTCCAATGATGAAATAAATCCTTGAAAAGACTAGAGTTTGCTCATTTGTAACACCTCTGAAGTATGCAACCTTAAAAACCTAATTGAACCCACTAATGCGCAAAATTGATTATCAAGCCAGTAAGTTGTGCTTTGACCTTACAAAATATGAATTATTAGAATAATGAGAGGTTTATTTAGAGAAAACTCATCTCAGAATACTTAGCTCATTAGGTCGGTGCGCATTTCATTAGATCGGGACCCAACTTCGTAAAAAAAAAAGAAATTGATTTTGGTAAAATGGACTTTAGAAACATGTTTAAAAGGCTCCAAAACCTCTAGAAGTGGCCCTTGCATGGTCAAACATAACTTGAGTATCAATGCGTATCACTCAGAAGTGTGAATAAGTGCCCATAGGTATAATGTGCTAAAATTAAGGCTGAATTTATCAAAATGAACTCTAGAAATGTGTTCAAAAGGCCCAAAAACCTTGGGAACCAACCTTGGAATAGTGTGCATAAAATCCAGAAAGTGTACGTGAAGTGTCAAAGTGCATGTGGAAGCGCAAGCATGCACATATGGCCACACCCTACGTGCATGACCACACACACACTATGCATGACCACACCCACCTGGCATAGCCACATGCACAATTCTCGATATGTGTATGCAACCACACCCCACCACCCTATTATACCTAATTTTCCTTATAAATAGACCCCTTCACATCCCATTTTGGAGGGGGGAGCAAGTGGAAACACACACTCAAAAAATTGGTTTGATTAAAGGCACTAGAAATCCCTTTCCATATAGTTTTTGCTCTCTCACAGCCTTTCCTTTAGGTTGTTAGATCCCTTTTCCACTAAATCAAGCCTCAGTTTTATCAAAGCATGCTTCAAAGGTATATAATCTAGCATCATTCTATTGTCATTTTGAACCTCATGTTGAGGAAAGCTTGACAATCTCAGGACCACATAATTATTTTAGCATATTTATTTTATCGCATTACATTTTATTTTACTATCACCAACATTTTAAAATACTATTGTGCTTGTGCGATGATACTAGCAAACTTGGATGCTACATGAATAATATATGCTTTATTATGCTCATTTCACATCATCATTCTGCATCCTCTATTTCCAAAATCATAAATCATATCGTAAATACTAATAATGTGAAAAGTTCATATTTCAAAATAGAGTCATCATGCTCTCGGTCTAGTGATGACCTCATGCATCCTTTATATTATCATCATACATTATCATAGCATAAATAATCACTACAAGTTTCTTATTATTCATAAAATTGAGCAAGCTATATGAATGGTCATGTTAAACTTGCAGAAAATTCATATCTAAATTAGATATACTTTTCTTCAATCTTTTCCTTTTTATGTGTATTTTATCAAGAAAGTGATGTAATAAATAAATTTTTAGATTTATTATCTTCCAATATCTAATCTACTGTGTGAATAATATACAAACTATCATTACCAAAACCAAGGTGTTATAGTAGCTATACATCAAATATTGTATAATGACAAATAGTTAAAAAGTAGACGCGATCCTAAACTCAAAAATCTCAATTGGGGACAATACTCATTGAGTGACCCAATGTTGTCCTTTTCTTTTCCTGATTCAGGTGGTGACTCCATAAAACCAAAAGATTCTTATCACCTCGAGACCAATCATTTGTCCCTATTTGATAAATTTGTTATATCCCTCAATAACAAAAAGACCTGCAAAATGTCCCATGAAAACATACCACTATTAAAGAAGCCCAAAAGAAAAACTAGTCGCTCATAGTGGCAACTCCACTAGGGACTTCTAAGTAAGAGAGATTAACTCAAAAATGACTATTTATCATTATAAAATACTCAATTATATAGAGCCCCTAACCACTGCATTTGCACTACACATCACACGTGCACCAGACTCATCTAACCATAGTTTGTAACCCAAGTCCTTAAGGAGGGCAACCGAGTTATCAAAAGAATGCTAGATTCACTTATCGGAGTCTGTAATCCTAGTCATATGGAGGCATTCTTGCTAAAGGAAACCTTAGCCTTTCAACCTAACTTAGCTCATATAGATAAACTAGTAGCAAGATCACTTAGGATTCCACCAAGCTATGCATGCTATCCTTGTCCTAATGTTGTTCGTTTAACCTGATATTGATAAATGACATGACCCTCATAGTGTTTATCATTGAATTATGTCGTAATGTCATTTTTCATAGAAAATTTATACTCAGGACCACATGATTCTCATTTACTTCATGTGAGCCTAAAGCATGAGGAATGATAAGAATCATGTACATTAGCTTGAATAGTTTATGTAAATTAACAAATAGCAACATTCCTCAATCATGGAACCTACAAGATGTCACCCATTTATCCTTATCAAGTTAAATGAATGGGTTAGGAACCTAAGATTTTGGACCTTTATGTTGGCAAAATCAAACTATAAACTATCAAACAATACATTCATGACTCCCGATAAACATATCAAATATTGATATATGAGTAAGAACTAGACTCCCTTGGATTGACCTTGGTCCTATGCATATGGGTGCATGTGGGCTCTAGACATTATTTGAAGCCTGGCAATTTACCCTCACATTAACAGCATATGATTATCTCATGCACATTTGTGTATCATTCCTCAATTTACCCTTTGGTTATGACTAATGTAAATCAAAACAACCTATTCCAATAGTGGAACCATAGCCCCTTCATGACTATAGGTTCAAAACCCACCTAGGAAAGAGATTGAATGACCTCATGGAGAAATATGGTTATAAGCAAGAGCTTGCTTGTAATTGGTTTATTCACTATGTAGGAAAACTAACCAGCGTTAGTGATGCATACATCACATACATATAGATAGCACGTACTAACCACCATTTCTTGTAGGAATAATCATTTTTCCATCACAGGATTTTTGCATCCACTCCATTCATACATGCTCACTGTTTCTTTTGTAGGCACTCTCCATGCATCATTCATTTAGCCAAACCTAATAAATCTATAGGAATACAACATTCAAACATAAGTGACAAGAAGATACCTCCCATCAACAATTTGAAGACAAGCTAAAATAGGGGATCCAAAAGTTGCTCATTAATGGAACCATAGATAAAATTCTTTAAACCTAAATCAAAGCAAAAAGTGCCCAAGATAGAAACAATACACCATTAAGTGAAGCCTCTGCATCTGTTCACTTAAGGGTAGATAAGGCAAAGGGAATTCCTCATATTCAAGTGCAAGATTATGATAAAAATGGCTATTACTAAGATCTTAGGAATGCACCAAAAGCTACAAAAATTGTTGACATGACCAAGCTTGAATTGCCATAGGAGGTCAAACTATTAGCTAACAGGATGGCTTAGTCGGAATTCGCCTTTAAAGACAAAGGAACCCATGGCCCCAAAAGCTTTACTGACTTGGCACTATTCAAAGATGAGCCACTTCCATATGATTTTAAGCTGCCAAACTTTACTAAGTTTGACAAAACAAGGGATTTGAGGGTCCATCTAAAGCAATATGCTACCTTCATGGCTACCATAAAGCTTATAGAATCATAGATTATTCAATTCTTCTTCACATCACTAGAAGAAGGATTGAGGGCATGGTTCTTTGACTTTGAAGATGAAATCAAAAGCAAATGGCTACTGCTAACTTAGAAGTTTATCAAGCAATATGAATATAACACTTAGTTAGACATCACTCGAAGGGGCCTTGAGACCACAAAGCAGAAACCTGGTGAAGCTTTCTCTAATTATGTCACCAGATGGTGGGGAAAGGTAGTTAAGATGAGAAACTGTCCTCTTGAGGATAAATAAATAAAGTTGATAATCAAAGGAGCACTACCACACTTCAAAAAATAGATGATCTTTGCTTATTATCCCAACTTTAGAGCTCTCTATTAGGCTAGGATTAGAATTAAGGATGAGGAACCTTAATAAGCTAGAAACACTTTTAGCCATAATATCCAACCAAACATCTAAAACACCTTCACCTGAGCTATAAAAATAAACATGATCCAACCCAATGCCTATAACTTACCATCTGTTATTGTTATCAAACCAAAATATTCAAGAGGCTTTAACAAAAGAACCTCCTATAGCCACAAGAGCCTAGGCCTCTTTTAAACTCACTACCACCTCAGATTAACCAAATCTTATTCCATCACTTTTACAAGATGGTTGGTCACACCACTGATACATGAAAAAATCTTAAAAATGTAATCCAAGATCTCATTGACTCTAAAAAAATCAATGAACTAGAAGAACAACCCAGCATCAAGACCAATCCTCTCCTAAACTATTAAAACATGCCTCCACCAACCAGCAGCATGATCTTCTCTAATCTACCAGAAGACCTTATTAAAAAATCAATCCAAGCCATACAAGAAACTCGAGATATACCCTCAGAGGACAAATCCTCAAATCCCATTCTTGCGCCTCATGATTCTAGTGAAGATAAGTAATGCCCTTCAACCTCTAAATACATTCCAATGCCTTAAAAATTCCTTCCCCACTCAATGATGCAAAAAGATGCTGTAATAAACTCTAAAGTTAACGCAATGAAATATGATTTTGCTTGTTTTATATCTTTCCTTATTATAGTGTGCATTACATTGATCAAAACATTAGCATATTTGACATTCATTCCATATGCATTGAATCATTTAACATTGGCATGGAATCTGAACCATGCATTCTGCATATTTTGAAAGATGTTACCCTTGAAGAGAGGAGAGAAATTGAAAAAATATTAATAAATTATTCAAAGGTATTTGCCTGGATGTATGATGATATGCCTAGTATTGATACAAACATTGCTCAACACTTCAGTCCTACCAAAGAAGGGTGCAAACCGATAAAGCATAAATTAAGAAGACTTAGACCAGAATGGGCTCAACTAGTTAAAGAGAACATCAAGAAACAGATCAAGCAAAAATTCCTAGAGGTAGTAAACTATCTAGAATGGTTAGCAAATATGGTGCTAGTACCAAGAAAAATGGAAGGGTTAGAATCTGTGTCAACTATAAAGATTTGAACAAGGCCTGCCCGAAGGATGATTTTCCACTACCTCACACAGACATACTGGTTGGCAGCGCCGCCATACATCCAATGTACTCCTTCATGGATGGATTCTCTAAGTACAATCATGTCCTAATGGCCATTATTGATAAAGCAAAGATAACTTTCATAATAAAATGTGGTACTTACTACTACAAAGTAATGCCTTTTGGACTAAAGGGGCAACCTATCAAAGAATGGCAACTGTAATGTTCCATGACATGATGGTCAAGTCAAAAACTAGGGAAGAACACCCCTCTAATCTTAAAAAGTTTCTCAAAAGGGTAAAAAAATACAGTCTCTAGCTAAATCTGAAGAAATACAAATTCAGGGTCACTTTAGGAAAGATGTTAGGGTATGATGTCCATCAGAATGGGATTAAAATGGATCTAGACAAAGTAAAAGCCATTAGAGAGATGCTAGTGCCAAAAATAGAGAAAGAAATAAGAGGGTTTCTAGGGAAACTATAATTAATCAATAGATTCATTGCTAAGTTGATAGCAATGTGTGAACCAATCTTCAAGCTACTCAGAAAAGATCAACTGGTAGAATGGAAGAAATAATGTTAGCTAGCATTTGATAAGATTAGAAGCTACCTAGCCAACCCATAAGTTCTAAGGCCACCTAAACCTAGGATACCTCTAACCCTGTATCTAGCCATCGAAGGGAATGCAATTAGTGCAATGTTAGCCCAAGAGGAAGAAATAAAAGTAGAACACGCAGTCTACTACTTAAGCAAGAAGATGCTGCCATATGAGGAGAAGTACAACTAAGTTGAACAGATATGTCTGGCAATGGTATATGCAATAAAGAAACTCAAACACTACTTTCAATCCTATAGAATTTAGGCCATGTCTAAAATGGACCCAATGAAGTTCCTCTACGAAGCTCCCTCTCTAGTGAGGAAACTTGCCAAGTGGCTCGTACTACTAATAGAATTTGATGTGCAATATCTGACTAAAAAGGCAGTAAAAGGGAGAGCAGTGGCTAAATTTCTAGCTCTCAACCCATTATAGACTTAAAAGAAATCCAACTAGGCCCCCCAAATGACCTCAGCTCAACCATTAAGATCTAAAGATGGCACATGCACTTTTAACAAAGCAGTCAATTAGTTCAGCACAGGAGTCAATGTCATGCTACAATCTCCATAAGGTGAAGTAGTACCAATTGCTAAAAAGCTCAAGTTCTAAGTCATAAATAATGAAGTTGAATACGAGGTATGCACACTTAGAATAGAAGCACTGGTAGCCCAAGATATCATAGAAGTTGAAATCTTCAAAGATTCAATGCTAGGAATCAATCATGCCTTAGAAGAGTGGGAACTAAAATAGTAGAACTTAGAGCCTTATATGGACCACTTAAGTCTACTCACCATGTCCTTCTAAAAATGCAGATTCATTCATCTCCCTAAGAATCATAATCAAATGCAGATGTACTTGCTTCCTTAGCATCAGTATGGGAAGGACCATCCAAAATGCCCATGAAGCCTCTAATTATACCCAAATTAGGACAAACTCTATAGAATAGAAAAATAAAAGCAGTTGAAGAGCCTTGGTTATAAGACATCTAGAGATATCTAAAGGAATAAGCCTCTCCTAGTCAGGTCGATAAAAGAGACAAAGTAGTATTTCAACAACTAGCATCAAAATTCACATCGTACCAGGGTGTGTTATACAGGAGAATCTCAAATGGTTTACAACTCTGATGTTTAGATGAAACTGAGGCTACAAGAGTAGTAGAAGTACATGAGGGTGTTTGTGGTCCATACATGGATGGAGCAATCCTGGTTAAGAAGCTAATTAGACAAGGGTTCTTCTGGATGATGATGATGGAAGACTACATTAAATTTGTAAAAAAATTCCATAAGTGTCAGATTTATAGGAATTACAGTCACCTTCCCCTAATAGAACTACACTACATCTCCTCTCCATGGCCCTTATTAGCATGAGGACTAGATATAATTTAGGAAATCCACCCGACAACCTAAAATAGACATAAGTTCATCTTAATGGTAGTGGACTGCTTTACAAAATGTATCGAAGGAGAATCATTCATAAGGATAGGAGCCAAGCAAGCGGCTAAGTTCGTCAAAAGAAACCTATTCTATCGATATGGGATCCCCCATCACATCATCTCTAACTATGGTATCCAATTCCAAGGGGAAGTTAGAGAGCTACTAAGGAGTTATAAGATGGAATATTATAAATCTTCTCCTTACCAACCACAAGCAAATGGGGTCATCGAAGTTATAAATAAGAACATTAAAAGGATCTTTTAAAAAATGATTAAAACTTACTGAGACTGAGCAGATAGATTGCCACATGCCTTATGGGGGTACTGAACAACAGTCAGAACTTTAATAGGAGCAACTCCTTTCTCATTAGTGTATGGATCAGAAGTAGTTCTTCCAATCAAAATAGAGATTAAGTCTCTTTGGGTAGCAATCAAATCTAAATTTCTAGAAGAACAGTGGGCTCAATAAAGGCATGAAAATCTCATTCTCTTAGGTAGCCAAAGGCTCAAGGCTCTATACCACACACAATTGTATTAAGGTTGACTAACGAAGACCTTTAATAGAAGAGTAAAACATAACAGTATGAAAGTAGGAGACTCGGTGCTAAAGCAAATAAGACAGAACATTTTAAACCCTAAAGGGAAATTTAGACCGAACTGGAAAGGCCCATACTTAGTTAAACATGTCTTATCAAAAGGAGCAGTCAAGTTGATGGATTCTAAAGGTAATGAATTGTTTGAACTTGACAATACAGACCGCCTGAAGAAGTACTATGTCTAAGGCATAAAAAAGTCTCATTTTGTTAAAAACCTAAAAATGGCAGCTCAGGAAAAATTTAAGGACTTCCCACTAAGTTGAAAAACTAAAAATGGTAGCTTAGGAAAAAATTAGGGAAAGAGAGAAAATACTTATCTAGAAAACGTGAGAAGGCTAGTTAAGGATAGGGGTAACCTCAAGATCAAAATTTGTATGAATGCACCTATGCTTTTCTTAAATGATTATAGTAAGATGAGAATGGTTCCCAATTTATGCAAAATGTCTTTGAAAAGTGCAATACATTTTATCATTATGAATTGCATCAAGCATGCTTTGCATTTTATTTTATTACATGACCATGGTTCTTACCATCTCTTTAAGATTCACCACTATGGTCAAAGCTAAAAAAAAGAGTCCAGCTAAGTGTGAAAAGCTCTAAAAGGAGACACCCTAGGCAAAAAAGGGAAGAAAAAGTAAAACCCAACTAAGTGTGAAAAGCTCCAAAAGGAGACGCCTTGGCAAAAAAAGGGAAT
Source organism: Mallotus nudiflorus (assembly GCA_947683625.1). Taxonomy (NCBI): domain Eukaryota; kingdom Viridiplantae; phylum Streptophyta; class Magnoliopsida; order Malpighiales; family Euphorbiaceae; genus Mallotus; species Mallotus nudiflorus. The sequence continues at coordinate 1,079,993 of CANTUR010000323.1, forward strand.
AGAGGCAGATAATAGTAATGGCAAACATCATCAATGATATATAGCAAGAAGCATATACAATCATCATTGTACAAGCATCATACAACATGCGAGACAAATGCCCAGATACAACACCCAGAGTCCATAACCTTAGGAAAATAATAGAACAAAGCAAACCATAGGCCAAAAGTCCTATACCTAGCTCCTAAAAGAAAGCACTAATCATGCTCAAGCATCCCCTTTGTCTGGTCTTGACTCATAATCATTCATTATAAAGGATGATAGCCATGACTCTAGCTCACTAATGCGGTCATGATAAGCTGCACGCTTCCGCTTCCATTCATGACTAGCAAGATGGTGCTCAACCTGCATTACATATTGCATATCATACACTCATACATAAAATATATGTATAAAATAAATAGGTACAATAAATAAGGCATACCCTCTAAGTGGTAGCAAACTCTAAAAAGCACTGTTACATACTCCCTGTAATAGTATAGAAGTACTAACTATAGGAGATAGAAATCTACAAAAGCAAGTAAATAAGTCAACCGCCATTCACTAAACAAATTAAAAACAAGTAAGAATAAGTGGAGAACATGAACATGGGTAGCATCAGTAGGAGAAACACCTGACTGAGGAAAGCCAGGTCCAGGCAAATCGAAATAACTACTCTACCAAGGATATCCATCCTAAGTAAAGACAAAGATGGCTAAACTGTCAAGTCCCCAAGAATAGTACTACCAAAAGCCACACCACTAGCATAGGCAGTCACCTCAATATGAAATGTGCCCTTATCCTCCTCAAAATGAGAGCCAAATCTTCTTTGATGTCATTACAGATAAGTTCTCCTAATGTCACCATACCAAAATAGTAATAAAGCTAGATCAGAAGAAGTGACTCTCGATGACCCACGTGATGGCCTAATCCTCGAACTTAAAGGGTGAGATGCATCTGCCTAAGAAGGTAGAGGTGAAGGAAAGGTCCCACTAGCCACAACATTAATTAGCTGAGGGATCAATACATCAACATAAGGCAAACCCTCACTCTCCAAGAGGCTCACAAAGGGGAATCCCATCATAACAGTAAAAAGATCATCACCATAAAGCTCATGGCCCTAGACCATGTCACTAGGATGAGGGATACAAACTCTCCTCATATATGGGCCATCCTACTAATGATGGACTCGCTCGCCTAATACCACACTCTACCTATAAGGCTAGAGAGCAACACCCATCTCTCCGTTAACTACTGTGCAGTCACCATCTCTGCCATCTAACGAGGCCTCACCACCCACCAACAAAGAAAGATCTGCTCAAAGGGCAAGAATGAACAAAAGATCCCTAAGAGAGAAATAACTAACACTGTAGGAATCGAACATACCTGATCAAGTGATAGCTTCCCCATATGGTCCTAAGCCACCATGCATTCCTTAATAAAATTAGTAGTCTTCCTAATCTAATGAGAATAATGAGGGAAGCCATCCTCCTAGAAATGGTTAAGGGACAGATGAGAGAGAATCCTGAACTCATATACCTAGATCTATTAAAATTGGAGGGTTAAAAATAACAAACCCAAATACAAAATAATAGACAACAGAACTCCTACTCACGTCTAGCATGAACAAGCATCTGTAGATCCTCAAGCCACCTTAGCAAATGTAGTAGCACCCCAGTAATACCTTGGTAAGCCATCTAGATCTCTTAAGATAGACAACAATGGTAGATCACCTAACCTAAAGGGTTCATGAAGATAATAGCACTCAACAAATAAAATAAAAAGCAATGAGCTAGCTACTCTATTGAGACAAGACCATCATTATATAGAGTCTGTATGGAATAAACAAACCCATATAATGAGCTAGATATGGGCAACCAGACTTCATAGGTATGACCACCCCAAGCAAATCCATCGTGAGATGCCTCCTCACCATAATAATAGAACACTCTTCCACACCAAAAGGAACAACCTCTCTAGAAAAGCCCAAGCACATGATAGAAGCAATCCAAAGGGGTAATAGTCATCTCCTCGATAGGTAAATGGAAAGTATGCGTCGTGCCCATCCATCGCTCTATCAACTCATAGCAATCTAACTTGATGCGTGTGAGTCATAAGATAATGCAGCAATGACTCCATCAAAGCCCTTCCCAGCAATCATCTGCTTCACATATATCAGGAGACCTGATAATACATGCTAACTCTGTTAAAACTACCAAGAAGTATAGTAACATACTTGCGAGGCTACAAACAATAGGTACACTATTAAAAATTTGCACAACTACTAAATACTAACACATCTCGCTCTCTCTATCGTTTAATAGGATTAAAATAATAACAAAAACCAAAAAGAAAAGGATTGCAACAAGCACTAGTAGACAATCATAAAAAGAAAATAAAGCAAGAGCTATCAGCCATTGGCATTTACAATAAATTTACAACTAGAAATAAAGTTACAGTAAGAGCTATAGAGCTACAGCTACAAGAACCTCATACAGTAAAAAAAATAGCAAAGTAGCCATCAAACAACCTTTAGAAAATAAAGGCAAAAAAGGACCTTGTAGACAGTGAGGTTCAGTGCGTGTCCAAGATTTTAGTAACCGTGATACTATTAGAGCTTAGGGCTCCAAAGAACACACCAACCATTGTCATAAAGACATGGCGTGAAGATGATGAGTCACCACCTAGGGTAATAACTAGGACAAATCATTTTGGTGGTACTCAATTCTCTAAAAGAAAGCTAGCATCACAACTAGGAGATTTTGGAAACGAAATACTAACTTCTTTCAGTCTTATGTTCATTTAGAAGTACTTCATGAATTACTATCCTATTCTCTAATTACATACAATTTTATTTAAACCATAATTAAACATCCATTTAACCCAAAGGCAACAAGTCATAAAATTACATGTAAAAATGCATATAAAAGGCAACATCCCTATGTCTGAACTAGATTAATTTTATTAATTAAACTAGCTAATTTAAATTTTTTTTATTTACAAGTGAAATGGACTAAAGGTGATCCTACATTTTATTTGATTTAATGATCCTAAATCTAATTATTTTAATTAACTAAATAGGCTTATTAATTTTAAGAAAAATAGGAATAAATAAGTGGGCTTAATTTTTTAATTTTAAATTAGGTGATGTGATCCTAAATCTATTTATTTTAAAAAGAAATGAGATTAATGGGATGAGTTAAATCTAAATTAATTTTAATTAACTAGAAATGGACCTAAGATCTAATTGACCGAAATGGGCCAAAATTGATTGTAAAATTAATTAAAACCTAAAAACCATTTTGAAGTATATTTATTAAATGGATTAGAAGCTAGCATGGGCCTATGATGCAAAACATACAAAAATCAACATACAAGCCCAAAAAAAAAACATAAAAATAATCAAAACAATTAAATAAAGGAGATCAAACATGTAATTAATTTCTTCTACAAATCTAATTTTAATTAATATGTAACCTAAATTAATCTACTGCCTTTATTGATTTTAATTGAATTTTATCAAATTAAGCCTATATTACTAATCAATTTTTAGTGTAGAGAATTAAAATTCCACTAATTCCCTTTATTGGGGCTATTACAAACTACAGTGTAGGAAATTAAAGCAAATTAATTACAATCAAGTAAAAGCCATGAACAAAACACTGCGAAACATAATAAATCCTAAATTCTATGGGGATTTCACAAAACTCTGTCCATGGCATCTCATGGATTCTTTAATACTGCCAAGATCTCACATCCAAAACGCCACAAGACACTAGTCAAAACAAAAAAAAAATTAATCAATAATGAAAACAATCAAGAAATAAAACTAAGAAATTAAATAAAAATTAAAATTTAAAAAGTAGAAGATGCTATGAAAATGCTATTTAAATGCCCCTCAGATTGGGATTGTCACCATTTTAAGATTGACGCTGTTGTTTTTTCTTGATTTTTTAGACTTTTAAAGCAAAGAACTAATTTCCTAAAGTTTTGAAAATGAAAAAAAGTGAAGAGCTATGGTGTGTGGCCTTCTGCACAATAAATAAAATCACTGGATTTTTTTTTTCAGCTCTTTTTTCTCATCCCCTTTTTTCACAGACTCTGTCTTTCAGCTTTTAAAGCTTGGCCTAGAAACCCTAGCTCTTAGGATCATGCAAGGAAGTTGCACAATATTGATAACGAGATCAGGAGTCTCCCATGAGTATGAATTTTTATTTTTTGAATTTTCAAAATCAAGATAATAAAATGATGGTAGAGTTTAAAAGAAATCAAAGACTCTTACACAGGACATGTAGTGTAGTGGACCAATGAAAAACTAAGAAATGATGGAAAAAAATCAATTTTCAGTGTAAAAAGAATCAATTTTCAAAAAAAATAATCACTTTGGAATGTTGACTGGCATTGGTTAATGTCGACTAGCATTACATAATGTCGACCGACATTATGTAATGCTGATTGACATTACACAATGTCAGTCGGCATTAAATGTTGACCAACTACATTTTCATTTTTTAAAATTAAAAAAGGTCCTCTGAAGTTTCTAATTTTTGCAATTAAATCACTAAAAAACCAATTTTGCAATTAAATCCATAAAATGCAGCAATTTAGTCCTTTAAATCATGAAACTCGACATTAAAGATCAATTCTCGATTAGATTTTCATCATAGGGGCTTTCATCACATGCATGCACAATTGCATCTAGAAATTAGATGCTTATAGTTGCCCCCCTTTAATGATATTTGCTTGACAAATTGCGGCAAAGCAATAGTAGCACACAATTTTGAAAGAAAGAATTAGGGTACTTTATTGTATCCTAATTGACATGTTAGTGCTTAAATTATTGAGCAATTTTAAGTAAGATGCTATGTTTAATATGTTTCACTATATTTCTTATGGAACGTCTAGTGAAACTTATGCATTTTGGTATATTCCCCGTGGGACTTCTAGTGACTTGTGATTTGAAAACATGCTATAGTTCTTGTGGAATTTTTAGTAATAATACTGTAACTACTGTGCAGTGTTTGGCAAACTACACTATATTCCCTTTGGGACGTCTAGTGAGATATATGCAAATGAGTTTTACTATATTCCCTATGGGATATTTACCATTTCATGATTTGATAACATGCTATCACTCATGTAGAGAGTTTAACAAGAATACCATAACTACTATGTAGTGTCTAGCAAATCGCACTATATTCACTTTGGGACATCTAATGACAATGGATATTGTTATATTCCTTATGAGAAGTTTAATGAAATATATGTAATGATTCTCACTACATTCTCTATTGGATGTTTAGCAATTTATGATTTGAGAAATGTGTTATAGTTCCTGTGGAATGTCTAGTAAAAATACCGTAACTACTGTGTAGTGTCTGGTGACTCCACTATATTCCTTTTGCGACGTCTAGTGAGATATATGAAAATGAGTTTTGCAATATTCCCTATGGGGCATTTAGGGTTGCATGATTTGAGAACATGTTATACCTCCTGTGTAACGTCTAGTAATAATTCCATAACTAATGTGTAGTGTCTGGTAGATCAAAAGATTTGAAAACTCATATTATAACTGCTTTATAGCATATAACATATTGAATTTTAAATTCATGTTATGACTACTAGGTAGTACATAATGAAATAATCTAAAAATTTTGTTACAAATACTGTGTAGCATATAACAAAATAGATTAAAAAATCCTTAACAAAAAATGACAATGCATGTAAAATGCAAAAAATTGAATTTTGTAATTTATTTTATATTTTGTACTTGATAGAGGATCCGAAATTTTAATACATATGCAATTAATAATAATTCATTAATTGATGACATGAGTTAAATGAATTACTTAAGAATTAAATCCTAGTTAAGATGCAATTATTGATGAAATTGTAAAGAAAAACTTGATTTTGAATGCAGGTATAGTCAAGGTACCAAAATGGATATTTTTCATTTACAAGAAGGTTCCCTCCTTATTTTTTGATGCTATTCTCATTTCTCTCTCCATTATTTTTTGCTTTGATTTTCTTCTTTTGATTTCTTGCTCATCCAAAGTTTGATCACAATCCGTTTGATCCTATGGTTGACCTACAACACAAGCTACATATAATAGAAATTCCAGCAGACCCAACCATTGCGCCTCTCTATTTTCATTAGAACAACCTTGGACTTTGAGAGGGTTCTACTGTGCTTCCTTTAACTCGCCTTCACCATCATAAGTGCATAGATATGGGCAATGAGGTAACACTTCCTCATTTTTGTTTATTTTTGTAAACATGTATTCATATAGTTAGTAATCATATTTAGTTTTAGAATGCAAATTAGTATGTATATTGTTGAAATTAAATTAAAAATCACTTAAAAAATGCATGAAAATTTAAATTTAACCCAGGAATATAGGATTTCCAATTGAATGGCCAACTAAAAGTCTAAAAATCTGAGTCGAAAGTCCAAGAGTTAGTCAACATTTGTGTAGTATTGGTCAGCATTATGGAATGTCGATTAGCATTCTTCTTTACCAATTTAAAAAAATAATTTTTTTGTTTTTTAATTTTTTGAATTAATTAATTCTTATTTCTCCCTTGAAATTCTCTTAGTGATCAATGAAATTCACAGGATGTTTTCACATAGCTCATGAATTATTTCATGGGTTGTCGAAGAATATGGCACAGATGGTATAGGCCTATAGGTTCAGACAATTTATTGTTGGGCTTCCAACAGTTCGAGGGAGGTCTGATCATCATTCTTTATTCATATTTGATTGAGTAGTTGATGGACACCACCTGTACGTTCCATACTCATGTAAGCGAGTTGACTATTTTTCTTATAAGTTTTTCTAGCATCGGGATTGTCTTTTGAAGGACTCCCATTTCCTTTAATATTAGCTATTGTGGTCTCCCTGACACAAAATTAGTATGTGTGAGATTTGATCGGGTTCACTTTGATGTGGAAGAATCAAAAGAATGTTCTTCTTTTTTCATTAATCAAGGGATTCAGACATCTTCTTACCACCACTCCTCACTATATTGCCCATAAGGTGAGGTGTCTCCTTCTCATACTACTAGGCATGACTCTTTTCTATGAGACTAGTCATGAGGGCAGCATTGCTTTACTTGGCCCCCTTTGTGACTTAGATCGAGTTGCTACCCTTGATTAGGGATCTGCTGTATTAGCCTACCTTTACTATAAACTGGATATTGTCTGTAGAGATACTATCACAATGTGTGGCTTTTGGCACATCCTGTATGTATGTTCTTCTTCTTCTTCTTCTCTCTCTCTCTCTCTCTCTCTTTTCACTGATTTTTTTTTCTTTTTCAGATTTGGAGTATAGAGATTGGGCTAATTTGGGGTTTTGATGTTGTCAACTCCGACATGAGTCTTCCTCTAATGCAGAGATGGGGTTCTTCCCAATTCAGTTTGAATTTCCATCGTGGATCGAACATCATTGCTCTAGACTATTTTAACACCATATCCCCAGCTCTTATTTTCCTTGTCCTTACTTTCTTATTGAATGACCTTGCTATCCTCCTCTGATATATCTGAGTATGAAACAAAGCATTCATCCTCTTCTCATATAGAGATACTAAATAACCATATCTCTATTATGCCCATTCACTCTCAAGCATTTTGGCCTCCGTAACCACTCTTAGAGACTTGATCTTAGTTTATATAGGCAAAAATGCTTATAGACACTAAGGAGAATAGAGTTTAGCTTGTGGGAGTTCTAATTGTAGTTCTGTATCCCTATAAGGAAAAGGAAAGGTACTCAAACTAGTCTTTATAAGTTTTCACCATTTTAGAGAGGATTTCTTTATATTCTTATTTGCTGCTTCCACTGCTCCATTGGCCTAAGGTCAATATAGTGAAGACTTATGAAGCTTGATCCCATATTTTTTTAATAACTCTATTGTCTTTGCTTGAAACTGAACCCCATTATCCATTATAACACTATATGGAACCCCATATATGTAAATAAGAATCTTCTCAATAAATTGGGCCATATGCTTTGCCTTTACAGTATTAAAAGATTCAACCTCTACCCATCTAGAGAAGTAATCAATTGCCACAACTATATGCTTATATCCATTTGATGTTGTTGGCCTTATTTCTCCTATAAGATCAATTCCCCATGCTATAAAAGGCCAAGGAGATTATAAACTATTCAACATTATTGGAAGAAGGTGGTTGAGATTCCCATAGATCTGACATTGGTGGCATTGCCTTATTGTTTTAATGAAATCTCTTTCCATGCTTATCTAGTAGTACCCTTGTCTGATTATCTTCCTTGCTAGGATTATTCCATTAATGTGAGAACTGCAAGCTCCCACATGAATCTCCTTCATCACCACTTTTGCTTTATCTTTCTTGAGACATCTGAGTTATGTCCTATTCAACATTCTCTTATACAATACCCCATTATGACTTGTAAAATTACCTACAAGAACACATAAGGCATATCTTTCTTTGCAAGAGGCTTCATTTGGATATTTTCCTTCCTCGATAAACCATTGAACATCATAAAACCATGGCTTCTCTTCAGGCCCTATTTGAATTCCCATAATCTGCTCAGCCCCATAACATGACGCTCTTAATTTCATGATCATTAATGGCTTCATAGTCAATCTAGTTACATTGTCCCACATTGAAGAGAGTGTTGCTAGAGCATCTGCCATTTGATTATCGTCTCTTGATATATGGATAAAAAGGCATTTCATGAAGTTGTTTATTAAAGTCCTTAAATAGCATATGTAAGGTTTTAGCTTTTCCTTCTTTGCTTCCCATTCTTCGTTAGTCTGACTAATAACTAACATCAAATCCCCATATACTAACAACTCCTTTGCTCCAATTGCCATCACTACTTCTACTCTATCAATGCATGCCTTATACTCATGCATATTATTGGTTACTTTGAAATCCAATTTTTTGGCCACCGGTATGGTTTCTCTTTATGGCATAACAAGGATCACTCCTAATCAACTCCTTTATTATTTATAGCCCCATCAAAATAAAGCTTCCATTCTTGAAGATCTACAATTGCTACATTCTCATCTGAAAATTCTAGGTTCCATAGTTCATCACCTTATACTGCATTCCATGCTAGGAATTATGCTACTACCCTTCATTTGATAACCTTCATGGTAATGTACTCTATATAGAATTTAGTTAGGAGTATGAGCCATTGAGACATCCTTCTAGTCAAAGCAAGTATATGCAGTAAGTATCTTAAGGGATCTATCTTTGAAATAGCCTAAACCCTATAAGACTGAAAGTAATGCCTCAATTTTCTTATTGCCCAAATCATTATCAAATATGTCTTTTCCACTAAGTAGTACTTTTCTTCATATGGCAAGAACTTTTTGTTGAGGGAATACATTGTGTGCTCTATCCTATCTAGTCCTTATTAGGCTAACATTGCCCCCATTGCCTTTTCCTCTAGAGCCAAATATAGGATCAATGGTTTACCTTGCCTTGGTGGTCTCAATACATGTTGATTGGTGAGATATTCTTTTATCTTATCAAAGGCCATCTGATAATCATCGTTCCACTTTATAGGTTGATCTTTTCTCAACAGCTTGAAGATTGGGTCACAAATATTAGTAAGCTTTGTAATGAACCTGCTAGTATATTGTAACCTACCAATAAACCCTCTCACTCCATTCTCTATCTTTAGTGTTGGCATTTCTTGAATAGCTTTCACTTTATCCAGATCTACATCGATTCCTTTACTACTAACTATATGCCCCAACAGCTTCCCTGAAGTAACTCTAAAAATGCAATTCTTCAGGTTGAGTCTTAAATTATACCTCTCAATGTGCACCAAGAACTTGTCAAGTGCTTCAAAGTATCCCTCTTTTGTTTTTGACTTAATCATCATGTCATCTACATACACCTCAACTTCCTTATGCATCATGTCATGGAAAAGAGTGGTAGCTGCCCTTAGTATGCTGCACCTGCATTTTTCAACCCAAAAGGCATAACCTCATAATATTAGGTCCTTAATTTCATAATGAAAGTAATTTTGATCTTATCCATAATTGCCATGATTATCTAATTAAACCCAGAGAACCCATCCATAAAATAATACATTACACTTAATGCCACACTATCCACTATAACATCAATGTGGGGTAAAGAAAAGTCATCTTTTGGACATACTTTATTTAAATCTCTAAAATCAACACACATATGCACCTTACCATCTTTCTTAGGTATTAGGACTATATTTGCTAGCCATTAGGGGTAATCTACTACTTCCAAGAAATTAGCTTGAATTTGTTTAGCAATCTCCTTTTATATTTTCTCAATCCACTCTAGTCTTAGCCTGCACAATTTTAGTTTAATCGGTTTTATTTTCGGATAAGTTGGAATATAATGCTCTACAATTTCCCTATCTAAACCTAGTGTATCTTTATAATTCCAAGCAAATACTACCTTCCTTTTCATTAATAGTCTCTCAAAATTTTCCCTCTCTTCACGAGTTACATAATGTGATATATAAATATTCTTTGGATTATCATTTGTGCCCATATTAAATGAATCAAATTGAATTGAATTAATGTCAAACATGCATGAATGATCAAAATTATAATGCACAGAACTATCAGGATGCACATCACACAACTAAGCAAAACCAACATTCATATAATTGACCATGGAAAAACACAGTTTTCATCCTTATAAAGACTAAATGTTATTACATCAGTTTCCTAAAAAAAAGTATTACTAAAACTATTTTTAATGATGGTAGCTAGATCCTGGGTTGGCTTCTCATCAAGTGGCAGACATAGCAGCTCTTCAACAACAGTATTATAAACACCTAATTTCAGGATAACAAAATATGAATGCGATAAATGACTCCAATGATGAAGTTGTTATGAGTAGGTTTTCAACACTTAAAGTTCGAAATATTAAAATTTTGAATATATTTTCAAAAAGAGTTTCAATATTTTTTAAGGACTTAACTGTGATACCTTTTTAAAACCTAATTGAAAAATCTAATTTCTTTCAGGGGTCTTTTTCTAATTAAAAAAAATTAGAATTATACAATTTTCATTGGAATTCTGTAATTCCAATCATAATTATGTAATTCTAGTTGAAATTATGCAATTCCAGTCAAAATTACATATTTTCTGTCTGTTTTTATATTTTTTACAGAAAATAAAAACTATTTTCTTGAGTTTCAATTGGTTTAAATTTTTTTGTGAGATTTATCTAAATCTATAGGAAATAATTTTTTTAAAAAAATTGGTACTCTTTAGGAAATAAGTCCTTTCAAAATTAGAACTCTTAGTATGTCAATTAGGGTTTTTGTTTCTTTTCTCCTTATAGAAGGAGAGCTTAGGCTCCTGGCAGAGGAGGATTTGGCTGAGCATCCCTTTATCTTCATTTAAAAATCTCTATACTTGTAAAAAAAAAATATTATTTGTTATTTCGTCTTATAAGGAAGGAGAAAAAGGCTTTTTAATAAGTTTTTGAAGATCTATTCAATAAATAAATAGTGATTTTACTAGTCTGAGGAGCCAACCATAAGCATCCATAAGCATTATCTTCTCTCTGTTTTCTTATATTTTTCTTCTTTTATTATAATTTTGATTTTATTGAATTTAAATTTTACTTAATTTGTTATAATTTTATTCGCTAATCATTGTTTCCTCCTTTTATGATGGTGATTACGGAAGAGATTATATGATGATTATATTTGGAGGATTAAATCTATGAAGGTCCATGGAATGCCATGGATGGATCCTTGTAGCTAAACATAATTTCTAAGGTTTTTTATTTAGTTTGCTTCTCATTCTTTTCTTTTTTTATTATTTATTTTGGGTTGTATTAATTTTCTTTTCTTTTTGTATACTCATTAGTTCATTGTAATAGCCCTATTAGAGGGAATAATGAAATTTGGTGTGTGTGCTTGTTTGTTTTATCTTAATTAATTGGTTAGTAAAATTAAAGTTTTCATTTGTTAATTAATTAAAATTAATGGCTATAGAAATCATTAGGTTGTTTAATTAAAATTAAATTTGATTTAAGTAGGTAAAATTAGTTTGCTTGATTGATTATTTTATTGTTTATGTTCAATTTAATTAAATTAGGGTTTTTTTAATTGTTGGATCTTTTATTTGTTTATTTTGATGTCTTTTATTGTTTTTTGGCTTATTTATTCCTTTTTTTTTAAATGTGTTTTCGGCCTTAAGCCCATGATAGAATCTAACCCATTTAAATAAATTTATGTGTTTTAGGTTTAATTAGTAAAATGCATTTTAGGCCCATAATTAATTAGATTTAGGATAGAGATAACTTAGGCCAACTTAGTTAATTTAGACATAGGCCCACCTAATTTAATTTAATTAATTTAGAATTAGCCCATCTAATTTAAGCATCTTCCATAATCTCTAGATTTAAGATCATTCTAGAATTAAAATATGTAGAATTAGGCCTACTAATTTAAATACTTCATAATTTATGTATTTAGGCCCATTTTTTGAATTAAAATAAATAACTTAGGTTCACCTAATAAAAATTGAATAGGAATTAGGTCCATTAGTTTTTAGGATCACTTATAGACTAAAACATCTAGATTTAGCTCATGTAATTAAAATCAATGTAGGTTAGACTAACTAAGAGATTGTGACTTGTATACTTCATGACTAGTTTGCCTAGAGTTGATTGCTTTTTTTAGGGTTTATATGAAATTGCATGTAAATGAAGGATAAAATAGTAATTCATAAAGTAATTATAAATGAACACAGGACTGAAAGAACTTAGTATTTTATACCTATAATCACCTAGTTGTAGTGCTAGCTTTCTTTTAAGGAATCGAGTACTGCCATTTTTTTATTTGTCCTAGTTATTACCATGGGTGGTGACTCCTTATCTCCACGCCATGTCTTTATGACAGTGGTTAGTGTGTTCTCTAAAGTCCTGAACTCAAATAGTGTTGCAGTTGCTAAAATCTTGGGTGTGCGCTAAACCCCACCATCTATAGTGGTGACTCCACTAGGGATAACAGATAATGATTCTACTTGTGTTCTTTAGAATTATTTTATTAATTATTATTTTATTCTTACATTCATTCAGCATTTCCCTATTAACCGATGGTGTTAGTTTATGGTTCCATGATTCCACTAGCTTTATGGGATTGCAAATTGGCTAACCATCACTCTTAGCCTTAACTCAGTTCAAAAGAGATTACTGGGCTCATCTAACAAGAGTTTGTAACCTAAGTCCTAAATGGGGGTAGTCTTCTCTCGAGTTTGCAAAGGATGTCGGGCCCCTCTGACCTTAGCTTGTAACTTAAGTCTTAAAGGAGGGCATCTTACTAAGGGAACCTTAACCTTTTCCACCAGAATTAACCACATATAATGGCCTAGTTATTTCCCTTTGGATTACCCAAATTTCTTGTGAATGTTGCCATGAGGTATTTCTATCTATAAAGGCTCAAGCCCATACTTTAGAAGCCCATTAGGATTAATAAAGATTAGGATATGCTTTTATACCTAGAAATACTATTTCTATGCTTTACTACTTTAAGAGATTTGGCATGTGCATTGGTTCTTGATATCCCTTATTAATATCAAGGCCAAGACCAAAAATCCTAGGAAAAGAGACTAGCTATTGAATATATGTGTAGGAGGAATAAGGTTGAAAGGATGTATTTACTTAACTTGATTGATACTTATTACATAGCACATGCATCATGCATACATACACTACATGCATCATACTAATAACTTGTCCTATAGCCATCATAGATTCATCAGGGTCTTCTTATGTTTAGAGTTAAAAAGGTGGCAGACTAGTGAAAACTGATTCGAGTCCGTAATCAATTGCAAAAGAGATCCTTACCAGATTAGAAAGGAGTCTCATCATTCCACTCTACTTATAAGCTACATAGTCTGAGCAAGCCGAAGAAATGGTATAATGAGAGGGAGGAAACTTGAATTTAGAGGATGTCAAAGGAGCATTAATTGATGACATGAGAGTAATGATGCTAGATGAGTTAAAACAAGCTCTGGCTCGATTGATGCCACCACTTGCTGCTGCTGTACCTCCCGTGGTGGCCAATCCACCTGTTGTGGGCACACCACCCACTAACAATGACAATGCTACTAGGAACACCCTTATTATGGAAATAAAGTTGGAGGATGTTAAAAGTTACATGATTGAGAAGGCAAAAAAGGAATCACTTGAGCAAGTTCAAGAGCTGGAATCCAAGTAGACAAGAGCACTGACTTATTGTAAATACTAACCTGCCAACTATCTATGATCTATATAGTAAATAATCCCTGGCATGAACCAAGTCCATACAAATACTCACTTGCATCTGAGGGATCTATAAAATGACATGTACTAATCAGCAATAAGTGTCAGTTTATGTAGGGTTGGAGATGCAAGAATACACTTATATATGAAGCATCAAGAGGAGAAAAGCTAGGAATCTGAACCGTATCAAGATACCAGTGCTGCTCAACGAGAGTCTACACCGTAAGAGCCCAATAGTACATAGACCTATCAAGCAGGGGAATGTTGCCTAGAATGGTACTTGAGGAAGTATCACCTCAAACAGCTCCACTCTGCTAAGTAGGCTTAACCTTCTGCTCAATCCTCTCAGTGCCACCCTCAGTCTTCTTCTCCATAGCAACATCAATAGTGTCTTTAACTTGCATAGAAAATAAATGTCATCAGTAGCAATGAAGGAGAATGAATTAAGGTCATGATAATGAGAAGCATACGTCAGCTAGATATATGGGAACCTGCTCTACGAGATTCTCTTGAATATACCCCTGATAATGGCAAGAACGCTCGAGTAGTGTCAAAGCATCATATCCCTTAAGAGCCACTCTAAGCTCAGGACTAGTCAGGCTACAACTCCTCATCATAGAAGAGGGAATAGAAGAAGGAACATGCCTCCTAGAAGGTTCCATATGCCAATGATAAACATGCTCACCTAGATACCACATCTGGCAACCATAACCAGGAAGCAAAATCCTTATAGTCTCAAGCCTTACAATAACAGTCATAAAATTGTACCACTGGATGTATTTAGCACCAACTAACTAATTTGATATGATATGCAAATTCATTCAAATAAATTTTATTTAACTTTTACAATTGATCAAGTGCTAATAGTTTAATTAATTTTACTAGGTCCCACTCTAAAGAGTTCAATTGGTCTTGATAAGTCTGTAAGTCATGCTTGACACTAGCAAGATGAGAAGAACCCTATCTCTACATCGATGGGAGACTCCTATCAGTGCTAATAATGCTAAAACCCCATATCAGCCCGATCTCAATGACCCAGATCTAAAAAGGAAAACATAGTTTAGTGAAAAGAGCTATAAAAGAGCAAAAATTAAAAAGGAGTATAAGGCACAAAGGAGGCATACATGCAAAATGTGCCAAAAGTCACACATCATCGCAACACCTCTATAGACAGTATCCATTCCATAGTAGAGATAGGCAAGAGATGCAAATCCTTAACTAAAAGTAGTAACTCTAATAAGATCCTGAAAGGGACCAAGAAGCGCAATGCTAACCTCATGACCAGTCTCACAGAAGTGGGTAGTGCTTAACAGTATTAATAAGAAGCAACTCACCTTCTAAAGGATCTGGCAAGGTGTGGTAGTGGGTAATCTCTTGAAACCCTAAACAAGAGAAGAACGAAGCATGTTCTTTCGATTCTTCCACGTTGGAACTAACTTGAGTAAGTCACAAATATAATGACTCTTAGCATCCTCAAGAAGAGTGCAATAATGAATATCAAAAGGAACTGAGGTACCCTTGAAGGTAATCCCAATGATAGTAAAAAAGGTCATAGGAGAAATAGTCAGCTTACCCACTTGAGTGTGGAAGGTGTGAGTAGTATCCATCCACCTCTTAATAGGGGTAAAAAGAGAATAGTGATCTGAACTACCTCAAGTAGTCGGTAGGGTAGTAAGGAAGTGTTGAAAGCCAAACGTCCAGATGTGTTTTTACTACCTCTCCTGATAAGTCATGAAAGAGTTATTGAGTTAAGTGAAAGCAACTCGAGACTTTTAGTGGTTTTTGAATGAAATTTAGAAAATGACAAGATTACCTTCCTTAGTCACTTTTAATTTTTTTTTTGTTTATTTTCATTCCTATTAAAAAAAGGAAGATCAAAAAAGAGAAATTTACCTTATCACCAGTTTATGAGCATTTGTGAAGGTGAAAACAAGTCAAAGGGAGCACCTCTTCCCCTTCATTAAGCCCCAGACTGTTATGAGGGAAATGTAGTTGAGATATGACTAGATTTGACTATCTAGAGCTACTTTTGTGTAGCTTGCATCCTAGGAGAGCC
The DNA here is from genome assembly GCA_947683625.1 of Mallotus nudiflorus. Lineage (NCBI taxonomy): Eukaryota > Viridiplantae > Streptophyta > Magnoliopsida > Malpighiales > Euphorbiaceae > Mallotus > Mallotus nudiflorus. Next base: position 1,096,291 of record CANTUR010000323.1, read on the forward strand.
ATAGGATCAGATAGATTCTAGATTGGAGATCAGATGAAAGAATAATTAAAGAAATAAGATTTGGAAATCAAAAGAAAGGAAAAGAAAAGAAAAGAGAATGAAAGAAGTGGGAAATGAATCGATAAAAGCAAGGTATATATTAAAGTGGCAAACATCCATTTTAGTCCCTTAACTTCATTTGCATTCAAGTCCAAAACTTTTCTTGCAATTTAGTCATAAATTACAAAGCTACATGATTTGATAATTCCCTGAATTATTAAATTATCAATACTACACAACTGAGTGTAGTTGACATTGCACAATCGAGTGTAATGTATCCTTTTAAATCAGACTATACAACTACATGTAGTCGACATTGTACGATCGAGTGCAATATGTTCTTTCAAATCAGACTATATGACCGAGTGTAGTCGACATTATACAACTGAGTGCAATGTATTCCAATCTAGACTATACAACCAAGTATAGTTGACATTGCACTATCGAATGCAATGTATCCTTTCAAATTAAACTATATGACTAAGTGTAGTTGGCATTGTATGACCAAGTGCAATGTGTCATTTTAAATTAGACTATATGATCGAGTGTAGTCAACATTGTACAACCAAGTGTAATGTGCTAAATCAGTTCATATTATATAATCAAGTATAGTCAATATTGCACGACCGAGTGCAATGTATCCTTTCAAATCAGACTATACAACCAAGTATAGTCAACATTGTACAATTGAGAGTAATGTATTCTTTTAAATCATACTATATGACTGAGTGTAATAAACATCATATGATTAAGTGTGATGTATCGTTTTAAATCAAACTATATGACTGAGTGTAGTTGACATTATATGACCAAGTGCAATGTGTCAAATTAATTCAAACTATACGACCAAGTGTAGTCAACATTGTACGATCAAGTGCAATGTATCCTTTCAAATCAGACTATACGATTGAGTGTAGTTGACATTGTACAATTGTGTGCAATGTGTCATCCCAATCAGACTATACGACTGAGTATAGTTAACATTGTATAACTGAGTGTGATGTATCCTTTCAAATCAGATTATACAATTGAGTGTAGTCGACATTATACGACCTAGTACAATGCACCCCTCTAATCTAGACAATACAATCGAGTATAGTCAACGTCATACAACCGAGTGTGATGTATCCTTTTAAATTAGACTATACGGCTAAGTGTAATTGACATTGTATGACCGAGTACAATGTGCCCCTCCAATCTAGACTATACAACTGAGTATAGTCAGCATCATACAATCGAGTGTGTTGTATCCATCCAAACTAACACTATACGTATGAGTGTAGCATTTCCTTAAATGTTTCAAGTTTATGCCTAGTGTTGTACAGCAACACAAGCACTTATCATGAACCAATGATCACTTACAAGCATAAACCTCAAGGGGCACAGGTAAGCACCTAAACTTTATTCAAAATAAACTGTGTGTTTATTTGCTTTACTGTAATTTGTCAAGCAAATAATGATAAAGGGGGGCAACTATAAATACCTAATTTCAGGATAACAAAATATGGATGCGACAAAGGACTCCAATGATGAAAATGTTATGAGTAGGTCTTTAACACTTAAAGTTTGAAACCTCAAAAGTTCAAATACATTTTCAGAAAGAGTTTCATTATTTTTTAAGGACTTAATTGTAATACCTTTTTAAGACCTAATTGAAAAATCTAATTTGTTTCAAGGGTCTTTTTATAATTAAAAAATTCAAAATTATAGAATTTCGAATGGAATTTTGTAATTCTGATCGGAGTCACACAATTTCGATCGAAATTACATGTGTTTTTGTCTATTTTTGTATTTTTTACAGAAAATAAAAAATATTTTCTTGAGTTTTTATTGGTTTAAATTTTTTGTGGGATTTATCTACATTTACAGGATATAAATTCCTTTTAAAATTGGAACTCTTCAGGAAATAAGTCCTTTCAAAATTAAAACTATTAGTATGTAAATTAGGGTTTTTATTTTTTCTCTCCCTATAAAAGGAGAGCTTAAGCTCCTAGCAGAGGGGGATTTGGCTGAGCATCTCTTTTTCTTGATTTGAAAATCTTTGCACTTGCAAAAAATATTATTTGTTATTTCATCTTAAAATGAAGGAGTAAGAGGCTTTTAACAAGTTTTTGAAGATCTATTCAATAAATAAATAGTGATTTTACTAGTCTAAGGAGCTAACCGCAAGCATCCATAAGCATTACCTTCTCTCTATTTTCTTTTATTTTTCTTCATCATAATTTTGATTTTATTGAATTTAAATTTTACTTAATTTGTTATAATTTTATTCGCTAATCATTGTTTCCTCCTTTTATGATGGTGATTACGGAAGAGATTATATGATGATTATATTTGGAGGATTAAATCTATGAAGGTCCATGGAATGCCATGGATGGATCCTTGTAGCTAAACATAATTTCTAGGGTTTTTTATTTAGTTTGATTCTCATTCTTTTCTTTTTTTATTATTTATTTTGGGTTGTATTAATTTTCTTTTCTTTTTGTATACTCATTAGTTCATTGTAATAGCCCTATTAGAGGGAATAATGAAATTTGGTGTGTGTGCTTGTTTGTTTTATCTTAATTAATTGGTTAGTAAAATTAAAGTTTTCATTTGTTAATTAATTAAAATTAATGGCTATAGAAATCATTAGGTTGTTTAATTAAAATTTAATTTGATTTAAGTTGGTAAAATTAGTTTGCTTGATTGATTATCTTATTGTTTATGGTCACTTTAATTAAATTAAGATTTTTTTAATTCTTGGATTTTTATTATTTTTGAACTTCTTTATTCCCTTTTTATGTGTTTTGGGCCTTAAGCCCATGATAGGATCTAACTCATTTAAATAAATTTAGGTTTTTTAGGTTTAATTAATAAATGCAAGACCCATAATTAATTATATTTAGGGTAGAGATAACTTAGGCCCACTTAGTTAATTTAGATATAGGTCCACTTAATTTAATTTAATTAATTTAGACTTAGCTCATTTAATTTAAGCCTTTTTATAATTTATAGATTTAAGATCATTCTAAAACTAAAATATGTAGAATTAGGCCCAATAATTAAAATACTTCATAATTTATAAATTTAGGCCCATTTTTAGAATTAAAATAAATAAACTTTGGTTCACTTAATAAAAATTGAATAGGAATTAGGCCCATTAATCTTTAGGCTCACTTATAAATTAAAACATATAGATTTAGCTCATTTAATTAAAATCAATGCAGATTAGACTAACCAAGGGATTATGATGAATGCATTGTTTACTTGTATATTTCATGACTAGTTTGCCTAGAGTTGATTTATTTTTTTAGGGTTTATATGAAATTGCATGTAAATAGAGGATAAAATAGTAATTCATAAAGTAATTCTAAATGAATACAAGACTAAAAGAAGTTAGTATTCCGTACCTAGAATCTCCTGGTTGTGGTGCTAGCTTTCTTTTAGGGAATTGAGTACCACCATTTTTTTATTTGTCCTAGTTATTACCATGGGTGGTGACTCCTCATCTCCATGCCATGTCTTTGTGATAGTGGTTAGTATGTTCTCTACAGCCTTGAGCTCAAATAGTGTTGTGGTTGCTAAAATCTTAGGCGCATGCTAACCTCGCCATCTACAAGTATCACCCATATTCTCAGCTACTTACTTCATTACTTCTTCTTTGTTATCCTCTACTAGGTTCTCCACAATTTGCTCTTTAAAGATTTCAAACCCAAGAATGTCTTTTCCAACAACATTGATAGATTCCCTAACACCCAGATAATACTTGCCTTCCCCTGGCTTGATAAAATTCTAGCTCATCGGCCTGATTCTCCCTAAGGGCTTATTTATCTTTGCCTCTCGCTTCTTCCTTCCTCCTTCGCTACCATGTTCTATTTTAGTGTACCCTAATCCCTTGGTGTCTCCCTGACTTTTAAATTTATAGGGTTTAGGGATGCCTTACTCATTCTTTCATAGCCTTTGTCCATGTCAATAATTCATATTCTTTATTATCTTTATAACCTTTGGGTCCATTTTAGTTATGTCAAATATCCCAGTAACTTGGAAACAAAAAGGAATGAATAATTGCTTCTATTTCTCTAGTATGGCGGCCACAACTACATTGATTCTTACTTCTATAGTCACTACATCTCCTTGATGAGAGAATTTAAGGGTACTCCTCCCAGAGCATGGAACCATGGCTTTCCTAGCAATAAATTATAGGTGACAGGGATATCTAGCATAGTGAACTCAATTGTGATTCTACAGGTCTTATTTTAACTAGAGCTTAGAATGTCCCCTCCACATTCCTAATGCTCTCATTATAGGCTATGATTATTAGGTTTGGGTCTGTTAAGTCATTGACTTTCAAACCCAAATTAGGCAAGATCTTCAACAGACACATATTAATAGCGGAACCATCATCAACCATTGCAAAGTTGGTTTGTTTCCCCTTTACTTCAGCTAGGATAAACAATGATTTACTATGATTTCTTCCTTCTAAAGGAAAATCATCATCTGAGAATGTTATCAGTCTGTGTATCTCTTATGTTACCTTTGCTACCATAGCCTCAAGTGTAGCTACTATTTTAATGTTTATGTTTGATAGGGCTTTGATAAGAGCTCTTCTATGACTACCTAAATGCATCAGTAATTCCTAAATGCTGACATTTGCCTTAGCCTTTTTTAATTATTCCAAAATCAGTTTTTTTCTCTTCCTTTTGTTTCTGTATCCTCTACTTCTTCTCTTTCTGTGACTCTCTTAATTTTCTTTTTTGTTGCTTTGTAATTTCTCCCACTCCTAATAATATGATTCAAATTGGGTTTATCGCTCCATACATCAAGACCAGTGGGACTTTCCTCATCAGTGTCATACCAGATATCTATAACCCTAATAGTATAGTTCCTTTTTCTATTTTTCCATATTTCCACTATGCAAGTTTCTTTCCCCTCCATGTTAAACTTTTTTAGATGCTCATTTAGTAGCTCTTTGATCCCTTGTTCAAGAGTTAAGGACCCTTTACTCTCCTCTTCAAACTCATCACCCCATCTTGTAGGCGTAACCTCCTCAAGAGGTATGTCCCTGGAAGCTAGTTTTAGATAGAATACTCTATAATCAAATTTGCCTGAGCGCTGCACCAACAAATCATCAACTCCTCTTCATGGCTATTTTAGAGTTCTAAATTCTTTTTCTTCTTTTGCTGGCTCATTATCAAGCTCATCACCCTCCTAAGGGCATAATTGATTCAAAGGGAATATTAGTATAGGGTGGCTTGGAGTAGAACACTTTGTAATTGAATTTGACTAAGGGTTGTTCTAGTAAATCCTTAACTCCACTAAAGGCATCAAGAGATTCATTACTGTTTATAGGGTTTAGGTTTTCAAAAGAGTCTAGCACTTTCTCCTCCTTAACTCCTTAGTTGATCACCATGGTGGCTGGTGGTGGTACATTTTGATAGTCTAGGAAAGGATTATTTCTAATGTTTGGGTTAGGATTGGATTTTTTGGGATCTATGATTTTTTAAAGTCTATTAAGTTTTGGATTTCATGTTTGAGGCGGATATAGGTATCTATGGAATGACTAGCTACTTAGAGAAACTTATAGTAGTTGTTAGGGTTATATCCTAGGACATTTGGATTAGGTGGTTTAGAAAAGGTTAACGGTTAGAGTAAGCCTTTCTAGATTAATTTTTCTAGGACTTTTAAGAGTGGTTAATTGAAGTTAGAGAATCTCCTAGGTAGCTGAACTATGTGCACCTCCACAACTCAATTAGTGCTTCCTTATTGTATGCCCCCAATTGATTAGTTTCAAGCTCCAGTGCCTCTAGAGCTTTTCTTCTTTTTATTCTTAATCTCTTTAGCTTGTAAACTATCACCACATAGGTCTATGAATGTTTTAGGGTTCATCATTTACAATCTCTCTACTAGATTAGGTGATACATTACAAACTATCATCCTAATTTGATCTTTTTAAGCCAGCTTATTCTTTATCATTCCTGCTTTGTTCATAAACCTAGTAAGAAAATCAAGGAAGGAGTCATTCAGTTTCTGCTTTTTTAATTCTAAATCTCTAATGGACACGTCCAATCTAGTATTATAATCATACTATTTCAAAAAGGCAGCACATAATTCTTTCCAGTCAACCCTGATAGATTTTTCTAGTCCATGATACTAGTTTATAGCCTTTCCCTCTAAAGACAACATAAATAACCTAATGATTACTGCTAATAGGGCTTTAATAGTACTCATAGTGGTTATGTACTGACTGAGATGAATCCTTGGGTCTCCTCTTCTATAAAATTTCTATAGCTGCAGCATTTTGAATTTATTAGATAGTCTATCATCTTTAATTTGCAGCATGTCATCGAAGTCAAATGAATATCCCATGCCTTTTCCCCTAATCAGCTCCTCCATCTTAGACATCTTCTAGGTTAGCACTTGCATATGCTTGGACTGATGCTCTTCCACCAGTTCGAGTGACTCTTTAGTTGCTTTCTCTACAATGTAGTTTTCAACATCCTCCAGATTTACATCAACAATAGCTAATATTTAACAACATGTTGCACCCCAACATTATTGGTAGCACATGGAGTATCTGCAGTAAATGGGATAGCTGAAATAGTAGGTGGTCGCTTAATTAGAGGTGGTGGTATGACAGCAGCAACAGGTTGCATCAGTCTAGATAATGCTAGTCTCAGTTCATCTTGTATCATAGCCCTTATGTCATCCATCAAAGCTCCCTTAATATCTTTTAAGGTGCAATTCCCTCCTTGTTGTTGTTCTATCTCTATAAGTTCAGGTATAGTTAGTTTAGCTTCTAAGTAAAGCAGATTGATAAGACTATTCTCCAGTTTATGTAGGATATCTTCTGCTATAGCCTTAGGACTTAAATCTTTCCTTCTTAGTCTACCATATTTTCGTCCACAAATATGAGATGACCTAGGTGAATCTATGATGGCTGTAAAACAAAGTTTTACTGTGATGGATGTAATGCATGTATGCATGATGCACGTGCTATACAACAAGTAGCAAATAACAAGTATTAATCAAGTGTACAACATTCATCCTTTTTACCTTATTCCTCCCATACACATGTTTAATGGTGAGTCTCTTTTCCTACGATTTTTAGTTTTGGCCCTAATATCAACAGGGGATATCAAGAACTGACATGCATACCAAATCTCTTTTAAAGCAATAAAAGCATGGAAATAGCATTTCGAGGTATAAAGGTCTAGCTCAATCTTTATTAGTTAAGATGGGTTCTTTGAAATATAGGCTTGGGCTTTTATAGATAGAAATACCTCATGGCAACATACATAAGCAATTTGGATAAATCCTAGGGGAAGTAACTAAGCCATAATATATGGTTAGGGTCAGGTGAAAAATTCAAGGTTCTCTTTGCAAGATGTTCTCCTTTAAGACTTGAGTTACAGGCTAAGGTCAAAGAGGCCTAGCATCCTTTGCAAACTCAAGAGAAAATTACCCCCCTTTAGGACTTGGGTTACAAACTCTAGTCAGATTAGCCCAATAATCTCTCTTGAACTGAGTTAAGGCTAAGAGTAATGGTTAGACAATTTACAACTCCATAAAGCTAATGGAATCATGGAATCATAAACTAACACCATCAGTTAATAAGGATATATAGATTGAATGCAAGAATAAAATAATTCTAAAGAACACAAGTAGAATCAGTATCTTTTATGCCCAATGGAGTTACCACTATAGACGGTAGGGTTTAGCGTGTGTTCAAGATTTTAGCAATTGTGACACTGTTTGAGCTTAGGGCTCTAAAGAACACACTAACTATTATCACAAAGACATGGTGTGGAGATGAGGAGTCGCCACCCAGGGTCATAACTAGGACAAATCATTTTGGTGGTACTCGATTCTCTAAAAGAAAGCTAGCACCACAACTAGGAGATTCTGGAAATAGAATACTAGCTTCTTTCAGTCTTGTGTTCATTTAGAAATTCTTCATAAATTACTATCTTATTCTCTAATTTCATGCAATTTTATTTAAACCCTAATTAAACATCCATTTCACCCAAAGGCAATAAGTCATAAAATTACATGTAAAAATGCATACAAAACGTAGTGTCCCTATGTCTAAACTATATTAATTTTATTAATTAAAATTAGCTAATTCTACATTTTTCTAATTTACAAGTGAAATGGACTAAAGGTGATCCTACATTTTAATTGATTTAATGAGCCTAATCTAATTATTTTAATTAACTAAATAGGCTTATTATTTTAAGAAAAATAGGAAAAATTTGTGGGCTTAATTCTACTTAATTTTAAATTAGGTGATGTAATCCTAAATCTATTTATTTTAAAAAAAATGAAATTAATGGGTTAAGCTAAATCTAAATTAATTTTAATTAACTATAAATGGGCCTAAGATTTAATTAACCTAAATGGGCCTAAATTGATTTTAAAATTAATTAAACCTAAAAACCATTTTTAAGCCTATTTATTAAATGGATTAGAACCTAGCATAGGCTTGGGGCCCAAAAGATAAAAAAATCAACATACAAGCCCAAAAAAAAAACATAAAAATAATTAAAACAATCAAATAAAGGAGATTAAACATGCAATTAATTTCTTCTAAAAAAACCTAATTTTAATTAATATACAACCTAAATTAATCTACTGCCTCTATTGATTTTAATTAAATTTTACCAAATTGAGCCTAGATTATTAATCAATTTTTAGTGTAGAGAATTAAAATTCCACTAATTTTCCTCTATTGGGGCTATTACAAACTACAGTGTAGGAAATTAAAGCAAATTAATTACAATCCAATAAAAGCCATGAATAAAATACTGTAGAAGATAATAAATCCTAAATTCTATGAGGATTTCACAATACTCGGTCCATGGCATCCAATGGATTCTTTAATACTGTCAATATCTCACATGACCAACCTCACATCTAGAGCACCACAGGAAACCAATCAAACAAAAAAAATAAAAATTTAACCAGTAACGAATTAATTAAAAAATAAAACTAAGAAATCAAATCAAAATAAAAATAAAAATAAAAATAAAAGTAGAAGATGTTGTGCAAATGTTGTTTGAATGCTACTTAGATTAGGATTGTCACTATTTTAAGATTGACTCTATTGTTTTTTTCTTTATATTTTTGGACTTTTAAAGTAAAGAACTAATTTCTTAAAGGTTTGATAATGAAAAAAAAAATAAAGAGCTAAGGTGTATGGCTTTCTACACAGTAAAAAAAATCATTAGGTTTTTTTTATAGCTCTTTTTTCTCATCCCCCCTTTTCACAAACTCTAACTTTTAGCTTTTAAAGCCTGGCCCAACAACCCTAGCTCCTGTGATCACATAGGGAAGTTGTGCAATATTGGGAGTGAGATCAAGAGTCTTTTATGAACCTGCATTTTTATTTTTTGAATTTTCAAAATCAAGATAATAAGATGATGATAGAGTTTAAAAGAAATCAAAGACTCACACACGCAGGACACGTGATGTACTGGACCAATACAAAATTAAGAAATGATAGAAAAAATAAATTTTCAATGTAAAAAAATTAATTTTTAGCAAAAATTGACACTATGGAATGCTTATTTTGTCCCATAATGTCGACTACCATTGGTTAATTCCGACTGGCATTATGTAATGCTGACTGGAGTTACATAATGTTGATCGACATTACACAATGTTGGTCAGCATTAAATGTCGACCAACCACATTTTTATTTTTTTAAATTAAAAAAAGGTCCTCAAAATTTTTAAATTTTTGCAATCATATCCCTAAAAAACCAATTTTGCAATTAAATCCATAAAATGCAGCAATTTAGTCCTTTAAATCGTGAAACTCGACATTAGAGATCAATTCTTGATTAGATTTTCATTATAAGGGCTTTCGTCACATGTGTGCATAATTGCACCCTGAAATTGTGTGCTTATAGACCTAACTCATAATAATGATGCACCTAAACATGATTCTCCAAGCTATAAATAACGAGGGTCAGATCTCCTCGAGAAAGGAGATAGCTAAGAACTTTAAGCACTAGATGTGCTAGTCCTTACAGTGGATGTCCTAGCTCTAGTGGCCTCTGTAAAGTCATCTTTAACATTAACATTAACATCAATAAAAAATCTTATAAACCCTCAGGAATGTTGGGGAACTCCATTTTATACAGAAGAAAATGGAAGAACATAAGCAAAAACAGAGCAGATAATACACGAAACATAAAAAGGGTTAAGAAAATTCAAAAAACACTTAAAGAAGTCTGGACAAAGCCTCCCAAGACCTCCAAAATAGTCATTTAAATAGGCTCATAGGGGAGGAAGCCCGTGACCATTGTAGTTATATTCACTTCCCCCTTACACATGCTCTTATGTGGTTTTATGCCCACTTCAAGACTTTACACACTCATTTCTATAGTCCTAAACTTCCATTTGAACATAAGACATGCACTAAACTCACATAAAAGTTCATTGATATTGACTCCATATGTCTAATGGCATTGTACATGCACTGCTTCCTTTAAGAAATTCAACATCTCACAAAAGAAGAAGAGTAAGGAAAATTCACTATAAGGATATCTTTTTCCAATATGACAAATAACTCATTACTGCATCACTATTGCATTATTATTGCATCGTCACTACTACCTCATTCACATTACTTAGAAGCACTCTCACATTACTTAGGAGCACTCTCACATTGCTTAGGAGCACTCACTCATTACTTATAATCACTCTCATATATCTTTATATTGCTTAAAAGCATTCAAATTGCTTAGAAGCACTCTCACATTTCTTAGAGGCATTCACATCACTTAGAAGCACTCTCACATTACTTAGAAGCATTCACATTGCTTAGGAGCACTCTCACATTGCTTAGAAACATTCGCATTGCTTAAGAGCACTCTCACATCACTTAGAAGCACTCTCATATTGCTTAGGAGCATTCATATTGCTTATAAGCACTCTCATATTTTCATATTACTTAGAAGCACTCTCATATTACTTAAAAGCACTTTTATTGCTTATAAGCATCTTCTCATTGCTTAAAAGCACTTTCACTACTTAGAAGCATCCTCACATTACTTAGGAGCATCCACACTGCTTAGGAGCATTCTCATTTGCTTAGTAGCATCTTCATTTAATTGCATATTCATTAGTGTGACGCCTAAAAAGGTTATAATCGCATGTTCATTCACATGACACCTAAAAAGGTTATAGTCGCATATGCATCTGCATGACACCTAAAAAGGTTATAGTTGCATCCGCATATTGCTTAGTAGCATCCGCATATTGCTTAGTAGCATCCTCATTTCACGTGACACCTAAAAAGGTTAGAATCGCATGTTAATTTCATGTGACACCTAAGAATGTTATAATTGCATGTTCATTCATCTGACACCTAAGGAGGTTATAGTCATATTTTCATTGCTTAATAGCATGTTCATTTGCATAATGCCTAAGAAGGTTATGATCCCATTTTCATTGCTTAATAGCATGGTCTTTCACATGACACCTAAAAATGTTATAGTTGCATCTCTTTTTGCTTAGTAGCACCTTCATTTGCATGACACCTAAGAAGGTTATAGTCATATAAATCCCCATACACTTTGCATGAATCACAAGCTTGCATAACCCCAAATAGCACCTTGCATGATGACCAAGTCATAAAATAACAACAACAAACAAAACACAACAACAGCAGTCAAATCTTAAGAAGACATCTACAGACAACCCACAGATAAGTACCTCTCCCTGCTAAAATATTTTTTGCATCTTTGCATTTGCTTCATATATACTGACACTAGCTCTAAGTGGCTATGCAACACACATAAAGTAAAGGGCAACTGTCATACCTTAAATTTAATTGTCCCCAAAAAGGTCCAATGATAAAATAAATCCTCGAGATGACTAGAGTCTACTCGTTCATAATACCTTTAAAGTGTGCAACCTTAAAAAATCTAACCGACCCTACTAGTGTGCAAAATAGATCACTGAGCCATTAAATTGTCCTTTGACCTTGGGAAATATGAATTATCGGAACAATAAGAGGTTTATTTTAAGAAAACTCCTCTGAAAATGCTAGTTTTTTAGGTTAGTGCATATTTAATTAGACTGGGACCTAGCTTAGTGAAAAAATAAAAATCCATTTTGACAAAATGGACTTTAGAACACATTCAGAAGGCCCCAAAACCTCTGAAAGTGGTCCCGAAATAGTCCAACACAACCCAAGGATCAACGCATATCGCTTAAAAGTGCGCATAAACACCCCTAGGTTTCATGTGTTAAAATTATGGCTGAATTTGGCAAAACAGACTTTGGAAATGCATTCAAAAGGCTAAAAAACCCTACAAACCAACCTGGAACAACATGCACAAAACCTAATAAGTGTGCATAAAGTGTCAAAGTGCCCTTGGAAGTTCTTGTATGCATCTGCGGCCACGCGCTAAGCATATGACCACATGCACATTGTGCCCGACCACATGCACTTGGCATGGCCACGTGTAAAATCCTCGATATACACTCATGACCTCCCCCCTACCACTATATTCTACCAAATTTTCCCTATAAATAGACCCCTTCACACCCTATTTAGGGGGGAGCAAATGGAAACACACACACTTAAAAAAATTGGTCCGATTGAAGGCACTAAAAATCCCTTCTCAAACAGTTTTTGCTCTCCCATAACCTTTCCCTTAGGTTGTTAAATCCATTTTCTACCAAACCAAGCCTCATCTTTGTCAAAGCATGCTTCAAAAGTATATAATCTAGCATCATTCTGCTGTCATTTTAAACCTCTCAATGAGGAAAGCTTGATAATCTCTTAAAATTAAAACTTTAAAACTCACATAAGCTTAGTCAAGTTTGAGAACCACATAATTATTTTAGCATGTTTATTTTATCGTATTACATTTTATTTTATTATTGCTATCACTTAAGAGTATTATTGTGCATGTGTGATGAGACTGGCAAACTTGCATGCTATGTGAATAATATATGTTTTATTATGCTTATTTTACATCATTATTCTGCATCCTCTATTTCCAAAATCATGACATTATATAGTAAATACCAATAATGTGAAAAGTTCATATTCAAAAATAAAGTCATCATGCTCTCGATCTAATGATGACCTTATGCATCCTTTATATTATCGTCATACATCAGCATAGTATAAATAATCACTGCAAGCATGCATGATCATCCTATTATTCATGAAATCGAGCATGCTATGTGAATGGTCATGTTACTCTTGCAGATCAATCATATTAGATTTACTTTTCCATAATTTTTTCCTTTTCATGTGCATTTTATCAAGAAAGCGATGTAATAATTAAATTGTCAGCTTTATTATCTTCCACTATTTGATGTACTGTATGAATTCTATACAAACTGTCATTATCGAAATTAGGGTGTTGCAGTAGCTATACATTGAATATCGTATAATGAGAAATAGTCAGCAAGTAGACGTGATCCCTTGAATCCAAAAATCTCTGCTGGGGACAATACTCGTTGAGTGACCTGATGTTATCCCTTTCTTTTCTTGATTTCCTAAAAATCGGGGTGGCGACTCCACAAAAACAAAAGCTTCTCGTCCCCTTGAGACCAATTATTTTTCCTTATTCAATAAAATTGTCATAACCCTCAGAAACGGAAAGACCCACACAATATCCCATGAAAATACACCGCTATAAAAAAAATGTCCGAAAGGCAAAATGATTACTAATACATATATATATATATATATATATATATATATATATATATATATATATATCCCTTAATTTTTTTACAAAGACCAAATTAGCTTCTTCTTTTTTTTACCCTTTTGGACAAATTTAGCCATTGAACTATGCAATTAAGGTCAAATTAGCCCAAATAATTACACTTACTACTTTACCTTTTGGTAGGTAAACAAAAGGCCCCTAGATATTTACAAAAACCTTCTTTTATTTCACTTATTTAACAAATTAGTTAATATTATAATAAAAACATTTTTAAATTCTATTTATAACTATGGTTGTATCATATAAAATTTAATAAATAATAACATATTATATGACACATTTGAATTTAGTTACGCATAAAATATATATTTTTAATATAATCATGCCCTATATTTACTTTTTAAATTATAATAATACAAAAATATATTTATATTTTAGAAAACTAAATGTATCATTTGATGTCTATGAATTGTTAGCTTTTAAAAATTTTTATTCTAAAGTAGTAGTAGAAGTAGTAGTAGTAGTAGTAGTAATAATAATAATAATAATAATAATAATAATAATAATAATAATAATAATAATAATAATAATAATAATAATAATAATAATAATAATAAAAAATTAAGATTAAATTAAGAATAAAATTTTTTGTCATATATATATATATATATATATATATTAAATTACTAAAATTATTGGCAAATAATTAAATTTATATGGTATAAAAAATTCAGGTTTTTAATATAATTTAAGAATTTTTTTTGGTAAAAATATTTTTTACGAAATTAAGGACTATAATTTGTTAACTAAGTAAAATATTAGGAGGTGTTTGTAAATAGTTAGGGGGTCCCTTGTTTATTTGTCAAATAATAAGGGGATAAGTGTAATTATTAGGATTAATTTAACTTTTATTTGATTGTTTGGTTAAATTAAATGGTCCAAAAAATAATAAAAGGGTTAATGCAATCTTCATCGAATAGTTCAAGGGCGAAATTGAACTTTATCTCTATATACAAACAATGGCAAGGAAATTAACCCATGCTGGGGTGAGCTAGCAGAACCTATTAAAAATTTTTCAGTGTCATTATAGTTTTGTCCTATAAAACTTTTAAATACAAATGGCTTAATCTTAAAATCGTTACATATGTGACACATTAAAAATTAGTCAAATTATGGCAAGTCTTTCTTTAACAGTTGTCAGGAGGATCCTAAATTTTTTTTTAAAAATAAAATCCAAGCCATGTTGAAAATTGGGTCATTGGGGTCATGATTCAGTAAACTTTGAACAACGCTCAAGAGCTCGATAATGAAACACCCATCAAGAAATGTCATTTCAATGACTTGATGGCTACTATATTCAATATTTTATGAATAGCACTGTCTAATGTACTCCTCCTTTAGTGCTATGGATTTAAAGAACTCCTTGAGGCCAACACTGTGATTTTTGTTCGATCAAGAATATCACCAAGAAATCTCCATTTATGTTCTTGGATCATCTGGAGGTGATAATTACCATAGTGATAAGGGCTAATAGAGAATATGTGAGGCTCATAAGTCTTCTTATTGACCTCAGCAAGGCTTTGAGGGACTCTAAAGATGTAGGAAGAGCTATTGCTAATAGATTTATTCAGTACCTTTGGCATTTTACTGAGTGTATCTTCGAGTCAAGTTGTCCACTCTTCTTCCTCTGATGATAAGATGGCAATAACTAGAATTCGGGTTAATTTCCTCTAATACTAACAAATTTACCTTAATAACTATTATATAGGTGACTAAAGTGTAAATGATTATACTAAAAATCATCCCAAGGTAGATTCCCAAGAAAGAGTGGAGGGGTCATAATGATCTCATTTAAAAACCACACTCCTTAGATAGAATTTTATCAAGACAAGTAATTTTAATAGCACAATAATTAACAACAGTTATACCCAACAATAGCTATTAAATAGACATAAAAGAGAATAGCAAAATTTAACGAAGTTTGATCAATTATGCATACGCCCTCGGACACTACCAAAATAATATTTCACTAATTAAGGAAATATTACAAAAGAGAGAGAGAAAGAATACAAATAGTCTAAATATTAGAGAAGGCTAATATTTTGTAGGATGTTTTTAATTAAAAGGGGTGGAGTCCTTTTATATCCTAAGGACTCCTCCATTTTCTTTTTTTCTTCCTAATGTAGGATTCCACATTTTGCCAAAAAAATAACAAATCTCCACCTTAGCAAAATCCCATACAATTCTCTCGTAAATTCAAGCTTCAGTAGTGTCTGCATATTTCATCTTTCAATTTGTAACAATATTAATCAAGTCTAAACAATGTTTAAACTTAATCACAGTCACCACTTTTGTTATTATATCAGTAGGATTCTTAATAGTCCGAATCTTTTAGATTGTGACTCCACCTTCTTCTAGAATCTCCCATACAAAGTGATATCAAACATCAATATGCTTCGTTATTGCATGATAAACTTGGTTCTTTGCTAAATGAATAGCACTTTAACTATCACAATGCACTTTGATGTGCTTCTGCTCAATTCCCAACTCACCAAGCAACCTTTAAAGTCAAATTGCCTCTTTTACAGCCTCTACAACTGCCATATACTCTACCTCTATAGTAGACAAAGCAATTATTGACTATAAGGTGGACTTCCAACTGACTGGTGACTTTATAAAAGTAAACACATAACCAATAGTTGATCCAAATCACCAACATAATCAGAATCATAATATCCAACTGCCCATTAACCATTTTGCATATCCTGCTAAAATACCAAACCAATATCTACAGTGTTCAGAATATACTGTAGAATCCATTTTACAGCTTGCTAATGCTCCTTTCTAAGATCATGCATGTACTTGCTCACAACCATAATTGCCTGTCAAATATTGAGCCTCGTACACATCATTGCATACATCAAGCTACCAACAGCACTTGCATATGGTACTTTTGACCTATATTCCCGTTCTGCATCATTCTTTGGTGACATGGATGCATTAAGCTTAAAATGAGGAGCAAGTGGTGTACTAACTAGTTTTGACTTTTCATTCATGTCAAAATATTTTAGTACCTTCCTTAGATATTCTTTCTTAAACAAATAAATCCTCCCTAATTTCTTATCTCTAGATATTTCCATGCCAAGAATTTTCTTTGCTTCATTGAGATCCTTCATCTCAAACTCCCTATTCAATTGAGTTTTTAATTTCTCAATTTCTATTTGGCTCTTGGAAGCTATCAACATATCATTAACATAAAAAAAAAGATATATAAAGGATCCATCTTGTAGCTTGTGCAAATACACACAATTATAATATTTGCTTCCCATGTATTTTTGCCCTATCATAAACTTGTCAAATCGTTTGTATCACTGCCTCAGAGATTGCTTCAATCCATATAACAATTTTTCTAATTTGCAAACTATCTTCTCTCTACCAACAACTTTGAATCCATCTAGCAGAGTCATGTAGATTTTCTCATCTAAGTCTCCATGTAAAAATGCAATTTTTACATCCATTTGAACTAGTTCCAAATCCAACTATGCTACCAAAGCCAATAAAATTCTGATGGAGAAATACTTTATAACGAGGGAAAATACTTCATATAACCAATTCCCTCCCATTGTGTGTAGCTTTTTAGCCACTAATCTTGCTTTATGGAAAACATTATCTATGTCAAAAAATCCATCTTTCTTTGCATATACCCATTTATACCCAATTGCCTTCTTTCCCTTCAAAAGACTAGCTAGTTTCCATGTATGATTCTTTTGAAGGGATTACAGTTCTTCATTCATAGTGATCCTCCACTAATTTTGTTTTGAACTTTGGACTACTTCGTTATAAATGGTAGGAATGTTATCAGTGATAATTGATGATGCAGAAGAAACCATATCATCATAGTGAGCAGGTTGTCTGATACTCCTCTTTCCCTTCCTTAATGTAATTGATTCATATTGCTATAAAGGATCTTGGATTTGAACCTCTTCTTCATTGGACTCTTCTTCTACAATAAAAGAGTCATCATGAGTTCCTACATTAGTTAGGATAATTATGTTGCCATTAAACTCCATTTGTTTGGGAGTACTATCTTTCTGCTCCATTTTTTCTGAAGTCACCTTTCTTAATATGGTAGATTCATTAAAGGTAATATCCTTGTTGAAGATTACTTTCTCTGTTTCTGGATACCAAAGACAATAGCCTTTTCACACCAGAAGTGATGCCCATAAAGATTGCCATCTTTGCTCTTGGGTCCAGCTTTGACTCCTTAATATGGTAATATGTAGTGGAATCACACACATGTAAAGAATCATTATCTACAGTAGGTTTTCCAAACCATTTCTCTAATGGCATTTTACCACCAATAACTGTCGATGGTAAGCAGTTGACAAGGTGACCAGCATAGACTATAGCCTCGGCCCAAAATTCTTTGCCTAACCTAGCATTGGATAACATACATCTAACATTCTCCAGTAATGTCCGGTTCATTCACTTTACCACCCCACTTTATTTTGGTGTATATTTGATGATAAAGTATTTGATAATACCTTCATCTTCACAAACTTTAAAAATGGATCATTTTTAAACTCTCCATCATTGTTTATGTGAAGACATTTGACTTTTCTGCCTGTTTGAGTCTCCACCATCTTTTTCCATTTAAGAAAAATTCCTTGCACCTCATCCTTCATCTTCATTGTATATATCCATAGTCTTCGGGAAAAATCATCAATAAAGGAAACATAATAGTGTTTTCCTCCTAAAGAAGAATTCTTGGAAGGCCCCCACACATCTGAATGAATATAATCCAGAATACCCTTAGTATCATGAACGGTTGTTCCAAATTTTGTGCTTGTATTCTTCCCTTTGATGCAATGCTCATAAAAATCCAATTTACAAGCCCAAGCTCCTTTCAATAATCCTCGATCTATCAGGAATTTCAAGAATTTTTCTCTAACATGCTGCAAGCGCATATGCCATAACCTGGTTGCTTTTGACTCTTGATCATTAGTAGAAACTGCCACTATCGATGTCCGAACAATTGTACTACCTAGAAAGTAATACACATTATTTCTTTTCTGAATCCTTTTTATTATCACAAGTGCACCAAAGATGATTCTCATTATCCTATCTTTTGCCTTTACTTTGAAACCTTTTGACTTTAAGGTTCCCATAGAAATAAGATTCCTCACCAAATATGGCACATAATGAACACCTGTTAAGGTTCTGATTGATCCATCCTGATTTCTCAAGCTAATTGAACCAATCCCATGTGTCTTAAAAGGGGCATTATTTATTGTGTAGACTACTCCACCTTTTAGTTTTTTAAAGAACCATTCTCGATTGGGAGTCATATGGCGACTATAAGCTGAATCTAATAACCATTAACTCAAACAACTGGTTGATAGTGTAGAAACGATTGAAAGATCTAAATATGCATTATCACACTCATTTATATTTGAATTTGAGATAACATTTCTCTTTCCAGGTTTTCTTTTGTCATTTACCTTAGGACAATCTTTCTTCTAGTGCCCTTTTTCTCGACAAAAGGCACATTCATCTTCTTCAGTTTGTACTTTGACTTTAATCTTCCACTCCTTCCTTGATTATAACTCTACAAATAGCCTCTAACAATAAGAGCTTCTGCTTCAACACATGTATTTTCTTTCTTTTCTTTCTTTCGTAATTCATAACTATACAAGGCTGCAGTTACTTCACTTAGAGACACAATAGCATTACTATGAAGTAAAGTAGTTTTAAGATACTCAAACTCATCAGGAAGTGATCCCATCAACATTAAAGCTAGATCTTTATCATTAGATCTTGATCTGATGTAGAAGATCAGCCTAAACCACAACCATAGAGCATACTAAAATAAACCAAGAGCTCTAATACCAATTATTATGGAATTCAGGTTAATTTCCACTAATACTAACAAATTCACCTTGAAAACTATTGGACATGTGACTAGAGTGCAAATGATTGTACTAAAAATCACCCCAAGGTAGATTCCCAAGAAAGAGTGGAGGGGTCACAATGGTCCCACTTAAAAACCACACTCCTTAGACATAATTTTACCAAGATAAGTAATTTTATTAGCATAATAATTAACAACAACTATACCCAACAATAGCTATTAAATAAACATAAAAGAGAACATCAAAATTCAACGAGGTTCAGCCAATTATGCCTATGTCCTCAGACACTACCAAAATAATATTTCACTAATTGAGAAAATAATACAAAAGAGAGAGAAATAATACAAATAGCCTAAATATTAGAGAAGGCTAATATTTTGTGGAATAAGGACTCCTCCATTATCTTTTTTTTCTTCCCAATGTGGGATTCCACATTTTGCCAAAAAAAAAAAACAACAATGATGATGATGAGAGGTTTCTCCATTTTCTTCGTTTTGCTTAGTGGGGAGATTTGGTTCTATTTCCATGTCTTTCTTTGTGAACTATGTAGGTGTATCAATCAAAGATCCACACTCTGATGATGATGAAGTAATGTGCGCTAGGCTTCCCTTTGATTCGTGGAATAATAGCAGGTGGGGTATGGTCGACAAAGCCAATAATTTTTTGCACCATTGATCATACCACACACATACATCACAACCATGTATTACTTAAAACTAAATATCTAATTTTCAGCTTGCAATTTCGTCATACAACACTCATAGCACTTATTCACACATAAAAAATAAAAAATAAAAAACACACTTAAGAAACACCAAAAAAATCATAAACAAACTTTAACACGCCAAAAGGATTTTCAAACACCTTTATCTTAATTTGCTTAAATTTCAACAAAGACACTGTAAATTTAAACAATAATTGAGAAAGAAATTTACTGAATATTATTCTTCCTTTTCATCAAACTTATGTATTTTATTCTAAATATACACAACAAATATGCAACAACATTGCCACAACTCCACAACAACTCTGTCAATGTTTGTTGATGTAATTCATTAAAAATTTGCTTTTTTAAAATAAAATATTTAATTTAATTTTTATAAAAAAGAAGGCATTTAAGAAGTTTTTTTTCATCTATTAAATTCACTAAATTTAAATTTGAAAATAGTTAGAGCATATATATGTATATATATCTTAAATTTCTATACGTTAAGTAGGTATAAATAAAAAATAAAAAATATGATTTGAGTCAAATTAAAGAGTTCTATTTAATTATTAGAAAAATTTGTAATTTTTATAGTTTTATTCAAATTAAACTAAAATAGTTATATTTTTTATTAATAAAAAATTATACAATCTTTTTTTTGAAAGAAACAAAATCTAATTATATATAAACTGTGTAATATATGATAATTTTTTTCTTTTTAAATCGATAAGTATAAAATTTAAATGAGTCTATATTTTGAAATGAGTTTAGAGGAAAATTTAACACGCCAAAAGATATTCTAAAAGATATTGATGATTAAAAATATAAAAGTTGCTCATCCAGTTCAAAAACTTTAATTTGCAACAAATAAATTAATGGATGGTCTTGGTCGTCCATTTATCCTAGCCCTTCGTTTTATATTATTTCTTCTGTTTCTCTTTCGGTGCAAACGTTTCATTTGGCAGTGTGTTTTCTTAGACTGAGTGATGAGGAAAGATAAATAGTCCAATTTTTACTTACTCCATTGTCGGCAACCTCGTCTTTTATTATCATAAACAACATTGTGACCACGTTAATAGAAGCAAATTGCATTAGTTAATATTCCCCCAGTTAGCATGTGAACTTGGGGAAGGTTGTATTTGTGCAACTTGTCTCTTTATTTAATCTTGTACTATTATTTGACATGCAATAATGACCTAGCAGGTAGAATTGAGGCCACCAAGCTCACTCAGGTAACGAAAATTATAGGCAATGAAAAAAAAAAAAAATTGTTGGGTGTTGAGAGCAAAAATGAAAAAAAAAAAAAAACAATAAACATCATTGTTTTCTGTCAGTAAAACAAAACATTGATGGTCTCTGCAATGTTAAACAAGTTAAACAAACTAAATAGCTTAAATTACTAAAGCTAAGTCTCTTTACGTTCAAAGAGAATTCGACACAGGACATAGCCTTGGCATGCACAACATGACATATTTGGATAATCACATAAAACTGCTTATTAAAGAAAGACAACATGACATACTTGGATCTAGCTTCTCATCTGATTTAAGACTTGCTGGATCCATCTCCATCTGTTGCATTTTGAACTAAATCAGAAGTTCTTATTCTAAGGATGACATATCCTTTATTATCATAAATATGGCAACACTCGTATGTGTCGCGAAATGCTTCAGGATATAGGGAACTTGAAGGGAGCTGAGTGAACATCTCTTCAAAGATTCTGGCTCTATAAGCATCACTACTTTCATTTGCGAGCATGTTGATACCAGCTCCTCCAAGTAAAGTAGAGAGGATTTTAATCTCCTCTTCCTGCTTATCCACAGGCAGGCCTTTAAAAAGAGTCATAAAATGTTTCTCTCGAGGAGCACTCCACATCTCTGTGAATTTCTTCAGGTTTTGGTGCATTATAGTGTGTCCTTGTTTCTGGTTCTTGCCATTTGCAGTGCTAGATCCAACTCCATTTTTGGATCTCTTAACTAAATCAAATGTTCTCCTTCTGATGATGCGTGCGCCGAGAGCAGCAGTAGTTCTATATGTTTCGCTGAAAACCTCAAGATATTTGACATCTTTACCAGGAAGCGAAATGTTCATCTCGCGAAAGCATCTGGCTCTATAATCATCATCGCTTTCATTTTGGAGCTTGTCGATGCTGGCTCCATCAAGAAGAATTGACAGGATTTTGAGCTCTTGCTCCTGTTTATAAACATCTAGCTCTTTAAATCGAGGAACCATTAAGTTATCAAGAAGACCAATCCTTCTCGCCATATAATCTTTCCCGACAGCCGTATCTCTACAATTGTTGCTTGGCTTTGTTTCTTTTTGAGTGTGTTAATTGTTGTTCTACCAATTTGGGTTTATAGTATACATATTTAGTCAATTTTTATTTTTGTTTCTGGAAATTATATAGTCAAATACTGGCAGGTCTTTCTTTAGTAGCGCAAATTCGAAATAAAAATCTCATAGTTTTAAAACTTCGTATAATCATAATGGAAAGGGCCAGCATTGGCAGAACTGTCCAAGGAAAAAAAAAAAATAAAAAAAATAAATAAATAAATAAATAAATAAATAAATAAATAAATATATATATATATATATATATATATATATATATATATATATATATATATATATATATATATATATATATATATACATTTTTTTCACTTACTACTTGACCTGAAAAAAAATATTGTAATATCCAAGTTGAGAATTTTATTATTGAAATATTATATATTTTATTAAAAATTCTTTCATGGGACATTAATGGTCAGAAAAAAAAAATATATTTAGCTACTTCTGATTGAAGGCATCGCTTTTCATTTATGTTCATGAACTCAAATTGACTGGAGAGAGATATATTATTTATTTATTTATTTATAAGGGAAACAGGTAGTATCAAAACTTTTTTTTTTTTGTTTTGAAATAATGGTAGTATCAGAACTTTGCTTCCAGAAATTATATAATATATCCACTACGTGGCCGTTGATCAAGGTAAAATTTACACGACATTCACAATAATTTACAATTCAGATAACTAGTGTATATTAAATTCAGCAATGAGAGCAAAGCCCACCCCAACATGAAAAGCAAAATCCCCTTTAATAAAGCCTCTAAAATTGTGGAAGACACCACCTGCATTAGAGATTCCTAAAGAACCAATAGCCGGACCATCTGTGTTAATCTCAGTTCAACTTGATATAAAAAGATACCAAGTAACACTTAATATTTTCGGAGATTTAGCAATAATAGCAGCAATATTCAAGAGAGAAATGGTATGAAATTCAGACATAGAATTGGATATAGTATCTTTCTTGAAAAAAAATCACATTGTTTAATTAGCTTCCAAAGACTTTGGAGAGCTAAAAAGATATCAAGTTTTGCATTATAAAAAATAAAATCATAATCAACCAAATAACACTCACAATGGCAGTATTCTAAAGAACTTTAACTTGCGAACTAAAATTGTATTCCATGGCAACATGAACAAGGGAAACAAGAGCACCCAAAGATGGAAGAGGTTTGTGAAAAGTTGCCATGTTTGCTATTCAAAAGGCAAAGGAGATGGGTTGGGATAATTTGTTATTGGAGTGTGATTCCACTTGGATTGTTCACATGTTTCAAACATGTTATGTGGAGTTTCCTTGGATTGTTCAACATCAATGGGACTCTTGTTTGGATAACTTGAAGAGTATGTGTTTGGTTGTTTCTCATATTTATAGGGAAGGCAATGGTGTGGC
The DNA here is from genome assembly GCA_947683625.1 of Mallotus nudiflorus. NCBI lineage: Eukaryota > Viridiplantae > Streptophyta > Magnoliopsida > Malpighiales > Euphorbiaceae > Mallotus > Mallotus nudiflorus. The sequence goes on from CANTUR010000323.1 coordinate 1,120,366, forward strand.
AAATAAATTGGCTAGATTTGGTGCTCAACATTCAGATTTTCACTGGTGGAATTCTTGCCCTCTGTTTTGTATGCATCTTCTTTTTAAGGATTTTAGTTCCATAGAACATTTTTATTTTTGTTGATCCTTGGTTATGTTGTATCTTCTTTACATTTTCCTTTTTATTAATAACATTTTAAGCCCTTTTAAATCATGAGAGTGCTAAAATTGTGTCAACCTAATTGAGATAATTGGATGCACTTATTGATATTATTCCTCAACTGTTATTAAAAAAAGGTGTATATTAAATTTTAATATAAATTAAGTGGTTTTATATTATATGGATTCAACTTCAGTTTTATGTTTATATGTACCACATATAATTATCAAAGTTTGTATTAGAATGATGATAAGGATTGTGATATTCTTGTAATTTTTGCTATCTCAATCTTCAAGTCATTCAATAAACTTAGCACTAAGTTCATCTTTTGGGCAAATACCTTATTTCACATATGAACTTTACTATATTGGTCTGTTGCATTTCTCAATTTTTAACTTTTTCAATAACACATATGAACCTGTATTTTATGCCTATATCACACATAAGTCTAATTTTTTTGGTTCTATTGAACATGTGAGTTGCTAGCATGGATAAGCACTTAAAGTGAAACACTTGAAGGCATATTGGTTCAGTGTTGGAAATCTGACGTGGTTGGTTACATTTATAAAAGTGAATAGAATTGAAATAATAGATTTTGTGTATATTGAATAGTTTGTGTATAATGAGTATATATACACCCACAGATTATAAGAGATTAGCATGATAAATAACAAACTATTGTAGTACATAACAAACTAATAAAAAATAAGTTACATAAATATTTTACTATGTTTATACCCTTTTGCAAGGTAATGAAGAGAGAGGAAGGAGTTGCAACTTAGAGAAAAATGCTGAAATTGTTGAACTCCTAATGGTTTGGTGAAGATGTCACCAATCTGATCCTTTGAAGAGATGAAGCCAATTTGAATAAGTCCCTATGCAACTTGCTCTCAAACAAAGTGGAAATCGAGCTCTAAATGTTTGGCTCTTGCATAAAAGATAGGATTAGAGGACATGTAGATTACACCAATATTATTGTACCATAAAATTGGTTTGGATGAATATGAAATACCAAGTTTGGACAATAAAGAACAAATCCAAATTAATTCAGCAACTACATTTGCTAATGCCTTATAGTCACTTTAATATGAAGATCATACAACTGGTGCTTACTTTTTGGCACTCCAAGAGATGAGTGAGTTGCCTAACTAAATTCCATAACCACTGGTGGACTAAACACCAGCCCTAATCACTATCAGAATAGCATTGAAAAGAAAGTTGATTTATGGAAGCAAAGTGGAGACAATGATTTAGGGTATGCTTGAGGTACCATAGCGTCTCTTCTGGCAAAGGCAATTCATAGTAATTATGATATTTGGTATTGTAAATATGGCATATTATAGTGCACCAACAACATGTCTAAACAGTTAGGGTTGAACAAAGGGCATTTTGATATACTTAGATAATAGTGGAGTGGTCGACATTAGAGTGAGGTAGCCCTTTTTGTTTAGAAGGCTAGTTTTAACAAATAGATCCTATAGATATTTTTATTGATTAATTGAGACACCAGTTGGGGATTGAGTCATCTAGATACTAAGAAAATATTAAAGATCTTGAACATCCTTGATAGGAAATTTACTTTGAAGCCGAGAGATGACCTATTTAATAAGAACATATGAAGAACCTGTAATAATAATATCATTAATGTCAATTAGTAAAATCACTAATTAAGTATGTTAAAGCAAAATAAATGTGGATGAATCAACTTTTGAAGGAGAGAACCGATGTTATATGAGAAAAGTGCTCAATCTTGAAAACTAATCATGTTGTGCTTATTTTAATCTATAGAGAGATCACTTGAGGAGATAAACATAGCCAGGCTATTATTGATTGATGAACCCTTATGGTTGTTCCATATAAACTTTATCATTGAGATCACCATAAAGGAAAGCATTTAGAATGTCCAATTGTTTCAAACACCATTTATTCATTATAGCTAGAGAGATAATTATGCAAATCAGGGTTGATTTAACCACTAGACTGAATGTTTGGTCATAGTTAACCCCATCTTATTGATTGCAGCCTTTGGCAATAAGGCACTTTTTGTATCGAGAGATACAGTTGTCTGGATTTCTTTTAATTTTGAAAATCCATTTATTTTATATAATTTATGATGGAGAGGTCAGTGGTATAAGATGCCATGTTTGGTTGTGAATAAGAGCATCAATTTCATCCTTTATAGTGTTACGCCATTTAAGATATTTGTTAGCTGCGAAAAAGGATTTAGGTTCAATTTGAAGAGAGATTTGGTTTGATTGAGTATATGTTAGGTGGGCTTGGTGTTGTTGCATGATGGAGGGGCATAAATGCATGAATGGGTTTGTGTGGTATTCGGTTGTTAAGAAGTGTTAGGATTGGCTGGATTTTAGGAGTGAGTGTTGGTTGGAATAGAAGGAAAGGTCAACCACTAATTGTAAATCAATGGGACATGTGGAAGGGGTAGGATAAGGGGATAACTAATTTAAAAACAATAAATATGAGTTTAGTTAGTGATTAGAAGATGTATATATATGGTTAGTAGAATAAGGGGATAAGGAAGAGGAAGTAGCAGAAGGATGTAAGGAAGAGGCAGTAAGAAGAAGACAAGGAATTAGAAACTGAAGATTTACCTAAAAGATTTGGATAAACATGGCTTGTAGTCAATTGCAATCAATTTAAAGAACTTTAAGGTAAAAAAAGGAGATGTTGAAGTGGAGTTGCTGGTGAGAAATTTGGTTCCATCAAAATGCATATGACAAGAAATGTAGACACACTCACTGAATGGTTCAAGGCATCGGTGACCTTTATGTATAGTGGAAGGACTTAAATAAATGCATAGTTTTGTATGAAATTAAATTTCATGTGAATCGAGTTAACTATGCAACTCATTAAAAGTGACAAGTTCAGCTCTCATATTTAAAAAGGAAATAATCCCCTGATATTTAGTTCTAGTATTACAGAAGGTGATGGCATTTAACTCAACAATAATCATGCTCCTTCCTACTGCTACCAATTCATTAGCGAGGGATTTTGCCTTGTGAAGATATTTTGTAACCAAAAGATCACTCTTCTTAAACTCTTACAACTCGATATGAAGCTACCATTATCTATTTTGAGATACAGCAATGAAGGTGATGGCAAGCACAACCCAGGCTTAATGAGATGATATAACACCTATAATGTATGGAAAAATATTTTTAAAGAGTAAAGAAAGGATATAAGAGAGTAGCATCTAATCCTTTTTAAACTAAAGTTAAAATTCAAGATTTAGGAATAAATATGGGGGGTGTCAATCTTCATGATTATTGGAGAAGATGGAAGCTTAGAACCATCGATGTATCCCATTAAATTTTAGGAATTCACTAGTGGAATTAGTTGAGTTTTCTAAGAAAAAAAGTTTCTAGAATTGAGTTTAATAGAGAAATTAATTAGGGTAGAGGTTAAAGAAGATGAAGATAAGGAAAAGTTAGAAACAATCAATTAAGTTTCAGTGTTTGAAGCCATTAAGCTCTGATACAATATAAAAGTGAATAGAATTAAAAGAATATATTTGTATATTTTGAATAGTTTATGTATAATGAGTATATATACATCTGAATGTTATAAAATATTAGTATGATAAATAACAAAATAATGTAGTACATAACAAACTAATAGTAAGAAGTTACATAAGTATTTTACTTTGTTTATAGTATTAACTCCTCCATAGCTTCCCCAATTTGCATTGAAATCAAACATTCAAAAATAAAAACAAAAATGGGTTTCAATTCATAAATCTTTCTACTACACATCTCTTCATTCATATAATCTTTTTTTTCTTAATTATGCTTTTAGTTATCGATTTTGTATACCTGAAGACTCTAATTATAGTTAATAGAGGAGGCACGGTTCTTTACTCCAAAGTGCAATTATGGTGAAGTGGTTGCCATAAAGACATTTTGGACTAGTACTAATCTTGGTTGATGATTTTTTAGATGTAGGAATTATAAGGTAAGACAATGTAAATTTCTTTGCTGGTAGCTTTTATTTTAGTGATTAGGGTTTTCTTTATTTTGGGTAAATTAATTGGTAATAAGTGGGGCTCTGTGACAAAAATTACAAACAATTAGAGCATGTAATTTCTTTTATTGGTTGGACCCATCTGTTGCATATTAAATAAGGCATGTTATTCTAGGTTTGCTAAAAAGAATTAGAGAAATTTAAGTGGAAAGAGTTAGAGCAATCATAGCTAAGAAGATGCAAAGGAAGTTTATATTTGTGTTAATTTTGATTATATTAATATTAATAATCGGAAAAAAGTGGTGAATAAAAGCTTGGAGTAGCTTTTTGGCTTTTTAGTTATGTTAGCTGGTGTTTAGAAGTAGTAATATGAATATATGGTTGTCTGTCGGAGTAGCTTTTCAATATTTGTAGAATATAATGTGTTATACAGCCAGTGAATGAATGAATTATCAAACCGGTGTTGGTTTTAGTTATGTTTATATATTGTATGAATTTGATGTTATAATATCTTTAATAAAAATACCTTCTAATTAATACAAGCTAAATGCTAAAAGTTATATGAAATGGCTTTATAACATAAACATTGTCATAATAATACTTAACATCAAGATTGTACTAATTTAGATAATTCTTAACTAGTACAAATTTTTCTTGTCCAAAATAAGTAGTATTACAAAAACCATTATTAAACTTCAATTACACTATTAATAAAAAACACTTGTTAAAATTAGTTATATATGTCTAAATTTCTTTAAGAATCACTTTAAGATGATGATATAAAATCACTTTGGGATGGAACTTTAACAGGTGCAATATATTGAGTTGGGCAAACATCATTCCTTGAATTACTTAGAGTAGCTTCTTAAGAAGCACTATGACACCATTGGTGAGTAAACAGACCCATATCTATTTAAATTAGGTCATTTTGCTCTAGATGGCTCTATTGAAATAGTAAGCCTTTTATATCTAATACTATCTTGAGTAACGCCACTGTTTGATTCCATTGGTGATATGCACTAAATCTCTACCCCTCCCCTTTCCTTGACTATTATGAGCTGAAACTCTCCCTTTCCCTTTACCTTGACTATTCTTAGCTAAACCTCTACTCCTCACTTTGCTTATCACAATCTGATATAAACATAGGATAAACATACATGTATAGCCAACATATAAAATAACCATCTATTGATTATAAATAATACCAATACCTAGTTTAGAAAATTAATAATTCTCATATTAGTTGCAGAAGTTGTTCTAGCAACTCTTGGAGTACTTTTGGTGGTGGTTTAATTTGGCAAAAAAAACACATGTAAGTTAAAAATTAAATTTACAAGATAATATATAATAATTAACATGTATCAGACCTAAGAATGAACATTAACATATATGTCACCATATTATACCCTAACTTTAAATGTACTCTCAATATTAGGTACAGTTGTGAGGTGACTAGGCTCTTCACTAATTTGCATTAGTGTTGTATGACTGATCTGACTACTTGGCATTATATTTAACTCACCCTATACAAAATTAAACATTGTCAATATGTCCCCATTCTATAAAAATATATCACATAAATGTCTACAAATAAATGTAGTTATATACATTTACCTAATCTTATAGTCCACCTCTTCTTAGATAACCCTACTTATTATGCCCTTGAGTGTGGAATAATGAACAAGTCATATGTACACCTCTCCTTGAAAACTTCCCAAACTTAGGTTGCATCTTTGGTTTGTCTTTGTCTCTCCTTCTTTGGTTTTTAGGTAATTGGACTTAAGTCAAAAGCTTATTCCCTTTACTGGTTGCATGATTGCACTATAACATTTTAGAAAACATTCTTTGGTGTACCACTTGCTAATGTATGTATTAGGATTCAAGTTCCTATTAAACATGGCATATATATCATAGGAACATGGAAAGCCTTTAAGTTCCCAGTACCTATATGTACATGTCTACTTGGACAACTTTACTATATGTCTATAATTACCATTAACTACCTCAAATCCATGCTCTCTATTAACAATATGCTATATTCATATGCCATTTCTTTATTCTTCTCTAGCCCTGCCTGAATAGTTAGTGTTGTTTCAGTCTCCTATCTATTGGCAAATTCTCTTATGCTCCTAATTCATTCTATCATTTTAACTCTTATTTCATCAAGCATGGTGTAGATGGTCTTGAATCTTGCTTGTAAGATCCATTCATTAAAATTTTTTTATCATGTTATTTTTGACAGTATCACACTTGCTTGAAGTGCCAATGAAGGCCCTACACCATTGATGATGGGCATATCAGAGTAAGTCCCTAACTATTCATGTCCCTAACTTAAACAATTCTTGAAATTTGTCCTTGAATTGTGCTTCAAAATTTGAATAGGCATATTTCCAAAACAAGGCTTTGTTGTCTTCTCCCGTCCACTTATTTCTCCAAGTAAATAGAATGTGTTGACATTTAAGAAGAATGTGTTGACATATTCTTTGCTCATATTCAAGAAGAACTTCATTAACTGCACCCATTAATCCTTTAAAAATACACAAGAAATAAATTGGATATTAGTAATATTTAGTTTATGTAAATAAAGATAAGAAATAATAAATTTATACAAGTAAACTCTAACCTTCTGCATATCAATCACAGTAACCTATTCAGATCCATCTTAAAGCTCTAAATCTTCTTTTAAAACTTTAATAAACCACTTCCAACATCTAGTGTTTTTAATTTCAATGACAACCTATGTAATGGGGAACATCTGATTATTGCCATCTTTAGATATAACTGCCAAAAGTTGTCCTTATGTTGCTCCTTTAAGAAAATAGCCTTTTAAGCCTAGAACTTTCCTACACTCTTGCGTAAATTCCCATTTTCAATGCATTGAAACACATATAGCATATTCTAAAAATCTATTATCCTGGCTCTAGATCTCTCTCTCACTTACCAAAAAATGTAGAACTATGGTTTAACCTTCTTATTTTATCAATATAGACATGCAACTTAGGATACATAATCCTAGGATCTCCTATTATAGCTACTAACACTTTATTTTTAGTTCTTCTACAAATAGTTTTCCAAACATAAATGTGCAAATCATTTTTAACTAAATCAACAAAATCTTTAAGCTTTATGTCTAGTTGAGATAGAATTCTTTGTAATGTCTCGCAATATAATTACTATTATAATGAACTATCTTATTATACCTATTACATGTAAACCTAGAGTCATATGTTTTAGTTATAAAATTTTGTATTTTCCTATCTACTAAAGCATACGAATTCTAAGGATAACTTGGTTCTTTACACTTTGCCCTAACTTTATCTTATTAGTTGGTTCTCAAATTGAACTTGATCTCTTTAGCAACAACATCTCAAAATTGCTTAACATTAATGAATATCATACCTAATTCCTAAGTAGGCAAAGCTGTTGAAAGGTCATACCGAGCTACTTGTAATGGTCCTCTTCGTGCCTAATATGTATTTTTATCATTAGACATAGTTGTATCACTTCCATGTTTTTCACTATCATACACTGATTATTCACCTGCTACTCTTCCTTTATTACTTCTTCTCCCCACATGCTGATATCCTACATCAATACTTGTTTGCCCTAAGTGTATTTCCTCAACAGGTTAAGTAGTTGGATTAGTATATGCATTTCTCCTTAAATTTCTATCTTCCTCTTTTACTGCTGTAATAAACATCATAATTGTGCTATTCTTCATGATGACTTAACTATTCAAATTTTTCATCACCAGCCTCACTACTTTAACTACCTTCACCATCCTTATTAATATCATTACTACTCAAGCTCTCCTCCTCTACATCTGATTCTACAAACTCATATACCCATGTATTTTGTACTTCATTGAGTTCAATGTTATTAAGGTCTCCTAATAATATGAGTTCACTAATAACGTGACTAATATAAAAGTCAATCTAATACCCATACATGAAATCCTTAGATACTTCTAGAATAAGTTCATCTGAGTATAATAATATGAACTCATCCTCACTTGTTGGTTTATGATAAACACCCTAAGCTTTTATATACCCAAAACATCTAACAAACCATAATAGCTTAAGCATACTTAACTTATCATAGTCCAATTTTTTTTAATTGTGACAACCCTACCCACATATTTTAACCCTGGTTCTCTTACAAGTGAACTCCTATGGTGCCACTTGACCCGTATGTACCTCTCAGCCATCCTACAATAAAGTATTTTATTCCCATTTCAATACGTACTAAACAAGTAAAAAAAAGGGCAAAGCTTTTAATAGTAACAAGACAAGCACCATGGACCACATGCAAATAAAAAAAAAAAAAGTAAACACAGGAGCCAAAGACTTTACAATCTTTACTATAACTACCATTCAATATACACCCTTTTTTTGCTCTCAAATAACCAAAACACCAAGTACAAAACTATGTAAATACATCATCAACCAAAACATACACGTATATCTTTTTCAAGCTGCAATTCAACAACAACAGTAATGATAGACTTTGGCTCTTTTTTTCAATGGACTATATTTTCAAAATCAGCAAGAGAAATAGGTTTTTGAAAGGATGATGCTTGGTAGATTGGCCTTTTGATAAGATTCTTTAGCTCTTTGTGAACTAGGTTTAGGACATTTGAGCTTTATAAATTTTAGAGATTTGTTAGATTAGAGATTTAAATGTTAAATAGCTAGGGATTTCAATTTGGGAATTCAATTAATTTACGTTTGGTCAAATTGGGTTAAAGAGTTAAATATAGTACTATTAGAATTTGTCGATTTAGAAATTAGAAACGAAATATTTATGTTTTTAATAGGAAATGATTTTAAAACAGATAATTAGAAATGGAATGAAAAATAATAATATTAAAATGTAACAGAAACGAAATAAAGTTAACAATTAAAGAATGGCGGTGATCTAAAAAAAGGGGTTTAAAACGAAATAGTAACAGAAATTTTGCAACAAAAAGTTGTTCCGTTTCTAAATTAAGAATATGACAGTTAGGCCAATTAAGAAACAAAATTTTTCTGTTTCAAATTAAAACGGATGTTGGAACCGTTGTTAAATGTTTTTTTTTCTTCTTATTCCTAACAATGGCTTGCAATTGCGTTTATAAAATTGGAAACAAAAATCATTTTTCCATTTCAAATTTTAAAACGATTGCAGAAGTTAGGAATAGAGTTTTATTTACTTTGTAAACTTAAGAGTGAAAATTAGAGTAGTTTCTAAATTTTTAATAGGTATCCCTTAATCTCTCCTTTAGTTTTCCCTCCTTCAATTTATAAATTTTTAATTCTTCTTTCTCCCCTTGCTTTTTTCGATCCAAAATCTCTTCTCCCTTAGCATTTGCATGCATTTGGGTTCATTTTAGTGAACTTCATTTGGGTTTCGATTTGGGCAGTTAAGCATTTCATGGAGGAAGAGAGGAACGACAGCAGCAACAACAATAACAATCACCTTTCTCAAGACTCTAGTTCCAAGAAAGCATTTGGATTGCGCATTTGGGCATTTGAGAACCTGGTTCGTAATGAAATTTTGTTGAGGCTGTGAATTTTTCTTTTACAGTTCGTAATAAACATATCTCTTCTTGTTAACAATAAAAGTTATCTTTTTTCCTTTTGTTGTTTCTCAATTTGGTTCAGGAGACGGAGAAATTTAGGACCCATCATCATCTTCTTCTTCTTGGTAAGTCCTTAATTGCAGCTTTTTCATTTTTTTAAATGTTTATTTTTGTTCATTTATGTTCATTCTCGTTAATTATTTAACTGGTGAGTGAAATTGTAGATTTAGGTTAACTTATCATGATTTATTTGGCTTTTTTTTTTTATTGCATACTGTTTGGTTGCTGGTTAAGTGCAAAAGTAATCAGAAGAAACTGCGTTAATTTTGAAATGTTCTGTTATTTGCTGGTTTTGGTTTACGGTTTTTAATTTTAAACTTGCGCTAAATTTCAATTATGAACTCTCTAGGAAAAATGTCCAATTCATTTATAGGTCCATTTTAAGTTATTTATTTCTCTTTTTAAATAATTCTTCTCTTCATTTAAAAAAAAAAAAAAAAATCTTGTCTTAGAGACTTTATTTTTCTTTTTCTTTTTTCAATTAATTATTTATAAAATATTTTCATTTTTATTTTTACACTGTATGTGGCAGACTTCAATGTTTTTCCTAGTGATTTGAGGAACCCTTCTGAATATCGTTTTTTATTTCTTTTTTTTTTTCTGAAAAATTAGATTCTTTAAGAGATGTGAACTGTTGTGAAGTTTATTCATCCGATTTACCCTTTGGAGAGATTCTTGTTGGCTTCAGCCTTTAATGAGTGATTGGATGAATTGAAGTAGCTGCTCATGGTCATGGATGATGGTTGGCAATTCTCTATCTGGATAACTGGGTGCATCTGAATCTGTTGTCTGTTTTGTGAAATCAATTTCTTTGAGAAGGTTTTGGTCTATTGGCAAGTCAAAACGAGCTTTCCATTAAACTCTAGTGTCTTGATATTTAAAAAATAAATAAATAAATAAATTATTCCCTCTAAATTCTTTATAGGAAATGTGTGGTGTAGTTTAACAGCACCAAAGTCTTCTAACTTTGACTTGCATTTTTTCAAGTGGGAATCGAAGTCCTTGTTTGTTGGCAATTGAACCATTATCATTTAAGCACTTCTTTGCATCAATTTCTCCTATATTTTTTGATGCTGAATATCAGCACTTTTAATGTTGTAACATGAATCAACATCAATTTTAGAGTTTTCATGAATTTGCTATAAGATGGATCAACATTAATGTCAGAGTTTTCATGAATTTGTTGTAAGTGAATCAGCATCAATTTCTACTTATGTTTTTTAGAGTTTTGACATGTCGACTTGGTGAAATAATTAAAAGAAAATTTAAGGATTAATTCAATTAATTTGCATAACTAAACTGGTTTTGCATATATGATATTTGTTGACTTGTGCTTATTTTGCATGTTTGGAGATGAAAGTTAAGACCAAACTGTTAACTTGCGTTTAGAAACACTTCACATGGGATTAAGAGATTACCAAAACTATGTATGCTGCATGGGAAGCAAAAGCCAAAGACCGCTACCGAAGTTTGATGCACAAAATAAGGCATGGGATAGATAAGTTTGTGCACCTTAGAGAAGAAACTTGGGAGAAGTGGTCTACAACTTGGAGCGATCCGGCTTGTAAAACGCGATGTGAGCAGTATTAAAAAAACCGACCCAATGAGGCAAGTGGCCTCGGCTTAGGTGTGGATCGTCATACTAGTGGTTCATTATCTCGCGCTTAACATAAGAAAAAAATGGTATAAAATTTGCTAAATTGATAAAAATATGTGCTGTTTATACATATGTTTTTTTTTTTTTTTTCAAATCCCCATTTTTAATAGTGGATAATGCAACTTGATGTTTGCAATATTTTGTTGTCGTTTTATTATTAACATATGTTTGGTGTGGTATTTTATTTATTTATTTTTTTTAGGCAATTGAATTAGAACGAGATTTGAAGGAATCAATTATGCAACAACTAAGTGTGGTGAGCACATGCCTTAGATAAGATAAAATTTCAAAAATTTTACTTACATAACTCTTCATCACATGAAGATTTCTATTCGCATAGATTCAATTTGCATTTTACACATAAATAAACTACGCATCAACATGTAAAACAATATCCTAAGAATTCTAAATTTAAGAAAACTTATCAACTCCTAAGTTTGATGTAGACCACAATAGTTAATCTACAAGCTTTAAATGTTTTGTGTTCAACTCTTGATCAAATGCCCAAGCCTCGCAAGTGTTATGTCTCTATTTTGAAACATCAAAGCTTCACCAATCACCTTCTTGCTTTAATTGGGCTTAGTAGCAAGTGCCCTCCCTATTGACCATTAGAAACTTGCACTAACTTAATCCCTTAGCAAGAATACTTAGGGTTTATTTTGTATATGTTGTTTCTCTCTTTTGTTTTTCTATATACAAAATTCTCTAACCTTAGAACACTCCTTAGGTTATGTATATATATAAATTGAAAAAGCAAACCCTATCACATTATAAGTATACAACTTGTCATGATAAATATGCAAGTTGTAAAGTGTGTAGAGAATTAATACATCCTCGGTATTATGTCTACATACATTCTCTACACATATCAATGTGATAGACACCTTATCATACCATAGTTAAAATTTTACATACAAAAAATAATGTGTGCCTAATATGACAAATTTGTCATAGTCAACATTTTACATAAAAGATAATGTGCCTAACATAACAAATTTAACCACATCAATTTGTATAGACTTGGGCTTGATACTTGGGCCAACACTTGACCCAAGCCCAATCCATTAGACAAATGGGCCTAAATAAGGTTCATGGGCCTTTCAACATTTTGAATTAATCTTTGGTCCAAAACTCTTTTGGATCTAAGCCCATACAACTTGGGTCATTAATACAAGTCCAATTGGAAACAATATTTATTATTAATTTAATACTTTAATTAACATCTCATATTAATTATTAAACCATTAATTGAATTAGATTTCATGATATGCTAGAATCATTGCTTAAAGTATAAGTCCAATTATATTAATCTTAATTAATTGATTAAACTTGTTAATCAATAATTATATTAATATTGATGATAATTTGGTGAAACTCTTTTATGTGTGACTTACTAGGTTCATGTCTAATTGGCAATAAGAAAATAATATTAACACTTGATATTATTTGATTTTTCTTTCAAATCTAAATAAGAAAATGTCAGTTATACATATTTAATTCTCATAAGTTGTAAGTGACCCCTAGCATCGATATCACAACTACCTAATTAGACATGAATGCATGTATTGATTTACACGAATCCTTTAGTCATAATTGTTGTGTACTAAAATCTCTTCATTTGAAGATCTTGATATAGCCTAGAGTTAAAGTTTAGTCAAACTCTAATAGCTACATCATAAGACATCATCTCAAGTTCTATTCTTAATAAAACATAGTAAATACTAGAAACACTTTCCAACATTGAAACTTTTTTAAACTATGTTATGTTTGTCTTTATCATGAACTTATTCATCAAGAACAAACTTGGATAGCATAATATCTTAACCTGTTTCACTCCGGACAATGAATTTCATCTTGGTTGAACACTCATCCTTACATTTAATCAACTAGAGCCACAACACACCATATACCTATGTATGATTGACACAAGTATGAAAACGGTAACAAACTCTGACACTTTAAATGTGGATAACCGTGTCACCTCAGGTCAAAGGATTATATGTATCATTATGACATAGATTGTGATCGTTAACTATAAGTGAATATTCTCGCGATCATAAATATAACGTCACGTTCAATCCACCCATCACATGAGTATTCACATGTCTATTTTGATATCTTATATCAAGTAGTATGAGATTCATTATCTCTCACTATTAGTATCACATACTAATTAAGGAAAATAAATAAAGGTGATAGTCAAATTAATATTACCCAAATATTAATTTATCGACTATGAACATTTTATAGAATATATATGAAATAAATTTGTAGCTTATATTATCAACTCATTATAATAAATTTATTTAACATTATGATGATGGATAAATACTCAAATAAACAAATATTTTATTTAAATGAATATTTTATTATCATTTGGAATAATTAATAATATTAAAATATGAGATTGGCATTTAGGATATATCACCTATACTAACAAGATCCTCATCCATTGAGCTTTTTATAAAGACATAAAAAAAGGTACATCAAAACTAATAGTTGCTAAGTCAAAGAAAATTCATGTAAATATACTTCTCTTTCACTTCCTAAAATTTTCTATTTATTTTAGCTGATCTATTTCAAATGTTTTTGTTGGTCATTATTATAGGATAGGTATTTGACTGCTAAAGACAACATGTCTCAGCCAAATGAGCAGCATAATGGGCCTAAGGAAGTAAATGAAGTCGAATTGCATTTGGAGGCTATTGGAGGGTTAAAAAAGCAAGTTTATGGAGTTGGCTTTCGATCTTCTAGTTTTTATTCCCATTATAGTGTTAACTCGGCTTCTACAACTTCTTGGGCATAAAAAGAAGCATTATAGGAAGAGATTTGAGAATTCCGGAAAATAGTTGCTGCACAACAAATACAAATACAGCAACAATAGTCACATATGCAGCAGCAGGTGCAATTGATGTAGGAAGAGATGAGGAAGATCCGAGAAGAGTTTACTGGTTCTCATACTTAAGATCAGCCACTTCCCACTACAAGTGTTCATTTATCATTAAAAGTTTGATTTTTATTTATGGGTCTATTTAGTGCTAAATCGCATGTCTTGAGTGCATTAATGGAATTTATTAACAAAATGTTACGTTATAAGTTATAAAGAATTCATTATGATTGAATAATGGCCAGATTTGTGCAGACAAATAAATCCAAGAATAAGAGTTTGTTTGTTTGTGCAATATTTGTACATTGTCACTAATATGTTAATGATCACATGGCTTTCACTTAAATGAAATAGGTCATGAAATTTGAGGACGCATTTGAGACATCTGTAATGTAACGTCTGAATCCCCGAACATGCAAGCTGGAGATTGTGGATATTAAAATAAATAAGTAATTAATTAAATTAAGTCTAAAATTGATTAGAATAATTAATCATTGGGCGTACTTTATATTTATATTAGACAATTGAGAACCCATTGAAAAAAGAGAAATAAAAGGGATGGGGATTTAGAATGAATGAAGGAAGGAAATAAAGGAGTTAAAGAGAACTTTTGCTGGGAGATGTGTCAAAGTGCTTGAAAGTGTTGTTCAAGAGTGTAACACCTGTCAAAAAAAAAAAAGTTCTCCACATTTAAGAAAAAACAAAAGAGAAACAAAAACAAAACACAGACCAAAAGAAGGAGGAAAGGAGAAGCTACTGAATATACAGAAAAAAAGGGGAAACAGAGGTATTGCTGAAGGATTAGAAGAGCATTGAGGAGATCAATACTTGGGCTAGAATTAAGCAAAATTCTAGGAATTGAAGATAGCGATTAGAAGGAGATTGAAGGGGTGTTAAGAATTGGGTAATTGCTAGAAAAAGGTGAGTGACACCTTTCTCTTTTCTTTGCTCTGTTTTCATTGAAAGCTCTGAAATTCTGGGATGTTTATCGTTGATTTTCTCGGTGGTAATTATTCTTGATAAATCTTCACATTTTTTATTTATTCATGTGAAATTTTCCTTGAATCATGGTGATTTTTAAAGCTGTGATTTGCTCCTTTACTAAGTTTTTCTTTTCTTTATTGCTGTTGGAACGAACAAAAGAAAAATAGTGCAGATCATGAATCTTTCCATGCATATTGGTTAACTATGATATTTGAGTGAAAATGTTAAGCTTGACCAAGCTTAGTGGATAATTAAATCTTGCCAAAGAAATGAAACTTTTACTATGTATAAGTGAATCTTGAAGAGAACTGCTAAACTTAGTGTTATAGGAAATTTAAAAAAAAAAAAAAAACTTTGAAGCTGCAGTACTTGGATAATTAAATCTTGCCGGAGTGGTAGAGTTGTCGTCTGAGAATGAAGTGCCACCGCCTGAGTGTTTGAAACTGTCGCCTCAGTGCCCAACCTATTTACAATCTGAAACAAAGGAAGGTGTAACTTTAAAAAATAAATAAAAGAGAGACCACCTGTGACATATGTATTTTGTACAACACTACTTGGTCTGCTTAAAACGAATTGAACCAAATAGAAAAGGAAAATCAGCTTGTGTATATGCATGTATATTCATATAAACTAATATTCATGTAAACATATATCTATGAAATCTCACATGTACATTAACTTGCACATTAGCCCTGTCAACTCTATTTTGGGTTGGGTTATCATGCTTTACAAATTTAGTTACATATATATATATGGACAATACGGGTTTCAAGTTAGTTGAAATTGCCTTTGAACCATAAATATAACCATATGTATATATAATAAGTAAATAATATAAAATAAAATAAAAAGTTTTAATGGTTAAAACAAAATTTGGTATAGGATCTGATATACAATGGGCCAAGAAGATGTTTTAACGTTAGAGAAATTTTCTTGTAAATTAATGTTTTGGTAATATGGTGTAGCTATTTCAATTCAAGAGGGACTCAAGTATAGCCTTCTTTTAATATTTAAGTTAATTAAGAGTGGATTTACCTCATTATCAACCACTACGAGTATATATTTTTACAAACAAATTTGATATACAAGAATTAATGAATTGTCGACCAACAGAGCTGTTGACCACTATTTGAACTTAACTGCATTTAAGTTACCAAAGTATAACAATGTTTCAATTTATTTAAAATAATTAATTAGACAATTTGTTTTATATATGTACTGAAGTTAAATTAGTAATGAACGCACACAGGAATTTAAGTGTGAATAGTACCAAGTAACTAGAATGGGATGTCCGTAATTACAAGAAGTTAAAAATAATATTCTTTTCCATATAAAGAAAATTATTATACCGGTAACTCAACAAATTAATTATAATTTTAATGTTAATGAATTATAATTTTAACGTTAATCGTATTCATTAAATACGATTATTGAATAATTTTCATTGAATACGATTAACGTTAATAAATATTGTTAAGATAGGACATACAGTTGAAATTGTCATCATGTTAAGCTTACAACTAATTGTCATCATGTTAAGCTTTCTAAAATTTTTTTTATTAGTTCTATATTTGGAACAATTAGTTGTATGCAAGCTTAACATGATGACAATTTCAACTGTATGTCCTATCTTATTTTTACCATGTCTTCTATTTTATGAAAAGTACTCTAGTTAATTATTAAATTTGATGTATGTTTGGAAAATATCTGAAATTATTAACCCATGTATTGAAAAATATCTGAAATTATTAACCCATGCAATTTTTATGCAAGCCTCTTTTTATCAATAATGAATTGTGGGTTATTAAAACTATTGAATAATACTTCATGTAAATTTATAAAATCAGTTTTCTTACCGGAAATGACAAAAATTATATAAAAAAACAAGTTGGAAATTAAAAACCGAGTAGAAATTCCATTTCAAAATTAAAGATGAAACACATTACAATTAGAAATGGTAAATCTGTTTCTAAATTAGAAATGGATTTCAGTTGTTGCTAAAATATAAACGGAATCCATTTCTAAACATATACCTTTATACTTTCATAATCTATTTTTAAATTAGAAACAGAAATCGTTTCTCAAATAAAGACAAGCAAGTTCTATTTCTAAATTTAGAAATGAAAAAGTTCTATTATAATTTTGTTTCTAATTAGAAACAGAAAATAAAATTGTGTTTCTAATGTGATTTGCAACGAGTGTTTTACCAACTACCATTACCATTTCTAAATTCATTTCTAATTTGATTAGAAATGGATTTTTAAATATTTAGAAATGAAAAAATCCGTTTCTAAAATGTATTTTTTTTTTTGTAGTGTAGATTATGTAATTCTTTGACATGTATGTCTACGTGTTCAATTTCAATACACATCAAATTGTGTTATGAAAACGAGCAAACCTGTGGTTTATGATGTGTGATATTGGCACAAAATAAAAGTTCATACGTGTAATAGAAAAAATTGAAAGTTGAGGTGAGCAATAAACCAATGTAGTAAAGTTCAAGTTGAAATAAGGTATTTGGCCTTCATCTTTTTCTTGTGCAGGTTTATCAATATCTCTAGTAGTGACATGCTAGAATTTACACCCAATTAAAAAACTTTTTATACTTTGAACCCAAAGATTATAGTTTGAGCCAGTCAAAATAGTGGTAATTAGTTTGGAGATATCAATTTTCTTCATGGCAAAATTTTAGAAACAAATCCAAAAACGAGTTTAACAAGAAAAAAATAGAAAAAGACAAAGTAAAGGTATTGCTTTTGCATAGAAAGATAAAAGAAATTAGGTACTCCGATACCAAATTACGAATAGATAATATATTATTGAATTGTATGTGTTGTACTTTAGAAAAGTGTCTATTTATAGTGTACAAGAATAGAGCTAAAAGATGAAAGAATCTTTAAAAATGGAAACAACCTCTACAATGAGAAAAATTTATATAATAGGAAGAAATTAAAGAATAGTGGTAAAAAGATTATCACAATCCATATAATCATATATGATAATATTTTCAATTGCTTAAGATTTTTAAAAAGTAATTAAAATTTAAAGAAGCTCGAAGTAAATTAGTCAGAATCCAATAGATGAGTGGTAGTTCAGACAAGAAAAAAAATTGACCCGGCACAACTGAACTTTTATTGGCAGTATATGTCTTGTTTTTATTATCATCTGGTCATATAATTGCAAAAGATTATTTACTAAAAAAGTAAGAAGATACAAAAAAATAAGTACTCCGTCAAACCAAATAAGACAAAACCCAAAAATGGTTGAGAGCTAAACTACATCATGATCAAAAGATAACAAATTAAACATGAATTTATGTCTTCTTTCCTAGCATGTGATTGAGTTTAAAAGGGGTTGTGTTTCTAGGTTTGAGTTTTAGAGAGTTGAGCTGGTTCAGGAGTTTAAGTTTTTAGAGGCTTGTTATAATTAAGATTAAATCCAATACTTTTTTTTATCCAACTTTGGTAGGTCTTCCATATGTTGCACAACAAAGACTTATGCCATTTTTAGACTTAAGAGGAAACCTGGCCATTAGCTTAAAGAAAGATCAGATTCTGAGGTCGTCATCACTTTCATTTGGTAGTTTTTGGATTGTAATGCCTCCTCCAAGCATGGTGGATAGTGCTACAATAGCTTCTTCTTGTTTCTCAATAGACAAAAGATTAAACATAGCCATATGATGAGGTAATGGAGCTAGATTAGTGTTTTCCCATAGCCATATGATGAGGTAATAGAGCTAGATTAGTGTTTTCCGTATGTATTTCTTCTTTATATTCTTTTCTTCCCTTTATTTTTCTTTTGTTTTTTTATAAGAAAAAATTTTATTAATAAAGTGGGGGGGGGGGGGGGGGGGAAACCACTTGAGGAAAACACTCAAGTGATGAAAAAACCCCTCCCTAAACTAAGCAAATAAAAGCAAGAAAACTAGTAGCCTACACACCACTAAACAAAGCAAATAAAAAGCAATAACTTCTCTAAGCTTACGAATGCAAAGAGAACTACTGTCCTTCACACCGGCAACCTATGATGGAGCAAGATAAAATGCAATCAGCAGACTACAGAAGATCTATAGCCAAAAATTAAAGAAAGGCGAGTACGCATGACACCAAACAGAAACTCGAATGAAAACCAACTTCTAAACTCTGAGGAAAGAAATATTTTGACCTTCAAAAAGGACCTTATTTCAATGATGCCATAAAGACCAAATAATAGCATAAAAGAGAGAGATCCAAAAGCAAGTTTAAACAAGACCATAAGCATAACTTTTCCACTGTTGAAAAAGGATGATAAGAGTAGATAGAACTACTACCTTAATACCCCACCAACCATAAAAAAAGACCACACCACCCAATTGAAATGACAATGCAGCAAAAGATGATTCATAGATTCACCAAACGGACCATAGAAAACACAAAGAATGCTTCTAATAGGATATAAACCAATGGAAAATAAATAATCCTTAGTGGGAAGCTTATTTAAAAAAGCAAACCATAAGAAAAGCTCAGTCTTTACCGGAGTTAAATTCAATCAGATATCAGGCAAAATCATTTGATGATAAGAAGAAATAACCCACACAACCTCCTTATATAAATAATTAACCGAGAAATTCTTACAAAAAGAAGAGGACCAGATGACTTTATCATTCTTCACCAATGAAAGAGACACCTTATTGAGGATACTAGGCATTGCAATAAACTGTTGAACTTTAATATCACCAAAATCCCAAATCCAATTAAAATTCCACATCCAACAACTATCTTGATATTGGCCAAAATTATAAACAAAATCCCATGGTTAGTTAGAAATAGAGAAAAGAGCAGGAAATAAATCTCTTAACCTACTATTACAAGCCCAATGATCATGCTAAAAAAGAATGATATGGCCATCACCCACCTTAAAAGAAATGAAATTCAATAACACAACATTAAAAATATCATTAATAAGAATCACCTGAGAAATATCTTTCCAAACTAAGGAATAATGATGAGAAATAAAACAAAAATATTATCAATTCTGCTTACCATATACTTCTGTCGAATTATCCTCACCAAAAAAACATCTGATTCATCTTGTAACCGCTAAAGCCATTTCATTAACAAAGCTATATTCCAAAGCTCTATATCCATGATTCCTAAACCTCTAAACTCCTTAGGATGCACCATTAGCCCCACTTTACTCTATGAATCTTTGAAAAGAGTCCTAGAGGGGGGGGGGTGAATACGACTATGAAATAAAAATGAGAAATTAAAAGAATTCTTTGTAAGAATTAAATAGAAGTTGAGAAGGAAGAATGAAGAACACAAAGATTTAAGGAATTCGGATTCAATAACAATCCTACGTCTCCACCTAACTTATCCCCAAGTTAGGATTTTTAATCACCCACAATCTTATTCATAGGATTAAGATTATACAAGAGTTTTATGGCTCACTCTTATAACCTTACAACATGAGTTTTCAAGGCTCACTCAAAAAACCAAAACCCAAGTGTTTCAATGGACAACACTTAAACCAATTCCTTTAGAAATAAATCTCACTTCCCTTCTAATCGAACCCAAGATTTAAGATGAAGAGAAATTCTATTTCTAACACACACCCAACTCTCACAAGAGTTATACAAACAAAGAATTATTTAAGAGAATTTGAGAGCTCAATGAAAGCTTAAGAGATAATAAAATGATAAAATAAGTTGCTTCACTTCCATTCAGCTCTAGAGGTATTTATACTAAAAAAAATATGGCTGTTGGAGGTGCAAATGATGTGTCCAACGTCTATATTTTGAATTATTGAGACTGATGCTGTCAGACAGCTATTCATGGATTGAAACCGTAATTGGCTCCTCAGGAGGTTTGAATTTGCCCACACTTTCTTCATAAAAGTTGTAGATATTTGAATTATATTTCCATATAAACTAGAATCACTTAAATTAGACTTCTGTAGCTTAAGATATGTCCAAAATAGTAAGGATTGTGCAATTTATAATGCAGACTATGGTCAGACAGCTATACCCAAATTGAAGCCGTGATTTGCTCATGAAGAAATTTTAATTTGCTTATACTTTCTTCATGAAAGCTGTATATATTTGAATTATCTTTTCATAAAATTTTTAATCACTTAAATTTGACTTCTGTAGCTCGGGATATGTCCAAATTACTGAGGATTGTGCAATCTGAAATGCAGAATACTGTCAGACAGCTATACACAAGTTTAAGCCGTGATCTGCTCCTGAAGAAATTTTAATTTGTCCATATTTTCTTCATAAAAGTTGTATATATTTGAATTATATTTTCATAGCATTTTGAATTACCTTAATTGGACTTCTGTAACTCATGATATATCCAAAATACTAAGAGATGTGCAGTCTGAGATGGCAGACGTATACGTGAATTTCAACTCAAAATTTGCATAACCAAATGAACTTGGATTTTCACAAAAAAGCCCAATTCAGAAAGCTCAAGATGTCTGCTTCAAATGTTAAGAAGCCAATTTTCTCATTTAAGAGCTCTAAATATGTCAAAAACCTTCTTCAATCTCAGAGGTTCAATCAGCCCGAAAAGTCACTATACATCCAAAAGTGTATATGCTTGGTATATGTTTGGTATATAATTCCCTACACACTTAATTGAAATTATTAGTATAAATTTTTTTTGTCAAAGTCCAAAATTAGGAGTTTGATCATGCAAATGGTCAACAATCTCCCCCTTTTTGGCTTTGACAACCAATTTGAAAAGATGATAAATAATATGTGTGTATGTGTAAAAAATAAATAACATATATAAGCATATTAAATAAAAATAGCTCCCCCTTACAAATTAAACAGATGCAAAATAAGAAATAATTTTGCTCCCCCTTAACATGTGCATAAATTCAATATTTATCATGTATTAGAGCATATAAATAAATGATTTATCATAGCATGTATAAGGGTTTAACAAATATATTCCTTTAACAAAAATATATTTCTTTATTTCTCCTCCTTTTTGGACATGATAAGAAATATAAATAAATTTCATCATCCTTCTTGTCAAAAATAAAGATAACAAGTTATTAAACAACATGAAGGAAATAATTTCAAACATGTAATACATCACAAAATAATATGTATGCTATATCTAAACATCACATGATCATGTAGAGTTTAGTTATTCAATCATACATAATCATGTGGTACTTAGCATATCTTAAATGCAATTATTTATCCCCTAAGCACATAGCTTCTTTAGCTTCTTCTCCCCCTTTGTCAAAGAAAAAAAGAAAAGAGAGAGATATAAGGAGGAATAGACCTAAGGGAGCCAAAAATACTAAAGGGAATAAAAGATTAAGAACCAAAACAATGCAAACAAAGATATTCAAAATCTTTATGAAATTCATGTCATTTTAATAGATAAAAGCCATTAAAAAAATATATATATACATGAATGTTGCATGAATAAGCTCAATTAATAGTCATGCAAATAAAAATTCTTGTAATATAAAAACAAAGTAAGCAAAACAAGGCTATTTATCATAAGGTCAAAACTAGTCATACTTACATTGTTATTATGCATGAGAAAAAGAATTATGTGAAATAAATTCAAATAATTTTCTCCCCCTATTCCAATGGATTTAAAAAAATATTGATATTAAGGACACACTATCACATAGTTATGTCACTTACATAAACACATCTTTGAAAAAAAAAAATTTCCCTTAAAAGAAATTAACTAGGTATGCATGCAAACTCAATTATTTTTCCTCCTTTGTCAAAATACAAAGATAGACCAAATCTTAAAAATATCCATGCATTATCAAAGATAAAACTAATTTCTAAGAAAACACAAAAATTAAATAAACTCAAAAAATTTTTTTTATCCTGATACCAATTGAAAACTTTTGTAGGTCATACCCAACCTATATTACCTTTCGTCAAAATGCAAATAAAATTGCATTAAAAAAAATACAATGATATTAAAATACCAATTGTAATCAAGATATAAAACTATCAACTCATGTTTTATATCCAAAAAATATTCAAAAAATAAACCGAACATAAACTAACGAAAAATAGTTATAAAACACATTTAACAGCTCAAAACTTAAATACAGAAAGTATACCGAAAATAAACCTAGCAAAAAATAAAAAAATAAAAAAAATTATTGAGGAGGAGGAATATTTATGCTATTTAAAATAATTAATTAATTGAATTTAGCTCAATAATTAATTATTAATTTGCAAAATAGGAGGGATTTTTTTTTAAAATGAATAAATCCACACAAATCCAATTAAAATTAATACAAAGATCATGCAAATGGGAAATACAATATATCATGTATATGAACTAAATTTGCTAAAGCAAATACCTTTAAAACAAAATATATACATGACGCTGAAAATAATATATATATTTTTTAAAATAAAATCACATAAGAATCCAAACATCAATTCATCAATTTAACAAGTGATCAAGACAAACTTGAGCCATCAATCATACCAAGTTCATGCTTAATAAAATTCAATATTTCCTCACAAAGAGGTTTGGTAAAGATGTCTGCTAATTGATGATTAGTATCAACAAAATCAAGAAAAATATCACCATTTTGCACATGATCACGTAAGAAATGATGTCTAATGTCAATATGCTTAGTTCTAGAATGTTGAATGGGATTTTTACTTAGGTTTATAGCACTTGTGTTGTCACATTTAATTGGAATGTGGTTAATATCAATGCCATAGTCCAAAAGTTGTTGTTTTTGCCATAGAACTTGGGTGCAACAACAACTAGCCGCCACATATTCTGCTTCAGCGGTGGACAAGGCAACTGAAACTTGTTTCTTACTAAACCAAGAAACTAAGCAATTTCCTAAAATTTGACAAGTTCCAGAAGTGCTTTTTCTATCTAGTAGGCTACCGGCAAAATCAGCATCAGAATAACTAATCAAGTCAAAGGAAGAACTCCTAGGATACCAAAGTCGTAAATGTAATGTACCACAAAGATATTTAAAAATTCTTTTGATAGCATTTAAATGAGACTCTCTAGGACTTGATTGAAATCTAGCACACAAGCAAGTAGCAAACATAATATCAGGTCTACTAGCAGTTAAATAAAGAAGGGATCCTATCATACCTCTAAATTGCTTTTCATCAACCAGTTTACCATTCTCATCCTTATTTAGTTTGGTTGTTGTGCTCATTGGAGTTTTGCTTGATTTAGCTCCATCCATTCCAAACTTCTTGAGAATGTCCCTTGTATATTTGGTTTGATTAATGAAGATCCCATCTTCACATTGCTTGATTTGAAGTCCAAGAAAGAACTTGAGTTCTCCCATCATACTCATCTCAAATTCTCCTTGCATTAGCTTAGAAAATTCCTCACACAAGCAATGGTCAGTAGCACCGAAAATAATATCATCAACATAAATTTGAACAATTAATAAATCATGCTTGGATTTCTTTATAAAAAGAGTTGTGTCAACTTTTCCTTTAGAGAAACCTTTCTTTAGTAAAAAGTTACTCAATCTTTCATACCAAGCTCTTGGAGCTTGTTTCAATCCATACAATGCTTTTGATAATTTAAAAACATGATTTGGAGAGTTAAAATTTTCAAAACCCGGAGGTTGTTCAACATATACCTCCTCTTCAATAAAACCATTTAAAAATGCACTTTTAACATCCATTTGATAAAGTTTAAAATTCATGTATGATGCAAATGCAAGTAGCATCCTAATAGCTTCTAACCTTGCAACGGGGGCAAAGGTTTCATCATAATCAATGCCTTCCTCTTGATTATAACCTTTAGCTACTAGTCTAGCTTTGTTTCTAGTTATGACACCTTGTTCATTCATCTTATTTCTAAACACCCATTTGGTGCCTATAATAGGATGATGTTTAGGTCTAGGAACCAAGGTCCAAACCTTGTTTCTCTCAAATTGATTTAACTCTTCTTGCATAGCAAGGACCCAAAATTCACCACACAAAGCATCATCAATATTTTTGGGTTCAATTTGTGAAATGAAGGATAAATTAACAGTAGATTTTAATTGAGATCTAGTAGTTACCCCTTTTGTAGTGTCACCTATAATGAGGTCTTGAGGGTGAGCTTTCTTGAATTGCCAATCCTTTGGAAGTTCATCCTTCAATGTAGGTTGAGATGTCTCCTCATTTTCCTTCTTGCTTGGCTCTTCAAGTTCCAAAGGCTTACTAGCATTTTCTTCTTGTGTTTCCATAATCTCATTGTCACCTACAAGATCATCAACACTACAAACATCCTTTCTAGGATCAAGTGAGTTTGATTCATCAAATACCACATGCATTGACTCTTCAACTACTAGAGTTCTCTTATTAAAGACCCTATATGCCTTGCTAGAGATGGAATAGCCTAGGAAAATTCCTTCATCGGCTTTGGAATCAAATTTTCCAAGATTTTCCTTGGTGTTCAATATAAAGCACTTGCATCCAAATACTCTTAGATATGAGATTTTGGGTTTTCTGTTGTTCCATAGCTCATAAGATGTTTTATTTAAAATTGGTCTTTTGAAAACTCGATTTGAAATATAACAAGATGTGTTAACGGCTTCCGCCCAAAAGTACAGAGGCAAATTATACTCATGAAGCATTGTTCTAGCCATTTCCATAAGAGTTCTATTTTTCCTTTCAACTACCCCATTTTGTTGAGGAGTTCTAGGAGATGAAAATGTGTGAGAAATACCATTTTCATTACAATAGTTTTTGAAAAACTCATTTTCAAATTCGGTTCCATGATCACTTCTAATATATGAAATACAAAATCCTTTTTCTTTTTGAACTCTTTTTGAAAAATTTTCAAAAGCTTTAAATGCATCATTCTTATGAGCAAGAAAATACACCCAAGTGTATCTAGAGTAATCATCAACCAACACATAAGCATAGTGCATTCCACCAAGACTAGCAACTCTAGTTGGTCCAAACAAATCCATATGTATAAGTTCAAGTGGCTTAGAGGTGGACACTGCATTTTTTAGCTTAAATGAGGACTTGGATTGTTTTCCCTTTTGACAAGCATCGCAAGGTTTATCTTTAGTGAATTGAAGCTTAGGTAAACCAAGTACAAGTTCATGTTTACAAAGATCATTTAAAAGCTCAAAATTTGCATGTCCTAATCTTCTATGCCATGTCCATGTGTCATGGGAGATAGACACTAAGCATTTTATGTCTTTTTTATCAATTTTATTCAAATCAATGACATAAACATTGTCTATTCTTTCACCACTAAAAATAATTTTATTTTCATCAAGACTACTAACAAAGCAATTTTTAGGATAAAAAGTTACTTTATTTCCCATGTCATATAGTTGACTTATGCTAAGAAGATTGTGTTTAAGACCATCAACAAACAACACATGATGTATAGATAAGGATTGAGGATTACCTATTTCTCCAATGCCAATAATTTTTCCTTTTGCATTATCTCCGAAAGTAACGTGTCCTCCATCCTTAGCATCAAGTTTATTGAATTGCTCTTTGTCTCCTGTCATGTGCCTTGAACATCCACTATCGAGATACCACTTGCTTTTTTTTCTTGTGGATTTCAAGCACATCTACATAATACAATTTAAGTGTTCTTTTGGACCCAAACCTTTCTTGGTCTAGGTTGGTTAGTTTTAAGATAATCCGTAGGAAGTAAGTTCATATGCAGTTTTCTATAAAAACACACATTATTGGTATGTCCTTTAATCATGCAATATGAACGTACAATATTTTTAAATTTATTTCTCCTAGAATGAAATGCTTTCCTGGTGTGTGCAGCATGCCTTTGGTGTTGTGTGTATCTTTTGTTATTATTTTATGACATTGAGTGAGACATACATTGGCAATGGTGATGAGCATTTTGATAAGTTTGTGCAATATGTTTATGTGCATTGTGTTGTGCAACATGCCTATTATAATTATGTCTAGTGTACATATAAGCATGCTTAGGTTGAGGTGCTCTAGTTTGAGACTTACCTTTTTGTGTTAATGAAGGGATATGAGATTTTGCCTTGCTATTTAACGCATGAGATTTTTTAGCTTGAATCTCATTTGAGGTTGAAGGAGTAGAATCATGTGAAGCTTTAATAAAAGTAATATGTGATGAGGATGATGAAGACATTCCATTTTTATATCCAATTCCATATGTATCTTCATGAAATTTTTGAGAGTCAAGAAGATTATCTAAAGTTTCTTTTCCTCTCTTAAATTTAGCAAGGGAATTTTTTAATTCTAAGACTTCCTTAGAAAGCTTATGATTTTCATCATTTGCTTTCTTAAGTTGGTCTTCCAAAGAATTACAATATTTAGCATCACTTACAAGTTTTTCATTTGATGCAACAAGTTTAGCAAAATCAATTTTCAAACATTCAAAATCCTTATTTAAGCTAGCTAACTCATGTTTATATTTTTTCTTCTTAGATAACAAACTTTTGCATTTAGCAAGCAATTTGTTCACAATAGAGCTCTCATCATCATCATCATGATCATCACAATATTCATCATAATCATCAAAAGAGGAGTAAGAAGTGGATGGTACCTCATTTTCGTTTTCAATGGCCATGAAGCAAAGATTGGCAACTTCTTGTTGTTCCTCTTCCTCTTCGGATTCGGAGGAATCATCCCAAGTAGCTTTGAATGCCTTTTTCTTATCTTTTGCTCCCTTGCTCTTGAATTTGAGTTTGGGACATTCATTTCTAATGTGTCCTGGTTTCTTGCATTCATAACAAGTAACCTCTTTTATTTTCTTCCTCCCATCTCTTTCGAACTTCTTGTTGAAGTCCCTTGTTCTTGAGAAATTTTTCTTTCTTAAGAACTTCTTGAAGTTCTTAGTGAGCATGGCAATGTCACCATCTTCATCACTAGAATCTTTAATGCTTTCCTATTCACTATCTTCTTGAAGAGCTTTTAGAGCAATGCTCTTTTTCTTTTCTTCTTTCTCTTCTTGTTCTTCACCTCTTTGCTTGATGGTGAGCTCATGTGTCAAGAGCTTACCAATGAGCACATCGGTTGACAGAGTGGAGAGGTCTTGAGCTTCCTCAATTGAGGTAACACGAGATTCCCAATCCTTCTTAGGTAGGATTCTTAGAATCTTGTTGTTTACCTCTTGGAGAAATGTTTTCCAAGTTTCTTGAGGGTTATGAGGAGAGCATTGAGACGATTTGTCATCTCCATGATTGATTCTTGAGGCTTCATTTTGAAGAGTTCATATTCATACATATGAAGTTGAACCTTCTTGCTTCTCACTTGAATGTTGCCTTCATAGTGATTCTCCAAGGTCTCCCACATTTCTTTAGCTGAAATGCAATGTTGAAGCTTGCCTCCTTCTTCTCTTGTCATGGAGGAGACTAGAGTAATCATAGCCTTTTTATTTTTGTGATTTTCTTCCTTTTGATCAACACTCCATTGGCTTCTTGCAAGTGTAGTTACCACACCATCAATGATAGTTGTAGGTGGTTCCCAACCTCTTAGGACAATATCCCAAAGTTTGATGGAATCACAATCAAGATATAATTCCATTTTGAATTTCCAATGTGGATAGTCACTACCATCAAAGAATGGTCTAACAGAAGAGATGTTTTGTGATTCACTCCCCATGATCTTGTATTCTAGCAATAAAGTACCTAGAATTCAAGCTTTGATACCAAATGAAAAGAGTCCTAGAGGGGGGGTGAATAGGACTATGAAATAAAAATGAGAAATTAAAAGAATTCTTTGTAAGAATTAAATAAAAGTTGAGAAGGAAGAATGAAGAACACAAAGATTTAAGGAGTTCGGATTCAATAACAATCCTACGTCTCCACCTAACTTATCCCCAAGTTAGGATTTTTAATCACCCACAATCTTATCCACAGGATTAAGATTATACAAGAGTTTTATGGCTCACTCTTATAACCTTACAACATGAGTTTTCAAGGCTCACTCAAAAAACCAAAACCCAAGTGTTTCAATGGACAACACTTAAACCAATTTCTTTAGAAATAAATCTCACTTCCCTTCTAATCTAACCCAAGATTTAAGATGAAGAGAAATTCTATTTCTAACACACACCCAACTCTCATAAGAGTTATACAAATAAAGAATTATTTAAGAGAATTTGAGAGCTCAATGAAAGCTTAAGAGATAATAAAATGATAAAACAAGTTGCTTCACTTCCATTCAGCTCTAGAGGTATTTATACTAAAAAAAATATAGCTGTTGGAGGTGCAAATGATGTGTCCAACGTCTATATTTTGAATTATTGAGACTGATGCTGTCAGACAGCTATTCATGGATTGAAACCGTAATTGGCTCCTCAGGAAGTTTGAATTTGCCCACACTTTCTTCATAAAAGTTGTAGATATTTGAAATATCTTTCCATATCAACTAGAATCACCTAAATTGGACTTTAGTACCTTAAGATATGTCCAAAATACTAAGGATTGTGCAATCTGTAATGCAGACTACGGTCAGACAGCTATACCTAAATTGAAGCCGTGATTTGCTCATGAAGAAATTTTAATTTGCTCATAATTTCTTCATGAAAGCTGTAGATATTTGAATTATCTTTTCATAAAATTTTTAATCACTTAAATTTTACTTCTTTAGCTCGGGATATGTCCAAATTACTGAGGATTGTGCAATCTGAAATGCAGAATACTGTCAGACAGCTATACACAAGTTGAAGCCGTGATCTGCTCCTGAAGAAATTTGAATTTGTCCATATTTTCTTCATAAAAGTTGTATATATTTAACTTATATTTTTATAGAATTTTGAATCACCTTAATTGGACTTCTGTAACTCAAGATATATCCAAAATACTAAGAGATGTGCAGTCTGAGATGGCAGACGTATACGTGAATTTCAACTCAAAATTTGCATAACCAAATGAACTTGGATTTTCACAAAAAAGCCCAATTCAGAAAGCTCAAGATGTCTGCTTCAAATGTTAAGAAGCCAATTTTCTCATTTAAGAGCTCTAAATATGTCAAAAACCTTCTTCAATCTCAGAGGTTCAATCAGCCCGAAAAGTCACTATACATCCAAAAGTATATATGCTTGGTATATGTTTGGTATATAATTCCCTACACACTTAATTGAAATTATTAGTATAAAATTTTTTTGTCAAAGTCCAAAATTAGGAGTTTGATCATGCAAATGGTCAACAATCTTCTTTGTATGAGTTCCTCCAACTAAAAAAAAATCTTGAATGGTGATGATTAATAGTAGTCATTACACCCTTAGGCATCTTAAAGATTAAAAGAAAATACAAAGGCAACATAGAAAGAGTACACTTGATTAAAGCAAGATGACCCGCCTGAGATAACACTCTGCCCTTCCAAAGTGAAAGTTTTTTTTAATCTTTTAAATAAGGGGTTGCCACACTAAATTGCACTTAACAGATAAACTACGAGGGAGACCTAAATATTGTAAAGGTAATTGATAAAATTGATAAAAAATTACAGCAGCCGATTGAGAGACATACTTAGAATCAAGAGTAACACTAATAACCTGACTCTTATGAAAATTGACTTTCAATCCTAAGGTCATGGCAAAACATCTTAGTAACTGAACCAGATTAATGAGATATGACTGCTCAGAGTGCATGAAGAAAATGGTATCATTAGCAAAATTTAAATGAGAAATGTCTAAACCGTTATTGGGAAAATAGAACCCCTAAAACAAATTAGGTTGCTCCATTTTAGCAATCAATGCCGATAGAGGCTCCATAGCAAGAATGAATAAAAAAGGAGGCAAGGGACAACCTTATTTAATACTATTAGATAAATCAAATTATATAGAAGGAAAGTCATTCACCAAAATAAAGACCTTAGAACCATATAAACATTCTTTAATCTAAGAAACCCATATGCTTAAAAATCCCATTTGCTTAAGCACGTACAATAAGTAATTCAGACGAATGGAATCATAATCTTTCTCAAAGTCAATTTTAAATATAAAATAGCTAACTTTAGAAGATAATGAAGAATGAATCACCTCATTGGCAATAAGATAGCCATTTAAAATTTATCTTCCCCTCACAAAAGCAAATTGGGACTTAAAAATCAACTTTTCCAAGAGAAATTTCAAATGATTGGCTAACTTTTTAGCAATTATCTTATACAAACCATGAATTAAAAGAAATTGGTCTATATTTATTAATAGTCATCGCAAGACTCTTCTTAAGGATCAAAGTAATAAAAGAGGATTTAATAAAATGAGGAAGCTTACTAGTAAGGTAAAAAGTATCCATCAAAGAAAAAAATCCACTTTAATATATCCCCAAGCTCTTTTATAAAAATAAAAGTTAAATCCATCAGGACCAAAAGCCTTATAAGAAGCAGAACTCCAAACTATTGATCTTAATTCTTCCATTGTGAAATGTTGCTTAAGTAAATAAGCCTTATCAATACAAATAGAAGGTAAATGTAAATCATCAAATAAACCTGTAACAATCTAATGAATATTGAAATGATGTAAAAAATGAGAGACCAATAAATTAGAAATATCAGTTGGCTTGCCAATAATTCAATCCCCATCCAACAATTGCCAAAAAAAATTTTGACGCCATCTATTTGTAGCCTGAAGGTGAAAGAATTTAGTGTTGTGGTTTCCAAGCTCACACCAACCTACTCTAGACTTTTGCTTCCATAGAGATTCCACCCTCTTAGAGAACACAACTTTTTGCAAAAATAAAAAAGAAAGCTCCTTATCTTCAGTCATATATAAAGATCTGAATTCAACAATGCCCTTTAGTAATTCTATCCTCCTTTCATCAATCTGTAAATTATTCTTAACATTTCAAAACTGTAGTCAATTCTAGTTCTTCAATTACCATTTTAAATACTTGAATTTTTGTTGAAGGGAAAAATGAGAAGGAGTAGAACACCATAAATTTTGAACAACTAAATATAAACCATGGCTATCCCACTAATAATCAAGAGAGTGGAAAGGTTTAGGACTCAAAATCTCATTCATTGAAGAAAGCCAAACTGGATTATAATCTGATGGGCCTCGAGATAACATAAGCAAATGAAAAAAAGGAAACTGTGACATCCAACTGAGTGACACAAAAGCTTTATTAATATAACTCTTACTAACTCGATTACACTAAATATATTTATTGCCTTGTAAAACAATCTCAATTAAATTAGCTACATTAAGAAAATTATTGAATTATTGAATACTAAAAGAACTTCTAAATGCTAGTGATCAATCAGAGGCCTTCTTAACTTGATTAAAATCTCCAATAAGAAGTAAAGGCAACTCATCAAACTGCTAACAATAATGCAATAATTTAGACCACACTAATTCCTGCAAAGACACATCCTTATAATTATATATACCAATAACAACGCAAGCAAAATTATCTGCTAAAAGCATAACAACCCAATGATCATGAACTACTGAATCAGTATGTATGAAAGCTTGCTCATCCTATGAGACCAGAATACTACCTACCAAGTAAATAGCATTAAATGCCATAAAAGCAACATGTCCCATCCCCCAAAATCATATAATCAAAGGGAATAAATATATACACTTAGTTTCAGAAATCATGATCAAATCAATAGTTTTAACTCTCATTAAATGATTTATATGGATTGATTTTCTTGAATTACTAGCCCTCTAGCATTCCAAGCTATGATAGAAACCATAAAAAAAAGAAAATTACAAGCAAGTTTGCTTAGATGAGCTCTCCCATTTTTTAGCATCATTAGAAAATCATCTTTGCAAAACCTATTGAATAAAATTATTTGACTTATCAAATTTAAAACCCAAAGCTTTGCCTAGTAAAAGAGTAGCATTTGCCTCCTCTTAAGCATCAACTATTTGCTTCTTATGTGTATTATTCACTCTCTGAATATCAGTAATATCTAGTGTCTAGGTAGAGCATAAACTTTATCTATTTGTTTTCTTTAAGGTTGATCTTGCAACAAGCTTTTTGCCAACTATAGAAGAATTTTGCTTCCCCATCAAATAAGAGCTAAGCTTAGGAAAAAGTTTTTGCTTAGGACGAGAAGCTATTTTAGTTTTGGTTGGATGGACACGTATGGAATTGAGGGATATAGACTTGTGGGCTTTAATGGGAAGAGGTTTAATTATGTGAGGTTTGGGCAAAATAGAAGGTTGAGAAAATTCCTATGAAACCATAAGAGAGTGGGTAGGATCAAAGGTTTGGATAAAATTAATGTGCCAATCCAAAAGAGGGAAAGTTGAGGTCTAATTGAAAGGGATAAAAGGAAAAGAATGAGTTAAAGAATAAGTTTAAGAAAGTTTCAAGGTCCAAGAATAACTAGTCAATGCCATGATTGGATTAAAAGGAGTTGTAGCATTGGATCCAAGAATGTTAGGGTGAAAGATAATAAAGTTAAAAAAAAAAAGAAATAAAGAAAAATTTAAAGTTAAAAAAGTTGTAAGCTCCAAGAAACAAAAGATAGGAATAAAAGGTTAACAAGTGGGGCCAAGGTTATTAGGTTTATATAATGAGATGGGAAAGGTAGGGTTAACTGAAAAATTTTAATCCAAAAGCACATCTCGAATAGCTACAACTGTTGCTAGCTATTCACCGTTGGACAATGAATTTGGTCATTTTCTCCATTATTAATGATCAAGGCCAAACCTAAATCATGATTTATACTGGAATCATCTCTCACCAGAATCATCGTCAAAAAATACATTGCAATGATTAAGAGCTACTTGTTTAGAGTGATAAGAAAAAACATCTTTAGTAGCAACATTAGAGGAAATATCACTATAACTCGATAAGGGAGATGCTTGTGAACTTGAACTTATCCAAGAGAAGAATTTTGAATAAAATTCTTTACTTAATAAAATGCAATACTACTTTGAATCATGTTCCACCACTAGACGTGTGCTAATACACTCAAAAATTTAAGAGCTGATAAGGAGCCAAATTGTAGCAAGACCAATGATGGGTATTTGTATCAGAAGTGAGAAAAAAACCAAATAGAGAGAAAATCCATTTAAAAAAGCTTAGTGACCAAATATTTAATGGGATGCCATGGCACTGAACTTAAATAAATAACTCATTGACCAAAAGGGAAGTGTTCCAATTCTATAAATTATTAAACTATTCATATAAGAAAGAATCTACAGAGCAGCAGTCTATTTGATTTTGATGGAAAGGTTAAAAATAACTCGCTTACCACCCATACATCTAACCTGAATTAGTAGTAAACACAAGGATTGAATAAGGTTTTGGATAGAGAAAACTAACTGAGTGCTTCTTAGTATACCAACACAAGAACAATTAAGCCAATCTCCATTATCCATGATGCTTATAAATTTGCCTAAGTTCTTCTCGATAGTGCAACTCCTAATAATGTTATGATTACCTTCAATAGATTTCCTTACAATAGTAGTAGTCCCCGTCACCTCTACCTTACTACCATCTTTAAAGGCCTGAACATATGAATGTTGATCCTTTTTCTTAAAAACTTTTTCAGGAATGAATTAAGATTTTACTTTATGAGTTCTAAATCGACTTTTGGTTGACTATCCTGATAGAGAGTTCTTATCAATGAAAGGTTTGCTATAATAAAAGACTTCTCCCTTAAGCTTATAACCTCATTGAGCAATAGTATTGATAAAATGGAGAACCGCTGGACAGTCTTCGCTGTTCTAAATTTTTAGAGAGGCAAACTTGGCAATTTGCCGGGAAGCTTTAGCTGGAATGAACACCTCTTCAATCTTCTAGTGTTTTGTAAAGAGGTTTGTTGTGCAATTCAGGTTAATTTCCACCAATAATAACAACAATCACCTTGAGAACTATTGCACATGTGACTAGAGTGTAAATGATTGTACTAAAAATTACCCCAAGGTATATTCCCAAGAAAGAGTGGAGGGG
This sequence comes from Mallotus nudiflorus, assembly GCA_947683625.1. Lineage (NCBI taxonomy): Eukaryota > Viridiplantae > Streptophyta > Magnoliopsida > Malpighiales > Euphorbiaceae > Mallotus > Mallotus nudiflorus. Next base: position 1,155,461 of record CANTUR010000323.1, read on the forward strand.
TCATAATGGTCCCACGTAAAAAGCACTCTCCTTAGATAGAATTTTACCAAGACAAGTAATTTTAATAGCACAATAATTAACAACAACTATACCTGACAATAGCTATTAAATAGACATAAAAGAGAACACTAAAATTTAATGAGGTTCGACCAATTGTGCCTACATCCTCGAACACTACCAAAATAATATTTCACTAAATGAGGAAGTATTACAAAAGAGAGAAAGAATACAATTGCCTAAATATAGAGGAGAGGCAATTTTGAGATGACATTAACTAAAGGGGGGAGGAGTCCTTTTATAGGCACAAGACTCCTCCATATTCTTACAAAATCCAAATGTGGGATTTTGCCAAAAAATAACAAATCTCCACCTTAGCAAAATCCCATACAATTCTCTCACAAATCCAACCTTCACTAGTGTCTAGAAATTTTATCTCGCAGTTACCACTTTTATCATCATATCATCAGGGTTCTCAGTAGTTTGAACCTTTTGGATTATGACTCCACCTTCTTCTAGAATCTCCCATACAAAGTGATATTGAACATTGATATGCTTCATTCTTGCATGATAAACCTAGTTCTTTTCTAAATGAATAGCACTTTAACTGTCATAATGCACTTTGATGTGCTTATGTTCCATTCCCAGTTCACCAAGCAACCCTTTAAGCAAAATTGCCTCTGTTACAGCCTCTGTAATTGCCATATACTCTGCCTCTGTAGTAGAAAAAGCAACTATTGACTGTAAGGTAGAATTCCAACTAACTGGTGCCTTTGTAAAAGTAAACATATAACTAGTAGTTGACCGACGCTTATCCAAATCACAAGTATAGTTAGAATCACAATACCAAACTACACACTAACCATCTTGCCTATCCTGCTGAAATACTAAACCAATATCTTTGGTGTTCAGAATATACCATAGAATCCATTTCACAGCTTGCCAATGCTCCTTTCCAAGATTATGCATGTACCTACTCACAACCCCAACTTCCTATGAAATATCTGGTCTTGTACACACTATTGCATACATCAAGCTACCAACAACACTTTCATATGCTACTTTTGACATGTATTCCTATCCTACATCATTCTTTGGTAACATGGATACACTAAGCTTGAAATGAGGAGCAAGTGGTGTACTAACTAGTTTTGACTTTTCATTCATTCCAAAATGTTTTAGTACCTTCTTTAGATATTCTTTTTGAGACAAACAAAGCCTCCTTAGTTTCCTATCTCTAGATATTTTCTTGCTGAGAATCTTCTTTGCTCCACCAAGATCCTTCATCTCAAACTCCTTGTTCAATTGAGTCTTTAATTTCTTAATCTCTATCTGACTCTTGGAAGCTATCAGCATATCATCAACATAAAAAAGAAGATATATATAAGATCCATCTTTTAGCTTGCGCAAATACACATAATGATCATATTTGCTTCTCATGTACTTTTGCCCTATCATGAACTTGTCAAATCGCTTGTACCATTATCTCAGAGATTGCTTCAATCCATATAATGATTTTTCTAATTTGCAAACCATCTTTTCTCTACTATCAACTTTGAATCCATTTGATTGAGTCATGTAGATTTCCTCATCCAAGTTTCCATGTAAAAATGCAGTTTTTACATCTGTCTAAACTAGTTCTAAATCCAACTGTGCTACCAAAGCCAATAAAATTCTGATAGAGGAATGTTTTACAATTGGAGAAAATACTTCATTATAATCAATTCCCTCCATTTGTGCATAGCCTCTAGCCACTAATCTTGCTTTTTAGTGAACATTATCCTTGTTAGGAAATCCATCTTTCTTTGCATGTACCCATTTGCACCCAATTGCCTTCTTTCCTTTTAGAAGACTAGCTAGTTTCCATGTCTGATTCTTTTGCAAGGACTGCATTTCTTCATTCATAGCCATCCTCTACTTATCTTGTTTTGAACTTTAGATTGCTTCACTATAAGTGGCAGGAATGTCATCCATTGTAATTGGTGATGCAGAAGAGACCATATCAGCATAGCGAGTAGGTTGTCTAATGGTCCTCTTTCCCTTCCTTAATGTAATTGATTCATGTTGCTGTGGAGGTTCTTGGGTCTGAATCTCTTCTTCATTTGACTCGTCTTCTACCATAGGAGAGTCATCATCACTTTCTATATTGGCTGGGACAATTCTATTGCCATTAAACTCCACCTGTTTGGGAGTATCATCTATCTGCTCCATTTTTTCTGAAGTCACCTTTCTCAATATGGTAGATTCATCAAAGGTAATATCCCTATTGAAAATTACTTTCTTTGTTTCTAGACACCAAAGATGATAGCCTTTCACAGCATAAGTGATCCCCATAAAGATTGCCTTCTTTGCTCTTGGATCCAGCTTTGTCTCCTTAACATGGTAATATGTAGGGGAACCAAACACATGTAAGGAATCATAATTTGTTGCAGGTTTTCTAAACCATTTCTCTAATGGCATTTTGTGACCAATAGCAGTTGATGGTAGATGGTTGATAAGGTGACATGCATAGACTACAGCCTCAGCCTAAAATTCTTTATCCCACCCAGCATTGGACAACATACATTGAACTTTCTCCAGCAATGTTCGGTTCATTCACTTTGCCACCCTATTTTGTTGTGGTGTATATATAATGGTGAAGTGTCTGAAAATACCTTCATCTTCACAAACTTTCAAAAATGGATCATTTTTTAACTCTCCACCATTATCTGTGTGGAGATGTTTGACTTTTCTGCCTATTTGAGTCTCCACCATCCTTTTCCATTTAAGGAAAATTCCTAGCACCTCATCCTTCATCTTCATTGTATACAACCATACTCTTTAGGAAAAATCATTAATAAAGGAAATATAATAGTGTTTTCCTCCCAATAAAGCATTCTTGGAAGGCCTCCACACATCTAAATGAACATAATCCAGAATTCCCTCAGTATCATGGATGGTTGTTCTAAATTTTACCCTTGTCTTCTTCCCTATAATGCAATGGTTATAAAGATTCAATTTGCAAGCCCGAGCTCCTTTTAATAATTCTTGATCTATTAGCAATTTTAAGGATTTTTCTTTAGTATGCCCTAAGCACATATGTCATAACTTGATTGCTTTTGACTCTTGATCATCAGTAGAAGCTATCACTGTTGCTGTCCCAACAATTGTACTACCCAGAAAGTAATACGCATTATTTCTTTTTTGAATCCCCTTTATTATCACAAGTGTACCAGAGATGATTCTTATTATCCCATCTTTTGCCCTTATTTTGAAACCTTTTGACTCTAAGGTTCCCACAAAAATAAGATTCCTCATCAAATCTAGCACATAATGAACACCTGTTAAGGTTCTGATTGATCTATCCTTATTGGTCAAGTGAACTGAACCAATCCTATGTGTGTTAAGAGGGACATTATTTACTGTGTAGACAACTCCACCTTTTAGTTATTTAAAGTCAAAGAACCATTCTCGATTAGGAGTCATATAATGACTACAAGTTGAATATAGCAACCATGAACTCAAATAACTAGTTAATGGTGTAGCAGCAATTGAAAGATCTGAATTTGCATCATCACACTCAACTACATTTGAGTTTGAGACAACATTTCCTCTTCTAGGTTTGCCTTTGTCCTTTAGCTTAGGACAATCTTGCTTCCAATGCCCTTTTTCTTAACAAAAGGCACATTGATCTTTGCTTAGTTTGGACTTTGACTTTGATCTCCCTCTCCTTCCTTTATTCTAGCTCTGTGAATGGCCTCTAACAACAAGAGCTTCTGCTTCAACACTTGTATTTTCTTATTTTTCTTTCTTTCACAATTCATAACTATACAAGGCTACAATTACTTTACTTAGAGACACAATAACTTTCCCATGAAGTAGAGTAGTTTCAAGATACTCAAACTCATCAAAAAGTGATCCCACCAACATCAGAGTTAGATCTTCATCATTAAAAGTCACGTCCATATTCATCAAATTATTTTCTAGCTGATTAAAGCTAGTAATGTGATCATTCATCATGGTACTTGAGACATAATTAAAGCAAAACAATCTCTTTTTCATGTAAAGTTTGTTCTAACTGCTTTTTTTCAAGAATTTCTCCTCCATTGCCTTCCATAATTTGCTTGTAGAAGTTTCTTTAGAAAATGCATACTTATGCTCTCTAGAAAGACACAATTGAATTGTACCACATGCCAATCTATTGATCACCTTTCATTCTTTCTCCTCAACATCATCTAGTTTCTCTCCTTCAATAGTAATGACTAGACCTTACTGAAAGAGGGCATCTAGAACCTCACTTTGCCACATGCCAAAATGACTAGTGCCATAAAAAATCTCCAATGTAAATCTAGCATTTATCATAATATTTCTTGCCAAAATTGAAGATAAAGAAGTTATTGACGCCGATGTGGATACTTTTATGCCATCTGCCATTTTTGCTATAAATTCTATTTAATAGCTATCGATGTGGAATGCCAATTAGCCCAAGGAAATTTTTTATGATGTGGAAGATCAGCCTAAGCCGTAACCACATAGCATATTAAAATTAACCAAGAGCTTTGATACTAATTGTTGTGCAATTTAGGTTAATTTCTACCAATAATAACAACAATCACCTTGAGAACTATTGCACATGTGACCAGAGTGTAAACGATTATACTAAAAATTACCCCAAGGTATATTCCTAGGAAAGAGTGGAGGGGTCATAGTGGTCCCACTTAAAAACCACTCTACTTAGACATAATTTTACTAAGACAAGTAATTTTAATAGGACAATAATTAACAACAACTATACCTGACAATAGCTATCAAATAGACATAAAAGAGAACACTAAAATTTAATGAGGTTCGACCAATTATACCTACGTCCTCGGACACTACCAAAATAATATTTCACTAAATGAGAAAATATTACAAAAGAGAGAAAGAATACAATTGCCTGAATATATAGGAGAGGCAATTTTGAGATGAGATTAACTAAAGGGGGGAGGAGTCCTTTTATAGGCAAAGGACTCCTCCATATTCTTGCAAAATCCCAATGTGAGATTTTGCCAAAAAACAACAAGGTTCCACAGGGTTTTAGTTGTCTAGTCATGTGGGTAATTTTTAAAATAAATGACTTATCCTTTTATGGGTGGTGGAGTTTTATCGGATCATCGGAGAATGGAATATTAATGATCATTAGTGGCCATTACTTGCAAACTCTGTTAGTATAGTTATGCTTGAGTGCATACAGTAGTGTCCTTCTAAATTGTTCCTTATGTTGGTTCTCAGTGCTTTTGTTTGCATTAGTACTTATTAGGAAGCTTGTGGACGAGAAGGCTTCTTTTGAGTAATAAAAGTTATTTGGCCACCCAAGGTTTAGTGGTGGCTCAGGAGGAGGCGGTGATGGATTTGGTGGAGGAGGAGGTGGTGGTGGGTTAGGTGGGAGTAAAAGAGGAGGATTTGGTGGTGGTGCTGGAGGTGGAGTAGGTGGTGGTCATAGAGGTTCAAGAGGGTTTGGACGAAGAGGTGGGGGAGGACTAGGTAGTGGTTTAGGATTTGGAGGTGGAGTTGGTGGTAGTTTTGGAGGTGGTGCTGGTTCGGTGGGGGCCTTAGTGGTGGAGGTGGAGGTGGTTTAGGAGGAGGTGCATGGTTAAGCTACTATAGCTGCTACAATGCAGCACGTGGAGGTGCATATCACGACTACTAAACTTGAACCCTTTTGTTTTTCATGTTTAGTTTAGTTTTATGCTTATGTTGTATTATAAGCAGATTGTATTGATATTTATGCACACAAAGGAAGAAAACAACTAGTCTTTTTGTTTTATTATTAATTTTATTTATATATAAAAATAATAATAGTGAAAAGTATTATCACTTTCATAAATTTTATCTAACTCAAGTTGAATTAATCATATATTTATAATTATTAAACACTTAACACTAAAATAAAATAAGAAACTAATAAAGTCTTTTTTATTATAATCTTAATTATAGCTAACTTCTTATTTAGTTCAATTCCATCAAGAAATTCATTTAGAAATGAAATGAAATTCAATTCCATTAACTTTTTAAATAAAATTCATTTCTAAATAAATTCCAAATTCATTTAAACTAAACATCATTAATAAAAATTGATTTAGTTTCAAACAATTTCACAAATTTTAAAAGTTGAAATTTAAAATTAATTTTACAAAGTTTTCAATTAAACTAAATATATTTACTTGAATTTACAAATGAATTCAATAAAAATTTATGAAATTCATTTTACTAAACATTCTCTAAGTCTTTCATTAATAGCTATATCAATTTGAATTAATTAAAATTTTATAATTTTTAAACACTAAATACTAAATCAAATAAGAAACCCATCAAAATTGGCAGACCTAAAATAGAAATTAATAGCATTATGGAGCCTTTCTCCTTATTAGAAACAGATCTCATTGGGTAGAGGCTATTACCATGTTATTCTTAACTTTGGCTAGGACAAAAATTCTATTGGGGTCATGGCACCATTGTTTTGAAACTTGGAATCCTTTTATTGCAACATTGGACCCCTGATTTTGACCCTTCCACTAAAAAAATCAACAACCATGCAAATTTGGTCTCAATTTTATAAACTTCCATAGGGGTATCGGCATCCATAAATCTTGTCATCCACTACTAGTAGAATTGGAATTCCTTTAAAAATTGACAATTCTACTATTAGTGGGGAGTTTGGTCGCTATGCATGAGTGTTAATTGATGTTGACTTATCCACACCACTTTTGGATTCTTTTCTTGTTGAAAAGATTAGCAAAAGTTTCTTTTATTGAAATTGTTTATGAATATCTGCTCTTGTTTTTCTCCTTATGTTTTAATATTGGTCATTCTCCATAAGATTACAGGTTGGCAAAGCAACACAATGTTCCTAAATAGCGAACAGAGCATGCTGCTCCCAAATAGCGAATGAAGAAGTTTGATGATTACATTAAGGTTTGGAGACCTAAAAATGCACCTGGGTATATTCCTATTGCCAACACTTTTGATAAATTGTAGTCAATTTTGCAAGATTATGCAATTGTGACTGAGGCCAGGATGGAAACACTTAAGGTTCTTAAGGATCCCATGGCTTTGTTTCCTAAAAAATTAATTGATTCATCTCCAACTATCTGAGATGATCATGTCTTTGTTGATCTCCCTTCAACAGATTTTATTGCTACTCCAAACACTACCACAGTCTTAAATTCTGACTAAACTGACTCATAGTTATTTAAAAAGCCTATAGATTTACTCGGGCATGAACCTATTGCTCAAGTTTTAATTTTTGCTCCTTGGACAAATATTCAGGATGACATGGGTTTTGAACACCATTCAATGGATGGTGATGCCAATTTGTTGGATGATCGAATTGACCTAGGTGATGAGAGTAGACCTCTCTCTTAGGCAAAAGATGCAGAATTGGAAGAGCAACAATGGACAATGGTAACTAGGAAAAGATCTAAAGCTGAGCAGGGAAATATAAAGTTACTTTATCAACAAGAGTAGCTAAAAAGCCTTACAAGCATAATTTATGAGGCTTTTCTTTTAGAACTGTAGGGGTATGGGTCATGCTAATACCCAAAGAACCTTTCTTTTTTTTGTAGACAATATGTTCTAGATTATATCTATCTAGTGGAGCCTCCAGTTGCTTTTTCTTTCATTTTACCTTCTTTTTAAGATCGTTTGGCTTTGACTTTAGTTGCTATTAATGCTCTCTCTCTCTCTACCCTCTATTTAGGTTTTTCATAAATGAGGATCTCCAGTTCCTCTCTCTTCATGTGCATGATTAGCATATCATTGTGGACATTTCTTTTGCTAATCCTTCACACTAATTTTCTTTATTTATGCAATTGTTTAGAGAAATCAAAGAGTACACTTATGGTCAGATCTTTCTACTCTCTTTTCTAATTCGACTTCTAGTTGGTGCACTATTGGTGATTTTAATGTAGTTTTAAGTGCTCATGAGAAAAAAGGTAGACCTCCTACCTCAGGTCCTTGTTAGGATTTTATAACTTTCATAGCCACTTGCTTTTTATTTGATAATCCAACACGTGGGTCATGCTTCACTTGGTTTAATGGTAGATATGGAGGCTCTCGTATTGAATGTTGTTTAGACAGAGCTATAGGCAATATGGAATTTTTTTAATTATTGGACTGAGGTTTCTTTTTTGGTTCTCCCTAGACACCATTTATAGCATTCTCCTTTTCTTTTTAGCTGTAATATTACAAATGTTGCTGTCTCCCATTTTTGCTTCCAGGCTATGTGGGTTTCTCACACTAATCTGTGAGATTTTATATTGTAAAATTGGTCTCATCCTAGTGATGCCTTACCTCCTATACCACTTCTTGCTTCTAAACTCAAGCATCTTTGTGCTGCACTTCATGTTTGGAATCATGAATTCTTTAGTCATTTAGATGTAAATATCAAATAAGCCAGTTCTCTTTTAGAAAAAATCCAATCAGAAATTGCTTCTCATGGGTTATTTGAGAAGCTTCATCAGAGGGAAATTAGTGCTCATGCAGATTTATATGTTCATCTTAAGCATTAGGAGATTTTTTATAAAGAGAAAAGTATAATAAAGTGGTTGGTTGTAGGTGATCGAGATTCTACTTTTTTCCTCCAACACTTTGCCAAAAAAAGTTCATAACATGGTATTCATCACTTGGAAATTGGAGATGTTATATCAAATAATAAATCTAATATTGAAAATCACATTCTTCATTTTTATTAAAATTTATTTCATGCTTCTCATTCTACCTGCTCTAATATCCAATTTATTAAATAGGTTATCCCTTTGTTAGTGTATGATAAGGATAATTTGCTTATTGTTCAATGTCCTACACAATATAAGATTAAGGAGACAGTGTTTCGAATGGATGCTCACAGTACTTTTGGGCCAGATGGATTCACATGTATTTTTTTTTATAAATCCTTCTGGGATGTTTTTGGTTCTAATATTTGCAAGGTTGTTCAATCCTTCTTTTAAATTAGCATTGTTACTTTAAGTACGAATTCCAATCTTATGATTTTAATTCCTAAGGTGGCAGATGCTATAATATGGAGCAATTTAGGCCTACTATTTTGAGCAATTTTTGTTTTAAAATTACTACTAAAATATTAGTGGATCGACTTGCTTCTATTGCCTAAAAGATTTTCTCTTGTAATTAGTTTGGTTTCATAAAGGGTTAAAACATTTTTGATTGTATAGCAGGGGCTTTTGAGGGGTAAACTTGCTTCATAAATCTACTTTTGGTGTAATTTGGCAATAAAAATAGACATCTAGAGTGCTTTTGGCATAGTGGATTGGAATTTCCTTTTGGATGTATGCATTTGCCTTTTTCTTTGCAATTTAGAGATTGGGTTTTGTCTATATTTTCTACTTCTAGAATTTCTACTATGATGAATGGCAAAATCAATGGGTACTTCCCTTATTCTAGAGGTGTACACCAAGGGGATCCTCTCTCACCCTTTTTCTTTGTATTGTACAAGATTTTTTAAGTCATTTTTAATCTTTTAAAGCTTCACAGGGAGACTGGCATCCGATGTTATACACTGGTGGTACTCTTTTCCCTTCTCATTTCCTATATGTAGCTGACGTTCTGATTTTTGGGAAAGCTTCTTTAAGGAATATTCGCAACATTAATGCCATTTTCCAGACTCACAGTCAACTTTTGGGGCAAATTGTAAATTGAGCTAAGTATGATATTTTCTATGGGAAAGGGATTTCTAAGAGGTGTATTTTGCGTATGCAGCAAGTTTCCAATATAAAAAGAGGCTCTTTTCCTTTTTCATATTTGGGTGTGCCTCTGTTTGTTGGTGCTCCTAAACAAGCATGGTTGCAGTCCATAACTAAAAAAATTTGTAGTAAATTTGCAAAATGGAAGGGAAGCATTCTTTTAATGGCAAGTATGCATACTCTTATACAATTAGTTATTAATAGTTCATTATTGTATTCCTTTGTAATTTATATTGGGCTCAATCTTTGATTTGTTCTATCAAGAGGTGTATGTGCAATTTTTTATGGTCTAGTTCCATTATGGATAGAAAATTGGTTATAGTCCCTTGGAAGCTCTCTTGTTCTTTAACTAAAAAAGGTGGTCTTGGGATCAAAAAGTTATGTTTGTTAAATGAAGCCATGCTTAGCAAGATTTCTTGAAGGTTAATTATTTTTAACAATTTCCCTTTCAATTTTATGGCAAAGCATTTTCTTTACCCTTCGGGAGTTCCCTGGATTTCATTTTTTCACTCTTCAGTTTGGTCTTCTATCAAGGGTTCTTATATTTCCCTTAGGTCAAAAATAAAATGGTTATTGGCATTAATAGCAATCTCAACTCATAGAAAGATGAATGGCTTTTTCCTATGGTAGCAAATTAGCTCAATCTTTCTTATAGCCAACAACGGAACTTAACTAATTTACTCTCAAGTTTTTAAGAGATAATGTTTGGCATCTCTTGCATCTTTCTAATGATGTGGTTAAGGAGAATATTGTTGATGTCTCTTCGGTTTATGAGAATAGTGATGTTTATGTTTGGATAAAGTCATTAAATGGTGTTTATTCGGTTAAGAATATGTCCAATCATCTGCGGGGTAATGGTATAAATCTCCCTTAGTGTAAATTTATTTGGAAGGATTTTTTGCCACCTTCCAAATCGATTATATGCTGGTATACTGTGCTCACATATCTTCCTATCGATGATAATTTATAGAGGAAATGTATTGTTTTCCCCTCTAGGTGTGTGTTATGTTCCACTGCTAATGAGGATGGTGATCATTTGTTTATATGTTATTATTTTACTGCTATAATTTGGCAAGCAGTTTCAAGTTTGTCTGGGAAGTCTATTGATGTCTCAGGTACACTTTGAAATCTTATATTGAATACTATGCAACACTCCTTTAGCACACAGGTTTCATCTCTTTGGATCTCTGCTATTGTGCATGGGATATGGCTTATTTGGAAAACTCAAAATGCTATTACTTCTTATAATGAACTGCCTTATATTCATTTCACACTTTGTACTCTCTAGGCATTGATTAAAGAGGCCAATTATTTGCATGTTGTTTGTATGTTCAACATGATGCAGAGCTTCATATTCTAAATAGTCTTCGGATTCATGGCACTATAACCAAAGCCCTAATATTATTAAAGTCATTTAGCACTCTCCTCCAACTGATTGGTTAAAGGTCAATACTGATGGGTCTATTATAAGCTCTTTAGGCTTCTATAATTTGGTTGGTGTTTTTAGGAAAACTCATAATTTGGTTTATGGTGCATTTGCATTTAGGAATGGTTGCTATTTTTCTTTTATTGCTGAGCTTTTGGCATCGAGGTTGGCACTCTCTTTCACTAGAGTGCGATTCAGCTTATGTGGTGCATTTGTTCCGAATGAGATCTCATAAGTTCCTTTGGGAACTTTGGTAGTAATAGTCTTAGTGTCTTCACTTTGTCTTTCAAATGCAATTTAGTGTTTCTCATATTTTTTGAGAGGGAAATTTAGTGGCAGACCTTCTTACAAAGCATAGGGGATCTATGCAAGCTTTAGTTTGGTGGGATTTTATTCTTGCTTTTTGTAATGCTGCTATTTGTAATAACTATAGTAGGAGAGTTAGCTATCATTTTTTCTAGCTTTTTGAAGCTTTGAATTTTTGTTGTTATCAAAATTTTTCATTTTCTTATTAATAATATTTTTGGACTATAGAAGTGTGATGTAAATGCTAAGAGTGTGTCAACCTAGTAAAGATGCTTGGGTGCTTTTTTTTATTTATTTATGGACTCACACTTTTACAAAAAAACAAACCAATAAAGTCGTTATTATTATAAGGGTTTGTTGTATCGTTAATACCATAACTTTAGGCCATGTTTCACTTTAATACCAAAATTTTTATTTTTTTCTTTTCAGTCCCAAAAATTCTATTTTTGTTTTAAGTTGAAGTACCTTAAACATATCCAATCAAATTTAACATACGTGATAGCCAGAATAAACATATTTTTAGTATATTTACCTTGTAAGCATCCCATTAAATAGTTTAATCATCTTGTCAGCCCTATAAAATAAAATTTGCTTATGGGCCCCAAAAAATAAAATTTTAGCAAATTTTATTTTATGGTGCTCACAAGGTGATTATGCTATTTAATAGGATGCTTATATGGTAAATATACTAAAAATATACTTATTCTGGATACCCTGTATGCTAAATTTGATCAGATATGTTCGAGATACTTTAACTTGAAATAAAAATAGAATTTTTGGGACTGAAAAGAAAAAAATTAAAAATTTGGTACCAAAGTGAAATATGGCCCAAAGTTATTGTACCAATGGTGAACTAAACCCTTATTATAAAGTCAATTATAGCTAAGTCTTTCTTTAATAGTTACCAAAAGGATCTTATAATAGTTTTCGGTGAAGAAACAATCAAGTAGTTTGTTTTAAGGGTATTTTAAAGTATAAAGTTCATATTTTACCATCGTACTGATTTAAAAGGAAGAGGTTATCCCTTTTGTACAGTCTATTAATATTAAGTCGTATAACTTTTCTATTAATTAAAAAAACCCACACTAACTAAACCTACACAAGAAAATTATAATTCATCGATAACAATAAATATATTGACTGACTGACGTTGGGATGAAAAAAACTTTAGGTTAATTACTTAAATCTCTTAAGAGTTGACATAATACATTGTAGATTTAAATTAAGTTGTATTATTGCCACTAGTCACAATTACAAATGATAATAGAGTGTGATAGATTTAAAAATGTATTTCTTTAATAAACTCTTTTATATGTTCATTTTTGTGTATTATATGTAAAATTTGATTAAATTGATTCTTTATATAATAAAATATATTAATTAATTAATTATAATTGTTTTTCCAAGTACTCTGAATTAATTAATATATCAAAATTTAATAAGTCATAATAAAGATTCAAAAAGTTTCCAATTTTTTTATAGAGAGGTCATCTGACCTAAGTATTGATATACTGTATAATAGGGCGCAGTCCTCCCTTTTAAATTGGCAATGAAAAAATTCGAACTCTGAACTACACTTCAAGATGAGATAATTAAATCTATTGACTTTCTTCATTATGGAGGATGATAGTACCCATATGTCATATAGGACTGAAGAACTGTAAGAATGAGAAGGATGAGTGCAGCTAAAGCTGACAGGAAAGCCCATGGTGTGTGAAAATATGTATACTTGAAGCCTACCCATCTAACGTGCCAATTGTTCCTGCAATAGCCATCAACATTTCTAGACAAATTTTTAAGATAGGTCTCTTCAACATCAAAAGAAAGACCCTTGGCAATTTCATTGAAGAATTTAACAACTTCTTCATCAGTACCGAAGTAATTCTGAGTAATTATATGATTACGTAAATACTAGGCATCAACAGTAGTGTTAATTAAGCAGCCTATAAAAATAACTTAATATGTGAAATGCTTTAAGTGATGTTTGTAACATCGTCTGAATGTAATGTAACTCAGTATGAAACATCTGATGTTAGAATCTCTAGGCGAAGGTGGGATTTCAAATGCACCATTAGATCTAAATTTTATGTTCAATATGCTCTCTATATTCTTATTCGGCTTGAACTTAATACTAACTTCATGTAGCTTTTGGAGTGGTTAGATCAATTCAAAATAATCTTTAGCCTTTTCTTGCAATTGGGATGGAGGCAAATTGACCATATTTTTATTAGGTATTTATAGGTTCTTCTTCCATTATAGGTACAAACGTTGTTCGAATTAAATTAAGTAAATGTGTGCCACCCTTATTTTCATACATGTCATGAACTTTTGCAAATCTCTTTGTTGGTTGTAAAATTCCCACATTGGGAATTTAAGAGAAATATGGAGGAGTCTTTAGTTATAAATAGACTCCTCCCCCTTTTAGTTAAAATATGTCAATTACCACTTGTATTTAGTGTACCATTGAAAGCTATTAGCTATACTAGTAGAAAATTTATAGGAAATTTTCTTGGGTATACTTGAGCTTTTGAGTATATGTGAGAGTTAAATATTTTGTAGTGTGATTGTAATAATTTTCCAAATAATGAATATTTTTCTCTTGGTTGTCTATTGACAACACTCGTGGTCTTTCTCCATTTAGGAGTTTTTCATGTTAAATTATTATGTGTTTCTCTCTTTTATTTCTCAAGTAATTTTGTTCATGTTGTGATCTAAAGTGGTAAAGATACTTATTGGATTGTTAAGGGTCTCCATTTTCCCCAACAATTAGTATCAGAGCTCTTAGTTTATTTTAGTATGCTCTATGGTTGCAGCTTAAACTAATCTTCCACATTAGAAAAAATTTTCTTGGGCTAATTGGCATTCCACATCAATAAATTCTTTTTAAAAATTATTGTGATCCAACTAGAGGTCCTTTGTACTGTGTTTATTAAGTGTGGTATTGTGTAAATAAGTGCAGCCAAGAAAGTTTTGTCACAGAGGCTATAATAACCTAAAGAGGTTAGGACTTAAGTTGTACAGTTTGTATCCCCCTAATCTTTCCTGGAAACTTTCTTAGTGCATTTTGTAAACATAATTGTTCACTTATTGTTTATGTGTGAGGTCAATGTAGTAGGAAGTACTATTCAAATATACAGAGGTACTGTGCATTATTCAGCAAAAATGAGTTTCAGATTTGATATTGAGAAATTTGATAAGAGAATTAATTTTGGGTTATGGCAAGTACAAGTCAAGGATATAATAATCCAGTCTGGACTGTATAAGGCCTTGAAGGGAAAGCCAACTCCTTTATTCAAAGGAAAAGAGCTAATTAAATCTGGTGATGCAGATATGGGAAAATCCAAGATAAGTGAAGAAAAATGGGAGGAGCCAGACATGAGAGCAGCAAGTCAAATTTGTTTTTGTCTAGCAAAAAATGTTCTTGCTAATGTTACTAGATGGTCAGTAATAAAGGAGCTTTGGGAAAAGCTTGAGGAAATGTACCAGGCTAAAAGTCTTTCAAATAGGTATATTTAAAGGAGCAATTTCACAAATTGCAAATGGAATGCAAAATTTTTTACCTCCTTAGTGTACTCAATGGGATTGTTTCTGAACTAGAATCTATTAGAGTAAAAATTAATGATAAAAATAAAAATTTGAGACTTATCTAGTCTCTTCCACCTTCCTATGAACATATGTAAACCATTTAAATCTATGGGAAAGAGAATGTGAATTTTTTAGAAGTGACTAGTAAGTTGATTTCTGAAAAAAGAAGGTTGAAAAATGGAGAGAGCAAGTCTTTTGAAAGTACAACATTATCGGTTCATGGAAATGGGAGGAAGAATAAAGGCTCCAAAAAGAAAATTATCTACTGGGGATGTGGGCAACTTAGGCATATAATAAAGGATTGCAAAAATGGTGGAGCTAATTCAGCTAATGGCTCCAAATGTAATGCTACTAATGCAGGTCATCTTTGAAGAAGAAGATGATGAACTTTATATATAAGGAAAGATATATATCCTTATGGCATGATAGCTACCAATTGAGTTGCCATAAAAAAAGGATGTATGATAGGTAGCATGTTCACAGTTAGCACACGAGCATTGGTTGACAGTTGATGCAAAGTGCATGGTAGAATTGATGTCGATGGCTAATGAACTTCCTAGATAGTTAACATTAGAAGTTGCATCATAACTTATTAGCAGTTGTTCAACATAAACTGGCCAAGGTGAAAATTCTTGGAGTTGGTGAATTCCAGTATTTATAATCTTATAGTGGAGTATGATAATTCTTTTTTTAGAATTATTATTGACATAACTAATGGTGACAAAGTTGTTGTTCTTTATTTTTGATCATAGGGAAGATTTATAAGAGAACTGTTTGGAATTTTCCAAGGTGGAGATTTGTTGGTTGTAAAATTCCTATATTGGGAATTTGAGAGAAATATGGAGGAGTCTTTAGTTATAAATAGACTCCTCCCTCCTTTGATTAAAATATGTCAATCACCACTTGTATTTGGTTACCATTGACAGCTATTAACTATACTAGTAGAAAATTTATGGGAAATTTTCTTGGGTATACTTGAGATTTTGGGTGTGGGTGAGAGTTAAATATTTTGTAGTATGGTTGTAATAATTTTTCACATAGTGAATATTTTTCTCTTGGTTGTCTAATTAACAACATTCATGGTTTTTCTCCATTTGGGAGTTTTCTATGTTAAATTATTTTGTGTGTGTGTTTTTTTTATGTCTCAAGTATGTTTGTTCATGTTATGATCTAAAATGGTGAAGGTACTTTTTGGATTGTTAAGGGGCTTCATTTTCTCCAACACTCTTCATTGAGTAATAATTATATAATTATAGGATTAGCAACGTTAAGGAAGGATAGTTTTTGCAATTTGAAAATGAGAAAGGAATTTAGTTCTCTAACCTTGGAAGATCCCTAGCAAGGGTAGATAATATCCATGGAAAAGCAAATATGGGGTCATCTTGCTAATGGATTACTATCCCTTCTATAACCAAGAGCAGCTCGATAACAAAATAGCCTTCAAGAATCATCATTTCAATGAAATCAGAGCTACTGTAATCAATAGTCCTTGAATAGCATGCCCTTATTTTTTCTCCTTGATTGCTATAGCCTTGAAGAAGTTATCGTAGCCAACATTGAATTTTTGTAGCCGATCAAGAGCAGTACTAAGGACTCTCCATTTTTGCTCTTGTATCAACTAGAGGTGAGGATATTTTACTTAGTCATAGTAATATGGACCAATGGATACTATTTCAAGTTAGTAGGCTAAAGGATGAAGCTTTATAAAGCTTTAAGGAATTTGAAAGATTTAACAGGAAGCTCTATGAGCTATGGACTTTAAGACTTGGGTGCTTTATTTATTCTTTCTTATACCGATCTCAACCGGTTATTATGTTCATTCCCTGGAGAGATTATCACATGCACTTCTTCATTTTGACTGATATAAGAATTCAACATTTTGTGTTGTAATGTAACCTTTCTCCACAGAGAGAATCATAGTACCATAGCACAAAAAAGAAGATGATCATATGCTAATTACCGATGAGAAGGGGATGCTAAAAGAAGAAAGGGAAAGTAAAGGAATTTTCTAGCATTAATACTAATATATATTATTGGGATTCATTAATTTAGATTTTTTAATGGAGAGATCATATAATTTGAGTGTTGTTGGACTGCACGATAAGGGGTGATACTCTCCTTTTAAATTGACAATAATAAAATTTGAATTAGATGCCTTTATAGATGAATTATCACTTGACTACTTGCTTATTGACAATTGACATATATTTTACATATTTATATTTTGAATTAATTGATTACATTTATAGTAAGATGTTTCGTGTTTAAATTTTTATTAGTTCAAATTTTATATTAGGATGTTCTTATTGATTGTGAAATGAATGGATTTTATAAATTAGTATACCTTTAGACTATCCTATAAGGGGTGGGTAAGGAAAAAATTATTTGGATTTGATGGACCCATTTGAATGTGTTTGAGTAAATATGTTAAGCTCAAGCTCAATAGACTTGAAGTGTTGGACTTGATCACCGATGGTCTTGACAATAAATGCACTATCCATCAAAGTGGCCTAATCTAATAGATTATTTAAGCTCCTTTCCCTTCAATTATATGCCAATTTATAAGATAATACAAATTGAAATATAATATTTTATTTTATACAAGGGTACATAAGTTATTATGCTGAATCATATAAATTTCTTCTTTTTTATTTTTTTAAAAATATATATAAGAACTTGTTTGCAAGTGTATCTTTTTCATGATGGTACTTTCAAGAATTTTTTGGCAATGAGTTTTCTAAACTTTTTTTTTAAATCCATAAAGCATTCAGTTGCACTCTTTATGAGAAGTTGTGCATATGGATAAATAGCAAAGAAGGCCTGAATGACAATGAGAAGCAAGAGGATAAGTGCAACCATTGCATATATAAATGACATTAGAATACGTATGCTTGAATCCTACCCATTTGATATCAAAATTGTGCTTGTAATATCTCTTAACATCCTTGAACAACTTTGATAGATAGCTCCAATTGACTTTTCATATATATTTATTTTTGTTTTCCATGTATATGTTGTTTTAGTTTCTTGTTGTGTTCCAATATCGCAATATATGGGATCATTCTATGTAATTTCCCTTATAGTCAAAGACTGGTGTATTATATAAACCAATTGGTGAATTAATGTAATAATTACCAATTCACACAAATTTCATATGGTATCAGAGTAGGCTATCTAGGGCACGCTTCTCTTAATCATGTTTGATGATTCTAGCCAACATTCTTTTGCAAAACCCAATTAACCACCACAACACCAAACAAACCATGAATGATTTATCATCTCCATATCTCTTTCACCCATCTGACAATCCACAAATTGTACTTGGTTCATGTCTTCTCAAAGAATAAAACTATCCAACATGGTGAAGAACCATGATCAATGCATTACTTGCTAAAAATAAATTTGGCTTTGTTGATGGAATTCTGCCATGACCAAAATTAGATTAAGCAAATATTGCAATGTGGATAAAAAATAACTCCATGATTATCTCATGGATATTTAATTCTCTTGACACATCTCTTCATGTTGCCTTCTTTGATACTGCTAGGGAGATATGGGTCAATCTTGAAGAAGGTTTGTCATAAGGAAATGCAGCTCGAGTGCACCAATTAAGAATTAAAATAGTGAATACACGGTAGAAGGATATGTTAGTTGCTACATATTACATAAGGCTTAAGGGATTTTAGGATGAGTATAATATTAATTCTCAAATTTCGTCATGCACTTGTGGTTCAGCCAAAGCAATTATTATTGACAAAGTGAAAGAAAAAGTTCATCAATTCTTGATAGGATTGAATGAAAATATAATGTGGCGCAATCCCACATCCTACTCGTTAGCCTGATCCTATGCACTTGTTTAACAAGAAGAAAAGCAATAATAAATTACAACATCAAGAAGGGTAACCATTATTGAAGTACCTGCATTTACTATATCCAAGAACAACCCAAAGTTTATGGGTACTAGCAGCAATATTAGTAACTGAGATATATACATCAAAGCTATATTATGAACATTGTAAAAAAAATAAGCACACAAAGGATATGTGTTTTGAATTACATGGTTATCTGGATTGGTGGAAAAATAATAAAACTAAATTGACATGAAGAAAGATGGAAAATCAAACACAAACTATAGATGCAACAAGACATTCAACTAGATCTCCAATCAGCGGCCTTACTAAAGAATAATATACCCAATCATATCCTTGTTAAATCTTAATAAGACATAGAGTTTAAATCCAATTGTAAATTTTGCTGGTAAAGCAATTTCTCTTTCCAATGGTAATGTTAAATGGATTTTAGACAATAAAAGCAATTTCTCTTCTAACCATATGACTTGACAAAATAGTATTTTACACAATGAAACACAAGTAAGTTTTAACCTTCCTATTTCAATTCCAGATAGTTCTTTTATTCCAGTTCAATCCTATGGAAAAGTCACTATTAATCCTAACATTAAATTAAGCAATTTTTTGTATTTACTTTCTTTTTTTTGTAACATCATCTCTATATGTAAATTAACTAAATCCTTAAACTATAGTGCTTATTTCTTTACTGCCTTTTATGTCTTCCAGGACCTAGCCACGAGAAAGTTGATTGGCTTGGGTGAGCTTCTGGATAGTCTTTATTATTTCAGGGCACTCAATGTGACTGCGGCATCTGCAAATACAGTTTAGGATACAAGTTTTAAGTTATGGCACCGATGACTTAGTCACTTTTCTTTTGATTAAATGTCTACTGTTGATGATTTAAAATCTTCACAATATGAAGAATTTTTATTGTGATACTTTTCATCATGCTAAATAAGTTCGACATCCTTTTCCTATTAATTCTATTCAAACACATAAACCTTTAATTTAATACATTTTGATGTTTGGGACCTTACAAAATTTCATCTTTATCCGGTGCTCAATACTAAAGAAAGCCTTGGTATTGTTGATGATTTTAGTAGAACTACATATATTTATTTAATGAAGAACAAAACTGAAGTTGATTATTTGTTAACTTCTTTTCTTATCATGGTTCATAATCAATTTGATTAACATGTTAAGAAAAATAGGAGTGATATTGAGACTAAGTTTATCGCTCATAAATTTTAATAAGTTTGTCAAGAAAAGGGGATTGCTCAATAATTTTCATGTGTTTCTACCCCTCAACAAAATGGAGTAGTAAAGCATAAACATAGGCATCTATAGAAGTCACACGAGCTTTAAGATTCCAAGGAGGATTACCTATAAAGTTTTGGGGTGACTATGCTCTTATTGCAGCTTATTTGATTAATTATGCACCCCACCACTCTTAAATGGCAAAATTCCTTATGAAATCTTATTTTTATGGACATCAAATTACTCGTACTTTAAAGCCTTTGGTTTTCTTTGTTATGCTTTGATCATTCCAAGATCCACTAATAAATTTAGCGAATAAGCCAATCCTTGCATTTTTATTGGATATCCTTATGGTCAGAAAGGATATAGAGTTTATAATTTGAAAACTCATAGAATTCTTGTCTCAATAGATGTCATGTTCCATGAAACCATTTTCATGTTTCAATCTTATTCCTCAGTTAAGCCTTCCACTTCATCACCTATACCTATATCCATATGGAATCTAACATTATAGATAATCATAAGTATAAAGTTAATTAGGATAGTGAAATAGATTTGGTTGACCAAATTGATGAGCATAATACAACTGGTGAGATTTCCTAAAATAGTGTTGATAATGTTCAGTACAATGAAGTGGTTACAGATAATGACAATACAACTAATACACATTAAAATAGGAATGATCAAGCTATACTTTCTTGTGATCTTCCTAATCCAGTACCCATTGAAATCACTAATCCTACTCGACATAGAAAAATGCTAGCACACTTAAAGGATTACATTATTGAATTGCTATGAGACAATAAAGATGCATCCTCATCTCATACCATTATGGTTTCCTCAAGTATTTCTTACCCTTTATCTTATTATCTTTCGTACTTAACTTGTTCTTCACAACATCATTATTTTCTTACTACCATATCAACCAGTGATGAGCTAATATCTTATACATAGGCAATTAAAAATATCCGGTAGCAAAAGGCTTTGAAGAATGAGTCAGAAGCACTTGAAAAAAATAACACTTGGATCCTTGAGGAATTACCTCCTAGCAAAAGAGCAATTGGATGCAAGTGGGTGTACCAAATTAAATACAAGTTTGATAAGACCATAGAATGATACAAGGCATATCTTATAGCCAAAGGGTATACACAAGTTAAGGAATTGGATTATACTAAAACATTTGCAGATGTTGCTAAATTCACTATTGTTCATACCTTGCTAGTAGTTATAATGGTTAAATGTTAGACTTTACAACATTTAGATGTTCATAATGCATTCATCATGGAGATCTTGCTGAGGAAGTAAACATGAAGCCTTTACATGGTTACTTATCTAATAATGATTCATGACTATGTCGACTCCAAAAATCTTTATATGGACTAAAACAAACCTCTCAACAATGGTTAGAAAATTTTTCCACCTCTATTCTTTGATATGGATTCATACAATCCAAAGTTGATAGCTCATTATTCATATAGCATCGAGGATAAAATTTTCTTATGGTTCTAGTTTATGTTGATGATGTGGTCATGGCCACTAATCATAATATGCACCTCAATAAATTCAACTGGTATTTAGAATCTTGGTTTCTTATTAAAAATCTTGGCACTCTTAAATACTTCCTTAGTGTTAAAGTTGCTTACTCTCCTAAAGGTGTTGTTCTTTCTCAACAAAAATACAAATTGGATATTTTATAGGAGCAAGTTTACTTGGAGCAAAACCTTGCCATTTTCCCATTGAAGAAAATCACAAGTTGGCACTTGATGATAGTCCTCCTTTTCTTAATCCTAGCTCCTATTATCATCTAGAAGGATGCTAAATTTACTTGACTATCAATCGGCCTGACATTTATTATTCAGTCCATGTTCTCTCTCAGTTTATGAATAAACCTCACTAAGGTCATTGGCAAGCTGCCTTGCGGGTTTTAAGGTATCTCAAGTTAACACTAGGACAAGGAATTCTCTTTTCTTCTACAAATTCCTTATGACTTTCCACCTATTGTGATTTGGATTGGGCAAGTTATCCTTTAACCTGGTGATCTCTTAGTTGGTATTTCATCTTCTTTGGACATTCTCTAATCTCTTAGAAAAGCAAGAAATAAATTATTATTTTTAGATCCTCTACAGAAGCATAGTATCATTCTATGGTCATTACCGCATATGAATTGATTTAGTTAAAGCACTTGCTTTCTGACTTAACTATCCATATTTCCACTTTTACTCATTTGTATTATGACAATGAAGCTGTCATGCATATTGCTAACAATCTAGTTTATCATGAAAGAATAAAGAACATTGAAATAAACAATCATTTATTAGAGATTGCATTCAGCGAGGATTATTGACTACTCATTTCATTTCTTCACGACATCATGTTATTGATTTATTTACCAAAGCTCTTGGCAAACAACAATTTCAATTCTTAGTTGGCAAGTTAGGCATTTAAAATCTCCATGCTCCAACTTGAGGGGGCACATTTTACTTTCCATATATATTTATATTTATTCTCCATGTATATGTTAATTTAGTTTCTTATTTTGTTCCAATCCTGTAATCAATGGGATCATTCTATGTAATTTCCTTTATAGGTAGGGATTGATGTATTATATAAAATAATTGGTGAACTAATGTAACAAAGATCGATTCATACAAATTTCATAACTCCTTTGTATATTAAAAGTAATTAATGTGTCAACATCATTGAATAATTTAGCAATTTCATCATCAGTTCCATAGTAGTCCTCAAGAATCCTGTGATAACTCAAGTATTGATGAGGTAGCCCATAAAAGTAACATAACTTGCAATGTGCTTCATGCAATTTTTACAATACTAACACAATTTAGCAAGAGCTTGTGAAATCATCAATTGTTAGTGGTGGGTTTCTTTAGCTCTCCATAATAAAAACTATTGTTAGAAGTTGCCAGCTTTTTATCGCTTCAACTCTTTATAGATAATATGTAATCTCCAATCAAATTTTTTATCAAGTGATTGAAACAAATATTTCAATTATAGTTTTTAAGGAGAAATCAAATCTTTTAAACTAATCCTTTGTATGGATCTTTTCAAAAAAAAAAAAAAGAATCCTTTGTATGGATAAGTTCAATAACGAAACCTCTAGGTTGTTCACATTAACTTCTTGGAAATTTTATTGGGGATTGAGCAAATGTTGTGTCCATTAATGTTAAACTATTGACACATTGTCATGGAGGAAGCATTTGGGCAGTCACCAATGCCATTAATTAAGCTAATTTTTTTTATTTTACTAAAGAAGATTAGTGACGTAGCAAAAACCTAAATTAAAAGGGATAATTATTGAAATATTCTATTAATTTTTTTAGTGAAAAAATATCCAGAATTAATCAAAAGAATGTCGAAAATTGGAGAAAAATAGATAATTCTATTATAAATCAATCAAAACTACCCATCATAGCCCTAAAGGCTTACATATTTATAGGGTAGCACAAACCTACCAACTCTAATTTTAATTAGGAGATAAAAATAAAAATAATCCCTACCTAAAATATGGGAAATCAAATCCCAACCAAAAGGAAAGAAATAAAATTAACACAATAAAATCCTAGTAATAACAACAACAACAACAACAACAACAACAATCATAATAATAATAATAGTAATAATGTTTTCTATCAATTGTTTCACAAACTCATCCCAAATACTTTTAAACTTGCTGCTCTACATCATTCCCTTCAGGATAAAGAAAATTTGCCCAAATATTGTGAAGAAAATTTGCTCATAAATGCATAGAACATGATAAATTCACCATCAACTTGTAATTCCTTCAAAATAGAAATTAAAGAAATATAAGAATAAAGAATTTTATCAATGCCAATGAAGCCAATATATTCAACATTACCCTCATCTTCTTCATCGAATAGTGGTTCATCTCCAATAAATGCATTTGCAACTTCACCATCATCAGTATCCTAAAATAAGTTCTCTTCATTATAATCTTCTTTATCTGTTCAAACCACTTTTCCACATGCGTCACTCATAATTCTAAATCACGTTCATACACATCATTAACATGTTGTATTCTACTAGGCATGATTAACAAGGATTAGTTTAGTTCTAATACCAACTGATGTAGTGGAAGCCTAAATTAAAAGGGATAATTATTGAAATTTCTATAAAATTGAAAATGTAGAAAGTTATTATAACAATTAATAATAATAATAATAATAATAATAATAATAATAATAATAATAATAATAATAATAATAATTGGGGAAATAAAATTAAAATAGAAAATAATTAATAAATTACACATTTTTACTTATATTAAATAAAAAGATAATTGTGTTTTTAATTGAATAAAATGTGGATATTTTAATTAGAATGAAAAACATAATTTCAAATGAAAAAAAAAAAGTGGTATTTTAGATGTAATATAATTAAATTGTTTTATATTGAATAAAACATAGGTATTTTAAAATAAGAATTTTTATAAAGAGAAAAAGGTGACCAAATAAATTAAAAATAAAATATTGAATATGTTAGGTGTAATAGTTTTTAGGTTGGTTTGGTGCATGTTATAGTGTTTATTGTTTTATTTTTATTAGAATTTAGTTAATTCTATGTTTATTTTTGTTTGTTGTAGAAGTAGAGAGGGTGATGAAGAGTTTGGAGATATTGCAAGGCATTTGTGGCTTATTGTTCTATCACCATAACAATGAGACTTCGAATGTAGCCTTTGTAGATTGGAAACAACAAAGCTTGTTGTCACTATGGCAGCAAGGCTGCGACTGCAGCCCTTTGAAGACCCAAAGAAGCAAAGCTTTTTGTCACTATCGTAGCATGGCTACAACTGAAGCATTCCGTAAGCATTCAGAGCTGGAATATTCCGTCATTATCATAAGGGAGCTGCGACTGAAGCTCATGTTAGCTATGGTTGATTTCTCATTTGCTGTCATGACCGAAGCTGTCCTTCAATTGCATTATATTCGATCTTAGAAAATCTTTAGTGACGTGGCTACATATGATTTTATATTTTATTCAAATTTGAATTGATCTAATTGGTGGGATATTATGGGATACATTGGTTGTGAAAGAGATACAAAATAAACACAGAAAAAACATAGAGATTATAGAGGAAAACATAGACAATAGAGAGAGAAGGAGATAGAGCAGAGAAGAAAAGCTAGTAGAAGAATAGATTTTTCTAACAAGAGTTGAAGATTGAAGAGTTTTTCTCCCTCTTCTTTATTTTTCTAAGTTCTTGATGCATTTCTCTTTTGGATTGAGTACATGATAGATACTATGTCTACCTAAATTTATTGAAGTTAGGGATTGTAGAACTCATTTGATTTAAGTTAATTCATTGATTGTCTTTCCATTTAAAATCGAATAAAGTATTCTTTATGATTAATTGTTTATGATTTGGCCAATCATAACCAATTCTCAATTGAGATTAATAGTTGAGAAACATTGATCTTAATAGATGTTTGAAAGCTTGTTGATTAAATTAAGATTAGAGATAGTTTAATTCATTTCAATTCCAATTGGATGTGCTTAATGATTTGTTTGTTGAAATTGATTAGGCTTTAGATGGATGACAATTATTTAAAGACATTTCAATTGATGGAAATAAATTAGGTAATTTTTACTTGAAAAAAATTAATTGCCATAATTGAATTCCATGGATTTGCAATAATAGCATAGATCAACTTTATTTGAGTTGCTTACAAAAAATAAAGTAATACATTCCTTAACATCTTGGTTATCATTGTTTGTTAAATTTATTAGCCTTATTCTTAGCTACTAGAATTTAGCCCTTATAATTCATTCAATATTTGATTCTTAAACAAGTAAAAAATGGAGTTAATAGTTGAATAGACATTCAATCCTCATGCGATCGACTTTTACTTCTTCTATATTACTTTGACGATCTCATATGTTTGTGAGAATGAATCAAATATATTACATTAATTTTATTTTCTTTAATTTTTATTACCATTATTTTTAAATATAATAGAATTTGTTTTGAGACTATTAAATTACTATTGGAATATGTATAATAGTGTTTTAGTTAAGAAAAATTTTTAAAATAGAATTTCTAATGGTTTAGGAAAAATAATTGAGTGATTTTGAAAAAATAATTGAGTAATTTGAAATTAAAAATGCGTATTATATAAAAACTTTTAGAATTTGATTACTAGTAGAATATGTATAATAATGTTTTCATTAAAAAATTATACTAAAAAACTATAATAAATATTTTATTTTTAATAAAAATCAAAATTTTTAAGAATTTGACACATTACATTTTATAGTGAATATTCAAATATGAAGTTAGACACTATATATTTATATATATATTTGATTTAGGAAAGAACTATTTTGATGTTGTAATCCATTAATATTTAAACTTTTTTTTTTAGCCATAAAGAATTAAATTATCTTTATATTTATTTTTTTAATTTCTTGTTTCAAGTGCTGGATAACTCTAATATTTTGTTTGGTTCAATTCCATCAAAAAATTTATTTCAGTTCCAAATGATGGGTCTCATTTGCTAATGAATTCCAAATTCATTTGAACCAATCACATTTCATCAATAACAAGGAATTTAGTGTTAAACAAATTCTATACAATTATAAAGTTAAAATTAGAAATGAATTTTTCAAATTTTTCAGTTAAACCAAATACATTTACTTGTATTTGTAAATAAATTATGTTAAATTTTATGGAATTCATCTCACCCAAATACACACACTAACCCTTTGTTTAGTTTAATACCACTAAGAAATTCATTTCATTTTCAAATGAACTCCCACTAAAATTTATTTCAACAAAATTTATTTTATTAATAATAAATGCTTTAGTTTTAAATAATTTTACAAAATTAAAAAATTTAAATTTAAAATAAAGTTTATAAAGTTTTCATTTAAATCAAATATATTTACTTAGATTTGTAAATATATTTTACCAAATTTATTTAAATCAAACAAATACTAAGAGAAGTGAATTTTTTCTATCAAGCTGAGCTGTTGCTCCGCCACCGCTATGAAGAATTCATAAATACTCTTCAGGATGTTTACATAGCCAATATTTAACCTTTCTATTTTTATTTTTATTTCTATTTTTTATTTTTTGATAAAAAGGAAGAACTTCGTTAACTGGAAACCATTACATTATTAAGCAACAAAGCTTTAACAAAACTAGGAGCATATTGCCATAAAGAGAGACTAGCATCAAATGAGAAGCTTTTACTAAAGCATGAGGCACCTCATTTGCTTGTCTCCAGATGAAAGAAATCAAAACATTATGATTTTCTACAACTAAGGAAAGGCAACGACTAATAAGGCACCCAAACTCAAAAACGTTGACATTAGAAGCCTGTATAGCATTTACCACGATTTTGGCATCAGTCTCAACAATCGCTTGACGAAAGCCACCTACCTTTAACCAACTCAGAATTTCCTTTAAACAAAGAGCTTCTACACATGGGACTGAAAATAAACCTGGAATGAGCTTAGTAAAACAGCATACCAAAGCACCTGTACAATCCCTAACAACAGCCCCCATACCGACAGAATTACCACTGCTAGGTACAGATGCGTCTGTATTACATTTCAACCATCCATCATTTGGTTTTGTCCAATTCATCAAGGAAGATCTATTCAACTGAGTGACACCAACACGATCCACTACCTATGCTTGTTGCCAACTGTTCAGAAATAACAAGCTGTGTTGGACAATAGACGAAGGCAGAACAAACTCCTTATTCCAGAGCCAGTTATTTCGCTGCTTCCAAATTCCCCATAGCACAACGACCACTTTGGATGGATATTCAGAGCTCCAAGACTCCATTAAATGAGCCAACTAATCAAGAAAATTATCACTATGAATTGACGAAGGCGTCAAACCAGAGTTGGTCCAACATTCTGCAGCAATTGAGTAATCCAGAAAAAGATGCGAAAGATGTTCGCCAACTTCCCCATGAAAGACATGTAAGTTATCAACATTCAAATCTCTAAGAAACAAGCATTCTCCGGTTGGCAAAAAATTGCAACCAGCATGCAAGAGGAAATGCTTAAAGCGGGGAGGAACTGACAAATTCCAAAGAGAAGACCATTTCTTTGGGATCAAATCTTGGAATAGCTCAACTCATTACAGGCAACCCGATAAGCTGACTTTACCGTATAAAGACCTCTCTTGTTAAAATGTCATATAATCTAATCGGTAGCATCCATATTACTAGGAGGAATTTTTTGAATTTCCATCACATCTTCATTAAGAAACAAATTAGAGATAAACTCCTAATCCCATTCATTATATCCTGGAATTTGAAGGTCTTGCACAACTAAATTCTCAAGACCCAAAGCTATGGGAGTTGAAACTTTAAACGACGGGTTCCCAAATAGCCAAGGATCATACCAAACATTTATAGCACTATCACACCCAATGCACCATCTGCAACCTTTTGTAAGAAGAAACTTAGAATTCTAAATACTCTTCCACACAAAGCTTGGATTGGAACCCAAACTAGAGTTAAGAAAATTCCCTCTAGGATAATATTTAGCTTTGATCAATCGACTACACAGAGTAACAGGATTAAAAATCATGTTCCAAGCTTGCTTCCCCAAAATTGCAAGATTAAATGACTGGAGATGACAAAAAACCCATACCACCAAATTCCTTCCTAACACATAATCTTTCCCAAGAAGCCCAATGCAAACTCTTCTTACCATTCGCTTTTATACCCCATAAAAACGAGTTCATAATCTTCATAAGATCATCACATAGAGAAGAAGGTAAAAGAAAAGTACTTATAGCATAAGAATGTAAAGCTTGAGCAACAGATTTTAAGAAAACCTCCTTACCCGCCCGAGAAAGAGTACGCCCTTGTCTACTAAATAATCTTCTCCAAAGCCTATCCTTGAGAAAAGCAAAGATTGCTTTCTTATTTTTTTCAATAAGAGAAGGTAGACCCAGATACCTCCTCGTATTCAAAGGATTGTTCACATTGAGAGCATCCTTAATCGCATCACACAAAGAGCTCTCCACATTAGCACTAAAGAAAATACAAGATTTATTAAAATTAATAGCTTATCCTGAATCGCACTCATACCGCAATAAATTATTTTGCATCACTAAACATTTTACTGAGGAAGCTCTGAAGAAAAATAAACTGTCATCTGCAAAGAGTATACGACAGGCAGATGGAGCACCTCTACTGATCTTACATCCATGAATCTAACCCCTACTTTTTGCTTTTTTAATAAGAGCAAACAGATCTTCAGCACAGAGAATAAATAAGGAAAAGTGGGTCTCCCTGATGAAGCCCTCTAGAAGGATGGATAGGACCGAACTCCCTACCATTAAAAGCAACATTATAGCTAACTGAATTAACACACATCATTATCCAATTAATCCACTGAGTATTAAAACCCAACTTCAACATCACATCATGCAAATAGGACCACTGAAGTCTATCATATGCCTTGCTAATATCAATTTTGAAAGCTACCTCACCCTTTTTACCTTTTGTTTTTCTGTTCAGACAATGAATAACTTCGAAGACAATAATAACATTATCCAAAATAGACCTCCTAGGCACAAAAGCAGACTGCTCTTGAGAAATAATATCTGGTAGAATTCTTTTTAAGCGATTAGCTAAAATGTTAGCCAAAATTTTGTAAAGCATATTACACAATGAGATTGATCTGAAATCTCGAAAAGAAATAGGATCATCAATTTTGGGATGAGAACAAGAGTAGTATCATTCAAACTTGGAGGGAGAGCACCATCACTAAGCCACTTTAAATAAGCTTTTAAAATATCATCACCCAAAGTGTTCCAAAATTTTTGAAAAAATGCCGGACTCAAGCCATCCGGTCCCGGAGCCTTGTCTAGATGCATCTGAAAGTTGCTTGTCGGAATTCATCAATAGTAAAAGGCTCAACCAACTTTGTATTTTGATCACTTGTAACTATTAGGTTCAAGTAATCAATGACAACATCTCGATCATGACCCTCATCCGCAATCAAAGAAGAAAAATAATCTATTGCCATCTGACCCATATCCTCAATCATCTATCCATAACCCATTATCCTTTTTCAATTTGGAAATCCTATTCACCATTTTCCTCTGAGAAGCTGAAGCAGGAAAATATCTACTATTTAAATCCCCTTCTTTGAGCCAAAAACTCTTTGCGCGTTGCTTCCAGTAGTTTTCTTCAATAAACAGCAACTCATTTAACTGATTCCGCTTCAATACAATTTGCTCCACCACGTCATTATCATCTCTTCTTAACAATTCTCGCAGCTCCACTTTAACAATTTTAATATGAGAACGAAATTGATGGAAAAATTGATGACCTTAATCTGCCATAACCCGCACACATAAATCGCATTTTTGAAGCGACTCCATACCAGACCACCCTATCCATTGTTGCGAAACCATGGAGCAGAAATCTGGTTCATGCAACCAAATATTTTCAAACTTAAATTTCCAACGATGCATATCTTTAACACCAAACTGAGTCACCAATTCAATCGGAACATGGTCTGAAACTGACGTGGTAATGGAAGAAAGACGAGTGTCTAGAAACAAGTTATACCATTCATCGTTAACCATGGCCCTGTCAAGTTTTTCGAACACCGCATGGTTAATACCCCTTCCCTGCTCCTACGTGAAAGCCATGCAAAGGAAGATCGATAAAATCATTGATACCGTCTAATATGTTCCCGCCTAGTTAAGGACTCATTCTCTCCTGAGCAGGGACATCTGAATTAAGAAGAAGGCAGAATCCGTCCGGGATAGGGATTACCCCAAAGAGGAATCCCAAGTAAAGAAGGAATACTCTCCTACCAAGATTATGATTCGCTATCTCACGAGCAATCCGACTCCTCTCATGTTTGAGTATTGCTATATATAGAACCTCATATCCCTCACAAAGGGATATCTCATTCTCACATATTCTAGCTATCCTATATTCTTCCTACTTATGTTTTCTAACTTAGGCATCAGAGTGTTTGTGGGAACTCTCCCCATCTCTCATCTTACCTTCTGTTCGTGGATTGCAGGATACCAGGCCCAAGAGTTCCAGAAACCAATTATCAAGTGGAGCCATCTATGGGGATTCCTTGGGAAAAGTCATTCATTTACCTACTAAGCTAAAAGACATCCTTACTATGACTTCCAGCCCACCACCAACCTTGACTCCTAAAGCCGGCACTAACCGTTCCGCACCTATCCCTTTGATCGACCTCTCAAACCCTCTCCCAGCAATAGTGCTTCCAGTCACTTTTCAGCATACCAGAGCTTCATCCGGACATACACCTCCACTCCCCGACAACACCCCAAGATACCCGTCCTTGGGCACAGACCTCCCATATTATGCTCTGCTACAACACCATTGCTCAATACCTTCCATACCCTTTCCGAGTTTAACAAAGAAACCAACAATAACCACACCAAATTTAAACACTGTAAACCAAACACTCAGCCTCAACCAAACTAGCTAGGAAGTCATGATAAAAAATATCCAGACATAGATAGCTTTGATGCAACAAGAGCTAAATGCTATAATACAGAGTGGGCGCTCTGAACCGGCTCAAAACGATGATAACACAACACTTCGGTAGGTCCTGGGGACGAGCATGGGCAAGGGTAAAGCGCCGGAAGGGGAGTGCAGTTCAACAATTCCGGCTCTTGATGATTCGAAGATAGCTCAGAAAGTTGAAGAAGCAATATACATCAGCCATATATCGGCATTCCAAATAAAGATGCTGCTCTAGAATGTAAATGATGGAATCATGTGTAGAGTTTTCCTAAGCACACTTACAAAGAACGCTCAAAAGTGGTTTTATCGACTCTTAGAGAATTTTGTCACTTCTTTCGAGGATCTGGCAGAACAATTTCGTATCAGATTCGTCACCAATATTCCCCCGGCTAAAAATATCAACAATCTTCAAATGTGCTGGTAAGAAGTTAATGAATCTTTACAAAGTTATCTTGACCGTTTCAATAAAATAGCCATGCAAATTGAGCATCTTGTCAATGAAGCTACCATAGAAGCTTTGAAAAATGGCATTAGACTCAGCAAGCTTAAAGACAAAATAATGACCAAAGAACTGAGTACCTTTGCAGAGGCAATGGCGATGGCGATTAGGATGATAAAAATGGATGAGGATAGAAGGATGCGATGGGAGGAAGAGAAGCCATTGATCAAGGATGAACGACCTAAACATAAATGAGCAAGCTTCCTAAAAATAAATTTCAAAAATCCAACAGAAAGATTTGACAGGGAAGTGAATAAATACACACCCCTGAACACCCCTCGATCCAAAATCCACATGTGGCTCAAGCAAAATGGAGTCGGAATCACCCCATCTAAGAGAATAAGCCCAAGCTGGAGATCTACCCAACATAGGGGACAATACTACCAGAATCATTGGGAATACAGGCACGACATGGAGGGTTGTAGAGAGCTAAAGAATGTCATAGAAAGGCTGGTGCAAAGGGAAAAACTCAATAATTTCACAGATGCACCGAGAAGAAGCGAAATCTCTGAAAACTAGGAGCATGACAGGCCGGAAATAAAGAAAACCTGGAGGGAGCCGATTGGCACAATCAACATGATCATTAGGGGAGAAAACATTGAAAAAAGATCAAATCAGAGTAAAGGAGAAAAACCAGTACCCAAGAGAAGCGATATTGTGTTCAATTCGGAAGATGATTCGCATGTTCACCACCCCCAATGTGATGCCCTGGTAATAACTATGTGCATAAACAAGTATTTGGTAAAAAGGCTATTGGTGGACAATGGAAGTGCTATCAATGCATTATCCTAGAATGTGTACAAGGCAATAGGCAGCTCCATCACCAACTTGTAGGCCATCCAGAACCCCATCATGAGTTTCTATGGAGGAACTGTACAACCAATGGGAATTGTCGAACTGAGCCTAAAATTCGAGAATTAAGACGATGAAGAAACAAAAGTCATCCCAGCAGTATTCAATGTGGTGGATATACCACTGGCGTATAATGGGATTATAGGATGACCGACACTTTATGAAGCAGATGTAGTCACCAGTATCCGACGCTTAACTATGAAAGTTCCAGTCAAGAATGGAACCCTTACCATTCGGGGAGATCAACATATGGCCAAACAGTGTTACCAGATGGCCATGAAGCCTCAGGTGGAAGCTTTTCCTTTAGAAGCATGGGAAGTTAAGAAGCAAGGTGCCGATCCACAACCAGTAGAAGACACAGAGACCTTATAAATCACAGAAAGGAAGACCATGAAAATTGGCAACGAACTCAACCAAAACATCAGAGAAAAAATAAAGGAAATGCTTATCAGACACTTGGAGGATTTTGCTTCACTAAAATCATCAACATGGACCCCCAAGTTGCCTTTCACTGCTTAAACATCAGACTGTGAGCCAAGCCAGTAGCACAGAAAAAAAGAACCTTTGCTTACGAAAGGCAAATAATAATTGCTGAAGAAACAATGAAGCTGTTAGCAGCCAGGTTCATCAAAGAAGTTACTCACCTGGAATGGGTAGCCAATGTGGTCCTCATTAAAAAAGAAAATAGGAAATACATAATGTGTGTAGACTACACTAACCTCAACCGAGCATGCCCCAAAGACAGCTACCCGTTGCCTACAATCGACCAGCTTGTTGACTCCACCGCTGGTCACGGATTATATAGTTTTATCGATACGACACAAGGTTATCACCAGATCCTGATGAAGGAAAAGGATCAGGAGAAGATGTCCTTCATCACCCATGAAGGCTTGTATTGCTACAAGGTGATGCCCTTCGGACTGAAGAACGCTGGAGCCACGTATCAAAGAATAATGAACCAAGTCCTCCAAGACCAGATTGGCATAAGCGTAGAAGTATATGTAGAGAATATTATCATCAAAAGCAAGCATCCAGAACAACACCCAGTGGATATAGACCAGGTTCTCCGGCTATTAAGAAAATCCAGGATTAAGTTGAATCTAGAAAATGCATCTTCGGAGTCCGAGCAGGCAAATTCTTAGGATTCATGATATCTCACCGAGGCATTGAAGCCAATCTAGAAAAGATGGAAGCCATACTCAAAATGGAAGCACCAAAAAACATCCATAAGGTATAAAAGTTAAATGGTAGAATCACCGCATTAGGGTATTTTATTTCATGCTCGGCCAGACAGTGTCTACCATTATTTCGATCTTTTAAAAATTATGGGAATTTTGAGTGGTCCACTGACTGCCAGGTGACATTTAAAGACATTAAAAAATTCTTATCCTCACCACCCTTACTCAGTCGACCCATCCTAGATGAGACATTGTACTTATACCTTTTTATAGGTCAAGAGTACATCACCTCAGTACTAGTAAGCGAAAAAGGAAGCCAGCAAAGCTCACTTTTTTACATCAGTAAAATGCTCTGAGGATCTAAAATTCGATATCCCATATTGGACAAGCTAGCCATGGCTATGGTCCATGCCTCTCAAAAGCTCCGACATTGCTTCCAAGCTTACCATATCATCGTCTGATCCCGTTTCCCGCTGTAAAAAATCTTACAAAGACCGAAGACCTCAGGCAGGCTAGTACAGTGGTCGATATTACTTAGAGAATTTGACATTGACTATGAACCCTACCAATAGATAAAAGCCCAGGCATTAGCAGATTTCGTGCAAGAAATGGGCCCGAAAGACAATACCTTGACCAAAGCATTGGAATGGAAGCTCTATGTTGACGGAGCATCCTCAGCTTAAGGCTCCGGTGCCAAAATATTCCTCAGGGGACCACACAAGGTTTACATCCGTTATGCAGTCCGAATCAAGTACAACGCAACTAATAATGCTTCCGAATATGAGGCACTAATCACAGGCCTAAAGTTAGCCACTGAAGTCAGGGCTGAACAACTCATCATACACTCGGACTCCTAGTTAGTGGTTAACCAAGTCAGCAGATTATTCCAAGTCAAAGACACATGCATTGTCAAGTATGTGGACAAAACCAAGTAGCTCTTGCAATACATTGAACGAGACGGGGGCCGATAGGAAATCATCCAGATATCTAGCGAAGAAAACATTGACGCCGACTTCCTAGCCAAGTCAGTAGCTGAAGATAGTCAAGCATTCTAGGATATGAATTTCACTGAGTCATTAACCAATCCTAGCACTAAAGACCCCAAAGTTTTGGAGACACGGGTAGTCTCGGAATGGATGCGACCGATAATCCAACACCTGGAACACGAAATCCTCCTTGAAGACAAGCTGCAGGCTCAGAAGCTAAAAACCAAGGTAGCCCACTATTCCATCCATTAAGGCGAGCTCTACTGAAAATCCCTTTCACACCCATGGTCTAAGTTTGTCTCACTAAAGGAAGGAAATTACATACTTCGAGAGATCCATGAGGGAATTTACGGAGCGAATGAATTCCATTATGCGTTAACTCGAAAAGCACTACTCCAAGGATATTATTGGCCTACCATGTCTAACGACACCTAGCAGCTAACGGAAGTGTGTCGCTAGTGTCAGCACTACACTCGACTCAACCACAAGCCTTCCCGCCCCCTGCATCCCATCGGCAGCCCTTGGCCATTCACCATGAGGGGGATGGACATCCTAGGTCCCTTCCCGCCCTTTACCTCACAGAAAAAGTTCCTAATTGTGGCTATTGACCATTTCACTATATGGGTAGAAGTAGAGGCAGTCCTAACCATCATAGAAGCTCGGATACAACACTTCTTCTAGAAGGAGATCATTTGCAAGTTCGGTATCCCCCAAACTTTAATTACGAACAATGGTAAATAGTTTGATAATAAAAAGTTCAGTGACTTTTGCTTAGACCTCAAAATAAAGCTTCACTTCACCTTGGTAGCCCACCCACAGACAAACGGACAAATGAAAGTCACCTACATAATTCTCATGTAAGGATTAAAGAAAAAACTCAATGAGAAAAAGGGAAATTGGGTCAAAGAGCTCAGTAATGTAATTTGGGCTTACAAAACCATGCTTAGATCATCCACCGAAGAGACACCATTCAGGCTAACCTATGGCATGGACGTAGTAATACTAGTGGAAATTGGTTCACCAAGTTACAGAGTAAGCCAGAATCTCGATCACACCATCAATAACATTGATACTCGGATATTTCTGGACTTACTAGAGGAAAGGAGAGAACAAGTAGCACCCACAGCTAAAGCACATCGATAAAAGGTAACACAGTATTATCACCAATGACATCATCCAAGACAGTTCAAGTTGGGAGACTGGGTACTCAGAAGAGAAAATATTGGCAAAGGTAACTCAGGAACTGGCAAGTTAGGTCCAAACTAGGAAGGTCCATACCAAATCTCGGCAAGCACAACAAAGGAAGCATACAAGCTAAGAGAAAAAGGAGGCAAAGAACTACAACAGTTTTGGAACTTAGATTCTCTTAGAAAATATTATCAATAAGTTGTACTCAACACATGACTCAATAAAGTATCTCTTCATTAATAAAAATGCCTTTACAAGAGATCGGTTACAAAAAAAAGAATATCTATTCTACTATATGTACATCTGGAACCCCCGGGCCCGGAAATAGAGGGGGAAACCTCATAAATAGTATCCGGATGCACCACAGACTCAGTAGTAATAACAGCCTCCATAATATCCCTCGCAGGAGCAGCACTGGCATCCTCTTCAACAGCAAGCTTGGCAAGGTCTGCCGGTGTTATTTGATCAAATACACCTAGGTCCAATTCCAAGTCCTGAGCGAGCAGGACCCTCTTAAACTCGGCCCTGTAGGCCTTAAGAAATTCCACTACCATGCCTTGGTATGACTTTTTGTCACTTGCTTGGGATTTCTTGAGCTCAAACTGCTTTCTCTCAAGCTCAGTAATTTGAAGGTCCTGCTCTTCGATCCTCCTTGTCAGCTGGCCTTGGCTATGTTCCAACTTGGAAACTTTCTTCTGACTCACCTCAGCCTCAGACTTCACCTCAACATACTTTATTTGGCAGAGCTCCAGTGCTTCCTTCGCGCCATCCAGCTTCTTCTCAAAATTGATGACTATGGTTCATATCTCTGTCTCCTTGAGGTTGTACTGGCTCTTCATATAGAAGTATTAATCCTTCACCAGCAGCAAAGCCTGAGTAATCCATCAACAATAAAAAGTTCGCATCAACATGAAACACATATGATAACAACATCACTAGCAAAGCTAACCTACTTCCAATGAATGTCCAATCATGGAGTCAAACAAACCCTCCGGACCAAGATTATGATTCACTATCTCATGAGGAATCTGACTCCTCCCAGGTTTGAGTATTGCTATATACAGAACACCATATCCCTCATAAAGGGGCACCTCATTCTCACATATTCTAGCTATCATGTATTCTTCTTACTTCTGTTCTCTAACTTAGGCATTGAAGTGTTTGTAGGGACTCTCCCTACCTCTCACCTTGCCTTATGTTCATAGATTGTAGGATACCAGGCCCAAGAGTTTTGAAAACCAATTATTAACCACAATTAGAAACATCTTCTCTAAACCTATGTAAAAGCCAATTAGGATAAACAGCCCCACTCTTCTTCTCATCTTGACTCAGTAAATTATTGAAGTCACCTATAATACACCAAGGAAGAGAGAATAAATCTTTAAGAGAACATAACAAATTCCAAGTCTACAAATGATTATTTCTGTCTGGATGATCATATAAACCTATAAATCTATAATTCCTACCATCATAATCATTAATAATCACATCAATAAGATTTCTAGAGAAACCAAAAATAGAATAAGAACTTTGTTTTCTCCAAAGAAAAGCCAGATCTTCACTACGACCTTCTTTATCAACACAAAAAGTCCTATCATAGTAAAAAGAATGTTTTATTTTATTAATTTTATTTTCATGGACAAGAGTTTCACATAAGAAAATAAAATCAAGCTTTCGAGATTTGACAATATCTCTAAGCGCACACATTGCTTGTGGAGTGCCAAGCACATGGCAGTTCCAACTCACACCAATCATGGCGAACATCGGGACCCCACAAGAGAACTAGTCGATATATTAACATCATCACAGCTAACAATGGTTTGGTTATCTGTAACCATTCATAAAACAACCTCAATGTCATCATATGAATTGAATGAGTGTTCAGCAGTAGCATCCAAAATCCCTTGAGTAGGCCTTTTACGTTTTTTCTCCTCAAGCAGGTCCATATTAGTATAGTCTTCATTTTCAAGTTCCATTGGGCCTATATTAAGACTTGAGCCTGAGTTCAAATGAGATGGCCTAGAAGAATAGGCTTTTACCAAACCCTAATGAGTTCTAGCAAGTAAATGTGGATGAGCCACAGTACCTGCCAAATTTAACTTAGAAGCTTGCGAGATATTAGCCATCAGTCCATCTTTAGATTTAGGAATTTCAAATTTCGAAAAGTGATCATCATCTCCATCATCCAGCAACCAACGCTCAGCGGCAGCCACCGTTTCCTCCTCCATGTCGCGGTGCTTTCATATTTAACCTTTCTATTAATTAAACAATAAAATAATAAGAAATTTTATGAAACAAAATATACCGCCAAAAAGTGAGGATGCATTAGTTCATTTATTTTGGTAAGACAAAATAAGTAAATTGGATAAATAAAATGTTTATATGAGCAAGTGAAATATGTATGTTTGTAATCTTTTAAGATAGGGTAACGATAAGAAGAAATGGGTATTCAACCCTTCAATTAAGGTTAGAATTGATTTTTATGTAAGTTATTAAGGGCATGGCTCATCTTAAATTTATTTTTCCTCAAACTTTTTTAAATATAATATTAAATTAAAAATACCTCATTAGAAATTAATTTAACGATCGATGCATATTCATTTTAAACAATGTATATACATGATTAAAAAATATATAAAATAAAGTAAAACAAAAATTATTATCAAAATAAAAATTTTATTTTATCTTTAACTGAAAAAATATATTACTTGTAATTAAATGAATATATTATGCTATTATAGTTCAAAAAAATATTTAATTTATTTTTTAATTAATTCAATATATTGTTGTAAAAATAAATGTTTATTATTAATATATTTTTACTAAAAATATTTATTTTACATTTGTAATATACCACGACTGGTTAAAGTTTAGATAAATAAAAATAGTTAAATATTTTCCTTAAAACAATCACATTGAAAATGCATGGGAACGAAATTAAATAAACTGTAGTTTGATACATCCGACTAATATTTATGCTAGGTTGTGATAAATGTTGGCAGGAAAGGATCATGAATCATCATCAAAATTACATAATGAAATGCGCATTCATATATCATAAAAATATATCAAGTGATAATCAGCCTTTACACTTAATGAAATTGTCAGTTCTTAGGGAGTAGAGCCCGGATGTAATCCCGTAACTCAAGTCACACATTGAAAACTTTCTATCCTTACACGAAATGAAATTCATAAAATATAGTGTATATAACTTGTGATCGATAAAATTTGGCCAGGAAGGGATCATTATCAAATATACACAAAAACATATAATGTATCAAAGATAATAATGTATAATCTTAAACAAAGATGAAATGTAACATGGTGCATTGTGAAATGAAAATACAAAATGAAAAAAATTAAGGTAGAAAATGGGGATGGTTCCCTATAAAAGGGCATGATTATCAACGTCACAAACCATCTCTTATTAATCCTCAGTTCCTAAGCTTGTAAGTAATCAAAAGCTTGAAATTTTGATGATTCTTTTTTCTGTTTTTGGGTTGCTTTATCTTTTGTTATTTACAATATTTTGACACGGAAGCAGAACAATTTGATTTGATAACAAAGGAAAATATGAAGGTGGATATTGTGGTGGCAACATGGTTTGTTTGCTGGACTGTTGTTTTTGTACCCTCAATAGTAAGCTAGAAGATTGTGTATTTTAGCACAAAAAGTAACGATGTGAACACCTACAAGGCCTTTGTAACCCTATTACTAGCGGCATTAGAGAGTGGCCATGTTACCCGCTACATACCAATGTTGCCTAGCCATGTGCCTGACAATAGTGACAAAAAGTTTATTTTGATTAGATGTATATTCAGGAGGTTGCATGTCAATAATAGCATTAGACGTAATCAATGCAAATGCTATTTGTTTTAAAGTTCATGAAAATTCCATACTTCTTTAGGGATGTTTCTGATGCTATATATAACTCTCCACTTTTTGAACAACCAAAACCAAACATCCATATGGTGGTAGCTACTATTGGTGTTAAATTGCATATAGTTTTAAACTCATGTTAGCATGCATTTTTAGCATTTAGATTGCATTTAGTATAGTTTAGTAAATAGAAATAAATACTTTTATATTTTGTTTTATTTTCTAGGAAAAGAAAAGCTTGGTGCTCAATGTTGTACTGAGGAGCATGAAAAGAGCAAAACAGAGTAAGGAAAATATAGAGGTACTATTGCGATCACGGCTTTATGTGCAACAGTTGGATATTTAAAGCAAAAGGAAAATATAGAGGTACTATTACGATCACGACTTTATGTGCAACAGTTGGATATTTAAAGCAAAGCCAAAGTCAATGTTGAGGTTCTATAGCGGCTATAGGGAATGCACAATCGTGTGGTCCTGATGCCCAAACCTTCTGCGATGAGCGCGATAACATAGCGATCACTACCCTTTCATTTGAAGCCCCTATATCATAGCGATTGCTACCCTTTCATTAGAAAGCCCCTCTATCATGATCATGGCTTAATGTGCACTTATGAGCAACTCAATGCCAACAAGGAACATGTTGAGTTATATGTTTTAAAAGAGCAAATATAGGAGAATATGAAAGGACATTTTAGAAGGAGGTATAAAAGGACAATAGCCTTGGATTTTAGCATAAGAATTCTCATTCCAAGATCCAAGAAATCAATTTAAATGAAATACACCTAAATGAGAGGAAGAGGAGAAAAATATGTTTAGAGAAGAGGATGCCATTGAAGGCCTTAAAAGCTTCTTCATAACATTTCTTTATCCCTTCTTTGCTTATGAATATAATTTTGTTATTCATTTGGGTTGTATTGTGATTGAATGATGAATATTAAAGCCATGTTTGGCTACTTTATTTTATGTTATTGGGTTTTAAGACCTATTTGATTCTAGTTTAATGTGATAGATCTTATTTCCTATATATTTCATATTATGTTTGTTGCACTTATTGAATGTTGTATATAGCCAAATAGATCTCTAGTTTAGATCTATACATTGAGAAATGATAGTTCTAATAGATCCATAAAAACAAATTAGGTCAGTTAATGACTTGAGAGGGCTTGAATTGATCCAATTCTTTTTTGGGTTTACTTAATGCCTTATCTGTTTGATATTGACTTATTGCCTTTGTGATGATGAGAGTTAAGCCATGGTTTTGAGCATTAATTGATTCATACATATTGAGCTTGACATTACTTGAGAGAGAGTGTTCAATAACTTATAAAAACTTGAGATATGCAATTGATTTAATTAGATTTATCCATTGACTTGATGATGATGTGGCATTCAATTCCCTAATAACATTGTTCTTATATTGATTTCCCTCTCTATTATTTAGCTTGGTGATTATTTAATTTTCTTGTTACTTTAGTTTATTAGTTGCTTTTATTCAAGTTAATTAGAAAGCTCTAAACATGATTAACTAAGCATAATAAATGATTAATTGGAAATGCTCATGGGAATGACATTTTACTTATCATTATACTTGAAAAGAGTCCTAGAGGGGGGTGAATAGGACTGTCAAATAAAAATGAGAAATTAAAAGAACTCTTTGCAAGAATTGAATGGAAGTTGAGAAGGAAGAATGAAGAATACAAAAATTTAAGGAGTTTGGATTCAACAACAATCCTATGTCTTAATCTAAATTATTCTCAAGTTAGGATTTTCAATTATCCATAAACTTATTTACAAGATTGTCAAACATTTATACCCAAGTTGAACCCATGATTTTCTATTGAAGAAGTTTGAATTTGCCTATACTTTCTTTATAAAAGTTGTTTATATTTGACTTATATTTCCATATAATTTTGAATCACCTAGATTTTACTTCTTTAGCTCAAAATAAGTCCAAAATACTAAGAGATGTACAATTTGAAATGCAGAATACTGTCAAACAACTATATCCAAGTTTAACCCATGATTTGCTATTGAAAAAGTTTTAATTTGCCTATACTTTCTTCATGGAAGTTATAGATATTTGACTTATATTTCTATATCATTTTGAATCACCTAAATTGGACTTCTGTAGCTCAGGATATGTCCAAAATACTAAGAGATGTACAATATGAGATGGCAAACATATATATGGATTTCAACTAAAAATTTGCATAACCAAATGAACTCAAATTTTAACAAATAAGCCCATTTCAGAAAGCTCAAGATGTCTACTTCAAAGATGAAGAAAATAACTTTCTCATTATAAAGTTCTAAGGATGTCAAAAGCCTTTTTGAATCTCAAAGGTCTAATCAGCCTAAGATAATCATACTTCATTTTAACTTCCAATAGAGTCCATCATACGTCATTTTAACTTCCAATAGAGTCCAAACTTATCCACACTTAAACAACCAAATTAAATGCTGAAAATTAAGTTTGTTAAGATCAAAATTAAGATTGATTATTATTAAGGTCAACAATCTCCCCTTTTTTTATTTTAACAAACTTATTTTGAGTTTGATTAAAAAATAATACAAAGTAAAGTGCGTAATAATATTTGTGATAATTATGATACCAAATATAATAAAATGTATTTCTTTATTTCTTCCCTATGAATATGGACATGATAAGAAATAAAATTTATATATTATTCTCCTTGACAAAAAAAAAATATAAACAACATAAAATATAGCAAAAGGGATAAAAACATGGTATTCTCATGACAAATATATTAGAAACATAAAATATGATAACATGATCAATTAAATAAATGTTAGGCAATGTGAGGAAATAATTTCAAATATATATGCATGTAGTGCCACTAAAATGCATTACTTCATATAGGAACAAAACAAAGATGCACCAAATCTTTGTAAAAATATTCGTGTCTTATCAAAAATCAAAACAATACATGAATTATGCATGTATAAACACAATAACAATTCCTAAGAAGATATTCATGCCTTATCAAAGATAAAAACAATTCCTAAGAAGAAATTATGTATGAATTATACATGTATAAACACAATAATAAAATATTATACATATGTATAGTAATGCATGCCTTATCAAACATAAAAACAATTCCTAAGAAGAATATTATACACATGTATAATAACAAATAATAAACTCAAATATATTTCTCCCCCTTTGTCAAAAGCAAAAAAGAAAAAAATAGATACAAAGGGAAAATAAAAACAAAGATACTCAAAATCTTTATAAAATCTATATCATGCATAATAAAGTAAGCAAAATAAGGCTTTTTGTCATATATGATGTACGACAAAATTAGCCATAATGTTAATATGCATGAAAAAATTTTAAAAAATTTTCTCCCCCTATGTCAAACAAAAATTTAATATGCCACTAATATAAACACATTTTTTAAGGGATTTTTAAAATTAAAAACAAACTAAGTACACATGATAAAAAAATTAACTAGGTATACATTCAAACTCAAATTATTTCTCCTCCTTTGACAAAATGCAAAAGGAAAAAAAAGATAAACCAAATATAAGTTGATGACCAAAAGATTTTATGATCAAAATCAGAATATTTATCACTCAAAGTAATTAATAAGCACAACATGATTCCACATGAGAATATCTCAACTATAAATTAAACATAAAATCAAGTTAAACTATAACCATCAATCATACCCAGTTCATGCTTGATCAAGTTTAATCTCTTTTCATTAAGAGGTTTGGTGAAGATATCTACAAGTTGATTATTTGTATCAATAAATTCAAGTGAGATATCACCAATCTAAATATGATCATGCAAGAAATGATGTCCAATGTCTATATGCTTAGTTCTAGAATGCTCAATGGGATTTTTGCTAAGGTTGATAGCACTTGTATTGTCACATTTGATTTGAATATGATCAAGTTTTATACCATAGTCTAACAATTATTGTTTTTACCATAAAACTTATGAATAACAAAGACTTGATGTAGTATATTTAGCTTTAGTAGTGGATAAGGCAACAAAAACTTATTTTTTGCTAAACCTAGAAACTAAACATTATCCTAAAACTTGACAGGTTTTGGAAGTGCTTTTTCTATTTAGTAAACTACCAACAAAGTCTGCATCAGAATAACTAATCAAGTTAAAGGATGACCTCTTAGGATACCAAAGTCCTAAATGCATTATACCATAATGATATTTGAAAATTCTATTAATAGCATTCAAATGAGACTCTCTATGACTTTATTAAAATCTAGCATACAAGTAAGTAGTAAACATAATATCGGGTCTACTATCAGTTAAATAATGAAAAGATCTAATCATGCATCTAAATCACTTTTTATCAACCAGTTTGCCATTCTCATCTTTATTAAGTTTGGTTATGGTGCTCATTGGAGTTTTACATATCTTAGCTCCGTCCATGCCAAATTTCTTAAGAATGTCTCTTGCATACTTGGTTTGATTGATGAAAATCTCATTTTTGTATTGCTTAATTTATAGTCTAAGAAAGACTTTGAGTTCACCCATTATACTCATCTCAAATTCTCCTTGCATTAAATTAGAGAATTCCTCACATAAGTAATAGTTAGTAGCATCAAATATAAAGTCATCAACATATATTTGAACAATTAATAAATCATGCTTGGATTTCTTTATGAAAAGAGTTGTATCAACTTTTCCTTTAGAGAAACGTTTCTCTAATAAAAAGTTTCTCAATC
Source organism: Mallotus nudiflorus (assembly GCA_947683625.1). NCBI lineage: Eukaryota > Viridiplantae > Streptophyta > Magnoliopsida > Malpighiales > Euphorbiaceae > Mallotus > Mallotus nudiflorus. The sequence continues at coordinate 1,200,428 of CANTUR010000323.1, forward strand.
TTGCATACAACGCTCTAGGAGCTTGTTCCAATCCATATAGTGTTTTGGAAATTTTGAATACATGATTTGGAAAATCAAACCTTTCAAAACCTGGAGGTTGTTCAACATACACCTCTTCTTCAATAAAACCATTTACAAATGCACTTTTAACATCCATTTGATAAAGTTTGAAATCCATGAATGATGCAAATGCAAGTAGCATCCTAATAGCTTTTAACCTTGCAATGGGAGCAAAGGTTTTATCATAATCAATGCCTTCCGTTTGATTATAATCTTTAACTGCTAGTCTAGCTTAGTTCCTAGTTATGACAACTTGTTTATTCATCTTATTTCTAAATACCCATTTGGTGCCTATAATAAGATGATGTTTAGGTTTAGGAACTAAGGTCCAAACCTTATTTCTCTCAAATTGATTTAACTCTTCTAATATAGCAAGGACCCAAAATTCATTACACAAAGCATCATTAATATTTTTGGGTTCAATTTGAGAAATGAAGGCTAAATTAACAATAGACTTTAATTGAGATATAGTAGTTACCCCTTTTATAGTGTCACCTATAATGAGGTCTTGAGGGTGATCTTTCTTGAATTGTCATTCCTTTGGAAGTTCATCCTTCAAGGTAGGTTAAGATGTCTCCTCATTTTCCTCCTTGCTTGGATCTTTAAGTTCTAAAGGCTTACTAGCATTTTCTTCTTATGTTTCCACAATATCATTGTCACTTACAAGATCATTAACACTGCAAACATCCTTTCTAGAATCAAGTGAGTTTGATTCATTAAATACCACATGCATTGACTCTTTAACTACTAGAGTTCTCTTATTAAAGACCCTATATGCTTTACTAGAAATATAATAGCCTAGGGAAATTCCTTCATCAGCATTAGAATCAAATTTCCTAAAATTGTCCTTAGTGTTCAATATAAAGCACTTGCATCCAAATACTCTTACATATGAGATTTTAGGTTTTCTATTATTCTATAGCTCATAAGATGTTTTATTTAAAAATGGTCTTTTGAAAACTCTATTTGAAATGTAGTAAGACGTGTTAAAGGCTTATGCCTAAAAGTATAGAGGCAAAGTATACTTATAAAGCATTGTTATAGCCATTTCCACAAGAGTTCTATTTTTCCTTTAAACTATCCCATTTTTTTAAGAGTTCTGGGAGAAGAGAATGTATATGAAATACCATTTTCATCACAAAACGTTTTGAAAAATTCATTTTCAAACTCAGTTTTATGATCGTTTCTAATAGAAGAAATACAAAAGCCTTTTTCTTTTTGAACTCTTTTTGTAAACTTTTCAAAAGCTTTAAATGTATCATTCTTATGAGCAAGGCAACATAACTGTGTAAATCTAAAGTAATTATTAACCAATACATATGCCTGGTGCATTCTACCAAGACTAGCAACTCCAGTTGGTCCAAATAAATCCATATGTATAAGTTCAAGTGGCCTAAGGGTGAACACTACATTTTTTAGCTTAAATGAGGACTTGGATTTTTTTCCCTTTTGGCAAGCATCACAAGGTTTATTCTTTGTGAATTCGAGCTTTGGTAAATTAATCACAAGTTCATGTTTACAAAGATCATTCAAAAGCTCAAAATTTGCATGTCCTAACCTTTTATGCCATGTCCATATGTCATGGGAGATAGACATTATACATTTTATGCCTCTATTATCAATTTTATTCAAATCAATGACATAAAAAATTTTTGCTCTTTCACCACTAAAAATAACTTTGTTTTCATCAAGACTACTAACAAAGCAATTTTTAGGATATAAAGTTACTTTAATTCCCATGTCACATAATTGACTTATACTAAGCAAATTATGTTTAGGACAATCAAAAAACAACATATGATGTATAGATAAGGATTGAGGATTACCTATTTCTCTAATGCCAATAATTTTCCTTTTGCATTATCTTTGAAAGTAACGTGTCATCCATCCTTAGCATCAAGTTTATTGAATTGTTCTTTGTTTATTGTCATGTGCCTTGAACATCCACTATCAAGATACCATTTTTTTTTATTCTTATGGATTTCAAGCACATCTACATAATACAATTTAAGTGTTCTTTTGGACCTAAACCTTTCTTAGTTTAGGTTGGTTAGTTTCAAGATAATTTATAGGAAGTAAATTCATATGCAGTCTTCTATAGAAGAACACATTGTTAGTATATCCTTTGATCATGCAATAAGAACATACAATATTTTAAATTTATTCCTCCTAGAATTAAATTCTTTCATAGTGTGTGCAATATGCCTTTGGTGTTATATGTATCTCCTATTATTTTGTGTCATTAAGTGAGACATGCATTGGCAATTGTGATGTGTATTTTGAGAATTTTATGTAATATATTTATGTGCATTGTATTATGTAGCATGCCTATTATAATTATTTCTAATGTATATATAAGCATGCTTGGGTTTAGGTGCTTTAGTTTGAGCCTTACCTCTTTATGTTAACAAAGGATGAATCTTATGAAACTTTCCCTTGCTATTTAACATATGAGATCTTTTAGCTTTGAAAGCTTAAGTCTCATTTGATTTGGAGGTTAAAGGAGTGGAATCATGTGATGCTTTTAAAAAATTAATATGTGATGAAGATGATAAAGACATTATATTCTTATATCTAATTCTATAAGTATCTTCATGAAAAATTAAAGAGTCAAGAAGACTATCTAAAGTTTCTTTTCCTCTCATAAATTTAGCAATGGAATTCTTTAATTGTAAGACCTCCTTCGAAAGCTTATGATTTTCATCAGTTGCTTTCTTAAGTTGATTTTCCAAAGAATTAAAAGATTTTGCATTACTAATAAGTTTTTTATTTGATTCAACAAGCTTAGCAAAATTAATTTTTAAAATTTCTACTTCTCTATTTAAGCTACCTAACTCATGCTTATAATGCTTCTTCTTAAATAATAAATTTTTACATTTAACAAGTAATTTGCTCATAATAGAGCTCTCATCATCATCATCATTATCACAATAATGATCATAATCATCAAAGGAAGAATAAGAAGTATATGGTACCTTATTTTCATTTTCAAGGGCCATGAAGCAAAGATTGGCCACCTCTTATTGTTCCTCTTTCTCTTCAAATTCAGAGGAATCATCCCAAGTAGCTTTGAATGCTTTCTTCTTATCTTTTTCTCCCTTATTCTTGCATTTGAGTTTAGGACACTCGCTTCTAATATATCTCGATTTCTTACATTCATAGCAAGTAACCTCCTTAGTTTTCTTCTTCCTATCTTCTTTGAACTTCTTATTAAAGTCCCTTATTCTTGAGAAGTTTTTCTTTATTAAAAACTTATTGAAGTTCCTAGTGAGCATGGCATCATCACCATCTTCATCACTAGAATCTTTGAATCTTTCCTTTTCACTATCTTTTTAAAGAGCTTTTAGAGAAATGCTCTTTTTCTTTTCTTCTTTCTCTTCTTGTTCTTCACCTCTTTACTTGATAGTGAGCTCATGTGTTAAGAGCTTACCAATGAGCACATTGGTTGATAGAGTGGAGATTCTCAATTGAAGTAATACGAGATTCCCAATCCTTCTTAGGTAGGATTCTTAGAATCTTGTTGTTTACCTCTTCCTTGGAGAAATATTTTTCAAGTTTCTTGAGGGTTGTGAGGAGAGAATTAAGATGATTTGTCATCTCCATGATTGATTCATGAGGCTTCATTTTAAAGAGTTTATATTCATACATATGAAGTTGAACCTTCTTTCTTCTTACTTGAATATTGTCTTCATAGTGGTTTTATATGGTCTCCCACATTTCTTTAGTAGACATACAATGTTGAAGCTTGCCTCCTTCTTCTCTTGTCATTGAAGAGACTAGAGTAATAATAGCTTTTTCATTTTTATGATTTTCTTCCTTTTGATCAATACTCTATTGGCTTCTTGCAAGATTAGTTACCACCATTAATGATAATTGTAGGTGGTTCCTAACCTTTTAGGACAATGTCCTACAGTTTAATGGAATCATAATCAAGATATAATCCATTTTGAATTTCCAATGTGAATAGTCACTATCATTAGAGAATGGTCTAAGAGAAGAGATGTTTTGTGATTCACTCCCCATGATCTTGTATTCTAGCAATAAAGTACCTAGAATTCAAGCTCTGATACTAATTGAAAAGAGTCCTAGAGGGGGGTGAATAGGACTATCAAGTAAAAATGAGAAATTAAAAGAATTCTTTATAAGAATTGAGTGAAAGTTAAGAATGAAGAATGAAGAACGTAAAATTTTAAGGAGTTCGGATTCAACAATAATCCTACATCTCCACCTAACTTACCCCTAAGTTAGGATTTTCAATCACCTACAATCTTATTTATAAGGTTGAGATTACATAAGAGTTTTATGACTCACTCTTACAACCTTACAATTTGAGTTTTCAAGGCTCACTTAAAAAATCAAAACCCAATTATTTCAATGGACAACACTTAAAATAATTCCTTTAGAAATAAATTTCACTTCCCTTCTAATCTAACCCAAGATTTAATATAAAAAGAAATTTTATTTCTAACACACAATCAACTCTCATAAGAGTTATACAAATACAGAATTGTTTAAGAGAAATTGAGAACTTAATGAATGCTTAAGAAAGAATAAATGATAAAATAAGTTTCTTATCTTCCATTCAGCTCTAAAGATGTTTATATAAACAAACACTCAAAAATATAGCTGTTGGAGGTGCAAATAATATGTCCAATGTCTATATTTTGAATCATTAAAAGTGATGCTGTTAGATAGCTATTCATGGATTGAAACCATGATTGGCTACTCAAGATGTTTGAATTTGCCCATATTTCTATATAAAAATTATAGATATTTGAATTATTTTTCCATATGATTTTGAATCACCTAAATTGGACTTCTATAGCTCAAGATATGTCTAAAATAATAAGAGCTATGCAATCGAAAATGCAGAATACTGTCAAACAGCCATACCCAAGTCAAACCCTTGATTTGCTATTGAAAAAGCTTGAATTTGCCTATACTTTCTTCACTAAAGTTGTAGATATTTGACTGTTATTTCCATATCATTTTTTATCACCTAAATTAGATTTTTGTAGCTCAAGAAATATCCAAAATACGAAGAGATATGCAATCTGAAATGTAGAATACTGTCAGACAGCTATATGCAAGTTGAACCTGTGATTTGCTATTAAAGAGGTTTCAACTTTCTCATACTTTCTTTATGAAATTTTTAGAATACTGTCAGACAGCTATATGCAAGTTGAACCTGTGATTTGCTATTAAAGAGGTTTGAACTTTCTCATACTTTCTTTATGAAATTTTTAGATATTTGACATATATTTTCATATAATTTTTAATCATCTAAATTGGACTTTTGTTGCTCAGGATATGTCTAAAATACTAAGAGATGTGTAATTTGAGATGGCAGACATATATGTGGATTTTGACTCAAAATTTATATAACCAATTGAACTTGGATTTTGAAAAATAAACCTAATTTAGAAAGCTCAAGATGTCTACTTCAAATGTGAAGAAGATAACTTTCTTATTATAAAGCTCTAATGATGTCAAAAGCCTCCTTTAATCTTAAAGGTCCAATCAACCCAAGATAATCATACTTCATTTTAACTTTCAATAGAGTCCTAACTTATACACACTTAAATAAATTGATTAAATGCTCAAAATTAAGTTTTTTAAGATCAAAATTAAGATTGATTATTGTTAAGGTCAATAATACTACTTGTCACGATCCATATACTTGCGGGTTTGCTAATTGTGCATTAAGTTTTTGGCCCCATTGCAAGGGATTGAGATGATTAACATCATAATTAGTAGTATTCATTATGGATTAGAGCATTTTTTTTAGCACTCTATCTTTTAGTCAATTTTACTCTATGATGGGTACCTCTATTATGGTTTATACACAATACTAGATGCATTAAAATTGAGCCACTAATTTACATCTCGAATTTGTGTAAATTTAAGAAGGAAAATTATAGAAGGTAAATAAGTGTAGCTAGTGAGATGGTTGACTAGTAAGGAGAAGAACGTACTCTTTTACAATTTGCTATGCCCAGTTTAGAGGAAACTCAGCAAAGCACAGTGTGGCTAGACATTCAAGCTAAAAATTTTGAGATTAAACTAGCTCTTCTTCAAATAATTCAATCCATAGTTTAATTTTAAGGTCTAGCTTCAAAAGATCCAAATCCATGAATTTTTTAGAAATTTATGACACTTTCAAATATAAAAGTGTTTCCAATAATGCCATCCGACTTAGGCTCTTCCCATTTATGCTCAAATATAGAGCAAAGGCATGACTCAATTCTGAGCCACTAGCTTCCATAATAACTTGGGATCTTGTTGCAAAGGCTTTTCTAGCAAATTATTTCCCACCTTCCAAAATGGCCAAGATCATTAAGAATATAACTACATTTCAGTAATTTGATATTTAATCCTTATGCAATGCTTTTGAAAGGTTGAAAGCGATGTACATGAGTTTTCCCTATTATAGTCTTCCAAAGGACATTCTTAATATGCACTTTCTATAATAGACTGATAAGGTCTATAAAGGATATGGTCGAAGATGCAGTTACTAGAGGTTCCCTCATGCATAAAATGGTGGATAGAGCTTTTGAATTATTGGAAGAAATGGCAAACAACAACTATCATTGGCCATCCTAAAGGCAAGTACCTCGTAAACAAGGTAGAAGGATAGAAATTAACATGGTTACTTCATTGCAAGCTCAAATTACTACACTTTCAAAGTTAATTAGTAATTTAAACTTAAAGGGCAATGCTATTACCTCTAATTGTAATGTGCTTTGTGAATATTGTAATATGGTTGAACACTTTACTTTTAAATGTGGTTTTGGAAATAACAATGTGTTTGGAGATAGTTTGATTAAGAATTATAGCTACATTGTAGGCCAATTCCAACCAAGATAAGTTAATAATCCTTTCTTTAATACATATAACCAAGGGTGGAGGAATCATCCTAATTTTTTATGGAGCAATAATTATAATTCTTAAGGGTGCTCTAATTAGTTTGCTAAGCCACCACCACCCGAATTTGAACCACAACCAATTAATGATAGATTGGGAGATAAATTTAGATTAATTCTTTAATGCAGTCACCTCCAAGATAACAAACTAAGAGGAGAATGAAAAGTGAATGGAGGCTAACTTCGATCACATAGCTAAGAATCATGCATCTTCCATTCATAATATTGAAGTTCAACTGGGGCAATTGGCTATTATGATGGCCATTAGAGCACAATGACACTTGCCTAGCAACACTAAAATCAACCTAGAGGAGCAAGTGAAGGCCATTATATTAAGGAGTGGTAAGGAGTTGAACTTAGTAAGGAGTTGAACTTACCTAGTAAATCCCCAATGAAAGCAAAGGATAATAAAGAAAAGTAGGAAAAGAATGATGTAAAGGCAAAATAGAAAAGAGAAGGGAAGCAAATTGAAAAGAAAGAGAAGTAAATGGAGTAACCCTCTCCCATCGACAAGTCTAAATGTGCTCCCAAGCTTCCATTTCCATTAAGGCAAAGGAAGATGAATGATAATGAAAATTGATTTATAAAAGTCCTAAAAACTTTTAAAAAGTTCGAGCTAAAGTTGCCTTCATTTGAAGCATTGAGTGAGATGTCTAAATATACTAAGTTCCTTAATGACATCATCACAATAAAAGAAAGTGGGACAATAATGAGATGATGCCTTTGATGAAAACTTGTACCTCTATTATTTCGAGAAAGATTCTAGTCAAACTTATAGATCCTAGGAGTTTTGCTATCCCTTGTACAGTTGGTTCTAAAGAATTTCCTAAATGATTATGTGATTTTAGTACTAGTATTAATTTAATGCCTCTATCTCTTTTAAGAGAATTATATCTAGAAGAAGCCATTAACACCAACATGTCTCTTCATCTAGTAGACCATTATGTTAAGAAACCTTAGGTATGATTAAAGATGTGTTAGTTAAGGTGGATAAATTTGTATTTTTAATGGATTTTATGATATTGGACTTCGAGCAAGATAGTAATTGTATATTGATATTAGGGAGACCATTCTTAAGCATGGGAAAGACACTCATTAATGAGTATAAGGGTAAGATCACTTTATGAGTAAGAAAAGAAAAGGTGGAATTCCTAATGAATAAGCTCATGCAACATGCTAAGGTTGCAGAGCACTATCTAGAAGTGGAAGCAATAAAGAGAAAAGGGGCAACCAAGATAGAGCCAACCCCAAGCAAGAAACAAGGCATTAAAAAAGATGGACCTTCAACTTCTTAAGATCATAACAGTGTTAAAAAGACCAAAATAAGGGTGAATTTAAAGAGGAAAGCATTATAAGTGTTTAAGGACATATACATTCCTAAATGACATAACTATTAAGTGTTCTATAATGATGGAGATGTGAGACTGTAGCTCATTAGTGACATGGATGGGGATGTTCATCCTCTATTCTTCCTTGAGTAATTGAATTATGGAAATGGTCGAGCTAATGGTCTTAAATTAGCATGTTTTTTGTTAATTTACATTTTATTTATTAATTTACATTTTAATAAGCCTATACCATGTCTTTTGTGTTAGTTATCATTATTTAAGTATATGTTAATGTTGATGTTTGGTTATATATGTTTTTCTAGGCACTATTGCAAGCACATATGGAGTTAAGATCATCATTTATTTGATTCTTGAAGAGTATATGTCAAGTCATGATCACTATCTTAAAACCTTGTGAGCTACTGTAATGATCATATGCCTATACTGATCATCAGTCCCTTAACCTAAACATTTCATCTACTTTCTATCATGATCACATAGTCATCCGTGATCGCGTTTGGCCTTAAATCTGCAACATAAATTGTTCATCTCTACTTTCCCTCTTCTTATTTCATTTTGAAATCTACAATCTCCATAAAGAGTGCAAACCCTATTAACTTTTAAAACTCTAAATATCCACTTGAATTAATCTCTCATTATCTTCTCCTACCCTAATCTTAATCAACCCTTATCTTCATTTTAACCAATTCACCTATATTGTCGTATCAATTCTCTCTCTTTCTAAAATAGAGCATCATATTCCATCAAATCCATGTCAAGACTTAAAAAGAAGGTGAAAACTACCACCTCTAGGATACCACACCTGCAAGGAGTAGATCTCGCTAGTGAGTATGAAGCCCTATTTCCAATTTTCTCTCAAGAAGAATGAGATAAGTATATCCAACTCACTCCTACAACTTTTGCTTTACCTAAAGGTTTAGATATAGAGACTCTATAGAGCATTAACCTCAAGGATAGGTTTTAATCTTTGTGATAGGCTAGGTTGAAAGAAAATTCCTTGGGTTGAACCATAATATTTATAAGGATTTAACACTAGAGTTTTATATAACTCCTAAACTAACTAATAACTACCATAAAACCATTGAATATTGATTTTTAAGGAAGCCTTATACTATTAATGATAAGATAATAGTTAGAGTGTTTGGTTTTAAGAGAGAAGGCTTATGTTAACCTCTGATTATATACAAGGCTTAAGACTTTTGGTAATAAATTCCTAGCCGATAGGAGGTTTGGGATGATCATGGTGTTCCTAATGGTTTGCTCACAGATCATAGTTATATCATAATGTATAAACTCATGTGTTATGCAAATTTTAGGAAGATTGAAAGTATTAGAATTTATAGTTAAAAGTTTCCAAGGCTATGGTGTATGCACACATATACATGAATTTCTACCACTTACATTATTTTTAGACCCTATGGCATATTGCTAGAAAACAAAAGGCATCAATCTTGATTGAATATACTATGAGAAGTTTAGCTTTGCATTTCCATGCCTTTGGTAAACTCACTACTAAGATGCCTTCTATTTTATAAGAGAAAATTCATTTGGATCTACTTTATTAAGCTGAAGTGATTACTCATTCAAATGAGCTAATGGAACCATCACAATAAAATATTATCATTTGAGGAAGTCTATATTGAAAAGGCAAAGTTTGCCTAAACCTGATAAAAGTAAAGAAGATGAGGATGATGAAGAAGAGGAAGAAGAACAATTAGTGTTGCAAATAGCTCAATCATCAAATGAGGGATAGAGTCAATTCCTTGATAAGTTAAAAGCCTTAAACACTACAATGGTTACCAAGTTCCAAAGCCTTGAGGAGTTAGTGAATGACAAGTATAATGATCTTAATGATAAGATCATTAACAATGAGATAGAGTTATATTACTATAATTAGAGTATAAGAACACAAAAATATGAATGAATTTCTTATTATGTCATTCATCAAATATAAGGATATATATACAAGTATAGGAGGCCTAATTTAGGAAAATCCCCTACAATCAGCCCTTATAATTAGCCTATATATTTACTTCCTCTTCTAAATATATCAGCCTATATATTTACCTCCTATTCTAAATATATATAGCTGTAACACTCACCCTCAAGCTGGAGCATAGATGTTAATCATGCCCAGCTTATTATAAAGTTAATCAATCTGAATACCATTAAGTGCCTTTATGAAGATATCTCATAATTGTTCTCCAATCTTCATATATCCTGTGAAAATCAAGCCTTGTTAAATCTTTTCATGAACAAAATGACAATCAATCTCAATGTATTTGGTTCGCTCATGAAAGACTGGATTATATGCAATATGTATTGCGGCTTAGTTGTCACACCATAATTTGGGTGGCATTGAAACTTTGAGACCCACTTCACTGAGAAGCTGATACACCCACATTAGTTCATAAATAGATTGTGCCATGGCCCTATATTCAAATTTTGCACTTGATCGAGAAATTACATTTTGTTTCTTACTTTTCCATGCCACCAAATTTTCTCTAACAAATACACAAAATCTTGAAGTGGATCTCCGATCTTCCTTACATCTTGCCCAATCAGCATCTAAAAAGCACTCAATCCTAGTATGACCATGATTGCAATATAGAATGCCAAGTCCAGGAGCTCCTTTTAAATAGCCCAAGATCTATTCTACTGCCTTCCAACGATTGACAGTTGGAGATGACATATACTGACTAGCCACACTAACTGAAAATGCAATATCTGGTCATATCACAATGAGATAATTCAACTTCCCAACCAATCTTCTATATCTTTTAGGATCCTTAAACAATTCACCATCTTTTAAAAGTTGCAAGTTAGGAACCATTGGAGTACTACATGGTTTAGCCCCTAATTTTCCTATTTTAGATAGTAAGTCTAGCACATACTTCTTTTGAGATAAGAAGATTCCTTTCTTACTCCTAGTCACTTCAACTCCCAAAAAATATCTTAGCATTCCCAAATCTTTAGTATGAAACTGAGTATGGAGAAAGGATTTTAGAGATGAAATCCTTATAGTGTCACTACTAGTGATTATAATGTCGTCCACATAGATGACTAATAGAATGATGCCATCATCATATCTTTTATAGAAAATAGAATAATATGACTTACTCTTATGCTTGTCAAACTTCTCAACAGCCTGACTAAACTTGTCAAACCAAGCATAGGGACTTTGTTTTAAACTATACTAGGATTTACGTAGATGATATACTTTCCCATATACCTCCTGAGCAATAAAACTAGTTGCTCCATATAGACTTCCTCTTGAAGGTCACTATGAAGAAAGGCATTTTTATGTCTAACTGATGTAAAGGCCAATGATGAGTAGCTACTATAGAAATAATGAGCCTGACAAAAGTAAGTTTAGTAACAGGAGAAAATGTGTCAGAATAATCCACTCCATATATCAAAGCATATCCTTTAGTAACAAGTTGAGCTTTCAATCTAGCAACAAATCCATCAAGATTTACTTTTAATGCAAACACCCATATACACCTAATAGCCTATTTTCCTGTAGGTAAAGTTTCCAAGGTCTAAGTACCATTGACATCCAAAGCATTCATCTCCTAAATCATGGCATTACACTAGCCAGAATGAGCTAAACCTTCATGAACAATTTTAGGAACAAAAATAGAATCAAGAGATTCAATAAAATAAGAAGAAGAAGAAGAAGAAGAATAAGAAGAAGAAGAAGAAGAAGAAGAAGAAGAAGAAGAAGAAAAATGATTATAGGAAAAAAAAGAAGAAATTGGATAAGTGCATGTACATTTACCTTTATAGAGAGCAATGGGAAGATCATCACTAGGAACCGGATCTGATTACAAAGAAACTAGCTTATTTAGACAAAGATCAGGAGGATTAGGAACAGGTGCAGCAACAGTAATAGGAGGTTGTGTTTGATGAGAATATGTTTGTGTGATAAGAGGCTTAATAGGAGTGGAATGATGAGGAATAATTGTATAGACTAGCAAATCATCCTCCTTCCCTTGACTAAGAGGACCTAAAAAATAAGAAAATGGTGTATGTTCCAAAAACGTAACATCAGCGGACATAAGATACCTATTAAGACTCAGAAAATAACATCTATATCCCTTTTGCACTCAGGAATATATAAGAAAAATACACTTCAAAGATATTGGATCAAGTTTTGTAACCTGAGAGCGAACATCCCGAACAAAGCAAGTATAACCAAATATCTTAGGTTCAATAGGAAATAATGTTTTATTAGGAAAAAGAACATGAAAAGGAATTGCACCAGATAGGATTAAGGAAGGCATCTAATTAATCAAAAAATAAGTTGTAGAAACAGCATTAGCCCAAAAATATTTTGAAACCTGCATCTAAAATAATAATGCTCTAGTAGTTTCAAGAACATATCTATTCTTACTTTCAGCAACACCATTTTGAGAAGGTGTATTTACATAAGATGTTTGATAAAGAATACCATGTTAAATCATATAATTTTGAAAATTTTTTTATAGGTATTCCTTAGCAATATCACTTCTTAAAATTTATATAAGCACACTAAATTGAGTTTGAATCTCAGCATAAAAGAAGAAAAATGAAAGAATAATTCTAATTAATTTTTCATCAAATATAACCATGTCATTTATGAATAATCATCAACAAAATTAATAAAATATCTAAACCCAGTTTTAAATGTAACTAGACAAGGACCCCAAACATTAGAATATACTAACTCAAAAGGAGCATTAGCTCGTTTATTGATTGTTGGACTTGAACTGAGACAATGGTGTTTGGCAAACTGACAAGACTCACAATCTAAAGAGGACATGCTAGAAAAATGAGGAAATTTTTCTTAAGAATAGGAAAAGAAGGATGACCCAATCAGCAATATGCTTCAATAGGAGTGACAACTCCAGTACATGCTGTAAACTTTAGTATTTGCATATCAAGGATGTAGAGACCTCCAGACTTATGTCCCTTATCAATAATCTTCTTCTTCATAAGATCCTAAATCAAGAAAGAATGAGAAACAACAATTAAGACTCCAAGTGAGTTTACTGATAGAAAGAAAATTGAAGGATAACTGAGGTATATTAAGAACAAATGATAAAATAAGTGATGGTGTGGGATTAATTATTCTAGATCCAATAATATAAGATGTGGAACCATCAGCTAAAGTAACAAAAGAGTAATAAGAGAGGTAGATTTATGTGACTAAAAGGTAGAGAATAAACTAGAATTACCTATCATGTGATTTGTAGTTAATGACCCAATTTGAAGAGGAGGAAATAAAACATGTATTAGGTTTACTTGACTCTATAGGAGCAAAACTGAACTGAGGTTTCATTGCTTCTTAAAGCTAAGTCAATTTGGCATATTCATTTGTAGATATTAAAATAGGCTTTTAAGAGGTCTCAGAAGTAGATGCAATATGAGCATATTGAGCTCTCCTATACCGAAACCCCAATAATCTCGCTTAATATGACCTGGTGTATGAAAATAGTGACACAGTAATTTCCCTAACTCCTATCTATGAGTTCTAATTTTCCTTTCATAATTATTAGATCCTATGCCCTTATTACCACTACCAATCCTGTATTATTGTTTCCATGACTCAAAGGTGTTATGACAGCTAACAAAAGCACTGTTAGGCTGAGTACTTTTAACAATAGGCAAACTTTCTATACGAAGAACCCTACTGAAATCATTTTGTAGAGAAGAAATCTCTAAACCATAAAGAATTTGAGATTTAGTAATTTTAAACTCAAATCTCACTGAGTTTGTTATACAGTCACATCAGTACTGAACGGAAGTAACATGTTGAGTTCTTCATATGTTTTCTTGAAATCCATGAAATAATTAGTGATAGACCTATCACCTTTGTCTGCTCTATAAAATGCCTTACACATATTATAGATACAAGAGACATTTTCCTTTCCAGAATATAAAAATTCTAAATAGTTAATTAATTCCTTGACTATCCTACAGCGAGTTATCATACCAACCACCTCACTATTGATAGAATTTCATATCTGTAAAAATAATCAAGCATCCTCTCTCATCCAAGGTAGTCAAGAATCATCTTTAGGAGGATCATCGATTAAGTGGCTATCCATAAAAACACTAAGCAAATATAGTTCAATAGTTTGACTCCAATTAAGATAGTTCATACTATTAAGTTTATGTTCCTTATTTTTGACATCATCATAACCACATTAGAAATAACAACACTCTTTTTCTCTGCCATTTTTCAAAAGAACAACCAATAAAATAAGGAAAAAACTCAAAAAAATTAGAACTGAATACTAACAGATTTTGAACAGCTGAATACTCTCACAACGGTGTAGATTCAAACCCAAATAGATGTGGAATCAAGAAGGATAAATAACTACAAGTCAAACAAGGCTGATCAGAGCAAATTCTGATAGCTCATACACCTTTACATGCTAGCACATGGAATTTGTGCAGTAGTTTTTGGCAGCGCATGTGGCTCATGTGCTTGGATTCCAACGACCAGTTTCTGGGTCTTGACTGATCAACACATAGTGCTCCTCCCTGGGTTGGCGATGTTAATAGGAAACCCTCTTAAAGTGATGAACTAGTCTCACCCTCACTCATACCTAATAACCTAGAACTTTGATTTTCTTAAGAGCAGAAAACTACCTACTATGATACCTTATAATCAGAGTATAAGAGCATAAAAATATGAATGAATTTCTTATTATTTCATTCATCAAATATAAGGATATATATTCAAGTATAAGAGACCTAATTTAGGAAGGAAAATCTCCTATAATTAGCCTATATATTTACTTCCTATTCTAAATATATCAGCTTATATATTTACTTCCTATTTGAAATATATATAGCTGTAACAATTACCATCACTTTAAACTTCAAGAATATTTCAAGATCCCTTCACAGACAATAACCAGTACCTCTAAACTCTCCATAACATGAGGAGTAAAATTTCTTTTCCCTATTTTCTTTTTATTTTTAGTTTAGTATTTCATACTTATGCATTTCATGTTTTTATTTACTTGGCTATGTATTTTCTTTCTATTTTTAAGAATTCTTATGCATATTTAAGTTTTACATTACATTAGTTTAGCATTTTAGGCATTTAGGTTACCTATAACACACATTGAGGATAATGTGTCAATCGAGTGTTGGGTGGGAACAATTTTACATTTTGGTTTATCATATGTATATTTTTGGTATATAATATGCATTGCATTTCATTTTTCATGCATTTATGTAAATTTAGCACAAAAACATGCTTGACTCTTGAAACTTTTACGTAATTATCATTTTTTCGAGTATTATGTATGTTTACGGTTTTGTTAAGCCTATATTGCTTAATCTTCTATTAATGGTTAATTTGATTTCTTTTAATCTTTGTTAATAATTTGGGTTGAGAATTTTGAGCTTTTAATCAATTTAATATGTGTTGTTGTTGGTTTGATCATAGTTATGAGTTGATGTTTTGGGACTTAGTATGGTTAATGAATAAAACTTCTTTCTAAGGTTACTTTTGGTTGTATGCAAAAGAAGTTGTCCAAAGCTCTATCTCCCAACTTAACAAAAAAAAGAATAAAATGTGCTAAGGAACTTAAATTCCTTTTACTACAATGCTCTTATGAAAGAGTACGAGTATTTAAAAAATTCTCTTTACGACATTCATGTTAAGTAGTTAAGGAAAGATGAGGAACTAATAAGAAAGGGGAGAAAAGCATAAAATTTAAAAAGAAAATAAAAAGGGAGAGAGTTAAATTATAAACAATGTCCATATGCCAAATTGAGATCCACCTTGGTTTGAAGTCTTTTTCATTCACTTGTACTTTTCTTAAGGTATTGATTCATGATTGTGTGATTTTGAATGGACAATATGCTCTTCACTTGGTAATTTTCATTTCTTGGCATGATTTGTTAACTTTGTTTATAAGATCTTTAAGCTAGCCATTAAAAGAAGATTGTAGTGTGACTTTAATGAAAATTAGGCATAAACTTTATTCATTGCATTAATAGTTGTTGTTCGTGAGTTTGCTTAAGACAAGCAAAGATTCAAGTGTAGGGGTATTTTTTAGTGTTAAATTGCATATAGTTTTAGACTCATATGAGCATGCATTTTTAGGATTTAGATTGCATTTAATATAGTTTAGTAAATAAAAATATGTACTTTAATGCATGACCACTGGATGTTCGAAATAAAGCCAAAGTCAGTGCTAAGGTTATGTGATGACTGTTGGGGGTGCATGATTGCAGGGTCCTAATGCCCATGAGCGCAATAATATAGCGATCACTACCCTTTCATTAGAAGCCCCTTTGTCATGATCATGAGTTGATGTGTGATTGTGAGCAGCTCGATGCAACCGAGGAACATGCAAAGTTGTATGTTTAAAAAGAGCAAATCTAGCGGAATATGAAAGAACATTTTAGAAGGGGGTATAAAAGAACAATACCCCTGGATTTCAGCATAATAATTCTCATTCCAAAATCCAAGAAATCAATCTACATGAAATACACCTAAGTAATAAAAAGAGGAGGAAAAAGAAACTTGGAGAAGAGAACACCATGAAAAACCTTAGAAGTTTCTTAATAACATTTATCTATCCTTTCTCTGCTTGTGAATATAAGTTTGCTATTTATTTAGGTTGTATTATGATTGAATGATGAATATTAAAGCCATGTTTGGCTAGTTTCTTTTGTGTTGTTAGAATTTAAGACCTATTGGGTTCAAGTTTAATGTGATAGATCTTATTTTCTTTATATTGCATCTTGTGTTTATTGTTCTTGTTGAATGTTGTATATGGCCAAATACATCTCTAGTTTAGATTTATATATTGAGAAATGGTAGTTTTAATATACCCACAAATACTAATTGGGTAAGTTAATGACTTGAGAGAGCTTGACTTGATCAATTCTCTTTTGGGTTTACTTAATGCCTTGTGTGTTTAATATTGACTTATTTCCTTTGTGATGATAAGAGTTAAGCCATGGTTTTGAGCTTTAATTGATTTATACATGTTGAGTTGGACATTACTTGCGAGAGAGTGTTCAATGACTTATGAAAACTTGAGATATGCGATTGATTTAATTAGATTTATCCATTGACTTGATGATGGTATGGTATTTGATTCCTTAACAACATTGTTCCTATATTGATTTCCCTCTCTATTATTTAGCTTAGTGATTATTTAATTTGCTTGTTGCTTTAGTTTATTAGTTGCTTTTATTCAAATTAATTAGAATGCTCTCAACAGTACTAATTAAGACTAATAGGTGATTAATTGGCAATCCTTATGGGAATGATACTTTACTCATCATTATATTACTTATCACGATCTGTGTACTTACGGGTTTGCTAATTGTGTAACAACTACACAGGTTTGCAAGCTGCTAGAGCATACAAAGATAAGATAACACCTAGAAGTAGACTACTAAATGCTGCAGTTGTGCAACTTTTTAATTATAACAGTAGCCCTATAGGAACAAACATAGCTACTTCTCTTCTAGTTATTAAGACTAAGATCTGTTATGAACATATTAGGTCCCCATTACTCCACAGGATTGGTTCCAAAAGGAGGTATAATCAGCTTAAAGGATACTTGGGGGATCCTATCGGCTGCAATTCAAACATCTGTGATTGGAAATTTCCTACAATATACATGCAAGATGACGATTATAATATACTCGAGACTTATCTAAGAAAATGCAGTGATGGGACCATTGCTAGCCAAAGACGCCATTGGAACAACTAGTGTAGACATCATTAATAACTTATCCGCAGCTGTTTAAAACTCGCAAATAGCTATATATATAGCATCTATTTACTGTAGTAATTAAATAAAGGGCATCACATTATATTATTGTCCAAGTATTTGCTAAAAATTTCATGACATTTGATTTGTTGGAGATCAATATGTAGCTCATGTGATGATAAATAAGACTACCCACATTTTTAATATTTATTATGGGTACTGATAAATTAAGCGGCCCACATAAGACAAAGTTTTTTCCCAAATGTCCATGAGCGGGGGCAAAACCATTTTATTTTTTCTTTTTTGGTTGAGGGCATTATAGTATTTATGGCGGCCCACTAAGCGAGATGCTACATTTATCTTTTTCAATTTTTTATATGATCTACTATGATATCTATCATTAACTTTTTAAAAATAATTTTTATAGTGGGCCGCCACAATGACCAAATTGCCATAGAAAATTGAAACCCCAATTGATTTTGCCTCCTTATATATAGGGGCAAAATCATCATTAAATAAAAATAAATTCTTGTCTTTTGCTATCCGCTTCGAATCATCATTCAAAGAATGTCATTGCCCTTTTTTGAAAATGATTTTTGTAAAGATTATAAATTTTAAAAAGCTTCTAACTTAAAAAAAAAAAGAGATTTTTATTTCAATCCGTTACAGTGACTATAAGGTAATTTCTCTCCTACCTAAAATAAGAATTATTTTTTAATATTAAGTTACGTATTTTGCATATTTTGTAGGAGAGAGAGAAAAAATAGTGTTTGTAAATAACTCATTGACTTAAAAATTTTATAGTTAAAAATTTTAAAAATATTTTAATAATTTAACACCGTAACCAATTAGATATTTTTTAAAAAATAGTGAAAAAATAAATATTGTATATTGCAAGAGTAATAAATGATTTTATAAAACTATAATTTTGGCAAAATGGCTCGACTTTATAAATGGCAATTTTAATTGCCATTTTAAACAGCCAAATTCTTTTACCCAGCCATGGAAACCTAAAATTAACATAAATTGAGATTCTTTTTTTCAAACAACCATGACTTGGAAATTTTTGACAAAATAAAACATTTTTCATAGCCCTTAAATGAAAAAAAAAAAAAGAAAAATTGATCGTACCTAGTGATAATATATAAAAAAAAATTAACAGTAAGTTCCCAACAACTGGTTTAATTGTGAAGATCTTGCTTTCCACTCTTGTTAGTTCATGTTCATCATTTCAATTGGTTAATATATGGGAATAGTAAAGGAATAAATGAAGAGATTAGCAATAGTGTTTTTCTAAAAGACTTATTTTTATAAAGAGAAAAGCGGACACTACATATCAGCACTGGAAGCTGCATAAGCACACAATTAGAAGCTGAAACTAGACAATGCAATACAGAACATACTCTTGACAGAGACAACAAAGACACTTTGCATAAGCATGCATTACAAACTGAAAACACAAACACACATCACTTCTGCCTAAGAAGTGCACAATAAGCGAAGACCAAAAAAAAAAAAAAATTACTTGGATTGGTTGGACCGATCTCCACCAACTGAATCTTTAACTAAATCAAAAGTCCTCATTTTGATAATTCTTCGTCCATCATCAGGGTCTCCTGAATATGTATCATGAAATGCATCAGGATACAGGGAATCTTCAGGAAGCTGAGCAAACATTTCGTAAAAGCTTCTCACTCTGTGATCACTGTCGCTTTCATTTTCGAGCTTCTCAATAGTTACTCCTCCAAGTATGGTTGAGAGGTACTGAATTTCCTGATTTTGTTTATCAACAGGAATCCCTTTGAACCTATTGACTAAACGATCTCTGACGCTGCCACTCCACATCTCTACAAAATTTGTTCTCCTTTTGGCCTTAATTTCTATGTGTGTTTGTAAATGTTTTGTGCATTTTGTATTGACAGGATCGAGAGATATTTATAGAGCGGCACAGTATAATCCCTATGTATTAAATCCATATTGTGAAGACCGAATTAGAGGTCAAATATTGGCCTAAAAAAGAAAAAATTAGAGCCCAAATGGTCAGGCTATAGTAGGGGCGTACAACCCTTCTGACCAAATCGAACCGAAAATTAATCAATATTTTTATTTTTTAACAGAGTTAAAATTTTAGTTCATTTTGATTTTTGTACTTAAACATCAGTTAACCAAACGAACTAAAATATCAAAGTTTTTTATTTTTAAATATTTTAATACCATAATAATTTAATAAAAAAATATTAAAACATATTTATAAAAATTTGGTTTGGTTTGGTTTTTGTCTTAAAAAAATTCAGTTTTTTCAGTCCGTTTAGTATAGTTTTCTGATTTGATTTGGTTCAGTTTAATTAATTTGATTCAGTAAAAAATGATGCAAAACTGATCGAACCGACTAAATGCACACCCGTACGATCGATTCATGTTCGATCCATGTAGCATGTTTAGGCTTATATTATGGTAAATATATATATAACTAAAATAAAAACAGCCAAATTATAGTGTTATTATGTAACTCTACCATGAACATTAATTATTTTTAATAATCTACCATATTTTAAAATTGTGGCGAATTAGTATATAAATTTTTCAATTTGTTATAAATCTATTAATATATTGTCAAAATAGCATGTGTATATGCTAACATGATATGTTAACATGACATATATGCATAAATTTTTTTGCTGAAGTGGAAATTAGATTTGATATGGCATGCTAACATGACATTTTAGCATAAGCACATATTATTATGACTGTAGATATATTTACAATAAATTGAAAAGTTCATATACCAATTTGATTAAAATAATAAAGTTATATGCATTAATTTATTAACCATCAACACTGCTTATTTATCTAAATATTGGAATAGAAATTAAATAAATTAATAAAAATAAAACTAATATATTAAAAAAACAATTTAACTTCAATTTGGATTATTTTTTTCTCAAAATTTAGTTTATGATAAAAATTTCAAGCCCTTAACAATAGAAAATTATCTATTGCCCTCTTTATATTATTGATTGTGGACAACATCAAAAAAGTAACTTATAATACATTTTTCTGCTTTAAATTATTATATCAGTATATAGAATTTATTCAATTCTATTTAATTCGATTCGATTTAATATGATCATAAGAACAATAAACGTTTATTAATAACTAATTTAATGTAACTCAATATATTATAATTCAAATCTGAAACTTAACTTAAGCAATAATAACTCCCTGTGAACTGAAGATACAACTATTGATAACATTTTTATCCGTAAGTTTAATTAGTCGGACTCGCAGTCTCTAATCCAATGTGAGAAACACCGATTTAAACTTTGTTCATCTTGCAACTTCCTCCAGCAATATATTTTTTTCCCCGTTTCTAGATTCTATCAAGGGACTGGAACGAACAAAAAAAAAAAAAAAAGCCAAATTGAATCCTTAAATTATTCCTCGTATGGATAAATTCAAAACGAAACCACCGGCTGTTCACATTTGCTTTTTACAATTTGTGAATAATCTCCCGTCTTCGATGTTAGAGCATGGACATGTTGTCTTGGAGAAAGCAAACAGGCAATGACCAATAACATTAATTAAGCTAGAACAATTTTATCTTTTATTTCACTAAACAAGATTAGGACAATGTTAATGAGTTCTTCAAGGCTTTACAAATACTATAGTTAATTAGTATATGTGTAATTAAACTATTGATCACAATGTGAGATGAGGGGAAAGTAGAAATTTTGCATTAATTTCTATGTGTGTTTGTAAATGTTTTGTGCCCTTTATATTGACAGGATCGAGTTTAGAAAGGCACAGCAAAGTCTGGCCCTATGTATTAAATCCATATTTTGAAGACCCAATCAGAGGTCAAATGGTCAGGCTATCATAGGGGTGTGCAACCCTTCCAACCATATCAAACTGAAAATTGGTTAGTATTGTCATTTTTTAACTGAGTCACAATTTTGATTCGGTTCAGCTTTATATCTAAAAATCAGTTCACTGAATGAACCGAAACTTAAAATTTGTTATTTTTTAAATTTTTAAATACTATAATAATTTATATTTATAAAATATGGTTTGGTTTGATTTGGTTTTTGTTTAAAAAAAATTGGTTTTTTCAGTCTATTTGGTCTGATTTTCTGGTTTGATTTGGTTCGGTTTGATTAATTTAATTTGGTAAAAATTATCCCAAAACTGACTGAACCGACTAAATGCACACCCTTAAACTATCGGTTCATGTTCGATCCATGTAACATGTTTAGGCTTATTAAAAACTGTTAAATTATAAGGTTATTGCATAACTCTACTGTAAACTTTAATTATTTTCAATAATCTATTCTATTTTTAAAATTGTGGGGAATTAATATATGAACTTTTTAATCTATAAAAAATATATCCATAAATGGTGAAAGTAATATTTGCTTATACTGACATGATATACCAATATGACATATATGTAAATTTATTTGTTGAAGTAGAAATTAAATTTGACACGGTATGCTAACATGACATTTTAGTATGAACACATACTATTTTGACCATAAATATATTTGCAATAAATTAAAAAGTTCATATACCAATTCGATTAAAATAATGAAGATGTATGCATTAATTTATTAACCATCAACACTGCTTATTGAGCTAAATATTCGAATAGAAATTAAATATATTAATAAAAATAAAACTAATATATTAAAAAACAATTTAACTTCTATTTGGATTATTTTTTTCTCAAATTTTAGTTTAGGATAAAAATTTCAAGCACTTAACAATAGAAAATTATCTATTGCCCTCTTTATATTATTGATTGTGGACAACATCAAAACAGTAACTTATAAGATATTTTTCTGCAGTTATCCAGCATTTATTCAATTCTATTTAATTTAATTCGATTTATGTATGATTATAAAAATAGTAAAAATCTTTTAATGACTAATTTAATGTAACTCAATATATTAAAATTTAAATATAAAACTTAATTTAAGCAATAATAACTCTATGTGGACTGATGCAACAACTATGGATAAAAATTTTATCCTTTAAGTTTAATTAGTCCGACTAGTAGTCTCTAATCCAATGTGGGAAACACTGGTTTAAACAAAATAAAAAATAATAAATAATAAATAAATAAATAAAATATATATATATTCCCGTTTCTAGATTCTATAAAGTGACTGGAACGAACATCAAAAAAAAAAAAAAAAATAGAAGGAGCAAAATTGAATCCTTAAATTATTCCTCCTGTGGATAAGTTCAAAAACGAAACCACTGGCTGTTCACATTAGCTTTTCAAAATTTGTGAAGAATCTCCCGTCTTATATGTTAGAGCATGGACATGTTGTCTTGGAGAAAGCATCTAATTAAGCTAGAACAATTTTATCTTTTATTTCACTAAACAAGATTAGGACAATGTTAATGAGTTCTTCAAGGCTTTACAAATACTATAGTTAATAAGTATATGTGTAATTAAACTATTAATCACAATGTGAGATGACGGGAAAGTAGAAATTTGAGATGCTTTTTGTGAGTGAGTGAGCCATTTCTTTTTAAATACTCAAGTTGACAGGTTGTTTAAATATAACTTTAAGTTCTGTCTGAACTAACGTTTTTATTTAACTGAATGTGTAATTAAACTATTAATCACAAGGTGAGATGAGGGGGAGGTAGAAATTTGAGATGCTTTTTGTGAGTGAGTGGCCTGCCATTTTTAGGTTTTTTAACACTCAAGTTGACAGGTTGTTTAAATATAACTTTAAGTTCTGTCTGAACTAACATTTTTATTTAACTGATTGCGTAAACTACAATTCGAAATCTGTTTTACATTTTTTGTTTTACAATTAAGAACGCCTTTTAGTTTTGTATCGTCAGATTAAATTCAAATATAAATCTTCAGCGTTGCTACAGACCTTTTTTTTTTTTTTTTTCAATCGCTCCAATTTGAATTCTACTCTCTGTTTTTATTTATTAATTTATTTTTTTTACTTTGGAATTAGAGAGGGAAACCTCAAAGGAAGTTTAATACTGATACCGCATGTATATATTTATGTTTAATTAAAAAATTTTATTTTCTAAATGGATTACTCAGAAAGGGAAGGCAACCAAATCCATTTATGGAAAGAATCCTGCCTCAAAAAGACTCCGAAATGAAGAAGGAATACTCTTCTATTTGGTTTAGGATTGCTATCCGAAGAACAATCCTACTCTTTTCAGGTCTAAGTATCACTATAAATAGGATTTCATATCTTTCATTCTCATTCATCCTATTATGTCATATTCTAATTGTTCTTTCTTTTTCTCTCTAGATTCTTTCTCTATTTTCTGACTTAAGCATCAGAGTGTTCGTGGGGATCCTTCTCACCTTTCATCTTGCCCTTTGTTAGTCATTTGCAGGATCCCAAACTCAATAGTTCCGAAAACAAGTTATCAAGTGGCATCGTCTATGGGAACTCTTGAGAAAAAATCATTCATATAGCTGCTAAGTTAAGACATCGACACCATGACTTCCAACCCACCACCAATTTCGACTTTTGAGACTCACATTAACCTCTTGACACCCATTCCTCCAATTAATCTATCAACACCTTAATTCAAGTGGCAACCTTGGGCTGGCTCACATGGACAACAACACGAAACCTCTAAAGATAATTGAGGTGAACAAGGGAAAGAGTAAAGTACTAAAAGAGGAATGTAGTTTAACAATTCTAGCTCTAGACAACTCAAAGTTAACTCAGAGGGTAGAAAAAGTTATACATAAAGCCTATACGAGACTAAGGAAAGAAGATGAATGTATTATGGAAGGCAAAATGCCATTCATAAGAAGGATAATCTAAACAGAGATCCCTACCAAGTTTAGAATCCCACAACTAGATCAATATAATGGGACCAGAGATCCTGTTAACCATATATTCACGTTTAGAATAAGAATGTTGCTCCAGAACATGAATGATAGAATCATGTGCATGGTCTTCCTAAGCACACTTACAAAGAATGCCCAAAAATGGTTTCATCAACTCCTAGAGAACTCTATCACCTTTTTTGACAATCTAGCAAAAAAGTTTCATACCATGTTCGTCACCAATATCCCCCTGCCAAAAACATCAACGATCTTTGGATGTGTTGGTAAGAGGTCGATAAGTCCCTACGAAGCTATCTTGATCAATTCAACAAGGTAGCCATACATATCGAAAACCTTATGGACAAAGTTGCTATAAAAGCTTTGAAAAATGGCACTAGACTCGGAAAACTCAAAGATAAGATAATGATGAAGGAACCTCGCACTTTTGTAGAGGTGATGGCTATGACGGTAAAAATGATAAAGATTGATGAAGATAGAAGGACATGAAAGGAAGAAGAAAAACTACCAACCAAAGATGAAAGATCAAGATCCATATGAGCAAGCTTCCCAAAAATAAATTTTAGAAACTTGGTAGAAATATTTGATAAGGATGCAAACAAATACACACCTATAAATACCTCTAGATTCAGAATCCTCATATAGGTCAAGCAGAATGGTGTAGAAATTACTCCAATAAGCAGAATAAGCCCAACCAGAGATCCACACAAGGTAGGGGATATTTTTGCTAGTATCATAGAGAATATGGGCATAATATTGAGGCCTGCAAAGAACTAAAGAATGTCATAAAAAGACTGGTATAGAAAGGTAAACTCAACAATTTCATGGACATGTCCAAAGGAAGTAGGAACCTATAAGCTCATGTGCAAGACAGACCAAAAACAAAAAAAATCTCAAAATGAGTCAATCGATGTCATTAATATGATTATTGAAGGGAAAAATGCTAAAAAGAAACCTAAACAGAGCCGTGGAGAAAGGCCAGCCTTTAAGAAAGAGAGATCGTGTTTAATTTAGTTAATAGTTTGTATGCTCGTCACCCCCACTGTGACGCCTTGGTGATAAATGCGTACATTAATAATTTTTTAGTGAAGAGGTTATTAGTTGACAATGGAAACGCTATTAATGCATTTTCTTAAAATGCTTACAAAGCAATGGGAGGCTCTGTCACCAACCTAAAAGCCATCCAGAATCCCATTACAAGCTTTTACAAAGGAACTATACATCCAATGGGAATTGTAGTGTTAAATTTGGAATTTGAAAATTAGGCCGATGAAGAGATAAAAGTTATTAAAACCTTATTCAATGTGGTGGATCTCCTACTGGTATATAATGAAATCATAGGACGACCAATGCTTTATAAAGTAGATGCAGTCATAAGTATTCAACACCTAACTATGAAGATTCTAGTCAAGGGCAGAACTCTCACTATATGTGGAGATCAGCATATGACTAGACAGTGTTACCAGATGGCCATAAAGCCTAAGACGAAGGCCTTCCCCCTAAAAATATGGGAAATAGAGAAGCAAG
Organism: Mallotus nudiflorus; assembly: GCA_947683625.1. Classification (NCBI taxonomy): domain Eukaryota; kingdom Viridiplantae; phylum Streptophyta; class Magnoliopsida; order Malpighiales; family Euphorbiaceae; genus Mallotus; species Mallotus nudiflorus. Next base: position 1,226,868 of record CANTUR010000323.1, read on the forward strand.
GTGCTGGACCACAATAGGTCAATGACAGTGAAACATTATAAATTATTGATGGGAAAGTGGTAAAGATCAGTAATAAGCTCGACTATGACACCAAGCAAGGAATAAAGGAAGTCCTCACTAGACACTTATAAGACTTCACTTCTCAGGCATATGAAATAACTGGGGTAGATCCCCAGGTTGCCTGTCATAGCTTGAACATCAGACCAAGGGTGAAGCTAGTGATCTAGAAGAAAAGAACCTTTGCATGCGAGAGGTAAAAGATAATCGTTGAGGAAATGAATAAGTTGTTAGAAGCCGGGTTTATCAAGGAAGTTACTCATCCAGAATGGGTAGCCAATGTGGTACAAGTCAAGAAATCGAAAAGAAAGTATAGGATGTGTATGGAATATACTGATATTAATCAGGCATGTCCTAAGGACAGCTACCCACTACCTATAATTGACCAGCTCATAGATTCCACTGCCGGCCACGAACTATATAGTTTTTTTAATACAGTGCAAGGATATCACTAGATACCAATGAAGAAAGAAGATCAAGAGAAAACATCTTTCATCACTCATGAAGGTCTTTACTGCTACAAGGTGATGCTCTTCAGACTAAAGAATGTCGGAGCAATATATCAGAGAATGATAAACCATGTACTTTGGGACCAAATTGGGAAAAATGTGGAAGTATATATGGATGACATTATTATTGAGAGCAAGCATGTAGAAAAAAACTCAGCGAATTTCAATCAAGTCCTTCAATTGTTGAGTGAGTCTAGGATCAAGCTAAATATAGAAAAATGCATATTCAGAGTCAAAGATGGCAAATTCCTATGATTCATGATATCCTATAAAGGTATTGATGCCAACTCAAAAAAATGGAAGCCATTCTCAACATGAAAGCTGCAAAGACTATCCATGAATTACAAAATCTAAAAGGCAGAATCATGGCTTTGGAACGTTTCATCTCTTGCTTGGCCAGATGGTGCCTACCACTATTCCAAGCTTTAAAAAATTCTAATAAATTTATTTGGATTACAGACTGCCAGGTGTCCTTTGAAGATGTTAAAAAATTTCTATCCTCACCACCTCTACTTAGCAGGCTAATCCCAGAGGAAACAATGTACTTATATCTCTCGGTAGGTCAAGAATGTATAGCTTCAGTGCTAGTAAGGGAAGAAGAGAGTCGGTAAAACTCGATATATTACATCAATAAAATACTATGAGGATATGAGATTCTATACCCAATGTTGACCTGGCCATCACCATTGTCCACACATCATGGAAGCTCTAACACTACTTATAGGCTCATCCCATTATTATCAGATCTTGTTTCCCCTTGCAGAAAATTTTACAAAGGCTTGAGACTTCAGGCAAATTGGTTCAATGGTCTGTATTACTTAAAGAATTTGACATCGATTATAAGCCCCGTCAGTAAATAAAAACTCAAGCATTAGTAGATTTTGTTCAAGAAATAACGCTGGAAGACCTCATTATGACCAAGGCACTATAGTGGAAACTCTATGTTGATGGAGCATCCTCCACTCAAGGATATGGTGTCAGAGTTATCCTTAAGGGACCACATAAAATTCACATCTGGTATGCAGTTTGAATAAAGTACAATGCAACTAATAATGCTGTGGAATATGAGGCACTCATCACAGGAATAAAGTTGGATGCCAAAGTTAGAGCCGAACACCTCACAATACATTCAGATTTTCAGCTAGCAGTAAACTAGGTCAACAAGACATTCTAGATCAAGGATCCAAACATCACTAGATATGTGGAAAAAGTTATACAACTCTTGAAGAAGATTGAACAAGACAGGGGACAATGGGAGATCGTCCATATACCCAGACATGAAAACTCTAAGGCTGACCTCCTAGCCAAATTGGCAGCTAAAGATAATCAAGCATTTAAGGGTATAGAATTCACTAAAGTACTAATAAAACCCAGTACTGAGGACCCTAATATCATAGAAGTATGAGAAGTCACAGAATGGATGCGATCGATAGTCCAATACCTAGAACACAAAATACTTCTAGAAGAAAAACTGAATGCTCAGAAACTGAAGATAAAGGTAGCTCACTACTCTATTCATGATGGGGAGCTCTATAGGAAATCCTTTCACACTTATGGTCTAAATGCATATCCCTAGAGGAAGGGAATTACATACTCAGGGAAATCCATGAAGGAATTTATAGAGCGCATGAATCCCACTACACACTAATTAGGAAAGTGCTTCTTCAAGGATACTATTAGCCCACCATGTCTAATGATGCTTAAAAGTTAACTCAAGAATGTCATCAGTGCCAGCAATTCGCTCATCTCAATCACAAGCCTTCCCACCCTTTACATTCGATTGGCAGCCCATGGCCCTTCGCCATATAGGGAATGAACATCTTGGGTCCTTTCTCAACCTCCACTTCATAAAAAAAGTTCTTTATTATGGCTATAAACCATTTCACTAAGTGGGTAGAAGTGGAAGTAGTTCCAACCATTAGAGAAGTTTAGATTCAATATTTCTTTTGAAGATAAATCATCTGCAAATTTGGCATACCTCACACCTTGATCACAAACAATGGAAAGTAGTTTGACAATGAGAAGTTCAAAAGGTTCTGCTCAGACCTTGGAATAAAGCTTCATTTTACCTCAGTAGCTTACCTACAAACAAAGGGCAAATAGAGTTACCAACAGAACTATTATACAGGGGTTAAAGAAGAAACTCGATGAGAATCAGGCTAACTTATAGCATAGATGTTGTAATACCAATAGAGATCAGTTTACCAAGTTAAAGGATCAGCTGTAACTTTGATCAAAACATCAACATCATTGACACCCGGATATGTCTAGACCTACTAGAAGAAAGAAGAGAATGGACGTCTGCTATACCTGAAGCACATAGGCATAAGATAGCATGGTATCTTCTCCAGCGTAGTCATCCAAGATAGTTCAAGGTAGGAGACTGGGTACTCAAAAGGGTAGATATTGGCATAGGCAACTTTGGCACTGAAAAACTGGGTCTAAATTAGGAAGGCCCCTATCAAGTTACAGAGCACACATCTAAAAGGGCATACAAATTAAAAGATAGAGAAGGCAAGGAACTCCATGATTTTAGTACTCAAACTACCTCTGAAAATACTACTAATAAATGGACTTGGAATGATATCAAATAAAGTATCTCTATACATTGAAGAAACAATCATCTTACAAAAAGTCAATTACAAAGAAAATTTATATTATACTAAGTGTACATTTGAACCATCGGGCTCAGAGACGGGAGGGGGAACAATATTGGCAGCACTGATAGGCATTATAAGCTCTACAGATGACCCTTCAGCTAATCTAGAAAAATTTCTTCCATGAAGGGAAGTGGCCTTTTTTCGAGCATCCTCTTCAGTAGCAATCTTAGCTAGATCAGCCGGCGTTATTTGATCCAGGTCAACCAAGTCCAACTTTGAATTCTGAAAGAGTAGGACCCTCCTACATTCAGACTTGTAGGCTTTGAGAAATCCTCCCACCATGCTCTGATAGGATCTCTTGTCATTTTCCTAAGATTTCTTGACCTCATATAGCTTCTTCTCCAGATCTATGATTTGAGAATCCTGTTCTTCAATCCTCTTATTCAACTGACCTTGACTGCACTTCAGATCAACAACCTTTTTTTAGCTCACCTTAGCCTTAAATTTTACCTCTGCATACTTTGTCTGGTAGAGCTCTGGTGCTGCCTTTGCATTATCCAACCTCTTCTCAAAATAAATTGCTATTATTTTGACCTTCATCTCCTTCAGGCTGTACTCACTTTTGAAGTAGAAATATTGGTCCTTTGCCAGCAATAAAACCTAGGTCATTTATGAAAAGGAAAAATTCATGTCATTCCCTCAATAGAAGAACACATAAAAGGTATTCACTACTTCTAGGAAATGCCTAATCTTAGAACTAAATAGCTCCTCCGGACCATCCTTGGACTAGCGTTGCATATCCGTTGGTAGCCTCAGTGACTCAACATATTGATCTCGAACCTAGGCATTCGAGACACTTAGTAGCTTCACTTTATTCAAGATCTATGCCCTTATATCCAAACATTTGGAAAGCCTTGCACACTAGATGTATATTTCCTCATCCAGCTCCTCAGCATCTGAGCCTTGGTCGATTAGCCGTCTCTTTTGCCAACCTTCCCAGTTGGATCGAGAAGATTCGACTTTAGCCTTTCCCTTCAGATTGTCTACTGCTTCCTTAAAGATTGTAGGTACTTCAGGATCCAAAAAGGGGGAGGAGATATGTGCTTCTTCTTGTCTTGTTAGTTCATCAACTAGAAGTCGAATTTTGTTTGCAAAAGCAAAAAAGTCAGTCATCTATAATTGAAAAAATAAAAAAGCAAGTCATAAAGATACCTTTCAATAATTAAAACATACTAGTAGATTGAACATGGTTCGGATAAACTCTCCATAAATATCTTTTTAATACATCCTCAGTTGACCAAGCCTTGGCCAGGCCATCGAGATGAAGCCTTAGGACCATCTCCGTATCGTGGTTTGATAGCTTTAAAGGTTGTTTTACCTTGTGAGACTCATCATACCACATTCATCGAATATCTAGGAAGTCCAAAGGCTGCTCGATAATGAAAAACTTATGCCTCTACTTCTTGTGAAAATCCAAAAGCTTCACAAATAAACTATGGTTGGGAACAACCGATAAGGAGAACATCAGTTCTACCTTCTTCTTTATTAAGCTATACAGATATTGCAAGACATTTAAGTCTGGTTCCCTACCCTCTTCATGCATCAACTGAATAATCCCGGTCAGAATCTGATAACTATTAGGGTAAAGTTGACTGAGTGCTATATTGCACCTATTTAGAAATCTTTTTACAAAAGGATCTAATAGAAACTTTAAACCCCCTTATAGTTGGTCAAAATACATCACTAGCCTACTGCGATATAGCATGGGGGTATAGGCCCTAAACTTCCTATATATAGTGTGAAGGGCATAATCAGTGAGAATGTTGAACTGCCTTTGGTACCACCCCAATAACTCCTCATTTATCCTAGACACAAACATATTGGAGCTAACCTGTTCCCTTGGTGCCATAAGACTATCTATAAAATAAAATAAAGAAAGAATGAAAAATGGAAGGAAAAGATCACCTAGTTGCAAAATGGAGGAGTCATGATAGAAAAAGAGTGGTGGTAGTAGCAAAGTAAATGAGACACTGATAAAATAAAAGAGCAAAATGCATTAACTCGAAGAAACATGGATATTTATAGAGCAATAAAAGGCTCTAGAACAAACCATTAATTGCCCTCCTAATTACTTCATTTCTCCCCACGTCATTAAGGGCAGTCTTGAAAATGAAAAAACCCACTAATCGTGTAGTCATCATTATGACAATAGAAACCTCTTATCTTCTGATGCACAAAAAGATGCGATAGTTACACAACTTAAATTTTAAAAATTGGCGTCGAGGTGACATAGATGTTACCTGACTCGAGTGCACCATTGCCAGCTGTTCTTCCATACTCGGTATAGCATGATCCAGCATCGCCCACCAGTAACTGAAGTTGGCACCCTCAAGTCGCTTCTATAGTACTAAGGTTTCAAGCATCCATGCCTCACGCATTAAGACCAATAATTGAAGCTGCCTCCCTCAAGTTGCTTATATAGTATTGAAGTTCTGAGCATCTATGCCTCATGCATTAAGACTAGTAATTAAAGCTGGCTCCCTTAGGTCGCTTCTATAGTATTGAGGATGAGCATCCGAGCCATACTTGCAAAACATCCAGACTATCCAGCACTCGAGCCACACTTGTAATGTACCGAGATCATATGACACTTAGGCTACACTTCTAATGAACCAAGATAAAGTCCAATGACTGAAGCTGACACCCTCAGGTCACTTCCATAGTACTGAGTTTCTAAGCATATAAGCCTTGCGTCCTTGTATCGAGTGTCTAAGCCTCGCACATTAGTCTAGTGACTAAAGCTGGCACCCTCAGGTTGCTTCTATACTATTGAGGTTTAGCACTCAGGCTGCACTTTTAATGCACCGAGCATCAAAACTCCAGTAATGACTAGTTTTGTCATGTCGCTTTTGCACTGACGGGTTAATCCATTTCGTATTCATTTTCATAAATTTTGCGCACTCTAAGGTCCAGATGACACTTCCACGATGCAATGGTTTCAAGACTCGGTACTGAGCTTTATCTTTTCTTGTGACTAAGGCTGGCCACCTCAACTCACCCTTCAATATCAAAATGAAGTGACTCAAGCACTTTCCCTCTATACAGAAGCATAAATATTTTATTATTAATAGACTCGAATACATTGGACATAAATATCTAGACAGACCCATGGGGGAACTCTTAATACTACACATGTATATATTCCTATTTAATTAAAGAACTTTATTTCCTAAACAAGTTACTCGAAAAAGGAAGGCAGCCAAATCCATTTAAGGAAAGGACCCTGCCTCAAAAAGACTTCTAGACGAAGAAGGAATACTCTCCTATTTGGTTTAGGATTCCTATTCCAAGAGGAATCATACTCTTTTCAGGTTTAAGTATCGCTATAAATAGTACGCCATGTCCCTCATTCTCATTCATAATATTCTCTCATATTCTAATTGTTCTTACTTTCTCTCTCTAAATTCTTTTTCCATTTTTTGACTTAGGTATCAGAGTATTCGTGAGATTCTCTCTACCTTTCATCTTACCCTTTCTTGATCATTTATAGAATTCAGATTCAAGAGTTCCAGAAATACAAAGGAAAGATCACATTATTATATTTTGTCCTTATATGTACACAGACAATTATTGAACCTTGAAAACTGGAAAATACCAAAGTATTTCCAATTGCAAAATTATTAATGGGTATTTGCACATATACTAACTCTTTCTTTAAGAAAATATTCACTCAAAATTAGAAGTACATTTTGATAAAATAATAATAAAAATAATAGTATAATTAATAAGTATTAAAATAAAATTTCATTTAAATTATAAAAAATTTTAATACTATGTTTTAATTATGTTAACATACCTCTTTTAATTTATAATTTAGTAATCTGTATGCTCCACTTAATGACTTATTTAATTATAACTTGACTCTCTAATATATGACTGAGTTCGATTAAAGAAATATGAATAAAAATTTTACAATAAGAAATTGAAACTCCATCAACAAAAAATAATAAAATTCTTATTAAGGGCAAAAACTTTATAAAAGAAGATTACAAAATTTAACTAAAAAATAAACATATCAAAGAGTTGTATTTATTTAATGAAAAAATAAAATAAAGCAAATAAAATAAAAATAGAAAGGAATACCATCTAAATGTAGAATTCAAATTTTTTCCCATATGGTATTTGATAAATTTTATAAAATTAAATTGTATCCTAATAAATTTACAAAATCAGTTATAACTAACGTAAATTCAATTAAATTTGATAAAGTTTGGAATAAATTTTAGAAGACTTTTTTATTATAATAAATATGAAACATAATATTCATTTCACTTAAAAATGAATTATACATTTAATTTTTGACACACAAAATAGTAAATACAATCGATTTACTTTAAAATAAATTATAAATGGAATTAAAATTTGTTGTAAACATAATTAATGAGTTCCTCAAGAAATTTGAACCAAGCACACCTAAATAATTAAAATAAAAATGTCTGAAATGTAATTGAAAAAACTAATACAAAACTCAAACCTCAAAAAATCTTTAAACCATACACATTACTAAAGCCATTCAATTGCTCTGTTTATGGGAAGGGTGTGCATAGGGGTAGACAGCAAAGAAGGCCTGGATCACAGTGAGAAGCAGGAGCAAAAGTGCTGCCATTGCGGACATAAATGACCATGGACTGTCGAAATAAGTATGCTTGAATCCTGCCCATTTGATGTTAAAGCTGTTCCTGTAATATCTGTTAACATCCTTGAACAACATCAATAGATAGCTCCTCTGTATGTCAAAAGTAATATCTTTTCCAACGTCATTGAAGAATTTAGCTACTTCCTCATCAGTTCCGAAGTAGTTTTCAATAATCCTTTTATCACTCAAGTAACCTGCATCGGCAGGCGTACTAATGAGGCAACCCATGAAAGTAACATAACTCGTAATGTGCTTCGTGCAATGTTTATAACACTGCTCATATGCAACACAATTTAGCAAGAAAGCGCTGTTGAAATCGTCAACTGTTAATGGTGGGATTCTTAGTACTCCCCGAGAAAAACTAATATCGAGGAAGCTGTCAGTTTTCTTCGGCTTGAACTTAATTCCGCTTAGGCGAAGCTTCTTCGCAGATTGGATCAGTTGAAGAAAATGACTATGAGCATCATCATTAGAGTTTTCTCGTGTTAGTGGAGGAATGAAAGTTGTGCGAAATAAATCAAGCAAATGTTTCCCTTTGATTTCTTTGAATCTATCTAAAACTTCTGGTGGCCTTTCGACTGCATAATCGAAGAATTCGAGAGCGAGTTCAGTCAAAGAACGAGTCTTGTCTTGAAGGGTAATTGAAACTAGTTCGAACAAAGACTCAAGAACAAAGAAAGGAATTTGATTCTCTAGCCTGAGAATATCTCGCATCAAAAAAGAGAACATCCATGCCATATTGAAAATAGGGTCGTCCAGGTGAGTTTGCACTAACCTTCCAACGATGCATAATAACTCAATAATGAAACACCCATCAAGAATCATCATTTCAATAAGTTGATGACTGTTGTATTCAATATTTTCTGAATAGCATTCTCTTATCTCCTCCTCCTTCTGCGCTATGGCTTTACAGAATTCGTTGAGGCTCACACCGTGTTGTTTTGTTCGAGCAAGAACTGCACCAAGAAATCGCCATTTGTGTTCTTCAATCATCTGGAGTTGCTCTTTACCGTGGTGATAAGGGCCAATGGACACTATGTGAGGTTGATAAGCCTTTTCATTGATTTGAACAAGGCTTTTAGGAACTCTGAAGATACAACAAGAGCTCTTACCGGCTGAATTGTTAAGCAACCTTGGTATTTTAGTGACCTTATCATCTAGTGAAGCTATCCAATCCTCTTCCTCTTTTGAGATGGCAATAACATGATCAAATGGTTCTCCATTTTCCTGGTTTTGCTTGTTAGGGAGATTTGATTCTGTTTCCATGTCTTCAACACTGTTTATCATAGTGCAAATACGAAGACAATAACACAAGTATGGCTTATCTCCAATAAATTTGATAGGAGCATAAGATGAATTATGGTATCTCTGTACGAAATGAAAAGTTTCTTGAAGTTCTCACAAGGTGTCTCCAACCAAAATTATTATTATTATTATTATTTTATTTTCTGAATTCTTGTTGGTGCATGAATAGCAATGCAAGTAACCTCAAATATACAGACCGACAAGTAATAAAGTAGAGAGTAAAGTATTGTTACTACCTGAATTAACAAATAATCACCTATTAGTCATAATCCAATTTGTTTAGACCCTCTTAATGTAAATTGAATAGAAGCAATGGACAAGACTAAGCAATAAGCAATCTAACAATTACTCCTTCTATTCCTTTTTAATTGTTGTTTAAGAATTATGCACATAAATTAAGAAATATAATTAATATATGTGTAAAATACTATACTGCCCTTATAATAATTCACTCAACTAATTATTAGTTTTATATTCCCTAAAATAGTGTATGTATAAATAAGGGTATGATAGGAAAAAAAGATAGTTAAAATGCATTGATAATTGAAAAGTCAAGTAAATTGGAACAAAAAATTCATCCTAAAATGACAATTAAAAAGGAACGGATGGAGTATTAATGTCACAATCCCAACCGAAAGGTACGTTACCACCACTAGGAAATGAGAATACATAATGTACTCGAAACCCATAGTAAGCTTTGAAAATTTTTCGTGAAGTAAAAATGATACACTTAACAATCAACTGATAATAAATGCACAATACCAAATACATATAATAATATCCTTAAAAAACATCAACATTTCATGTCAGAATACAAATAACACAAGTTTTGTAAATAACTATTGCAATGTCTAGAATTTAATTATACAATACATATGTCAATCCAATATACATAATGTAGCCGCTGAAGAATGAACCTGGTAGGGAACATTAGGAAGCTGACTGTGAGGTTATGAAAAAAATAAGTTAAGGGGAATCAAACCTCACTGAGTTAATTAATTCTATCAAATGCATGCTAATTTTATAAAATCATTTGTTAAAACCTCTTTTTAAAATAAAAGTAACTAAAGTAATTATAATTTTTAAAATCATTTACCTTTTTATGATAATATTTAAATAAAATTTATTTATAACTCTAAACTCAATTTAATATAAAATCCCCATAAGAAAATATATGAAATGAAATAATTATTTTGATAGAAAGCTTGGTAGAATACCTAAACTATTAATCTAATAACCTTTCAGCTCTCTTTAATTGAAATGGCTGCCATCCAGAGAGCAAGCTTAATCGATTTACTGGCACAGTTATTTCACTTATTCCATATTAATGTCCCGAGAGCAAGCTCAACCAAGTTACATCCCTTTATCTGGCATGAGAGCACTAGCTCCACTAAGCTCTATCCATTTACTCTTGCCCAAGAGCACAAACTCCACTGAACATATTCCATAATTTAAATATATACTGAAATCTTACTCATACACACGTGATCTTAGTGACACCCATTAGGTAGCACGTTTTACCATTATCTCCAAATCAATTTGAGTTATAAAAATTAAATAAATAAAATAAATAAATCATTAAATAATGAATAATTAAATTGATTAAATAATAATTAAATAAAACATAATGAAATAAATTTCCTTTAAGCATGTTTTCAATTTTTACTAGCAAATATAGAAGAAATGATCGTACAACACAAATTTTATAAAAATAACTCAAAGGTTGAGTGTGTCGGGCAATGTGTTCTCTACTGCCCTAATGCTATAGCTCAAATCCTAGAGTTCTGTAAAATAAATAATATTTATTTAAAATATTCTCATAAAATAAAATAAATAAATTAATAAAAATTATTGGAATTATGGAAACTAGAGAATTGATGAAACTGAGTCGACAAAAAATGCAAAGTCAACTAAAATTAGAAATTCGACACAGGCCGATGTCACGTTTTATAAGATATCTACAAAAAATTCGACAGAGTCTTCTATGTAAAATGAACATCTCTTTATTAAAAGTAAAATCGTTTCTACACAAAAATAGACTTCAAATATTCGCACAATCACCCAGTCTCAAGTTGGGCCCCTGAACTGCACTAATTATCCAACAAGAACCACAATTCACAGAAATAATAATATAATATAATTTTGTTTAAAATCACCAAAAATCATAAAATCTCATTTAAATACCACATATTCATTTATTTTAATAACAAAACATAAAACATATTTATTTTACAATAAATAGTAAAATTGTAGCTTATACATAAATTTTTGTCAATAACATACTTAATTCAAATTTCAAAATTAAATAACATTAATTGCAAATATCTATTTAAATTCCTTAAATATATCACAAAATTAACAACTAACTTATTTCAACTAAAAAAAAAAAAAATTGATTGTTCTTATTATTTCCAAAAATTAATATAAATTAGTTAAAATAGGAAATAACTTATAAAAATTATTTAGTGCTATTATTAGTCAAAATCTGTCTAAAACATTATAATTATCAATAATTTATTTTAAATAATAAAAATTACTAATTTATAATTATTTTTTCAAAAAATTAATTTTGGCATAAACATTCAAAAGTTTATAATAAACGTTCAGTGCATAATTTTAATAAACTTCCTTAACAAATATTAATCTACATAATTAATAGAATTTAATAAAATATAAAAAGTAATTGGATCCAAGATTGCATGAATGGTAATTGAGATCCAAAAAATTAGAATTTTTTGAAAAATTCCAAAAAAAATAATTAAATATCATAAATGGATAACTCACAACTTCAATTTGACACGAATCAACAAAAAACAAGCTCAATCTCACAAATTAAAATGAAAACTATAGATGGCAAGGTTTAGTGCGCGTCCAAGATTTTAGCAACTGTGACACTGTTTAGGCTCAGGGCCTTAGGGAACACACTACTATGTCATAAAGTCATAGCGTGGAGAAGAGGAGTCGCCACCCAGGGTAATAACTATGACAATTTGATTGGTGGTACTCGATTCTCTAAACGAAAGCTAGCACCATAACTAGGAGATTCTAGGAATGGAATACTAACTTTTTTTAGTCTCATGTTCATTTAGAATAATTTTATAAATGATTGTTTCATCCTCTAATTACATGCAATTTTATTTAAACCCTATTTGACTTCCATCTAACCTTAGCATCTAGTCAATAAAATTACACATAAACAATGCACTCAAGATCGCACCGTCCCTAAGTCTAAACTATGTTAATTTTATTAAAAAAAGTTAGCTAAATTTATATTTTTTATTTACAAGTGTGAAATGGACTACAGGTAGGCCTACATTTTTATTAATTAGTGAGCCTAGATCTATTTCTTTTACTTTGTCTAAAAAATGGGCTTAAGTCTATTTAATTATAAAGGAAAGTTAAATTAATGGGCCTAAGTCTAACTTGATTTTATTTTAAGTGAAATGTGGGCCTAGGTCTATTTATTTTAAAAGAAATAAAATTAAGTAGGTTGAGCTAAGTCTAAACAAGTTTTAATTAACTAAGTGGGCCTCAAATCTAATTAACCTAATGGGCCTAAATTGATTTTAATTATTTAAAGCCCTAAACCATTTTAAAGCCTATTTAAAATGAGTTAGACTTAAGCGTGGGCTTGGGGCCCATAATAAAAATAAACAATAGAAAAAAACATAATCCAAAAACAAATAAAATATAAAAAAGATCAAACATAAATTATAGTGATTTTCTAAAAAACCCTAAATCAATTACATGCAAAACTAAATTAAGCTACTACCACCATTGATTTTAATTGATTTTTACCTAATTGAACCCAATTACTAATTGATTTTAAAAGCAGAAAATTAAAACTTTCACTATTCCCACTACTGGGGCTATTACAAACTATGTACAAAATTAAAATTAAACAATTATACACCCATAAATTAAAATAACTACACAGGATACCAAAATGCAAAATAAAGATATAAATCATAAGTTCCACTAGAAAACAACATAGGTTCTTCCATGGCATTCCATAGACCTTTTATTTGTCTGAACACAGGCAGTGTCCTCCTCAATCTACATTCGTACATCAAAACAAAAACACAAAAATAATTAAACTAGTAGTGAAATTGAATAATCAAAACAATAAAAAAATAAAATAAAAATCACAAAAAGAAAGAAAAAAAGAAGAAAAAAAATGAATGTTGTGCATATGCTTTGAGATAGCCCCTCAGATTGAGATTGTCACTGTCATTTTTTACTAGTTATTTGATTCTGGATAGAGGCTCAATTGCATTCCAAACACATAATGTTATTTTCAAAGCTTTAAAGAATGACGTTAAAAAATTAGAGTTTTAGATAAGATGGAAGAAATTAAGATTTTCTTACACAGTTCTCTAGATGTTTTCTCAAATTTTTTCATCTTTTTCTTTTTTTTTTCTCTCATTGTGTGTCTCTATATTTTTTTAGCCTCTCTGTTCGTCCATCCTCCCTCTTGCATGCATGCAAACTTTACTTTTAAATGCAGAGTATGCCTACGTACTGACTTCCTCCTTTGGAGGAATATAATACATCTGATTGCATTTTTTTTATTTCAAAATCTTATAACGCATTTTGAACGTGTAAAAAATTTATCAGATAATAATAATGACAAAATTCAATTACTAAAAGACCCCTAAAAAATTGACTTTTTTATAATCAAATCCTAAAAAATATTGCAATTTAGTCCCTAAAGTATAGAAAATCAACAATCAAGTTCAATTTTTGAATAAATTTCATCATAGGGGATTACGTCACAATTATGCACAATTGCATCCTAAAATTGGGTGCTTACAGTTGCCCCCTTTGTCGTTGTTTGCTTGACAAATTGCGGCAAAGCAATAGAAGCACACAATTTAAAAAAAAAAGGAATTAGGACACTTGATTATATTCTAAATGATAGATTGACGCCCAAATTGCTGAGCAAGGTGTAATGTTTTACAAGTCTCACTATATTTCTTACTGAACGTCTAGTGGACTTTGTGCAAATGAGTTTTGCTATATTCCTTGTGGGACATTTAGCGATGATAAATTGAAAACTTGCTATAGTTCCTATGGAACGTCTATCAATGATGAATTTTATTATATTTCCTATGGGATGTCTAATGATGCACACTATATTCCTTATGGGACGTCTAGTGATGATAAATTGAAAACTTGCTATAGTTCCTATTGAACATCTGGCACCGATGAATTTCATCATATTCCCTATGGGATGTCTAAGGATGCACACTATATTCCTTGTGGGACATTTAGTAATGATAAATTGAAAACTTACTATAGTTCCTGTGGAATGTCTAGCAGGAATGAATTTCATTATATTCCCTGTGGGACGTCTAATGATACACACTATATTCCCTTTGGAATGTCCAGTGAAGTTGAATTGAAAATCTGCTATTATTCATGTGGAACGTCTAACACTGATGAATTTTGTTATATTCCCTATGGAACGTCTAATGGTGTACACTATATTCCTTGTGGGACGTCTAGTGAAGTTGAATTGAAAATCTATTATAGTTCCTGTGGAACGTATAGCATTGATGAACTTGAAAGTTTATATCATAACTACCATGCAGTACATAACATAATGAAGGTTATGACTATTGTGCAGCACATAACATAGTCATTCAAAATTCATGTCATAGTTACTGTATGACATATGAATCCTTTGATTGAAATGATGCTTGTAAAATGCAAAAAATGAATTCTGTAATCTTGTTCTGTATTCTATACTTGATAGACAATTCAGAATCATAGATTGATTATGCATTTTTAATAATTCAATGAATTATTAATTTGATGAATGTCATGATTTAATTAAGATCATGTTCCTAATCAAAATGCAATTATGGACCAAATTGTAATAAAAGAACTTGGATCCATGTATAAGGACCAAAGTGGATATTTTCCACATTATATATACTTTCCTTTTTTTTTGCATGTAACATTCCATTATCTGTAACATTCTATTATCTTTTTTTTTCATTTTCCTTTCCTTTCATTTTCTTTCTTTTCATTGATTTTCTTTCCTTGATTTCTTCATCATTTTATGTCTGATTTGCAATCTATCTGATCCAATGGCCTCCTTGTTACATAGATAACATGAGAGAGTTAAGACTTCAGAACATCAAAGGATTTTGCCTCCTCATTTTCCTCATAATGAACTTGGACCTAAAGAAGACTCAACTATCTTTCCTTTGACTCATTTACATACCCACAGGTGCAGAGATGTGGGTAATGAGGTAACTTTTCTAGCTTTTATTTATTTATGTAAAAATACCACCTATACAATTAGTAATCAAAGTTAGTTTTAGAGTAGAGATTGATATGCATATTAGTCAGAAATTAACATGAAAATGCATGATAAAATTGATATTAAACTTTGAAAATATGAAATTCAGCCTCTGAATGACTAATCGGTTGTCTAGAATTCTGATCAAAATTCTAGATTTTTGATCGACCCAGCTAAAGCCGATCGACAAAGTAGAATGTTAATTGACATTCTGGAATGCCAATCGGCTTTTCAAAAATTTTGTTTGTTAATTAATTAATTAACTAATCAAATCTTTCAATTTAAATTCTTTAATTAATTAATTAATCTTTCAATTAATTAATTATTATTTTAAAATTGAACTAGCATCCAATGAAGTTCATTGGTTGTTTCAATCTATCTCGAGAATTATTTCATGGACTGCCAAAGTAGGTGACACATCTGATTTAGGCCTCCGGATTCAGCCATTTCATTGTTGCACTTTCGACTGTTTGAGGCTAGTCTGACAGTTACTCTTTGTTTGCTTTGATCTAGTGATTACCTATACTTTTCATACTCTTATGGGTGACCTGACCATTTCACCTATAAGTTTCTCTACTATCATCGGGATTACCTTTGGAGTATCCCTAATTCCATTTGACATTAGCTATTGTAGTCTTCCAAATCATGCATGGAGTCAGTAAGTGCAAGATTTAATCGGGTTCGCTCCAACATGGAAGAATCAAAAGAATGTTCTTCTTTCATCCTTAGTTGAGGGATTCATACACCTTCCTATTTCTACTCCTCATCAAATTGTCCATAAGCCTAGGTGTTTCCTTTTGATATTATTAGGCACGACCCTCTTTTGTGAGACCGGTCATGAGGTCAGTATTGCTCTGTTTGGTCCTTTTCGTGACTTGGATCAAGTTGCCACACTAGATTGGGGATCTGTTGCACTCTCTTATATTTACTACAAACTAGACACTGTCTATAGGGGTGCTATCACAATATGTGGCTTTTGGCACATCTTGCATGTATGTTATCCTTCCTTTGATCTTTATAGTCTTGCTTTTCTTTGCCTTTTTCTAATATGTTCTCTTTCTTCTAGATCTAGAGCATATAGATTGGGCTGATTCAAGGCTTTAACGCTATCAGTTCTGATAGGACTATTCCTTTGATGATGAGATGGGATTCTTCCTACCTTGCTAGCAATAGAAATACTTTGCAGACATATCGTGATCAAGTGGCAAAAAATAAAATCATTAGGGGCACCTGGTAAGAAAAAATAAAATCATTAGTATGTTACAGTTTAATAGAGATTAGACTTAATTTACATAAATTACAGATAAAATCTGATTAGTTGGAGGATGCTGAGGACATCTAGTGATATGATTTCATGCCAACTGCAGTTTGCCTTGAGCCTATAAGGATTATGCTATCTGGTTATGGCTGTTTGATGTGGTATTTAGGGGAGTGAGTGTATGCTGGTCTTTTGGCCCTTCTCCATGTTGCATTCCATCTAATGTCCCTTCCTCTATGCTTCGTAGCTCGCATCTTACAGGTTCAAAGCTGAGGGATGCACTATAGGGATATGCTGCCTTAGATTTTCTTAAGCATTCTCGACATTATCAACAGTTTATTTGTGAGAGCCTCTTAGAGCATGTTCCTATTAACAATGATAAGGCAATTTCTCATTATTTTAGCTTATACTTATAGAACATATGAATCACTCCTTCTCTTTACAGTTTGAGGAGGTTCACTCTTTTGTTGATGCGGATGAGGAGACTGAGATTGCTCTAGAGACTGAGGTTGTTCCTGATATTGAGAGTCCTAAGCCCAGACCTAGTCCTGTTCATCATACTCAATATGTTGGGACTAGTCATGATGTTGCTTTTACGAGCATTACCCTTGGTGATATCTCACTTACAGATAGGTCCATATTCTACTGGGCTCTTACTATTTAGTCTTCAGTCGAGCAACAAATGTATTTTAGTGATGCTTAGTTTTCTATCTTTTCTCCCACAGATGCCTCTCATGTGAGTTTTTCTGACTTATTTTTTGCGTAATCTGTACACTCGATACTAATGTTAATCAATTTACAAAACAGGTCCGTTGGACACAGGCGAAGTATTTACATGGACTCGCCTCATCTCAGAGGTTATTCACTATGTAGGTTAGAGATAGTTAGAGGGTAAGTATATGTAAAATAAAGATGCAAATGTATGCATGCTATGCATGAAATGCACATGATGTGTATTTTATGTGTATAGAGCTACTCGAGTGGTCTAGAGCATGAGATTGAGATGCTTCACTGACAGCTTATAGCTTTGAGCATTGATCCCTATAGTTTTGGGACTTCCTCTATCAAACTTTCAGACGTCTTTCACCATGATGACTCTACCAGATGATGGAGCCCATGGCCAAATTCTAGAGCTCAGGATGACTGATTTAAGCTATCAGATTTTTCTATTATACTATTGTGTTCTAAATTCTATATTATTTGTATGCACTGTGTTGAACTAGTATGTATCTTAATTTAAGCTTAAATTAGACTTTAACTAAATAGATAAAGATTTTAGATAATAAAGATAATTATATAATTAGTATAATGACAATTAGATAATTATGCTATTTATCCTCTATCTCTATCCATTTATCTTTATCATTTATCATCTATTATCTCTATCCAGTAGAGGAAGCCCAATTCCATCCAAATTCAACTTATCTCTTTATAAAAGGGTCATAAAAGAACAAGTTTCACTATCCCTTTCTCTCCAATGTCATAATAACTCAAGCTTCTCTCCAATTGATGAAGAAATTTCTCAAGAGCCTTAATGGTCATGACTGGAATAGGCTTCAACCTTTTCATCTCAAACCCTTAAGATCTTTTCAACATTTGAAGATAAATGACAATTTCTTGCATGCTGTTGTAATGTTCTGGAGCTCAAAAGATCATGTCTTCAGGTTTAATAGCCATGAGCTGTGTCCTATGATTGACGAATTTACTACTATCTTGGGGTGCTCATTGGACTCTACTCCTACTATTGCTTTGCCTGATTTAGGTATGCAATTCCTGGATAGGCTTGTTGCTTTCTTTGATATGCCCCCAACTAGTATTAATCTTTTTTCCCATAATTCTGAGACTGTCAATCTATCTTTTTTAATTACTGCATGTGAGACTAAAGGCAAGAATAGTGCTAGTTGGATTAGAATGGTCACTTTCTGCTTTTATACTCAATTCCTCTTGGTCTCTTCACCCGGAGATGCTGATACCAGGATTATGAGTACTTTGGAGCAAGTGGAAGCTGGGTCTGACCCTATGTCAATTATTCTTGCTGAGACCATTATTAGGTTAGATAACTTTTAGATCCATCATTGTCTTTTAGGCAGTTGTATGACCAAAGCTCTCTTTTTTTTGCCTTACTTTTACCTAAGCTATCCTTTTGGATTTTCAACTTAGAAGGCTTGCCCTAACTTTTGCCTAAGTCATCCTTTTGGGTTTTCAACTTAGTGGGCTTTCATTTTATTTTTCTGTATTTTTCAAATATGGTTATAAGAGAAGCTGAGCTTGCTTGTTGTTCCTACTAATCCTTCATCTTATAAACTTTATCAACTGCAATCTCATCCATTGAAGGGGAAGGATAGACACATTATGGACCAATGGGTGAATTGGTTACAAGGCGTTACATATATTGAGATTACATGGACTTGCGCTTGGTGGAAGCTAAAGTTTGTGACCCTCAACTTGTATGATCATTCTGTTCCTATCCCAGGGCTGCACTTCTTGACTTTCTTTTCTCCTTCTTGACTTTGTCGTCAGTATGACCGTCCATAATTCATAATCACTATTCTGACTGACTTTGAAGGCTTTCCTCTCAGACAGGATTTCCTAGATAGGGTCAATAGTTTATGGCCTCGCAAGATTCTTGAGTGGAACATACACTCAGATGCTGATAGAGCTACTGATGACAATTACAAGACTAAGGTTGTGGTACAAGCTACTGAACCACAAGGATTTTCTAGATATAAAAGGACTTAGGCTTTGCATGAAGAATCATAAAAGAAGAAGCAAGGACATCATTAGGAATTGGTCTCATATTGTTGATTTTAAGCTTTCATATTCTATTTTCCTTTCTAGTACTTATGCATTTTGAATAAGATAGAACATGTAATGCTAGAACAAAAATTCAATTTCAATATCGTTCATTAATTAGCGCCAAAATGAGTAAATTTATTACATCACATGATATAACTCATATTATTAGCTAGTTCTTTCGAATCTTCTAGCTAAACATTTTTCTCTTACTATTTTATTTGCCCTAATTTTTATTTGACTAGCCCTTTATGGGTTTTCTAGCTAGCGGGACCATTTCTTTTATTTTTATTCCCTAATTTTTGTTTGCCAGCCCTTTACAAGTTTTCTGAGCAACAAGAATGTCCTAACTTTTGCTTGACTAGCCTTTTCAAGTTTTCTAATCAGCAGACTTTATTTTCTTTATATTACTTTTATTTTATTTTTATAGGTAGTATTTCTTAAGGCAATCTAGGTTAACAGGCTCCATGAATTCATTTCCTTCTAGATCTAATATCTTTGTAACTCCTTTAGGCAAAATCAATTTGACTAAATATGGCCCTTCCCAGTTTGGTATGAATTTCCCTATTGGATCAAATACCACTACTCTGAACTATTTTAACACCATGTCCCTAGATTTTTTTCTTTCTAGGCTTCACCTTTTTATTGAATGATCTTGTTATCCTCCTCTGGTATAGTTGAGTATGAAACAAAGCATTCATCCTTTTCTCGTCTAGAGATACAAGATGATCATACCTCTTTTATGCCCATTCACTCTCAGGATTTTTAGCTTCCATGACTACTCTCAAAGATTTGATCTCTATTTCTATAGGCAAAATAGCTTCACAACCATATACTAAGGTGAATTGAGTTTGCCGTGTGGCTGTTCTAGCTGTAGTTCTGTATCCCTATAAAGCGAAAGGAAGAAACTCATATCAATCTTTATAGGTCTTGACCATTTTAGAGAGAATTTTCTTAACATTTTTATTAGCTACTTCTATTGCTCCATTAACTTGAGGGAAATATAGTGAAGACTTATGATGCTCAATCCCATACTTCTGCAATAATTCTGATGTTTTTGACTAAAACTGGATGCCTTTATCTGTCACAATGTTGTGTGGAACCCCATATCTGTAAATAAGGCTCTTCTTAATAAATCTCGCCATCTGTTTTATTTTCATAGCATTGAAGGACTAAACCTCTACCCATCTGGAAAAGTAGTCTATTGCCAAAACTATGTACTTATGCCCATTTGATGATGTCAGCCTTATTTTTCCTATGATTTCAATTCCCTAGGCTACAAAGGGCCAAGGCGATGATAAACTATTCAATACTGTAGGAGGAAGATGGTTAAGATTTCCATAGGCCTGACACTGATTGCATTGTCTCACCATTATGATACAATCCTTTTCCATGCTCATCCAGTAATACCCTTGTCTGAGTATCTTCTTAGCTAGAATCATCCTGTTCATCTAAGAACTGCAAGCCCCTGCATGAATCTCTTGCATCACCTCTTCTATTTTATTCTTTTTGAGGCACCAGCGCTGCATCCCATTTAGCATTCTTTTGTATAATACCCCATCATGACTCGTATAGTTACGTGTAAGAACACGAAGGGCATATTTCTCTTCTGAATTTGCTTCATCTGGATACTTTCCTTCTTCTATAAACCTAAAAACATCATAAAACCACGGTTTCCCTTCAAGCCCTATTCGAACACTCATAATCTATTTACCCCTGTAACATGGAGCTCTTGATCTCATGATTACCAAAGGCTTCATAGTTGATTCCATTACACTATACCACATCAAAGAGAGTGTTGCCATTACATCTGCCATTTGATTTTCATCTCTTGACAAATGGATGAAGAGACATTTATTGAAGTTTTTTACTAAAGCTTTCAAATAGTAGATGTAGGGCTTCAGCTTTTCCTCTTTTACTTCCCATTCTTCGTTTGCTTGGCTAATCACTAGCATAGAATCCTCGTAAACTAACAGTTCCTTTACCCCAACTACTAGAGTTGCTTCAACTGCATAGGTACATACTTCATACTCAGCCATATTATTAGTCACCTTGAAGTCTAATTTCTTAGCCATCGGTATGGTCTCTCCTTCTAGAGTAACCAAAATTACTCCTAACCCAGTTCCTCTATTGTTTACAACTCCATCAAAGTAGAGCTTCCAATCACGAGGCTCTACCACTACCAAATTCTCATATGGAAACTCTAAATTCCACTGTTCATCACCCTCGACTTCATTTTGAGCAAGGAATTCTACTACTGCCCTTCCCTTGATGACCTTCATGGTGATATACTCTATATCAAACTCAGCTAGGAGTATTAGCCATTGAGACATCCTTCTAGTTAAAGTAGGCACCTGAAATAAATACCTTAGAGGACCGATCTTTGAGATTGCTTGGAGCTTATAGGAATGAAAATAATGCCTCAATTTCCTCGTTGCCCAGATCATGATTAGACACATCTTTTCTATAAAGTCATACTTTTCTTCATGTGGCAAGAACTTTTTACTGAGATAATAGACTGCATGCTCTATCCCTTTTGGTCCCTCCTGTTCTAGTATTGCCCCCATTACATTTTCTTCCAGGGCTAAATACAAGATCAATGGACTACCTTGCCTTGGTGGTTTTAATGCATGTGGATTGGCAAGATACTCTTTAATTGTTTCAACTGCCTTTTAATAATCATTATTCCACTTCACAAGCTAATTTTTCCTCATAAGTTTGAAGAAAAAGTCACAAATGTTAGTAAGCTTTGCAATGAACGTACTAATAAATTGTAACCTACCAAGGATACCTCTCACTTCTTTTTTTTATCTTTAATGCTCGCATTTCCCAAATAGCTTTCACTTAATTTGGATCTACTTCAATTCCTCTGTTGCTAACTATGTGCCCTAAAAGCTTTCCTGAAGTAACTCCAAAATTGCATTTCTTCAGATTGAGTCTCTGATTATACCCTCAATTTGAGCAAAGAACTTGTCCAGAGCTTTGAAATGTCCTTCTCTTATTTCTGACTTAACTATAATGTCATCCACATACACCTCGACCTCTTTGTGCATCATGTCATGGAAAAGAGCAGTAGCTGCCCTTTGATTAGTTGCACCTGCATTTTTTTAATCCAAAAGGCATTACTTTATAATAATATGTTCCCTATTCTATAGTGAAAGTTGTCTTGATATTGTCCATGACTGCCATCATTATTTGATTATAACTAGAGAACACATCCATGAAGGAGTACATTACACTTAATGCCACACTGTCCACTATTATATAGATGTGAGGTAAAGGGAAGTCATCCTTAAGGCATGCTTTGTTTAAATCCCTTAAGTCAACACACATACACACTTTACCATATTTCTTGGGTATTGGTACTATGTTTGGTAGCCATTGAGGATAATCAACTACTTTTAGAAAACTAGCCTGAATTTGTTTAGCTATTTCCTCTCTTATCTTTTCAATCCACTCCAATCTTAGCCTGTGTAGTTTCTGCTTAACAAGTTTAATTTCTGGACAAGTAGGAATATGATGCTCTACAATTTCCCTATCTAACCCTAGCATATCCTCATAAGTCCAAGCGAATACTACCTTTCTTTTTATTAATATTCTCTCAAAATTTTCCCTCTCTTCAAGAGTTACCTCATGTGATATAGAAATTTTCTTTGGATGATCATTTATGCCCATGTTAAATAAATCAAATTGAATTGAATTAATGTGAAACATGCATGAATGATCTAAATTATAATGCACATAACTATTAGGATGCACATCACATAAGTAAGTAAAACCAGCATTCATATCATTGACCATGGAAAAAATATAATTTTCATCCTCAAACAGACTGGACATTATTACATCAATTTCATTATAAAAAACATCAACAAAACTATCACTAATGATAGTAGCTAAATCCTAGGGTGGCTCCTCTTTAAGTGGCAGACACAATAGCTCTCCAACAACAACACTGTCCATCCTCTCAACTGCCAACTTCATCACTTCCTCTTTGTTGTCCTTCACTATATTCTTCACAATTTGCTCCTTGAAGATCTCAAACCTAGGGACGTATGCTCTAATAACACTAACTAATTCCTTGGCTCTCAGATAGTATTTGCCTTCCTCTAGCTTGATGAAGTTCTGACTCAAAGGACCAACTTTTGCATAAAGCTTCCTCTTTTATACATTGAATCTCTTACTTGCCCTTCTACCTTTTGGCTTTGCTTCCCTTATAAAACCCAATCCTATTGTGTCATCTTAATTTTTGAATCCTGGGAATTTTGGACTACTTTGTTCATTCTTCCTAAGTCCTTGTCCAAGTTGGTAATTCATGCTCTCTATCATTTTTGCTACTCTTAGATCCATTTCAGTCCTATCAAATATCCTAGCAATATGGAAACCAGGGGGTACACACACTTGTTTCTATTTATCCAATATGGATGCCACAATAGCAGTGGTCCCCGCTTCCATGGTCACAACTTCTTCATTATAAGGAAATTTTATATTTTGATGCATAGTTGAGGGTACCCCTCCCAAGGCATGGAACTATTGTCATCCCAACAATAAGGCATAAGTGACTAGAATGTCTAGCATGGTAAGCTCAATTATTGATTCCATAGGTCCTGTTTTAACCAGAGATTGGAATGTCCCCTCCACTTTCCTAGTGTTATCATAAGCTCTGATTATGAGGTTTGAATCTGTTAAGTCTTCAGCTTTTAAACCTAAGTTCGATAGGATTTTTAAAGGAAATAAATTAATTGTAGAACCATCATCGACCATAGCAAAATTGGTTCTCTTTCCCCTTACCTCAGTAGGGATAAACAATGCCTTATTATGGTTTCTTCCTTCTAAAGGCAAGTTATCATTTGAGAATGTTATCAGCCTATGTTTCTTTTTTATAACCTTTGCTGCCATAGCCTCTGGAGTAGCAGTTGTTTCAATATTATTGTTCAATAGAGCTTTGACAAGAGCCCTTTTATGGCTGCCTGAATGCATTGGTAATTCCCAAATGCTGACATTTGCCTTAGCTTTCTTTAGTTGTTCTAAAATCAGATACTCTTTCTATTCTTCTTCTATCTTTGCATCTTCTGTTTCTTCTCTTTCTGTTACTCTTTTTATTTTCTTTGTTACTGCTTTATAATTCTTCTCACTTGTAGTGACATGATTCACTTTAGGATCATTACTCTAGACATCAAAATTGTCTGGGCTTTCCTCATCAGAGTCATACCAGACGTTAATAACTCTAATGATTCAGTCTCTTTTCCCATCTTTCCACACTTCCATTGTGCATGTTTCCTTCCCTTTCAAATCTTCCATGCTGAGCTTGCTTAAATGTTGATTAAGTAAATCTTTAACTCCTTCTTAACACCATTTAAGAGCCAAAGGTTCATCCTCAAATTCATCACCCCACCCTGTAGGCATAATCGATTAAATGGGGATGTTAGCAGAAGCAGGCTTAGAATAGAATTTGTAATTAAATTTGCTCAAAGGTTGTCCCAATAGATCTTCAACTCCTCTTGGCGACTGCTCGAGAATTTTAGGCTCTTATTTTACCGACTTATCATCAAACTCATCTCCCCAACCTGAGGGCTTAATTTATTTAATAGGGATATTAGTAGAGGGTGGTTTTGAGTATAATACTCTATAATCAAACTTGCCTGAGGGCTAGCCCAGTAAATGTTCCACTCTTCTCTATGGCTATCCTAAAGGTTCACCATTGGGTATAGGGTTAAGGTCCTTGAAGGAGCTTAGCACTTATTCTTTGCTAACCCTTGAGTTGATCATCATGGTGGTTAGTGGTGGAACATTTTGGTAGTCTAGGAACGAGTTGTTTCTAGTGTTTAGATTAGAGTTGGATTTTTTAGGGTCTATGATTTTTTCAAAGTCTATCGGGTTGGATGTCATGTTTTAGGTGAATACAATTGTCTGTGGGATGCCTAACAGTTTAGTGGAATTTACAGTAACTGTTAGGGTCAAAACCAGGGACATTTGGGTTTGGTGGCTTAGAAAAGGTTAAGGGTCAAAGTAGGCCTTTTCAGATTAGTCTCCCTAGGACTTTGGAGAATTTTTGATTGAAGTTGGAGAACCTTCGAGGTTACTGAACTACATGCACCTCCATAGCTTGGCTAGTACTTCCCTGTTGTGTGCCCCCAGTTAAGTAATTTCAGGTTGTTGAGCATCTAGAATTCTTCTTTTCTCATTCTCTTTCTCTTCAGCTTATAGAATATGATTGTATAGATCTGTGAAGGTCTTTGGGTTCATCATTTATAGTCTTTCGACCAAATTAAGTGATACATTATGAACAATCATCCTAGAACTTTTTCAGCCAATTTATTTTTCATCAGTCCTGCTTTATTCATGAATCCAGTGAGGAAATCAGAAAAGGATTCATTCATTTTTTGCTTAGTCAACTCCAAATCCCTAATAGACACTTCCAATTAAGTGTTATAATCATATTGATTCAAGAATGCAGTACATAGTTCTTTTTAGTAAGCCCTAACAAACTTTTCTAACCCGTGGTACCAGTTTACAACCATTCCCTATGGGGACAGTACAAACACCCTAGCAACTACTCCTAATGGTGCTTTAGTAGTGCTCATGGTTGTTGTGTATTGGCTCAAATGAATTCTAGGGTCTCCTCTCCCATCAAATTTCTACAATTGAGGCATTTTGAATTTTCCAGGCAGCTTATCTCACTCCATTTACAATATGTCATCAAAGTCAAAAGAATATCCCATTCCTTGTCCTTTAATAAGCTCTTCCATCTTAGACATTTTCTAAGTCAATGCTTGCATCTGCTTGGACTCATAATCATGGACCAATTCAAGTGACTCTCTCTTTACCTTTTCTACTATGTAGTTTTCAATGTCTTCTAGTCTCACATTAGTAGCAAGCACATTTCTAGCAGTAGGTTTCCCCTCAGTATTATTAATAGTAGGTGGAGGAGCTACAACAATAGGTGGAGCTCCTACAGTAGGTGGCTGTTCAACAATAGCAGCAGTTGGTTGTTCAACAACAGGTTGCACTAGTTTAGCCAAAGCCTGTCTCAATTCATCTTGCATCATAGCTCTCATTTCATCCATTAAAGCTCCCTTAATGTCCTCTAAGGTCCACATCTCTAGTTGTTGTTCCATTTTAGTCTATTCAGTCTGAGTTGGTTCAGCTTCTAGGTATAATGGGTTGATTGGACTCTTCTCTAGTTCTTAAAGGATCTCTTGAGCTATTAACTTATAGCTTAGATCTATTCTGATTAATCTGCCACCTTTTTGCCCCAAAATACAAGAAGACACAGATAAATCTATGATGGCTATAAAACAAGGTGTTAGTATAATGCAAGGACTGTATGTATGCATGATGCATGTGTTTATGCAAAAAATAGCAAGCAAGCACTTAGCACGTAGAAAGTATTAAAAAGTAATCAATAAGCCATCATACAAGTAAACCTTCCAACCTTATTTCTCCTACACACATGTTCAATGGTGAGTTTCTTTTCCTAGGATTTTTAGTCTTAGCCTTCATATTGACAGGGGATATTAAGAGCTGATGCGCATGCCAAATCTCTCTTTAAAACAAAAACACAGAAATAGCATTTCTAAATATAAAGGTCTAGCCTAATCGTTATTAGCCTAAATGAGCTTCAAAGGTATAGGCCTGGGCTTTTATAAATAGAAATACCTCATGGAAATTCAAACAAATAAGCACTTTGGGTAAAAATCCTAGGGAAGTAACTAGGCCATTATATGTGGTTAGGGTCTAGTGAAAAGTTAAAGTTCCCTTAGCAAGATGCTCTCCATTATGGACTTTAAGTTACAGGCCAAGGTAAGAGGGGCCTAGCATCCTTTACAAACTTGAGAGAAGATTACCCCCCTTAAGGACTTGGGTTACAAACTTTGGTCAGATGAGCCCAGTAATCTCTCTTGAACTGAGTTAAGGCTAAGAGTGATGGTTAGCCAATCTATAACTCCATGAAGCTAGTGGAGTCATGGAATCATAAAACAACACCATTGACTTAATAGGGACATGCATAATGAATGTAAGAATGAAATAATAATCGATAAAATAATTCTAAAAACATAAGTAGAATCAATAGCTCTTATCCCTAGTGGATTCACCACTGTAGATGGTGGGGTTTAGCGTGCATCCAAGATTTTAGCAACTATGGCATTGTTTAGGCTCAGGGCCTTAGGTAACACACTACTATGTCACAGAGTCATAGCATGGAGAACAAGAGTGGCCACCCAGG
Organism: Mallotus nudiflorus; assembly: GCA_947683625.1. Lineage (NCBI taxonomy): Eukaryota > Viridiplantae > Streptophyta > Magnoliopsida > Malpighiales > Euphorbiaceae > Mallotus > Mallotus nudiflorus. The sequence continues at coordinate 1,254,623 of CANTUR010000323.1, forward strand.
GTAATAACTGGGACAATTTGATTAGTGGTACTCGATTCTCTAAAAGGAAGTTAGCACCACAACTAGGAGATTCTAGGAATGGAATACTAACTTGTCTTTATCTCGTGTTCATTTAGAATAATTTTATAAATGATGATTTCATCCTCTAATTACATGTAATTTTATTTAAACCCTATTTGACATCCATGTAACCCTAGGCATCTAGTCAATAAAATTACAAATAAAAAATGCACTCAAGATCACATTGTCCCTAAGTCTAAACTATGTTAATTATATTAAAAAATTTAGCTTACATTTTTTATTTATAAGTGAGAAATAGACTAAAGGTGAGCCTACATTTTTATTAATTAGTGAGCCTAGATCTATTTCTGTTACTTTGTCTAAAAAATGGGCTTAAGTCTATTTAATTATAAAGGAAAATTAAATTAATGGGCTTAAGTCTATTTAATTATAAAGGAAAATTAAATTAATGGGCCTAAGTCTAACTTGGTTTTTATTTAAAATGAGAAGTGGGCTTAGGTTTATTGATTTTAAAAGAAATAAAATTATTGTGCAATGTCAATCGGAATTACACAAATGCCGCCCTAAATTTTTTTAACTTTTAATTATTAAAAGACCCTTAAAAAATTAACTTATTTATAATCAAATCCTAAAAAATGTTGTAATTTAGTCCCTGTAGTCCAGAAAATCAATAATTGAGTTCAATTTTTGAATAAATTTCATTATAGGGGCTTACATCACAATTGTGCACAATTGCATCCCAAAATTGGGTGCTTACAAAAATCTAGAATAGAATTTCTCAAAATTGAGGTTGAATTTAGCGATGATTAGATGAATTACGTTAGAGGAATTGAAGCCCAAGAGGAAAGGAAGAGATTAAGCTATCAAGCTCAGCCTGAGAATTCTTCAATGGAGTGCCCATAAGAAATTCAATAAAGAGAAGAAACTGAGAAAGAGAAGAGAGATAGCAGCGACCGACGTTGTCGAGTTGCTAGCGATGTTAGGTGTGGTGAGATAGTGACTTTTGTGGCAATGTTGTTAGTGGTAGTGGTGGTCAACATGGGTGCAGAATGGCTACGGTAGAAAGAAAGAAAAAAACAAGGAAGAAGAAGAAGAAGATAGCCCAAAAAAAATATTCTATCCCTTTTATTGCTTCAATTGACAAGTTGTTGAAATATAATTTCAATATATATGTATGATTGATTAACATCTACTAGTTTAAATGATAAATAAATTAATTTTTCTTAAATAAAACTTTGGTAGAATAGATTGATGAACATTTGTTGGGGAGTTTTGATTATATTCTATGTCTTTAACACTCTCCGGAGGAGAATAATACAGTTACACTATTCCTTGTCGATCACCGTACAAGTATGCCAAGTAAAATTGACATGAGTAAGAATAAAGTAAATTTACAACTATGCATAAAGCTAAATTATAATAATATTTTGAGGTGGTTTAGATTCAGTTGGTATTGATCTATAAAATTCATTTTTATTTGATTTAGAAAAAAAAATAATTTTTTTATTGTGTAATTCATTAATATTTAAATTTTATTTTTTTTCTATTTTCTATGGTCATGAAGAATTAAATTATTTTTATATTTATTACTTTTGCTACTTTTTCTTCTAAGTGCAGGATAATTCTAAAGGATTGTGGGGGTTTTTTTTTTAATCAATTGGAGCCCTCTCTTCACCACCAATACACAACGGTTTATAATATTCATAACCACTCCTTTTACAGGATGTTTACCTAGCCAATATTTAACCTTTCTATTAATTAAACAATAAAATAATATTTTTTCAGAAATTAAATATACCACCAGTATATAAGTGAGGATGCATTAGTTCATTTATTTTGGTAAGAAAAAATAAATAAATAAATACCCATATGAGTGAAGAAAATAATTCGAAGACAAAAAAGAATAATTCTCATTCCTATATCATTTGTACAAAGTGTACTATTGAATATATACAAGAAAGAAAATAGAGATGTTGTTATGCTTATGGCTAATATAACTCTCATAGAAAAAGACATTGTATGCTTTACATGGTAAATGAATGTTGTATTATACATAGAAGATGATGTTGTCATTTGAAAATTGAAAGTGGATAGTGGACATGTGATCTTTATGTAAAAGGAAGTGTTAGATTTTAAGGCTTTGATTATGTGGTTTGGCATTGACCTTCTTCACCCTTTCTTAAGTAGGAGGGAAAGAATGAATGGACTCCAAGCTTGCTTTGAAAATGCATGCAAGGAGCAATAGCTAGTGGTTTGGTGAAAACATCAACAATTTGTTGAGCAGAGGGAATGTTGCGTGTGATTAATGCACCAATAGCAATTTTTTCATAAACAAATGATAATTGATTTCAATGTGTTTGGAGCACGCATGAAGGACTGGATTAATAGTCATATATAAAGCACTTTTATTGTCATAAAATAGTTACAGAGCTTGATTGAGTATGACTCCACTGTCCTGAAGAAGAAATTGAAGCCAAACTAGTTCAGTTATCATGGAAGTGAAGGCATAATACTCAGCTTTAGTGTTGGATCGTTAGATAGTGGGTTGCTTTTTAGAACATCAGGATATGCAATTGGCTCTAAGGAATATGCATTAGCTCATTATACTTTATCTACTTGTTAGAAACTCGGCCCAATCTACATCACAAAAACCATAGAGTAAGTGAGTACTATATTTATAGAAAGAAATACCAAAGTGAAGTGTTCCTTTAAGATAGCAAAGGATGCACTTTACTACTTTCATATCTCTAACAGTTGGGTTGTGAAGACTTTGACACACTTTAATAACTATGTGAACTATGTCAAGTCTAATGTAGGTCAGGTATTATAGGGCACCCACTAAGTTGAGAAATTCAGCGGCATTGACAGGATCAAAGTCTTGAGTATTGCCTGAGACTTGAGGCCATTGGCATTTTATAGTGTGAACTGTCTAATATTTTGTCTTGTTAAAGTAGTTCCTTGGCATATTGACTGTGATTTACTATTATGCCTTGATGATTATGATGGAATTCAATGCCAAAAAAGAAGTGTAATTCACCAAGGTCTTTGAGGGCGAATTCAAACCCAAGTTTGGTGATGAGGTGCTGAATAAATGGATCATTATTTCTTATGAGCACAATGTCATCAACATAAATAAGCATGAGTACAATCAAATAATTATTGTGTAAAAAAATAAAGATGGGTAAGCTATACTACAAATAAAACCAAAGTGAGTAAAAATATTGAGAGAGTCTATTAAAACAAGTTGTAGGAGCTTGTTTAAGGCCATAGAGTGATTTGTGGAGTTAATACAAAAACTCAAGTTTTTGAGGATCCTTGAAGCCATAAGGTTGCTCCATATACATAGTTTCTTTAATGAATCTATGAAGAAAAGCATTTTTAATGTCAAGTTGTATGAGTTTCCAATTGGATGTTACAAAAATCGATAGAACAACCCGAATAGTTGTTGCTTTGACAATAAGGACTATATGTTTCCTCATAATCTAGCCCTTTAATTTGAGAGTAGCCTTAGGTAACAAGGCAAGCTTTAAAGCACTCCACAATACCATATTTAAATTTAATTCTAAATATCCAATTGGACCTAATGATGTTGGTATTGGATGGTCATAGTACCAAGCTCCAAGTATTATTGTCATGAAGGGCTTGAATTTCTTCATTTATAGCCTCTCTCCAATGAGTTTTTTATAGGGTTATTTTGTAAGTTTTGTGAGTGGTGAGGTCATTGCAAGTAAAAAGAGCAGTGTTATGTCATTTGGGTTGTTATGTTTCTCATGTAAGGTCAGGATTGAGTTATGGGTTGTGCTAGAATTGTGCTGGAGTTATGTCTGAGTAATCATGGGGTGACAATGCAAAGGTGGAGTGGAAACTAAAAAGATAAATTAAAAATTAAATTATGGCTTAAATCGGGTAAATCAATGAAAGAGGGGAGAGTAGGATGGTGATGAGCATATATGGTTAGAATGGGTAGGTCCAGAGCAAGAGAAGATGTTAATGATTGGTGCTCAGTAGAATGTAGGGATAGAATATTAGTGGGAACAAGGTTCAGTCCATGATATTGGGTTATTAAATTATTTATTTCAATGGTGTGTGTCATAGTGGGACTATGGGTTATTATGTAAGGGAGGGAATTTTCAGTGAGTGGAAGCACTGATGGGCAAGACTGTGACTTAGGGAGTGATGTAGGATTAATCAGTGAGGCAAGTGGGATAGGGTTTATTGATTAGTAGGATGATGAGGTCATGATGGCTTGGGTCAATGGTGAAATGGGAGGTATGGGGATTAGATGTGTTAAGTGGTGGGCAGTTTATATGGGCTTGGGAAAGGGTGGTGTTTCGGTAGTAGGTGTGGGATGAAGGGAATTTTCGGTGATAAAAAATGGTTTGGGATCAAGGTGTGGAATGAAGGGAATTTTTTATGACTAAAAATGGTTTGGGATCAAAGTGGGGATCAAGGTTGGGTATTAGTTAGGTATGAGTTAGAGCTTTTGGGTGATTTTCGTCAGTGGGGTTCAAATTATTTAAAGTAGAAGTTATGGAAGTTGGTGCTTTTAGTGTAGAGGCATGCAATTTTATCTATTTCTCTATTTGATAGGGTTGTACATGTTCAACATTATCTAAAAAAAAGTGACTTCTAATTCCCTTAAAGTGACTTGATCTTGAGAGGGAAAGTAAGGAAAATAAAATTTATGAAATACAACACGTCAAGAAATATACACTTTGTTAGTACAAAAACATAAACAACAGTACCCTTTATGAATATGCCTATAACCAATAAAAGTGCAAGGATATGATTTTGTTGCAAATTTATTTTTGTTTCCTTGATCATGAAGGTAAGGAAAACACCTGCATCCAAAAATTCTTAACATACTATAATCAAGTTCATGATGGAATAATTTTTAATATGGAGATTTTATATTGTATGTACATGATGGCAAAGGATTAATTAAAAATGTAGTGATTAGAAAAGCATCAATCCAATATTTGGTTGCCATATAAGCTTGAAAAAGAAGAGTGAGCCATGCTACAATATGATGGTGTTTCTTTTTGGAAACTCTGTTATGTTATGGAGTGTGAGGGCATGAAAATTGGTGATTTCTATCATTATTAAATAAATGATTTTCAAAGCTATATAAGTAAATTGACCTCCACCATCACTTTGAAAGCATCTAATTTGTTTTGCCTACATAAAATATCTACTTGTTTATGAAATTTAGTAAAAACTTCAAAGACATCAAATCTTTATTTTAAAGAAAATATCCACGTGTAGCAGGTGCAATCATCCACAATGATAGCATAATATTTGAAATTTTAACAGGACATAATTGAGGGGGGTGGGGGGTCCCCATAAATGACATTATAATTAATCTAAAGGAAAATTGGCAATTTTATTTGTTAAAGAAAATGGAAGTTTACAACTCTTTCCCATTTGACAATTAGTATAGATAGTTTTTCATTGTTGCCAACTTGAAACATTGATTAAATTCTTGGAGTGTAAAATTTTTTAAAAATTGAAATTTGGATGTCCCATGTGTTAATGCTAAATTGTTTAAGAAACTCATTTATAAATAGTAAAAGCTTTATGAAGATTGTTTAATTCATATAAGCCATTATGCTTATAAACTTTAGCAAAAGCCTTTCCTTATTGAGACTTAACAAAAAATTAGTTAGCATTGCAAATAATAGAACAAGAATTACTAAATGTTAATTTAGCATCAGAAATGAGATTTTTTTAATTTCTTGTATTACTAAAACACTTTTAAGATTAATAACACCATCATTTGTTTTAATTTTACCTTCTCCAGTGTGACTAATGTGCAAATTGTCTCCATTACTGATAATAATAGAATCATCACCATTATATTGAGTCACAGTTGAAAGTTCACTTGGATCATTGAGAATGTGTGTGGTGCCACCCAAGTTAGCATAAAGATTTGGGTCATCACTTCGATTCATATTCATGGTTGCAAGTGCTTTGTGGAGTTGGTCCTCTAGTTGAATAAAATGATAAAAGTGGCTCCAACATTCAATAGTAGAGTGATTATTTTTCCCACTTATTTGACATATGATGGGTGCCTTATCTTGTTTGCCATTTTTATTGTTAACAAGATTACTGTTGGGTTGTGCTTCTCAATGAGCATTGGTGTAAATGATTTGAGTGCCATGTCTTATTACGGGATTAAACCCATGCCCATGCAAATTGAATCTACCTCCATTTCTACCATGACCTCTTCCTCTTTGAGCAAAGTAAGCTTGGTCGTTTCATGGATTAAGGGCTTATTTAGAGGTATCAAAATTTAATTGTTCATCGGCTTGAGGTGCCATAACAAATTGATGAAATGAAGGATAAGGTGATTTTGTAAGCACAATGGTATGGAAGTCTTAGTATTTGGGACCAAGACCTCTTACAAATTGAAACACCTTCTTTGTTTTATCAATTAGCTTATTCATTATAGCTAAGCTATTATATAGGCCCTTGAATTTCCTTACATAATCATTAACGGAGAGGATTCCTTTTTACAGTGACATGAGTATCTCATTCAGAATCATCTCCTTTTAAACTGTAATGGGGAGAATATGTTGTTCTATGGATTTCCTGTTGGATGGGTCCAGCCTACAAGTGGGATCCATAAGCCTACAATTTTGAAGATGAGTATACAAATTTGACAAAAAAAAGAGGTAGTTAAGCTTTACAGAATTGAATTCGATGATGCATTTATTGAAAAATGTTCAATTTACCAACCTTTTGTATGACTATAAATAGCCATGCATTGTAAGATTTTTTTAGTGTTTTTTCTTGTAAGTACAGGAGAGTTGTATGTATTATGAGTAATGTGAGCGAGAGCAAAAAGTGGGAGAGTTATATATGCAAGAGTGAGTGGTGTGAGTAAATAAAAATACAGACATTTGGGTATAAGTTTTGGGTGAGTGTAAAATATTTGTGTGAGCTTCTCTTTGGTATAAAGGGAAAGAATGAGAAAAATAAATAATATTTAAGAGAACCAATTTGTGAGGGTGAACCACAAATTAAGGGTTGTAATTTGTAATCCTATTATTTTTATAGTGGAATATTTAACTTGACTAGGTTCCGTGGTTTTTGCTTTTTATAAGGTTTCCACATAAAAGAATATTGGTGTCTATTTATTTATTTTTCTCAATTTATACAACATATTTTTTATCGCCTATTTGAATTCACCTATTGGCCAATTTGACCACCTTATTAATTTTATTATTTTAATTTGGTAGGCTAAACCACGCTTTATATTGCTATACACACTTCACCGCTTTTATTTATTTTTTGTAAATCTCATTTATTATCTAGTATCAAAGCTTAGTTGGTTTAAATTTTTTTTCTATCTAGATAAAGATGAAGTACACAGGCAACATGTACAAATTGACTCCAACAAATTACTCAGTTTGGAAGTTAATGATGGAGGATCTTTTATACATGAAAGATTTGTGGCAGCCTATCAAAACTATCAATGGTGTAGCTATTAATAAGCCAACAAAAATGAAAGATGTAGATTGGGAAGTGCTCAATAGAAAGTGTGTAACTCAAATAAGACAGTGGATTGATAGGAGGATTATGCAGAGCGTTGCCAAAGAAACTAATGCTTACAAGCTATGGAAAAAATTGGAGAAGACGTACATGCAACCAAGTGCACAAAATGTAGCCAATTTCATACATCGTCTCATTACCTTGAAATACAAAGATGGCAACAGCATGTCAAAACACATAAACAAATTTGAAGGTTTTGTAGATTAATGACAATCAATTGGCAATATTTTTACTGATATCTTTGCCAAAAAGTTGGGATTCTCATAAATTTAGCTCCTAATGAAAGGGTGACCTTAGAGATGGTAAAGGACAGATTGTTCAACGAAGAATCTAGATGAAATAAAAATAGTGAAACATTTGAAGCTCTTGTGTTAGAAAAACAAGAAAGGCATGGAAGAAGTAAAAGCATATTTCATCAGAATCATCAAAGGGGCCGATCAAAATATCGATCAAAGAAAGACTTCACTTGTTATCACTATGGCAAGCATGGACATTTAAAAAGGAAATATAGAATATAGAAAGCTGAACAATCAAGTAATCAACTAGCAAAAGCTCCACAAAAAAATGTTACAATAGCCGGAGATGAAGTTAAAGTTGTCCTAGATGAAAATATTATCCATCTCATATATTAAGATCAAACCTAGGTGGTTAACATAGGTGCCTCCTTCCATGTCACTTCTAGGAAGGATATCTTCTCATCCTATATTGTTGAAGACTTTGGCTTAGTCTGGATGGGAAATGATGGAGCATCCAAAATTATTGGCATGAGACATATTTATTTAGAAACTAAAATTGGATGTGAATTGCTCTTAAAATATGTATGGCATGTTTCATACATCATGTTCAATTTAATCTCCATTGAAAACCTTGATGATGAAGGCTACTAAAGCTATTTTGGTAGACAAAAGTGGAAGTTCACTAAAGGCTCTCTAGTGATGGCTAGAGAGAAGAAAATCAACTCCCTCTATACAATAGAAGTAAAGCTACAAAACAACTATATGAATGTAATGGAGAAAGAAGTTTCAATCAAGTTATAGCATAAATGACTTGGTCATATGAGTGAGAAAGGGCTAGTAAGGAAAGATCTCTTACCATGGATTAAAGTGTACATCTACAAAACTATGTTGATTGTATTCATGGAAAACAACACATAATTGCATTTTGGAGTTCCATACCATCAAGAAAACCAAATATTCTTGATTTGGTACATACTAATGTATGCATGATGCAAACTAGAAGTCTTAGTAGTGCTTTGTATTTTGTAACATTCATTGATGATTGCTCTAGAAAATTATGGGCATTTAGTCTAAAAACTAAAGACCAAGTGCTAGAAGTTTTTAAGGAAATTCACATAAAAGTGGATAGAGAAACTAAAATACAATTGAAGTGTGTTTGTGTACACAATGGTGGTGAATACAGAGGTCCATTTGAAGAATACTGTAGAAAATTCAGCATTAGGCTTGAGAAGTCGGTATGAAAAACACCTCAGCATAATGGTATTGTAGAAAGGATGAACAGAACAATCTGTGAAAGAATCAAATGTATGCTTTCAAATGCAAAATTACCCAACTCCTTTTGAGGGGAGGCAATGATAATTGTAGTTGACCTAATTAACTTTTCACCTTCAGTTCCACTTAATGGCGACGTACCGTAAAGAGTATTGACTGGAAAGGATATTTCTTATGAACATTTGAAAGTGTTTGATTGTAGAGGCTTTGTTCATATTCCATGAGATGAAAGAACTAAGCTTGATGGAAAATCTAAGGAATGTATATTATTGGTTTATGCTCATGAAGAATTTAGCTACAGACTTTAGGATCCTATTAATAAGAAGATCATCAGAAGCAAAGATGTTATCTTCTTTGAAGATCAAACCTTTGAAGATATAAAGAAAAAGAAGGAAACCAAACAAGTAAAAGAATATCCAATAAATCTAGAGCTAGTTCCTCTACTTTCTACTTATAATGAAGGGGAAGCCTTACCAAAAGATGATGAAAGGGGAGCTGGAAAGGATGATGCCAATGAACCTCATATTGTATAACCCAATTTGAGAAGATCAACTAGAGGTCGAGTAGAAAGCCATAGATACCCTTCAAATAAGTATATGATACTGACTAAAGGAGGAGAACCATAATGCTAGAAAGAAGCTATTTTAGGTGAATATAAAGAAAAGTGGATAGAAGCTATACAAGAGGAGATGAAATCCTTACAAGACAATAGTACCTTTAAACTAGTGCAACTTCCTAAAGGTAAAAGGGCACTAAAAAATAAATGGGTGTCCAAATTGAAGCATGAAGAAAGTAACTCACAACCAAGGTATAAGGCAAGGCTGGTTGTGAAAGGCTTTAGATAGAAAAAGGGTATTGATTTTGAAGAAATATTTTCACCAGTTGTAAAAATGTCTTCAATTAGAGTAGCACTTAGGTTAGCAACTAGTATGAATGTAGAGATAAAACAACTTGATGTGAAGATGGCATTTCTTCATGGAGATCTGAAGGAAGAAATTAAGATGGAACAACTAAAGGATTTGAAGTCAAAGGAAAAGAGAAACTTGTATATAGATTGAAGAAGAACCTTTATGGATTAAAACAAGCTCCAAGACAGTAGTACAAAAAGAACCTTTATGGCGAACTACAACTATATAAAGATAAACTTTGATCACTATGTCTTTGTGCAGAAATTCTCTAATGATAATTTCATCATTCTCTTACTATATGTGGATGATATGTTGATTATTGGTTGAGACATTATACAGATAAAAGATCTTAAAAAGGAGATAAGCAGAACCTTTACTATGAAAGATTTAGGAGTAGCTAAACAAATTCTTGGCTTGAGAATTCTCCATGATAGAAAGAACAAGAAGTTGTCATTGTCTCAAGCAAAGTACATTGAAAAGGTGCTAAAGAGATTTAACATAGGCAATTCAAAACCAGTCAGCACTCCACTTGCAGGAAATTTTAAGTTAAGTTCTAAGCAATGTCCAATAAGTGATAAAGATAAAGAAGAAATGAAGAAAGTTCTTTATGCATCAATTATTGGTAGTTTAATGTACACTATAGTATGCATAAGGCCAGATATTGCTCATGTGGTTAGAGTAGTTAGCAGATATCTCTCTAATCCTGGCAAAGACCACATGCATGTAGTTAAATGGATTCTCAGATATATCAGAGGTACTTGTGGAAGTTGTTTTATGCGTTAGTGATGGTAAACCTATATTATGTGGATATATAGATGCAGATATGGCCGGTGAAGTTGACATTAGAAAGTCAATCTTTGGGTACATGATGACATTTACAGGGGAAGTAGTGTCCTAGCAATCAAAATTGCAAAAAAGTGTTGCTTTGTTAACCACTGAAGTTGAGTACATTATTGCTACAGAAGCTACAAAAGAACTCTTATGGATGGAGAAATTTCTACAAGAGTTGGGTCACAATTAAGAAAAATTCATTTTATATTATGATAGTCAAAGTGCAATTCATCTCAGTAAGAATTCAACATTCCACTCAAGGTCAAAGCACATTGAAATGTGGTATCATTTCATTCCTAATGCATTGGAGATAAAGATGTTTTCATTAGAGAAAATCCATACTGATGATAATAGGTCAAATATGATGACCAAAGTCTTCACTTTAGAGAAACTAATGTTCTGCTTAGAGAATGCAGGTTTATTTCCATGTCCCACTTGAGGGGTGAAGGGGAGATTTGTTAGGTGGGTCCTGCCTGCAAGTGGGACCCATAAGCCTATAAATTTAAAGATTAGTATACAAATTTAACAAAAAAAGAGGTAGTCAAACTTTGCAGCACTGAATTTAGTGCTGCATTTATTAAAAAATTTTCAATTTACTAACCTTTTGTAAGGCTATAAATAGCCATGCATTGTAAGAGTTTTTGTGTGTGTTTTTTTTTATTTTGTAAGTGTAGCAGAGTTGTATGTGTTGTGACTGATATGAGCAAGAGCAAAAAGTGGGAGAGTTGTGTGAGCAAGAGTGAGTGGTGTGAGTAAATAAAAATACAGAGATTTGGGCATAACTTTTGGGTGAGTGTAAAATATTTGTGCGAGCTTCTCTTTGGTATAAAAGGAAAGGGTAAGAAAAATAAATATTATTTAAGAGAACCAATTTGTGAGGGTGAACCACAAATTGAGGGTTGTAATTTGTAATACCATTATTTTTATAGTGGAAGATTTAATTGAATTAGATCTTATGGTTTTTTCCTTTTATAAGGTTTCCACATAAAAAAAACATTAGTGTCCTATTTATTTATTTTTCTCAATTTATACGACAGGTTTTTTACTGCCTATTTTAAGTCACTCATTGGCTAGTTTAACTGTCTTATTAATTTTATTATTTTAATTTGGTAGGCTAAGCTATCTTTATATTATTGTGCACACTTTACCACTCTTATTTATTTTTTGTAAATCTCATTTATTATCTAGTGGAAAAATCTAATTAACCCTAATTTTTCCATACCTTGGAGGTTGAACCAACATTTGCAAGTGCAATGAGCACTTCACTCTTAATGTTTTTTTAGTAGGAAGGCAATGAGAAGACCGTTGTTTATTTTCCATAAGAGATAGTTTGGATTAGGTTCTATTTAGCCTTCCTTTTTTATTTCTTATAGAGGTTCATTCCTTTCAATAAGGTGGTGTGTTATGCATGTCTATGCTCTGAATGAGGGGGTCCATTTGTGAACACCAAAGTAGATAATTTGTGTTATCTAATTTTAGAGATATTAACCTAGAGCATTAATGGAGGATTTAAAGAGAGAGTTCAATTTCATTATTCATTTTGATAAGAGAAATATTAGCAATGACAATTGCATGCTTTGATAACATGAAGAAAATAATTTAGAGATAGAAAATAAGAATTCTCATTCCTATATCATTTGTACAAAGTGTACTGCTTGATAAGTCCTACACTCATACAGCTATCTTATAACCATCATTTATTATTCTTGTTAATTTTTTTTATTCTTGTTAGTTTGTTACAGGTAGTACTCATCTTCTATTGGGCTGCACCTGTATATAATATTAACTCTATAACAATGTTGATATGTGTGAATACAATATACAAGCTAAAACTCTTCATGGTATCAGAGCCCTAAAAATGGATGGGAAAATTATTCCTACTTCCTCTTCTTCCAACCTCTTTACCTCTACCACCACTAATCATTCACTTTTAATTAAACTAACCTCTCGAAATTATCTCACATGGAAAATACAATCTCAACCTCTTCTAAATTATCATAAACTCAATGGTCTCATTGATAGTTCCATGGTAGCTCCTTTTACTACAATTCCCTCTACAAACAACATAACTCCTCCAACACCAAATCCTAACTATAATGAATGCTTTTGGAAGATTAGCTCCTCCTTTCTTAGATTTTTTCTTCTCTATCTGAAGAAGTCTTTCCCTATGTTATTGGCATGAACACATCCTTTGTTACTTGGCAAGCACTTGAAAGTGCTTTTGGTTTTGTATCTCAGAATCGTCAATTACAAATTCATATTGAACTTTAAGAATTGAAGAAACATGACTTATCTGTCACTCAATATCTCCAAAAAGCCAAATCTCTTGTGGATGAATTAGCTTCAGCTAGTAGGCCTCTCTCCAATGCTAAATACAATGCTATTATTTACCAAAATTTAGGGTATGAATTTCATAGCATCATTACTACTTTAAATCAATGCCCAACTCCTGTCACTTTTCAAGAGCTTCATGGGCAATTGGTGGCTCATGAAATTCTAATCAAAAGTGTTCAAGAATAGCCTGTTGCTAATCTTGCAAAATGTTATTTTGTTGCCTTATCTTCCTCTCACTCGTGCCCCCACCCTTCTTTTTCCTCTGCTTCTCATTCAGTTTCCTCACATATCACCTATCCAACCCACCCACAACCCTTCCCTCCATTCCAAAAAAATCAAAATTAATGTCAACTATGTGGTTATTATAACCATACCGCTGATAGGTGTTGTAGAAGATATGAACAATACCCATGTTCATTTCATCCACAAGCCAATATTGCCATCACTATGGGTCTGCTCCCTTTTCCACTTTATACCTCTCCCTCGATATCACATACATCACAATTCAAAAACCCCTGGTATCCAGACATAGGCATCGCTTACCACATGACATCAAATCCTCAAATGATTTCCAACCCTACTCCATACCATGGTTTTGATCAAATTGTTATTGGCAATGGCCAATCTCTACCTATTGCAAACACTGGTACATGCACTCATCCTTCTCCATTCTTTAATAAGGTCTTCATTCTTAAATATGTACTTCATGTTCCACATATTCAAAAATCTTTACTCTCTGTTCAAAAATTTACTAATGATAATTCTTGTTTCTTTGAATTTGGCTAAATCATTTTTCCACACCAAGGTAACCTTGTTACGAGGTCAGAGTGATAATAGACTGTATGTGATGCCACTAATTACTTTTGTACCTACTAAATAAGCTCTCCTCATAAAGAATATTAAATTTAATGATTGGCATGCTCGTTTAGGCCATCCACATCATTGCACCATTTCCAAGATTATTCAAGACAATAATTTACCAATTTCAAATTCAATAAAAATGACTTGCTCCTCTTCTCATTTAGGCAAACTAGATAAATTACCTTTTGCTTCTATTGAACACACCTCTAATGCTCCTTTCCAGATTATTCATTCTGATGTCTGGTGTCCTTCTCCAGTAACATCTTATCATGGTTATCGTTATTTTTTTATTTATTGATGATTTTACTAGATTTACTTGGATTTACTTTATCAAAAATAAAAGTGATGTTTATTCTGTGTTTCTTAATTTTGAAGCATATGTAAAACACCAATTTAATGCTACTATCAAGGCTTTTCATTATGATTGGGGAGGTGAATTTCAAAAGTTGCATAAATATTTCACTCAAAATGGCATTGTACATTGAATTGCATGTCCTTACACACACGAACAAAATGGACTCTTTGAACAAAAAATTTGACATACAATTGATATTGGCTTAACATTGTTAGACCATTCTCATGTTCCTTTCAAATTTTGGACTAAAGCTTTTTGAATAGCCATTAATTCTATTAATGCATTGCCCACTCATGTTTTAAACAATTTTTCACCTCATAAAAAATTATTTCACCAAAAGCCAAAATATCTTGAAACCAAAATATTTGGCAGTGCAATATATCCCAATCTCCGTCCTTATAATCAATTTAAATTTTTCTTTCGAAGTCGTGCATGTGTTTATTTTGGTACTGCTACTAACCATGCTGGATATGATTGCTTTGATATTCAAAATAACAGATTTTATGTTGTAAGAAATGCCAAATTTGACTAATCATCTTTTCCTTTTTCAATGCCACATGTTGTCCCACCAAACACATCTCCATCAAAATCAATTTAGCTCACAATACAGTCTCATGTTACTCCAAGTCCCTCACTAGGTATGTCACTTATTTCCAATTCCCCATTATCTCATATTCCACTAAGTCCCACTCAACCACTACCACATAGTTCGGTCCCAATGGCTCCTACCCCATCCACCACACCTTTATCACAACCTCATCATTATCCCTTATCTTTATCCCGATAAGACACCACCACTCACCTAACATCATCATCACCCTCTTTTAATATCCAATAAACACAAACCACATATGATTTATCTAGTCCTATCGAATTGAACTTGGTTGTTGATTTAACTAATTATAATCCCTCCTCCACCACTTCCCAGTAACCTACCCACACCTATAATATGACTCTTTGACCACATACCATGGCCAAACATCAAGCTACTCTTGCACTTTCTCTAACCCATTCCTTGAATTATTTGGAACATGAACCTACATTTTTTAGCGATGCAGTTCCTTTTCCAAAATGGCACAAGGCTATGGATTATGAAATCAATGCTTTGCAATCTACTAACACATGGAGCCTTGTCCCCTCACCACCCACAGCCAATATCATTAACAACAAATGGATTTTTTGCATCAAATGCAAACATTATGGTACAGTTGAATGCTATAAAGCCTGCTTTATAGCAAAAGGCTTCACTCAACTCTCTGGTATTGATTATAAGGACACATTCAGCCCTATTATCAAAGCCATAACAATCAGAGTCATTCTTACTTTGGCCACAATGAATCACTGGTCTATATGAAAATTACTTGTGTCTAATGCTTTTCTACTTGGTAATGTTGAAGAAGATCTCTACATGTCCTAACTATAAGGCTTTATTGACTCTCATCATCCAAATTATGTTTGCAAATTGAATAGGTCACTTTATAGGCTTAAATAGGCACCATGAGATTGGTTTGCTCGACTTACTACTTGTCTTCATTCCTTGAAATTTATCTCCTCCAAGGTTGATAGTTCTCTCTTCATTCTCCAACAAGCTAATCATTCTATTTTTATATCATTTTATGTCAATGATATTATTGTTACAGGCTCATGCTCGAAACTCATCCAGTCAATCATTGAGGCCCTTAAACTAACATTTCCAATCAGTGATTTGGGCACTCTCTATTACTTTCTTGGTATGGAATTCAAATAAAACCTAGATGGCAACTTCCTCACACAAAGCCACTACCTACACAATATACTTCATAAACATGGAATTGCCGACTGTAAGCCTTGTTCAACACTGATGCATTCATCCTCCACTTTGTCCAAATTGGCTGGCACACAACTTCTTAAGGGAGATGTTTATCGCCAAATCATAGGTGCTTTGCAATATGCTACCATCACACACCCAGAAGTAGCATACAGTGTCATCAAGCTTTATCAATTTATGCATAATCCAATGGACATTCACTGGAAAGCACTTAAGAGGGTCCTTCACTACATTCAGGGCACCAAAATTATTGGCCTCTTTTACTCCAAAAAAACTACACCTCAGTTACATTGCTACACGATTAATGATTGGGGAGGTGATCTAGATGACAGACACTCAACATCAGGTTATGCAATTTATTTTGGCTCTTGGTTAGGCAAGAAGCAGCCAACAATTGCTCGGTAATCCACATAAAGTGAGTATAACGGTTACTAATGCTACCTCTGAATTAATTTGGCTATATGCACTCCTATGTGAACTTGGGTATCCACTTTCTCATGCTAAATTCTCTTATGATAATATTGGTGCACTTTATTTCAGCACAAATCCAATCTTCCATGCCCATATTAAGCATATTGAACTGGATTATCATTTTGTTCATGAACAAGTTGCATCTAGATTTCTCCAACTTTAGTTTGTTTCCACACATGATCAAGTTATAGAGCTGTTTACGAAATCCCTGCCATTAGCTCATTTCCAAACTCTATTCTTGCACTTGTCTCTTTGTGATGGACATGGATTTATAGGGGGGTGATAAGTCCTACACTCATACAACTATCTTGTAACCATCATTTGTTATTCTTGTTAATTTGTTTTATTTTTGTTAGTTTGTTATAGTTTGTTACAGGCAGTACTCATCTTCTCTTGGGCTGCACCTGTATATAATATTAACTCTATAACATTATTGATACATGTGAATACAATATACAAGCAAAAACTCTTTACTGCTAAATATATACAAGAAAGAAAAATGGAGACGTTGTTATGGTTATGGCTAATACAACTTTCATAGAAAGAGATGTTGTATGTTTTACATGGTAAGTGAACATTGTATTATGCATGGAAGGTGATGTCATTTGAAAATAGAAAGTGGACAATGGACGTGTGATCTTTATGTAAAAGGAAGTGCTAGATTTGAGGGCTTTGATTGTGTGGTTTGGCATTGACCTTCTTCAATGAGCACATGAAATAGGTATGTTTATAAATTCTTAATTTTTTTAGGATAGGATAACAATGTGAAGAGATACATATTCAACCCTTCAATTAAGGTTGGACTTGAGTATTATATAAGTTATTAAGGGCATGGCTTCCTCAAATTTATTTTTTCTTAAATATAAATATGTTACTAAACCAATAATACTTCATTAAAAGTTAATTTAACCATTTAAAAAATATATATTCATGACTAGAAATACAAATAAAAATAAAAATTATTATCAAAATAAAAATATTTGTTTATCTTTAACTAAGAAAAAAAATATTATCTTTATATATAATGACTAGTTAAATTTTAGATAAATAAAAATGTTAAATATTTTTATTAAAACTATCACATTGAAAATGCATGTCAATGAAATCTTTTATCCTTATACGAAATGAAATTCATAGAATATAGTGTATATACTAGCTTGTGATCAATAAATTTGGGCAGGAAGGAATCATGAATCATTTCCAAATATAAAAAAAACATAATATGTATAAAAAAATCATGTATAATCATAAACAAAGTAAACTTACACTACTAGATAACTTCTAAATTTCAGCTCATCACTTACACATGTATAAAAAATGTTTATAAAATAAAACATTTTTAGCATGTTTGTTTAGTTAATGTGTGGAGCATTGCCTAAATATAAATAAATAATAATGCAATGTGAAGTGAAAATATACAATGAAGAAATTAAGGTAGAAAATGGGGATGGTTCCCCTAATGAAAATATAAGCTTTTGATTATTAATTTCAAAAACCATCTCTTCTTAATCCTCAGCTCCTAAGCTTGTGAGTAATCAAAAGCTTGTAATTTTGATGTTTCTCTTTTTATTTTTTTTTATCATTGCTTTATCTTTTGTTAATTATTTTCAATATTTTGATAGGACGTAGAACAATTTGATTTGATAACAAAGGAAAATATGAAAGTGGATATTGTGGTGGCAACATTGTTCATTTACTAGACAGTTGTCTTTGTACCATTAACAGTAAGCGATAAGACTGTATTTTATCATAGACAGTGACGATGTGAAGAGCTATAAGGACTTTGTAACCATGTTACCCGTGGCATACCAGTGTTGCCTAGCCATGTGCATGTCAATAGTGACAATAGGTATGTTTTGATTGATATTCGAGGTGAAATAATAGTATTAGATATGATCAATGCAAATGTTGTTAATTTTGAAATTAATGCAAATTCCTACTTCTTAAGGGATGTTTCTGACGCTATATATAACTCTCCACTTTTAGAGGAACAACTAAAACCAAAATTCCATATGGTGGTAGCTATATAGGTTTATAGGTTGCTAGAGCATACAAAGACAAGGTAACACTTGGAAACAAATAATTAAATGATGTAGTTGTGCAACTTTTTAATTATAATAACAGCACCATAGGAACAAATATTGCTACTTCTCCTTTAGTTATTATCCAAATCACCTCAAAGGCGACAAGACTAAGATCTGTTGTGAACATATTGGTCCCCTATTACACTACAGGATAGGTTCCAAAAGGAGGCATAGTCAGCTTAGAGGATACTTGGAGGATCCTATCGGCTACAATTCAAACATCTATAGATGGAAACTTTCCTATAATATATATGCTTTATGATGATTATACTATAATGGAGATGTTTAGTCTTATCCAAGTACAAGCAGTGATGGGACTATTGCTAGCGACATACTCCACTAGAACAAATAGTGCAAACCTTATCAATAACTTATCATTAGTTGTTTAAAGCTTATAGCTTGCTACATACCATCTATATACAATACTAATTAAATAAAGGGCATCACATTCTACTGTTGTCCCTAAATTTGCTAAAAATTTCATGACGTGTTATTTTTAAAGATCAATGCTAGCTCATGTGATGATAAATAATTATAGGGCAATGATACATGTCACAAATTGCGACATGATCAATAAATCATAAATTTGGTAAATAACCACTATAGTCCTTAAAAATAACCTGTTTAATCCTTATAAAAAAAATTTTTGCTTCCATTTTTGTCCCTAAATATAAAGGGCTCATTTTGGTAAAATGACCCCTGAAATGGAAATGTTAGATTCGACATCCACCATTTCTCTAAATAAAACTACCCATGTTTTCAACCTTTATTGTATGATCTCATCTTGCAGTCTCCATAAATTTAGCTACATCATAGAGAATGTTTATATATATAAAGAGTGGCCTATTGGCCACTTCTTTACTGCTTCATATTTTGAAATGAGAATTTAAAATTTATTAATGTTATAAAATTAATTTTTATCTAATTTAATTTTAATGAAATTCTGAAATGTCAATTCAAATTCAATTACTATTAATTAGTAAAATTAATTTTTATGTAATTTAAAATTGGAGAACTATACATATTATGTAATGGAATGATATTTATATTATAGAGATTGAGTAAATGTTGTCTTCAATGTTAAACCATTGGCATGTTGTCTTAAAGAATGCATATATTAAAAATACACTTGTTTTAACCAAAGGAAACTTCTAAGTTAGTTGATGAATTATTATTAGTTGGTGTGAGAAATTATTAATATTACTTGGAGTGAGTTGTATTACTTTAATGTGCATGTTTAGGATTTAATTGTATTTGTTTATTTGAATGGTTTAGATTAATTCTCTATTAGTAAAATAGGGCCTTTTACATAGAGGTTTATGCATTAAAGAAAAAGAGTGAAGAAGAAGTATAAAGAAGCAAAGCTTTTAAGTGTGTAAGAGTGTTTTTTGAGAGAGTTTAATTAAGAATTATTTGAGTGTTTGGTGTTTAACAAAGTGGTATTAGAGACAAATATTGGCATAAAGTATACCAAATTAAAGCTCTTGGAAAGATGAATCCAAAGCCATCAGAATTAGCCCAATCAAAGGTCGAATGCATCACCAATCACGGCCAGAAGTTTATAGCTAGAAACCCAGTCAACTTACTGAGTCAAAGTCGAGTCACACCGAGTCAAGCCGAGTCCAGTCAAGCCGTTGATTAAGTTGTCAAGCCATTTGACCGAGCCATTTAGCAAGCCATTAAGCTATTCATCTGAGCCATTGACCTAGCCATCAAGCCATTTTAACTGAGCTATTGATTGAGCCATTGACCATAGTTGATTGAGCCATTGACCAAAGTTGATTGAGCTATTGACCAAAGTTGACTTTTTAACTAGAGTCCATCTTAAGGTTTGTCAGCATTCTAGATCCATTAATGAAGTCAGATTTTGCAAATTCTTATTAGATTATGTAATAGGCAAATAGTATGACATCCTTTCAAGTTCCAACACTCAATAACAACAATTATGATAATTAGAGTTTCAAAATAAAGGTTCTCCTTAGTGCACCTGATGTTTAGGATATCATAGAGAAAGGCTACAATGAACCACAAAATGAGGCATCACTATCCTAATATGAGAAGGATAGTTTAAAAGATTTAAGAAAGAAGGACAAGAAGGCTCTATTTTAAATCTATCAATCCCTTGATGATGATAAGTTTAAGAAAATTTCAGATACAACCTCTGCTAAACAAGCATGGGAGAAGTTATAAACATCGTATAAACGAGAAGAAAAAGTGAAAAAGGGGCGTCTTCAAACCCTAAGAGGGGAGTTTAAATCTTTACACATAAAAGAAGGTGAGACCATTGCTAATTATTTTTCTAGAGTTTTAGTTGTTTCTAATCAACTAAAAAGAAATGGTTAAAAGTTAGATGATGTGAGAATAATGGAAAAGATACTTCACTCATTAGACCCAAAGTTTGAGGATATTTTTATAACTATAGGAAAGATGAAAAACTTAGAGGAAATGAAGATTGAGCAGCTTATAGGCTCATTACAAGCCTATAAAGAGAATTTCAAGAAGCATTAAGGAATCTCTGAACAACTTCTTGAACTACAACTCATGGATATGCATGAAAGTTAAGGCAATTAAAGATATTAATGTGACCAAGGCAGAAGTAGAAGTTGCGGATGAGGTGGAAGCCATGGTCATGGATGAAGTTGAAGTTCTTGCAATAGTAACTTCAACAACTATCAAAAAGGTGAAAGTTCTACAAGAAGTCATGGGAGAGGCAATCCAAAGTCAAGGTACATTAAATCCTAAGTTCAATGTTATAACTGTAGGAAATAGAGGCATTATGCATCAAATGTAGAGCTCCCAGCTGTAAAGTTGAAGAAAATACCAATTATGTAGAAGTAAAAATTCAGGAGAAGACAGTACTACTATCTTTGTAAGGACCCAATTTCGGGATGCAATTGTGCACAATTGCGATGTAAGCCCCTAAAATGAAATTTATTCAAATATTGAACTCAGTTATCAATTTTCAAGACTCTAGGGACTAAATTGCAACATTTTTTAGGATTTGATTATAAAGAAATCAATTTTTCAAGTTTCTTTTAGTAATTAAAAGTTAAAAAATTTTTAGGGATCGACATTTGTGTAATGCCGATCGGCATTACACAAATGCCAATCGGCATTACATAATGTCGACGCGTTGAAAAGTCCCATTTTTCAATTTTTTTGTGTTTTTTATTTTTATTTTTTATTGATTTTTTTAGTGTTTTGATTAGTTGAAAATTAAATTTTTTCATTATTATTATCTGATAAATTTTTTATGCGTTCAAAATGCGTAAGAAAATTTTAAAATTAAAAAAATGCTATCAAATGTATTTTGTTCCTCCAAATGAGGATGTCAGTATACAGACAAACTCTGCATTTAAAAGCAGAGTCTGCATGTGTACGAGAGGGGGGACGGATGAATAGAGAGGTTAAAAAAACACAGAGACATAGTGAGAGAAAAAAAAGAGGGAAAATATCCAAAGAATTGTGCAAGAAAATTTTGATTTCTTCTGTCCTATCTAAAACTCTAATTTCTTGACATTGTTCTTTAAAGCTTTGAAAATAATGTTCTATGTTTGGAATGCAATTGATCCTTTATCCAGAATCAAACAACGAGTCAAAAACAATGGTGACAATCTCAATTTAAGGGGCTATCTCAAAGCATATGCACAACATTCATTTTTTTCCTTCTTTTCTTTATTTTCTTTATTTTTGTGATTTTTATTTTATTTTTTTATTTTTTTGATTATTCAATTTCAATACTAATCTGATTATTTATGTGTTTTTTTTATGTGCGAATGTGGATTGAGGAGATACTACCTGTGTTTAGACGAACAAAAGGTCCATGGAATGCCATGGAAGAACCTGTGTTATTTTCGAGTAGAACTTAGGATTTTTATCTTTATTTTACATTTTGGTATCTTGTGTAGTTATTTTAATTCATGGGTGTATAATTTTTTAATTTTAATTTTTGTAGTAGTTTGTAATAGCCCCAGTAGTGGAAATAGTAAAATATTTAATTTTCTACATTTAAAATCAATTAGTGATTAGGTTCAATTGGGTAAAAATCAATTAAAATCAATGGTGGTGGTAGCTTAATTCAGGGTTTGCATGTAATTAATTTAGGGGTTCTAGAAAATCACTAAAATGTTTGTTTGATTTTTTAATGTTTTATTTGTTTTGGGTTGTGTTTTTGGGTTTTTATATTATTTTGGGCCCCAAGCCCATGCTTAGGTCCAACTCACTTTAAATAGGCTTAAAATGGTTTAGGGCTTTAAATAATTAAAATCAATTTAGGCCCATTAGGTTAATTAGATTTTAGGCCCACTTAGTGAATTAAAACTTGTTTAGACATAGCTCAGCCCACTTAATTTCATTTCTTTTAAAATAAATAAACCTAAGCCCACTTCTCATTTTAAATAAAAACCAAGTTAGACTTAGGTCCACTAATTTAACTTTCCTTTAAAATTGAATAGACTTAAGCCCATTCCTTAGACAAACTAAAATAAATAGATCTAAGCTCACTAATTAATCAAAAATGTATGCCCACCTTTAGTCCCTTTCTCACTTGTAAATAAAATGTAAATCTATATATCTTTTTAATAAAATTAACATAGTTTAGACTTAGGGACAACATGATCTTGAGTGCATTTTTTATGTTTAATTTTATTAACTAGACGCCTAAGGTTAGATGGATGTTAAATAGGGTTTAAATAAAATTGCATGTAATTAGAGAATGAAATAATCATTTACAAAATTATTCTAAGTGAACACGAGACTAAGAGAAATTAGTATTTTGTTCCTAGAATCTCCTGGATGTGGTGCTAACTTTCTTTTAGAGAATCGAGTACCACCAATCAAATTATGCCAGTTATTACCCTGGGTGGTGACTCCTCTTCTCCACGCTATGACTTTGTGACATAATAGTGTGTTCCCTAAGGCCCTAAGCCTAAACAGTGTCGTGGTTGCTAAAATCTTGGACACGCGCTAAACCCCACCGTCTATAGTGGTTACTCCATTAGGGATAAGAGATACTGATTCTACTTGTGTTCTTTATAATTATTTTATCGATTATTATTTCATTCTTGCATTCATTCTACATGTCCCTACTAAACCGATGGTGTTGGTTTATGAGTCCATGATTCCACTAGCTTCATGGAGTTGTAGATTGGCTAACCATTATTTTTAGCCTTAACTCGGTTAAAGAGAGATTATCGAGCTCATCTGACTAGAGTCTGTAACCCAAGTCCTTAAGGGAGGTAATCTTCTCTCAAGTTGGTCAAGGATGTTGGTGTTAGGTTTCATGATACAAATGCAGTGAAAAAATTAAAAATTTATCATGTTCCCAAACCTGGATCCATGTAATTCGACTACTTGATTAAATCTAGGGTTTCAAGAATCTCACCAAGATGCATAAGAGGCAAGATTTTTTAGAAGGATAAGAGGAGGTTCACACCGGTGACACCTTACCTCGAGCCTTTTGCTTTGGTTGTTCGGATCTAGACGTCTCCAAAAGGATGTATCCTCTATAGGTATCCACACGAACAACCCTTCACAAAATGAATTGGAGTGTGTGCTAGCAACCTCCTTGATTGTCTTATAAAATAAAAACAAAAGAAAAACTCTGTCTTTGTTTTCTAAAAAGAAAGAAAATGAATTTGGAGGCAGGAAAAACAAGTGTGTTAAAACCTAGAGAATATAACATATTTAAAGACTCCAAATTAGGGTTTCACCTACCAATGACCTTTTGGTAACTTCCATTTGTTATATTTTGATTTTGTTTAAAAACAAATAAGAAATAATATCTTATTTATTTATTTAAAATAACATTTTTCTTAAATAAATAAACAAACAAATAAATAAATAAAACACTTCAATTATTTATTTCCACAGAGTTTATTTTTGGGCTCATTAAACCCAAATTCATTTTGAGCTTGTTCTAAGTGTGTGACCCTGTAGGTTCATATAACATTAGCAGTGGGCCTAAATCTCTATTTAGGCCTACAAGTCATAAATGACCTCTAGCAAGACATTATGACTACCTAAGTCATGTGAAGTCAATAATCCGATATAACCTAATTACAGTGAATTTTATTATCCCTTTATCACATGATATCCTAATTGAACATAAGGCATAAAATGTCATCCTTATATAGTTCAATATTGTGACTTGATTCCAAGTAGACTGAAAATGATAACTCTTTATCAATTCATTTCAACATGGCCATGCATTTTCCTTCAGGCTATCTCATCAAAGGGCCCTTAGATATCTTTCTCATATTAATGAGGGATAAATTCCTTATGAATCACTCACATTCCTCACATAACTACTTTCATATCCAATAACATCCAATTTAATAATCCGATTAAAGACAATGTTAGAATGTGTCAAAACATAAAATAGCTATGTAGAAATCCATGATGATTTCAAGGTCAAAGGACCAAAATAAAATTACTATGATGAGAAATACTTATGACAATAATCTATGTTGTATTTTCATAGTAGGTCAATCCAGTATATGATCTCTCATCATGTACCTATGAGTTGACTTAATATCTCATATTCATGATTAGTAAAACATAACCATTAGTCAACTTCATACAAGCCTTAATACTTTAATATTTATATATAATGAATAAATGGCTAGGGATAATTAGAATAGAACTCTTATTTTAATTTAAGGGTTTTACTACCAAGTCACATACTTGATGGCCTTAGTAAGAATTAACCACTAATATAATTATCATAAAATCAAATGATAATGAAATACCTCTTTATTAATAAAATAAGAAAGTAAATACATAATCATAAATGATTGACCTAGTGCATATCACTAACAGTTGGGCCTCTCTGACCTTGGCCTGTAACTCAAAGTCCATAATGGAGAGCATGTTGCTAAGGGAACCTTAACTTTTCACTGGACACTAACCATATATAATGGCCTAGTTACTTCCCCTAGGATTTTTACCCAAAGTGCTTGTTTATTTGAATTGCCATGAGCTATTTCTATTTATAAAAGCCCAGGCCTATACCTTTGAAGCTCATTTAGGCTAATAAGGATTAGACTAAACCTTTGTATTTAGAAATATTATTTCTGTGCTATTTGTTTTAAAGAGAGATTTGGCATGCATGTCGGCTCTGAATATCCCTTATTGATATAAAGGCCAAGATAAAAAATCCTAGGAAAAGAAACTCACCATTGAACACATGTGTGGGAGAAATAAGGTTGGAAGGTTTACCTACATGATGGCTTATTGATTACTTCTTGATACTTGCTATGTGCTAAGTGCTTACCTATTATTTGTTGCATAAACACATGCATCATGCATACATGCATACATATAGTCCATGCATCATCCTAACATAGATTCATCTGAGTCTTCTCGTGTTTGGGGGCAAAAAGGTAGCAGATTAGTTAGAATAGATCTAAGCCCTAAGTCAATAGTTTAAGAGATCCTCTAAGAACTAGAGAAGAGTCCAATCAACCCACTCTACTTATAAGCTAAACCAACTCAGACTAAATAGACTGAAATGGAACAAAAACTAGAAATGTGGACCTTAAAGGGCATTAAGGAGCTTTGATGGATGACATAAGAGCTATGATGCAAGATGAACTAAGACAGGCTTTGGTCGGACTAATGCAACCTGTTGTTGAACAATGACCTACTGCTACTATTAAACATCCACCTATTGTAAGAGCTCCACCAATTGCTATAGCTCCTCCACCTACTGCTAACAATGCTAGGGGGCAACCTGCTACTAGAAATGTGATTGCTATTGATATGAGACTGGAAGATGTTGAAAACTACATAGTATAAAAGGCGAAGAGAGAGTCACTTAAATTGGTCCATGATTATGAGTCCAAGCAGATGCAAGCACTGACTCAAAAAATTTCCAAGATGGAAGAGCTTATTAGAGAACAAGGAATGGGATATTCTTTTGACTTTGATGACATGTTGCAAATTGAGGGAGATAAGTTGCCTGAAAATTCAAAATGCCTCAACTGTAGAAATTTGATGGGAGAGGAGGCCCGAGAATTCATTTGAGTCAATAACCAGGATTTAAAAATCAAGATGACACAATACGATTGGGTTTTACAAGGGAAGAAAACCCAAAAGGTAGAAGGGCAAGGAAGAGATTCAATGCAGAATAGAGGAAGAGTTATATAAAAGTTTGTCCTTTGAGTTAGAACTTCATCAAGCCAAGGGAAGGCAAATACTATTTATGAGCCAAGGAATCAATCAGTGTTGCTGGAGCAGATGTCCCTGGGTTTGAGATCTTTAAAGAGCAGATTGTGGAGAATCTGGTGAAGGGCAATAAAGAGGAAGTGATGAAGCTGGCAACTGAGAGGATAGGCAATGCTGTTGTTGAAGAGCTGTTGTGTCTGCCACCTGAATAGGTGCCACCCCAGGATTTAGCTATTTCCATTAGTGATAGTTTTATTGATGTCTTTTAAGATGAAAGTGATGTAATAATGTCTGGTCTGTTTGAGGATGAAAATTCTATTTTTTCCATAGTCAATGATATGAATGCTGGTTTTGCTTACTTGTGTGATGTGCATCTTAATAGTTCTATGCATTATAATTTAGACCATTCATGCATGTTTGACATTAATTCAATTCAATTTGATTCATTTAACATGGGCACAAATGATAATCCAAAGAACATTTCTATATCACATGAGGTAAACCCTAAAGAGAGGGAAACTTTTGAGAGAATATTAACAAAAAGAAAGGTAGTATTCGGTTGGACTTATAAGGATATGCCAGGGTTAGACAGGGAAATTTTAGAGCATCACATTCACACTTATCCAAAAATTAAACTTGTTAAGCAGAAACTACGCAGGCTAAGAGACTGGAGTGGACTAAAAAGATAAAAAAGGAAATTGCTAAACAAATTCAGGCTAATTTTCTAGAACTAGTTGATTATCCTCAATGGTTAGCAAACATAGTGCTGGTACCCAATAAAGATGGTAAAGTACGTATATGTGTTGACTTTAGGGATTTAAACAAAGCATGCCCTAAGTATGACTTCTCTTTACCTCATATTGATGTAATAGTGGATAGTGTGGCGTCAAGTGCGATGTACTCCTTCATGGATGGGTTTTCTAGTTATAATCAAACAATGATGGCAGTCATGGACAAGATCAAGGTAGCTTTCATTACAGAATGGGGGACATACTGTTATAAAGTAATGCCTTTTGGATTAAAAAATGCAAGTGCAACTTATCAAAGGGCAACTACTGCTCTTTTCCATGACATGATGCAGAAGGAGGTTGAGGTGTATGTGGATGACATGATGGTCAAGTCAGATACAAGAGAAGGACATTTCTAAGCTCTAGACAAGTTTTTAGCTCAAATTGAGAGGTATAATCTGAGGCTCAGTATGAAGAAATGCACTTTTGGAGTTGCTTCATGACAACTTCTAAGGCACATAGTTAGTAGTAGAGGAATTGAAGTAGATCTTGATAAAGTGAAAGCTATTTGTGAAATGTTGACATCGAAGATAGAGAAAGAAGTGAGAGGTTTCCTTGGTAGGTTATAATATATTAGTAGGTTCATTATAAAGTTTACTAATATTTGAGACCCTATCTTCAAACTCCTGAGGAAAAATTAGCCTGTGAAGTGGAATGATGATTATCAAAAGGCATTTGAAACAATTAAAGAGTATCTTATCAATCGGCCTGTATTGAAAACACCGAGGCAATGTAAGCCATTGATCTTGTATTTAGCCCTGGAAGAAAATGCAATGGGGCCAATGCTAGCACAAGAGGGACCAGAAGGGATAAAGCATGTAGTCTAGTACCTCAGCAAAAAGTTCATGCCATATGAAGAAAAGTACGATTTGGTAAAAATGACATGTCTATTCATAATCTAGGCAACAAAGGAATTGAGGCATTATTTTCAGTCCTATAAGGTCCAAGCAATCTTAAAGATCAATCCTCTAAGGTATTTATTTTAGGTGCCTACTTTGACTAGAAGGATGTCTCGATGGCTAGTACTCCTAACTGAGTTTGATTTAGAGTACATTACCATGAAGGTCATCAAGGGAAGGGCAATAGCATAATTCCTTGCTCAGAATGTAGTCAAGGGCAATAAATAGTGGAATTTAGAGTTTCTATATGAGAATTTGGCAGTAGTAGAGCCTCGTGAGTGGAAACTCTACTTTGATGGAGTTGTAAACAATATAGGAGCTGGGTTAGGAGTAATTTTGGTTATGTCTGAAAGAGAGACCATAATGATGGCCAAGAAATTAGACTTTAGGGTGACTAATAATATGGCTGAGTATGAAGCATGTACTTATGAAGTTGAAGCAGCTCTAGCAGCTAGGGCAAAGGAACTATTAGTTTACAGAGATTTTATGCTAGTGATTAGCTAGGCAAACAAAGAATGGGAAGTGAAAGAGGAAAAGCTGAAGCCCTACATCTACTATTTAAAAGCTTAAGTGAAAAACTTCAATAAATGTCTCTTCATCCATTTGTCAAAAGATGACAATCAAATAGCAGATGCATTGGCAATACTCTCTTCGATGTGGGATAGTGTAATAGGATCAACTATGAAGCCATTGGTAATCATGAGATTAAGAGCTCTATGTTACAGGGGTAAATAGATTATGAGTGTTTGAATAGGGCCTAAAGAGAAATTGTGGTTTTATGATGTTCAGAGGTTAATAAAAGAAGGAAAGTATCTAGATGAAGTGACTTCAAAAGAGAAATATGCCCTTCATGTTCTTACATGTAACTATGTGAGTCATGATGGGGTATTATAAAAAAGAATGTTGAATGGGATGCAGCTCAGGTGCCTTAAAAAGGATAAAGCTGAAGAGGTGATGCAAGAGATTCATGTAGGGGCTTGCGGTTCTTATATGAACAGAATGATTCTAGCTAAGAAGATACTCAGACAAGGGTATTACTGGATGAGCATAGAAAAGGATTGTATTAGAATGGTGAGACAGTGCTATTAGTGTCAGGCCTATGGAAATCTTAACCATCTTCCTCCTACAGTATTGAATAGTTTATCATCACCTTGGCCCTTTGCAACCTAGGGAATTGACATCATAAGAGAACTAAGGCTGATAGCATCAAATAGGCATAAGTACATAGTTGTGGCAATAGACTACTTTTCGATATGGGTAGAGACTGAATATGCTTTGAAAACAAAACAAATGGCACGATTTTTTAAGAAGAGCCTTATTTGCAGATATGGAGTTCCACACCACATTGTGATAGATAATGGCATCCAGTTTCAGGCATAAACATTATAATTATTGCAGAAGTATAGGATTAAGTATCATAAGTCTTCACCATATCGCCCTCAAGCTAATGGAGCAGTAGAAGCAGCTAACAAAACTGTCAAGAAAATTCTCTCTAAAATGGTCAAGACCTATAAATATTGGTCTAAGTTTCTTCCTTTCACTTAATAGGGATACAGAACTACAGCTAGAATAGCCACAGGGCAAACTTCGTTCACCTTAGTATATGGTTGTGGAGCTATTTTACTTATAGAAATAGAGATCAAATCATTGAGAGTAGTCATGGAAGCTAAAATTCCTGAGAGTGAATGGGCACAAAAGAGGTATGATCATCTTGTATCTCTAGACGAGAAGAGGATGAATGCTTTGTTTCATACTAAAATATACAGGAGGAGGATAGCAAGTTCATTCAATAAAAAGGTGAAGCCTGGAAAGATAAAAGCTGGAGACATGGTGTTAAAATAGTCTAGAGTAATGGTATTTGATCCAAGAGGGAAGTTCAAACTGAACTAGGAAGGGCCATATTTAGTCAAATCAATTTTGCCTAAGGGAGCTGCAAAGATATCAGATCTAGAAGGAAATGAATTCATGGAGCCTGTTAACCTAGATCACCTCAAGAAATGCTACTTGTAAAAATAAAATAAAAGTAGCATAAAGAAAATAAAGTCCACTTATTAGAAAATCTGAAAAGGCTAGTCAGGCAAAAGTTAGGACTTTCCCATTGCTCAGAAAACCTGTAAAGGGCTGGCAAGCAAAAGTTAGGGAATAAAAACAAAAAAGATGGTCTCACTGTTTAGAAAACCCATAAAGGGCTAGTCAAGCAAAAATTATGGCAAATAAATTAGTGAGAGAAAAATGTTCAGCTAGAAAATTTAAAAGAACTAGTTGATAACAGGAGTTATATCATGTGATGTAGTAAATGTACTCATTTTGGCCCTATTAATGAATGATATTGAAATTGAATTTGTTTTCCTAGCATTGCATGTTCTATCTTATTCAAAATGCATAAGTACTAGAAAGGAAAACAGAACATGAAAGCTTAAAATTAGCAATATGAGACCAATTCCTAATGATGTCTTTGCTTCTTCTTTTATGACTCTTTATGTAAAGCTTGAGTCCTCTTGTATCTAGAAAATCCTAGTGGTTCGATAGCTTGTACCATAACCCAAGTCTTGTAATTGTCATCAGTAGCTTTATGAACATTGGAGTGTATGTTCCGCTCAAGGATCCTGCGAGGCCATAAACTCTTGACCCTATCTAGGAAATCCTGTCTAAGAGGAAAGCCTTCAAAGTCAGTTAGAACAATGACTATGAATTGTGGATGACCATACTGACGATAAAGTCAAGAAGGAGAAAAGAAAGTCAAGAAGTGCAGCCCTAGGATAGGAACACAGTGATCTCACAAGTTGAGGGTCTCAAACTTCAGCTTCCACCAAGGGCAAGTCCATGTAATCTCAATATCTATAACTCCTTGTAACCAATTCACCCATTAGTCCATAGTATGTCTGCCCTTTGCCTTCAATGGATGAGATTACAGTTGATAAAGATAATAAGATGAAGGATTAGCAGAAACATCAACCAATCTCAGCTTCTCTTATAACAAAATCTAAAAAATACAAAAAAATAAAATGAAAGCCTGCTAAGTTGAAAACCTAAAAGGATGACTTAGGAAAAAGTAAGGCCAAGCCTGCTAAGTTGAAAATCCAAAAGGATAGCTTAGACAAAAGTTAAGGCTAAAAAAAGGATTTGGTTACACACCTGAAGGAGAAGTAAACTACCCGAAAGAGGATGATGGGTCTAGAAGTTGTCCAACCTAATAATGGTCTCAGCAAGAATAATTAGCATAGGGTCAGACCCAGCTTCCACTTGCTCCAGAATACTCATAATCCTGGTATCAGCATCTTCGTGCGAAGAGACCAAGAGGAATTGAGCATAAAAGCAGAAAGTGGCCATTCTAGTCCAAGTAGCACTGTTCTTGCCTTTAGTCTCACACGCAGTAATTAAAAAAGATAGATTGACAGTCTTAGAATTATGGGCAAAAAGATGAATACTAGCTGGGGGCATATCGAAGAAGGCAACAAGCCTATCTAGGAATTGCATACTTAAATCAGGCAAGGCAATAACAATAGTAAAGTCTAATAAGCACCCTAGGATAGCAGCAAACTCCTCAATCATAGGACACAACTCCTGACCATTAAACTTGAAGACATGATCATTTAAACTTCAGAACATGATAACAGCATGCAAGAAATTGTCATTTATATTCAAATGTTGAAAAGATCTTAAGGGCTTGAGATGAAAAGGTTGAAGCCTATTCTAGTTATCACCATTAGGGCTCTTGAGAAATTTCTTCATCAATTAGAGATAAGCATGAGTCATGATGAGAATGGAGAGAAAGGGATAGTGAAACTAGTTCTTTTGTGAGCCTTTTATAAAGAGAGAAGTTGAATTTGGATGGGATTAGGCTTCCTCTACTGGATAGAGATAATGGACGATAAATGGATAGAGATAGATGATAAATAGCATAATTATCTAATTATCATTATCCTAGTTTAACACAGTGCATATAAATAATATAGAATTCAGAACATAGTAATATGATAGAAATATCTGATAGCCTAAATCAGTCATCTTGAGCTCTAGAACTCAACCATGGGTTCCATCCTCTGGTAGAGTCATCACGGTAAAAGATGTCCAAAATTTTGACAGAGGAGGTCCCAACATTGTCAAGATCAATGCCCGAACCTACAAGCTGTTAGCGAAGCATCTCAATCTCATGCTCTAGACTACTCAAGTAGCTTTGTACATATAGAAAGCACATTATGTGCATTTCATGCATAGCATGCATACATTTGCATATTTATTGTACATATACTTACCCTCCAACTATCTGTAACCTGCATAGTACATAACCTCTGAGATAAGGCGATTCCATGTAAATACTCTGCCTATGCCCAAGGGACCTATTTTGTAAATTTATTAACATTAGTGTCAAGTGTATAGATTACATAGGAAACAAGTAAGAAAAACTCACATGAGAGGCATCTGTGTGAGAAAAGATAGAAAGTTGAGCATTACTAAAATGCATATGCTGCTCGACTGGAGTCTTAACAGTAGGAGCCTAGTAGAACATGGATCTATCTGGATGTGAGATATCACCAAGGGAAATGCTCGTAAAAGCACCATCACGACTAGTCCCAACATTCTAAGTATGATGAATAGGACTAGGTCTAGGCTTAGGACTCTCAATATCATGAACAACCCCAGTCCGTGGAGCAATCTCAGTCTCCTCATCCGCATCAAGAAAAGAGTGAACCTCCTTAAACTATAAAGAGAAGGAGTGACTCATAGGTTCTAAAAGTAGAAGATGAAATAATGAGAAATTGTCTCATCATTGTTAATAGGAACATGCTCTAAGAGTCTCTCACAGATAAACTGCTAATAATGTTGAGAACGCTCAAGAAAATTTGAGGCACCATATCCATGTAGTGCATCCCTCAGCTCTAAACCTATAAGATACGAGCTATGAAGCATAGATGAAGGGACATTAGATGGAATGTGATGTCAAGAAGGGCCAAAAGACCAGCGATACACTCACTCCCCTAAATATCACATAAAACAGCCATAACTAGAGAGCAGGATCCTCATAGGCTCACGGTGAATTGCAGCTGCCATGAAATCATATCTTTGGATGTCCTTAGCACCCTCCAACCAATCAGAGTTTATCTATAATTTATGTAAATTAAGTCTAATCTCTATTAAACTATAACATACTAATGATTTTTTTTTCTTACCAGGTGCCACTAGACAGTGTTTAGCTAATCACGATACGTCTGCAAAGTATTTCTATTGCTAGCAAGGTGGGAAGAACCCATCTCATCATTAGAGGAAAGGTCCTATCAGAACTGATAGCATCAAAGCCTCAAATTAGCTCGATCTCTATGCTCTATATTTGGAAGAAAGAGAACATATCAAAAAAAGGCAAAGAAAAGCAAGACTATAAAGATTAAAAGAAAGAGAACATACATGCAAGACGTGCCAAAAGCCACACATCATGACAGGACCGCTACATATAGTTTCCAGTCTGTAGTAAATATAAACGAGTGCAGTAGATCCCTAATCTAGTGTGGCAACTCGATCCAAGTCATGAAGAGGACCAAATAGAGCAATACTGACCTCATGACCGGTCTCACAAAAGAGGGTCTTGCATGATAATATCAAAAGGAAACACCTCACCTTATGGACAATCTGATGAGGAGCAGAAGTAGGAAGACATCTGACTCCCTCAACTAAGGATGAAAGAAGAACATTCTTTCAATTCTTCCATGCTGGAGTGAACTCGGTCAAATCTCACATGTACTAACTCTGTGCATGATTTGGAAGACAACAATAGCTGACGTCAAACTAAACTTGGGATCCTCCAAAGGTAATCCCAATGATAGCAGAGAAACTCATAGGTGAAATGGTCAACTCACCCACAGGAGTATGAAAAGTGTGGGTAGTATCCATCCATTGCTCGATCAAAGCAAACAAAGAGTAACGGTCAGACAGGCCTCAAATAGTCAGAAGTGCAGTAATGAAATACCTGAATCTGAAGGCCCAAATTAGACGTGTCACCTACTCTAGCAGTCCATGAAATAATTCCCGAGCTAGATTGAAATACCCCATGAACTTCATCAGACACTAGTTCAATTTTAAAATAATAATTAATTAATTAATCAAAGAATTTAAATTCAAAGATTTGATTAGTTAATTAATTAATTGACCACAAATTTTTTTTTTTGAAAAGCTGATCGGCAATCTAGAATGTCAATTGGCATTCCATAATGCCGATCAGTATTCTACTATGCTGATTGGCATTAGCTAGGCTGATAAAAAATATGGAATTCTGACTAGAATTCTAGACACCTAGTCAGTCATTCGGACAACCTAGAGGCTGAATTTCAAATTTTCATAGTTTAATTTCAGTTTTATCATGCATTTTCATGTTAATTTCTGACTAATATACATATCAATCTCAACTATGAAACTAACTCTGATTACTAATTGTACAGGTGATATTTTTACAAAAATAAACAAAAGTAAGAAAAGTTACCTCATTACCCACATCTCTACACCTGTGGGTACGTAAATGAATCAAAGGAAAGATAGTTGAGTCTTCTCAAATTCCAATATCATTCTGAGGGAAAAGAGGAAGCAGAATCCTCTGATGTTCTAAAGTCTGAACTCTCTCATGTTGTCTGTGTGACAAGGAGGCCATAGGATAGACAGATTACAAATCAGACGTCAAATGATAAAGAAATCAAGGAAAGAAAATCCATGAAAAGAGATAAAGTTAAAGGAAAAGAAAATGAAGAAAGGAGGTAATGGAATGTTACATGCAAAAAAAAAAAGGAAAGTGTATATAAAGTGGAAAATATCCACTTTGGTCCTTATACATGGATCCAAGTTTTTTCATTGCAATTTGGTCCATAATTGCATTCTAATTAGGAACATGTTCCTAATTAAATCATGACATTCATCAAATTAATAATTCATTGAATTATTAATACTGCATAATCAATCTGTGATTTTGAATTTTCTATCAAGTATAGAATACATAACAAGATTACATAATTCATTTTTTGCATTTTACATGCATCATTTCAATTAAAGGATTCATATGCTGCATAGTAGCTATGATATGAATTTCAAATGATTATGTTATGTCCTGCAGAGTGTCATAACCTTCATTATGTTATCTACTGCATGGTAGTTATGACATAAACTTTCAATTTCATCAAGACATTCCATAAGAACTATAGCTAGTAAGTTGAATTGAAAATCTGCTATAGTTCCTGTGGAACGTCTAGCACTGATGAACTTGAAAGTTTATGTCATAACTACCATGCAGTACATAACATAATGAAGGTTATGACTACTGTGCAGCATATAACATAATCATTTAAAATTCATATTATAGCTACTGTGCAGCATATGAATCCTTTGATTGAAATGATGTATGTAACAAATGCAAAAAATGAATTTTGTAATCTTATTATGTATTTTGTACTTGACAGAAAATTTAGAATCATATATTGATTATGCAGTTTTAATAATTTAGTGAATTATTAATTTGATGAATTTCATGATTTAATTAGGAACATGTTCCTAATCAGAATGTAATTATGGACCAAATTGCAATGAAAGAACTTAGATCCATGTATAAGGACCAAAGTGGACATTTTCCAATTTATATATACTTTCCTTTTTTTTGCATGTAACATTCCATTATCTCCTTTCTTCATTTTCCCTTCCTTTAATTTTCTCTCTTTTCATTTATTTTCTTTCCTTGATTTCTTCATCATTTGACATCTAATTTGCAATTAGTCTGATCCTATGGCCTCCTCATCACACAAACAACATGAGAGAGTTAAGACTTCAGAACGTCAAAGGATTCTACCTCCTCGTTTTCCTTATAATGATCTTGGACTTTGAGAAGACTCAACTATCTTTACTTTGACTCATTTACATACCCATGGATGCCAAAATGTGGGTAATAAGGTAACTTTTCTTACTTCTATTTATTTCTACAAAAATATCACCTATATAATTAGTAATCAGAGTTAGTTTTAGAGTAGAGATTGACATGTATATTAGTCAAAAATGAAAATGCATGGTAAAATTGAAATTAAATTCTGAAAATGTGAAATTTAGCCTCTAGGTTGTCCAAATGACTAATCAGGTGTTTGGAATTTTGGTCAAAATTCCAGATTTCTGATCGGCCAGGGAATATTGATCAATATAGTAGAATGTCGATCGGCTTTTCAAAAATTGTTTTGACTAATCAAATCCTTCAATTTAAATTCTTTGATTAATTAATTATTTTTTTTAAATTAAACTACCGTCCGATGAAGTTCATAGGCTATTTCAATCTAGCTCAGGAATTATTTCATGGATTGTTAGAGAAGGTGACACGTCTGATTTGGGACTCTAAATTCAAGCATTTCATTGCTACACTTCTGACTATTTAAGGCCGGTCTGATCATTACTCTTTATTCACTTTGATCGAGCGATGGTTGGATACTACCCACACTTTTCATACTCGTGCGGGTGAGCTAACTGTTTCACCTATGAGCTTCTCTGCTATCACTAGGATTGCTTTTGGAGGATCCCGCATTCCATTTGATGTCAACTATTGTAGTCTTTTAGAGCATGCACGGAGTCAGT
Source organism: Mallotus nudiflorus (assembly GCA_947683625.1). NCBI lineage: Eukaryota > Viridiplantae > Streptophyta > Magnoliopsida > Malpighiales > Euphorbiaceae > Mallotus > Mallotus nudiflorus. The sequence continues at coordinate 1,291,796 of CANTUR010000323.1, forward strand.
ACGTGCGAGATTTGATTGAGTTCGCTCCAACGTGGAAGAATCAAAAGAATGTTCTTCTTTCATCCTTAGTTGAGGGATTTAGACACCTTCCTACTTCTACTCCTCGTCAGATTGTCCATAAGATGAGGTGTTTCCTTTTGATATTATTAGGCATGACCCTCTTTTATGAGATCAATCATGAGGTCAGTATTGCTTTGTTTGGTCCTCTTCGTGACTTAGATCGAGTTGCCACACTAGATTAGGGATTTGCCACACTCGCTTATATTTACTATAGATTGGAAAATGTCTATAAAGGTACTGTCATGATGTGTGGCATTTGGCACATCTTGTACGTTCTCCTTCCTTTGATCTTTATAGTCTTGCTTTTCTTTGCCTTTTTTAGATATGTTCTCTTTCTTCCAAATATGGAGCATAGAGATCGGGTTGATTCAAGCCTTTGATGCTTTCAGTTCTGATAGGACCTTTCCTCTAATGATGAGATGGGATCCTTCCCACCTTGCTAGCAATAGAAATACTTTGTAGATGTATCGTGATTTGTTGAACACTGTCTAGTGGCAACTAGTAAGAAAAAAATAAAATCATTAGTATGTTATAGTTTAATAGAGATTAGACTTAATTTCCATAAATTATAGATAAACTCTTATTAGTTGGAGGGTGCTAAGGACATCCAGTGATATAATTTCATGGCAACTACAGTTCACCTTGAGCCTGTGAGGATCCTACTCTCTAGTTATGGCTATTTTATGTGGTATTTAAGGGAGCAAGTGTATTGCTGGTCTTCTGGCCCTTCTCAACATCGCATTCCATCTGATGTCCCTTCCTCTATGCTCCACAGTTCGCATCTTATAGGTTCAAAGCTAAGGAATGCACTATAGGGATATGATGCCTCAAATTTTCTTGAGCATTCTCTACATTATCAGTATTTTATCCGTGAGAGCCTCTTGGAGCATGTTCCCATTGATGATGATGAGGTAATTTTTTATTATTTTAGCTTCTACTTCTAAAACCTATGAATCACTCCTTCTCTTTATAGTTTGAGGAGATTCGCTCTTCTATTTATGTGGATGAGGAGATTGAGATTGCTCTAGAGACTGAGGTTGTTCATGATATTTAGAGTCATGAACCCAGACCTAGTCCTATTCATCATACTCAGCATGTTAGGACTAGTCACGATGGTGCTTTTATGAGCATTACCCTTGTTGATATCTCACTTCCATATAGGTCCATGTTCTAATGGGCTCCTATTATTCAAACTCCAGTTGAGCAGCATATGCATTTTAGTGATGCTCAATTTTCTATCTTTTCTCCCATAGATGCCTCTCATGTGAGTTTTTTTTACTTGTTTCCTACATAATCTATACACTCGACACTAATGTTAATAAATTTACAAAAAAGGTCCCTCGGACGTAGGTAGAGTATTTATATGGACTCACCTCATCTCAGAGGTTATTCATTATGCAGGTAACAGATAGTTGGAGGGTAAGTATATGTACAATAAAGATGTAAATTTATGCATGCTATGCATGAAATGCACATAATGTGTTTTCTATATGTACAGAGCTACTCGAGCGGTCTGGAGCACGAGATTAAGATGCTTCCTCTGTTATACTTTTAGACATCTTTCACCTTGATGACTCTACTAGAGAATGGAGCCCATGGTTGGATTCTAGAGCTCAGGATGATTGATTTATGCTATTGGATTTTTCTATCATACTGTTGTGTTCTGAATTATGTGTTGAACTAGTCTATGTCTTAATTTAACCTTAAATTAGACTTTAACTAAAAGGATAAAGATTTTAGATAATAAAGATAATTATATAATTAGGATAATGATAATTAGATAATTATGCTATTTATCCTCTATCTCTATCCATTTATCCTTATCATTTATCATCCATTATCTCTATCTAATAGAGGAAGCCTAATTCCATCCAAATTCAACTTCTCTCTTTATAAAGGCTTACAAAAGAACTAGTTTCACTATCCCTTTCTCTCTATTCTCATCATGACTCAAGCTTCTCTCCAATTGATGAAGAAATTTCTCAAGAGCCTTAATGGTGATGACTAGAATAGGCTTCAACATTTTCATTTCAAGCCCTTAAGATCTTTTCAACATCTGAACGTAAATGATAATTTTTTGCATGCTACTACAATGTTCTAGAGCTCAAAAGATCATGTCTTCAGGTTTAATGGCCAGGAGTTGTGTCCTATGATTGAGGAGTTTACTACTATCCTAGGGTGCTCATTAGATACTACTACTGTTATTGCCCCGCATGATTTAGGTATGCAATTCCCAAATATGCTTGTTGCTTTCTTTGATATGTCCCCAGCTAGTATTCATCTTTTTGCCCATAATTTTAAGACTGTCAATCTATCTTCTTTAATTACTACGTGTGAGACTAAAGGCAAAAATAGTGCTACTTGGATTAGAATGGTCACTTTCTACTTTTATGCTTAATTCCTCTTGGTCTCTTCACACGGAGATGTCGATACTAGGATTATGAGCATTCTGGAGCAAGTGGAAGTTGGGTCTGACCCTATGCCAATTATTCTTGCTACGACCATTATTGGGTTGTATAACTTCCAGACCCATCATCGCCTTTCGAGCAGTTTACTTCTCCTTCAGGTGTGTAACCAAATCTTTTTCTACTTTAACTTTTGCCTAAGCTGTCCTTTCAAATTTTCAACTTAACAGGCTTGGCCTTACTTTTGCCTAAGTCATCCTTTTGGGTTTTCAACTTAGCGGGCTTTCATTTTATTTTTTTGTATTTTTCAAATTTGGTTACAAGAGAAGCTGAGCTTGCTTGTTTTTCCTACTAATCCTTCATCTTATTAGCTTTATCAGTTGTAATCTCATCCATTGAAGATGAAGGACAGACACACTATGGACCAATGGGTGAATTGGTTACAAGGCATTACAAATATTGAGATTATATGGACTTGCCCTTAGTAGAAGCTGCAATTTGTGACCCTCAACTTGTATGATCATTGTGTTCCTATCCCAAGGCTGCACTTCTCAACTTTCTTTTCTCCTTCCCAACTTTATCATTAGTATGGTTGTCCATAATTTATAGTCACTATTCTGACTAAATTTGAAGGCTTTCCTCTCAGACAAAATTTCCTAGATATGGTCAAGAGTTTATGGCCTTGTAGGATTCTTGAGCAGAATATACACTCAGATGTTGATACAGCTATTGATGACAATTACAAGACTTAGGTTATAGTACAAGCTATCGAACCACTAGGGTTTTCTAGATACAAGAGGACTCAGGCTTTAAATGAAGAGTCACAAAAGAAGAAGCAAAGGCATCATTAGGAATTGGTCTCATGTTGCTGATTTTAAGCTTTCATGTTTTGTTTTCCTTTCTAGTACTTATACATTTTGAATAAGATAGAACATGCAATGCTAGAATAAAATTTTAATTTCAATTAGGGCCAAAATGAGTACATTTATTACATCACATGATATAACTCCTGTTATCAGCTAGTTCTTTTAAATTTTCTAGTTGAACATTTTTCTCTAACTAATTTATTTGCCCTAATTTTGGCCTGACTAGCCCTTTGTGGGTTTTCTAGCCAGCGGGACCATCTCTTTTATTTTTATTCTCTAATTTTTTCCTGTTAGCCCTTCATAGGTTTTTTGAGCAGCAGGAATGTCCTAACTTTTGCATGACTAGCCTTTTCAGGTTTTCTAATCAATGAACTTTATTTTCTTTATACTACTTTTATATTATTTTTACAAGTAGTATTTCTTAAGGCGATCTAGGTTAACAGGCTCCATGAATTCATTTCCTTCTAGATCTGCTATCTTTGCAGCTCCCTTAGGCAAAATTGATTTGACTAAATATGGCCCTTCCCAATTTGGTCTAAACTTCCCTTTTAGATCAAATACCACTATTATGGACTGTTTTAACACCATCTCCCCGACTTTTATATTTCCAGGCTTCACCTTTTTATTGAATGATCTTGTTATCATCCTCTACTATATTTGAGTATGAAACAAAGCATTCATACTCTTCTCATCCAGAGATACAAGATGATCATACCTCTTCTGTGCTCATTCACTCTCAGGAGTTTTAGCTTCCATCACTACTCTCAATGATTTGATCTCTATTTCTATAGGCAAAACAGCTTCACAACCATATACTAAAGAGAACGGAGTTTGATCTATGGTTATTCTAGCTATAGTTATGTATCCCAATAAAGTGAAAGGAAGAAACTCATAATAATCTTTATAGGTCCTGACCATTTTAGAGTGAATTTTCTTGACATTTTTGTTAGCTGCTTCTACTACTCTATTAGCTTGAGGGTGATATGGTGAAGACTTATGATGCTTAACCCCGTACTTCTACAACAATTTTGATGTTTCTACCTGAAACTAGATGCCATTATCTATCAAAATGTGGTATGGAACCCATATCTGTAAACAAGGCTCTTCTTAATAAATTGTGCCATTTGTTTTGCTTTCATAGCATTGAGAGACTCAGCCTCTACCCATCTAGAAAAGTAGTCTATTGCCACAACTATGTACTTATGCCCATTTGATGTTGTCAACCTTATTTCTCCTATGATGTCAATTCCCTAGGTAGTAAAGGGCCAAGCTGACGATAAACTATTCAATACTATTGGAGGAAGATGGTTAAGATTTCCATATGCCTGACACTAATGGCACTATCTCACCATTCTAATATAATCCTTTTCCATGCTCATCCAATAATACCCTTGTCTGAGTATCTTCTTAGCTAGAATCATCCCGTTCATATGAGAACTGTAAGCCCCTGCATCAATCACTTGTATCACCTCTTCAACTTTATCCTTTTTGAGGCACCTGAGCTGCATCCCATTCAACATTCTTTTGTATAATACCCCATCATGACTCACATAGTTACGTGCAAGAACATGAAAGGCATATTTATCTTTTGTAGTTGCTTCATCTGGATACTTTCCTTCTTCTATAAACCTCTGAACATCATAAAACCATGGTTTCTCTTCAGGCCCTATTCGAACACTCATAATCTGTTTACCCCCATAACATGGAGCTCTTGATCCCAAGATTACCAAAGGCTTTATATTTGATCCCATTACACTATCCCACATCGAAGAGAGTGTTGCCAATGCATCTGCCATTTTATTATCCTCTTTCACTTCCCATTCTTTGTTTGCCTAGCTAATCACTAGCATAGAATCCTTGTAAACTAATAGTTCCTTTACCCTAGCTGTTAGAGTTGCTTCAACTCCATAGGTACATGCTTCATACTCAGCCATATTATTAGTCACCTTGAAGTTTAATTTCTTTACCATCGGTATGGTCTCTCCTTCTGGTCTAACCAAAATTACTTCTTACCTAGTTCCTCTATTGTTTACAGCTCTATCAAAGTAGAGTTTCCACTCATGAGGCTCTACCACTACCAAATTCTCATCTAGAAACTCTATATTCCACTATTCATCGCCCTCAACTACATTCTGAGTGATGAATTCTGCTACTGCCCTTCACTTAATGACCTTTGTGGTGATGTACTCTATATCAAACTCAGTTAGGAGTACTAGCCATCGAGACATCCTTTCAGTCAAAGTAGGTGCCTAAAATAAATACCTTAGAGGATTAATCTTTGAGATTTCTTAGACCTTATCAGACTAAAAATAATGCCTCAATTTCCTCGTTGCCCAAATCATGATTAGACATGTCTTTTCTACTAAGTCTTACTTTTCTTCATATGGTAGGAGCTTTTTGTTGAGAATAGATTGCATGCTCTATCCCTTTTGGTCCCTCTTGTGCTAGCATTACCCACATTGCATTTTCTTCCAGGGATAAATACAAGATCAATGGCTTACCTTGCCTCAGTGGTTTTAATACAGGTAGATTGGCAAGATGCTCTTTAATTATTTCAAATGCCTTTTGAAAATCATCATTCCACTTCACAGGCTAATTTTTCCTTAAGAGTTTGAAGATAGGGTCACAAATATTAGTAAGCTTTGCAATGAACCTACTAATATATTATAACCTACTAAGGAAACCTCTTACTTCTTTCTCAGCCTTTGGTGCTAGCATTTCCCAAATAGCTTTCACTTTATCTGGATCTACTCCAATTCCTCTACTGCTAACTATCTGTCCTAGAAGCTTTCCTAAAGTAACTCTAAAAATGCATTTCTTTGGATTGAGCCTTAGATTATACCTCTCAATTTGAGCTAAGAACTTGTCCAGAGCTTCAAAATGTCCTTCTCTTATTTTTGACTTAACTATCATATCATCCATATACACCTCGACCTCCTTATGCATCATGTCATAGAAAAGAGTGCTAGTTGCCCTTTGATAAATTGCACCTACATTTTTTAATCCAAAAGGCATTACTTTATAACAGCATGTCCCCCATTCTATAATGAAAGTTGTCTTGATCTTGTCCATGACTACCATCATTATTTGATTATAACTAGAGAACCCATCCATAAAGGAGTACATAGCACTTGATGCTGCATTATGCACATTACATCGATGTGAGGTAAAGGGAAGTCATCCTTAGGGCATGCTTTGTTTAAATCCCCAAAGTCAAAACACATAAGCACTTTACCTTCTTTCTTAGGTACCGACACTATGTTTGCTAACCATTGAGGATAATCAACTACTTCTAGAAAATTAGCCTGAATTTGTTTAGCAATTTTCTCTCTTATCTTTTCAGTCCACTCTTATCTTAGACTATATAGTTTTTGCTTAATAAGCTTCATTTCTGGATAAGTGAGAATGTGATGCTCTACAATTTTCTTGTCTAACCCTAGCATATCCTCCTAAGTCCAAGTAAATACTACCTTTCTTTTTATTAATATTCTCTCAAAATTTTCCCTCTCTTCAGGGGTTACCTCATGTGATATGGAAATATTCTTTGGATTATCATTTGTGCCCATATTAAATAAATCAAATTGAATTGAATTAATGTCAAACATGCATGAATGATCTAAATTATAATGCACAAAACTATCAGGATGCACATCACACAAGTAAGCAAAACCAGCATTCATATCATTGACCATGGAAAAAATAGAATTTTCATCCTCAAATAGACCGAACATTATTACATCAGTTTCATCATAAAAGACATCAACAAAACTATCACTAATGATAGTAGCTAAATCTTGGGGTGGCACCTCTTCAGGTGGTAGACACAACAGCTCTTCAATAACAATTCCCATCCTCTCAGTTGCCAGGTTCATCACTTCCTCTTTGTTTTCCTTCACCAAATTCTCCATAATCTAGTCCTTGAAGATCTCAAACCTAGGGACATCTGCTCCAGTAACACTGACTGATTCCTTGGCTTCTAAATAGTATTTGCCTTCCCCTGGCTTGATGAAGTTATGACTTAGAGGACTCCTATTGTGTCATTTTGATTTTTGAATCCTAGGAATTCTAGACGTCCTTGGTCATTCTTCCTTAGTCCTTGTCCAAGCTGGTAATTCATGCTCTCCATCATTTTTGCTACTTCGAAACCATTTTAGTCCCATCAAATATCCTAGCAATCTGGAAACTAGGGGTGCACACATTTATTTCTGTTTATCCAATATGAATGCCACAACAACATTAGTCCCAGCTTCTATAGTCATAACTTCTCCTTTATAAGGGAATTTTATCTTTTGATGCACAACTGAGGGTACCCCTCCCAAGGCATGGAACCATGGTCGTCCCAACAACAAGGCATAGGTGACTAGAATGTCCAGCACGGTAAACTCAATCCAAAGGTCCTATTTTAACCAGAGCTTGGAATGTCCTCTCCACATTCCTAATGTTGTCATCATCAGCTCTGATTATGAGGTTTGAATATGTTAAGTCTTCAGCTTTCAAACCTAAGTTAGACAGGATTTTCAAAGGAGATACATTAATAGCAGAACCATCATCGACCATAGCAAAATTGGTTCTCTTTCCCCTCACCTCAGCTAGGATAAATAATGCTTTATTATGGTTTCTTCCTTCTAAAGGCAAGTCATCATCTAAGAACATTATCAGCCCGTGTTTCTTTTCTATAACCATTGCTACCATAGCCTCTAGAGTAGTGGCTATTTCAATATTCATGTTCGATAAAGCTTTGATAAGAGCCCTTTATGGCTGCTTGAATGCATCAGTAATTCCTAAATGCTGACATTTGCCTTAGCCTTCTTCAGTTGTTCCAAATCATATCCTCTTTTTGTTCTTCTTTTATCTCTGCATCTTCCATTTCTTCTCTTTCTGTTACTCTTTCTATTTTCTTTTCAACTGCTTTATAATTCTTCCCACTTTTACTGACATGATTCACTTTAGGATCATCACTCCATACATCAAAACTACTTAGGCCTTCCTCATCAGAGTTATACCAAATGTTAACAACTCCAATGATTCAGTCTCTCTCCCATCTTTCCACACTTCCATTGTGCATGTTTCCTTCCCTTTCAGATCTTCCATATTGAGCTTGCCTAAGTGTTGATTTAGCAAATCTTCAACTCCTTCTTGAGATTGTTTAAGAGCCAAAGGTTCATCCTTAAATTCATCACCCCACCCTGTAGGCACAATTGATTTAATGGGGATGTCAGCAGAAGCGAGCTTAGAATAGAATACTCTATAATCAAACTTGCCCTAAGGTTTTCCTAATAGATCTTCAACTCCTCTTGGCAGCTAATCAGGAATTTTAGGCTCTTCTTTTAATGGCTTATCATCAAAATCATCTCCCCAACTTGAGGGCTTAATTGATTCAATAGGGATATCAGCAGAGGGTGGTTTCGCGTAGAATACTTTATAATCAAACTTGCTTGAGGGCTAGCCCAATAAATCTTCCACTCCTCTCTGTGGTTGTCCAAAAGGTTCTCTATTAGGTATAGGGTTGAGGTCCTTGAAGGAGCTTAGCACTTCTTCTTCACTAACCCCTGAGTTGATCATCATAGTGCTTGGAGGTGGAACATTTTGGTAGTCTAGGAAAGGGTTATTTCTGGTGTTTGGGTTAGAGTTGAATTTTTTAGGGTTGATGATTTTTCTAGATTCTATCAGGTTTTTGATCTCATGTTTTAAGTGGATGCAATTTTCTATGGGATGGCCAGTAGCTTGGTGCAATTTACAGTAACTGTTACGGTCTAAACTAAGGACATTTGGGTTTAATGGCTTAGAAAAGGTTAAGGGTCAAAGTAGGCTTTTTTGGATTAGTCTCTCTAGGACTTTAGAGAGTGGTTGGTTGAAGTTGGAGAACCTTCAAGGTTTCTAAACTACACGCACCTCCATAGCTCGGCTAGTACTTCCCTATTGTGTGCCCCCAATTGAGTAATTTTGGGTTGCTAAGCCTCTAGAATTCTTGTTTTTCTCATTCTCTATCTCTTCAGCTTGTAGATAGTCATCATATAGATCTATGAAGGTCTTTGGGTTCACCATTTGTAGTCTTTCGACCAAATTAGGTGATACATTATGAACAATCATCCTAAGTTGATCCTTTTCATCCAGTTTATTTTTCATCAATCCTGCTTTATTCATGAATCTGGTGAGGAAATCAGAAAAGGATTCATTGGGTTTTTGCTTAGTCAACTCCAAATCCCTAACAGACACTTCCAATTGAGTGTTATAATCATATTGTTTCAGGAATGCAATACATAGTTCTTTCCAATCAGCCCTAACATAATTTTCTAACCCATGGTACCAGTTTATAGCCATTCCCTCCAGTGGCAGTACAACTAGCCTAGCAACTACTGCTAATGGTGCTTTAGTAGTGCTCATGGTTGTTGTGCATTAGCTTAAATTAATTCTAGGGTCTCATCTCCTATCAAATTTCTGCAGTTGAGGCATTTTGAATTTTTCAGGCAGCTTATCTCCCTCCATTTACAGCATGTCATCAAAGTCAAAAGAATATCCCATTCCTTGTCCTCTAATCAGCTCTTCCATCTTGGACATTTTTTTAGTGAGTGCTTGCATCTGGTTAGACTCATAATCATGAACCAATTCAAGTGACTCTCTCTTTGCCTTTTCTACCATGTAGTTTTCAACATCTTCTAGTCTCACATCAGTAGCAGGCACATTTCTAGTAGCATATTGTCCCTCAACATTATTAGCAGTAGGTGGAGGAGCTACAGTAATAGGTGGAGCTCCAACGGTAGGTGGCTATTCAACAATAGCAGCAGGTGGTTGTTCAATAACAGGTTGCACTAGCTCAGCCAAAGCTTATCTCAGCTCATCTTGCATCATAGCTCTCATGTCATCCATTAAAGCTCCCTTAATGTCATCTAAGGTCAACATCTCTAGTTATTGTTCCATTTTTATCTATTCAGTCTAAGTTGGTTCAACTTCTAGGTATAGTGGGTTGATTGAACTCTTCTTTAGTTCTTGAAGGATCTCTTGAGCTATTGACTTAGGGCTTAGATCTATTATGATTAATTTACCACCTTTTCATCCCTAAACACGAGAAGACCTAGATGAATCTATAATGGCTACAAAATAAGGTGTTAGTATGATGAGTGGACTATATGTATGCATGATGCATGTGTTTATGCAATAAATAGTAGGCAAGCACTTAGCACGTAGCAAGTATCAAAAAGCAATCAACAAGCCATCATGTAGGTAAACCTTCCAACCTTATTTCTCCTACACACATGTTCAATGGTGAGTTTCTTTTCCTAGGATTTTTGGTCTTGGACTTCATATCAACAGAGGATATTAAGAGCTGACGTGCATGCCAAATCTCTCTTTAAAATAAAAAGCACATAAATAGCATTTCTAAATATAAAGGTATAGCCTAATCCTTATTAAATGAGCTTCAAAGGTATAAGCTTGGGCTTTTATAAATAGAAATACCTCATGGCAATTCAAATAAACAAGCACTTTGGGTAAAAATCCTAAGGGAAGTAATTAGGCCATTATATGTGGTTAGGGTTTAGTGAAAAGTTAAGGTTCCCTTAGCAAGATGCTCTCCATTATGGAATTTGAGTTACAGGCCAAGGTTAGAGGGGCCCAACATCCTTTACCAAATCGAGATAAGATTACCCCCTTTAACGACTTCGGTTACAAACTCTAGTCAAATGAGCTCGGTAATCTCTCTTGAACCAAGTTAAGGCTAAGAGTGATGGTTAGCCAATCTATAACTCCATTAAGCTAGTGAAATCATGGAATCATAAACCAACGCCATCGGTTTAGTAAGGACATGAAGAATGAATGCAAGAATGAAATAATAACTAATAAAATAATTCTAAAGAACACAAGTAGAATCAGTATCCCCAGTGGAGTCACCACTATAGATAACAAGGTTTAGCGCGTGTCCAAGATTTTAGCAACTGCTACACTGTTTAGGCTCAAGGCCATAAGGAACACACTACTATGTTACAAAGTCATAGTGTGTAGAAGAGGAGTCATCACCTAGGGTAATAACTGGCATAATTTGATTAGTGGTACTCGATTCTTTAAAAGAAAGTTAGCACCATAACTAGGAGATTCTGGGAACGAAATACTAACTTCTCTTAGTCTTATGTTCATTTAGAATAATTTTATAAATGATTATTTCATCCCTTAATTACATGCAATTTTATTTAAACCCTATTTGACATCCATCTAACCCTAGACATCTAGTCAATAAAATTACACATAAAAAATGCACTCAAGATCGCGTTGTCCCTAAGTCTAAACTATGTTAATTTTATTAAAAAGTTAGCTAGATTTACATTTTATTTACAAGTGAGAAATGGACTAAAGGTAGGCCTACATTTTTTTATTACTTAGTGAGCCTAGATCTATTTATTTTAGTTTGTCTAAGGAATGGGCTTAAGTCTATTAAATTTTAAAGGAAAGTTAAATTAATGGGCCTAAAATATAATTAACCTAATGGGCCTAAATTGATTTTATTTATTTAAAGCCCTAAACCATTTTTAAGCCTATTTTAAAGTGAGTTGGACCTAAGTGTGGGCTTGGGGCCCAAAATAATATAAAAACCCAAAAACACAACCCAAAAAAAAATAAAACATAAAAAAAATCAAACAAACAATTTAGTGATTTTCTAGAAACACTAAATCAATTACATGTAGACCCTAAATTAAGCTACTACCACCATTGATTTTAATTGATTTTTACCAAACTGAACCTAATTACTAATTGATTTTAAACGCAGAAAATTAAATCTTTTACTATTCCCACTACTGGGGCTATTACAAACTACGTACACAAATTAAAATTAAACAATTACACACCCATGAATTAAAATAACTACACAGGATACCAAAATGCAAAATAAAGATAAAAATCCTAAGTTCTACTGGAAAACAACACAAGTTCTTCCATGGCATTCCATGGATCTTTTGTTCATTTAAACACAGGCAGTATCCTCCTCATTCCACATTCGCAGATAAAAAAAAACACAAAAATAATTAGATTAGTAGTGAAATTGGATAATCAAAACAATAACAAAATAAAATAAAAATCACAAAAAGAAAGAAAAGAAGACGAAAATCAATGTTGTGCATATGCTTTGAGATTGCCCCTTAGATTAAGATTGTCATCATGTTTTTGACTCGTTGTTTAATTCTAGACAAAGGCTCAATTGCATTCCAAACATATAACATTATTTTCAAAGCTTTAAAGAATGATGTCAAGAAATTAGAGTTTTAGATAGGATGGAAGAAATCAATATTTTCTTGTGTAGTAGGATTTTATCACGTAGTTCTCTAGATGTTTTCTTTTTTTTTCTCTCATTGTGTGTCTCTGTGTTTTTTTAGCCTCTTTTTTCATCCATCCCCCTCTCACACACATGCAGACTCTACTTTTAAATGCAAAGTCTGCCTGCGTACTGACTTCCTCCTTTGGAGGAACTGAATACATCTGATAGCATTTTTTTATTTCAAAATCATCTTATGCGTTTTGAACGTGTAAAAAATTTATTAGATAATAATAATGACAAAATTGAATTTTTAACCAATTAAAACACTAAAAAAATTAATAAAAAATAAAAATCAAAAACATGAAAAATAAAAAAAAATAGGACTTTTTAACGCGTCAGCATTATGCAATGCCGATCGGCATTCCACAAATGTCAATCCCTAAAAATAGATTTTGTAAACTTTTAATTACCAAAAGATCCCTGAAAATTGACTTCTTTATAATCAAATCCTAAAAAAATGTTGTAATTTAGTCCCTAGAGTCTAGAAAATTAATAACCGAGTTCAATTTTTGAATAAATTTCATCATAGGGGCTTATGTCACAATTGTGCACAATTGCATCCCAAATTTGGGTACTTACAAGATGCCTAGGGTTAGATGGATGTCAAATAGGGTTTAAATAAAATTGCATGCAATTAGAGGACGAAATAATCATTTATAAAATTATTCTAAATGAACATGAGACTAAGTGAAGTTAGTATTCTTTTCTTAGAATCTCCTAGTTATGGTGTTGACTTTCTTTTAGAGAATCGAGTACCACCAATCAAATTAATCCAGTTATTACCCTGGGTGGTGACTCCTCTTCTCCATGCTATGACTTTATGACATAGTACTATGTTCCTTAAGGCCTTAAGCCTAAATAATGTCACAGTTGCTAAAATCTTGGACGTGTGCTAAACCCCACTGTTTGCAATCTTACATAACCAATTTTAAAGATAAAAGAAGTACTTGGTATATTAATACTGGTGCAAGCAACAATTTTTATGGAAAAAGAAGTATGCTTATGGAACTCAACAAATCAGTGGCTGGAATGTTTCCTTTTGGTGATGATTCAGAAGTATTAGTAATAGGAAAAGGTAACATCCTTATTCATGCTAAAGATGATAGTCATCAGTTAATTTCTAATATCTATCAAGTGCCTGATATGGCATGTAACATTTTGTGTATGGGTTAACTTTTAGAAAAAGGCTATGATTTTTACTCTAAAGGAATTCCAAAAGTTTTATACAATAAGTGGAATTCAACATTTTCTCACTATTCTAAGATCTCCATAATAAAATGGCATTATAGAAAGAAAAAATAAAACCATCCTTCATATGGCACGAAGCATGCTTAAAAGCAAACATTTGCTTGAAGAATTTTAGGTAAACGTAACAACTACAGTATAATAAATATTTGGGGAAAGACACTGCAAGAAGCTTGGAATGGAAGAAAGCCCAAAATTTCTCACCTTAAAGTATTTAGAAGTTTAGCCCATGTTTATGTACCATATGAAAGAAGAAGTAAACTTGATGGAAAAAGTGAAATATACATTTTCATAAGCTATTCTGCTCATTCAAAAGGGCACAAACTATACAATCCAAATAGTAAGACGTTTATAATCAACCAAGATGTGATGTTTGACGAAGAAGGTGAATGGGACTTCAACTCTTCCATAAATGAAGTTAACTTCTTTCCTCATATTGATGAAAAATAACAAACACTAGAGGAGCAACTATGTGAACATCTATAAGAAAACATAACACCACCCACCTCACCAATGTAAAGTGATGAAGGAAATTCACCGCCATCTTTCTTGGCTGAAAGAAATGAAGAACGTACAAGAAGTCTTGAAGATCTCTATGAGGTGACCAATCGACTTGAAAATCTCACTATTTTATTTCTTTTTATTGATTATGAGCCATTAAACTTCCAAGAAGCTACACAAGATAAAAAATGGAGAAATGCAATGGATGATGAAATAAAAGCCATTGAAAAGAATGACATATAGGAACTCATTAGTCTTCAAAAAGCACACAAACCAATTGGTGTCAAATGGGTCTACACAACTAAGAAGAATGCAAAAGGAGAGGTTGAAAAGCACAAAGCAAGGATAGTTGCTAAAGGCTATAATGAAAAAACTAAAATTGAATACGATGAGTTATTTTCTCCTGTTGCACACTTAGACTGTGAAACTAATTATTTCTTTAGCAGCTTTAAAAAGTGGAAGATTCACTAGATGATGTAAAGTCTACCTTTTTAAATGGATTTCTTAAAGAGGAAGTCTACATTTAGCAACCACTAGGCTATAAACTTAAAGGACAAGAATCCAAAGTCCTAAAATTGAAGAAGGCTCTTTATGGATTAAAGCAAGCTCCCAGAGCATGGAATACCATAGTTGACAAATATTTTCAATAGAGTGGTATTACCAAATGTCCATATGAACATGCCCTCTATTTTAAAATCAAAGATAAAGATGTCTTGATCATGTGCTTGTATGTGTATGATTTGATCTTCACTGAAAGCAACTATAACATGTTCAAAGATTTTAAAAAATAAATGATAATGGAGTTTGAGCTGAATGATATTGGATTAATAGCATACTACCTCCGCATTAAAGTCAAGCAAAAGGAACATGATATTTTCATCCCACAAGAAAGCTACAAGAAAATATCCTTAAGAAATTTAAGATGGATAATTGCAACCTAATAAACACACCAATAGAGTGTGGAATCAAGTTGTTCAAAGATAATGAAGTAAAAAAGGTTAATCCAACACTTTTTAAGAATGTAGTTGGATGTTTATGATATCTAACATGCATAAGGCATGACATTCTCTATGCAATAGGACTTATGAGTTGTTATATAAAGACTCCAATAACCACTCATTTTAAGGCTACAAAGAGAATTCTTCTCTACCTTAAAGGTACAATAGATTTTGGCTTGTATTAATCAATTTTTTATAACTACAAGCTTGTTAGATATAGTGACTATTAGTGATATGCACTAGGTTAATCATGTATGGCCATGTTTTCACTTTATCATTTTATTTAATAAAGAGGCATTTTTCATTATCATTTTGTGTTGTGATAATTACTTGAATAGTCAATTCTAACTAAGGTCATTAAGTATGTGGCTTGATAGTAAAACCCTTAAATTAAATATGAGTTCTATTCAAATTATCCTTAGTCATAACAATATATTATGGCTAGTATGGCTAGCATTCAAATTATTATATTTTACTGATCATGAATATGAGATATTAAGTCAACTAATAAGTATTTATTTAGGAAATAATGTACTGGATTGACCCATCATGAGAATACTACATAGATAATTGTCATAAGTAATTATCATAAATAATTCTCATAATAATAATATTGATTTAGTCCTTTGACCTTGAAATCATCATGGATTTCTACATAACTATAATATATTTTGACACAGTATAACATTGTCTTTAACAGGATGACTAAATAGATTGTTGTTGGATATGAAATGAGTTATGTTAGGAATGTGAGTGATAGGAATTTGTCCCTTATTTAATTTGAGTAACATATCTATGGGCCCATTGATAAGATAGACTAAGGAAAATGCATGGCCATGCTAAAGTGAATTGATAAAGAGTTATCATTCTTAGTCTACTTAAAGTCAAGAAGTAATATGATTGAATTATATAAGGATAACAAAAAATATGCCTTATATTCAATCAATATATCAAGTGACAAAGGGATTACAATATTTATTATAAATTAGGTTATGTCGGATTATTGACTTCACATGACTTGGGTAGACTTAATGTCTTACTAGAGGCCACTTATAACTTATAGGCCTAAATAGAGATTTAAGGCCCACTACCAATGTCATGTGAACCTACAAGGTCACACACTTAGAACATGCCTAAAAATGGATATGGGTTTGAGAAGCCCAAATATGCTCTGTGGAAATAAATAAATAGTTTATTTATGTATTTATTTAAGGTAAAGCTTATCTCAAATAAATAGAATATTATTTCTAATTTAATTTAAATAAAATTAGAATAATAATAATTGAGAAATTAGCAAAAAGTAATTTTGGTAAGTGAAACCCTAATTAAAGGTCTATAAATATGTTACATTCTCTAAGGTTTCACTAACTCAACATTAACCACCACTTGTAATTCATTTTTCTCCTTTTAGAAAAATAAATTTATTCTTGATTTATGAGAAATCAAGAGAAGTACTAGCACACAAAGTTTTTCATTTTAATCAAGGGCTGTTCGTGTGGACGCTTGTGGAGGATGGATTCTTTTGGAGACGTCTTGATCTAAACTACCAAAATCAAAAGCTCGAAGTAAGGTGTCACCAGAGTGAACCTCCTCTCTGCCTTCCAATAGTCTTGCCTCTTTTTCATTTATGGTAAGATTTGAAAACCCTAGTTTTAAATCAATTAATCAAATTACTTGGATCTAGGTTAGGGTTTGTGGTTAAAAGTTTTAATTTTCGCTGCATTTTTGAATCATGAAACCCAACAGTGGTATCAGAGCCACTTGTAATTTGGTTAATTTGATTTTATATATATGTGATATATATGTTTTTTAGTGTTCATTTTTTAAAAAGAGTTTTCAAAAAATTTTATCCAAACAATTTTATTTTTGTGATGTCCTCTTAAACTTGTGTGAAAATAATAGTAAATATTAATTTGATTAATGTTTATAATTGTTTAATATGATTAAAAAGTAATCATAATTTTGTTTTTCTGGTTTAAGTATTATGTTTTGATGAAAAACTGAATATGTATATAGATTTTTGTCAAAGGGCGATTTGTTTAAGAGTAAAACATATCATGTAGAATAAATTATTTAAGTATTAAACATAATAAATCTATTTAGAACAAATTAATTATTTTGCAATATGATTTATGAATAAATTAGGGTTTATGGTGGCAACTATTTAAATATTAAACATAAAGGAAAATAATCTATTTTGAACAAATCAATCAAACAACAATTTGATTGCGAAAATTATTGTCATTTTAGGGTTTTCGGCAACAACTCATTCAAAGGGTTTTTAGCAAATTATTACCGCTTGGGGCACTACCCCCGGACCCTGCTAGGAACACTGCCCTTAGGACCCCATAAGGGGTGCTACCCCTAGGACCCCACAAAGGGCACTACCCCTAGGACCCCACAAAGGGCACTGCCCCTTAACCCCGAATGGATTTGTCACATAATTTATTTTTCATCATAATAATTAAATTAATGTGTAATTTGATTTATTATGCTATATATGTTTATTTTAAAATGCATGGTGCATAGCATGGCCCTTAAACAAATGTGATTGGATTTTATTATTTTATTTTCTTAGGTTGTAATTTTTTTTAAATACAGCCTGTGAGTTATTTTATTTGTTGTAATTATTTTATTTTATTAGATAGTAATAGAATAGTTTTAACTACAACATGTAATGTAAATCAAGACCCAATATGCAAATTCAAATTGGAGGCCCATGATGGGGATCACAAGTGGGAGCCTAAGGACAAGGTCCATGGTAGAAGATGGAGATCCAAAATTAAAGGCTCAATTTGTATTTGTAATGTCACCTAGGTTTGACCTTTGATCTTCATATTAGCTTATAAAGATCAACTTAGTTATGGGCAATGCTATGTTACATTTATCTTATTATGTTAGTATGTTATGCATGTGATGCCATGAGTTGCCATGTATGAGATGCAATATAACAATAACAAAATAAGATAAAAACTATATAAACCCTCATATAATATTAAGTCATTAAATTGCCTCCCAATAATCAACACTTATCAAGATTTGGATTGCTATATATAGGTAATGCCAAAGCATTATATATAAAGCCATCTAAATAAAATAAGATGGATAATGGTGATATCCATATGTTTAAATTGGATAGACTTAACTAGGTTGTCAAAATGGTTTTGGACCTAAGGCATTTGATAGGATATGTCGATATATGTGATATCCTATAATTATCTAAGAATTACATGAGATGTAATTGGTAAAGTGTTACCTACCTAAATAGCCACACTTTAATCGATAAGCCAAAGCTTACTTGAAGTAGGGTGAAATATGGATCTTGGGCCACTAAGAAATTTCAATTGTTGAAATTATTTTGAGGATTTTATTATTTATGAAAATTTAGTGGGAGTTTTCTTATGCCTCTTTTATAATAAAACTAAACGTACTTTATATATATATTTTTTGTAGATAATGACATCAAACACTGCACTTACCATGTCATTGCGATCGATCCTTAAGAAGGATAAGCTAAATAGGACTAACTTTCTTAACTGGTACAGAAACATAAGAATTGTTCTTAGGCAAGAAAAAAAGGAACATATCCTTGATCAACCCATCCCATAGGAACCAGCTGCTAATGCTCCTAGAGCATGAAAGGATGTTTATAGTTAGCATCTCAATGATTCAGTTGATGCCACTTGTCTCATGCTTAGATGCATGGAGTCTGAGCTTCAAAAGCAACTGATGGAAATGAAGGCTTATACTATGATAGGCCATCTCAAGGAAATGTTCCAAGAGAAAGCTAGAATTGAAAGGTTCAATACCATCAGGGCATTGCTCTCCTACAACTTGACTATTAGCGGCTCTATCAGTCCTCATGTTCTTAAGAAGAAAGTTCATCTTGAACACTTGGACAAGCTTGGTCTTAAGATTGAACAAGAATTGGCTGTTGATATCATTCTCCAATCTTTTCCTGAAGCTTATGATGGTTTCATCATGAATTTCAATATGAATACTATGGATAAAACTATTTCAAAGTTGTATGGGATGCTTAAAACTAGTGAAAAGAACATCAAGAATTCCACCAAGGATGTTCTAATAGTCAGTAAGGAAAAAAGTATGAAAAAATTTAGAATTGGAAAGGGTAAGGGCAAGGCTCCCAAAGGCTTTCAAAGCCAAAACCAAAGCCCAAGCCTAAGCCCAAGTTCAAAGCAGAACCCTAAGCAAAGCCACCAAAGGAGGGAATATGCTTTTTCTACAATGAAGTAAGTCATTAGAAAAGAAATTGCAAGCTATATATGAATTATCTAAACAAGAATAATGGTAGTGCAACTACCTCTTTAGGTATTCATGTTATAGAAATTAATTTATCTACTTTTGATTCTTGGGTATTAGATAGTGGATCAGGATCTCACATTTGTTCTAATGTGCAAGGTCTAAAAAGGAGTAGATCATTGGCTAGAGGCAAAGTGGACCTACGAGTTAGTAATTGAGTAAGAGTTGCTACTTTAGCTGTAGGGACTTATGAGTAACTTTGCCTAGTGGACTTGTTTTAAATTTAGAAAATTGTTATTATGTGCCTACTAAGTGTAGGAATATTATTTCTGTTTCTTGTTTGGACATGAAAGGAATTAAATATTATTAGGAATAATAAATGCAATATTTATCATGATAATATTTTCTATGGATTTGTCCCACACACTAGTGGTCTTTATGTTCTAAATGTTAAAGACACTAATGAAAAGTCAATTTATAACATTGATACAAAGAAGTTTAAATCTAACGATTTAAACACCACATATCTTTGGCATTGTCGTTTAGGCCACATATATGAGAAATGCATTTCAAAGCTTTACCAAAATGGGCTTTTGAATTCATTTGATTATGAATCATTTGAAACATGTGAATCATATTTACTAGGAAAAATGACTAAAACATCTATTACTGGAAAAGGTGAGAGAGCTAATGATTTAGTAGGCCTTATACATTCAGATGTATATGGGCCATTAAACTTAACTGCTAAAGGAGGTTTCCAGTACTTCATCTCTTTCATAGATGATTTCAATAAATATGGCTATATCTATCTAATGAAACATAAATTTGAATATTTTGAAAAGTTCAAGGTTTTCAAGAATGAAGTACAAAACCAACTTGGTAAAAATATTAAAACACTAAAATCTTATCGAGGTGGTGAATATTTATGCTAGGAATTTGTAGATCATCTGAGAGATTGTGGGATTATTTCACAATTAACTCCTCCAGGTACACCACAATTAAATAGTGTGTCTGAACAAAGAAATTAGACTTTATTAGATATAGTTCGATCAATGATGAGTCAATCTAATCTTTCAATCTCTTTTTAGGGATATGCTTTAAAAACTGCTGCATTCATTTTGAATAGAGTTCCAATAAAGGTAGTTAAATAAAGGCAATTGAAAAGACACCATATGAGATGTGGACTAGAAACCTCCCAGTTTGTCTTTTCTCAAGATTTGGGGATGTGATGATTATGTGAAGTGTCAAATCTTAGATAAACTAGCACCCAGATCTGATAAATGCCTTTTTATGGGATATCCTAAAGAAAGTAAAGGATATTATTTTTACAATGCTTCCGAGAACAAAGTTTTTGTTGCTCAAAATGGTGTATTTTTGGAAAGAGAATTTATTTCCAAAGGATCTAATGGGAGCACAATCCAACTTGAAGAAATTCAAGACCCATAAAATAGCATTATACTAAGTATGGAGCCGTAGATGGATCAACAAGTAACTATTAGATCTGTACAAATGCCAAAAGGCCTAAGGAGTTCTGGTAAGACATATCAAATCCTAATGAGATATGGATTTCTTATAACTAATGATAATAATGTGTTGATTGTGGATCAAAGTGAGCCCACATCCTATCAAAAGGCCATAAATAGTCCTGACTCTGAGAAATGGCTAGAAGCCATGAAATCAGAAAAGCAATCCATGTATAATAATCAAGTTTGGACCTTGATTGACCCAACTAATGGATTAAAAACTATTGGATGCAAATGGGTTTTTAAAAATAAAATAGATACGGATGGCAATGTGAATGCCTTTAATGAAAAACTGGTTGCAAAGGGTTTGAAACAAACACATGGTATAAACTATGATGAAACCTTTTCACCAATTGCTATGCTAAAATCTATTCGAATTCTCCTTGCTATAGCTACATACTATGATTATGAGATATGGCAAATGGATGTCAAAATAGCATTTCTTAATGGAAACCTACTTGAGGATATATGTGTGACACAACTAGAGGATTTTGTCAATCCTGAGAATTCTAGAAAGGTATATAAGCTTCAAAAGTCCATTTATGGACTGAAGTAAGTATCTCAGAGTTGGAAAGTTGGAATCTTTATTTTGATGAAGTAGTCAAAGAGTTTGGCTTCATTAAGAATGAAGATGAACCTTGTGTTTACAAGAAGGTTAGTGAGAGCGCAATTATGTTTTTAGTGTTGTATGTTGATGACATACTACTCATTGGAAATGATATCCCTATTTTACAAAATGTTAAATCATGGCTAGGGAATTATTTTTCAATGAAAGACTTGGGTGAAGCTGCTTATATATTAGGCATCAAGATCTATAGAGATAGTTCTAAAAGGCTTATTGGCCTAAGTCAGGGCATTTACATTGATAAGGTATTGAACAGGTTTAGCATGCAAGACTCTAAGAGAGGATTCTTCCCAATGTCATATGGCATTAGTCTTAGTAAGACTCAGTGTCCTATAACACAAGATGAGCGAGACCGCATGAGTAAGATTCCATATGCTTTTGCTATTGGATCTATCATGTATAGAATATTATGTACTTAACCTGATGTTTCATATGCCTTAAGCACAATGAGCAGATACCAGTCAGACCTTGGTGAAATTCATTGGACAGTAGTAAAAAATATCCTTAAGTACTTGAGAAGAACTAAGGATGCATTTTTACTGTATATTGGTAAGGAAGCTGAGCTAGTGTAAATGGTTACACGGATGCCATCTTCCAAACTGACAAGGATGATTTTTTATCACAGTCAGGTTATGTGTTTTATTTGAATAAAAGTGCAGTGAGTTGGAGGAGTTCCAAGCAAGACACCATTGTTGATTCTACAATAGAAGCCGAGTATATAGCTGCCTTAGAAGTAGCTAAGGAGGTTGTTTGGATCAAGAAGTTCATAACTGGACTAGGTGTTGTTCCTAGTATATAAGATCCAGTGAACTTATATTGTATTAATAGCAGAGCTATAGCTCAAGCTAAGGAACCCAGATCACATCAGAGATCCAAACATATACTTAAGCAGTATCATCTCATTCGAGAAATCATTGAGAGAGGATACGTGAAGATTTGTAGAGTACCCACAAATGATAATGTTGTTGATCCACTAATTAAGCCTCTTCCACAACCTAAGCATAAGATTCATACTAGGTCCATGGGTATTACTTTTAATATAGATTGGGCCTAGTGAAAGTGGGAGATTGTTAGTGATATGCACTAGGTCAATCATGTATGACCATGTTTTGACTTTATCATTTTATTTAATAAAGAGGCATTTTTCATTATCATTTTATGTTATGATAATCACATGAATAGTCAATTCTTACTAAGGTCATCAAGTATGTGACTTGATAGTAAAACTCTTAGATTAAATATGACTTCTATTCAAATTATCCTTAGTCATAACAATATGTTATGGCTAGTATGATGTTGATTGATGATTATATTTTACTGATCATGAATATGAGATATTGACTGGAAATAATGTACTTATTTAGGAAATAATGTACTGGATTGACCCATCATGAGAATACTACATAGATCATTGTCATAAGTAATTCTCATAATAATAATATTGATTTAGTCCTTTGACCTTGAAGTCATCATGGATTTCTACATAATTATTATATATTTTGACACAATCTAAAATTGTCTTTAACATGATGATTAAAGAGATTGTTATTGGATATGAAATGAGTTATGTGAGGAATGTGAGTGATTGAGAAGGAATTTGTCCCTCATTTAATCTGAGTAAGATATCTATAGGCCCCTTGATAAGATAGACTAAGGAAAATGCATGGCCATGCTAAAGTGAATTGATAAAGAGTTATCATTCTCAGTCTACTTAGAGTCAAGAAATAATATGATTGAATTATATAAGGATGACAGAAACTATGCCTTATATTCAATCAAGATATCATGTGACAAAGGGATTATAATATTTATTATAAATTAGGTTATGTCAGATTATTGACTTCACATGACTTGGGTAGACATAATGTCTTGCTAGAGGCCACTTATAACTTGTAGGCCTAAATAGAGATTTAAGGCCCACTACCAATGTCATGTGAACCTACAGGGTCACACACTTAGAACAGGCCTAAAAACGGATATGGGTTTGAGAACCCCAAATATGCTTTGTGAAAATAAACATATAGTTTATTTATTTATTTATTTAAGGTAAAGGTTATCTTAAATAAATAGAATATTATTTCTGATTTAATTGTAATAAAATTAGAATAATAATAATTGAGAAATTACTAAAAAGTTATTTTGGCAAGTGAAACCCTAATTAAAGGTTTATAAATATGTTATATTATCTAGGGTTTCACTAACTCAATCATTAGACACCACTTGTAATTCATTTTTCTCCTCTTAGAAAAATAAAAACACAGAGTGTTTTGTTCTTGATTTTTGAGAAATAAAGATAAGTGCTAGCACACAAAGTTTTTCATTTTAATCAAGGGTTCTTTGTGTGGATGCTTGTGGAGGACAGATTCTTTTGGAGACGTCTTGGTCCGAACTACCAAATCAAAAGCTCAAGGTAAGGTGTGACCAGTGTGAACCTCCTCTCTACCTTCTAATAGTCTTGCCTCTTCTACGTTTGTGGTAAGATTTGAAAACCCTAATTTTAAATCAATTAATTGAATTACTTAGATCAAGGTTAGGGTTTGTGGTTAAAAGTTTTAATTTCCGCTGCATTTTTAAATCACGAAACCTAATAGTGACAGTGATTGGGCTAGAGATAGCGATGATTGAAAAAGCATAATTGGTTTTGTGTTTTTCATGGGAGACACGACTTTCATTTGAATGTTAAATAAGCAACCAATTGTCACTATGTCAACATGTGAAGTTGAGTATGTTGCTGCTATAATGTGTGTCAGTCATGCAATTTGGCTCCATAATTTATTAAAGGAAATGAAAATGTCACAAGTAGAACCAACAAAGATTCATGTCAATAATAAGTCAGCAATAGCTTTAGCTAAGAATCCAATGTATCATGGTCAAAGCAAACACATCAATACTCAGTATCATTATATAAGAGAATGCATTACGAAAAAATATATGAAACTAGAATATGTGAAATCTTAAGATCAAATTGTAGACATCATCACCAATCCATTAAAGAAAGAAGACTTTGTTAGATTGAGAAACACACTTGGTATTATAAAACAATTTTAAGGGGGAGTATTGAAAAATAAACTTGTTTTAACCAAAGGAAGCTTTTAAGTTAGGTGATTAATTATTATTAATTGGTGTGAGAAATTATTAATATTAGATGGAGTGAGTTGTATTACTTTTAAGTGTATGGTTAGGATTTAATTGTATTTGTTTATTTGAAAGGTTTGGATTAATCCTCTATTAGTAAAAATAGGGCCTGTTACATAGAGGTTTATGCATCAAAGAAAAAGAGTGAAGAATTAGTGTAAAGAAGAAAAGCTTCTAAGTGTGTAAGAGTGTTTTTAATAGAGTTTAATTAAGAATTATTTAAGTGTTTAGTGTTTAACATATATAGGCAGTCACCAATGTCGTTAATTAAGCTAAAATAATTTTTTCTTTTATTTCACTAAATAAGATTCATGTTAATGAGCTTCAAGGCTTTGCAAACATCAATAAGAAAATGTAATATTTTACACTGTTTATATTTCTATTCTAACATGCTATATCATTTCCTTTTTCTTTTATCAATTAGAAGATAAAAGGGAAGGGGTTGAACCTATGGCATGAACTTATAGTATTCATTATCTAAGTAACTAGACTATAAAAGGAGGTTATTATGTTATTTCCCTTACGTGATTATGAAAAAAAAAGTCATTTCTATATGACGACTTTTTTTGAAGCAATTCTATATAATGACTTGACATATAGGACTTTATGAACTTTATTACCATTGACTTATAAAATTAATTTTTACCTAATTTAAATACAATATACTTAGATATATAATTTAAAATTTAAGGATAAGTATAAAGAAGTATGGTGTAATTTATCACTTTTTCACTTATGGATTTATAAATTTTTTTGTGACACTTTAGTAACCTATATTAGATCTATTATAATAGTATGATATTATATATAGAGTTTATTAACTAGTTGAATACTCTACAAGTTGAGCTTTTGCTTAAGTCTTAAGCTTATCCTTTACACACCCCCCACAAGATGGAGGTTCCGTAGGAGACTCTAATCTTAGACTGAAGAAATAAAAACTAATAACGACCAAGAGGCTTTATAAGTATGCCAACTAACTAATCTTTTAAGCTGATATACAGCACACGTAATGAACCAATAGAAGCTCTTTCATGAACAAAATGATAATCAAGGCCCAAATGCTTCATTAATGAATAATAAACGAGATAGGCACATGAATATATGGCACCTTTATTATCATAAAACAAACTAAGAGGCTGGTGAAGTTAAATACCCAAGTCATCAAGTAAATTATGAACTTAAAGAACTTCAACTACTGCATTTGCCAAGGCCTTGTATTCAGCTTCAGTAGAAGAATAGGAAACAGATTTTTGACAAACTGATTACCATAAAATGACATTGGAACCAAGATATAACAAATAAGCAGTGGTTGAGTAGCCTCAGTTATGAACACCACCCTAATCACAGTCAAAAAAAGTAGTCAATGTCAAAGAGGAACCATGAGTGCGAAACAACCCATAATGAAGTGAGCCTTTCAAGTACCAATGGACTTAGGTCAGAGCATGCATAAATTGAGATAATTTATTAATGGTAAAAGAGACATCCGGACAAGTGATGACCAAGTACTGAAGAGAACTAACCAAATGATAATAAGGAGTGGCATCAATAAATGGTGAACCATCAACAATAGTCAAGGTTTCAGATGAATTGAGAGGAGTAACAACTTCTTTTTGCACTAACCATGTCAAATTGAGTAAGCAAATCAGCTGTATGATGGTGTTGGGAGAGAAACATACCTGTTGAAGTGGAGATACTTCAACACCTAAAAAATGATGAAAAGAACTAAGATCCTTAATTGAAAACTGCTTTGCCAATATATGAACAAACTAATCCAAGAAGATATTATTATTGCCAGTTAAAACAATATCATCAAGATAAACCATGAAAAAGGTTGTTATATCATTATGATTATAAATTAACAAACAAGCATCAGCAAGTGCTTTTCGAAAACCAAAGGCAAGAAAAAAAATTTTTAGCTCAATGTACCAAGCATGTGGAGCTTGTTTGAGACCATATAATGCCTTTTAGAGTTTACATATGTGATAACAATATTGGGAATTAAGATAATTATGAGGCTACAACATGTAGACAACTTCATGTAAAGTGCCATGTAAAAACGCATTATTAACATCCAATTAGTGATGTGGCCAATTATAAGATAAGGAAACACATAGAAAAATATGAATAGTGGCTGGCTTTATCATAGGACTGAATGTATTAAAATAGTCTCTGCCAAGCTCTTATATAAATCCTTTGCCATAAGATAAGTTTTATACTTGTCTATTAATCCATCAGGCTTCCTTTTAACAAGAAATACCCATTTATAGCTAATAGGATTATGATGTGATTATGGAATCAAATCCCAAGTGCCATTTTAACTGATGGCATTAAATTCAACATTTATAGCTTTGTGCCAAAGAGGATCTTTCATTACTTGAGTGACAGTGGAAGATTTAAAGGAGGCTAGAATGGGGAGATTTATGGTGACATTAATGAATTTGTCATGATAGTATTTACGATTTCAAGACTGAATCCAAACTGGCCATGGTTTAATAATGGGTGAAAGGGAAGGAGGTAAAGGTAGAGAGAGTGGAGGAGAGGAAGTGGAGAACAAAGGTGGTGTAGGGCCAGGTGTAACAAATGTATAATGGGGTGAGGTAGGAGGCATAGGGTCTAAAATTGATTCAACAGTGGTATATGAAGGTGGTAATATAGTGACCGGAGGTAAGGGAATAAGGGTGGAAGAGGTGATAGGAACTAAATAACTTGAAGTGGAGCTAGTGGTGGTGTCGAAAGAGTTTTTAACATCTTGGAATGGACTTGCATAGCAAGCATCTCAAACTAGGTTAGAGAACTCATGAGATTTATTACGTAATCGAAAAGGAAATATATCCTCAATAAATTTAATATGTTGAGATAAATAAAGCTAATTTGAAGTAGGATGAAGACATTTGAATGCAGATTGGGATGTAGAATAACCAATAAAAATGTAAGGAGATGACCTTGGTTGAAGCTTAGAGTTAGTGTATGGATGCAGCCAAGCCCGCTCGGCCCAACGCGGGCCTAGGCCAAAGGGGGGCTACCTCATTGTAATGAGGTGATCACCTCTTTGGCAGCTGCCAATAAGGCGATCGCCTCACCGATGAGGAGCTGCCCCTCTAGCAGCCCACGTACAGCTGCAATCAAGTGGCATGGGCCCCACACTCTAGACTTTCTCCTTGCATGAGGAAAAGACTTTTGGGGAAAGGAAAAAGGCTAGGGGAGGTCATGATGGGCTAGGAGGCTGAGGGGGATGGGTAAGCTAAAGGATAAAAGGGGAAAAAAAGGAGAAAAGAAAGGGGAGAGAGCTCTGAAAAAAAAAAGACAGAAGGAGAGAAGGGAAGAATAAGGAAAACATCCTGAAGGAAGAGAGGAGGTCCACTTTCCCATAAGAGAAGAAGGAATAAACTTATGTTAAGGAGAGATATCATATCTTAGCAAGGATCTCAATCAAAGTAGCTCTGAGGGCCTCTTATTTTGGTATGAAATTTGCATCTTGAACTTGATATGTTCATCATTTTGTATGTTCTTGCTTGTGTGTAACTGAGTCTTTAGCATATTCTAGGTTTGTCTCTAGTGCATGTGCTTGACATCTCATTTTATTGATGGATCTTTGAATATTTACGTATGTAGTTGTAGTATGATGAGTGTAGAGTGTGTATATGCATGTTTTGTTTGCTTAGAGTAGAAGTTTGCACGTCTTGGAAGTCAGAGCCGTTCTGGTTGTCAGGCAGCACCTCTTCATAGAGGCATCGCCCCATCTCAGTGAGACGATCTTTTGTCTCAAGATTGCAAAAGCCTTGTTGATGAGGCGTCGCCTCTTCAATGAGGCGATCGCCTCATCTCAATGAGTCAACAGCCTCATTGACAGGGTTAACCCATTTCCTGCTTCATTTTGTTGATTATTTACTGTGATGCTTGCCTTAACATGTCCCCTTTTGACCTTAAACATGTCTATATGATTGCATGATGGTCACTATCTTGATTGTTTGATATTTTCTTTAACTCATAATGTGACAACCTCTTTGTAGGATCTCTTTGTAAATATTATTATATGTGACTTCGTTTTTGTAAGAAGAAAGGCTAATCGTGTGATATTTGCAGGAATTACTTGATAATTTCTGTCGTTAAGCAATCACTTTTGCTATTTATCCTTTGTATATTATTGTCTTTATGTTATTTTAGTAGTTTATTTTGGTATATGTTTGGTTTATTTTCTGTATATTATTTCGCTTATTTGATTAAAAAGCGTTGTAATCCTTAATCCCTTCCCCCTATTTAATTTTGAATGTATGGTTGTAAATTATTATTTATTTTATTTACTATGTTTTTTGAATGTTGGGACATAAAGGCATGAAATTGGACTAATGTACAAACTTGTACTTAATTATAAAATCTAGCAATTATCCGAAGGCAATTTCATTACTTGTGGTAAATGAGGAAATAATTAAATAATTAAATGGTAATAAAATGCAAAACACAAACGGAGGCCAACTGTAAGGTTGGGTGAGCATTTAAACGATCATACCCAGTTTTCGAACCTGATCCTTGATGACGGCTTCTGGGAACCTCCATGGGATCCAGTTGTTGTACAGTGTGTCCTAACTTTTATCCGGGTGGTGACTCTATCTCCGAATAGGCCCATGACCTATATCGTATTTCCTAGTGGGCCTCGAGCCCACATAGTGCCGTGGTCGCCAAACACTAGGGCGCGTGCTAAACCCCGCTGCCTACAGTGGCGACTCCACTAGGGATAGAGAAACTAATTCTAGTGTTTTGTGTTTTATCATCTTTAATTATTTTCTTATTTCTTCCTGCATTTATGCATTCACTACACATTTTGCACACAATGAGCACTTCAGTCCCGAATAAACCCGACAATAGTCAGTACTTCGCTACCTACGTTTCACTCAAACCTGGTGGTGGAATATTTGATTATTGTCACTTACGACACATACTAATCCACATTGTTTGACCCTTGAGTGGGGAGACGTATATGGATGTATATCGTTGTGGGAGCCAAAGCCTTTTTACCCAAGACTCAAGCCCATGTAATGACTTAGCAACTATCCTTAGGAATTTTTCCCACATGCATGTGTATTATGCCATATAATGGACCCTTAAAATAAACCTCAAGCCCATCAATAAGCAGTCCAAAATAAAATAAGCCCCCATGTCCGACCAAAGCCCATTATAAATAAGCTAGTCAATAAAGGCCTCTCATGCCTACTTATAACCCATTTCAAATGGGCCTTGACAAGTAAGTTTATGGTGCTAAGGATCTTGGCTCATAGAAAGTGAACTCCAGCTTTATTTAAAGGGACCATTACTTGTCTGAATCATTTTTAAGAGTTTTCTTGCATACGTCAGTTTTATTATCCCCTACTGATAATTAAAACCCAGGCCAAAAATCCTAGGACATGATACTCGCCATTTAAATACATGTGTGGGGGAAATAAAGGTGGAAGTTTGCACATTTAAGTTCCATGTTTTGATCTTGTATATTTTTTTGTGTGTGACCTTTTTGTTTCTAAATATAACAGACTTGCATATCATGCATACACGTCATGCATCATTCTAACCAGCTGTTTTGTAGCGCCATAGGTCCTTCAAGCTCAGCAGGGTGGGTCCGAACTAGTTCAAGTCGTTTGATCAGAAATTCAAAATTAGGAATGGCAAGAGGGTTTGATCCAGAAACATTTGGGGCACAGTGGAAAGAAGAAGTAATAGCGGAAACTTAGGCTATGATGAGGGAAATGATGGAGGAGATTACTAAGCTCATCAGAGAAGGTCAACCACCCAATGCACCGCCAATCGATCCGGTTAACCTTGACGAAGAAATACCGATTAAGGGAAGGGAAGAAGATGATGTAACAGTATTAGCCAATCTGGGGAATCAAAGAAATGTCATCCAAGCTGAGGATGTGGGTCAGATCGAGTGGGCTAAGAATATGACCAGAGTGATGAACCAAATGCAGGTGATGATGAAGGAGAAGGGTATGGTCGCCCCCTTAGATTACGATCTAAATTTGGAAAAGGGTGATGAACCGCTGCCCCATAAGTTCAAATTCCCAGACATGAAGAAGTACACTAGTGCTGAGGATCCCCATTTGCATTTGAAGCAATATGTAACATACATTAAGGCTACTGAGCTAAATAAGAGCCAGATTGTTAAGCAGTTCCCTATTTCACTGGAAGGAGCACCAATTCGTTGGTATTACACCTTGGAATCGCATGTTCAGTAGGATTGGAAAG
The DNA here is from genome assembly GCA_947683625.1 of Mallotus nudiflorus. Classification (NCBI taxonomy): domain Eukaryota; kingdom Viridiplantae; phylum Streptophyta; class Magnoliopsida; order Malpighiales; family Euphorbiaceae; genus Mallotus; species Mallotus nudiflorus. The sequence continues at coordinate 1,322,952 of CANTUR010000323.1, forward strand.
AATTATGCACTGCTTTTGTTAAGTAATATGGTCTCAACGTCCAACTAGAAGTGTCCTTGAGAGATTTGCAGAATACCAAGCATAACTTTAGCGAGCCTTTTGCTGATTACCTAACTCATTGGAGGGGAAAATTGTCCTTGATAAGGCATAGGCCAGCTGAGTCCAACTAGTTGGTCTTGGTAATAGAAGGGTGTGTTCCCACATTATCTAGGAAATTGAGGGATCTGGGGATCAGAAATTTTGAAGAGTTATATAGATTTGGGGTCTAGAAAGAATCAGATTTTGCCCAAAAGAAGAAATTCTTCAGAAGAAGTTCTGGGGGCAAAGAGGGAGCTAGCTCGAGCAGTAATGTTTAGATTCATGCCATTTGACCACTGAGCAGTAATGTACAAGTCAGTCCAGTTAGACAACCCTGAGGATTTTCTAATCTAGGACGTCCTATGTCCAAAGTCCTCAATAAGCTCATTGAGAAGAACCTGTTATGACCTTTGCCTTTGCAATAACCCTTGCCTGGAGCCAACCTAAAGCTTTTATGTAAATTTCATCAAACCATCGGGCATGACACGGATAGCTATGCCCGATTAAAGCATGAAATTCAAGATTTGATAGACTCAGGTAAAATCACCAACCCATAAACCAAAAAACCAAACACTCAAACCAACCTATTACCCAATTACCAAAATGTACCACCTCCTAACCCATCCATTTTGATGGTCAACTCTGCCCTAACAGAGGAACAAGTCCTAAACTCCATCATTGATGTCTCTCATGATTCCCGATAACTCAGGCCTGAAAATCTGAGAACAATCGAACAACCCACAGAGTTAGAGGTGCGAGTCTTGGACATATGGAGTTCCGATGATGAAAGCAAAGAACAAGTTGACTTATGGGACAACGAGGGGTGTAAGCAGAATCAGTCCATGGGGAAGGTCAAAGAGAAGGGAAAAGGAACCGAGGCTACCAAGATTGGGCCCAAAAAGGTAGGAAATGCAGAAAATGGAAAGGGGGTAGAAGAAAACAGAGAGTCCATTACCAGTGTTTGGGAGTTACTCATGCATTCTAGGGATCACAGGGAAGCCCTAGTCCTAGCACTAGACCAAAGGAAAATTTCCACTAGTTCCACTCCAGAACAGATGGTTCAGTCACTAACGGAAACTCCTTAAGGAATGATAACTTGTTCCAATGACGATCTGCCTCTAGAAGGGAGAGATCACCACAAGGCCCTGTTTATTAAAGCTGAGGTAAAAGGGAAGATGACCTGTTGTGTGATGGTTGATAATGGTTCTGCCATCAATGTGTGTCCATTGAAGATTCTGCCAAAGCTGGGGCTGACAATAGCTGACTTAAAGCCTTCTAAAGTAGTTATCAAGGCTTACAATGACACCAAAAGATCTGTGGAGGGAACTTTTAGGGTATTGGTCAGAATAGGGCCTATAGAAGTTTGGGTTGACATGCATGTGCTTGATATCCCGATAACCTTTGCTATTTTATTGGGAAGGCCATGGTTTCACCCCCTGGGTGGCGTTCCATCCACCGTTCATCAAAAGGTTAAGTTTCCACACGAAAGGAGGGTTGTCACCATCTCAGCTGAAACTGAAGTCGCCATAGCCGCACTAAAGTTAATCCCCAAGGAGATTTCCCTTAGCCCTAGTTTTGAAGTCTATGTGATTTATGAAGATGAGATGGATGAAAGGGTTCTGAGAATGATGCACAATATGAAGTTTCTGCCTGGCATAGGATTAGGGAAAGATCATAACGGACCTTCAAGGTTTGTAAGGAACAAAGTACTTATTTTGAAGCACGGGTTAGGGTTCAAAGAGGTTGACAAAGCTGGGAAAGAGATGGGTATGTCGAACCAGTCTGAAGAAAAGGAGGAGGAAACAGAGGCTAGAAAGAAGACTCTATGGGAAATCTTTATAAAGGAAGGCACCGGGCATTCATATAGCGGGACTCCGGAACCTCTTCTGGTGGTTGGGGAAGTCATCCCAGGGTTTGAGATATTTATCGAATTTGTGAACAAACCCGAGGAAGCTGCTATCGAAAAGGCCCCTACTGAGGAGCTAGTACTGGCTTAAGAGGAGTCTAAAGAGAATGAAGCTACTTCGGGGCAGAAGGGCATTGATGATCAGAACAAAGACAAAGACTTTGAGACTTACATCCTCGATTCTATCATAGATACCTTTTATGATGACTATGATGTTTCTATTATTTCTCTGTTTGAGACTGACGATCTTTTCTTTTCGAAAGTGAATGCAATGAATCTAAACTTGCTTATTTGTGTGATGTATTCCCTAATGGTTATTCTGTTTGTGATGATCATTTCATGCATATGTTTGACATTAATTCTACGCAAACTGAATCATTTAATTTACGCACAAACGATAATCCTAAAAATATATTGCTTACTTCTGGTTTAACTCATGGTGAGAGAGAAAATATAGAAGAAATCTTAAAAAAGAGATTGAAAGTATTTTCTTAGGGTTATGAGGACATGCCCGGGATTGACAAGGAGATCTCAGAACACAGAATCCCCATATACCCTCACATAGCGCCAATAAAGCAAAAGCAAAGAAGGTTAAGGCCAGAATGGGCTCTTCTGGTTAAGGAAGAAGTCAAAAAGCAGCTGAAGGCAATGTTTTTAGAAGTGGTAGAGGACACTCAATGGTTAGCAAATATATTTCCAGTTCCTAATAAGGATAAAAGGGTCAAAGTGTGTGTGGACTACCGAGATTTGAATAAAACCTGCCCTAAGGATGACTTTCCCCTATCACATATTGACACATTAATTGATAGTGCGGCTTCCAATGCAATATGGCAGTAATGGATAGGTTGAAGACATCATTCATCATCAAATGGGGCGTGTATTATTACCAAGTGATGCCTTTTCGGTTGAAGAATGCGAGGGCCACTTATCAGAGGATGGCGACTGCCCTACTACACGACATGATCCATAAAGAGGTCGAAGTGTATGTAGATGATATGATGGTGAAATCTACAACCAGGGAAGGGCATTTTGAAGCACTAGACAAGTTTCTGGCTAGGGCAGAAAAGTCAAATCTCAAGTTGAACCCGAAGAAGTGTGTTTTTAGGGTCACATCTAGGAAGCTGTTGGGACACATTGTCAGTCAGAAAGGAATAGAGATGGATCTGGATAAAATCAAAGCAATCAGGGACATGCCCGTGCCAAAAAATGGAAAAGAGGTCTGAGGGTTTCTGGGGCGCTTACAGTATATCAGCAGATTCATAGCCAAGCTGACAGCCATCTGCGACCCTATCTTTAAGCTTCTAAAGAAAGACTAACCCGTTGTGTAGAATGAGAAGTGTCAACAGGCTTTTGAAACTATCAAGGATTACCTGATGAATCCCCCTGTCTTACAACTGCTGAAACCAGGTAAGGTCTTAATCCTGTATCTTGCAATTGAAAAGGATGCAATAGGGGCAATGCTAGCACAGGAAGGCGAAGGGAAAACGGAGCACGCTGTATATTACCTAAGTAAAAAGCTCTTACCCTATGAAGCTACTTACAGTTTAGTAAAGAAGACTTGTCTAGCAGTGATCTGGGCAACGAGGAAACTCTGACACTACTTCCAGTCATATAATGTGCAAGCAGTTTCCAAACATAATCCTCTCTGGTACCTCCAACAGACCCCGTCTCTTACAGGAAAATTGGCTAGGTGGCTTGTTTTGCTCACAGAATTTATTATAGAGTATATGGCCAAAAAGACAGTAAAAGGAAGGGTAGTAGCAGACTTCTTGGCATAAAGCCCGATCGAGGACACCCAAGAGTGGAAGTTGGAGTTCCCTGACGAGCACTTAGGGGCAATAGAGATACAAGATTGGGCAATGTACTTTGATGGAGCTGTCAACAACAGGGGAGTTGGGATAGGAGTAATTTTGGTTACGCCAGAAGGAGAAATGATCCCGATGGCAAAAAGGCTCGAATTTGAAGCAACCATTAACCAAGCAAAATACGAAGCCTGCATCTTGGGCTTAGAAGCATTGTGTAGTGCAAGGGCGAAAAATGTCACTGTCTACGGGGATTCCATGCTGGTTATAAATAAGCCACCAAAGAATGGGAGATAAAAGAAGACAGATTACGGCTGTACTGGGAACACTTAACCACCATTTTGTGCTCCTTCACATAATGTAAATTCATCTATTTGCCAAGGGAAGGAAACCAGGTAACTAATGCCTTAGCCACACTGGCCTCCATATGGGAAAGTGGGAAGCAACCAGAGGCCAGACCCTTAATCCTCATAAAGTCTCGATCCCCCTGTTACGAAGAGGTGAGAGTAACGCCAGTTGATGTCATTGAGAAACCTTGGTTCTATGATTTACAAAAGTATATGGAAACTGGGCAATTCCCAGATGACGCTGATAAGAAAGAAAGGATATCCCTACAAATGTTGTCTCGATAGTTCATAAGCCATGGGGGGATGTTATACAAAAGAATACCAATCGGGGTACACCTTAGATGTGTCGACAAGGGTGAAGGTCAGAAGCTCATGGAAGCAATTCATAAAGGGGTGTGCGGGCCACACATGAATGGGACTATCTTGGCAAAGAAAAAAGCCCGTCAGGAATATTTTTGGCTCACAATGGAAGCGGATTATGTTGGATTTGTGAAGAAATGTCACAATTGCCAAACATATGGTGATGTCAACCACCTACCATCTATGGAACTTCAAGGAATGACATCTCCTTGGCCGTTTGCTATATGGAGGATTGACATCATAGGGGAGATACGGTCGAAGGCAATAAATGGTCATCGGTACATCATCGTAGCCATCGACTACTTCTCCAAGTGGGTTGAGGCTGAATCTTATGCTACCGTGGGGGCGAGGCAGATGTCAAAATTCATCGAAAAGAACATAATCTGTAGGTTTGGTCTACCACACCATATAGTCACAGACAACAGTGTTCAGTTTTGAGTAGAGACGACCACGCTACTAAAGGACTATAAGATTGAGCATCACAGATCATCTCCATATAGGCCATAGGCAAATGGAGCGGTAGAAGTAGCAAATAAGAATGTGAAGAAGATTTTGGCTAAGATGCTGGAAAATTACCGAGATTGGGCTGAATACTTACAATTCGCGTTATGGGGGTATCGAACTACTACTAAAACCTTGACAAGGGTCACTCCATACTCCTTAGTTTATGGGTGTGAAGCAGTTTTGCCCGTAGAGGTTGAGATAAGGTCATTGAGAGTCCTTCTAGAATCCAAACTTCCTGAGTATCAATGGATCAAAAGTCGGTTGGCCTAGCTGACACTGTTGGACGAAAAGAGGATGAACGCTATGTATCATTCTCAGTTGTATCAGAGAAGAATAGCCCATGCCTACAATAAGAAGATCAAACCAGGCAAGATTCGAGAGGGGGATCTGGTGTTGAAACTCATAAGATCAGTCACGATCAATCCTCGAGGAAAGTTTAAGCCGAACTAGAAGGGACCGTATCTAGTAAAGAAGCTATTTTCAAAAGGCGCTGCCATTTTGTCTGGCATGGAGGGAAACGAGTTCAAAGAACCCATCAACCTAGACAAACTCAAGAAATACTTTCTGTAAAAAGTCTCGCTAGGAAGAAAACTTCGAAAAGAGGCTGTCTAGGCAAAAATTAGAGACCAAAAAAGAGAAAAAAAAAGGGAAAAAGGAGTCCTGCTAGACTGAAAACCTAGAAAGAGGCGGTCTAGGCAAAAGTTAAGGACATATAAAAGGGGAGAGAGAGGCACAAAATGGTTAGTTGGAAAACTTGCAAGGGTAAGCCAACTAATAACATGAGATGTACTATAAGCAAAATGTATATACATTTTGTGCTTAAATGAAAAGAAATGGATTACTTTAATTATCATTAAACATTGCATAATATGTCCATCATAAGCTGTTTAACTAGTACAGAAGGGAAATTACGTCTAACAAAAAGGAAAACGATGACTTCATTCTATGAGCTAGTTCTGCCTTCTCTTCTTTTGTTGCCTACCCTGTGAACTTAACATCTGTAATTCTCTTGTCTTTTTATATTTAATAAACTCGTCTCTTTCTGTCTGTTGTAAGTGAACCCACGCTTTGTAATGATCATCAGTGCTCTAATCACCATCATAGCTTAAGTTTCTTTCGATGACTCTTCGAGGCCAAGTCGCCACCAGGTGGTCCAGAAAATTCTGAGAAAGCGGCCCTGGCTCTAATTCATGAACAGGCTCCATAATCAGTTGTTTATGACCATATTGGCGATAGAGGCAAGCTGGATTATAGAAAGTGGCAAAATGGAGACCAGTAATCGGGACGCAATACGTATAAGATCGGAGGGTCACATGCCGCAAGCCCTACCAGGGACACATCCAGCAAATCAATGTATAAGGGAATGTTGATAGCCAGCTGTGAATTTCTACAAGAATGGGGTGTAGTTTTCTTGTTCAATAATGTTTGGCTTGATAATGCCTAATGTCTTGGGGAAGTTCGATCAAGCCCAACTTTTCATAAAACCACATCTGTGGGATTGAAAATGGTTAGATACAGGCAGTATTTGGCAGTTGAAAGAAAAGGGGGGCAACAGGAAACTTACCTCCAACAAAAAGGGGCTTCCAAAGAATCGTCACGTCCTTGTGAAGTCATCCAATTCAATGATGGTTTCTACTAAGATGAGAGGGAAGGGATTGAGCCCTAACTCCACTTGGTTGAGGATGGAGAGGATCTTCATATCGTAATGCCCTGAGGGGGAAACTAGTAGAAATTGAGAATACAAATAGAGGGCTAACATGCAGGGCTAGTAAGCTTCCCCTTTGTCCACAATTATGATAACTTTAAGGAGGGACTCCAATGTGATTTCTGAGTTGAAGATACAGTGGAAGGAAGATTGAGGTGGAAGATTGAACATGCACACCATTTGTTGTTGAATGGAATGAGAATCCGAGTTTTCAAGAGCAGGAATTGCAAGTTGGCAAGTAGAATCTATATGATGACCAAGAATTGCCTCGAATTCCTCTAGTAGGGGGCATATTTCTATCGTGTTGAGCTAAAAAATTTGTTTCTAGGGATCCTAAAATTAAACCATGGCATGGAGAAAAGGATAATTGATTCTCCTAGTATGGAGTGATTTGAAGACCATAAGATGGAATGGCTCTAAACCGGCCCAAGATTTGTTGTCCAACCCTTTTAGAATTGACTGTAAGGACCTCAAACTTTGTTCTGTCATGTTTGTGGCTTTTCAAAGACACTCAGAGAGAGAAACAGAAAGGGGAGGATGAAAGGGATTTGAGAATTAGGTCAAATGCAAAAATGAAGATTTTCTAGGGGCTGGACCGCCTGCTGTTAAGGTGACCACCTCATCGATGAGGTGATCGCCTCATCGATGAGGCGATCACCTCATCAATGAGGCGCCGCCTCAGAAGCATAAGGTGATCGCCTCTTTATTAGGGTTTGATGAGGCAATCACCTTATCAGCAGCACAGGCCAGTTGTGTTTCTTCATATCACACAGTCTAACAGGTGGAGCAGTTACATTGCACATACAAGTAGTGAAATCAACTCACATATGGAGGAATGAGAAAAGCAAAACAAATGAATTTAATCGAGGAAAATGTTGAATTTTGCAAGCATTCTGTTAAAAAAAATGACAACAAAAATTCTATGTTCGCTACTCAGAGACTACATAATTTTTTAATACGGGAACATCAAGCATCTGATCCCGTACCCTCAGGGTCATCTTCTCCCCCGGCATCGTTGCCGCTCCCATCTTTATACTCGTCGTCCTCATCAATCTGGAATACATCAATCTGACGCTCAAGAGTAGCAATCCTCACCCTACTAGCCTCATCTCAATCCTGTTCAGACAAATCACAGGTCAGTAAACCATGCAAGCATGCATACATTTAGGAAATAATTAAATTCTTACCCTCCATTGCTGGGTGACCTCCAGCATGTAGTCTCTCTGGGCCTCTATCATGCGGTACATATATAGGCCCTACTCCAGTGGAGTCTACATTATCAAAATAAAGATTAGAACTAATAGTTGGTTTTAGAATTATAGTAAAAACAAGTCAGGGAAAGGAACATATGTGAGTAGCACCGACATGAGTGCATACAGGGGTCAGGTCCTCATCCAAGGCTAGGAACTGGCGCGATAACTCTCCGGGGGGAACCCAACATCGAGCTAGAGGGTCAGGGACATGGATGAAGCTGCCTGGGGCAAACTTAGAACCGGGGGCAATACTCGGTATGGCTCAATCACCAACAGCAGAAGTCTCTTCCCTGCTCGGATCCAATCGATGCCTCAAGGGCTCTCTCTCCCGCACTCGGGACCTAACCGGGGCTATGGGCCTAGCAGGAGTAGCCTGAAGACACAAATAGGAGGAACATGTTAAGAATCCAATGAATTTTCAAAGAAAATGGGGACTTGTAAGGATTTACCTGAGAAGTAGAAGCGGCATGGAAGGAGACCGTTAGTAGAAGGTGGGTGCGGATGAACTCTGCATATCGGCTCTTCACACGAACTGTGTGGTCCATAGCTAGTGAACCCGCAATAGCCTAAGTGAGGTCGTCGCCCTCCAGCTCATGACCCCAAAACATACTGTCAGGAGGGGACCTGGGGACCCGCCTAGCCCTAACGCCTGCCTTTCAGTTTAGGACCCGCTCTCCCAAGTACCAAGCTCGATACCCTGGGCCACAAAGGAGTACCCTCTTCCATGCTAAAGGCCTAGAGTGAGTCATCTCGATCGTCCAAGTGTCCTCGGACCCCCACAAGTCATTTTGAATCTGCAGGAAAAGAGAGATGTTAATATGTAAGTAAATTGAATGTGAATAATTCACTAATGAGTAGGTTTGTGCTTTGCAGGTACCGCATCCTATGTCAGCGAGTTCAGGTGCTGCCTATGAATGTGAACTCTCACCAGATGCCTCTTCATAATGCGGTTAGCGCCCCACCTGCCAAGGGCTAGGAAATGGTCTCCCACCCGGGTAACGCCCACAAGCAACTCTAGCTCCAGAGCCCATACTTGAAAAATAAAATAGGAGAAGTTGAGGAAATTGATGTAAGTAATGGGGGTCAGAGCAAAAGAAAAAGAAGGGGATCATGACGTACCAGAACAGCATGCCCAAAGCTGCAAAACCTCCTAGCCCCTCAGACCACCTCGTCCATGCTCCGGTACAAGTACACCAGGGCACAACTACCCTAATCGAATGTAGGAATCTGGTCAAGATCCCGAAGGGCTGGTAGGAACATCAGATCAATAGAGCTGGCAATGTCGGCAAAGAAAGTGGTACCGAGCAGGTAGAGCAAGAAGGCCCTCACCACCTGGTCAATCTCAAAGGGAGAGGTCATCGCTGCAGCCTGATCTCGGGTGTAGAAGCTCCTGATCGAGTCCAACTTAAGGGTATGAGTCCCCTTCATGTTAGGATTCATCCCCAAAAGTCACTCAATATATGCAGCCTTATCCGGAGACAGCTGATGTAGACTTGCATCGAAAGGAATAGTATCCTCGGCACAGGCAATCCCTGTGATTACAACAAATGATACCGGGTCTAGATTAAGCTCGCCAAATGAGAGGTGGAAGGTATGGGTCATATCGAACCACCTCTCCATCAGGGCATGCAATGGCTAATAGTTCGTGTGGCCTTGCTCGGATGGAAGTGAGAGTACGAAGTCCTTGAACCCCGTCTCTTGAATCTGATCCCTCTGCTCATCAGTCAAGTAACTAAAAAAGACTCGGGCTCCATGGAAATTCCTGGCACCCTTGAATGTCTGAGCATCATGCTACAATAAAGAGATAGGGAAGTAAAATTTATGCGTTTTGCGATCCCAGGGAGAATTCTAGAATGAATTTACATATAAATGGTGAAGTGCCTCTCTGTTGATGAAGCAATCGCCTCACCTTAAAGGCGATCACCTTATGGGGGCAGAGTAAATTCTTGATGCAATAAAGCACAAATTCTATGGTTTTTTTTATTAAATAAATGTCCTAGAATAATAATTATGCAAGATTAATCCCTAACCCGATGTAATTTTGTAAGGAATTTTAGGGTATTAACCTCTCCAAATGCAAAAGAGTAGATGTGAGACCCTAGGTCTGTCGAAAGTGGAATAGAGTCTCCACGGGTCAATCCCAGACTCCTAGAAGCACTAATGAGAGGCGGGATATGATCCCACTGAGGTACAGGAGGTGTTCTATCGTTCTCCATCGACTGAAAAGTGGGGAGAGATGCAGAGAGTATGAGAAGTATAAGGAAAAGAGGAAAAGAAAAAAGGGGAAGAAAAAAATATAATGGAAAGGAGAAAGGACAAAAGGAAAAGAGTGCTTTTATAGCAAGCAGGAGCGTAGGGTTTCCCCTAAAAAAAAAAGATGAATGAAAAAATGATGATGAATGAATAATGGTGATGAGAATGATGGGTAGAAGTTGGTACTGCATACTAGGGAGGCAAAATTAAGAGAAAGGATCTTTAAGAGCCCGAAGCTCAAGGACAAGGTTATTCGGGTTTGAATCCCCGAAGCTCAGAGGATAAGGTTGTTCGGGTTTATATCCCCGAAGCTCAAGGACAGGGCTGTTCGGGTTTGAATCCTCAAAGCTCAAAGGATAGGGCTATTCGGGTTTGAATCCCTAAAGCTCAAGGACAGGGCTGTTTGGGTTTGAATCCCCTAAGCTCAAGGATCGAGATGAATATTCGGGTAGTATCCCCGAAGTCAGAAGCGAAGGACAATTAGGCTAGGACAACCCAAAAGTCTATGTCCCTAGAGGAGTGATAATCAAACTAGGAAAATCTAAAAACCACATCCCCAGGGAAGATCAGGCCAGGAAAACCCGAGAATCAAGTTTTAGTGTTACGAAGATCGGGCCAGGAAAACCTGAGAATCAAATTCCAATGTTGTAAGGGCCGGGCTAGGAAAACCCGAGGTTAGCAATTTTTAAATGTCTCTATCAAATATTAATGAGTGGCTAATCGGGCCAGGAAAACCCAAGGATCACAGTCACGTTTCAGAATTAAAGAATTCAACTCTCGGGTGAGACCCGAGAGTCAGGTATATTTCTTACCTTATTGTTTATTTGTTGTTGTGCATGTGATTTTTTGAAAAACGGTCATTGCATGCATTTGATTTTTAAAAAAATCAAGGGGCAAACTGTAGACACCCGATTCGATCAACCCATGTTAGGGGATGAATTAGGGTTGCTCAGTTTGACCGGCCCATTATTAAGCCCAATGATGAGAATGTAAACTTGGACATGAGGATGAAGCCTGAATCTCTAAATGGAAAGTGGACTTAAAAATCTAGAAGCCTGCAAAACCCAAACCGAGCCCAACTACCCAAGTTTGGCCCAAGCCCGCTCGACCCAGCTTGGGCCTGGGCCAAAGGGGGGCTGCCTCATAATAATGAGGCAATTGCCTCTTTGGCAGCTGCCAATGAGGTGATCGCCTCACCGATGAGGCGCTGCCCCTCTGGCAGCCCACGTGCAGCTACAATCAAGTGGCGCAAGCCCTACTCTCCAGACTTTCTCCTTGCGTGAGGAAAAGACTTTTAGGGAAAGGAAAAAGGCTAGGGGAGCTCATGATGGGCTAGGAGGCTGAGGGGGATGGGTAAGCTAAGGGATAAAAGGGAAAAAAAAAAGGAGAAAATAAAGGGGAGAGAGCTCTGAAAAAAAAAGAGAAGACAGAGGGAGAGAAGGGAAGAAGAAGAAGAAAAATATCTTGAAGGAAGAGAGGAGGTCCACTTTCCCATAAGAGAAGAAGGAATAAACTTGTGTTAAGGAGAGATATCATATCTTAGTAAGGATCTCAATCAAAGTAGCTCTGAGGGCCTCTCATTTTGGTATGAAATTTGCATCTTGAACTTGATATGTTCATCATTTTATATGTTCTTGCTTGTGTGTAACTGAGTCTTTAGCATATTCTAGGTTTGTCTCTAGTGCATGTGCTTGACATCTCATTTTATTGATGGATCTTTGAATATTTATGTATGTAGTTGTAGTATGATGAGTGTAGAGTGTGTATATGCATGTTTTGTTTGCTTAGAGTAGAAGTTTGCACGTCTTGGAAGTCAGAGCCGATCTAGTGGTCAGGCGGTGCCTCTTCACAGAGGCGTCGCCCCATCTCAGTGAGACGATCACCTCATCAATGAGGCGATCGCCCCACTGACAGGCCCTCAAAGAGCTTACCTTTTGTGTGCGTATTGCTAGCTTTTGTCTGAAGATTGCAAAAGCCCTGTTGATGAGGCATCGCCTCTTCAATGAGGCAATCACCTCATCAATGAGGCGATCACCTCATTGATAGGGTTAACCCATTTCCTGCTTTGTTTTATTGATTATTTACTATGATGCCTGCCTTAACATGTCCCCTTTTGACCTTAAACATGTCTATATGATTGCATGATGGTGACTATCTTGATTGTTCGATATTTTCTTTAACTCATAATATGACAACCTCTTTATAGGATCTCTTTGTAAATATTGTTATATGTGACTTCATTTTTGTAAGAAGAAAGGCTAATCATGTGATATTTGCAGGAATTACTTGATAATTTATGTCATCAAGTAATCACTTTTGCTATTTATCCTTTGTATATTGCTGTTTTTATGTTATTTTAGTAGTTTATTTTGATATATGTTTAGTTTATTTTCTGTATATTATTTTGTTTATTTGATTAAAAAGCATTGTAATCCTTAATCCCTTCCCCCTATTTAATTTTGAATGTATGGTTGTAAATTATTATTTATTTTATTTACTGTGTTTTTTGAATGTTGGGACATAAAGGCATGAAATTGGACTAATGTGCAAACTCGGACTTAATTATAAAATCTGGCAATTATCCGAAGGCAATTTCATTACTTGTGGTAAATGAGGAAATAATTAAATAATTAAACGGTAATAAAATGCAAAACACAAATGGAGGCCAACAGCAAGGTTGGGTGAGCATTCAAATGCTCATACCCAGTTTCCAAATCCGATCTTTGATGACGGCTTCTGGGAACCTCTGTGGGATCCAGTTACTGTACAGTATGTCCCGGCTTTTATCTAAGTGGCGACTCCATCTCCGAATAGGCCCATGACCTATATCGTATTTCCTAGTGGGCCTCAAGCCCACACAGTGCCGTGGTCGCCAAACACTAGGGTGCACACTAAACCCCATTGCCTACACTACCTTAGCTAGAATTTTCTTTATTTTTATTTCTTAAATAAAAATTAGGGTTGGTAGGTTTATGTCACCCTATAAATATATAAGCCTTAGGGCTATGTGAGATAGTTTTTGTTGAATTGATAATCAAATTTCTATTTTAATAATTTTCGATATTCCTTTGTGTTATTCAATGAATATTGATGCCTATATTCTGGTATTTATGCGCAAATCAACAGGTTGTAGAAGATTGATTTCTGGCATTCATGCGTGAATCAATAGACTTCAATATTTATCCTTTGTTGTTTTTTGGCATTTATGCACAAATCAACATACTACAATATTTATCCCCTTATTCCTTATTTTCTTTTAATTTTTTTAAGTTTCAACTACATCACAAAGACACTTTGCATAAGCATGCAATAAAAATTGAAAACACAAATACACATCACTTCTGCCTAAGAACTGCATAATAAGCAAAGACCCAAAAAAAATTTACTCGACTTGGTTGGAATCTTCGCCAACTGAATCTTTAACTAAATCAAAAGTCCTCATTTTGAAAATTCTTTTTCCATTATCAAGGCCTCCTGAATATGTATCATGAAATGAATCAGGATACAAGGAATCTTCAAGAAGCTGAGTAAACATTTCATAAAAGCTTCTAACTTTGTGATCCATGTTGCTTTCATTTTCAAGTTTCTTAATAGTTACACCTCCAAGTATGGTTGAGAGGTACTGAATCTCCTAATTTTTCTTATCAATAGGAATCCCTTTGAACCTATTGACAAAATGATCTCTAATGCTGCCACTCCACATCTCCATAAAATTTATTATGCTTTTTGCCTTAATTTCTATGTGTTTGTAAATGTTTTGTGCCCTTTGTATTGATAGGATTGAGAGATATTTATATAGGGGCACAACAAAATCTGGCCCTATATATTAAATCCATATTTTGAAGACCCAATTAGAGGTCAAATAGTCAGGCTATCATAGGGGTGTCCTATAATATTTTTAAGAGAAAAGTAAAAGTAATGCTCTGATATGTATTCTTAAAACATAGTACATATAATCAATAGTAGTATTAGATGTGCAATATAGGATATGTATATGTTATTACAACAGAAATTAGTTATGATAAATACAAGCAATGACAAATGGATTTGGAATCTATCTCTATCTAACACCCACCTACAAGTCCTTGATCAACTGTAAACGAAGCAAAGAATGAAGTTGTGTGAACTGAGCCAGAGATAAGGGATTGGTGAAGATATCAGCGACTTGATGTTGTGTGGGAAGAAATTGAATAGAGAGAATCCCATTAGCTACTTGTTTCCAAACAAAATGGTAGTCGAAGGCTATATGTTTAGTGTGAGCATGGAAAATAGGATTAGATGATAATTAGATAGCACTGACATTGTTACACCAAAGAGTACTCAATTTTGGGGAAAAGTCAAGTTCATGTAATAAGGAGTAAATCCATAAGAATTCTAATATGGCATTGGCGATAGCCTTGTATTCACTTTTAGTAGAGGATCCAATAACCATTTATTGCTTCTTAGCAAGCCAAGAAATAAGGTTGTTGCCTAAGAAAATGCCAAAACCACTAGTAGATTGTCAATCATTAAGATCACCTCCCTAATCACTGTCAGCATAGCACTTGGTATCCAAAGAAGTTTTAGAAGGAAAAAGAAGGCCTAAATTAGAAATTTTATTGAGATAGCAAGGCAACCGCTTCGAAGCTATCTAATGGACATCCATTGGAGAATGCATGAATTGACATAAATTATTGACAATGAAGGCTATGTCAAGCCCAGAAATTATCAAATATTGTAGCTTGCCAATGAGTTGCCAATAATGTGCATCATCAACACTAAAAGTACCTGTGTTTTGATAATGATGGAGAACTCACCATTGGAGTCTTGCAACTGTTAAAAGCCAACATGCCTACCATGTCTAATAGATCATACACATATTTATATTGGGACAGCATAATGCCTTCTTTTGATCATGTAACATGGATGCCTAGAAAATAATGTAAGGTGTCCAAATCCTTGACCAAGAATTCAGTTTAAAGTGTTGAAATAATATGGTGTACCATAGTCATCGATGTGCCTATAATAACAATATCATCTATATACACAAGGATAAAAGTAAAAGTCACATCTGAGGTATTATAAAATAATGAATTATTTGCCTTGGAAGAGATAAAACCATGTCGATGAAGAAAGTTTGCAAGACAAAAGAACCATGCTCGAGGTGCTTGCTTTAAACCGTATAAGGAATAGTTCAACTTGCACAAAAAATCTATATGAGAAGCATCTTTGGGGCTGTGTCATGTATATGGTTTCTTGGTGATGACCATAAACAAAGGAATTTGATATATCAAGCTGCTAAATGGGCCAATTATGCATAAAGGCAAGAGCAAGCATAGTTCAAATTGTGATTGCTTTAATCATATGACTAAAAGTTTCTTGATAGTCAACACCTTCTTGTTGTGTAAATGCTTTAGCTATAAGTCGGGGTTTGTACCTATCAATTTTGCCATCTGAATCTCATTTAATCCTAAACACCCACTTGTTAGAGATAACATTAGCATTTTGAGATTTTGGAACTAAATCCTAAGTGTTAATGGACAATAATGCATCAATCTCATCTTGCATGTCATGATACTTACTTGCTTATTTGAAAGTATGTGGTTCATGATAAAGATAGTTAATGGTGCGAGAATTTTTAATGGACAAATGAAGTTTATATTTGGCCATTATTGTTGGATGTAAAATCATGTCATAAGTGCAGGTTAGGAATGTGGTAGAAGGAAAATTGTCTTGTGGGTATTAGGTAAGGTCCACAATCAGGTTTACACCTAATTTATTATTTAGTAAAGAAGATGAAGGAGAAGAGGTGGTGGTATGGTGGTGAGATGAAGCAGTGTCAGTTGTCAACTAGGCTTGGAGGGTCGATAAGGTTGCAAAATATAGGGGAGCAGATGGTTGGTATGGGATGAGTGATGGTAAGGGCAAAGGGGAGGATGAGGAAGATGCAGGATTAGAAAACATACCTGTAGAAAAAGAAGGAGCATGCAGGATTTGTAGTGTGAGCCATGGTTGAGTAAATTGCAAAGTCGAAGGGAGACAAGATTGATTAGTGTTAGTTGTAAATGAAAAAATTGACTCATCAAAGATATAATGACGAACCACAAAAACTCTATCAAGATGTATGTCAAGACAATAAAAGCCACAGTGAGAAGGTGAACGTCCAAGATAAACACATTTTTTACTACGAAAAGAAAATTTATGTTGATTAAAAGGGCATAAATATGGATAAACAACACACCCTAAAATTTGCTATCCAAGTAATTTGGTTTGGAATTATATAATAATTCATGAGGAATTTTATTTTTAATTCCAATATTATGCATTATATTAATTACTTAGACAGCATGTAGAAAGGCATAGGACTAGAAATGAAAATTTCATTGAGAGAATGGCATTGGTGAAGATGTAGGGCGAGATGGAGAGAAACTAGGTGGCTGAATGGAAAGATTTATTGTGGGTGGAATTTGATAGCTTTACAAAAGAATTTCATAAGATAAAAGTTGACTGTAAAGCTCAAAAAAGAAATAGAATCAGTATGAAGATTCAAAGCAGATACAATAGGATGAAATTCAATGCCAATATTGCGATAAATAATTGCATTAAACTCAGCAAAAGAGATGGATCTTCCAGCAGTAATAAGCTCATCAACAAAAGCTTTGGCTTTTTGTAAATATTGAGCAATGAACATGTCATTTTTCTTCAATTCATGGAGTTCAACATGTAGTTGAAGTTGTCAATTCTGGGATATATAACCAAAAGCACTTTCTAGTGCTCACCAGACCATTAAAGATGTAGTGCAACTTATGATATAGGAGAAAACCTCTTCAGATAAAGAGGATAAAATCCATGTGAGGAGTAGCTGATCATGTTTAAACCATTGTATAAATTCTAGATTTTGAGTGATTTCATTTTGGTTAGTGGATGAAGGTATGGTTTGGGAAGGAGGCAGAGTGCCATCAATCAAGGAGTTCATATTGTGATAATTAAGAATTGGAAGAAATTGAGTCTTCATGCTAAATAATTGTGTGAAGTGAGCTTGATTGAAAAAGTGTAGCTCATGGTAGATGATGAAGCAATGACAACAATATTGTTGTTAGAGACAGGAACAATTTAGTCAACCATGGTAAGGCTCTGATACCATGTAATGTTGTTGCAAGAAAAGTAAAAGTAATGCTCTATTATGTATTCTTAAAATAGAGTATATATAATCAACAGCAATGTTGGATGTGCAACGTAGGATATGTACATGTTGTTACAACAGAAATTAGTTATGATAAATATAAGCAATAACAAATGGTTTTGGACTCTATCTCTATCTAACATGTGCAACCCTTCCAACCAAATCAATCTGAAAATTGGTTTGTATTTTCATTTTTTAATCGAGTCACAATTTCGATTCAGTTCAGTTTTTTTACCAAAAATCAATTAATTGAATGAACGGAAACTTAAAATTTTTTATTTTTAAAAATTTTAAATGCTATAATAATTTGTTTTTATAAAAATTTGGTTTAGTTTTTGTTTTTAAAAAAAATAGATTATTCAGTCAGTTCAGTTTGATTTTCTAGTTTGATTTAGTTCGATTCGATTAATTTAGTTCGGTAAAAAAATGTCCCAAAACTGATTGAACCGACTGAATGCATACGCCTAGACTATCATTTCATGTTCGATCCATGTAGCATGTTTAGGCTTATAATATGGTAAATATATATAAATGAAATTAAAAATTATTAAATTATAAGGTTATTGCATAACTCTACCATAAACTTTAAATATTTTCAATAATTTATCCTATTTTTTTAAATTGTGGCAAATTAGTATATGAACTTTTTAATCTGTTACAAATATATTTATATATGGTCAAAGTAGCATGTGTTTATGCTGACATGACATACTAATATGACATATATGTGTAAATTTATTTGTTGAAGTGGAAATTAGATTTGACATGGTATGCTAACATGACATTTTAATATGAGCACATACTATTTTGACCGTAAATATATTTGTAATAAATTAAAAATCATATGTCAATTCGATTAGAATAATGAAGATGTATGCATTAATTTGTTAACCATCAACACTGCTTATTGAGCTAAATATTGGAATAGAAATTAAATATATTAATAAAAATAAACCTAATATATTAAAAAACAATTTAATTTCAATTTGGATTATTTTTTTCTCAGAATTTAGTTTAGGATAAAAATTTCAAGCCCTTAACAATAGAAAATTATCTATTGCCCTCTTTATATTATTGATTGTGGACAACATCAAAACAGTAACTTATAATATATTTTTCTACTTTAAATTATTATATCAGTTATCGGAAATCTATTCAATTCTATTTAAATTTATTCGATTGATTATAAAAATGATAAAAATCTCAAAACAACTAATTTAATATAATTCAATATATTAAAATTCAAATATAAAACTTAACTTAAACAATAATAACTCTATCTGAACTAAAGATACAATTATTGATAAAATTTTTATCCTTAAGTTTAATTAGTCGGACTAGCAATCTCTAATCCAATGTTAGAAACACCGGTTTAAACTTTGTTCATCTTGCAACTTCCTCCAGCAATATATTTTTTTTCCTGTTTCTAGATTCTATCAAGTGACTGGAACGAACATCTAAAAAAAAAGCCAAATTGAATCCTTAAATTATTCCTCGTATGGATAAGTTCAAAACGAAACCACTGGCTGTTCACGTTTGCTTTTAACAATTTATGAAGAATCTCCCGTCTTCGATGTTAGAGCATGGACATGTTGTCTTGGAGAAAGCATACAGGCAATGACCAATAACATTAATTAAGCTAGAACAATTTTATCTTTTAGTTCACTAAACAAGATTAGGACAAATACTATAGTTAATTAGAAATTTGAGATGCTTTTTGTGAGTGAGTGACTTGCCACTTCTTTTTAAATACTCAAGTTGACAGGTTGTTTAAATATAACTTTAAGTTCTGTCTGAACTAACATTTTTATTTAACTGAATGTGTAATTAAACTATTAATCACAAGGTGAGATGAGGGGAAGGTAGAAATTTGAGATGCTTTTTGTGAGTGAGTAGCCTGCCATTTTTTTGTTTTTTAACACTCAAGTTGACAGGTTGTTTATATATAACTTTAAGTTCTGTCTGAACTGACATTTTTATTTAACTGATCGCGTAAACTACAATTCGAAATCTGTTTTACATTTTTTGTTTTACAATTAAGAACGCCTTTTAGTTTTGCATCGTCAGATTAATTTCAAATATAAATCTTCTGCGTTGCTACAGACTTTTTTTTTCATTCGCTCCGATTTGAATTTCACTCTCCGTTTTTATTTATTAATTTTTTTTTTTTTTACTTTGGAATTAGAGAGGGAAACCTCAAAGGAAGTTTGATACAAAGGAAAGATCACATTATTATATTTCTTCCCTATATGTACACACACAATTATTGAACCTTGAAACTGGAAAATACAAAAGTATTTCCAATTGCAAAATTATTAATGGGTATTTGCACATAGACTAACTCTTTCCTTAAGAAAATATTCGCTCGAAATTAAAAATACATTTTGATGAAATAATAATAAAAATAATAATACAAGTAATAAGTATTTTAAAAAATTTCACTTAAATTATAAAAAATTTTAATACTATTTTTTAATTTTGTTAACATACCTTTTTAAATTTATAATTTAGTAATATGTATGCTCCACTTAATTAATTATTTAATTATAACTTGACTTTCTAATATTTGAATGAGTTCGATTGTAGAAATATGAATAAAAACTTTACAATAACAAAATATTGAAACTCCATCAACAAAAAACAATAAAAATCTTATTACGGACAAAAACTTTATGCAAAAAGATTAAAAAATTTCACTAAAAAAATAAGAGAAAATGACATTAACTTCCTTGAGTTTAGGCATAATTTACATTTTAAAACTTTCTATTTCAAAATCGAATATTAACCTCCCTACAGTTTCAAAATCGAACATTCAAAAACTTTTGTTGACTCTTTTTGTAAAAAATGATCATTGTACCCTTATTTTTTGTAAGAGCAAATGACACTAACCTCCCTGAAATTAAGCCTAATTGTCATTTCAAAACTTTTTATTTCAAAATCGAATATTAACCTCCATATAATTTTAAAATCAAACACTTAATAACTCTTATTGACTTTTTTTACAAAAAATGATCATTGTACTCTTATTTTAACATATGTCTTCTCTAATCTCATTACATACAATCATGTTTTCTCTAATCTTATTACATAAAATCCCTATCTTTTACCGTTCTCCAATTTTTATATTTTTTAAAAAAAATTTAAAAAAGTTAAAATTTTATTTACAGATCTAAAAATTATTAATTATTAATTCCTTTTAATTTTTGTAAATCTAAAAATTTTTTAACTTTTAATTTTTAAAATAAAATTTTTTTGTATAGAAACTTTTTATTTTTTTTATTAAATGTATATGGATTGATTGTAAAATTTTTAGATCCATAAAAATTATTTTTAACTTTTTTAAAATTTTTTAAGAAATATTAATAAATGATTTTTATAAACTAAAAAATTTTTAGAAAATTATAAATGTATATTTTATAAATAATTTCATCAATTCTCATTGTTATTCAAACATAAACTTTAGGGTAAATGCTATGGATTATATGTAATGGGATTAGAGAAGACATGTTAAAACAAACGTATAATGGTTATTTTTTGTAAAAAAAAGTCAATAAGTGTCCTTAAGTGTTTGATTTTGAAACTATATGGAGATTAATATTCAATTTTGAAATAAGAGGTTTTGAAATGTCAATTACGTCTAATTTTAGGGAGGTTAATGTCATTTGCTCTTTATAGGCTGCGAGGTTTAGCATGCCCCCAAGTGTTTTGTGACCACAACACTGTGTGAACTTGAGGCCCACTAGAAAATACGATATAGGTCTTGGGCCTATTCGGAGATGGAGTCGCCACCCGGATAAAAGTCAGGACACACTGTACAGCAATTGGATCCCACAGAGGTTCCCAGAAGCCGTCATCAAAGATGGGGCTCGGAAACTGGGTAGGACCATTTGAATGCTCACCCAACCTTATGGTTGGCCTCCGTTTGTGTTTTGCGTTTGATTACTATTAATTATTTAATTATTTCCCCATTTACTTTCAAATTGCACTTGCCTTCATTTACTTTTCAAATTTTATAATTAAGTCCAACTTTGGACATTAGTCCAGTTTCATGCTTTTGAGTCCCAACATTCAGCAAAAATATGGTAAATAATAATTTACAACCATACATTCATAATCAAATAGGGGAAAGGGGTTAAGGATTATAATGCTTTTATGTCAAATAAAAGAATAATATATAGAAAATAAACTAAATATAAACCGAAAGTAAACTAATAAAATAACATAAATGCGGTACTATAAAAGGGATAACTAGCAAAGGTGACTACTCAATGATGGAGATCATTAAGTAATTCCTACAAATAACACATAGTTAGTCCTTCCTTCCAAAAGAAAATGAATTCCCATACAACAATATTTATAAAGAGACTCTAGAAAGGGGTTCTAACATTATGAACTAAAGAAAGAATCAAACAATCAAGATGAACATCATCATGCAATGAAATAGCCATGTTTAAGGTCAAAAAGGGATATACCAAAGTGGACATCATGACAAGCATTAATAAAAATGAAGCTAAAAGCAAACCAAACATGTTAATGTGGCGATCACCTTATTGAGATGAGGCGATGCCTCATCAACAAGGATCCCTATATCTCTGAGTCTAAAAAAGCATAAAACATATATATAAAAGGGGGTCTTCCTAGAGGCCTATCAATGGGGCGATCACCTCATTGACAAGAGGCCATGCCTCTCTAATCAACAGGCCGATTCTGACTCACAAACATTTAGACTTCTACTCCAAGTAACAATGCATGCATATACACACTCTACAATTATCAAAATACAATTACATGCAAAAGTATTCAAAGATCACACCAATAAAATGAGGTTTTGAAGCAAAATAAACTACAAATATACTCAAAATATACTAATGACTTAGCTACACACAAGCAAGAACACATATAATGAAGAACATGTTAAGTTTGAGTGCAGGTTTTCTACCAAAATGAGAGACCCTCAAAGATGCTTTTGATTATTATATTTGCTAGGATGTGATCTCTACTTTTGACACAAGCTTCTTCCTTTTTCTCTTAGGAAAAAGTGGACTCTTTTTCTTTAATCTCTCCCTCTTCCTTGAGGACATTTTTCTTTACTTTTCTTTGTTATTTTTTTTTAGACCTCTCCTCTCTATTTTTTTCCTCTTTTTTTCAATAATGGTCACCCTCCTTTTCTTTTTCTCTCTCTTCCTCTTTTATTCCCTAGCTTCCCCATGCCCCGAAGCCCTCTACCTCATCATGAGCCTCTATAGCCTTTTTCTCTTCCCCAAAAATCTCTTTCTCATGCAAGAATCAGGTCTAAAGGCTGGGGCCCACCCCATTTGGCCACCATGGTTGCAGCTGCATTTAATACAGCTACAAGTGGGCTGCTATAGAGGCAGCGCCTCTTCAATGAGGTGATCGCCTCATTGGTAACTACCAAAGAGGCGATCACCTCACTGCATTAAGGCGACGCCCCTTTGTCCCGGGCCTGTGTTGGGCCAGGCGGGCTTAGGCCAATTCTGGATATATGGGATAGGTTTTGGGCTTTCTAGGCTTTGGGTTTTCAAGTCCACTTTCTACTAGATATTCAAGCTTCATTCTCATGATCATGATCCTCGGGCTTTCCTAGCCCGATCAGCCACTCATTAATATTTGATAAAGAAATTTGGAAACTATCAACCTCGAGTTTTCCTAGCCCGATTATAGTCTTGCTGAGGACATAGACTTATGGGTTTTCCTGGCGCAACCATCCATCACCTGAAACATGATTCTTAGGTTTTCCTGGCCCAATCCACATAACACTTAGACTCAATTCTCGAGTTTTCTTGGCTCGATCATCATAACACTGAAACTCAATCCTCGGGTTTTTCTAGCCCGATCGTTACAACACTGAAACTCAATCCTCAGGTTTTCATGGCCCGATCCTCACTAGGGGTTTGGTTTTTATATTTTCCTGGTCTAATTTTCACTCCTCTAGGGACATAAACTATTAGGATTTCCTGGCCTAGCTGTCAATCACTTTCGACTTCAGGGATACTACCCAAACAGCCATCTCAACCTTATAAGCTTCGGGGATTCAAACCCAAATAATCCTATCTTTTAAGCTTCGGGGATTCAGACCCAAAAAACTCTACCTCTGAGCTTCGAGGATTTAAACACAAATAACCATGTCCTTTGAGCTTCAAGAATTCAGACTCGAATAACTCTGCCTCTGAGCTTTGGGGATTCAAACCCAAATAGCCCTATCCTTTGAGCTTCAAGGATTCAAACCCGAACAACCCTATCTCATTAATGGTGTGGGTTTTCCTAGCCCACTCTTCTCGAAACTTTATCTCAAAAATCTTTACCTCTGAATTCTGTCATCCTAGTATGTGACACTATTTTCCATTCATCATTTTTCATTCATTCAATATTTTTTTTCGGAAACCCTACACCCTTGCTTGCTATAAAAATAACTTATTCCCCTTTTCCTTCCTCTTTTTTACTTTTTGTCACCTTTCTTTTTCTCCTCTTTCCTCCTCCTATACTTCCTGTACTCCCTGTGCCTGAGTGGGATCATATCTCGCCTTTTATTAGTGCTTTTAGGAGTCTGGGATTGACCCGTGGAGACTTGATTCCTCTTTTGGCAGCCTTAGGGTCCCATATCTACTTGTCTGCATCCAAAGAGGTTAGTACCCTAAAATTTCCTATAAAATCATATTGGGTTAATGATTAATCTTGCATAATTATCATTCTAGGACATTATTTAATCAAACAAATATGAAATTTATGTTTTAATTGCTAAAATATTAAAAATTGTCCTCGTATGTGCCTCACAAAGGTGATCGCCTCTTCGATGAGGTGATTGTCTCATTGATGAGGTGATCGCCTCATTGATGAGATGATAAACTTCTGTGAAGAGGCAATTGCATGTCACCCCTTCAGAGAGCCAATCACCTCTTCAATGAGGCAATTGCCTCTGTGATGAGGCAATCACCTCATCAACAGAGCGAATTATACTATTTACATGTACATTCATTCTGAATTTCTCCCTAAAATCATAAAATGCATAAATTTCACTTCCTTATCTCTTTATTTATAGCATGACACTCAGACATTCAAGGGTGCTGGGAATTTCCATAGAGCCTGGGTCTTTTATAGTAAATTGATCAATGAGCAAAGGGATCAGATTCAGGAGACAGGGTTCAAGGACTTTGTACTCTCACTTCCATCTAAGTAGGGGCGCATAGACTATCAACCACTGCATGCCCTAAGGGAGAGGTGGTTGGATACGACTCACACTTTCCATCTCTCGTTCGATGAGCTCACTCTAGACCCAATGTCATTTGCCGCCATCATGGGGATTGCCTGTGTTGGGGATCCCGTTCCCTTTGATGTGAGTCTACACTAGCTATCTCTAAATAAGGCTACATACATTGAATGAATTTTGGGGATGACTCTTGACATGAAGGGGACTCATACCCTTAAGTTGGACTCAATCAGGAGTTTCTACACCTAGGAGCAGGCCATAGTGATGATTACTCCCCATGAGATTGACCAGGTGGTGAAGGCCTTCTTGCTCTATCTGCTTGGTACCACCTTCTTTGCTGACACTGCCAGCTCCATCGACTTGATGTTCCTGCTGGCTCTTCAGGATCTTGACCAGATTCCCATATTTGATTGGGGTAGCTGTGCTTTGTGATACTTGTACCGAAGTATGGATGAGGTAGTCCGAGGGTCTAGGAGATTCTACGGCTTTTGGCATGATGTTATGGTATGTCATGATCCCTTT
Source organism: Mallotus nudiflorus (assembly GCA_947683625.1). NCBI lineage: Eukaryota > Viridiplantae > Streptophyta > Magnoliopsida > Malpighiales > Euphorbiaceae > Mallotus > Mallotus nudiflorus. The sequence continues at coordinate 1,348,069 of CANTUR010000323.1, forward strand.
TTTTTCCTTTATCTTATTATGACCCCTATTACTTACATCAATTTTCTTAACTTCTCCAATTTTATTTTTCCAGGTCTGGGCTCTAAAGCTAGAGCTACTTGTGGGCATTACACGAGTGGGAGATCACTTCCTGGCCCTCGACAGGTGGGGCGCCAACAGTATCATAAAGAGGCACCTTGTGTGAGTTCACATCCATAGACAACACCTAAACTCTCTGACATAAGATGCGACACCTGCAAAGTACAAACTTTCCAATTAGTAAATTATGCATATTCAATTCACTTACATATTAACATCTCCCTTTTTTTGCAGATCCGAAATGACTTGTGGGGGCTTAAGGACACTTGGACCATTAAGATGACTCGCTCCAGGCCCTTAGCTTGGAAGAGGGTACTCCTCTATGGCCCTGGGTATCAAGCTTAGTATTTGGGGGAGTGGGTCCTGAACTAGAGGGTAGGCGTTAGAGCTAGGCGTGTCCCTAGGTCTCCTCCTGACAGTCTACTTTGGGCTCATGAGCTGGAGGGCGACAACCTCGCTCAGGCTGTTGCGAGCTCACCAGTTGTGGATCACACAGTTCGTGTGAAGAGCCAGTATATGGAGTTCATCCGCACCCACCTTCTGCTGACAGTCCCCTTCAAAGCTGCTTCTACCTCTCAGGTATGTCCCTGTCGACTCCCTTTTTTTATAAATTGACTGCATTCTCAATATGTTTCTCTTGTATTTGTCTTCAAGCTGCACCTGCTAGACCCATGGCCTTGGTTAGGTCCCGAAGTATAGGATAGAGAGCCCTTGAAGCATCGACTGGATCCGGGCAGGGAGGAGACTTTTGTGGTTGGCGAGCAAGCCAGGCCGACTACTGCCCCCAGTTCTGAGTTTGTCCCAGGAAACTTTATTCATATTCCTGACCCTTTAGCCCGATTTGGGTTCCTCCTAAAGAGTTTTCACGTCAGTTCTTAACCTTGGATGAGGACCTGACTCCTGCATGCACCCCTGGTGATGCTACTCATGTAAGTTATTTTCCTAACCTACTTTCATTATGATTCTCAAACCAAACGTTAGTTCTAACATTTATTTCAATAATGCAGATTCCCCTGGAGCAGGGCCTATATATATATCGCATGATAGAGGCCTAGAGAGACTACATGTTAGAGATCACCCAACAGTGGAGGGTAATAACCTCTTTATTTTCTACATGTATGCATGCTTGCATGCTTTACTAACCTATGTTTTATCCAAATATGATCGAGATAAAGCTAGCAAGGTGAGGATCACCACTCTCGAGCATCAGATTGACGTGTTTCAGATTGATGAGGATGACAAGGATGAAGACAGGAGTGGCAACAGTGCTGGAGGAGAGGCTGACCCTGATGGTACTATATCAGACGCTTGATGTACCAAGGTTGAAACTTGTGTAGTCTTTGAATAGGGAACACAAAATTTTGGTTTTTGATTTTATGGACAGAATGTTTGCAAAATTCATAATTCTCCTCAATTAATTTTATTTCTTTATTCTTCACATGTTAGCTAATTTCAATGATTACACATGTATCTATCCACTATATTCAGACTTGCACCTGTTTAGACTGCGTGATTCAAAGAAGTGTAAGGACTCATACTGCTGATGAGGCGATCACCTCATTGATCTCTGGTGAAGAGGCAATTGCCTCTTGCTATTAAGGCAGTGCCTCATTGATGAGGCGATCGACTGATCGATGAGGCGATCGCCTCAGCAGCAGGTAGTCCTGCCCCTTTAAAAACCCATATTCTTGTGTTCAACCTACTTCTTGAGTTCCCTTCATCCCTAACCTCCCATTATCTCTCTAAGCACCTCTGAAAGTTATCATCATGACTGAACGGAGTCTACGGATGCTACAACCGATCTTGAAAGATCTAGATAACGAATCTTGGACTAGATTAGAACTATTTCACCTTCTGATCTTCAAATCACTCCACACTAGGAGAATCAAATTCCCTTTTCTCCATGCCATAGTTCAATTTTGGGATCCCCACAAACATATTTTCTGGTTCAACATAATAGAAATATGTCCCTGCTGGAGGAATTCGAGGCAATTCTCGGCCATCATATGGACTCTGCTTGCTAACTTGTGATTCCTGTCCTGAAAACCCGGATTCTCAGTCCATTCAGTAATAAATGGCGCGTATGTTCAACCTTCCACCCTGATCTTCTTTTTACTATATCTCTGATTCAAAAATCAAACTAGAGTCCTTCCTCGAGGTCACCATGAATGTGGACAAAGAAGAAACTTATTGACCCCGCATGTTAGCCCTCTGTTTGTATGCTCAATTTCTACTGGTTTCTTCCTCAGGGCAATACGATATAAAGATCCTTTCCATCCTTAATCAAGTGGAGTCAGGGTTCAATCCCTTCCCTCTCATTTTAGCATAAACATCATCAGATTAGATGACTTCATGAAGACGCGACGATTCTCAGGTAGTCCATTCCTGCAGGTAAGTTTCCTATTGTCCCTTCCTTAACTTCCAACTGTTATACTGTCTACATCTAATCATTTACAATTTTGCATATGTGGTTTTATGAAAAGTTGGGCCTGATCAAACCTCCTCAAGACATCTGATGCTATAAGGTGAAGCATTACTGAACTAGGAAACTATATCCTATCCCTACAAACATTCATGGCTGGCTATTAACATTCCCTGATACCCTGATCTGCTAGATGTGCCCCTGGTGGAGGTTGTAACATGTGACCATTTGGTCTTATATGTATTGTGTCCCGGTTGCCGATCTCCATTTTGCCACTTTCTATAATCCAGCCCACCTCTGCCACCAGTACGGTCATAAACAACTGATTGTGGAGCCTATTCACGAGTTTGAGCCAGGGCCCTTTCTCAAAATTTTTTGGAACCACCTAGTGGCAACTTGGCCTCAAAGAGTTATCCAAAGAAATTTAAGCTATGATGGAGATCAGACTACCAATGATCATTACAAAGCATGGGTTTTTTTGCAATAGACAGAAAGAGACAAATTTATTAAATATAAAAGGACAAGAAAATTATAAATGTTAAGTTCACAAGGTTGGCAACAAAAGAATAGAAAAAAAATTAGCTTATGAAATGAAGTCGTTATTTCCCCTTTTGTTAGATGTGATCTTCCTTTTGTACTAGTTAAACGACTTGTAATGGACACGTTATGCAATGTTTAACAATAATTAAAGCAATCCATGTCATTTCATTTAAGCATAAAAATTTATATACATTTCACTTTTGGTACATCTCGTGTTATTAGTTGGCTTGCCCTTGTAAGTTTTTCAACTAATCATTTTGTGCCTCTCTCTCTCCTTTTACATGTCCTTAACTTTTGCCTGGATCACCTCTTTTGATGTTTTCAATCCAGCAGGACCTTTTTCTTTTTTTCTTTTTAGTCTCTAACTTTTGCCTAGACAACCTCTTTTTAAGGTTTTCTCCCTAGTGACATTTTTTATAGAAAGTATTTCTTGAGCTTGTCTAGGTTAATGGGTTCTTTAAACTCGTTTCCCTCCATGTCAGAAAAAATGGGTAGCGCCTTTCAAAAATAACTTCTTTACCAAATACGGTCCCTCCTAGTTGGTCTTAAACTTTCCTCGAGGGTTGGTCATGACTGATCTTGTAAGTTTTAACACCAAATCCCCTTCTCAAATCTTGCCTGGCTTGATCTTCTTATTATAGGCACGGGCTATTCTTTTCTGATACAACTGAGAATGATACATAGCTTTCATCCTCTTTTCATCTAGCAATGTAAATTGAGCCAACCGACTTTTAAGCCACTTATACTAAGGGAGTTTAGATTCCAGAAGGACTCTCAATGACCTTATCTCAACCTCTACCAGTAAATAAACCTCACACACATAAACTAAAGAGTACAGAGTAGCTCCTGTCAAAGTTCTAGTAGTGGTTCGGTACCCCCCCAATGCGAATTGTAAGTATTCAGCCCAATCTCGATAATTTTCCAGCGTCTTGGCCAAGATCTTTATTGCATTCTTATTTGCTGCTTCCACTGCCCCATTTGCCTGTGGCCTATATAGAGATGACTTGTGGTGCTCAATCTTATAGTCTTTCAATAATGTGGCCATTTCTGCCTAAAATTGAACGCCATTGTCTATAACTATATGGGTGCAGCAATGCATATCTGTAAATTATGTTCTTTTTGATGAACTTTGACATCTGCTTCAACCCTACGATAGCATAAGATTCAACCTCAGCCTATTTAGAGAAGTAGTCGATAGCCATAATGATATACTGATGGCCATTGGTTGCTTTTGGCCTTACCTCTGCTATGATGTCAATCCCTCATAAAGTAAACAGCCAAGGAGAAGTCATTCCTTTAAGCTCCATAGATGGTAGGTGGCTAACATCACCATAAGTTTGGCAATTGTGACATTTCTTCATAAATCTGTCACAATTTGCTTCTATGGTGAGCCAAAAGTACCCCTGACGGGCTATTTTCTTTGCCAAGATGGTTCTATTCATGTGTGACCCACACACCCCTTCATGAATCGCTTCCATAAGCTTTCGGGCTTTATCCTTATCAAAACACCTGAGGTGTACCCCGACTGGCTTTTTTTTGTATAACATCCCATTGTGGCTTATGAACTGTCAAGACAACATTTACAGGGATATTCTTTCTTTTTTATCATCGTCATTTGAAAACTGCCCAGTTTCCAAATACCTTTGTAAATCATAGAACCAAGGTTTCTCAGTGGCATCAACTGGCATTACTCTCACCTTTTCGTAATAGGGGACTCAAGACTTTATGAGAATTAAGGGCCTGGCTTCTGGTTATTTCCCACTTTCCCACATGGAGGCCAATGTCGCTAGGGCATCAGCTACCTGGTTTCCTTCCTTTGGAAAATGGACAAATTTACACTAAGTGAAGGAGCACCGGATGGTGGCCAAGTATTCCCAGTACAACCGTAATATGTCTTCTTTTATCTCCCATGCTTTGGTGGCTTGTTTTATAACTAGCATGGAATCCCCACAGACAATGACATTTTCTGCCCCTATGCTACGCAATGCTTCTAAACCAAAGATGTAGGCTTCATATTCTGCTTGGTTATTGGTTGCTTCAAACTCAAGTCTTTTTGCCATCGGGATCATTTCTCTTTCTAGTGTAACCAAAATTACCCCTTTTCTGGCCCCTTTGTTGTTAACAGCTCTATTAAAGTACATTTCCCAACCTTGTATCTCTATTGCCCCTAGATGATCGTCGGGAAACTCCAACCTCCATTCTTAGTCGTCATCCACCGGGTTTTGTGCCAAGAAGTCTGCTACTGCTCTTCCTTTCATTGTCTTTTTGGCTATATACTCTATGTCAAATTCTATGAGTAAAATGAGCCACCTAGCCAATTTTTCTATAAGAGACGGGGTTTGTTAGAGGTACCTAAGGGGATTGTGTTTAGAAACCGCCTGCACTTTATAAGACTAAAATAATGTCTGAATTTTTTCATCACCTAAATTATTGCTAGGCACATTTTCTCCACCAGACTATAAGTAGTTTCATAGGGCAGAAGCTTCTTACTCAAGTAATACACAGTATGCTCTATCTTCTTTGCACCTTCCTGTGCCAACATTGCCCCTATTGCATCCTTCTCAATTGCTAGATACAGTGTTAAGGCTTTACCCGGTCTCGACGACTGTAAAACAAGAGGATTCATTAGATAATCCTTGATAGCTTCAAAGGCTTATTGACATCTTTCATCCCACACAATAGGTTGGTCTTTCTTTAGAAGCTTAAAGATGGGATTGCAGACGGCTGTTAATTTGGCTATAAATATGTTGATATATTGTAAACGCCCCAGAAACCCTTGGACCTCTTTTTCATTCTTTAGTGTCAGCATATCCTTGATTGCTCTGATCTTATCTGGATCCACTTCTATTCCTTTCTGGCTGATAATGTGTCCTAGTAGTTTCCTAGATATGACCTCAAAAACACACTTCTTCAGGTTAAATCTAAGATTATACTTTTCTGCTCTAGCCAGAAACTTATCTAGCGCTTTGAAATGCCCTTCCCTAGTTACAGACCTCACCATCATATCATCCACATACACTTCTACCTCTTTATGGATCATGTCATGCAGTAAGGCCATTGCCATCCTCTGATAAGTGGCCCCTACATTTTTCAACCTGAAATGCATCACTCGATAACAGTACACACCCTATTCGGTGATGAAAGATGTCTTTAATTTATCTATTACTGCCATTATGATTTGATTGTACCCTGAAAATCCATCCATGAAAAAGTACATTGCATTGGAAGTTGCACTATTAATTAACGTATCGATATGCGATAACAAAAAGTCATCCTTAGGGCAGGCTTTATTCAAGTCTCGATAGTTTACACAAACTCTTACCCTTCCATCCTTCTTAGGAATAGGAACTATATTTGCTAACCATTAAGTGTCCTCTACCACTTCTAGGAACTTTGCCTTCAACTACTTTTCGACCTCTTCTTTAACCAAGAGAGCCCATTCTAGCCTTAACCTTCTTTGCTTCTGCTTTATTAACACTATGTGAGGGTATGTGGGGATCCTATGTTCTGAGATCTTCCCGTCGATTCCGGGCATGTCTTCATAACCTTAGGCAAATACTTTTTATCTCTTTTTTAAGATTTCTTTCATTTTTTGCAAGCAATATATTTTTAGGGTTATCATCTGTGCCTAAATTAAATTACTTAGTTTGCGTGGAATTAATGTCAAACATATGAATGAAATGATCATCATAAATAGAATAACCATTAGGAAACACATCACACAAATAAGCAAACTCAGACTTCATTGCATTCACTTTTGAAAAGAAAAGATCGTCAATCTCAAACGGAGAATCAAAAGAAACATCAAAATCATTATAAAGGGTATCTATGATAGATTCGAGGACATAGGTTTCAAAGACAAGGTCTTTGCTTTGATCATTAATGCCTTTTTGCTCCGGGGTAGCTTTATCCTTCTTAAAGTCCTCTTCAGCCAGTACCAGCTCCTCAGTATAGGTTTTTTCAACAGTAACTCCCTCGGCTTTGTTCACAAACTTAGCAAAAATCTCGAACCCTAAGACAACTCCTCTAGCCATCAGGAGAGGTTCTAGAGTCCCGTTGTATAGGTGCCTAGTGCCTTCCTTTATAAAGATTTCTCATAGAGTTTTCTTTCCACCCATGGTCTCCTTTTCCTTTTCTTCAGACTACCCCCACACACTTATCTCTTTCCCAGCTCCATCAGCCTCTTTGAATCCTGACCTGTGCTTTAAAATAGGTACTTTATTTCCCACAAACTCTAAAGGTCCACTATGATTCTTCCTTAATCCTATGCTGGGGAAAAAATTTCATATTGTGCATCATTCTTAGAACCTTTCATCCATCTCATCCTCATAGATTATATAGACTTCAAAACTAGGGCTAAGGGAAATCTCCTTAGGGATCAACTTTAGTGCAGCTACGGCAACTTTAGTTTCAGTTGAGATGGTAACAACCCTTCCTTCATGTGGAAATTTAATCTTTTAATGAACAGTGGATGGAATGCCACCTAGAGGGTGAAACCATGGCCTCTCTAATAAAATGGAAAATGTTACCAGGATATCAATCATATGCAAGTCAACCTAGACTTCTATAGGTCCTGTTTTAACCAATGCCCTAAAAGTTCCTTCCATAGATCTCTTGGTGTCATCATAACCCTTGATAACTACCTCATAAGGCTTCAAGTCAGCCACTGTCAACCCTAGCTTCGACAAAATCTTCAATGGACACACATTGATTGTAGAACCACTATTGAACACCATATAGCATGTCATCTTCCCTTTTACCTTAGCATTGATAAACAGAGCTATGTTGTGATCCCTCCCTTCTAGAGGCAAATCATTGTTAGAAAATATTATCATCCCTTAAGGAGTTTCCATTAGTGACTAGACCATATACTCTGGAGTAGAATTAGTGGAAATCTTTTTCTGATCTAGTGCTAGGACCAAGGCTTCCATATGATCCCTAGAATGCATGAGTAATTCCCAGACACTGGGAATGGTCTCTTTACTTTGTTCTATCTCCTTTCCTTTCTTTGCACATTCTGCCTTTTCGGGCCCAACCTTGGCAACCTTAGTTTCTTCTTTCTTTTTTTCAACCTTCCCTATAGACTGACTTGGCTCATACCCCTCATTGTCCCACAAGTCAACTTGTTCTTTGCTCTCATCATCGGAACTCCATAAGTCCAAGACATGCACTTGTAACTCCGAGGGTTGTTTGTTTAGTTTCAGGTTTTCAGGTTTGGTTTTTAGGGAATTGTAAGAGACATCAATAAAGGAGTTTAGGACTTACTCTTCTTCTAGCCTAGAGTTGACCATCAAAATGTGTGCATTTGGTGGCAATACATTTCGATAATTGGGTAACGGGTTAGTTTGTGTGTTTTATTTCCTGTTTTATGGGTCAGTAATTTTACCTAAGTCTATTAAGTCTTGGATTTCATACTTTAACTGGGCATAGCTATCTGTTTCATGCCCAATGATCTGATGAAATTTATAGAAAAGCTTTGGGTTGGCTCCAAGCAAGGGTTGTTGTGAAGGTAAAGGCCATAGCAGGTTCTTCTCAATGAGCTTATCAAGGACCTTGGACATAGGACGTCCCATATTTGAAAATCTTTGAGGCTGTCTAAATGCACTAACTTGTACATTGTTGTTTGGTGGTCAAATAACATGAATCTAAATGTTACAGCTTAAGCTGGCCCCCTTTTTGCCCCCAAATCCTCTTCCAAAAATTTCTTCTCTTGAGCCAAATCTGACTCTTTCTAGACCCCAAATCTGTACAATGCTTCAAAGTTCCTGATTCCTAGATCCCTCAATTTCTTATTCAATGTTGGAACACACCCTTCTATTATCAGGACTAACTGATCGGACTCAGTAGGCCTATGCCTCATTAAGGACAATTGTCCCTTCCAATGAGTTAGGTAATCAATAAAAGGCTCGTTAAAGTTCTGTTTGGTATTTTGCAGATCTCTCAAAGACACCTCTAGTTGAACATTAAGACCATAGTACTTTACAAAAGCAGCACACAATTCTTTGCAATCTGACTGAACATGTGGTTCCAAGATGTAATACCAATAGATTGGTGCTCCCTTCAATGAAATAGGGAACTGCTTGATAATTTGGCTCTTAGTTAGCTCAGTAGCCTTCATGTATGTTACATACTGCTTCAAATGCAAATGGGGATCCTTGGCACCAGTATACTTCTTCATGTCTAGGAATTTAAACTTATGAGGCAGTGATTCATCACCCCTTTCCAGATTCATATCATAATCTAGAGGAGCAACCATACCCTTCTCCTTCATCACCACCTGCATCTAGTTCATCACTTTGGTTATATTCTTAGCCCACTCCGTCTAACCCACATCCTTGGCTAGGATGACATTTCTTTGATTCACTGGATTGGCCAACACTGTCACATCATCTTCTTCCCTCCCTCTAATCGGTATTTCCTCATTGAGATCCACTGGATCGATTGGCGATGCATTAGGTGGTTGTGCTAGTTGACTCTCTTTAATGAGCTTAGTAATTTCCCCCATCATTTCTCTCATTATAGCCTGAGTTTCTATTATTACTTCTTCTTTCAACCGTGCCCTAAATGCTTCTGGATTGAACCCCCTTACCATTCCTATTTTTGAATTTCTGACCAAACAACCTAAACTAGCTCAGACCCACCCTGTTGAGCTTTAAGGATCTATAGTGCTTCAAGACAATAGGTTAGAATGATGCATGACGTGTATGCATGATATGCAAGTCTGTTTTATTTAAAAATTTGAGAAACAAAAGGTCACATACAAAAAGATATACAAGATCAAAACATAAAACTTAAACACAGAAACTTCTGCCCTTATTTCTCCCACACATATATTCAATGGCGAGTATCTTATCCTAGGATTTTTGGCATGGGTTTTAATTATCAACAGGGGATAATAAAATCGACGTATGCAAGAAAACTCTCAAAATGATTCAGATAAGTAATGGTTCCTTTAAATAAAGCCCGAGTCCACCTTCTATAACCCAAGATCCTTAGCACCATAAACTTACTTTTCAAGGCCCATTTGAAATGGGTTATGAGTAGGCATGAAAGGCCTTTGTTGACTAGCTTATTTATAATGGGCTTTAGTTGGACATGAGGGCCCATTTTATTTTAGACTGCTTATTGATGGGCTTGAGATTTAATTTAAAGGTCCATTATATGGCATAATACACATGCATGTGGGAAAATTCCTACGGATAGTTACTAGGTCATTACATGGGCTTGAGTCTTGGGTAAAAAGGCTTCGGCTCCCACAATGATATACATCCATATACGTCTCCCCACTCAAGGGTCAAACAACGTGGATTAGTATGTATCGTGATTGAAAAACATTCAAAAATCTATATTAAAACAAATCTATATTAAGTTGATAATGATATTTATCTTTATTTTACGAATTTCAAAAGCATAAGACACAGTGTTAAGAATTTAATTAAGACATTTGAAATGCCAAAGCATTAGACTATGAACGAAAGATTAATTATTAACAAATATATTTATCTTTTAAGAATGTGGTTTAGATTGTTATTACTTAATATGAAAAATGCAAGTTAGTTAGAACATGGATAAACAAATAAATACATAAGTAAACATCCAAGTAAATTGGAAGTTGATTTTTCTTTTTTAATCCCGTAATTGATCAAAAACTTGAATTTATAATGAATTTCGGTTGAATTATTCTATTTTTGCTTCTAAAGAAAGCTTGATTTTAAACTTTAATTCAAATAAGAAAAAAAAATATACGTTGTATTATTTTGTTACTTTTTAATTGTACTTTTTTTTATATTACTTGTTAATTAAGATGTATTTTTAACACTGAATGAATGAAAAAATTATTCTTTTTCTCAAAAAAAATATTTTGAATAATACACATAATAGAGTCAAATGCTAATAAATTGTATGTATAATCAAATTGATTAATAAATTAAACTAGAAACAAAAAATTATCATCATATTTCGTAATTTTGGCATAAATATTCAAAAATTTATAACAAACATTTGGTGCATAATTTCAATTAACTTCCTTAACAAATATTAATATACATAATTAATAGAATTCAATAAAATATAAAAATTAATCGGATCAGGGACTATATGAACAGTAACTGAGATCCGAAAATTTTGAAATTTTTAAAAAATTCAAAAAAAAAAAAAAACATAAATGGATAACTCACAACCTCAATTTGACATAAATCAACCAAAAACAAGCTCAATTTTACAAATTAAAATAAAAACCTAGAATAGAATTTCTCAAAATTGAGGTCAAATTTAGCGATGATGATTGGATGAATTACCTTGGGGAAATTGAAGCCCAAGAGTAAAGGAAGAGATCGAGCTATCAAACTCAGCCTTAGACGACCAGAATCTTTGCCAAAGTGCCCCCAAGAAATTCGGCAAAGAGAAGAAACTGAGAAAGAGAAGAGAGATGGTGGCGACCGGCGATGGCAAGTTACTGGCAATGTTAGGCATGGCGAGATGGTGGCTTTAGCGGCAACGTGGGTGGTGGTGGTGGTGGTGGTCAGCATGGGTGCAGGATGGCTATGGCAGAAAGAAAGAAAAAAAAAAAGGAAGAAGAAGATAGCCCAAAAAAATATTCTATCCTTTTTTTTTGAAAAAGGACAAAGAGTATAATAATTAAAAATTAAAATATCTACTATCAATTATTTTCTCCCACAAAATATATATATACATATATATACACACACACTTATACTCAACAATTAATTTAAATTTAGTAAAATTACATAAATACTAATGATCAAATATTAATTAACACTAATTAATCCCGAAATAATAATAATAATAATAAAATAATATTTGACATAAAAAATTTAAATTTAATTTCCCGAATAATCAAATATTATAAATTAATAAAATAATTATTAACACTGTAAATCTCATAATTTTAACTTAATAATTTTATGAAGATAGGGCATTCCGACATCTGCGATTGCTAAGGTGTTACGATCACTATAGAGCCTCGACTCAGGTATTGCTTGCTTTGCTCACCTCACACTCACACTTCATGCCACGACCACAATAGAGGTTAAACTCTGTGTTCTGTTCATGCTCTACTCTTCTCTTCTTCTTTTTTTTTATGCTTCAATGGATACTAACCACCTCCAAAACCTTCCTTTCCCTAAAAAAATGAAAAGAAATATAAAAATATGTACTCTTTTAACTAAACCAACCTAGAATGCAACCTAAAGCAAATGAATGCATGCTAAAATTAGTTTTAAAACTATATGCAATTTAGCACCAACAATTCTCATCTTCCACAAATATTGGGTGAAATTCTCCATTTCCTAATGCTTGAATTATAGTTGAGAGTACACTCCAATCACTACAAGAATTTTGTGATTTTGTGACAACTCAAATTGTCCTGAAGGCTCACATTACCTGTTGGATCAAATCCTGTGGTGAAATTGTTAGCCAATTTGTTCTCAACATAAGTTAATCTTGTAGCCTCCAAACTAGATAACAACTAAAAAAAAAATCCGGGCGGATGATAAAACATTCTGACACATAGCCAAGATATTTGGTAAGAGTGTAGGGTTCGATTCTTTTGACTAAATAATATATTATTTTAAATTTTAAATTGATTTAATAAATAATATAATAAAATATAAAATAAAATTCATAAAATATTTATTTAAATCAAATATAAGATATTATTAAAAAATTATTTATAATTAAATTCAATTTAAAATTTATTTAAAAATAAAATAAATTTTCTGATGCAATTGAATCAAACATGATTAAATTCAATTTTGAGAATCTCTTTTGATAATCAATAAACCTATGTAAAAAAAAAAAAAAGACATGTATTTTTTTATTTGCGAGATGTAATTACTCATAGTCTATATGTCATGACATAACAAATGTGTCCTTTAAGGACAGATAAGGAAATGATTATTTGGATTTGCTGGACCTATCTGAATGTGTTTGGGCAAATGTGTCAAGCTGAAGCCCAATAGGCTTGAAGTGTTGGACTTGACCACCAATGGTCTTGACAATAAATGTGTCTTCCATCAAAATGCGTAATAGATAAGAGTTATCAAAATGGCCTAATCTGATGGCCCTTTTTATTGCTTGAACTTTTTAAATATAAGAATTTAATACGTCTTCAGCGTTTTAGACTTGGCATACTTCTTGAATTTATCCCTAATTGATCATTTTAACATTTTAATTTGCTAAACAAATGTTCTCCTTTATAGTCTAATAACTCAAATAATGAACATTATAAGATGAAATTATGGGTTCAATTTCATATTTCTCCTTTAACATCCAAATTATTTTGGAAAAAAAACTACTAAATATAGAGAATTACATATGTATGAAGTCGAAAGATAAAAATAAAACAGTTTTTATAAGCAATGAGGGTTCTAAAATCTAACATTTACACTTTTAAATACAGGGTACATTATTTTATTTTTGTTATACAAATAAACAAGAACCATGTCTAGAATTATGCTACGTGACTAAGTTATTGCTGTAGCAAATTTTTGTCTTCAATTCATTTGAAAATAAAATTGAACCGAATATATGTGAATTCAATTTTGAGAATCTGTTATCAAGTGATTGAAACGAATCTTTAAATTATTTCCAAGGAGAAATCAAATCTTTTAAATTAATCCTTTGTATGGATAAGTTCAATAACGAAACCTCCGGTTGTTCACATTAACTTTTTGCAATTTTTATTGGGGATTGAGCAAATGTTGTGTTTTATTAATGTTAAACTATCGACACGTTGTCTTGGGAATGCGTTTAGGCAGTCACCAATGCCATTAATTATGCTAAAACAATTCTTTTTTATTTCACTAAACAAGATTAGGAACATCTTAATGAGTTCTTCAAGGCTTTACAAATGCTAAAATATTATATGTTGATTAATCATATTGATATGTGGGGAAGTAAACATTGGATATGCTTTTTATGAGGCAGCGTGGGATTTTTTTAAATATATTTTTGAATGCTTCAGTTGACAAGTTGTTGAAATATAATTTCAATAAATGTGTATGATTGATCAATATCTACTGGCTTAAATGATAAATTAATTAATTATTCTTAAACAAAACTTCGGTAGAATAGATTGACAAACATCTGCTGGGGAGATTTGATTCTGTTTCCATGTCTTTAACACTCTCTGGAGGAGAATAATGCAGTCACACTCTTCCTTGTCGATCACCGTACAAGTATACAGAGTAAATTTGACACGACCAATAATAAAGTAAATTTACAACTATGCATCAAGCTAAATTATAATAATATTTTGAGGTGGTTTAGATTCTGTTGGTATTGATCTATAAAATTAATTTTTATTTGATTTAGAAAAATAAAAAAAAAATTCTTGTGTAATTCATTAATATTTAAATTTTTTTTTCTATTTTTTATGGTTATGAAGAATTAAATTATTTTTATATTTATTATTTTTGCAACTTTTTCTTCTAAGTGCAGGATAATTCTAAGGGATTGTGGGTTTTTTTTTTATTTTTATTTATTTATTTATTTATTTTAATCAATTGGAGCCCTCTCTTCACCACCCATATGCAATGGTTAATAGTATTCATAACCACTCCTTTACAGGATGTGTTCCTAGCCAAGATTTAAACTTTCTATTAATTAAACAATAAAATAATAATTTTTCCGAAATTAAATTTACCACCAGTATATAAGTGAGGATGCATTAGTTCATTTATTTTGGTAGGACAAAATAAATAAATAAATACTCATATGAGTGAAGAAAATAATTCAGGGACAGCAAAGAATAATTCTCATTCCTATATCATTTGTACAAAGTGTACTGCTAAATATATACACGAAAGAAAATAGAGACGTTGTTATGGTTACGACTAATACAACTCTCATATAAACAGACGTTGTATCTTTTACATGGTAAGTGAACATTGTATTATACATGGAAGATGACGTTGTCATTTGAAAATTGAAAGTAGATAGTGGACGTGTGATCTTTATGTAAAAGGAAGTGTTAGATTAGAGGGCTTTGATTATGTGGTTTGGCATTGACCTTCTTCACCCTTTCTCAAGTTGGAGGGAAAGACCAAATGGACTCCAAGCTTGTTTTGAAAATGCATAAAAGGAGCAATAGCTAGTGGTTTGGTGAAGACATCAGCAATTTGTTAAGGAGAGGGAATGTTGTGTGTGATTAATGCACCAATAGCAATGTTTTCATGAACAAAACGATAATTGATTTCAATGTGTTTGGAGCACGCATGAAGGGCTGGATTAATAATTATATATAAAGCACTTTTGTTGTCACAAAATAGTTAAGAAGCTTGATTAAGTATGACTCCAATGTCCCAAAGAAGAAATTGAAGCCAAACTAGTTCGATTATTGTGAGATAGTAGGTTGCTTTTTAGAACATCAGGATATGTAATTGGCTCCAAGGAAGATGCAGTAGCCCATTATACTTTGTCTAGTTATTGGAAACCCGGCACAATCTGCATCACAAAAACCATAGAGTAAGAGAGTACTATGTGTATAGAAAGAAATACCAAAGTGTTCCTTTAAGATAGCGAAGGATGCACTTTACTGCTTTCATATCTCCAATAGTTAGGTTGTGAAGACTTTGACACACTGTATTAACTACGAGAACTATGTCAGGTCTAGTGTAGGTAAAGTATTGTAGGGAACCCACTAAGTTGCGAAATTCAGTGGGATTGACAGGATCAGAGTCTCGGGGTGTTGCCTAAGACTTGAGGGTCATTGATGTTTTATAGTGCGAATTGTCTAATAATTTGGCTCATTGAAGCAATTCCTTGGCATATTGACTTTGATTTACTGTTATGCCTTGATGATTATGATGGACTTCGATGCCTATAAACAAGTGTAATTCGCCAAGGTCTTTGAGGGCGAATTCGAACCTAAGTTTGGTGATGAGGTGATAAATAAATGAATCATTATTTCTTATGAGCACAATGTCATCAACATAAATAAGCACGAGTACAATCAAATAATTATTGCGTAAAAAAATGGGTTAGCTGTACTGCAAATAAAACCAAAGTGAGTAAATATTGAGAGAGTCTATTAAATCAAGCTTTAGGAGCCTGTTTGAGGCCATAAAGTGATTTGTGGCATTAATACAAAAAATCAGGTTTTTTAGGATCCTTGAAGCCATAAGGTTGCTCCATATACACAGTTTCTTTGATGAATCCATGAAGAAAAACATTTTTGACATCAAGTTGTTTAAGTTTCCAATTGAATGTTATAGCAATGACCAAAACAACCTAAATAGTTGTTGCTTTGACAATAAGACTATATGTTTCCTCATAATCAAGTCCTTTAATTTGAGAGTAGCCTTGGGTAATAAGGTAAGCTTTAAAGCACTCCACAATACCATCTTCTTTAAATTTAATTTGGAATATCTAATTGGACCTAATGATGTTGGTATTGGATGGTTATGTTACTAAGCTCCAAGTATTATTATCATGAAGGGCTTGAATTTCTTCATTTATGGCTTCTCTCCAATGACTTATTTGTAGGGTTGTTTTATAAGTTTTAGGAGTGGCGAGGTCGTTGCAACTGAGAAGAGCAGTGTTATGTCATTTAGAGAAAATTTATTATGTTTCTCATATAAGGTCAGGATTGAGTTGCGAGTTGTGTCTGAGTTATCACAAGGTGACTGTGCAAAGGTGGAGTGGAAACTAAAAGGATAAATTGATAATTAAATTATAGCTTAAATCGAGTAAGTCAGTGAAAGAGGGGAGAGCAGGTTGGTGATGAGCGTTTGTGGATAGAATGGGTAGGTCCAAAGCAAGAGAAGATGTTGGTGATTGGTGCTCAGTAGAATGTAGGGACAAATTATTAGTGGGAATAAGGTTCAGTCCATGATATTGGGTTATTAAATTGTTTATGTCAATGGTGTGCATCATGTTGAGACTATAGGTTGTTGTGTAAGGGAGGGAATTTTCAATGAGTGGGAGCACTGATGGGCAAGACTATGACTTGGGGACTGATGTAGGATCAATCGGTGAGGCAAATGGGATAGGGTTTGCTAATTAGTGGGATGATGAGGTCATGATGGCTTAGGTCAATGGTGAAATGGGAGGTGTGGAGATTAGGTGTGTTGAGTGGTAGGCAGTTTAGATGGACGTGGAGAGGGTGGTGTTTCAGTAATGTGACCAAGTGTGGAATGAAGAGAATTTTTTATGAACAAAAATGGTTTGGGATCAAGGTGTGGGATGAAGGGAATTTTTAGTGACCAAAAATGGTTTGTGATCAAGGTTGGGCATGAGTTAGAGCTTGTGAGTGATTTTGGTTAGTGGGGTTCGAATTATTTCATCCCTTTCTCTATTTGATTAGGTTCTACGTGTTCAACATTGATAATTGGTTTTCGGAACTCTTGGGCTTTGTGTCCTCTAATCCATGAACAGAAGGCAAGGTGAGAGGTAGGGAGAGTCCCCACAAACACTCCGATGCCTAAGTTAAAGAATAGAAGCAAGAAGAATATAAGATAGCTAGAATATGTGAGAATGAGATGCCCCTTTGTGAGAGATGTAGGGCTCTATATATAGTAATACTCAAACCTAGAAGGAGTCAGATTCCGTGTGGGATAGTGAATCATAATCTTGGTAGGAGAGTGTTCCTTTTATGCTTAGGACTCTATTTTGGGGTAGTCCCCATTCCGGACGGATCTGCCTTCTTGCTAATCCAAGTGTCCCTATTTAGGGGATAAAGGGCCCCTAATTAGGCAGGAACATTCTAGATGGTATCAAGAATTCCCCTCGGGGTATTCAGATATTTATGTCTATCGTGTCCAAGTAGGATGTTGATGCTCTCATAAGGGATATAATACGGTAATAAAGGCCAGTGAGTTGAGGTGGCCAGCCTTAGTCACAATGAGTAGAGCTCGGTGCCGAGTATCTGGATGGTCGTCACTGAATCATAATTTGTAGAGCTAAGATATCTGTCAAGTGCGTGTGAACACAATAATAGATTAACCTGACAGTTTGGAAATAATATGACGGAACCAATCATCACTGGATTTTTTATGCTCGGTGCATGGACATGAGGCTTTATGAGCTTAGAACCTTAGTACCACAAAAGCGATCTGAGGGTGCCAGCTTCAGTCACTAGACTTAGATGCACGAGACTTAGATGCTCGGTCCAAGGATGTGAGGCTTACATGCTTAGAACCTCAGTACTACAAAAGTGACCTGAGGGTTCCAGCTTTAGTCACTGGACTTAAATGTACGAGACTTAGATGCTCAGTTCAAAGATGCGAGGCTTACATGCTCGGAGCCTCAGTACTACAGAAGCGACCTAAGGTTGCCAACTTCAGTCACTGGACTTAGATGCGTGGGACTTAGAGGCTCGGATACCTGGAATGGGCTGAAAATGCTACTTAAAATGCATTCTGAGTCGCTTGATGAAGCGACCTAGTCGAAATGTGGGTGGGCCAACATGTGGTGGCATAGCTTTAATTCTTAAGGATTTGTAATTGAAATTGCGTGAGTGATGCATCATTTCGTATGTCAGTAGATAAAGTGTTTGTGCCACTGTTATCGTGACTCCTTGTCTAATGGGCTCTTTTGTTCCCAAAAGGCCCCTGGTGGCCTAGGGAGGAGTGCAGCAATAATGAGGACAATTAGTGGCGTGCTTACAAATCCTTCTGTGTCTTTATAAATACTGTTATGCTTGTTAACTGGCATATTTTGTTCCTTTGCTTTTCTGTTGTTCTTGCCTTCGCTACGTTGATATCGCCTCTACTGTTTCCATTTCTGCCTACCGTATTTCTTGCTTGTGGCAACCAGGTGATTCTTTTGTCTTTCTTCTTCCTCTTTTTCCTCCTTTCTACTAGTGTGTGTTTCCCTTTTCCACTATGGCCCTAAGGGAATAAGTTAGTTCTGTCTTTTTGTCTCCAATGTAGATAGTGAGTTACTGGGGTGGTATCGACGGTGGTTATATATCCCCGCCAATTACGCCCTTCACATCGTAGATAGGAGGTTTAAGGCCCATACCCCCTCGTTAGGGCTAAGTAAATTAGTAATGTTTTTGGATCAGTTAGAGGGGGGTTTGAAATTTCCTCTAGATCCCTTCGTAAATGAATTTCTAAATAAAAATAACATAGCGCCCAGTCAACTTCACCCGAATAGCTATAGGATACTGACCGAGTTCATCCAACTGATGTATGAAGAGAGGAGGGAACTCGATTTAGATGTCTTCCAATATCTGTACAAGCTTATTAAAAAGATGGGGGAGCTGATGTTCTCCCTGTCGGCTATACCCAATCATACCCTTTTTTTAATGCTTCCAGATCTCCACAAGAAGTGGAGACACCATTTTTTTGTTATGGAGCATCAGTTGGACTTTTTGGATGTCCGAAGGATGTGGTCGGACAAGTGTCATAAGGTGACCTGTCCAGCGAAACTTTTCGACCATGATATGGAGCTGGTTTTATGGCTACATCTCGATGGGCTTGCCGAAGCTCGATCGACGAAGGATGCATCCCGGAAGTACCTGTGGAGAGTCTGTCCAAGTCGTGATCACTCCCCTAATATGTTTTTTTACTTTGAGCTATTTTTCTGACTTGCTCTATTTTTCCAACTGTAGATGGCTGACTTTTTTGATTTTGCGAGTGGGATTTCCTTAGTTGATGAGCCAGCTGCTGAGGAAGTGCAGGTCTCTCCTTCACCTGAACTTGAAGTTCCTACGGCCCCTAAAGCGGTTCCTGCCTACCCCAAGGGCAAAGCATAGGTGGAAAGTGAACAATCGGAGCGGGTTGGTCAAAGAAAGAGATGGCTGATTGATCCAAGGTCTGATGCGGAGCGGCTATATGAAGAGATTTATGTTCAGCACCCGCAATTATCTGGGTGTCTGGATATGAGGGGCTGGATATTAAAGCGGATGAAGCCCCCGAGTATCTCCAATAGCCAAGTGCGGGATTAGTATACAGAGTTGCTAAGGCTGCCCGGTGATATGCAACATTGGTCCGATGAGGGTCCGGATGGGTTGTTGGACTCTATGATTGGCCAATCACTAGAGGTAAGCTAGCTTCTGCCACTAATGTAGTTATCATACATATTTCTTGTTGAAACTAACTATTGGTTTTTTGGTAGATGACTCGGGCCTTGTTATTAGCGAAGGATCATTACTTCTACCTGAATAGCCAATACAGCTTAAAGGAAATAGAGGTGGGGACCACAACCATCGATTTTGAAAAGAAGTTGGATGGCGTGAAGGCAACACTGGAGCATTGCCAGACAAGATATGTTGAGGCCAAGTCCAATGCTGGGGCGAATTAGAAGAAAGTTTCTGAGCTGGAACATAGCCAAGCCTAACTGACGAGGAGGATCAAGGAGCAGGATCTTCAAATCGTTGCGCTCCAGGGGAGGTTGGCGGCGCTTGAGAAATCCTAAGCAAATGATAAGAAGGCATACCAAGGCATGGTAGGGGGGGTTCTCAAAGCCTATTGGGCTGAGTGCAAAAGGATCCTGCTCTCTCAAGACTCAGGACTGGATCTAGGGGCTTTGGACCGGATAACTCCAACAAACCTTGCCAAACTTGTTGTAGAGGAGGACACCCATCAAAAGGCCAATTCTGTTCCTACGGGGGAGTCTGCAGAGGCTGCTATTGCTACTGGGTTTGTAGAGCATCCATAGACTATTGATGAGGTCTCCCCCTCTTTTTCCATGCCTGGGGGTTCATGTGTACATATAATGGAGTATATATGTATAGGTTCCCATTTTCTTGTAACTAATCATATGTAAAGGCATTTTTATTAATGAAGAGAGACTTTATTGAATCATATGTTGAATATAATTTTACTGATAGTATTTTCTAAGAGAGTCTAAGTTCCAAAATTGTAGTAGTTCTTTGCCTCCTCCTTCTCTTAGTCTGCATGCTCCCTTCATTGTGCATGCTGAGATTTGGTACGGACCTTCCCAGTTTGGACCTAACTTATAAGTTCCTAAGGTGCCTTTGCCAATATATGCTCTCATAAGTACCCAATTTTCCAACTTGAATTGTTTTGTTCGATGTTGTTGATGATGGTGCTGTGTTACTTTTTACCGATGTGCCTCAACTGTGGCTGTAGCTTATTCTCTCTGTTCCTTTAGTAGGTCTAGGCATATCCAAGCGTTAGCGTTGTTGATGGTGTGATCGAGATCCTGGCTTACTCGGTAACTTGGTGACCCAACTTACATGGGAATTACCGCATCCATGCCATAAGTTAGTCTAAATGGTGTCTCGCTAGTGGATGATCGGGGTGTGGTTCTATAGGCCCAGATTACGCTGTCGAGTTCTTCGACCCAATTTCCCTTTTTCTCATCAAGTCTCTTCTTCAATCCTTGCATGAGAATTTTGTTTATGACTTCCATTTGTCCATTTGTCTATGGGTGATCTACTGAGGTGAAGCACAACTTTATACCAAGGTCAGAACAGAAACCTTTGAATTTATTATTATCATACTATTTATCGTTGTCTGTAATTAAAGTGTGGGGGATGCCGAACCTACAAATGATCTCCTTCTATAAGAAGTGTTGTATCTGGGCTTTTGTAATGGTTAGGACTGCTTCTACTTCTACCCACTTAGTGAAATGGTTAATGGCCATAATTAAAAAAAAATTCTGCAAGGTAGAGGGAGGGAAAGGACCAAGGATGTCCATCCCTCACATGGCGAATGGCCAAGGGCTACTGATGGGATGCAAGGACTGAGAAGATTTATGACTGAGTCGGGCATAGTGCTGGCACTAGGGACATGCTTGTGTTAGCTGCTAGGCATCTTTGGACATGGTGGGCTAGTAATACCCTTGGAGTAGTGCCTTTCTAGTGAGCGAATAGTGGGATTCAAATGCTCCATAAATTCCTTTGTGGATTTCTCAGAGTATGTAATTTCCTTCCTCCGAGGAAATGCACTTCGACCATGGGTGTGAGAGGGATTTTCGGTAGAGTTCTCCTCGATTGATGGAATAGTGGGTTGCCTTGGTCCTGAGCTTCCGAGCTTACAACTTGTCTTCTAGGAGTGTTCCATGCTCAAGATATTGGATTATCGATCGCATCCATTTCGAGACTACCCGTGTCTCCAAAACTTTGATGTCTTCTATGCTGGGACTGGTTAGCGATTCAATGAAATTCATATCTTGAAATGCTTGACTATTTTTGGCTGTGGATTTGGAAAGGTAGTTGGCCTCACTATTTTCTTCCCTGGGAATCTGGATGATCTTCCATCGGCCTCCGTCCCGTTCGATGTGTTGCAAAAGTCGCTTAGCCTTGTCTACGTACTTGGGAATCCGAGTATATGATGAGGTGTTCAGCCCTGACTTCGGTGGCCAACTTCAAACTTGTAATGAGTGCTTCGTACTTAGCTACATTGTTGGTGGCATTATACTTAATATGGACTACATACCGAATATGAACCTTGTATGGCCCTTTGAGGATTATTCTGACATCGGAACCTTAAGCTGAGGATGCTCTATCAACATAGAGCTTCCATTCCAGTGCTTTGGTCAAGGCTATGTCTTTCGGAGCCATTTCTTGCGCAAAATTTGCTAAGCCTTAGCTTTCATCTACTGTCGGGGCTCATAGTCAATATCGAATTCACTGAGTAAGATCGAGCATTGCACTAGCCTACCTGAAGTCTCCGGTCTCTATAAGATTTTCTACAGTGAGAAGCGGGATCAGACCACCATATGGTCAGCTTGGAAGTAATGTCGAAGCTTTCGAGAGGCATGGACCACAACCATGGCTAACTTGTCCAACATGGGATACCGAATTTCAAGTCCTCGAAGCATTTTACTGACATAATAGATAGGGCTTCCTTCTTCTCTTACTAGTACTGAAGCAATGCATTCTCGGCCAATAGAAAGGTAAAAATACAAGGTCTCATTTGGTACTAGCCAGCTGAGTAAGGGTGGTGAAGATAAGAATCTTTTAATGTCTTTGAATGCCGCCTAAAAATTAGCGGACCATTGAAACTTCCCAGAATTTTTGAGGGCTCGGAACAATGGTAGACACCGCCTAGCCAAGCAAGAAATGAAATGTCCTAATATGGTGATTCTACCATTTAACTTTTATACCTCATGGATGTTCTTTGGTGTCTCTATGTTGAGTATGGCTTCCATCTTTTCTGGATTAGCTTCAATGCCCTGGTGAGATATCATGAACCTTAGGAACTTGCCTATTTAGACTCTGAAGACGCATTTCTCAGGATTCAACCTGATCTTGGATTTACTCAGTAGCTAGAGAACCCAATCCATGTTTATTGGGTGCTGCTCCGGCTGTTTGCTCTTGATGATGATGTCGTCCACATATACTTCTACAATTGTTCCAATCTGGTCTTGGAGGACTTGGTTCATCATTCTTTGATACGTGGCCCTAGCATTTTTCAGTTCAAAGGGCATCACTTTGTAGCAGTATAACCGTTCATGAGTGATGAAGGACATTTTCTCCTGATCCTCTTCCTTCATCGGAATCTGGTGATAACCTTATGCCATGTCGACGAAACTGTATAATCCATGACCAACGGTGGAATTGACGAGCTGATCAATTGTGGGCAATGGGTAGCTGTCCTTAGGGCATGCTCAGTTTAGGTCGGTGTAGTCTACACACATTCTGTACTTCCCATTTGCTTTTCTGACAAGTACCACATTGGCTACCCATTCCAGGTGAGTAACCTTTTTAATGAACTCAGCTGCTAATAGCTTCATTGTTTCTTCAGCAATGCTCTTCTGTCTTTCATAGGCAAAGGTTCTTTTTTTTTGTGCTATTGGCTTGGCCCCCGGTTTGATGTTTAGGCAGTGACAGGCAACCTGTGGGTCCACACCGACGATCTTAGATGCTTGTGAAGCGAAATCCTCTGAGTGTTTGGTAAGGACTTCCCTTAATTTGTCTCTAATGTTTTGGTTGACTACGTTGCCAATTTTCATGGCCTTTTCTTTCATGATTTGTAATGTCTCCTTGTCTTCCACTGGTTATGGATCAGTGCCTTGCTTCTTGACTTCCCATGCCTATAAAGGAAAAGCCTCCTCTTGAGGCTTCATGGCCATTTGATAACACTGTTTGGCCATGTGCTGATCTCCCCGAATAGTAAGGGTCCCATTCTTGATCGAAATTTTCATGGTTAAGCATCGGATGCCGGTGACTGCATCTACTTCATAAAGTGTTGGCTATCCTATAATCCCATTATAGGCCAATGGTATATCTACCATGTTGAATAGAGTCTGAATGACTTTTGTCTCCTCATCATCTTGGTTTCCAAATTCTAGGTTCAGCTCGACAATCCCCATTGGTTGCACAGTTCCCCCACGAAAGCTCGTGATGGGGTTCTAGATGGCTTTCAGGTTGGTGATGGAGCTCCCCATTGCTTTGTACGCATTCCAGGATAATACATTGATAGCACTCCCATTATCCACCAGTAGCATTTTGACCCAATACTTATTTATGCACGCAGTTATCATCAAAGCATCACAATGAGGGTGGTGTACATATAAATCATCTTCCGAATTGAAAATAATGTCGCTTCTCCCAGGTACCAATTTTTCTCCTCTACTACGCTTTAATCTCTTTTCAGTGTTTTCTCCTCCTATGATCATGTTGATTATTCCAATCGGCTCCTTCCGGGTTTTCTTTGCTTCGACTCTATCCCGTTCCTAGCTTTTGGAGTTTTCGCTTCTCCTTGGTGTGTCTGTGAAATTATCAAGCTTTCCCCTCTGCACCAGTCTTTCTATGGCATTCTTCAACTCTATGCAGCCCTCCGGGTCATGCCCGTATTCTTGGTGGTACTCGCAGTGCTGGCCTCTGTCCCGGGTAAATCTTCGGCTTAGGTTGATTCTCTTGGCCTGGGTGATCCCCACTCCATTTTGCCTAACCCACATGAGGATTTTGGATCGAGAGGTGTTCAAGGGTGTATATTTGTCTGCTTCCCTGTCAAATCTCTCTGTCAGATTTCTGAAATTCATTTTTGGGAAGCTTGCTCATATCTTTTTTAGTCGTTCATCTTTGATCGATGGCATGTCTTCTTCCCGATGCATCCTTCTATCTTTGTCCATTTTTATCATTCGGATCGCCATCGCCATTGCTTCTGCAAAGGTACTCCATTCTTTAGTCATTATTTTGTCTTTAAGCTTTCCGAGTCTGGTGCCATTTTTCAAAGCTTCTATGGTGACTTCATCAACAAGATGCTCAACCTGTATGGTTGTTTTATTAAAACGATCAAGGTAACTTCATAAAGATTCATCAACTTCTTACCGGCACATCCAAAGATCATTGATGTTTTTTGCTAGGGAAATATTGGTGATGAATCTAATATGAAACTGTTCTGCCAAATCCTCAAACGAAGTGACTGAATTTTTCAGGAGCTAATGAAACCATTTTTGAGCATTCTTTACGAGCGTGCTTGGAAAGACTCTGCACATGATTCCATCATTTACATTCTGGAGCAGCATCTTTGTTCGGAATGCTGATATATGATTGAAGGGGTCTCCTGTCCCATTATACTGATCAAGCTACGAGATTCTAAACTTATTAGGAATCTCCATTTAAATTATTCTGCTGACAAACGGAGTTCTAGTATCCATAACACATTCCTTTTCCTTTCTAGGTTTGGTCTAGGCTTTGCATATTGCTTCTTTAAGCTTCTGAGCTAATTTTAAATCATCAAGGGCTGGAATGGCTGAACGACACTTCCCTTCTAGCGCTTTACCCTTCCCCATGATCGTCCCTGGGGCTTGCTGGGGTGTTGTGTTCTCATCATTTTGAGCCGACTCAGAGCGCCCGCTCTGTATTATAGCATTTAGCTGTTGTTGCATCAAAGCTATCTGTGCTTAAATATTTTTTATCATGGCTTCCCTGCTAGTTTGATCAAGGCTGAGTGTTTGGTTCATAGTGTTTAAATTTAGAGTGGTTATTGCTGGTGTTTTTGGTAGACTTGGAAAAGGTATAAAAGGTATTGATCGATGGTGTTGTAGCGGAGCGCAATACGGGAGGTCTGTGCCCAAGGACGAGTATCTTATAGTGTTGTCCAGAAGTGAAGGTATATGTCCGAATGAGGCTCCTGCATGTTATAAGGTGGGTGGAAGTATTATTACTGGGAGAGGGCTTGAGAGGTCGATTGAAAGGATAGGTGCGAAAGGGTTGGTGCTGGCTTCAGGAGCCAGGGTTGGTGGTGGGCTAGAAGTCATAGTGAAGATGTCTTTAGCTTAGCAAGTAAATCAATGGCTTTTCCCAAGGAGTTCCCACAAACTGCGCCACTTGATAATTGGTTTTCGGAACTCTTGGGCTTGGTGTCCTGCAATCCGCAAACAGAAGGCAAGGTGAGAGGTGGGGAGAGTCCCCACAAACACTCTAATGCCTAAGTTAGAGAACAAAAGCAAGAAGAATATAAGATAGCTAGAATATGTGAGAATGAGATGTCCCTTTGTAAGGGATGTAGGGCTCTATATATAGTAATACTCAAACTTGGAAGGAGTCAGATTATGTGTGGGATAGTGAATCATAATCTTGGTAGGAGAGTGTTCCTTTTGTGCTTAGGACTCCACTTTGGGGTAGTCCCCATTCCGAAAGGATCTACCTTCTTGCTAATCCAAGTGTCCCTATTTAGGGGATAAGGGGCCCCTAATTAGGCAGGAACAGATTATCCAGAAAAAAGTGACTTCTAATTCCCTTGAAGTGACCTGATCTTGAGCGGTAGAGTAAGGAAAACAAAATTGATCAAATACTACATGTCAATAAATCTACACTTTGTTAGTAGAAAAACATAAACAATGGTACCTTTTATGAATAGGGCTATAACCAATAAAAGTGCAAGGATATTATTTTTTTGCAAATTTATTTTTGTTTTCTTGATCACGAAGGTAAGGAAAAAACCTACATCCAAAAATTTTTAACATACTATAATCAGGTTCATGATGGAATAATTTTGAATATGGAGATTTCATATTGAGTGTACATGATGGCAAACGATTAATTAAAAATGTAGTGGTTAGAAAAGCATCAATCCAATATTTGGTTGGCATATGAGCTTGAAAAAGAAGAGTGAGCCTTATTTCGACAATATGATGGTGTTTCTTTTTGGCAACTCCATTATTTTGTGGAATGTGAGGGCATGAAAATTGGTGAGGTATACTATTATTGGATAAATGATTTTCAAAATCTATATAAGTAAATTCACCTCCACCATCATCACTTTGAAAGCTTCTAATTTCTCGCCCAAACAAAATTTCTACTTATTTTTGAAACTTAGTAAAAGCTTCAAAGAAATCAAATTTTTGTTTTAAAGAAAATATCCATGTGTAGCGGGTGCAATCATCCACAATGATAGCAGAATATTTAAAATTTTGACAAGACATAATTGAGGGGGTGGGAGATCCCATAAATCACATTGTAATTTATGTAAAGGAAAATTGGCAATTTTATTTGTCAAAGAAAATGGAAATTTACAACTCTTTCCCATTTGACAACAAGCATAAATAGTGTTTAACTATTCCCAACTTGAAACATTGATTAAATTCTTGGAGTGTAAAATTTTTAAAAAATTGAAATTTGAATGTCCCATGTGTTGATGCTAAATAGTTTAAGAAATTTCTTTATAAACAACAAAAGCTTTGTGATTATTGTCTAATGCATATAAGTCATTATGCTTATAACCTTTAGCAAGAATCTTTCCCTGTTGAGACTTGACAAAAAATTGGTTAGCATTGCAAGTAACAGAACAAGCATTACTAGATGTTAATTTAGCAACGGAAATGAGTTTTTTTTTTTAGTTTCTTGTACTACTAAAACATTTGTAAGATTAATAACACCATCATTTGTTTTAATTTTACCATTACTGATAGTAATAGAATCATCACCAATATATTGAGTCATAGTTGAAAGTTTACTTGGATCATTGAGAATGTGTGTGGTAGCACCGAGTCAGCATAAAGATTTGGGTCATCACTTTGATTCATATTCATGGCTGCAAGTGTTTTGTGGAGTTGGTCCTCTAGTTGAATAAAGTGATCAAAGTGACTCCAACATTCAATAGCAGAGTGATTGTATTTTCCACATATTTGACATATGATGGGTGCCTTATCTTGTTCGCCATTTTTGTTGTCAACAAGATTACTGTTGGGTTGTGCTTCCCGATGAGCAGTGGTGTATATGATTTGAGTGCCATGTCTTGTTGTGGGATTAAACCCATGCCCATAAGAATTGAATCTACCTCCATTTCTACCGCGACCTCTTGCTCTTTGAGCGAAGTAAGCTTGGTCATTTCTTGGATTGAGGGCTTGTTCGGAGGTATCGAAATTTAATTGTTCATGGACTTGAGGTGCCATAACAAATTGATGAAATGAAGGATAAGGTGATTTTGTAAGCATAGTGGTACGGAAATCTTGGTATTTGGGACCAAGACCTCCTGCAAGTTGAAACACCTTCTTTGTTTTATCAATTGGCTTCTTCATTGTAGCTAAGCTATCACATAGGCACCTTGAATGTCCTCACATAATCATCAACGGGGAGGTTTTCTTTTTGTAGTGACATGAGTGTCTCATTCGGAATCATCTCCTTTTCAACTGTAGTGGGGAGAATATGTTGTTCTATGGATTTCCATACCTTCGAGGCTGAACCAACATCTTCAAGAGCAATGAGCACTTCAGTTTCAATGTTTTTAAATAGGAAGGCAATAAGAAGACCGTTGTTTCTTTTCCATAAGAGATAGCTTGGATTAGGTTCTGTTTTGCCTTCCTTTGTTATTTCTTGTAGAGGTTCATTCCCTTCAACAAGGTGGTGTGCCATGCATGTCTATGCTCTGAATGAGGGGCTCCATTTGTGAACACCAAAGTAAATAATTTGTGTTATGTAATTTCAGATATATTAAACTAAAGCATTGATGGAGGATTTGAAGAGAGAGTTCAGTTTTGTATTCATTTTGATAAGAGAAGTATTGGCCATGAGAATTGCAAGCTCTGATATCATGAAGAAAATAATTCAGAGATAGAAAAGAATAATTCTCATTCCTATATCATTTGTACAAAGTGTACTGCTGAATATATACAAGAAAGAAAATAGAGACGTTATGGTTACGGCTATTACAACTCTCATAGAAAGAGACGTTGCATGTTTTACATGGTAAGTGAACGTTGTATTATACAAGGAAGGTGACCTTGTCATTTGAAAATTAAAAGTGGACAGTGGACCTGTGATCTTTATGTAAAAGGACGTGCTAGATTTGAGGGCTTTGATTGTGTGGTTTGGCATTGACCTTCTTCAATGAGCACGTGAAATAGGTATGCTATAATTTCTTAATTCTATTTTTAAAGATAGGATAACGGTGAGAAGAAATACGTATTCAACCCTTCAATTAAGGTCAGACTTGAGTTATTATACAAGTTATTAAGAGCGTGGCTCCCTCAAATTTATTTTTTTCTTAAATATTTTTAAATATGCTATTAAATCAAAAATACTTCATTAAAAGTTAATTTAACCATTTACATTTATTTTAAACAATATATATTCATGACTAGAAATACAAATAAAAATAAAAATTATTATCAAAATAAAAATATTTTTTTATCTTTAACTGAGAAAAAAAAAATCTTTATATATCATGACTTGTTAAATTTTAGATAAATAAAAAAGTTAAATATTTTTCTTAAAACAATGACATTGAAAATGCATGTGAATGAGATTAAACAATGTGTAGCCTATACATCCGACTAATATATATGCTAGGTTGTGATAAATTTTGGCAAAGAAGAGATCATGAATCATCATCAAAATTACATAATTAAATGTTCATCCATATATCATAAAAACATATCAAATCAGCCCTTACACTAAATAAAATTGTCAGTTATTAGGGAGTAGAACCGGAATGTGATGGAATCCTGTAACTTAAGTGACACATTGAAATCTTTTATCCTTATACGAAATGAAATTCATAGAATATAGTGTATATATTAGCTTATGATCGATAAATTTGGGCAGGAAGGATCATGAATCATTACAAAATACAAACAAAAACATAATATGTATAAAAAAAATAATCATGTATAATCATAAACAAAGATGAACTTACACTACTAGATAACTTCTAAATTTTAACTCATCACATGCACATGTGTAAATAATGAAACAAAAGAAAAAAATTTCAAGGGAAATATTTTTCGATATATTTGTAAGAGATGTTACAACTCTTATATATACATATAGAAATTTTAATCACATCATAATTAGAAATTGAATAACATTCTAAATGAAATAAAGATTTTATTACAAATTGTATTCCTATTTATATACAAATATTTACTTCCTAATATATACAATTAAAATATCCTCAACACTCCCCTTCAAGTTGGTGAATGTAAGTCAGTGATTCCTAACTTACCAAGTGAGTTATAAAATGATTTTCCAAATACAGCCTTTGTAAGGATGTTAACTAATTGAGTTTGAGAAGAAACAAATGAAAGATTAATTGTTCCTTGGTTCAAATGATATTTGATGAAATGTCTATCAACCTCTACATGCTTAGTTTGATCATGTTGAACCAAATTGTTTGCAATTGCTATGGTTGTCTTGTTATCACAATGTAATAACATAGGCTTCGGATGTTTTAGTCCCAGATCCTGAACAATTCGTCTTATCCAAAGCAATTCACATACTCCATGGGTCATTCCTTTAAACTTATCTTTAGCACTTGACCTTGTTACGACTATCTGTTTCTTACTTCTGCAAGTAACTAAATTATTTCCTACAAATGTAAAGTACCTAGATGTTGATTTTTTATTAGTCTAATCTTTGGCATAATTAGGATCAATATACCAGTAATTTCATAATCCTTATTTCTCCCAAAGAATAAACCTTTGCCCGAAGAAGACTTTAGATATCTTAGTACTCAATATACTGCACCCGTATGTTCTTTAATTGGAGAGTGCATGAACTGACTTACAACACTTACTGCATAAGTAATATTTGGCTAAGTATGAGATAAGTAAATCAACCTTCCCACTGGCCTTTGATATTGATATTTATTAGTTGGGACTTAATCTCCTAGGACTGAAAGCCCATGGTTGACTTTAATTAGAGCCTTGGTTGACTTACAATCAAGCATGTCTGTCTTTGTCAGTAGGTTCATTACATACTTTCGTTGGTAGAAGGAAATCCTTTGAGCTGATCTTGCAACTTCAATTCCTAAAAAATACTTCAAGTTACTTAAATCCTTAAGTTTAAATTCGATTACTGACTATTTTTGTAAGATTATTGTCTTACTCAAATCATTCCCAATGACCACCATATCATCAACATACACAATTAGAGCGATGACTTTACCTAATTTCTATTTGATGAATAGTGTATGATCAACATCACTTTGCTTATATACGAGCTTTCTTATAAAAGTTAAGAGTCATCCAAACCATGCTCGAGGTGATTGTTTGAGTCTATACAATGCCCTTTTTAGTTTGCATACTAGGTCAGTACACCTTATTTCGGGTGGTGGATCCATATACACTTCTTCATTTATGGTTCCATTCAAAAATACATTCTTTACATCAAATTATCGTAGTGGCTAGTCCAGGTTGGCAGCTAAAGAAATAAGAACTCAAATGGTATTCATTTTTGCTATTGGGGAAAATGTATCTTCATAATCAATTCTACACTTTTGAGTATATCCCTTTGCTATCAACTAAGCTTTATATTGATCTATAATTCCATCTGAATTGAGTTTGACAGTGAATATCCACTTACACCCTACCGTTTTCTTTCCTTTAGGGAGAGGAACAAGATCCCATGTGTGATTCTTCTACAATGCCTCCATTTCATCATTCATGGCTTTCTTTCAATCTGGATCAGCTAAAGCCTCCTGCACATTGTTCAGAATAGATACAATAGATAATTGATTTATAGTAAATGCATGTGATTTAGACAAACGATCGATTAATATAAATTTATTGATAGGATATTTAGCGTTGGTATAAAGGTCCGGGTCATATTGTTTTTTCAAAATCCCTTTATTTATTCTAGAATGATAACAAGGTTCGGTAGTTTGAGTTATTAAGGGAGACAAGTTTGCCTTATTGTGCACATCCTGAGTTTCTTTAGCATTTGGTGTGGGTTGGGAAGATATACTATTTTGATTACTCAATTTATCTTCAATTATTTATTTAAGTAAGATGCTCAAAACATTTGGAACATCAGATGTCTGTCCAGGTGAGATGCTAACATTAGATGTCTATCCAGGTGAGATGCTCGAAACACTTAGAACACTTGAGAGACTTGGGACATTTAAGATACTTGGATTCAGAACATTCAAAATGCTATCTTCAAATTCAAAGAGGTTTGGATTTTTCTCCCCCTTAAAAGAGCACTCAGAATGAGAGAGAATGGAGCATTTTCATGGAATTGAACATCCCGAGTTACATACATCTTCTTTGCATTCAAATCATAACATCGATATCCCTTTTGTAGATCCACATAGCCAACAAAGATACACTAGATAGCTTGAGGATCTAATTTGTTGAGTGTCCAATGAACATATGCCGAGCATCCAATGACTCAAGGCTTTAGATTATTGAGAGGTAGAGATATGACAAGTTCTCAAAGTTTCTGAAGAGGAGTTTTGAAACCAAGTACTCTTGATGGTGTCCAATTTATGAGATATGCAGTGGATTGAACAGCCTCTCCCCAGTATTCTTAATGAGCATTTATGTCAAACAATGATGCTCAGATGACTTCTAATAACTGTCAATTCTTCCATTCGGCTATACCATTCTGTTGGGGAGTGTCGGCATAGGATGTTTAGTGGCGAATGCCCTGCTAGCGATAAAAATCATTCAGAGCCGAGTTAAGATACTCCCCACCATTGTCAGACTGCAAGACTCAAATTTTACTCTAATATTGCATAACCACCATTTTTTACAGGTCCCAGAACATGGAGCACACATCTCCCTTGTTTGAAAGTGGTAATACTAATGTCTTGGTATCAGAGCCAAACTGATCCTTATTAATCATGTCGAGAGAGTATTATGAAGAGAGTTTATTCTATGATACTGATGACGGAAAGGATGAAGATGTATTTATTGGAGATGAGCCACAATTTGATAAAGAGGATGAGGGCGATGTTGAATATATTGACTTCATTTGCATTAATAAATTTCTTTAGTTTTATATTCCTTTAATTTCTATTTTGAAGGAATTACATGTTAAAGATAAATTTATGATGTTTATAGCAAATTTGTTTATAAATATTTGGGCAAAATTCGAAGGCGAATTTTCTCTACCCTAGAGGGAATGATGATGAGCAACAAGCTTTATAATAAGTTTATAGAACAATGGATAATATATATAATTAATTATTGTTATTATAATTATTATTGTTGTTGCTGTTGTTGTTTATTCTTATTATTTTTATTATTCTTATTAACAAACTTTGGAATTAGTTTGCAAAACAATGGATAGTAGATATAATTAATTATTGTTATTATTATTGTTGTTGTTGTTGTTGTTGTTATGATAGCATATATAATTTATTATTGTTATTATTATTATTTTTGTTTTATTATTATTATTATTATTATTATTATTATTATTTGTAATAATCCGAATATTTTAAATTATTTATAAATATTGAGGCTTTCGAGGATACAAATTATCTTTATTTCATATTGTTATAATTGATATATTAAATTATTATATTTAAGTACTAAATTTAAAATTCTATTGAGAACTATTAATATTATTACTTTTAAATTATTTTATTTTTATGCACAAACTTTATTATTTTAAATTGTTCAAATATTTATTTGTAGCATTACTATTGTTGACTATTATATTTGTAGTATTATTTTATCTAGAGGTATATTAATAACATTATTATATTCACTACTTAAACTACCTAATATAT